>CAXIVR010000001.1:82677708-84012708 GCA_964035755.1 Teleogryllus oceanicus
ATGCTACTAATAAAAAATAATGTTTGCAGTCAGCCTTGTTGCGATAAGAGACTGATGGGCTCGTTTGCGGACGATTAACTCACATCATACTTTGCATCGTTACACTGTATGCACTGTATTCATGCATATTTTACATATCTTTCCATCGTTACACTGTAACATACACGTATATACATACGCACTATTCATATAGACGTACGTAGTATAATATACATTGTTAGTGGGCGAATTTTAATGAAGTGTCATTTTTTAAAATTTAGAACAATGCCTTTTAGTATATTCATTAATTTTATGTTTGACAACAGCAAATTACCAATTTTTATAAAGTATTTTTTGCATTTTTCTGTGATTTTTACTAATAAGTCATTTATTGTAAGTTTTCCGCCATATTAGAACATTTTCGCTTATTTTATCGATGTTAATATCATTTTAATGATACTTGCCACAAATATTTAGGTGATGCAATAAATGTTCTCTAAAGAATTCCTGAGTAACTTCTTTGGTTTCTTCGCTCAGAAATTGCAATGTCTGCCGTTTTGAGTATGCAATCTAAGATTCCTGTGACGACTATCAGCGCCATTGTCATTGTGGCTGATTTCGGGATAACTAAAGGCAGAGATTTCCTGGCCCAAACGTTTGCAGAGTTCACTTGAACTAATGGAAGAAGCCTCGATTACATCAGTAGTATATCCAACAGTTAGAGTTGTTTATGTGAAGTGATTTTGGTCATTTTTTACGACATTTTTATTTGCTTTTAGGGCACTTTAAAAACATTTTAAGAGCATTTTATTGATCATTTATGTGATGTTTTAGATCATCAAAATCCGTTCCCTATACATTATCATTCATTTTATATTACCATCATATTCACACTATACATACAATTCTTTCTCATTCTTATCAACATTATATTCCTCGCGGCGGAAAGCTACTAGTGAGTTCTTGGTGCGCGCAGGCTTCGGAAGCTTCGCAGCTGCACCTGGGGCCCGCGCAGCCGGCCCCGTGGGGCCCGGGGCCGACGGAGTGCAGACGTTGGCACAGCCCCTTTTGGACGTCCAGGCCGGCATCCAGCAGCTGGCACAGGTGAGAGAACGGGTTTCGTTTGGGACGATAGTGGTGGTATTGTTGATTGTGTTGTTGTTGTTGTTGGAGGTGGTGGTGGTGATGTGGTGGTTGTTTTATGGCGTACTAGCAATTTGTTTATTTCCCACCCCCTACATGAGTTGTGTTGTTGGGAATTCTGATCTACATGTTGTCCAAACCGTACTAATAGATATTTGCCTTTCGTATTCCCTATCCGACTGCCAAAACTGTCTCAGTCACATTCACCCGTTATCTTTGCATTGTTTCATGGCCGAGCTTATACGTGATATATTTAGGCTACCTGTCAAAAAGAGGAAGGCTACATTTCAAAAATTATATACAAATTATTACAAATTATATAAAGTGCCAATGTGTTAGACGCGGAACTAATAAGTTGTTTCTACACGTGACCCGTTGTTCAACTAGTGACAAAACATGGCTTGCTCAAATAAATTAAGCATCCAAGGCTAGTCATATTTTGATATAATATAATCTTAAAAACGATAGAAGGTTAAATATGGATGCTCAACTGAAAATTTCACTTTTGTTGTAAGACTGTGGTTGTCGCGTTGTTCGGCCACCTTACGAACCTTTTTACCCCTATGACCTTACTGTGCTGTAAGCATAGAAATAATGGCAATTTATTATTTCCATTGGTTCAGTTACGGAGAGGATCTCTATAGAGCTCAGTCCGCCTGCCCGGAAGCCTATGATTAAAATTTACAAAAATGTTATTTTTACTTATTTTTCTGTAGTAGTAGAAGTCTTTTAATATCTCAACTGAAAACTTTAAAAAGAACTTTAGATTAACGAATACAAAAAAAATTGTAAATTTGGCATAAATTAAATATCCTTTGTAAGTATCATGTCGGCTAAACACTACACCAAGACCCCTCAACCTTGTGGTTGCGCCACTAATTTTTGACCGTTCTTCTTCACTCTTCCGCATGTCACTCGCAATCCCCCGCGGGTGGAGGGTGGGGCCACGGCCTTGCGATGTGGACCCTCATAGAGTAGGCGTGGCGGAAAATTAGAATCTCTAACACGAGTCCCCTAATTCTGGTGATACATCGTTAGTAAAGGTAGACTATAGTGAGGACACGTATAAGAATCTCTGTCCCCCCTCCTGGGATGTAACTACCCTTCCCCAAGTTAGGCTCTTGGCTTCGTCAGGACAGTACCCGACTTTGTTGGGTATTGAGGAAGGACATATTCCGAATACAGTGCGGAGCGTAAACAGCTACGGTACCAACCCGGGAAATTTGGAGACTCCGGCTGGCGAGACGGTCTCATTCAGGCTATGGGTCGATGCGTGTATCACTATAACCTCGTTTCGGCAAGGCGTTCCGAATACCAATCCAACGGTATAATTGTTCACCCGCAGGGGTGGAGGGAGGCTAAAAACTATTGCTATCCTTGTGTGAAGAGGGGGGCGGTGGGCAGCCGCCGTGCGCGGGGCCCGGCCCGGAGATGGCGACGCTGCGCTCGCAGCTGCAGCCGTCGCAGCTGCGCGCTGGCGAGCCACCAGGGGCGGCCGGTGGCGCTGGAGGGCGAGGCGGCGCCGCTGGCGCGGAGCGCGTGCGCGCCCTGGCGCAGCCGCTGCTCCAGCTGCAACGCGCCGTCGCCCAGGTGGCGCAGCAGCAGGTGAGGGTGGCATTGCATCGTTGCGTTTGGCATTACGTTTCCTTTTAATTTTTCTTGATTTCGGGTCTCTTCGTTTCAATTCTCTTCATTTCGCTTCATTCTGTTTTATTTCTTTTCATTTCATTACATTGCATTTCAGTAATTATATTTAATTTCACTTCATTACATTATAATTCGTTTCATTACATTATATTGCATTTCATCTCATCTGATTTCACTTGTTTTCGTCGAAAATCTACATGAACTTTATGTGGTTTTCTGAGATTTGTGCTGGTCTTCTGGCAGAATAACATAATAAGTAAATTATTCTTGAATAAACTTGAAGTAGGTATAATTTAAGTAGCCTATTTTTGGTATGTGCTATTTATTCATGAATTTTATTTGGTTTGATTTATTTTGTCACTGTATGTGACAAATACGGAGAAGTGCTAATGACTGATGAATAAAAGTATGAACAAAGCGAGGTTAACAACATTTTTAAAACTAGGCATTTTCGCTCCCGAGTTATAGAAAATTTATTTGAATCAGTAATGGAACTACTGATTTGATTTTATAGTGTTGCTAACAACACAGCGACCCATGGCCCCTCGAAATTTTACCAAAAGGAGAGCTCAACAACACGAGCAAGAAAATACGAAAATACGATTTTCATAAGTAATTTGTGCCTAAATTACATGATGATTTTCACTCATTGATCCGCAGTAGATCAGTTAATCAAAATATTCGCAGCTAATTGAAAACTTTTATTTTTCCATTGCTTATATTTCGGCAACACGTGTTGACCTCTTCAGAGCTAGGCTATTACATTAATTCAATACAGCAAATAATGTAGTGGAGTGTATTACTGGAAAGTTTATAATTACTTCGTTAGTGAATTACATAAACATCTCACAATTTGATGAACATACTATGTTTCATAGGTGAAGAATATTACACTCGCAGTTCAGAGTTGTGGATCACATACAGAGAATGATATGTTCATCTAATTGTTAACATAATCATTTAATTTATTGGCAAAGGACTTGTTAACTCCAGTAATACTGTCTACTAAGGAGATATTTTGTATTGATTTAATACAATTCTATCTCTGAAGAGGCCAACCTGACTACTGACGAGGCAATAAGCTGATATAATGTATGGTTATTGTAAGTTGTGATATTTGAATAGGTATATATAACTAATATTTGTATGATCGATTCAGCAAGTCAATTTTTGAAAGAAAAAAAAGGTCAGAGAGGGGAAGACCTTTATTTCGGCTGCTGATTGGCAGCTCTCTAGTGCTACAAGTAATTTAGCATTAAAAAGCATTTGAGCCCATCCAATTTGAAGTGCGGGCGCCGTAGGACCCTCTTCCTGGGTCTTGTCCGAGCGCAAAGTGAACCCGGGCGTTGCAGGCGCTGGAGTGGGGCGAGACGGCGGAGGACACGCTGCTGGACGACCTGCCGGAGGGTCGCGACTTCGCCTCCGCCGCGCAGCAGCTCACCGAGCCCAGCGCCGGCGGCGGGCGCGCGCTCGCCCACCACGTGGCCGCCGCCCGCGACGCGGACTCGCTGGCGGAGGTGCGTTCGGCCTGCAAGTCATCTGCTCCTGTATTAATGCAGTAGTACACGTACCTTCTGCGGCTCTTGCACGCAACCAATCTTTACACACGAGGTCTCTAAAGAAAAAGAATTTCTCCGGGACGTGACAAATTGAACTTCGACTTTAAAAATATGAAGGATTTGTGTACAAAAAAATCATCTAAATATTCATGTCAATGCAACCCGCAACACTCGACCGAATGTTTGAAACTATATCGTTAAATAACTCCTAAACGAAGCGTTTTAGGGCATTAAAAACTAAAATGTTCAGGCTAAAGGCCTAAAATAAAAGGCCCTAACACTGTAATCTACAGGATGAGATCTTCTTGAACATTCTATTACATTTTCTTACATTATTATTTTACATTTTCACATATTGTATTTACATTCGACGCTTACCTGTTCAGAGCCTGTAGAATCTGCAACTGTATTTTATTATTACTTGATATTCTATGCAATTGAATTACACGTGTGTACCTTTCTGCTCGGCAATAACGTTAAATAAGAATATTTTGGTGAATTTATTGTTAAATTCGGAGGATAAGAGGGTGATACATTACACGCTTAATATACACGTTAAATATTTACGGAATACTGACAATTCGAGTTACGATATTGAATAAATCTATAATTCTGGCATGTATACACTCGTAAAAAGTCAAATGTTAGAACTTTAGTCACAGGACATAATTTTCATTTCTTTGGCTCCGTTATCGTCAGCTACCGTCTGCTGTGGTTGGGAACAATTTCGATAGCTTTTTCCATATCTCGAACTTTGATTTCAAGAAGATTGTACATTTCTTGCAACAACGATGTTTTCAACAACATAAAAGATGCTTTTATGTTGTGCAATCTGAATCTTTCAGAGATGCATGTGTAAGTAAATGATATTTCCAATAAAAGAAAATGAAGTACCGCACCTCATAACGTTGCTTAAACGATGAAACACTCGTACCCATTTACGAATTTCAAATTAATCATAAACCGTTTAATATGGGAGACGCTGTTGTGGATCTATTATGGTGCTAATCTTACGCAAAACTTAAAATTCATCATCATCATAATCATTCATCATAAAATTGACATCTGTAGGTGAACATTGGTGATTTAGATTTCGAGACTTCCTTCAAGAAATACTTACACGCTGCTTTAGACGATTCTCAGGTCATTTGTAAACGAACATTACCATCCTTCGGATTTCAGATATAGGACACTTTCAGTTTGTCGCAAGGGACTCGATAAATATTGCAGAGCTGTAATTTTGGTAACTCAATGTTCATAAGTTTGAAACAATTAAGGAATAAAAAAAGTATGATATACGTTGCAACACCCGATAAAGAGAAATTAGATTACGCTATGAAGAGAAAAATATAAAGAGTACATATAAAGAACATGCCGGATCAACATTCTATAGAAAATCTAATGTTTGTAATCTTTGCTTACCAATCAATTTCCTTCGGTTCCCAAAGCCAGCAAAGCTGTTAACACGTGCTTACTGCCATGCGGTTATTCTATTTCTAAGAAACTGTTAGTATTGTCCCAAGAATAAGGGACAAAGCGATGAAAATTGCATTTGTAAGATGTTATAAATTAAATCGCTAATGTATTAGGATTAAAAGTTCTCATCCTCGGTTATGAACCTACTAATATGCTATCAACTCCAGTCAACGTTGTCCAATATATTTATTGGATCCGCATGTCTATCTTTTCTGGTATTATGTTTTACATACAAGGCTCTAATTCAGATGCACTTCTTTCGTTGCAGGTGGAGAGCCTGAGTTCCTACCACACTCCAGGCGAAGCCGCCGCTGCATCCGCCCAGCTGGAGCCAGCCCTGGAACTTGCAGCCAGGGAAGGGCAAATCGCCATGTCCACGGCAGAGACGTTGGCTGCGCAAGCGTTCGCAGCCGAGAAACCGCCACCGGAAGAGAGCCCGCCTTCGCCCTCGCGGCCGCAGAAGGCCAGGAGCCGCTGTCCGCCGCGCAGTCGCTGGCGGTGGGCCTGCGCTCCGGCGGAGGGCCTGGAGCCCGCACTGGCGCCGCCATGGGCCAGCAGGCGCTGTCAGTGGCGGAGTCGCTGGCTACGGGCGCGATGCCGGAACAACAGAGGCTGCAGGCCGTCCACGAAGCCGGTCTAGCGCTGGCGGAGACGCAGGGACAGCAGATGCTCTCCGCCGCCGAGTCGATGGCGCCGGGCACGCCAGCCGCGGAACGCGCGGCGGCTCTGACAGAATCGGCGCTAGGTCTGGCTGCGGCTGAAGGACAGCAAGTACTATCAGCTGCCGAAACGCTGGCGACATCAGGTCTTCCCGCTGCAGAACGAGCAGCAGCGCTTAGGGAATCTTCCCTAGCTCTGGCGTCTGCCGAGGGGCAACAGGTTCTTTCCGCTGCCGAGTCACTGGCCGCGGGCGCTCCGGAGGCCCAGCGGGCGGGAGCTCTCCGGGAGCCCGCTCTGGCGCTGGCAGCGGCCGAAGGTCAACAGGCCTTGTCGGCAGCCGAGTCGCTGACGGCGCCGGGAACGCCCGCAGAGGCGCGGGCGGCGGCCTTGCAAGAGACGTCGCTGGCACTGGCGGCGGCGGAGGGCCAGCAGGCGCTCTCAGCGGCCGAGTCGCTGGCGACCGTCGCGGCGCCGGCGGCGGAGCGCGCGGCGGCGGCGCGGGAGCCGGGAGAGCGCCACGCGGCGGCGGGGCCGCCCAGCAGACGCTGTCGGTGGCCGAGGCCGCGCTGGCGGAGGACAGCGCCGAGCGCTTCCGGGGTGGCGTCTCTGCCCATGGAGGAGGGGCCAGCCTGGCGGACGCGTCCGCGCGCCTGCAAGCGGCCGTGGAGGTGCAGGCGGCGTGGGCGCTGGCGGGCACGGAGCCCCTCGCACAGGGGGAAGCCGGCAGCGCGGAGGCCGCCACCGCTGCCACCCAAGACGATGCGGACATGGCGACGGTAAGCGTCCGCGACGTGCCTTCTGTGCATCTCGGACGCACTGAGCAGGAAAAACACAAGAAAGAAGAAACACAAGAAATGGAACAGAAGGAGAAAATTCAAACAGAAGATTTAGAAGATACAAGTAAGAAAGAAAAGGAGAAGTCCGACGCCGAGAAAAAGACGGATGAAGAAGCCGAAGCCAAAAAGAAGAAAGAAAAGGAGGATGACCAGGCAAACAAAAAGAAAGAGAAAGAAGAAGCTGAAGCAAAGAAAAAGAAAGAAGAAGAAGAGGCTGAGGCTAAGAAGAAGAAAAAGGAGGAAGGGGGAAAAAAAAAAAAGGAAGAGGCTGAAGCCAAGAAAAAGAAAGAAGAAGAAGAGGGTGAGAAGAAGAGGGAAAAGGAGGAAGCTGAAGCAAAGAATAAGAAAGAAAAGGAGGAAGCTGAAGCCAAGAAGAAGAAGGAAGATGAAGAGGCTGAGGCTAAGAAGAAGAAGGAAAAGGAGGAGGCTGAAGCAAAAAGAAGAAAGAAAAGAGGAGGCTGAGGCAAAGAAGAAGAAAGAAAAGGAGGAGGCTGAAGCCAAGAAAAAGAAGGAAGAAGAGGAGGCAGAGGCGAAGAAGAAGAAGGAAGAAGAAGAGGCTGAGGCTAAGAAGAAGGAAAAGGCTGAAGCAGAGGCAAAGAAGAAGAAAGAAAAGGAGGAGGCTGAGGCCAAAAAGAAGGAAGAAGAAGAGGCAAGAAGAAGAAAAAGGAAAAGGAGGAAGCTGAGGCAAAGAAGAAGAAAGAAAAGGAGGAGGCGAAGCCAAGAAAAAAAAAAAGGAGGAGGCAGAAGCCAAGAAAAAGAAAGAAGAGGAGGAGACTGAGGCAAAGAAAAAGAAAGAAAAGGAGGAAGCTGAGGCAAAGAAAAAGAAAGAAAAGGAGGAGGTGGAGGCAAAGAAAAAGAAAGAAGAAGAAGATGCTGAGGCTAAGAAAAAGGAAAAAGCTGAAGCAGAGGCAAAGAAGAAGAAAGAAAAGGAGGAGGCGGAGCCAAGAAAAAGAAGGAAGAAGAAGAGGCAGAGGCTAAGAAGAAGAAGGAAAAAGAGGAAGCTGAGGCAAAGAAGAAGAAAGAAAAGGAGGAGGCTGAAGCCAAGAAAAGAAAGAAGAAGAGGAGGCAGAGGCTAAGAAAAAGAAAGAAAAAGAGGAAGCTGAGGCAAAGAAGAAGAAAGAAAAGGAGGAGGCTGAGGCAAAGAAAAAGAAAGAAGAAGAAGATGCTGAAGCTAAGAAGAAGAGAAAAGGGAAGCGAGGCAAAGAATAAGAAAGAAAAGAAGGAGGCTGAAGCCAAGAAAAAGAAAGAAGAGGAGGAGGCTGAGGCTAAGAAGAAGAAAGAAAAGGAGGAAGCTGACGCAAAGAAGAAGAAAGAAAAGGAGGAGTCTGAAGCCAAGAAAAAGAAGGAAGACGCAACGAAGAAAGAAACCGACGAAGCTGAGGCCAAGAAGGAAAAGGAAAAGGAAAAGAAGGACGCTGAAGCTAAGAGGAAGGAGAAGGAAAAAGTAGAAGCGGATGGCCCCAAAAAAGGAAGAGGAAGATGCCAAAAAAAGTGTGAGGAGACGTTCGGACGACAAGACCAAGAAGGAGGAAGAGGGGAGACGCAGGAGAGACGCCGACACGAAGGTGGCGGAACAGAAGGAGGAGATCCGGGGGCAGCTGGAGGCGCGGCGTCGCAGCCGCCAGGGCAGCCGCGACGAGTCGGACGCGCCCGCCCGCCGCGTCCGCGCCCGCGACGCCCCGCCGCGCCCGCCCCGCGCCCGACCCCTGGCGCCCGACCTCTCCTTCACCGCCTCCGCCAGCAGCACGCCTCCGCCGCCGCCTCCGGCCCAGCAGCACGCCACGCCCCGGCGCGCGCGTGCCGGCACCGACGACGCCAGCCTCGCCGACACGCCCGACTTGCCCCACGACACCGCGCGGCGCCCGCGCGTCGAAGTGCAGGTACGCCCCCCCACCCCCCCCCACCGAAGGAGTACGCCTGTCCAGCGCTTTAAGCGTAATATCTAAGTATTATTTGGAAAAGTATATCATTTTTTCTTGGTTACGCTAAAGCATTTTTAATTATACTTTCGAAAATCAATGTGCAATGTGCCGTCTAGAAGCCATACCATCCATCTCCTTTTTTTAATGATTTATACTTTTTGAAATTTTCAGTTTGTGAATACGGTTCATTTAAGATACAAATAATAATTTTCCTTGTCTTATTATAATTTTCCTTATAATCTATCCTCTTGTGGCGAAAATTTCATTTCCATCTTTAGCATCACCACATACCTTTCTTCGATGCGTATCATTTCAGAAATTGTATCCCTTCTTCAAAAAATTGAATTCTTTACGTCCTTTTTCTTTTCTTAATCGACCTGATTTTGATTTCATTAGTTACCATGAAAATGATCTAGTTAGGTTACACAATAATTACTGAGCCATGACAAGAAGGGATAAACGAATATGACTTCACAAATCCCTGGCCACATCAAACTTTCCTTATCCCTAAAATACGTGCATATAGAATGCCTTGATGCTTCAAATTTTTAGAAGAAAAAATATTCATGGATTATAAATATATTTATTTCGAATTATAATATTATCAAACATTTTAATTCCAAATTCTGTCATTTATGGTGTGGCGATTTGATCTTGCCTGTCCAAAATTTTTTAAAAAATAGCAACTGTGGCCCTATGGCATATTACTTGTCCCATCATTTAGTATATACTGGTAGACAATTACGTTTGGATATGTCTACCATCAATCACCAGACAATTACGTTTGGATATGTATATCATTCGGATATCGGTAGGTCAAAAACCCTTCATTGTTCTTCTCTTCTTTCTTTTCATCTTGCACTTTTTTCGCCTTATCTCTTGTTGTTGTTGTTGTTGTTTTTCTTCTTCTTCGTCTTCTTCTTTTTCTTCTCCTCCTCCTTCCGCTCTTCCTTGTCATTATTCACCTCATCTACTTTCTTATTACCTATCTCCTCCTCCTCCTCCTCCTTCTCCTCCTCCTCCTTCTTCTTCTTCTTCTTCTTCTTTTTCTCCTGCTTCTTCTTCTCCTCGGCGCGCAGTTAATATAAATGCAGCCTGACAATGGAGGGGTCGCCGCAACATGAAAGCACACACGTCAATCGGGCTGCTTCATGAACAAATGCCCACTGACAGCGGAACGCGGTGTCCCACCCAATGTCGCTAACAGTGTTGCCTCACAGCCCAGCCACCGGTTGACGAGCGCTGCGCGCGGCGCGTTCGCAGGCGGGCGCGGCGTACGGCAGCGCGGGCGCGGGCGCCGGCGGCGGGGCGAGCAAGCTGCGGCGCAAGCCCGTGTTCGCGACGCGCCTCACCGACCGCACGGGGCCACGGGGGGGGCCCCCCGGGCCTGGAGCGCCGCATCCGCGAGGACGGCCTGGCCGCCCTCGACGTGCTCGACGCCTCCCCCGCCGACGACGGCGAGTACACGTGCGTGGCCCGCAACGCCCACGGCGAGACGTCCTCCTCGGCCACGCTCAAGGTGTACGCCGGCTTCGAGCCCGCGCCCTTCCCGCCCACCTTCACGCGCCCCATCAAAGGTAAGCCGCGCGCGGGCCCTGTCTCGGTTTGATTGTTTGTTAGTGATTCTGGCCGCGTCAACTACAATGGTCATTAGAACGTATAGTGCGTGTTTTTGCTCGGGAGGTGGCAGTGGTCTTTCCCCGCTGGCGCCGACCTACCGTCGGGTAGCAGAGTTTTCCCATAACCAGGTATCTCCCACCAGTGAGGCACCGCCCCAGCCAAGTCCAGCTCTAAACTCCAGACCGGTTTCCCGGCATGTGTAGTAGTGTAGTGCATGTTAGTGTGTATATGAGGATAGGACAAGAAAGAGGTGGGAAAGATCGCGCGCGGTCCGTGGACTGCTTGTTAGGGCTCCGTCATTCGCCTGGTGTTTGAGCCTCTGGAGAGGCACGATGAATCTGGGGGAAGAGACTGGTGAGTGAGGGAGAAAGAGAACAAACAAATGGACGAATCCGTAGTGGGCACTTGAGGAATAAGGAAATCCTTATCAAAATCCTATTCCTAAAAATAAATATGAACTTCAAATAAACCAGGTCAGTATTTCAGAGACGTTCGTCATCAGCTGTAAATGAGTGCTTCTTTACGGAGCACGTGTCATTTGCACCAGCTCTTTTGTTGTTGTTGTCGTCACGAAATGTGCACAGTCAACATTTGTCATACAAAAAAAAGCGTCCGAATTGTATTGTGCGCTTTCGAAATCGTAATTGAACACTTCCAATGGACTATTCCGATTTTTACTTTTCGTAGTCCGTAAGATGTGTGGTGCAAAGAATTCAAAATATTCTGTTATTGTCATAGTTTTCCATAGTGCAAGTAGCGTCCCATAAGAAAATATCCGGTAAATGAGAAGCCGAATAAAAAGCACTTTCGAGAATGGGCGACCTACCTTAATGGGAGGTGTTAAACCCTATTACCGCCATGTTAGATTCAGCAACTTCAAGTTCATTGTTCCCAGAAACTATTAGAATTACAGCAACCATGTTTTATAAATGTATTCACAAGTATTATACATGTTTGAGGTATTTTGAAGATATGACAAAAGAACTTTTATGTAGATGTTTTAAAAAAAGATTCAACATTTTCCTACATTTTGTTAGGTGTATTATCCTATTAAACTCTCTTTAAACTTTAGTAGTTAAAAATAACTCGTTAAATGGGCTATTATAAGCTTAAACTGTGGTAAATTTTTCCTATATATTCTGTCGGGTGTAGTGCTTGTAAAAGTGCATGCAAAAGTGCAATTCTATAAAATGCGTTTTTGCACAAAAAATATAAATTTTTTAAAACTGGATATAAGATTTCAGAGTAATCCAGCTCCATATTCTGGATTTTCAGGGCAATCATTTGTCTTCCTCTTTAGCCTATTATTTTTCTTGCATTTTTAACAGATTTGTTTCCACATATTTTTTTTCTTCACACGCAGATTGTCCATTTCCTGTAGAGTATTCTTCCCCGGGACAGAATTAATGTAGCAGAATTTTAACTCTGCTAATATTTCCCTCATTGAAAGTTAAAACTGCACCATACACACCAAAGGACAATGCATCAAAAATCACAAATAAAGTTTTGGGAACCCTATTCCAAACATTGTTGAAAATCTCTTTTGGGTTTTGTGTCTTACCATCTAAATATTGACACCTCGTTGTCAGCTAGAATAACTAATAATCACTACACCGCAAAAATCACTCGAAACCAAAAAAAACTGCCCAAATCTCACCAAAACATAGCGACTAAAGAGCTGCCAACTTTCTTATCTATTTGAAAACAAAATCGATCACAGAAATAAAAAAAATGAAAAATGACAAAACCGAAGCAACATGACAATAGATATGGGCGTTACACTAGGATACCCAGACTTTTAAATGGCCATTTAAACCGTTTAAACGCCTTTCAGCGCAATAATATCTCGGTTCCATATGAAATAGACATAAAGCATTCAAAAAATGTAAAAAACCTAAAATCTGATATTTGAACCCTTCAGACCTTAACATCTCCCCTTAAACGAATGAGATCCAGTCACGTGATAATACGGGCGGCCTAATACCATCATCACTTATAGAACTCTCCTTTGAAGTGCCCACTGCGAATTCAGCCCAAAGAAAGATAATATGTAAAACTCCATATATACGAGTGAGTGAGTGAGTGTGTGTGTTTGAGAGAGAGAGAGGGATAGAGAGGGGGGATAGAGAGAGGGATAGAGAGAGAGGGGGAGAGAGAGAGGGGCAGAGAGAGAGATGGTGACTGAGAAAGAATCAGAGGAGAGGAAAGAGAATGATTGGAAGGATGACATCAAGATTACATGCCTTTTATCAGATGTTTGAGTTACGTAAAGAGAATTACAGCTACTCACATGATTTCACGGAAGTGACTGAAAAGATAGTGTCAAATAAGTAATTAAAATAACCTGTATATAAAGAAGTCCACTTACAGTGAGGAATTTTCAATAATAGATTTAAAGTGGTTCGAGGTTATCAGGAGAAACTGTGTTCTTAGTTAAAGCTGTGGTAAACGGAAGTACAAGAGATATGCTGACATTCACGTAACTTAAAATTATATCTCAAACGCTCAAAATAGTATGTAGAATGGGATGCTCTGGACGCAACGGTTTGAAAAATAATAAATATAGATTTATTAAAAACACCATTTTATGGAAGCGATGCCCTACGACGCAAAATTGTACGAAATTCTCGATCTCATTGTAAGATACCATTTTCAGTGAACAAGGAATAGTAACCGATTAAAAACTGTTTTAAACTGTTTATTGTAATTTACTATTTCATTTTTTTTATTTTGGTATGTCTGAAGCCTGAACTGGCAACTGCCAAGGGTATTCTATAAAAAGTAGGACTTTGTAATTATTTGTATTTATTTAATTTTTATTTTATATTATTCACTTATTTTCGATACAATTATATTTGTGAAAATATGTGATATCCATTGAATGTTCGAACTCCTTGTCAGCACGTTGTAACATGTGGCATGAAACATTGGCACTTAAACTGTATTGACCGACAATCCCGATAGTCGTAACATACTATGTACCTACAAACCAATATACGGTACACAATCCCTGTTATTGACAGGCCGTTTATTTCCGTCTCCTCTTTGGTACAATTCTAAAACAGGGAAGAAGATTTTTTTAATATTGTGAAAGATGGCATATTATCACTAATGAACTATGTCACGTCAACATTTTTGATTTAGTTCAACGCATGGCAATTCGTGTCAGCTCTTGTCTTCGATGTCGCACCGCATCGATCTCACGGCTGATTACGTCGATTCAAATATGGCGCCACCAAAAAATCAAGTGCATAAGTAAAGAGGACTTTTAGACCAAAAACATTGCATTGTTCCGTCATGAGAATGATACGCGTATTTTTCTGAGAACAATTCACAATTAGTTGTGTAGGAAGAAGTGCTTTGAACAAGAAAATTAAAGTGACGACATGAGAGTACGTTCGTTATTTGTTTGCTGTTCGTGTGACCACGTCAGGACGAGACGCGCGCGCAATCCCAGGCGCACAGGAGAGGTGAGGAGCCACCACGCAGGCGACGGAAGCACGTGTCATCTTCTTGCTTCTCATTTCCTCTTTTTTCGTTCCTTGTTTTTTTTCGTGCTTTTCTCAACAAAGTGTCATTATTATTGGGAAGAGATATTTAATATTAAATATTATTTAAATAAATTGTAATAAATTAATTTTTGTGAAGGTATTTGTATTTCTAAAAACGAACAATCGGACTTCATATTAATGTAATATTTAATCAATTGCGACACCTACCACAAAGAGTTGGTCTTCCTTCTGAGTTGATGTTTATTTAACGTAGTTGTAAAATAATATGACGTTTGGCACTTTTATTTCGAAGTAAAACGTTTGACAAGTCCTCTCAATAATACAACAGGAATTTTGATCAAGTATAATCTTTATTTTTTTTTTAACAAAATTCCTTTGAAGTTCATAGTACAATAAAACATTTTAAAACAAATTATATAATGTATCAACAATATATTTTCTAATTAAAATTAAAGTATTTAGGAAAATTACAATTATTAATACTCGTGATCAAAGAAAGAAACACGTTCTAAATCAGCAAATTTAAATTCATCTGGGACGATTTTTATCTCGTAAATTTTTTACCAGAAAAATTTCAATCGTTGCAACGAGAGATATGTTCTTGACGCGAAACAACTTAGTATATAGTCTAAAGAGAAAAATGTTCCTAAAATATCTTCAGAAAAATCATCTCTTTCATGCGATGTTCCCTGTTTTCTGCCGGCGGCGGTGCTTTGGCTCAGGGGAGGGGATCGATAAGCACAGAACGACGCGGGAGGCTGCAGCTTCAGTGCGAGTTTTCTTCAAATCGCGCGCCAATTCTAACCTCAATTCTAACCGTAATAATTTCCGATGCTCTTGCAAAGTTGATACGATTAACGTATTTTCTAAACCCTATAAACGCGCTGGTGATGCCTTTTCCTTCTTTCGGTTGACGTAAATATCACGGAGAAAAATGACGCATAGCGTTTGTTTAAATTAACCGTCGCTCATGGTCGGTCGACCAGAAGAAGAAATCGCTCTGCTGCGGTTTCGTTTCTCGCGACCACGCCAGAACCAAGCGCGCGGTCCGTCACAGGGCCACAGGACTTGGGAAGAGATAACAGGAGCGAGGTCGGAATTCCTGAGCATGCGCAGTTCGTCCTTGCGTTCGAGGCTTATGATAAACATTTCCTAATGACAGAGTACAGGTTGTTGATGCTGGCTGCAAAAGAAATGTGGGAACCTTTTGCTACCTTGTTCATACTAATTTAATACATGTTAATATATACATATTAATTTACTTGTGTTCATGGCGATATAAGTATCCGATATTCACTGTTGGAAAGATTTAGACATGGTTATTTCAAACGGCGCGGCGGGGAAAATATATTTATTTACCATGAGATGTGAAGTGAAAAACTACTTTCAAGCCGGTGGAACTCTTTAATTTGAAGCTGGAATAGAGTACTAATAAAAAAGGTTATTATTATTTTGATTTTTATTATTATTATTTTTGTTATTATCATTGAATCCGTTACTACGCCAGTAAACGTGAAAAAGCTATTTAAGTTCAATATGTATCTGTTCTTTTGAATATTGACTTCGTCAGTAAGTGATTATGAAGTGCAAATCAAGAAAATACGCAGATGATTTCACACTGTTCAGCAAAAGCAGGATAACACGATTATTCAGAACCGGTTTTTTATTTTTAAATCCTTCGAATTAAAAATTCTTATAGTAGAAGCATATCTTCAGACAAATAGTTTCTCGCTTCTAGTCTAGTTTCTCTTCCATTTCAATATACTGAACGCTTACTTTACTCTATTTACAAGCGTAGCTCGTAATTACGGCGCTGACCTGTATTACACCAAGGATATGGCCAGGCTGCACCTAGGATAGGCGGTGCTGACGCTGCTGCCTGGGAGCCCCTACCCCGCCTTGATCTAGACTTTTATAAAGCTTAGCTCGTTTTAAAACATTTTCTCTAGCTTCTATAAAACTTAGATCTTTTCAAAGATTCAAACCTTATCATTTATAAAGCTTCGACCTTTTCTACACATTGTCTCTAGGATTTCACAAAGCTTAAGCCTTTTTGAAGGGTCATATCTGGATTCTTATAAACTTTAGACTTTTCGAAACATTGTTTTTAGGCTTTTGTAAATCTCTGACCATTTCGAAATTGCATGTATAGACACTTATAAAGCTTAGATTTTTTCTGAAACGTCGTGTCTAAATTTTGATAAAGATTTTTAAGTAATTTTCCAATTTTTTAAAGTCACTAAGATTTTATAAAGATTTGAAATATAAAGAATTTTGAAGGTCCCATGGCCACGAGCCCTGTAGCGCTCTTCGCCCCTCCCTCGCTGAGCGGAGGCGTCGTCTCGTGCGCAGACTCGTACCACAGCGCCGACGACGAGCTGGTGCTGGAGTGCCGCGTGCGCAGCCAGCCGCCGCCGCGCGTCTCGTGGCTGCTGAACGGCGCGCCGCTGCCCGCGGCCACGCCTTCCAGAGCGGCCGACGGGTGCCGCCTCACCGTCCACGCGCCCGAGCCCGCCGACTCCGGCAAGTACACGTGCCGGGCCGAGAACGCCTACTGGAGCGACCAGATCTCGGCGCAGGTCGACTTCGCAGGTGAGCTGCGCCGCGCTGGCGACATGCGCGGCGACTTGCGCATATTGCACTTCACTTCATTTCACTTCACTTCATTCACTTCATTCACTTCTGGTGAAGTCATTTTTTAAGATGCTTTAGCCGTCGATGGACAGCTTTCGATGGCTTACGCAACATTATAAGGTCTAGTACAAATTGTGCAGAACGCAGTAAATTATGAAAAAAACCTTCATAATTCACCTCTCTGCAGTCATTGTGGAAAGTCCAAACACGTTGCAAATATGATCCCTCACTCTGCGACAATGTTACTTTGCATGAAACATTGTTTATACTTTAAAAAGTTGGAAAAGTCGTCTCAACCGGAAATAATCGAAGTGAACCAATTCAGTGTCGGGGTTACTACAACTACGAAGCTCTTCCAGGTGCGTCTGCTACTGTGGTAATTATTCCCGTAAATGTATTTTCCGTAAAAAAATATTCGTGTTATAGAGAAAAAATTTATCTCCACATTAGTTCATTTTATTCATATTGTTAATTTTCAGTGTTTAATTTTCAGTTTGTACTTGATCTGGTGATCTTGTGTAACCTATCAAATGTTGTTTTATCTATTTCACAAAAAAAATAGAAAATCTTGTTAATTGTGGAGATTTGAAATCACTCATCTAACTGGAGCAGTGTGGTTTGAAAATTACGGAATAAAATATTTATATTAGAAGCAATAAAGGGATTGTTTTAAAAATGGTCAGTCAAACAAAACAAAATTAAAATGTTATAATTCTTTTCTTAACATAAGAGTAAAAGTAATGGAAACACAGAGTTAGTGGAGAGTCTTTCCGAGTCAAATCCGGATCACTACTATTCCTTAGTTTCAAAACGGGCCAAGTCTATTACTACTAATTGCAAAAGCCGGTAAGTCCCAAAACTCCAATTTTACGTTGCTAAATGCATATATTTTTGTTTTCGTAATTTCAACCGTATACTTTTCGTTTGGTTCGTTTGTATGTTTTTGTTTTGTAAAAACAATACCCGCGTTACGAATTCGAATGTTATATACGTGAACAACGACTACCACTAAGAATTAGAAAACTTTTTACTCTTCTTATGAATGACACATTATCGCTTTTTTTTAATCGCAAAGAGGAGACTTAGAAGGTTTCGAAATGAGCCCTTTCGTTCAAGTAACTCGTCTGTAAAGCTGGCCGTGCGCGTGCGAGCGGCGCATTGGACGGGAGCGGGGGCGGGGCGTTTGCGCAGGGCGCGAGAAGCACCTGTCAGCGGCCAGCAGGCGGGCCGAGCGCGCGTCGGGCGCCAGGGTGCCCCGCGACGCGCGCCGCCCGCACTTCGCCAGCGTGCTCACCGACCACGTGGTGCCCAGCGGCGGCACCATCGCCCTCCAGGTGGAAGTGCGCGGTGAGTGACTCTCCGCCATACGTGTGTGTGTGTGTGTGTGAGAGAGAGAAAGAGATAGAGAGAGAGAGAAAGAGAGGAGAGATAGAGGGAGGGAGGGGGAAAGAGAGAGGGAGGGAGGGGGAAAGAGAGAGGGAGGGAGGGAAGGAGAGAGGAGAGGAGAGAGAGAGAGAGAGAGAGAGAGAGAAAGAGAGAGAGAGGAGATAGAGAATATTGATTGATTTTTTTTTTCGTGTTTCCGGGCGCGTCAACGGGTTTGGTCATTAGTCCCGTTAGTGCAGCGCATTTTTTTTCTCGGGAGATGGCGGTGATCATCCCCCGCTGGATGGCGAGATCCGGCGCCGACCTACCGTCGCCTACTGGGGTTTCCCCCTAACCAAGGCTCTCCCACCAGCGGGGCACCTAAAATGAAGTTATAGTATTAGTTAATTCAGTTGTTTGTCATTATCGACTTTTTCGCAAGCCCGGATTAATCTTGACTTCTAGTTTTTTAAACTTTGTGTAAGATGTCATAGACATTGAAAAATACATTGGTTTTAACCACTACTTTTTACCATATCCCACGTTTTGACATTAAGGATTTCAGGTGCAAGTTTAGAAAATGTCATTTCTTTGTCCACGATGGGTTCCGAAAATCAAACTAATGCATGGTTTCAATGCGATAATGCGTAATGGTGTTGCGTCGCCAGGCAATCACCGTTATCTAATTCTGATATTCCTTTAATCTGTTAGTGCTCTTTTGGTATGACATATATGATAGGTTACAATCACAAGATTAATTTATCCTTATTACTTGCTCTCATTGGCTTATTTCTTATTATGGTATCAACTGAAATTGTACTTTCCATCTAATTGTAACCATCCACTTCATTGTTTTTCCATTTGCTTATCATCCATGTTGTTTATTCTCTCGACTATTTTCCTCCTCCACCCTTCCCATCTCCTAACCCTTCCGACTTGCTCCTCTCACTTTCATTCAAGCCCGCAGTCAAGTAGTTCTACTGTGGTTAGACCACTGGGTTGGGAAGTGGCCTCATACTAATGCGACCGACCTTTATGATAAGACGATACAATTGGACTTCTTGCTCATTTTATCTTTTTAATGGCCGTTTTTTTAAAATTACCTTTCTTCGACCATATGTTCGATTCTTATTTGTAATCAATATTTTATATAATTTTATTTTTATTGTTTTCTTTTATTTGAATTTATTATTTTGCATGAAATTGTATTCCTTTGACTAATTTTAAATTATATTTTGTTAAAATTTTAACATTTCTTATAGTTAAAGAATAGTTTTCGTAGTCAATTACTCCCTGTTTTTAGTTACGTTTAAAATTACTGGTAATCTTTGTTCTTGTAAATTTATGAAGATGCACGCCAACACGCCAACACGTTCCAAAAATCTTTGTAATGGCAACTAATTGAATTCGCAACTTAACTGAATTTCACTGTCTATAAATATTTCGTAAATTCTACTAAAATAAAATAACAATTCATTAGACAATCTTGGGTTAATCATTAGCCACGTATGTTGGAGTGTAGTAGCGGTAAGTGTGTTTGTTTGTGTGTGTGTGTGTGTGTGTGTTTGTGCGTGTGTTTTGTGCGTGTGTGTGTAAAGAAGAGTAGAGAACAAGTAAAATGGAGGAAAGATCGCACGCGTTCCTTTTGTGTTTCTTCGTGTAATACTCATTGCTTCAGTCATTTGCCTAGTATTCACCGGAGAAATGCAATTGGATGAGTTTTCAGTCATTTTCAAACATTTCCAAACACAATTCAAATTTCGTAAAAATCTCTTGTTAAAGTGGGAAACAAGAATTACATAGTTTGAAGATATATGTAGCTTTAATACTGTACGAGAAAACGTTCCTCAAAGAATTCTCAGTTTCTCCACGTCGGGGTCAGTAACACCTTTGTTTTGAATTAGCAGCGTATAATACAATATTGGTCACAAAGAGTGAAGTTAAGTGACTTTGAAGAATGTAAAGATACGGGCGTCGACTCCGTGGCACAATGATAGCGCGTCTGACTCCAGATCAGAAGGTTGCGTGTTCGAATCACGTCGGGGTCAGTAACACCTTTGTTTTGAATTAGCAGCGTATTGGCCACAAAGAGTGAAGTTAAGTGCATTTGAAGAATGTAGAGATGTGGCCGTCGACTCCGTGGCGCAACGGTAGCGCGTCTGACTCCAGATCAGGAGGTTGCGTGTTCGAATCACGTCGGGGTCAGTAACACCTTTGTTTTGAATTAGCAGCGTATAATACAATAATGGCCACAAAGAGTGAAGTTAAGTGCGGTTGAAGAATGCAAAGGTATGGCCGTCGACTCCGTGGCGCATCGGTAGCGCGTCTGACTGCGGATCAGAAGATTGCGTGTTCGAATCACGTCGGGGTCAGTAACACTTTTTGAATTAGCAGCGTATAATACAATATTGGCCACAAAGAGTTAAGTGCGTTTGAAGAATGGGAAGATATGGCCGTCGACTCCGTGGCGCAACGGTAGCGCGTCTGACTCCAGATCAGAAGGTTGCGTGTTCGAATCACGTCGGGGTCAGTAACACCTTTATTTTGAATTAGCAGCGTATAATACAATATTGGCCACAAAGAGTGAAGTTAAATGCGTTTGAAGAATGTGAAGATTTCGCCGTCGACTCCGTGGCGCAACGGTAGCGCGTCTGACTCCAGATCAGAAGGTTGCGTGTTCGAATCACGTCGGGGTCAGTAACACCTTTGTATTGAATTAGCAGCGTATAATACAATATTGGCCACAAAGGGTTAAGTGCGTTTGAAGAATGGGAAGATATGGCCGTCGACTCTGTGGCGCAACGGTAGCGCGTCTGACTCCAGATCAGAAGGTTGCGTGTTCGAATAACGTCGGTGTCAGTAACACCTTTGTTTTGAATTAGCCGCGTTTAATACAATATTGGCCACAAAGAGTGAAGTTAAATGCGTTTGAAGAATGCGAGGATTCGGCCGTCGACTCCGTGGCGTAACGGTAGCGCGTCTGACTCCAGATCAGAAGGTTGCGTGTTCGAATCACGTCTGGTTCAGTAACACCATTATTTTGAATTAGCCTCGTATAATACAATATAGGCCACAAAGAGTGAGTTGAATGCGTTTGAAGAATGGAAGATACGGTCGTCGACTCCGTGGCGCAACGGTAGCGCGTCGGATTCCAGATCAGAATGTTGCATGTTCGAATCACGTCGGGGTCAGCTCTGTTTGTTTTGATGAATCCCAATACTATTTGCGGCGGAAGATTTGCTTGACATTCAGAAACATTTGTCTAATGTGACAAGCTGGGAATGAGTGTCGGCGAACTTTGTGGTGCAACGGGAGCGCATGTGACGCTTGGTCAGAATGTTGCTTGTTCGATTCATTTCGGTGTTGGTACTAGTGGTTTTAAGGAATCCTATCGATATGAACAATGCTCTCACGTTCAGAAACATTCCTCTGAAGAGGCACGCTCTGTGTTGCGTAGGTTGGATGTTCGAATCTCGTGGCCCTCGTTAATATTTTAAATGTGCCCTAAGGTTTCGGAGAATTTGTACTCATTCCATAACATTTACCTGAATGATTGATGAGGTCACCCACTTTCGCCTGACGCCTCCGTTAATCTTTTAGAATCACAAGTCCCGAATGGTCGCTAATACATGCAATACCTTGGTTTATTGGAGTGGCGTGTGGTGCGCAGGGGCGCCGAAGCCGGAGGTGATCTGGATGCGCGGCGGCGAGACGCTGTGGCCCAACGGCGACGCGCTGGCAAGAGGCGGGGCCGCGGCCGCGGGGGGCCGCTGCTGCCCGACGCCGGGGGGGGGCCCTACACGTGCCGCGCGCGCAACGCCTGGGGGCTGGCCGACACCTCCGCCTCCGTGCAAGTGAGTATTAACGCTTCTTTGGTAATGTATTAATGTATGTAACGTAAAGATATGTTAGAAATCGTATGTAGAGTGGGTTAAATAGTTTTAGCAATTTTTTCGTGCATATTGATTGATTGATTTTTTCGTGTTTCCGGGCGCGTCAACTGCTTTGGTCATTAGTCCCGTTAGTGTATTGCATGTTTTTCCTCGGGAGATTGTGGTGATTTTCCTTCGCTAGATGGCGAGATCCGGCGCCGACCTACCGTCGGCTAGTGGTGTTTCCCCCTAACCAGGACTCTCTCACCAGCGGGGCACAGCCCCAACCGGGACTAGCTCCCGACCGGTCTCCCGGAATATTTGGTAGTGTAGTGCATGTTAGTGTAAGTGTGTGTGTAAGGGGAGAGGATAAGACAAGGAATGGGAATGAATGATCGCGCGCGGTCCGTGGCCCGTTTGGTGGGTACTGCCCGGCGTTTGCATGGTGTTGATCGGAGAAACCACGGAAAACTACCGATCAGAGCAATCGGCCGCTAGAATTCTCCTCCAGACAGCGACTGAATTCGACCTAGCTGAAAAGCTAGTGTCGAAAATCCTGCCGCCGTCAGGACTCGAACCTAGGACCTCCCGGTCAGGAGCGCTGCAGTGACATCAGTTGATGCACTGAGCTACCGCTCCCGGTGCGTCATATTGCTTTCATTCACTCGAAATAGGCTGTTTTACTTTCTGCGGTTCAAGTGGTTTCGGTCTTCTCAGGGTTTTTTGATTGATCTGTGAATTTTTGGCGGAAAACCTTACGTATTTACTATGGCAACGTATGTTATCACTCTCTTTCTATAGGAAACTGTTAACTAGAATCGTAGTAAGGTTGTGGTTTACGCGAGAGATGCGAGAGGACATAAGTGCTAGTATGCACAGAATAGAGACGTTAGAAAACAATATTTTGATATCAAGCACACCTAAAAACGCGCATTTTCCTGAAATTTTCGACGTTCACATTATGAAGCGTCACATAACTCTCTATGTACTTTATAAAAAAGCAGTACCATCTACTACAGTGGTGGCGTCTACTATACAGTGGCCATAATGCTTAATCAGCGATTGCATATAATTGGTTGTTATTCCATATGTTCTAAAATCATGTTATGAAAGCGGTTAATCAATTTTTGAGACCAGTAATTATCCATAATATCTAGTGTGATTGGGCTGAAGTAATAATTGTCGTTAATAAATAACAATTAATATATTTTTTTGCACAACAGCTAACAATATTTGGTCACATCTTGTTTGTTTTCTTTTCGCTTTTGTTTGATTCAGACGGGAAGTTAAGTAGAGCTAATCAGCTCCAATGGCTGCGCTGACGGCAAATCAGCAAACTACGCGCGAACAGAATGGTCTTTAATAAAATTACACTTTTAGCCGTTGACGCTCCGCTAAGCGTGTCCAAATTGGCGACAAAACTCCGGTCTTCGACCTCTGCGTTTCACATATAACATTCTTTGGTCTTCCCAACGCATGATTTCCCAACCAGTTTTTGCCCAAATTTTTTTTGCCTATTGGTTTTACTTCTTGCGTACTACGTACTTACGTAGTAAAGAGAAGAAAACTCGTCTTGTGGGTCTCTGCTATCGAAAAGTGCTATCGAAAAACTCTTGCTCCTATATATAGAAAAATAACTTCTTATAATACGTTGGATGAGTCCTTGATACCTAAAAATTGTTTTGCGCCAAAACGTCCGTCTATCCATCTGTGAACAACATTAGCGCCTAAACTTTTTATAGGATTTTCTCTAGCTCTAATATTTTCCTTTATTTTTCTAGAATATAGCAAAGTACACTTATAAAATAGGCGCAGGCCCGATTTTCGTCGAAGTCTGAATTTTCGAAACTGCCAAAATAATTTTTTTTTTCACTTCTTCCTGCTATTGAAGATAGAAATTTTTCGTAATGAAGTCGGTACTTCAAAATTAGATCTTTTAATAATGTGTTTTCTTTTGTTTTATTTCGTTTTGTTTTTTGAGAACATGAGTTGCATTTGTTTAACTTCATTTTTAAAGCGTCGAGAAGATTGCTATACTCGCGAAATTGTGAAATGTATTCCATTTGAATGAATATTAGATTGAGCCATTTAGTACATGCTTTTTGCAGTGTTGCTGATGACGAAGAGGTGCCCGTGGTTTTGTGCGCAAAAATCGGGATATCTGTCTGCATGAATGGCCAATGCTGGATGTGTCAATTATAACTGTCAGTAATGATTGTCATCTGACTGTCGATAATATTCTACATGATTTTATTTAAGGGAAAAGACTCTTTCTTCAATACAATTGTAGGAAGACGCCAAACAAATGTTGAACTTTTGCAATTTTCCAAAATTCAGAAAGTTTATCGAAAAATGAGACGGTGAAAAGTGTTGGAAATAAGGTGGTGAAAAGTGCCTCCAAACCAAATCGATAATCGTGATACTCATGTGAAAGAGAATAAAAAATGCAGTAGATTCCAACATAATCAGCCTCCAAGGGCAATCTGTTGTAGAGATACAACGAGAAACGTGTTTTTCATGTTTTATTTTTCCTCAGCTTTTATTGCAAGTATCAGGCTGAAAATAATTGCAGAGACGGGGGAAATTAGTTAAATTTGAAAGTATTTTATCAATCAATTTTGACGCCAAATTCAAATAGAAAAAAATTGAAATTGATTTTCGACGTGATAACGTTAAAGTACTGTCTTAGTTTTTCCCCTTAGAATGTATCTTATAACATTCTATAATATCTATTTTTCGAGTTTTAAACCATGTGGGTGATAGTGAAAAAAATTAAAACCAATTTTAATAATTTAAAAAATTGATTTCAATCATTTACTTTCAGTTAATTTCAACATTCATATGGAATTTGATCGAATTTCACTGTCATAATAATTCTGAAAAATATCGATATCACTTCATCCATTTTCGTGTTCTTTCGCCTAAGGTTGTTGAATGAACCATCTTTTTCTGTGCGCAGGTGGTGGCTCCTGGCAGCATACGAGGTGGTCACCCCGCCATGTTCGTCTCCCGACCTGACAACGTCATGGCCGTTGCGCCAGGCGAAGACATAACCGTCTCCTTCAGAGTGAAGGGTGATCCCAAGCCAAGAGGTGAGTTAGTTATACGTTTTAGCTTACTTATCACTCAGTAGGTTTTTCAAAGTGTTCTGAACAGGGAATACAAAGACGTGAGGAATATGCGAAAAAGTAGAAACTTAAAAAAAAAATACAATGCTATCACAAGAACTGAACGTATTGCTTGAATGAAAGTAACGTTTGTATATTGTATGAAATTGAAATAGTATATAATAATGTATAACCACACCAAAGAAAGGATGAAAAAACCTAATTTGCTGCAAGGGACCAGTAGAGAATAATGCCCATTGTGGATTACAAAAGGCCTCGTTAACATTTTACCAGAGGATATTTTCAGAGCATTAATGAATAATGATTATTGCTGAAAGTGTGTATTAGTATATGAATTGTAGAGACTCTCCGTAGAAGGTAAACCTTCTACCTTCGACTAACAATAAGCCAATCTTCAATGCTCTCGTCGTCTTAATGTTCCACTAAACGCTCTGCCTCTTTTTTATTAGAAAAATAAATTTCTTCCTCTTAATAGCGAAATCTCATTTATAATAAATATACATCGAACGTAAGTGCTGTGTAAAATAAGATTTGCACGCAGTAAATTTTATTTACAGCAATAGTATTGAGTGATTATTCCTCTTGTAAAATATATATCAATGTTTTAATAATTTGGCGCAGATCATTAGTCCGCTCGGTTTTAACGGTGGTATTTTACCGAATTTGTTTTTTGGCGCCGTATGTGCACTAGCATGATTTTTATTTTGATTACTTAATTAATTACTCAAGGCGTCCCATCATCTATGAACACATCCCATAACTTGAAAATGATGTGTGATACGAAATATGGATTTCACTTGCTATTTAATCAAGGCGCAATAATGTGTCATTGGCGAATTGTTCATAATAATTTTATTTTCAAGTGCAAATTATCAAAATTTTATTTTTTAAAAGAAACTATGTAATTTCTCATTCGCCGAAGATAGATATTGAGAAAAGAAATTTTTGTAGGGGTACCCCTAGTTGAGGGGTATCCTTAATTGTTGTAGGAGTACCCTTAATTGAGCAACTGTACATCTTTGACACAATAACATTTTTTAATTATTTCATATGTTCAGTCGTAGGATAGTTTTAATGAACACACGTAGGTTGGAAATTTCAAATGGGTATTTTCCAAAGACTCGTGGTTATATGTATTTCTTATTGTGATGCCGTTCACTGGAGCTCGTTTGATTTGCCTTGGCAGTGACGTGGATGAAGGGCACCCGCGACATCACGACGAGCCAGCGCTCGCTCAAGGAGACCATCGACGACTACGTGCGCATGACGCTAAAGCGAGCCGTGCCGGCTGACGCGGGCACCTACTGCATCCTGGCGCGCAACGTCTATGGCTGTGATCGCGCCTTCGTCACCGTGCGAGTACGCATTTTCTTTCTTTCTTTTTGTTTCTTCTTTCTTCTCTCTTCTTTCTTTTTTCTTTTTCTTTCTTTCTTTCTTTCTTTTTCTTTCTTTCTTTCTTTTTCTTTCTTTTTTTCTTTTTTTTTTTCTTTCTTCCTTTCCTATTATATTATTATGGCAATGTATTTTCTTTAACTAAAACTGACCTTCTCAATTACCATTCCAGAAGCAATTTTTATAAAAATCAATGTTCTAATAAGTAACTCCTATTCACAGGAGACAGAATACTCACAATGGTGTCATTCATTCACATTTACAATTATTTTCATATCCCAGTCATTTCTTCTTGCTTATATTATTCATGCTTCTTGGAATTATCAACACGAAATACTGCACATAAAATTTGAAGTATGAGTTAAAAACAATAGTTCAAATCAATTAAAAATCTTGATTAATGTTTGCATAATATATCAGAACTACATTTCAGTGAATTAGTTCTAGGGAGAAATAATTCAAAATTTCTATTTTAGTCAAATTAAATAGTGTTATAGTATTTTATTTGATGAAAATATTAAAAATGCAAATACATATAATACTAGTCAATAAAATAAAAATAAATGTTGATGTGTATGAGTAGTTATTCTTTTATTTATTATTTAGCATGCTGTATATTTTAAACTTGAAACTGTAAATCCTTTTTTGTTTTTGTTGGCAGATGAGGCAACGGGCACGTTCACTCACACCTGGTGCTGAGAGTAGATTGCAAGATGTTGCTACGATTCTCCGTGATGTTAGAGACCAGAAGGAGGTTAGAGGCCTCAGGGGTGAGTAGAATATCATTTCTTAATGCGTTGTTCATTTATTACAGTTTCAATAAATCTAGAAACTTGTAAATACAAAATATTAAGGAAGAAAAGAAAGAAAAAGAGAAAAAATTATTCTGCCATTTTTGTCAGAATTTGTAAGTCTCCAGGTGTGTAGGTACAATGGAGGCAGAGCTGGTTGATCTGATCCTGAGTGACACTTTATCAGTGATGACACCATAAGAAAGATTATAATTAATAATTATGTAATTTGAAATTTTAGTTAAAAATGATGTTCATTTTATAATTTAATTACTAACTAACTTTTCAATTTTCCAATTTTTTTTTTCCTTATGCTTTTATCATAAATGCCAATTTTCAATCCAGTCTGTCAACTAATTATTCAATGAACTCTTCAGTCTCATCTGTCATTGATTTGATTATAGATATATTTGTAGTTTGAAAATCTCAAAAATCTTCAAGTACACAGGCAACTTATAAGTTGTCAATATTTCCTATGTGTCTTGTTAACAAAGGTTGATTTTCATGTCCAAATTTAACTACCCCAAATCTGAATTTCCTAGTTCCTTTCATGATATTGCGTAATTGAGAGCTTCTCATGTGAATAAATGAATTAATTTTGAAAATGTGAAATAAATTAATGAACACTTAATAGACTTTTAACAATATTTGTCAAAAGTGTTTTTGTGTTTCCATAAATTTACTTACTTTAATTTCATCATTTAACCTGAAGATGGTTGTTGTGGATAAGAATAACATAGTTAGTCCACACAAAATAGATTAAGCTTCAGTATAATTTGAAATAAAATAAAATTGCTCCACTAAAAATGAAATGAAATATCTTGGCTGAAAATATGCCAGAACAGTAAAATGTGTACTACACCTACAAGTAAGTCTCCTCAGTTTATTCTTAAGGAACAACTAGACATATTACTAGATTTCTGAATTTATTTGATTTGATATCCAATGCAAAATCTTGTCATTACATAATCTCATGCTCCCTTAAAGAATTTGAATTGAGAAAATGGTTTTAGTTCTGATTTAAATAAGAATTATCAAGGAAACAAAGGTAAATAATTATATTTACTCAACAGCAAATTAAACAAAGCCCACTGCACAATCGTACTTGTTTTTCAATTCATAAAATATATATTTTTGTCATTAAATATTTCAAAATAAATTTTTCTCTATGCATGTCTTTATAATATATTAACAATGGAAAATTTTGAAGTATTACATACTGAATTTCTAAAAGCATTTATGAGTATTCATAGAAAGAGGTTGTGCTTGTTTTTGTTTGATGTATGCATTTCCTAGAAAACACCATTTACTTTCTTTTGCACTGCATATGAGAGAATTGTGAGGGGAAATACAATTTCTCTTCAGTTTGTAAATGACTTCTAAGAAATTTTAATGCCAGTTTCTTAACTCAGCCCATTCATATAACTTGTGAATTTTTTAACATAATTCAAAGTATAATAAAAAACAAATACAATTCAAATACAATTTCAATTATTCAATAACAAATACAAAAATTATACATAACCCAACATTTTTGCATACATTATTTAATTTTTATTTTCATAGTTCCTACAGTAGTTCACAAGCAATCAAATTCAGATGAAGATTGCAGTAAGTAATAATTGTTAAAAATATTTGTTATTACAGGGCTGACAAGCTTTTCTGTATCATCCAATATATGCTTGCATCTTATGAAAGAATCACATAAATAAATTATTCATGAATATATTGGAAGTAGGTTTAATTTAAGCAGCCTAATTTTACTCCTTCAAATGTATTCATGAATTTGATTTGATTTACTTTTGTCAAAGAGCAGTAAAAACTTTATGGAAACATATAGGGAAATTGTAAAAAAATGTGCACATTTTCTAGATCTCTAGAATCTCTTCCCCACCCGTTAATCATAAATAGTTGAATGATGAATAAAAATACCTACAAAGCAAAGTTAGCGACATATGAAAACTAGATAATACTAGATACTCTCAAGTTGTAGACAACTTATTTGCATTGGTAAGCAAACTACAGATTTGATATTTTAGTATTGCTTACAAAATACTTACCCCCAATTTTACTCCTATTTAGTATTGCTTACAATATACCTACCCGTTCCCTCGGTTCTACTTCTACCACAAATAGCAAAATGAGAGCTCAACAAAATGGGAGTTTTGTAAAGCTACATTTGTGAATAATTTATGAGAATAATTTATTTATGTGGTTTTGCCAGAAGCTGCATACACAATTCACATGAGGAATGTTGCCATAAACCTTTTTCTCTCTATAATTCAATTCAACAATAAATACTTTGTATTGCAATCTTCTACTGAATTGGATTGTGTATAAAATATTGTGGAAACTACCCAAATAAAACATTTCATCAGACACTCTTTTGTGAATAATTTAACCACATTCAATAATTATTTAATGTATCTCAATTTTTGAGGGTGATACCTGTAGGTGACACTAGAAGTTGCAGTACAAGAAATGTCAACATGAATCTTTGCTGTGTCTTCATGTATTGATAAATTAACATTATATAACATTATAACATATCAAACATAAAAATGTGCCTAAATAACTAGAATTTTGATAATTCACTGCATACAAACAATTTGTAGAGTGCTCTAATGAAATTCATTATTATTTTGTGTTCAGTATATTGGCAATTCAAGCAACACGTATTTTTTATGGCAGTTTTTTTCTAAGTACATGCTGAAATTATTATGTCTTATCTGACTCAAAATTTATGAGATCTCTATATAAAGGGACACAAATAAGAACTTGTTCCTAAACGTTATATAATTCTATTAGTGTGTATTCCTGCTATTACAATTCTGCTTAGTGTTGCTCCCCTCTGCATGGTATCTTTGTACCTTGAGAAGAAAGCTAGAGAAAAATTGTGAACAAAATTTGTATTTAATATTCCAAAATTAATCCAACACTCTGTTAATCCAAAAATTACTTTTATCAAAAAAATGCAAATATTTAATTTTCAAAACACAATGTAATTTGAAAAATTCTTCCCATATGTTCAGGTTTAGATAATACCCTAATTCCTTTAGTTACGTTTTTTTATTAGTTTTAAAATTGGGTCAAGAACCTGAAGAAACAAACAGACTTCAGTATATTTATTTCACTTATATTTATTTTCTGTCACCAGAAATTTACACCAGATATGACCTCCAATTTGGCAACACCAGAAGTATATGTTAATATATATTTTTAATAACAAACCTAGGACACTGTAATGCAAATCAAGGAACATAAATTAAGGGACTTAGAAACTTCTGAGTTATTTTCATTATTTTCTCCATTTATAAAAAAACAGTAATGTATAAACATCTGTAACATTTTAATTTTGAGCTATGTCTGTTGATGTTTTCTGCTATTATTTCCACTTCAATTATCCTCAGAATTTGTTGAACTGTATTTTTTCTACTCATAGTTGATTTACTTCGAATATGATTTTTTTTATAAGGCCCTTTGCAAATGTTTTAAAAGGTAATTCAGTATTGTAGTGTCAGCAAGGTCACTAGAATTTATATAATTATGTTTTCTTTTGTGTAGGCAACAATATGAAGATATGTGTCAGAAAGGTTGTATGTGTTGTAAACTCAGATAATGACTGTTGGTATCAGATGAAATGTGGTGCGTTAGCAGACCTATTTCACAGAAATATATAATTGTACTATAACTGTAGCAATTATACAAGAAAGTGAGTGCATGCCTTCTGTATATGTTAGAAGTAAAACTTCAAATATACAGGAATAGAATACATGTAGGAAAAAGGTATATTTTTTATAGAGTAGGTACAGAATTGTTTACACGATTTATTTTACAACTCTTCCTTGAGCCCTCAGTTAATATTTTGAACTTTATTACAATAATATGTAGCAGAACGTGTATTATCCTGCTAGAGTGAGGGAGCTGTGCAGTTAGACAAATTTCCCCTCCCAAAAAGGGGCTCTGACCTCTTCTGAGATTTCCCTGGTTCAGTATTCCTTCTCTTTAATCACTTTTGCCCACCTTTCCCAATTTGAAGTAAACTTTAATCCAGTTTCCACTATATCCCTTTCTTATTACCCTTCCTATTAAAGCCAAAAAAAATTCTTTTCCTTTCTTCTCTTTCTCTTTTTAGCATGATTTTGCTTTGACTTATTTGTTACACACGTTTTTTCTCTTTCTTGTTCTGCTTTTTTTGGCACCTTGTGTTTTTTGACCCAACACACTTAGATTTCAAGGACTGAGGAGTTATTAATTTGATCTTCAGATTTCCTATTAATCTCTTGCCTTCTTTCTTCTACTACTTATCCATCTCTATTTCTTCCAATTTTCCCTGAGATATCCTTGTTATCCAATTTTTTCATCCCTTACCTAATTACTTGGGTCAGATAGGGATCCACAGCCTTAATTGACAGCCTGTCTGAAAGAAAGATAGCTTGATACAAAACCCAGAACAAGCCTGGATGCACAAGGATAGCAGCCCCTTCACCAGGAAATATAGCTATAGGTTGGTGGCATGAACTAGGGAAATTTGTGTAATCCAAAACACTCAGAAAAGAAGCCAGACTCCCATATGTTGACAACAATAGTAAGAACTAATATACTACAATAAATTTCTACAAAGCTCATAGCTCATCTTATTTTGCTCCATAAATTAATTATTACACAGCGATATACGGTGAGCTTTAATGCTATTGTTTGCACAAATTTATATTTATAAGTGTATGAAATATATTTAATATTCATAAAATGAAGCCATAACATCCTGATGATGAGAACAAAATACGTTCTCAAAACATTGCAAATTAAACTATTTAAAAAAAGGTATTGCTTTTAAAATCTGTTTTTCTAAACACAAAATTGTAAAGAAATAATGGGATTATATATTGAAATTTGATAATGCTAGTAAATTGCATATTACAATCAGCTTCAGAATGCCTTGGTTACCAAAGGAAGTGAAGACTTGCAAGACTGAAAATATGGAACGAGAAAATTTGGAAAGAGAACCATCAAGCTAAAAACAATGCGTATCAGAGATATTTAAATACAAAAAACTACAACAGAAGAATACATAGAATATAAATGATTTATAACTAAAATATGCCTGTCATTCAGCAAAACACAAAGTAAAGTTGGGAGATCTTCTCTAAAAGGATTAGTGCAGCATATCACTGGCTCACAAAGAATTGGTTTTAAAATATTGAAAAATATATCCAAGAACAAAGAAGATTGATTTGATTCTTGAATAAAAATGGTTTGAACAGGAAACAGGACACTCTTAAACTTGGATAATGTTGGGAAAATACAGACACAAAAAAATACATAGAATGAAGCCATGGCAATAGATGAATTGGAATTAACTCTAAAGGAAAGAAATAATAGGAAATCTGTGCGGTTGGATGGTGTGCCAATGAAATTTTGGAAATATGCAGGAGATCAGGTGCTAAAGTTCTTCCCAAAATTCATTGACAACCTCTGGACTGAAAGCAAAGCCTTAATAATTAATTGATAGACGTAAAAGGTGGTCAGAATAAGTTACATGAGAAGAGGTCAAGAGAAGACTGTGATGATTATCATGGGATTTCTTTACTGACAACAACTTCAAAATTGTATATCACAATATTGAAATTCAAGGAGAAGCAGCATATCCTACAGGGAAAGGTTGATGGGTTTAGGAAATAAAGAAGCAGCCGTGGTGCAATTTTCATTTTGAATCAGATATTATAAAAAGAAGAGACTACAATCTGCATTATTGTAAAGTTCCTGAATTATTGGAAAGTGCATGAAAGTGTGAAGAGGCCAAAATTATGATGTATTTTAGAGAGCTATTACATTCCAGGAAACTTGATAAATGCCATTAAATGCATGTGTGGAAATACTGAAATTTGTATTAGAGTCTATGATTGCAAAACATCAGATCTTGTAAAAGTAAACCAATGGTTTGATTTGTCCTCATGCCTCTTCAACATATACATAAACAAAATAATGGAGCTATGGAGTAACACAATACCAATAAAGGTATACCAATATCGAGAAATATATGCATCAAGATACTCATGCATACAGTTCTTGTCTACCTCAGATATTTAGATATTTAGATATTTATTTAGTCAAAAACAGTAAAAATACTGAGCAGCATGACAGTATTAGTCATGCTATGTGTTGGTGTGGAGAGGGTGATGTTGTGTCCCTCATTTCTTGTGAGGTGCTGGAGATGGAGGATGGTGCAGTGAATGGTGTTGAGTTGTTCACGATGTTGGAAATAATGATGGAAATGATGGAAATAAAAGTTTCCGAAACATTGGCAAACAACTAGTAATATTCTTCTGACCAAGCCCCATTAACCTGCCTGCAAATATTTCATTTATGGTCGTTAAGAACTCTTCATAACAATAATAAATTTAAAAAGTGAGAGATTATCATTTCAAAAACTACATATTTTTGTTTCCAAAAAAATATATGTTAACCAAATCCAATATCCAATGTTATCCAAAGAAATATAACATGCCTCAACCGAGTGCTATGAAGTTGCCATTTAAGGGTATCTAGCCAAAAAGGCAAGGTAATATGGTAATTTAACTATGCTAATTAATCAAATTAATCTTAAATTAAGAATACCAAAGTAAATATTTGAGAATAAAAACTGTTATCAACAACCAAATTATTGAAGAAGATCTTAAATTCCCATTTAAATATGAATAAATACAAAAAAATGACAAGAGAAGATTAGAGTTTTCCCAAATAAATTTCTTAAGAGCTCTACTGGGTCCAAATTCTAGGAAGAGTTCTAAACAAGACCATAAGAACAAAATTAAATATTGATAGCATATAACATTAAAACATATGAACAGAAATGTTTCCAGCATTTAACAGGATGGAACCAAATGGTTTACCAGTTAGTTCTCTAATACAGACCTGTAGGTTACAGAGATGTGGGTAGACCAGAATGAGGTGGTCAGAACAGTTCTGAGCCTCCTTGTGAAGGAGAAAAAAGATCATTACTTTGCCTAATACACAATGTGAAAGAAAAGCACCCTATATCACGTGTATGAAAGATTGCCTATTTTAATATTTATAGATTCAAACTTATTGTAAAATTCTGATTTTATCGTTTTAATGATTTTCTCATTACGAGCAACCACCTTTCCAGAAATATTATAACCCATATTATTCATCATTTACTTTGCACCTTTGAAAATTGAAAAATACGTTGTTACTTTCATTTTGTAAAGAATAATACTATAAGTAAATATTAATAAATTATAAACATTTTTTCAACTTACTAATCAACGTGACTAGAGACCACATTCCCATGTAAACAGGTATTTTTACAGATATTTATTATACATGTTAACAGGTACAATATATCTGAATTTTGACATAAAACACACAAATACCCAATTGAGAGACCAATCCAACACCCAAGAAGATTCTCAAGCTAATTTTTGGAATTATTGCATTATTTCTAAATTTGCAATTTTCCGAAATTCAGAGTTTAATGAAAATTAGACCTGCACTATTTTTTAAGCGTTCCTTGTGATATCTCTGGAAAAAATGGGAAATTTTTATCAATAGCATAAATTTGAAGCACAAATCACGCAAAAACTCGTTTTTTAAAACAATTGTACTAGCGTTTTTTGAAGCACTGATTTTTTAGAATAGGTTTTGTTTAAGGAAAGAATCCCTATATTCAATTTTTTAGTTTTGAAGTGTTAAAATTTTGCAATTTTCGAAAAAACTGAGAGTTCGCGGGAAATGAGATTAGCACGAAATTTTTTACCGTCCTTTCATACATAGGAGAAGAAAATTTTTGAAATAAAATTTTGAGACCATTTTCGAGAAAAAAAAATGTTTTAAAAATTAATGATTGCTTATATTTCACGCAAAATTACGTGAAAACGGCTCATATTTTCGAAAAATGAACATGACCTTATTTCAAGATGTCTTTAAAGAACAGATTTTATTGTAGAAAATCTCCATCTTCAATATTTTAGTTGAAGAAAAATCTGAAAAAAATTGAACTGTTGCAATTTTTTAAAAATCAGGAATTTGAACGAAAATGGGTCCTGCATTATTCTCTTTAGCGTCCTTTACGCTATCCGAGAACGAAGTTTAATCGAAAAAGTTTGCCATTTTGTGAAAATTTTGAAAATGTTGTTGAGTACCCCTAAAGAAGTACCCCTAAAAAATGAAATACCCCTAAGAAAAAAAGTAAAGAAATGAAAAACCCCTAAAAAATGAAATACCCCTGAGAAAAAAGTAAAGAAATGAAGTACCCCTAAAAAATAAACTCTTTTTCAAACTCAGAGGGCGTTGTGATCTTTTAAATCGACCTGGGAATATCAATTTTAATGCATATCGGCTGAACGGTTTAGGTGGTAGCGTTGACCACAAACAGACTACGGACGAACAGACACGTCTTGCCGTCAATCGATTTTACGCTATCAACGATACACAAAACGGATTCTGACTATACTACATGTTAGAACAGGTTATATACTACAGTATATATGAACAAAATTTATCCATTTTTTTCGTTATCAGGGCCCGACAATAAGAGTTGTTCTACCGGAAATTCGCCATTTTCCGCGCACGTTTACCATACTTCATCTGCTTACGAAGTAAATGTTAAAAAGTAAAAATAATCCCTATCGCATCCACAGATTACGGAAAACGTAGAAAAAAATTGAACTTTTGCAATTTTCGAAAATTCAGATAATTCAACAAAAATTAGATCTGCACCATTTTTAAGCGTCCTTTGTTCTGCCGGAGAAAATAATTATTAAAAATTCACCTTTTCCAGGCGCACGATTAGAATACTTTCTCTTCTTATGAAGTAAGAGCGAGAAAGTAAAAAATCTGAAGCCAATTTTGAGAAAATTTTGAAGCTTTATTGAAAGTATCACTAAAAAACAAAATATACTTTTCATATTGCAGTGCCTCGAGTTTGGCCAGATCGATCGGATAATGTTAATTTTGGAGAAAACGGTTTAGGAGTTAGTGTTGACCATTGACGGACGGACGACATATTTTTCAGTCATTTTCGATATCAAGGACCCACAAAATATTGATTGTAAGAACGCACCGTGTTAGAAAAAGTAATTTAATACACATAGGCTTAGGATTTATCCACTTTTCCATATCAGGGCCCCACAATGAGTTTTTCTGAGGAAAAATCGCCGTTTTTTCCCTGCAACTGTACAATACATTCTGTATACTACGTAAGTAGTATGCGAGAAAGTAACTAGAGGAGCTGCAACATTTTCGCATTAATTTTAACTTCACTGAAAATTAAATATGCGTCATTTTTATCAGCGTACTTTCTCTATTCGAGAAAATTTAAAAATTCGTTCCATTTTTAAGAAAATTTTTATTGCCTTCTCTTGAAGCAAAAGTTACGCGAAAACTGCTTATATTTTCTAAAACTTGTACAGTACATTATTTAAAGACCTGAATATTTTAGAATAAATATCCTTAATGAAAAAAATACTATCTTTATATTCTATTATCTATATTCTATTATCAATATTGTAGTTTTGCGGTGAAATGTTTTTTTGGAATTTTCGAAAAGTCAAAATTCATCAAATCCGGGACCTGACCAATTTTTATTAGCGTACTTTGCTTTATTCAAGAAAAAATAGAGAAAAAATGTAGTGCCGTTTTTGAGAAAATATTTTTTTATCTCCCTACTTTACGCGAACATATGAGAAAACTATTCCTATTTTCACAAAATTGTACATGCCATTATTTAAACATATTTATTAATTTCTATCATTATTAATTTATGTCAATGAAAAACATGCATGTTAACAAAAAATCTCAATCTTTAATATTGTAGTTGTAATTGGAATGATTGAAGGCGTTGTCATTGTCAACAATAGTAGTTGTAGGAAGACACCAAAAAATGTGAACTTTTGCAATTTTCGAGAATTCTGAGAGTTCAACGAAAATTAGACTGGCGCGATTCATTGCTCTTTTCGAAATTAATCAAAAAAATTGAAGACGTGGTTTTATTTTTGTGAACATTTTGAAAACGTTAAGGCTTTGTGTAAGGTACCACTAAAATAAAAAAAGAAATTCACAGGTCCTCTGGTTCGGCCAGATCGAACGGGTATTATCATTTTCGGAGAAAACCGTGTATGCTGTTGAGGCGCAAGCATTGACCACAAATGGACAGATAGACATTTTGCGGTAAACCAATTTTTCAGTATCCAGGACCCACAAACGTGCGTTAAGACTATACAAAGTGCTAGAGGTGATAATTTGCTACATAAAGAAACAAGTGTTTTCAACTTTTTCGAAATCAGAGCCCCAAAATACTACTTTTTTCAAGAAAATCGCCACTTCCTTCTGCAGCATTACAATAATTTCTTTTCTCTCCGTAAGTACGTGGTAGACAAAAAAGTAAAAACACATATTTATTTCTTGATTTTTCGATGTCGTGTTACTTGAATCGAAAAGAGAATATCAAAATATCATAGAATGACTCACACTATTTTAATATGGTTTCTTTCATCAAAAATGCCACCGTCTTTTGGAATATATTGTTTGAGCGTTATTGAAAATGTACGAGTTTTGTTCCTCTCATATACGATCATTTTCAAGATTTCGAAAAACTTCATCAGAGATCATTTGAAGCTGTTATGTTTACAAATTAATTAAATGACATTTTCATTGTAGATAATAAATATGCATGAGAAGTTCAAAAAGTTGTATGTCTTCTAAATACTTAAAGAAAAAATTGAGCATTTTTTTGTAATACTAATTGCTTATATTTTTATTTTTAATTATCTTAATTTAATTCAAATCTCGATATCTCAAACTAAGTTACGATGCAGTTGATCCATTATTAAAATCAGGTCGCCATATATTCTAAAAAAAATATTGTACTTGTTCTATTGCAATTTCAATTATAATGTGGCCATTTCTTGAGGAAATATTCTCAAAATGAATAAAACATATAGTACTTTGTGGATATTTTGTTATCCCTCAATAAGAAATGTCTTCAAATGATCCTTCAATAAGAAATATGCAAAAGAGGATTTCATGAAGATATGCGAGACATTTTCACAGTAGATTCCTACATAGCAAAGTAGGATGCGATCTTTATCTTGATATCCACTATGGGCCGGAACGCGCGGGCGTAACTGGAGGCTTGGTTAGGCGGAGGGGTAAGACTAAAGAATTATTTTAATAATCGCGTGACATTATTATTATTATTATTATTATTATTATTATTATTATTATTCACTTGTCTTTTACCACTTTACAGCAGTTATTTGTTTGACAACTAAGTAGGAATAAGCTTCCTATTCCGTTAATGCCTGCCAACATATGACGCAGTTGTTATGCACATGTAATTATTAATTATTATAGAGAAATATAGTATTATTAAAGATCTTTGAGCTTTTTAAAGAATCGACTGCCTCTTTCAGGAATCGAAACCTGGTGTCTTGGTATACGCCCATATGCTCTACCGTGAGCTGTCGAGAGCGTTTTAGCACAGGCCGCCCCAGCTTCGCAAGCGCATCTTGCGTGACGCAGCCTAGGTGGAGGCAGACGGAGGGGAGGCGAAACGACCTTGTAGTACACATGTGCCATCCGCCCGCGCCCCCGCTCCGTCTTCCCCGCTCGCTGTTCCTCTCCGTCTTATTTCGGCCGACGCGTGCCGCACGGCGCCCAGGCGACGAGAGGGCCGGGAGCGGAGGCGAGCGAAGAGATGAATGCGGAGAGAGAACAGGAAGAGGGGAAGGTGGAAAGGGAAGGGAGGAGAAAGAATATAAGAAAATGAAGAAAGGAGGAGACAGGAGAGGAAGTGAAGAAGAAGAGAGGAGTGGGAACAAAAAAAGGAGGAAAAATGAGAGAAAGAGGAAAAATAAGAGAAGGAAAAGCAGGACGGAGGGTGACGTATGGGAGAGGAGGAGGATGGGAAGGATGAGAAGACGAGGGGGAGAAGAATGGGAATATGGGAAATAGGAGTAGAGGAGTAAGGATAACGTTGAGAAGGCGGGGAGACAATGGAGGAACCGTAAAGTCTGAGGAGGAGGCGGGGAGACTACGCAGGATACTGAAAGATCAAGAAACAGGCAGAGAAGATGAGAAAGAAGAAATAGAGGAAAGCAGGGGGGATGCGATGCAAGGGAGGAAACAAGTGCTGGCACTCCGAAGGTACGCGAGCAAGCCGGCTGTCTCTGTCACCTGAGCCGGCCGCGGGCGCAGGGCAGCGGGGGGAGCCGCCTTCCCGCCGCACCCCGCAGACGCCCTTGCGTCGCGCAAAAATACCCCGCGAGGTGGCATGCCCGCCAGCCCGCTGGCGCGCGCGCTGTAGCCCTCGCACCCAACACGCGCCACCTGGCGGCGCGGCGGCCAGGCGAGCGGGCGCCAATTTGCGCGGCCCACGCGCCGCGCGCTTTTTTCAATTTCCTTCCTTCTCGGCCTGAGGCCTCTCCATTTTTTCCTTTTTTATTTTCTCGCTACCGCTTACGCGCTGGAGAGAAAGCTACGTAATGCCATTCAAAAAACGGCGAATTTTCGTCAGAAGAAAACTTATTACAGGGCTCTGGTTACGAAAAAGTGGATAAATCCAGTTGCTAAATTTAGAGAAAAAATCCGCTAACACGTAGTGTGCATAATCCATGTTTTGGAGGTCCTTGATACCGTAAAATCGAATGACGGCAAAACGTCTGCCTGCCTGCTTGCCTGCCTGTTTGTCTGTCCGTCCGTCCGTCAGTCTGCGAACAACGCTAGCAGCTAATCCGTTCAGCCGATATTCTGCAAAATTGATATTCCCCACTCGATCTGGCTGATGTCGCGGCCCCTTGAATTTGAAATCGATATTTTTATTTTGGAGGTACTTTACATGAAGTCCTTGGGACATTTTCAAAAAAATGTCTCTATTGCTTTTTATTAAATTTTGTTGTTAGATAGTGTGAAGGACGTTTAAAAGAATGGTGCTGATCTCATGTTCGTTAAAAATCCTGATTTTTCGAAAATTGCAAAACTTCAAAAAAATTTCCGCGTCTTCCTATAATTATTAAGATTACGGCGTCTAACTACCATTATTATGATATAGATTTTTCCGTTAATGAAATCTATTCCTTAAAGAGAGATGTTTAAATAGGATCATGAATAATTTTTTTAGAAATTTGAGTACTTTTCGCGAAATTGTGCATGCAAATACAGACGAGAAAGTACGTGCTGTTTTAGCACCACTTGTTTTTTCTGGTTATTTAGCAGCATCAGTGAGATTACACTAATGCGTTCCGAAAAGAGTGTTCTGAAATTGCAGAGAAAGGGTATGCACATTACGAACACACATTACGTACGCGAATCATGCCCCATCTTTGTATGTGCTTTGACGGGAAGTGGAACGTTCGTTATCTCGAGATGGCATTGCGAGTTCATATGTCCCGCGCGATTCATTCCGCTTTCGGATTATATTCGAAAGCTGGTGGGAATTACAACAGTGGACGTTCATACTTTAAATAATAAGTTATTTAAAATGAATTTAAATTGATTAAAATATTTTATGGTAAACATTTTGAAAAAATGAGAGATGTGATTGCTATCCACATTTATTCCTCGTATTCTCTTGACTCCAGATTTGAATATATTGTTTCAGGTAGACATTATCGATAATGAAAAGGCCTACCAGACTTAACACGTTATTTATTAGAAAACTGACCACATACATGTTTGTCATTTTGAGGCCCTCAATAATGCATGTCTGCGTGAATTTTGCCTCATTCGAAAGATCATTTATCTCATTCATTATTTGCTTGTTTTGTGAATGAGAAATATAAATATTCTGTGCTTACATGTCATATTCCCATTCTATTCTTGGTTTCGCACGTACATTCTCTCAGAATCAGCTGGTTAATTGAATTGGACCTCATCCACGTAACTCATTTTTAGTCACGACCCAGTGCGTCAGTGCCAAACTGCACTGTAAACGCACTGGCCTTGAGCAGAAATGTCTTACAGAGATGAACAGAGCCGATAGTCGACCGCTGATAACTTGGGCTCTCGCCTTTTTTCTCGTCTGTCGCTACTACGCATACTGTCGTTTTTACTCGTGTAACATCCTTGTTTCAGAATAGACCTAGTGTTACCTTTGAATTCCTTTTGCCAGGCCGAAATCGATGGCAGACCTTGGACTCGTCCTGGTATTTGGGTATCAGTGTTTTCAAAGGGAAAAGCAGCGAATGATTGGGAACCCATCGTTTCAAGCTCACGAGAAGCATTTCTAAGTTTCTTTCCTACATGCGATGTTTATATTGTAATTAATATATTTTATTAATATTTTACCTTAATTGTACCCCAGGTTTAAAAATGGCTCTCTCCATACATTTAAGCCATTTCCTCTAATCTAATTCCTCCATTCCATCTCAGCCAATGGCCCATACATCAAAGCATTTCCTCACTTCTAAATTGTGGAGTGAACCTATCTTGTGATGATTCACCTAAATTAGAATATATTTGTCATTTTTATAAAAAAATATAAAGTGAAGATACATATAATTGATTTTGCCCTTCACTACGTTAACAACACGTTGGTAGATTTTAAGTTTTCGTTCATATGGGAAACCTGCCGGAAATGGCTACTGAGTTCCGTAATCGTGAAACGTCGGTTCTCAACAATGCGCTGCTGCAATTTCTCCTTAGGATTGTCCGTAACGAGGGATGGCCATCCACTGCCCATTATCTTGTATATTTGGTCGAGGAAAAATGGAAAATTGGAAAATTCCATATAACAGCGACACATCATCTGCCTGCTCATAACTGAGTGGGCACACAACATATTTGACCAGCGCTTTATTTCTGGCGGAACTCGAGAGAACGGCGTTTCGGTACTTCGGGAACAACTTAGGAAAAACAAAAAGCAGAGTACAAACACTTGGCCATTTCGATTTTTAGTTCGATCAACTTTCGTAAACTCAAAATTAATTAATTTTCCCCTTAACTGTATCATTCCTGCGAATGATAAGAATGTATTTAAATTATTAGTAAAAACATTAAAATAACATTATAAATTCAATTTTTATTTCCTATTACTATATTATTATTATTATTATTATTATTATTATTATTATTATTATTATTATTATTATTATTATTATTATTATTAATAATAATAATAATAATAATAATAATAATATATACACATAAAGCTAGTGCTACCACTATTTCTTATTGTTATTAAGTATGTTTTATAATTATTAAACTATATTACAAATATCTAATTCCACTAAATTAATAATTAATTTGGGGTGCTTTCTGGGACTTAGAATTTTATAAATCAAGCACTGCATCTGACACAGATGGCAATGGATTTCGATCAGTATCACGTTCCGTGCGTTAAAAAAGCTTGTTATTGGCCGAGGCCAACGATAATCATCATATCAAGCGGCAGGGGATTGAATTAAAGGCGACATCTTCATCCGCTATACTCGTGGTACTGTTTGGAATCAAGCAATGTTACCTGGCGCATACGATTACGTCATTAATCCTTAACACACGCGCTACTGCCTTTTCAATTATATGGCATGCTCTCTGCAAGTTGTAAGGGAAAATTACTTTGAGAATGAGCTTTGTAGAGGAGGCAATAGTTTCCATTGCCGCCCATGAACTGTTTCTCTTAAACTAATCCGTAATATAGAATTCCAATTCACAACTCTTACTTTGCGAAATCGATTGCAACTCAGGCGTTCTGAAATTGATTAATATCGATAAATTCACACACATCCAATCATCATTCTAATTATTCAGTATCGTTTTAACAGCAGCATACAAGTGGGGGATCTAACGATTTACCGCTAACGTCGTTTACTCCTCTATATTTCCTTAGGTAAGGAATTACTATTCCATCGTTAATGATTTTTATTATTGGGACCTTCCTAAGAATATCTATTCTGGGTGATAGTTTCACCTTTCAAACTTTATCGGATGTTTACAACAAAATTAGAAATCTTCGCCGATAACTCCAGCGTTATCTTACACCCAGAGCTGCCCTTTAACACGTGGTAATATTATTTTCGTATTTGTGGTCATGGGGAACAGTTGTGCTATTGAAGAACCATATTGATTGTTGAACTAGAAGTTTAAACTAGATTGATTGATTGATTCATTCATTTTTTCGTGTTTCCGGGCGCGTCAACTGCTTCGGTCATTAGTCTCGTTAGTGTAGTTTTATTAGTGTGGCACAGTGTATTTTAGTCTATTCTTACAAGAAATTTAAAGAAAAAAATTTGAGTAATTTTTGGGAAAATTTTGAAAATGTCCGGGGCTCTTTATGTAAAATACCCCCAAATTTTTAAGAAAGGTTTTCAAAATTTCAAAACTTCAACTAGAGTCAGATGGACAGGGGTTTCTTCAGTTTGGAAAAGACCGTACGAGTGGTTTAGGCGCTAGTAATGTTAACAGACGGACGGATGGACGGACGGATGGACAGACGTCTTGAAAAAACAACAACAATTTTTAGGTATCAGGGGACTCCAAAACCTGTATTTCCGTTGAAATTTCAATATCGATTTTCCGCAGCATTACATAACTTTCTCTATACTACGTATATTACTCCGAATTTACGCATGTATACGAGAAAGTAAAATGGAACGTGGCCATCTGTGTGTCTGTGGAAAGGACCGCAAGTACAGAAAATGTTCAAAAGAAATGTGCCCTTGCCATACCTGAAAAACTGAAAATATTTTAACACAAACACGCAGTATTTGTGTTAAAATGTAAATATGTGTCATTTTTCTTTAATTATATTGTTATTAATTTTGAGGTCTCCCTCCTGCATTTGTGTTCTCCGGGTCTCGAAATGACAATAGAGAGTTTGTGCACTCCTTAGCAGCCCGCACTATCGATCTTCTGCGCATGCGTAGATGCACAAAAGTGATGTGAAACTTAAACTGCGCATGCGCAGAGATCGATGGTGCTTTAACGTTCGAAGATTCTCAAACTCTCTATTGGTATGCGACTGTTAATCGAGCTCTTAAGAAATGGAGAAGCGCCTTTTCCAATGAGTTAATTGACAAGTCCCAATATGCAACGAGAAATCAAGGAGTACTTGCAGCGGGTTTCAGCAACATAAAAGCCAAGCTAGACTGTTGTCGACGGGCTGAGAGGGCACTGGTGGGACGTGACAGGTGCCACACGGTTAGTCAGCTGACGGCGGCACGCGGTCGGCGGACAAACGTAATTGGGAGCGGCACTTGGGTGGGCGGCTCTACGGGGTGCCAGCGGGGGGGAAGGCAGGCGTGGAAGCGAACCCGGAGGCGGCGTGTACCCAGCCGGCGGAGGACAGAGGACGCAGGAACATTGGCAGGAGTTCGGATTTCAGACATACTGGTCATTTTATTCGCGAACAGGAAACAGGGCAACAGCTAAGCATTTTCGTATGTGTGCTGAACGCCCAATAATGCGGAATGTGTAGTGTTATGTTCAGAAATAAACTTGAAATACAAATATCAATAGTTTATTTAACATTAGTTTACAATAACCAAAATACAAACTGTACTATTACAATCCAGTTCACCATTTACACCGGAGAAAATATTAAGTCCGCATTATAGTTTTAGTAACCAATCTACGTCCCTAATTGTAGCACAGCTCAGCACTATCCAATAGGCTCGCAATTCACGGCTCTGTCCACGTACGTAGGTAGTAGACACTTCGACCAAGATACTAGCTATCACACTCAGTTACGAACATGAATTGGATTACCAACTACCTGACTACGAAGATGTGGCTCAGGGCATCATCTGATGTCATTGCAGTGCCTCTGACTGGTAGTCTAAGGTTCGAGTACCCACGGTCGCAGGGTTTTCGGCGCTAGCTAGATAGCTAGTACCGATTATCCTTCAGTCACTGTCTGGAGGAGAATTCCAGAGGCCGACTTCTCTGATCAGTAATTTTCCGTGATTTTTCCGATCAACAGTAGGCGAATGCCGGAACCTTAACAAACGGGCTACGGATCGCACACGATCTTTCCTTCCTCTTCCTTGTCCTATCCTCACCTCATTAGGCATTACTTACACACACTTACATGCACTACACTACTGAATGTGTCGGGAGACCGTTCGGGACCTTAACAGAACTTGTCTCGGCTGGGGCTGTGGCCCATTGGTGGGAGATATCTGGTTGGAGAAAACCCTGCTAGCCTACGGGCAGGCCGCCGAATCTCATCATCCAGCAGGGTAAGATGACCGTCACCTCCCGAGGAAAACATGCACTACACTTACAGGATTAATACATTGGCAGTTGGCGCGCCTGGAATCATCAATCAGTGAATCTGAATTGGGTTATCAACTGCCGCCCTGGCGCTCACAGTCCCTTTTATAGTAGAGGTGACCACACGCCTATGATTTGTCTCTTAGTTCAGCGTTACGGGATTCGGCTTCTTAGGACTGGCGAGACCCGAAAGCGCGCGCGGCCCTGCCGCACGCGCGCCGGTTTCAAATGTCCCATCACATCTGTGCCACGTAGAAAAAAGTCCTCTTCGCAGACGGAAGGCGGCGAAGGGTACGAGATAGTTCGGCTGAGGTGGCGGGCGCGCCGCGAATCGCGCCGAGACGGCGGGTGGGCTTCTCAGGAGCTGACAGGGAGAAATGCGCGGAGAAGAACGTGCTCAGGCGCTTGGCCCGCCCGCCCGCTCGGTTTTGTGCCGCGCCCTGCGCCCGCGGGCCCGGATCCGCCCTCGTCTCTCTCCCCTCGCCCCGCCCACCCGCCTCCGACCGCTGCACAGTGCACTCTGAACGACTTCCTCGGCACGAACTACATTCTACGTTTTGTTCGACAAAGAAATATCGATATGTAAGAAGAGAAGCTAACATTCGTTGAATAGAACCTATACTATTAGACAATGTAGCAGGATATTCGTTAACAATTAAGAAATTTACAAATAATCATTAAGAGTAAACGATATGGACGACGAGGACCGGGCGGAAAGAGAATGTCATGATTAGCGAACATTTGTAAATGAACTGCTATCGCGAATATAAAAGAACTCCATTATCTGGGACAAGATCTTCCAAATTTTGGTGAAGTTGTCAGTGTATTTCTAATCTCATGCATAGTTGAATTGTGTATTTCCCTAATTCTCCATGAATTGTTCATTTCATTCAAGAATGAAAATGGAATAGCGAAATAGTTCTCGCGGATGCTGCCAGTAGAATTCGCTGGCCCCGTAACTATACTACGTTTCCCAATTTAATCACCAGAGTTTTTCTTCAGGATGTAGCAAGTTTTCCAATTCATTTATTGCGCAACAATTGTTTTGTTGCACATTTTTATTTTCTCTACCTTACTTCGTAAGAAGAATTACTGTAATTGTGCTGGAAAACTTTTCGACAGGTAAACTTTTATTGCCGGGTCCTGGCAACGAAAAAGTAAATAAATCGTGCTTCTTTGTGGAGAAAATTACTTTCCCCATCACGTTGTGTAATCCATGTTTTGTGGGTTCTCAATACCGGAAAATTAAATGACTCCAAAACGCGTGTCTGACCGTTCTGCTGTCTGTCTTCAACACGCGCCTAAACCGCTCAGACGGTTTTCTCCAAATTGATATTCCTCAATTGTCTTGAAATAACTGGAAGCTCACTGAGTTTGAAATGGATATTTTGAATTTTGGGGTACTTTGCCTGAAGCCTCAACAACTGCTTCAAAATTTTCTCCAAAATGGCTCCAAATTTTGAATTAAACTTTGTCCTCGGATAGCGTAAAGAATGTTTAAAGATGGCGTAGGTCATTTTCTTAATTTCCTTTTTAAAAAAAGTACAATTTTTCGAAAATATGAGCAGTTTTCGCGTTATTTTGCATGAAATTTAGAAATTTTTGAAATAGTTATTTTCTCAAAAACTGTTCCAATTTTTTCTATGAATGAAGGTAAATGATTGGTAAAAAAATATGCCGTTCCATTGCCGGAAAAAACTCGCTTTTTTGAAAATTACAAAAAGTCGACGTTGAAAAACTACAAATTTAAATATACAGATTTTTGTCTTAAATGAAATCTGTTCTAAAAATATCAAATCTTTAAAAACGTTCATGTACATGTCATGTTCATATTCATATACAAGTTTTTGAAGAGAAAAAGCAAGTAGATTTTGCGTAATTTCTGCATGCTTGAAGTTATCTGTCCTGGTATTGCGTAAAATACACTAAAAATAGTGCAAGTATAATTTTCGTTGAAATCTCTGAATTTTCGAAAATTGCAAAGTTTCAAACCTTTTTCTCCTTCTTCCAGCAACTACAATATTGAAGATTGAGGTTTTACCGTAATGAAACTGTTACTCAAAGATAAATCTATAAATAAAATCGTGCACAAATTTTTGAAAATATGAGTAGTTTGCGCTGAATTTCGCGTGAAATTTAGGTCAATTTTTAAACAATTGTTTTCTCAAAAAGGAATCCAGTTTCTTCTTTAATTTGTTTTGCTCGTGTGTGGCAAGGGACGATGAAAAAATGTTACTGGTCCAGTTACGACGAACTCTGAATGTTCGAATATTGCAAAATTTAGAAATAATTCGAGAAGGTGCGTGCTGCTCTGGTTTACGCCGCATGAATCGCGCGAATGTGGCACTGGGCCGCCCGGCTGACCCCGCGCGCCCCGCCCCTCGATGTCGGGCATATGAATGCACGAGGCGGACAATAACCGACGCAGCGCCTCGCAGAACAACGGGCACATCATTTGGCGCGCGACGTGATGTGTCACGAGACGCTCATCGCGAGCGCACGCCGCTGCGGATGGGAGTGGTCGGCGCACTCGCACGCCGCCTGAATTAAAAGAAGCCACTTTGCCATTGAAATGAATGCAATGAGACTGCAGTAGGCGATAGGAGTTCTGCGAACACCTTTCACGCCTTTTGGTGCGAGACGAATTGCGACACAATTTGTCTCATCGCTCTGAATGTGAGAAGATGCTTAGCGAACACAGAGCCGGTGTTATTTATCTCTTCGTATCTTGCATTCATAGTTGTCTAATAATATACAGCTCTTTACGTGTTCAGCCTTCATTTGCATTCAGAGATTTATCTCTAATCTAGAAACTTAGTTGAAGAGAATGCGGAATAAAATGCAAAGTAAGAGGAGGATATATGCCAATTCATTTAACAAATCTGATTTCCTTCGTGCTAGTGAATTAGGGTCGATCACATAGTCAATCCAGGGAGCTCTTGGTTAGAGACATTAATAAAATTTCATACTCTACATTGCACGTTTTCAAATAATTACTAACAACTAATTTAAAATATTTCGAGCCCTTATCATCAATTTTAAGCAAGTTTTTTAAAACTATTATTTTCCAACCCAATTTTACTTTCTCTCTACCGGTTACTCAGTAGTGAGAAAGTTATGTATATAATTCTACGCGAAAAAACGGCGTATTTTCGGAAGAAAACTGTTATTACAAGACTCTAGTAATGAAAATCCAGGTGCTAAATTTAGAAAAAAAGTCCTCTAATACATCGTGCAGCCAGAATCCATGATTTACGGGTCCTAGATTCCGAAAAATCAAATGACGGCAAAACGTGTGTCTGTGAACAGCGTATGCAGCTAAACCGTTCACCTGATTTTCTCCAGGATTGTTATTCCGTAATTGATCTGGCTGATGTCTTGGGCTCTTGAATTTGAAATCGATATTTTAATTTTGGGGGGTACTTTAATGAAGCCTCTGGATATTTTCCAAATAAAAAAAGGCTCCATCATGTTTGATTAAATTTTGTTTTTAGATAGTGTGAAGGACGCTGAAGAGAAAGGTCTCATTTTCCTTGAAAACTAATTTTTCGAAAATTAAAAAAATTCAAATTTTTTTCGGTGTCTTCCTACAGCTACAATCATGGAAATGAGAGATTTTTCCCTTAATGGAATCTGTTCTTAAAGATAGGTTATGAAATCAAGATGTACCCAGATTTTGGAAACTTTGAGTACTTTTTGTGTACTTTTGCGTAAAAGTAGGGGCGAGAAAATATGTGCTGTTTTAGCATCACGAGTTTTTTTCTGCGAAGCTGGATTATTAATGGTTCGACTCTCCTGACATGACTAGATGGTCATGATTATCAATGACCCGTTAATAACTATAAAACGTTTAAACCGTTGATTTTGTTACTTTTTGTGACGTGTCATCTTAATGTTACACAGGCCTGCAACGTTAATTTATAATGCAGTATTCGAACATGCTTCTAAAGGCAACTTTGTTGTGCTGAATTCAAATCTGAAAATCATTTTTTGCTATGTACTAGTATCGCAGGACACGACCACATGCGCCACTTCTAATTTTATACAAGTTTATGAAACATTGTACATCTTTTAACACAGAAGAATTGTTATTTCTCCTTGTCAATCGAGAATTAACGTTACTTTACCTGGGGATAATACAAATGTTCATCCTTCTATGCCGTACGTATAGTATAGTATTAAAAGTATTTCTGTAATCAAATAAATCAGTGATGATAACTTACTTTTGTTAATGTAAAATATGATCGTTGAAAAATAAGAACAAAGTTGCCATTTTCTACCCAATTAAGAGATATGTTCAAAGAACTGTGCTACTTGGACTCGGCAATTTCATTACAACGCCACATACAATACTGCCTGGGAGTGGTAGCGGTAAACAGCATTCTCCTCATGAACTGAAGTTGAATAAACAAATAATCCACACCTCCACACCTTCTACGTACCATTAGTGTCTTTTTAACATGTACACAACAGTACATTGCCATAGCGTCCCTGATCAGGTGGTCCAACAGTAGGAGATTTGGCTGGATAACTAGATCGAATTCAGGCGCTGTGCAGAGGAAATTTCTAGCCTCCGGCTTTTCTGATCGGCACTTTTCGGTTATTTCTAGGATTAGCACCAGGCGAATGACTCAACAGTACCTTAACAAACTGACCATGGACCATGTATGATCTTCCTTCCTCCTTCTGGCCCCTTCCTCTCCCTTTACGTACACAATTACACTTACATGCTCTATGCTACCAAACACATCGGGAGACCATTCGGGAGCTTAGAGCTTATCTATGTGGGACGGTGCTCCGCTGGCGGAGATACTTGAAGAGGGAAATCCAGAGAACCGGTGTGTAGGCCGACATGGAATCTCACGTTCCAACAAAGGAGGAACACTGTTACCTGGATAGCTATTTGGAGGTAGCTATCACCATGCTCTCAATCAATCAATTATTCCTTATTTTACATGGCAAGACTCAGACCATCAGCTCCGCTCTGCTGTCTAATTACGCCAAATTCGCTACACTCCTTTCACCATCTAGCGGAGAAAGCAGATTTCACTCGTGCGAAGGAATGTGATTTTGAATTTAGCTCGGAGTTTTCTTTTCGGCTTGAGGATCTTTTACATGAAGTAAATCTACAACATGGGACAGTGGCTTTACTTCCCTTCCGAAGGAAGGCATACGAAGGATTTTTTGCCCTTAAAAATACACGGCTTCGATCGAGTTTGAATCCGCAAATTTCGGTATAACAGCCCAATATGTTAACTATAATGTCACCGAAGCCGCCATTATTTCTAACGTTTACAATTTTCCAGAATTTGGAGAGTTTCAAAAAAATTAGATCTCCTCCATTTTTAAACAGTCTTTTGCTCTATTAACGGATAAAGTTTAAAGAAAAAAGTTGGAGCCGTTTTTGAGAAAAATATTATTTATACAAATTGCATTAACTTCAAACAGAAATTACGCGATAACTAGTCATCTTTTCAAAAAACTGTAAAGATCTAACATTTTCAACAAATTTCATTGAAGAAAAATAATCTTCCTTCAAAATTGTATTATGCAATGTTAATTTTTTGCAATTTTCGAAAATACAGAGAGTTCGCCGAAAACGGGACCATTTTTTCACCGTCCTTTGATATATACGAGAAACAAAAGTAAAGAAACAGTTGGGATATTTTTGAGTAAATAATTTTTGAAAAATTGCATATTTTCCTATTTTTAGTGCATATTAATACGCACCATAGTGGTCACACTCCCGACATAGAGACAGGTAAGAGCTGACACCAAGGAATTCATGGAACGACATTTTTCGGTTCTGCACTGAACCTTGTGCGTGTTCCACGTTCAAGACTCCGCTGTTCTTTGTAAGTGAAGAGTAGAGACGGTTTTGAAGGGCGTGATCACCGCGTGTCCCGCCCGCAGCAGCTGGCTCCAGTCGACGGCTCCCGGATGCAGCACGACAAACCTGGGCGCGTTGCGTAACACGCCATTGACCAGGGCGCCCGCAGCGGCGGGTTAGGTAACACAGGGTGGGCGCCCGACCCCGCCGCCGCAGCCAGTGTGGTCGCATGGTGGTTCGAATGACGCAAAAGGTGGATGGAATTTAATTTTTCTCTAGTGTCTAAAATACAGCCGAAAATCCTTTATGCACACACCTTGTGATGGTTTATTTCTATTAGAAAATTCTTCTTGGCTGGTTATTTGCCTATCATACTGCAATTTTCAGCATTCTGATTCAGCATTTGCAGCATTCTCTGACGATAGTTGATGTTGTAAGTTCGGCAAGCTAATTCTACAAGCCTTGTAGTTTGCCCGATGGACGTCATCACAGAGAGCACATTTAGCTGCCATCGTTTATCTTTGGTGCTAATTTCAGTTAGGTGATCACCTTTACATTTTATACATTTAGGGCTACTCCTATCGACTTCATTAGTTTATTGTCTTGCTTGATCAATAAGGGATTGACACGTTGGCTCCTTTGTTCCTCGATGTCGTATATTCTAAACGTTTTTACTTTGGAATCCATTTTTTCTAGTTCCAATTGTATGTTCTTTTAATATACTAAATTATTAATATGTCGGAGAATTATACAAAATATATGCTCTTGTTTAGCTGGAAAATATGGAACATCGTTTTGTTTTCGATAAGATGATACTCGAGAGTTCGATAGCTTTCAATAAATGCACACAATAAATGCAGGTAATAAATGCAGGCATCTCTTTTGCTTTGTTGTACATTTTGAGAGTAAATTCATTTTCACATTTTTTAATTTAATTTATAAGGATTAAATATACGTGGTGGTTTTGAAAGATGATGCTCTCTAGTACCAATATCTGCCGATTGAATATCTGCTAATGATTGAAATTTATTGCTTAGGTTTATTTAATTTGCATTGATTGATTGATGAGAAACATTCTTTACGTCTGCACTCTGCACGGTTAACTACACAGGTCTACAAGGTGAAACTTGTGTTCATCAGAAATATTAGTATATTTTTCCAAACCAGTTTCTAACACAAATTATATTTTTGCAGTTAGAATTGCGCCATCACTCACCATTTTTCTACTACAGGGAATCCATTTATTACACAACAAATCGGCCATACTCCATTTGCTCATGTGATCCCGTGTCTCTTGTGAACTGCTTCAGGATCTCCTGTGTATAACATCCAGCAGTAATCTCCCATCATGGAGTCATATCAGAGACCTTCGTAATGTGTGTTGCTCCTTTATTCTAATGTCTTGGTGGAATCGTTCAATTTGTTTATCACTCACGTCACCGAGGTTATCAGGGAAGAAATGTAAATGGGTGTGTAGAAAGTGTAATTTATGAGACATTCCACAGACCAGTTTTAAAATACACAAAAGTCTCTTGATTCCATTTACAAAATCTGAAGATTTGTTTTCTTATAAGAAATGTTCACACACAGAAAACTAGTCCAGGGGTCTTGTTTTTCTGGAGTCATCGTTTGTGTGAACGCATCATCTTTTAAAATCTCTCAGATTTGGGGAGATTCCTTCCTTAATTTTCCTGCGCTGATTTTTTGAAAATTTTCAGGGATACTGGAATACTCCACATTTTGCCTTATCCATCGTCTTCACCTAATAATTAATCCAAGCATTGCTGTTTGGGGTTCGCGTTGTCACTAAATGAAAACTGTCCTATCTCAGAAACTATTCGCGTTACAGACAATCTAAGCACATATTTGAAATCAGGGCGTGACACTTAGTAAATCTCACATATTTTCTTTTCTGATGTATTTCATTTTTGACTAGATAAGTCTTTATTCTAGGGGATAATTCGCATATTCGCAATATTAAAACCATCTTATCACACTAATGTTACGTGAGTTGTTCCACGTGAAATCGCACCAAAAATACAAAAATTTGATCTTCATATTTTTAATTATTTTTTTCTATTTACTATAGTATAAAATAAGTTAACACGTGTATTTTTATTTTTTTGTAACTATTATTTTCAGAAATATTGCAAAGTGAAATTTGCTAAAAATGACGCGCATCACTAACTTAAAAATATCACATAATTGAATACACTAATTATAGAACCTCCGTTCAAATTCCATTCGAAACTTAAAGCCATGTTTAATTGTTGATATTTTGCAAAATATTTAATTTCCTGAATTTTCCATTTCTTTTAAAAAATTCAATTTTGAAAATTGAATACTTTTGTAAGCTCGATGAGATAAAAATTTTAAAAAATATTTAAAAACGCACTAGAGTATTGTTGACAACTCCAAAAAATCAAAGTAGGATTTTTTAAACTCCTACCTAAGTAATTTTAAAAAAATATTAATTTTTAAACCAGTGTGTAGTAGATTGCTGCAACAGACGCGTTACTGGCCATCAGTTTCTTTGGATGAAACAGTAATTTAAGTACTTAGGTGGTGCAACTTCACGATTTTATTTCGTAATTTAACATTAGACTCTTGACATATTTTGAATAACATTTTGAAATTTTCTGGTCCCTCACAACTCAGTTCAATTATAAGTACTCACTTAGCTAGAATTCCTGAATTTTCGCCACAATGCACAGTTCTAAGGCCTTATCGAATTTACATTCAGGTCTGGACAAAATTCCATTTTATTTTCAGCCAATATTTTAGCCACCTTTATCATGTGTTTGGTTGCTGCGAAGTGTGTTTAATTTTACTTTATGTCCAACTTTCAAAAATTGCCAAAATTTGAATCTTCGACGTCTTGTCATCTGTTGAGTGAAAGGAATCGATACGTTTCTTAATAATATCTTTATTGTCTGCTTTTTCAATGGACGTCTTCAGTGTAAAAAAATGTGTGTGATAGCACTTTGTACTTTCTGAAATTTCACATGGGGATACCATTTTTGTTGCAATTTTCTTTCCTTGACGGGAGTTTCTCCTATTGCAATTAAACTCTTGTTTATCTTCTCTACATTGATTTCTCAGACACTTGACGAACTATCTAAAGAGCTTAAATTGTCATTTCATTTATTTCCACAGTTTTCACAATATTCACTGGACATTCCAATACTTTTGTTAATGCCACGGGAGCCACTGATCATGACGCTCTCTTCACTAACAAAAAGCCTTTTTATATGCCGACTCTCTTTTTGCGACATGAATCACAAATTCGTCAATCTAATGACTCCCCTAAATCAAGTTTCACTAGTAAGTCATGGTTAACACGACTTGGAGATTTTGTTTTCTTAAAATCGTGATCAGAAAGATTAAACGAATTGAAACATCTGTCGTATCTTATACGATAATCGCTATTTATGATGTACAGTGCACACACGATTCACAGAACAAACTATAGCACTCTTCCTTCTATAAGATACGTATTGCGACTTATGTTCACAAAATTTTATTCATTTCCCTTGACAAGCGGTCTGTTGTATTTCACGATCAAGATCAGGAGGGCATCCCATCCCCAGGACGCAAGGGGGCTGAGCAGTAAAATTCATTTCGCCGACACGCGGGAAAGCAATAGTAAAATTCGTTTCGCTGTCACCCATCCCTTCTGGGGACAGAGTGAACATATGAGTTACAGATATTTCTTGAAACCCTCATCAGGCAGACGGTCATTCTTTTTATTGTTCCCCGACATTTGTATGAAAGACTGGTCGAACCCAATTCGTTAGTGCAGGGGGCAGAAACCATGCGCCCGCATACTTACAATAGATTTTTAAGATCTGTACGTGTTTGGTGTCCACTTTTTTCTTGTTGTGTTTTGTAGAAAATTGAATAATTTTTTATTTCATCGAGTTTATATATAAATTTTTATTTTAAAAAATTACAATTTTTTAAATGAAATATTTATTTATTGAGAAAGTAATTTACTAAGGAATAATACACACATTTTAAAGCTCGTATTAAATGAAACAAACCAGAGATTTTTATGTCAAGAACATTCAGAGTATCAATCAATCCTATTTTGCGAAATATTCGTTTCGAATTTGTTTCGGTATCACCCGTCCATTCTGGGGGCAGAGTGAACATCTGAAATACTAATAACATTTCAAACGCTAATCAGGCAAACGATCATTCTTTTTAAAGTACTTCAGCACTTGGATTACTTTTATAAATCAGATTGATAAGACACACTATTATCCTTTTCATTTTTAGCCGAGTTTAATGTTCTTCTGAAGAATAGTAAAATTTAAGTCATAACCATGAAAACTGGTAAATTAAGTTAACATAATAAACTGTTAAATTTGTACCATCTCTCTGTAATAATAATCTTTATATCCTCAAAATAACAAGTGATCATTATCGCTACCACCTTCAGTAACCATTTTTAATATAGAGACCGTTTTGGACCGCTTCTCGTTCAATGACGTTCTTATTTGGTTTTCGATTCTTTTGTTCCTTGTCCTTGTTGTATGGGTCAGGAAGATAGGGTAACGAGTTACAGAAATCATAATTTGAGGGTGCAACATACCTTAGTCAATCTTCAAGGTCCTTCCACTTCATATTCTCAAGAGGTAAACGATCTGAGTATTGATTTAAATACGAGAGTGCTGACTGGTCTTCCAAGTTAAGCCTTTCCCAGAGCGAATCATGTATATCCCATCGTCCATTAAGAGAAAACTTAAGTAGCATTGTGAAAAAATTTGGTTTTTCTACTCCGATTCACGTAATTTCTCTCCGCATATTTCACCATAATCTTGTCATCCTTTTTTACACTATTATTACATATAATATTAATACAATACTATGTACTACAATTACCGGAACTGTCAAGCAATAGGTCGTTATTTATTTTTCTTTTAATCTGTGAGAGTAGTTCTCTAGTAATCAACAAAACAACTGGAAACACGGCAACATAGACTATCCTCCAACGGTAATAACAAATCTTAAATGTAGATAAACTTTCAAATTAATCAAATGTCATCAGACGTAGTACGTAGCGTTTAGAATATTTTTACTTTCTCGCCTTACTACTTACGAAAGAGAGAATATTATAAGAGGTGATTTTTCGTCAGAAAAATTCATAGTGTGTGACCCTGATATATTCAAAATGGATAAATATTTTGCTACATTATTAAAAAAATTACCTTCTCTAACAGGTCAACTTTCTCTAAATGGCGCAGGTCCCATTTTCCTCTCTATATTTTCGAAAAGTTCAAAACAGAAAAATAATATTTCAAAGCTACAATATTAATGATAGAGTTATTTTCTAATAAAATCTATTCTTTCAACTTTTTAAAGTCGCAACTACAAAATATTCAACTTCTTTTCTAAAGCGTCGGGATGTTGGTCTTTATCTGTCAATCTGCAGGTGGAGGTGTAACTGGAATGCGGTGCTAGACCTAAGAACCTTATCGAGTCAGCGTGAAATTTTCGAATCATCACGGGGAAAGAAGATTGCTGGTTGGAAACACTTTCGCAGGTTCATGTAGTATTATAATAATACGTAGTCGTTACAAATATTGCAAGGAAGTATATACCATTGTAACACCACTAATTGCGCAAATAGTACATAAAATATTGTGTTCAAATATGCACTCATTTTCCTCAAAGTGTCACGTACCCTCCATCTGAGCCCCACAATTGTTCGTTCCATTCAATAAAATAAAATTCATACAATAACAACTTCGTTAAAAAAGACATCGTCATAATTCTTTTTGGTGTTACATACTTTTTGGGGGAATGAATGAGTAGAGAATGATAAGGAAAAGTCTCTTGAGCAGACGAAGGAACGTCTAGATTTCATCGTATTTTGTTTGTTTCATCCAATACACAATTGTTTAGAATCTTCTTGTCAACATTTTGGCGTAGGATTTCTTAGTTCCGATGTTTGTCCATGTTCTGTAATGGAACAACCCAGAATAAAAATATCTTCAACCTTCCAATCAGGAATCTCCGGCATTCGTATCGAAAGAGCTGCCAGCACACTCTATGTTAACAGGTGGAATGTGAAAGTGACGCAGGTTGTAATTGTCCTTTGGCACCTATTCCGAACCATGGATTTTTTGTAGATAAACCAACTGTATAATAAATGTTGGGATTGGGATTTGATCATTACTTTTTTTCAAAAGATTTAAGTATCCTTTTCTTTCACAGTGAACGTAAGTGTATTTTAAGAGACAAGAAAGGTTTATAAAATGTTCATCAGACACTTCTGATTTTTTACATAAGTGGATTAGCAAAACCCTAACAGTGGGCATGATTTATATTGTTTCACTAGGTTAGGAAAAGAGGATTCTATATTTGTAGTGTTTATGTTATTTTCTTCGCTGATGAGCCGGCAAAAGCTTCATCCAAATACTAAAGTAATTTTCATTTTTTTATCATTAAACGGACGAACTGAACTTCATCATTTGTGAAACAGAAAAACGTAAACCCTTTATTTATGGGTCGGAAGGTAAACATTTATTATACATCTTTTAATAAGTAATTTCATGTAAAACCTTATAAAATCAACTGATGATAGTTATATTTGCTTATGAAATATTTATGCCTGCCACACAACACATCAAAATTTGAAAAGTTTCGAATACAAGAAATAATGATGTTGAGAGATGGAAAATTTGATACAGGTCAGGGATAAACAGGATCAATACATACGTAAAAATCAGGAAATTGTAGTTTATAAATTTATTTACTTATCGACGTTTCACACACACATAGTGTGTGCCTTTTAAAGAGCACTATAGATAATAAAACAGGGTTGACAATATTATTGACAATAGTATCATGATAGTAGCCATGATAGTAAAAATGTAAGCATTAAATTACTTACATAAAATTGGAGTTTGGTAACTTACGTGGATATATTACATGATAAAAATCTTTAAAATGTGGAAAGTGAATTCAACCTGGGGGCAACAGTAGTCCATGTGTTGGGTTCGGCTGGCAGTACGTGACTGAAAGTACAAGTACAGTGTGTACAAGAAATAGTTAACATTTTCACAAACAAACGGTACTGAAACACGTCTAGTCAGCATCTGTGCGGACTCCAGACAGTTGTCTCCCGGCCGGCCGACCTGTCTGTCGCGTGGGCGCGGCCCCGCACGTTCTCTGCTCCGTCGGAACTTCCCATGCGAGGGTTTGTGTGTGTGTGTGTGTGTTATTTAAGGTCGCATCAACATCTAGGTCATTAGCAACCACTGTTGGTGTTAACGTTATGGTAACTATGAAGATGAAACGATATGGTAATGATAAGAGGTGAAAGGACGAACACAAATACAACCATGCCCGAGGTGGCACTCGAACCCGCGACCCTCTGGTCCGAGATCGCTACGATACTACTGCCTTAGCGACGAGAGTTTTTGTTTCTTATCCTCGCAGAAACATCTTCTTTGTCTTTGAGTGCCGATTAGACAGCACTTCCTCTTCCGCCTCCACTTGCGAAACCGAAAGGGATCTGTTTGCGTTGCGAATACAGTACGCAACTGTCGGCGATGCAGTTCTAACACTATTTCGTCTGATATCGAAGAGAGATGAATTTGTGATCAGTAATAATTATTCATTACTAATTAATAATTATTAGTCGTTGTCTCTGACCGGCGAAGTCTGTATTGGTGTGTGAGGGTTCTTTTTGATGGGAGATCTCTTGAAAGACGGAATGTGCAACCACAAACCTAACGTAATAAAGGGGCTTCAGAATCATTTTGGAGGGAAATATCTTGCCAAAAAAAGAGACGAGTGAAACGAAAGAATGGCGAAAGCAACGTGCGCAGATTATACTTCCTCGCAAATAACATTCGGATTGTACTATTTTTGTCGAAAATAAAACAATTGAAACTGGCTAGATGTTGAAATATTATTTGTATTTAAAGAGGATCCGAAGAATGATACAAAAATAAAATGTGGCCCGTAGTTGGGTCGAAAGAAGAAGAAGAATGCTTTCTTCTTTGCTCTGGGCTTGTTTCACATTGGTGTGTGAAGTTGTATAAACATCAACTTCGCGTGACCGGTCTCCAACTGCATGGCATGTTGAGTTGCGACGGGTCCTCGGGGCAGCGCGAGTCCCTGCGAGCCCGTTCATTGAGGAGGCGAGCGGGCGGCGTCCGTCGTTGGCGGGAGGGGCTCGCGAGGCCGCAGGGCGGCCACCGCCGTCGCGTCGGGCGGCCGTTCGCGCGTCGTCGTCGTCGTCGTCGTCGTCGTCACCGCCGGCGCCGCCCCCCGGGCGTGGCGGAGCGCGCGGGAATAGGCCTCTAAATATAGCGGGGCGGCCTCTCTCTGTTAATGCGCTATCAGCGCCAAGTGGAGTGGACGCGGGTGGGGGCGGCGGCGAGGGTGGGCGGCGGCGTCCGCGGGGGGCATCGGCGGCGGCGGCGAGCGCCGTCAGTCTGCGACCTCGCGCGCGACCGCCGCCGCGGGTCTCCCCCTCGACCCATCACCCTCCACCCGGCCGCGCGTCTTCCGTCTTCCGGCGCCGTTGTGTTCTTCCGAAGCGTCTTGTGCCCCGCGTCGTCCGGCGCCTTCCGCGATCCGCTCCGCCCGCGACCACGCGATGCGCGTGCCCGTGCACTCCAGCCCGCACTGCTGCTGCCTGCAGTCGCTGGACCGCGGCGGCGAGGAAGCCGGCCAGCTGGTGCTGCAGAGCCTGCGGAACACGGCACCGCGCGGCGCAGGCCGCCGCCGCCCGCGGGGCCGAGACGGACGCCGCCGCCGGCCCCATCGTGGCCGCCGCCGACTTCCTGCTCTACCTCACCGACTACCAAGGTGCGGCGCCGCGCCGGCTTGCAGCGGGGCAGCGGGCCCCGCGGGCGGGCCGGAATGCCCACGCCTCCGCGCGGCCTGCAGCGCCCTTCGTCGTTCTGCGCGTTGGCGACCGAGCGATGGCCTGCGTTTTCGGTGGCGAGACGAAACGAAATCTCGATTTTGTAGTTGACAGCCGGATGCAAACGGTGGCCGATGACCACTTCTGTTTCTACCTCGTCGTTTTAGAGTGTGCTCCTGCCGAAACGATTGTGTAATGTTTCACTGTACGGCAAAAACTCTAAGTGTTTCAGAAACAAGACGTCGGATTATTCGTGTTTGTCGTTAAGCAATTCTTTGTCCGTATGTCGACGTATAAACCAGGATCATCACTAATACTTGCTTCTTGTTGAAGAGAATAACGCCGTCTATCGTCCATCTATCGACGGTTTAAAATGCTTCTCATCTAGTACGTAAGTGTGTCACCGTGTTTGATGTCGGTGTGCGACTAAGTGGTTGTGCCTACATTGGTGTCATTGCACCGACGCCAGTCCAGTGACGGTGCACATTTCAGTTTTTATCTATCCTCCTTATGGGTTCTGATGATAGTTTTCTTGTACCTTGGTTACCTGGGGCTATTCTTAGTGGAGTGATTGGCGCCGCCTTTGCCGTCATCGCAAGTGTCTTGTTTGTCGTCTAACCTCAAAAAATGGCATGGCAGTAGATGGCGATGTGTGATAAAGTGTCAGCTCATGTTATACTAGTACATTTGTGTCACTAAGTGATGTAATATTGGGTGACAAACCGACCCTCAATGATATACAGTTCTTGTGTCACGTGGATTGGTACTGGGCCCAAACCTTGGGCTAGCTAATGGTAAAAATGTTATTTAATATAACAGCGTGAAGACAATCAAGCACGTCCCGAACGGTGTATCTTTCGAAAATTCGAGTAACTACTGAAATAGCAAACTAGAACTCGAGCAAAATTGTCATTTTGTAAAAAACGTCAATTTCGTACCACACAAGGAAGCAACACTACTCTTGCAATAGTATGTTTCATATATTGAAATGTGCCTTTCTACAACACGGCTTGTAGACCCTTCATCCAAATTAAAATCTGGAGTCAATTTCCTCTCTCTTCTAACTTGACTTTCAACAAAGTTATTTAGCCTTACATCTGTCACCAGCTGATCTGTCATTCATCTCAACCTCATCAAATGTTCAACTTCATGACCCCTTAGCTTAAAATCACAAGAGTGGTTGTCATTTGCTATTTAAATTAGAAATATTACTGATATCAAAGGCGTCACGCGCACCTTCATTCCACTCGTAACTGGCCTGAACTTATGATTGAGATGTTTGTTCACCTTTCACATTTCTCCGCCTCAAGGAGATTTAAAACATTCACAAGTGGATTCTCGTTTGCCTCGCTGGCTAGTTCCCAGCCCTCTGTCCCACCATGAAACATGATAATTATTATCTCAGCGTGGTGATGTTTTCTAGATTGTGAGGTAATGGGTGTACGATAGATGCAGTGCTCCTAAAATATAATACTGAAAAATAAATAAGGAAATACGGCTGTCTCAAAATAAATGATACAAAATTGGAGGGCATGTAGGGTGTTCAAAATAATGACCTTTTGCCAATGAATATATGCTGGGAAATTTCATAAAACGAAGTTTTACAAGTTACATATGCCCCTGATTGGTAGGCAATTCTTCATGCATTGGTGTTTGGCGGGTATAGGAAATATCTTTGTGTCGTAACTTGACCTGCCAATGGCCAACGCTTACCCCTGTCAATGAGGGGCAAACGTCACATATGTAATGCAATTACATGAAATTTCTCAGCACATGTTCATTGGCGAAAAGGGATAATTTTTTACCTACATGCTCTAGAAGTTTATGATATTTATTCTGAGAGACATATACAGCAGTTACGCAGTATTGCTCTCCTTTGCCCTCACATTTTCATTTTAACAATATTTATGTTTGCTTTGACAGGGAATGAAAGTTTACGTACTTGGTTTTCTACGGTGTTTAGAGTGAACTGACATCAAATTTCTCTTTTAGGAGGTGTAGATTCGAGCTACATATCTCTTCTTTCCATTTCTATCATTTTATGCCATAATAACGTGCGAAAGTGAAAGGAACAATAGCACCCCTAGTATGATAGCTTCAGTTTTGTTTCGACGGTATTGTTAGACTCCTAGCTAATGTATTAATATTTTATTGTTCACTGAACAAAATTTATAAGACAATCCTCGTAAGATTAATGACTATAAAATTGATCATTTATAAATATATGCTGTAATTGTTATAATATAATGCTGCAGAAACGTTCCTAAAGCAGCTGCTGTGAAAATAAACTAACATCAGAGATGTAAACATATTTGTTCGTTTCAACCACTGCCACTGTTTATTTTACAAATTGATACTGCCTAACGCATGGGAGATTTTTTTCGTATTAGTTTCTTTGAAGAGATCAGCACTGGGTGTCTTTCCCTAGATTAGATTGTTCATCCTTAATGGAAATTTCGAGTATGGTAGAGTAGAGTATGGTAGCAAAAACTAGAATATACGTTAACGTACACATGCGCTGGTTTTTGAAATTTTTGCCAAATTTTAACCACGAAGAATTGATTTTTGTTCTAAAATTTATGACTTTTTAAAAAAAATTATATGTGTAGATAATTGTAATAATGTTAAGCCAGTTAAATAATTTTGAGTTTTTGAAAACGCAAAAAATACAATATGCAAACGTATCCGCTTATAACAATTATGTTATGAGTTATGTTTTAATTCCTTTTGATGGCAAATATTTTCAAGATGATTAAGTCAATTTTTGCTTCTTCTTGAAACGAGATTGACACTCCGCTTCCCAACCTGAGAGCGCTCTCTCCCCTTCATGATTTTTTCCGTCGATGAACATTATACGAAGTTCATGTGTCAAAATTATCAAAGAGGAAAGACTGTACTTTCAGGGTAGCGTCTTGTTTACACAGTTGGCTCGCCGTACAAACAACTTGAATTGCATTTATTTACGAATGTAATTCAACCTTATGAAAATACATTGTTACTCTCCTTCACGTACATTTTTATAGTAGATACTTCCATATAACTGCCGTATAGAAATTTCCGCGTGGATCATTCGGTGTCTAAAACATTGATAATTTATTTTGAACTAAATGAGATTTACCTCAGTCTACGCTCATCTGCTTTGGTTTTGTGCCTTCCAGGCATGAATCTTAGTCTTTTATATTTCCTTTAGACTGTGACGCAGAAGACTTGGACAGATGGTGTTCTATTGACTCGAAAATCAAGCTACCTGCTCACATGTTAGTGTTTCGTGTTGCATCGACAAGCAATCTTTGGAAGAGTATTCTGTAGTGGGTGAGAAATACCACAGCGAGAAGAAAAGTATAACAAAATTGCATTATTGCCCGGAATATTGACATTGAACAAATTAAAAAGGATTTAGTCCTGAAAGTTCAGTGTGATGTGCAACTGAAATAATTATTATGCATTTTTCTTCATCGGAATATGATGCAGTGTCTCTTGTGACAAGTTTCTCTTTGTCCCAAACAATTAACACGTAAACGATAAAACATTTAAATATAATTTAGCATTAAAATTGTTACTATTATTTCAAAGTTTTCGCTACATGATCGTGGAGACTGTTCCCTGGGCGTCACTCTCAGAGGTCAACTTACAGATTTTATTTTTGATAACTTGAGATCCTATTTATTCGATTTCTCGAATTATTTAACTGTCATTCACGATCGGATCGATCCCAAATCTAAATATAAATGCTGTTAGTTTATTAAAACATTTTAGTAATACATTTTATTGTAATAATTCTAGTGTCCATAGTCATTACATGTCACAATGTAACATGTTGGTAATTGCGGGTAGAAAATATGTTCTATTATGTATATTCATATTTGAAGACTTAAAAAAACCCAGAATTCACTGGAGCAGGAGCGATAAGGAGGGGGGCAGCTCGTTATTATACATCCGCCGTTGTCTGCTTAGCCATCCGACCAGTTAAAGTCCAGCGTAGAACAACGCACCGAATTGAATTATACGAAATAGCTTATAACTAAGAGAAAATTTGTTTCGCTTAAGTGTCTTCTTGTAAGATTATCTCTACAATATTTAGGGATCGTGCTCGTAACAAGTGATAGACCGCAAAAATATAATTCCTTTGCACTACCGACTGTGGCATAGTGACATGGGAATCTAAGATAGTGAACAACCGCACGTAAAAATCATCAATGACCCCTAAATATTGTAGAGTTAATCTTTCAAGAAGGCAATTAAGAGAAACAAGTTTTCTCTTAGTTATAAGCAATTTCGTATGATTAAATTCGGCAGGTTTTTCACAAGATGGTCTTAAATTGGTCGGATTCTGAAGTGGTTAAGCGGACAATGGCGGATATTCAAACAACGAGTTGCCCCTCCCGTCATCGCTCCTGCGTTTCGTACACTAACGTACAATAGTCCGAAATCATAAGCTAGATTGAGCAAGTTGCACGTTTGTTCATAAGAGTGCAGCACGCTTGAAGTGGTTTTGTGTGTTTCTTTCTCGGACTCCCTTCAAAGTCGTGCGTGAATCACAGAGCGCAGACAGAAATAATGTTTACCTTCTACTTTCCTATAAAAAATGTACATTGCCATTAATAACAAAAAGTTGAATTCTCTTTTAAATATATTATCTCATTTCGATCTGAAACTTATATATTCACAAGTTGTTGTCTTCATTAGCGCGTATTAGTTAGAACTGAGCCCTTACACGATTTGCTTACAATAAGATTTGCTTGCAATAAGGGGGCGCTTTTGGGTGTAAAGTGTTAGAGAGTGAAAATTGGAGAAAGACAATTGAAAACAGGTACCTGTCCCGTCAAGATTCATTCATTTATTTATTTATTTATTTATTTATTTATTTATTTATTTATTTATTTATTTATTTATTTATTTATTTATTTATTTATTTATTTATTTATTTATTTATTTATTTATTTATTTATTTATTATTTATTTATTTATTTATTTATTTATTTATTTATTTATTTATTTATTTATTTATTTATTTAATGTCAACAGTTAAAATCTGCGCATGACATAGCATGTGGTAAAGTGTATTCTGAGCACGATTTCTTAAAGGTTGGAATCCCAACCAAGGATGGCAACAGAAAAAACAAACGAAATTGGTTTTTTAAAAAATAACGAAAAAACCAAGCGTGGAAAAAAACGTGCGGGTTTCGGCTCACTTTTGGCAGTTGCCAAGAATGAGCCGAAACCCGCATGCGGATTCTGGATCACTTTTGGGCGTGTGCCAAGGGTGGCCTAGTGCCCGCCCGTGTTTTGGGTGACGTCATCGCGTTGTGTGCGTGCCAAGAACGAGCCGAAACCCGCATGCGGATTCTGAATCACTTAGGGGGGGAGGCAAGGGGGGGGGTGAGAATGAACCGAAACCCGCATGCGGGTTTCAACTCACTTTTGACAGTGTGCCAGAATGAGCCGAAACCCGCATGCGGATTCTGGCTCACTTTGGGCGTGTGCCAAGGGGGTGGTTACTTTTGGTCGTGTGCCAAGGGTGACCCGCACTTGTTTTGGGTGACGTCATCGCGTGGGGCAGAACCCGCATGTGTTTTGGATGGCACGTCAGAGGGGTGGGGGTGGGGGTTCGCCGGCGGAGCGTGCGTGCGCTCACACACATACATATATACATACCATGAATGATTGCACGCTGCTGCTGCTGCTGCTGGTGTGTAGCGATGTTGACACCTCTGTCGTCCACGCCTCAATGAGACGCGCGCGCCTCCACTCTCCCCTTTTCTCCGCTATCGCGGGAAAAAAAAAAGACGACGACCTCCCTGCCCCACCCCACCACGGTGACGTCACAATCATGTGTACCAGATTTAGAACGTATATATTTATAAAAAATTATTATACAAAACATTTTTTTTGTTTGTGAGCAATGTCTTCTATGTGCTATTTAGAAATTATATATATATATTTGTTTGTTTAATTGTTGGATTGTCTGGAAAAAGGAAAAAGGAAATCCCTGCCTGGAGGTGACGGGATAAATAACACAAAAACAAAAAAAAACATGTGCATCAGATTTAAAAGTATATATTAAAAAATTCATTATACAAAACTTTTTTTTGAGTAAATCTGAAAAAAACAAAAACAGAAAGGGGAAAACTAGTGCATATTCATTTCAATAATATTAATAATAAAAGAATTTTTTTTATTTACCTCGTCGGTAAAAAGACCCCGTCGTAGTTCAAATAGAGGGGGACACCGACGGCATCGGATGTTCATTGGGCTCGTAAACGGGAAGAGCGTTTTCATCACAGGAGGCAAAAGGTAGTGACTGCATTGATTGTCGTATGCACTGAACTCGTTGCCGTAGTTGTTCACCTTCGGAATGTGGGAGAAGACGACCGAGCATCTCCATGGTGGCTAAAACACCCAGGTGCATATTGCAGATGGCGCTGTAGAAGTCGTTCTCAGGCGAGTCGATTCGGGCTGACGTCATTCAATATATAAAACGACGCGATCGCACTTTGCAGCCGTCAGTCCGCATCATGCTTCACAGCAAGGAGACGTCTACTACGACTCGACAGAGGAGGAGGAGCGACAGCAAGAAGAGGATGCGGAGTACGATGACAACGTCGAAGAGGAGGAGGAGGGAATAGAATATTGTAATATACCTGAATACGTTGCCACCAAAGCGTACGTGGACGAACGAATCGAACTCGTTCGTGAAATTGCATCACAAGATGATGATAAAATATTGCAGGAAAACATTGATTTAAAATCTTCGTTACAAAGCGTGATCGACAATCAATCAAAATGTCTCCGACAATGGAAAGCCGACAGCCCGTTTAACGCGGATCTCTTTCGCATTTCGAATACAGCTTATCCCATAGAAGAAAAAGATGTCACTAACAAAGGGTACGTCGACCGTCACATCAAAGTCATCAATACAAAACTAGAAAAATTTCCGACTCTCCGCCGCAGCAAACTAGGAAACGTCAACGTGGTGAAGACACGCATCGTCAACATGGCGCCGCCACTCAAAACGGACGACGGGGCCACGAAAGGCTATGTGGATGAGAAGATCAAAAAAGAAATCGAGAATTTTCAAAAAAAACAAACAGTGTGTGTGTGAATGTGTGTGAACGAATTTAAAAAAATTGTTTTGTATAATAAATTTTACAAAATATATATATTTTCTAAATAGCGCATAGAAGACATTGGTCGCGAACAAAAAAAGTTTTGTATAATGAATTTTTTCAATATATACTTTTAAATCTGATGCACATGTTTTTTTTTTTGTGTTATTTATCCCGTCACCTCCAGGCAGGGATTTCCTTTTTCCTTTTTCCAGACAATCCAACAATTAAACAAACAAATATATATATATATATAATTTCTAAATAGCACATAGAAGACATTGCTCACAAACAAAAAAAAATGTTTTGTATAATAATTTTTTATAAATATATACGTTCTAAATCTGGTACACATGATTGTGACGTCACCGTGGTGGGGTGGGGCAGGGAGGTCGTCGTCTTTTTTTTTCCCGCGATAGCGGAGAAAAGGGGAGAGTGGAGGCGCGCGCGTCTCATTGAGGCGTGGACGACAGAGGTGTCAACATCGCTACACACCAGCAGCAGCAGCAGCAGCAGCAGCGTGCAATCATTCATGGTATGTATATATATGTATGTGTGTGAGCGCACGCACGCTCCGCCGGCGAACCCCCACCCCCACCCCTCTGACGTGCCATCCAAAACACATGCGGGTTCTGCCCCACGCGATGACGTCACCCAAAACAAGTGCGGGTCACCCTTGGCACACGACCAAAAGTAACCACCCCCTTGGCACACGCCCAAAGTGAGCCAGAATCCGCATGCGGGTTTCGGCTCATTCTTGGCACACTGTCAAAAGTGAGTTGAAACCCGCATGCGGGTTTCGGTTCATTCTCACCCCCCCTTGCCTCCCCTAAGTGATTCAGAATCCGCATGCGGGTTTCGGCTCGTTCTTGGCACGCACACAACGCGATGACGTCACCCAAAACACGGGCGGGCACTAGGCCACCCTTGGCACACGCCCAAAAGTGATCCAGAATCCGCATGCGGGTTTCGGCTCATTCTTGGCACACTGCCAAAAGTGAGCCGAAACACGCACGTTCCACCTACTCTGTACTGCTGCTGGGAATTTAGTTTCGCTACAGGAAGGAAACTATATCATGGGAGTTTAGTTTCTATACAGGTGTTTCATTCAAGATTCTGTTTCGTTATTTACAATTCGTGACGTCGCAAAAAAGGTTTAGTTTCGCTCCCAATGACACAACTTGCAAGTGGTGTTTTGGCGACCAATTGAGACCTTTCATGACCTCACAGCTTGTCGAAAAGCGGAAATCCCCGCGCGACCGTTACTCGTGAGCGGCCCCGCCACTATCAGCCGACAGACGCTTCCGTTCGGACAGACAAGGGGGTCGAACACATGCTTGAATAATACGAATACAATTTTTGCAAAGATATGGGTCCCTTAAAATGTAATCTCGATATTCGATAAATAAAAGCATACTTTTCATTTTGGAAACAGAATGTTCACAATAATGGGGTCTAATAAAAATGTCAAAACATAGAATGTAACACAATGTCATCAGGTGCACCGTATGCTTCTTTTTCAGTTTCCGTGATAATGTCATTGGTTTATGATATCCTTACAACTGACGTCAATAGGATTATTAAGAACGCGTGCCACTGCACTTCAAATTAAAAAGTGACTAACGAATATGGCCTTTCCCATCAGTCGTGAAAGAATGAGCGCGGTAGAATTGACATCGGTTGATAGACGTTGCATTACGTTCCACGGGCTGCTGAAAATACGGTTTTCCAAGAGCCAGGAAGAGTAATAGGGGAAAAGGCACAGATAATAAGTGGTCTTTAGGTAGTTCTGAAACAAAATAGTACGTTCAGAAATGTCGTCAGGGGTCCAATTCCGCTTAATGGACTTCTCCCCGACGTCACTTGACCTTCAACAAATATTAATAACGAAAATAAATAAAGCAATAACGTTTCTTACCCAATGCAAGGAAATTCACTTTCTTTTCATTTCGGTAAAGAAACGAAGCGAAACTGTCTTCAACGATCTGCTTATTCTGTAACGAAACTAAATTTGCGCAGACATTCCTTTCGTTACTTGTAACGAAACTAAACTCACGAGAAAATAATTTCATTACAGCCGCGCAAAAACGACACGTTTAGATTTACTTCTGTTGCCATCCTTGATCCCAACCTTAACCCATTTATAAGTTGAATTGTGAATCCTGAGGGTAATGAGCGTTTTGGCAAGAATTGGTTACAAAATACTCGCTCTTGTGTAATAAAAAGGCAAATTAGTCTTTGATAAATCATTGAGTCGTAAATCAAGAGGCTGGTTATTGGTTTAATTCCCAGATTAATAAATATAGGTTTACATGAATCACGTGACTAGGATTGGCTTATTATTCTTTCTTTTAATAAAAAATGTGGGAAATATAGCATGTGTTTCCCCAGAATATTATGCCTTATGGTAATGTATATTTGCGAAAAATACGCAACAAGCAGTATGAAGGCTGACGGAATTTTCATAGTATTTTCGAGGTCATAGAAGTAGTTGAGGTGTCTGATTGCGTTCGTGTGCTCAATTGGTTGATAGTAACTTGTTTAAATCATAAAAAGATGAATGTAAGTATTAAAGATAGTTACTTGACATCCTACGATCAACATCAGTTGGTGAGTTATAATATGAACAATATTTTTCATTGAAGAACAACATTCCTTGCGTGGAAAATCAATTTTTAAAAAATTAATCCATCTTGGTGCGAGCAATTTTCGTTGTTAGTGGATATTTACGAACAAACAAAACATAGCTTTACGTCTGAAATGCATGTGTTTACTTAATTAATTTAAAAAAGTTTAAAATCTATTTTATTATAATCATTTCAATTTCTGGTTTCTTGTTGTTTGTCAATTATTGTATTTAAAAGTATTTCCAGTATTTCTAGCAGAAAACGGAAACGATCTGTTGTGTTTATGACTAGAAAGGAAATATTTGTTATTTATCTTATCCATCCTTGATACGTTGTCACAGCTCTCAACGTTTTCCCCCATTCAATCTGCCCTGTCCGCACCGGAGTCAGCTGACAACCCTCGCCCGGGGAAGTTAGACCTGTTTGCGAGATAGGTGCATTCCTGCGTGACAGTTGATAGCTCGAACGAATGTTTGTACAGTGAGAATCGACTCGTGCTCTAGATGCTGACGGTGGGCTCGCAACACGTGTCCGCATCCCGGGAGGCGCCGACGTAAGCCGTACTGGTTCGTGACGTGTCGTTTATCCTAGCGGGACGGGACATGCGCCAGGCACAGCGGCCTCTTGCCTCTGCCTCCAGATATCGTCTTGAGTGATGGGTTCACTCGCATCCGATGAAATCAGCGTTAGCGGGTTCGTTAATGGACCAGCGGTTTACGGGCAATGAATGGAATGGTTTAAAAAGCAGGATATGCGGATATGATCCAACTACTACATCATGACGTCAATTAAAGTGTACTTTCATCATATGAATTGTGATTGTCGTTTATAAAAATGAACCATCAACTTGAGTTTGATATAAAACAAATGCACATTTTTAAAAATTACTGAAATATCACATTTGATATGAGAAAAAATGATATGACCATCGAACATATTTATTGAAGCAAAATGTCGTTGTTTTAAATTTGTGTCGTTGTTTTAAATTTTATTGTAGCTATGAAATGAAAAGGTTGTCTCTGACAATGAGTAAAATATCAAATACAAATTAAAATAAAATGGTAGTGATCTCTTTAGTATAATGCTTCTATTCGCGTTGCTCGTTTCAACATGCACGGCACAAATTGCATGTCAAAAATATTTACTACCTATTTTTATCAGAAATTTTAGTTTCTGGACATCAACTTTATTTCATAGTAATGGACGCTCGTATACATTCGCTTTCTACCAATAAACCTATCGTAATCTCACGTGATATAAGTAATAATAGTAATATGTTTTAAGAAATTTCCCAATTTTTACTTTCTCGCCGACTACAAAATAAGTATAGTAAAAAGAAATTATTATTTTAAAGCTGCAGCGATGAAAATGTCGAAGTGGCCATTTTTCTTCAGAATATCTCATATCGTGAGTCTCTGATACCGAAAAAGTAGTTCTTTCTTGCACATTGGAATATGTAGTAAATTATTTCCTCTAATAATACTAGTTTCTTGGGGAAGGCTAGACAAGTGAGGGGATCCTAGAATACCTAGGAATTACTTAGGTTTTAAGTGGGAAGTGTTTATGTAGCATATAGAAATTTAGTGCTATTTATAGCTATTTAGTGCTAGCAATAGCTATTTAATGTAGCATATAGAAAATCGTGTAGTCAGAATTCAAGTTTTGTAGGTCCTTGAAACGGAAAGAATGGTTTACAGAAAAACGCCTGTCTGTCTGACCGTCCGTCCGTCCGTCTGTGGAAAGCACTAGCGCCTACACTGTTTATAATGGTCTTCCAAATTAATATCCCCGAATCAATATGTTTGAACTCAAGGCCCTGCGAATTTGAAATGGATATTTTTCATTTGGGAGTAATTTACATGACTCAAATACATTTTCAAATTTGATAAAAAATATGCTCCCAATTTTGTCTTCATTTTTCTAGGATAAATATAAAAACACATAAAAATGTTGCACGTGTGACTTTTCGTTGAACACTTTGAATTTTCGAAAATTTCAAAAGTTTAATTTATTTCGGTGTCTACAATATTGAAGATAGCGAATTTTTCTTGATGAAATTTGTTTTTCAAAATTAGTTTTTAATAATTTAAAGTAAATGTTCTTGAGAATATGAATTGCGCCTGTTCAACTTATTTGTAGGGAGTGTCGTGTCAGGAATACTGGAGAAGTTGTTATATAACCTGAGCAATTTCATATAGTACGCATGTTACTTTTTTGCTAAACCTGAGTACGTGAGTTTGAATCCCGGCTTGGGAAAAGTTTTGCGGGCTGGTTAGAGTATTTCGGGTGGAATTAAAATATTACGTGACCGTTATAAAAAAAAAGAAAACACCTGCGACCATTTATTTATCGCAGATTAAATACCTTACGACTCATACCATAGTTTGCGTTATATTTGTCCGCACACTGATGTACTTTTCTCATATACTGCTTATTTATGATTATTTGATATAATATATGAAACATTGCACAAGGGCATGGAAGAAAAATATTGAAGCCCACGCCTAATGTGCTTGTTCTAGTGTTACGTTTTGAATTCAAGAAAATATTAGTAATATACTTACATATGATGTATGCCTAGTTCCAAAACGTGAGATTAAAAAACAAGAAAAAGATCACAATACGGCACATTCCTACCGTCGTACATTAATCTGTTTGTCAGCACATCTCCCCTTTTGATGTTTGATCTTGAAAAACCCGAAGACTTATTCATCTAATAATACAGACTAATAATATAAACTTCCTGGTCTATTTTCCTTGCACTTTTACAACAAATATTCATTGTTATTGAAAAGACGCTATTGAAGAGGTTGGAAGGAGTTGAAGTGTTCGGTGAGGAATAGAATAGTACTATGAACATTATTTTTGGCCAAAAAAAGGTTTTAAATACATATTGTCAAAGGCTTTTGAGAATAATTACAAGTTTCGATATTATGGAAAAACTTGAACACGAACCAAAGTTTGGAACCAGAGAAAGTTACTTCCCTTTCATATTCTTAGATCTAATAAGCCTTCAGGCCTTAAATTCTCATGAAGTTTACGGAAACAGAGAATTATAATGTCTACTCCTCATCAAGAGAGAAATGTAATGTGAAGATATTGCTTTAGTACATTTCAAAATTCTGATTGTAATACAAAATACACCTCTCTGGGAGGTTTACTGCGCCTCCTAATAATCAAATCTTCATATATCTCAAGCGGAATTTCACTGTCACTGATTCTACAATAATTTCATACCATATAAATGAAACCAAAATTTCATCCAACAACGATTTTCCTGGTTTATTTTATTTGACATCATATTCATAAGTATATAACTATTTTCTAGTAATAAAATCTTTGGAATTTTGTTAACTGTAATTTAAATATTTTTCATTTATTCTGTAGCAGATCACATATTAAAGATAGGATTCTAGATTCGGACAGATTTGGTCATGAGACATCTAAACTTGTTAAGCGGGTTGATATAACTGCGTCGCATAGTAGAGTAAACAAAGCTAAATGAAGCTTAGCGCAATTCTCCTGACGACGCTATCGTTTGAACTGAACGTCCAGTTGGGTGGTTCCCAGCAGCTGATGCGATCCAACATTCTGGGTCTGTGGGACTTGGCTTGACTGCACTGGCACACGACGTGCACGACGCAATAGTGCTAACGGACAACATCGGTTCTCACAGTTCTCTAACGACAAATCGCCCTACATTCTTTCGCTGTTTTCCTTCCATCACAAGATTTAATGAATTATTTCGAATCAAAAGCTCAAGAGAAAATAAATCGTATAAATGGGTCATTGTGTAAAGGCTTGGACTACAACAATTATTTTTGCGTAATGATATATTTCTCTTGCACACTCACCTGACCGATCACCCATTCGTTCACTCACAGCACCTCGCCCACCTCATCCATGTTTTCCGCCTCATTTCTCTCCATTGCCTCGTCTAACTCGTCCGAGTCTTCTTCAGTCCTCCTCTGCTCGTCCTTTTCTCGATTACCTCATTTCTATCATCATCAATTATTTGTTCGCTTTATAATTGCCCTCATCAGACTCAACGTTTTTCACCCTTCCACATGTTGCACATTCTCCTTTCCTTGCTCGTGGTTTTAGGTCTCTTTTCATCCCCCATTTAAGTTGCATGCTTTCAGCGAAAAAGGCTCTGTCAAGTTTTGTTTGTTAGCTCAGAAAATTTTTCCTTGAATATTCTCTGAAACTGATATTAATGGTAAAAGTACTCTATGCTAATGTAGCTATTTTGTGTAAATAAATGAAAATAAATAACAGAAAGATCTTGCAGCTTCTTGCTATAACGCACACTCCTTCCAATAAGAGCGTATTTTTTGTCATTATCCCTCATCGAGTAGCGAACCCGTGTAATCTGGCTGCGGAACAACTGCCTATGGTCGCCTCCCTGCAATCTATCTGTCTATCAACCTGCTATACGATTAATAAAGAATATTCCTCATCACATATAACTGACTTGAGTTTAGCATTGAGTCAGTACTGCCGTAGGGTTCTCAGGGACTGACACGGAGGTCCTAGGGTTCGAGCCCCAATAGTCGGGGAATTTTGGAACTAGCTGTACAGCTAAGTCGAATTTATCCGCTCTCTGGAGAAGAATTATAGCGGTCGGTTGCTCTGATCGGTGGTTTCTTCGATAACCACCAGACGAAGGCTAGAGCTGTATCCTAACAAACGGGCCACGGACCCCGCGCGCGTGCGTTTTCTGCCCCTCTTCCTTCATCTATCCTCTCCCCTAACTCACTTACATTTAATACTCTCCCACACATGTAGGGAGACAACTCGCGAGCCTAGAGTTTAACCCGGCTGCGGCGGTGCATAGGAAATACCTGAAGGGGAACCCCACAAAAGCCGACGGAGGAATCTCAACATCAAGCGGAGGAGGTTCAATGCCACATCTAGGAGTAAAACCTGCACTATATTAACGGGATTAATGACCATAGTAATCGACGTGCCTTCAAACATCAATCAATCATCACATATTTATAAAATATTACAATAAGAGCTCTTCTGTGTCGAGGTGTTCTTCCTCCGTCACTCTCTGTATCTCTCTCACACACTCTCACTTTCACTTTCTCTCTCTCACTCACTCTTTCTCACTCTCACTCTCTCACTCACTCTCACTGTCTCTCATTCATTCTCTCACTCTCCCGCACTTTCACGCACTCTCTCTTACTCTCTTTCACTCTCTCACACTCTGTCTCACTCTCATACTCTCTAATTTTTACTCTGTCACCCTCTCACTCTCTCGTACTCTCTCACGCTCACTCTCTCTCATCTCACTCACTCTAGCTTTCTCTCTCTATCTTTCTCTCTCTCCCCCTTTTCTTGTCCATGATGCGCCACGGCCCGGTGCCCGCTCCCCGCGAGCGGCGCCCCAACGCCCGCCTTGTGGCGCTGACGTCAGCCGCCAGCCGCTAGCAGCCGCCCACAAAGCGCGCTCGCGCGGCTCAGCGTTGCTAAATGCCTGGCGCGCCTCGTCCGTCCGTCACCCCCGCGCCCCGCTTCACCTTTGCACCAGGCGCGGCGCTGCCGGCGGCCCCGCCCGCGATTGCATTCGGGACGACCCGTTATCAATCATCGGCTCCGCGCCCGCGCCCGCGGCATCAAAGGCCCTCTGTCATGCAGAGCACCGCCGCCCGCCACCCGCCGCGCTGCTCGCCAGGACGTCGAACTCTCATCCATTCCCTGCGGCCACTTCTGGGAATGCACGTTTCTGAAGCTGGCACTATGCGGCGGCAGCCACAATCGGCGGAACCAGCAAGGGTAGTTCGAGCTGACTAAGCTCGTGCTCTGGGTTGGATAGGGAACGCACTTATTTTTTTGAATAAATACGTGGTTTTATATTAGTTCAGAAATATGTAAAAATAAATTTTAATTATTTTACTAACGACAAAAAAGGTAAATAAAGTTATCGTGATAATGATAAAAAGAACAGTATTGGAAAGGATTGGCCTGAGATAACATGGAACGAATGAATAGATTTCATTTTACCCTTAACGTACTAAGTGAAAGTATCATTCCACGAGAGTTCCTGCCATAAGTAATGCGATCCGCAAAGCAGTTTTAGACGGGTAAGCATCTAAAAGGCGATCTTCTCCACTGCACGAATCAATTGGCTCTATATTTAAGAGAATCCTTCCAGCATATTCTGAAAAATAAACTTATTTTGGAGGTTTCAATACCCCTACAGTGTTATGACGCTGTGGATTATTACATGCCCTTCCGACAATCTTTCATCTTCAATCTAAATTCGTAAAGAATCGTTTATTTTAAACAAAGCACTTATATCCATATTTTTTCATGTAACTGTCTATACCCTAGGTTGGACGAACAAGACAACTGTATTATTAAAAATTTCTTTTTCGCCATACTTGTTTAGCAAGTCTACCTATAATACATTTATGTCAGGGCGGAAAGCCCGTCATTGTTGAATCAGGGAGGCCTCCCTGGGGATGAAAATCTTTCCTTTTCTGATTCAAATACTTCAAATAGTACCAACTATGCTGGTGTGTGTATGTGTACGTGTGCGTGGGCTTAAGTTTGTGCATACGCTTGAGTGTGTGTTCGCTGTACTTCCTTCACAAACTTCCGTATTAGCTTGTCAACATTCAGTTGTGTTCATACTATTTTATTTTATTGATTTTAATGCTGGCACAAACGTTTTCTGTCATATCATATAATACTCGTAAACATTTCCTTCTATTTACATCATTGAATGAACAATACACTGTAATTATATTGAAATAACCATATGAATGAAACTTCTGAAAGGTCACGTATTGATATACATTTCAGACGTGTAAAATGTTTCGGAAAGAAATATTTCAGGCCTTTTATGGCATCGGAGATATTTTGTGTATAAGTGTACACAAATTCTGAATTGTTTTATCCTAACAGTGTCTGTAAGTTTGTACATTCGATTGTACAATCACATTTATATTTCTTATACGCAGGTGGGTCATTTCACACCGTCTGCTCCTCAATTCGAAGAACAAATGTCTTGTCTTTTTAATGTGAAACGCTTCGTTATTACACAATAGTTTCTTGTCTTTCCAATTCTTGTATAAAGTTCAGAGGGGTGTGTTTGAAATGAGTGGAAGTACTGAGGATACTTCTAAGAATTGCCGGAAGAAAATTATATTTAAAAAAAATTAAAACTACAAAAAGAAACTAGAAAAACGAAAATTTGTGAATTGACGGATTTGAAAGGATTTCTACGGTTTTCCATTTCTTCTTCTGCTCTGTATTGCGCACGGCCCTGCCATCGCACCCCACCTCAGGCCTTCAGAGCCTTAGCCGTCAGTCATCCGTCGGAATTGCAGTGCACTCACTGTTTGTTCGCAAATGATGCTAATAATCTCTCGGGACTACAACAGCTCAATTTTTATCGGTGTTTGATCTCTTCCGACCCCGCGGCGTTAATTTAATTTAAAGCGTGTGTATTTAATTTCTCTCTCATTTGCGATAGGTCTTTTGAAGCAGAGGTGAGCGTCATTCGCATTGGATGTGGTAAGTGTGTCGTAAACGATGACCATGTCACGAATTCTGATGTTTACCGTCAGTCCCAACGTATATGCAGGTGAAGATAGAATGCTTAGATCAACCTCTTGTCTCGAAGGATAAATAGTAAACATTAAAGACCTCATTCCAAAGCGCTGACGTCATCGTCGGTTGGCACACTAACTTTTCAGGAGCGCTTGCGAAAGCTCTTTCATCTCTTCACGTCTTGCCATGCATTCTCATTCTGAAGATAATCCTCGTATGAAGGGTATCATCTCGCAAAACATCTGCGTCGTATCTCGTAAAAGTGTGCAGTAGACTGAAGAATGAAATGTTTGGCGCATCTGTTCTGAAACATGAAGTTAAATTTGGGTATTGGAAAATACTTCAAGTTTATTTCACACACCTCGTAACTTTTAAATTGAGGGTAACTGTGAAAAATAAAAATCACAAATATTAAACAAATTTTGAGAATGATCAGTAGTTACTGGGAGTCAAAATTTCCAACAAAACAATTTTCAAGAATCTACATCTAAAATAATTATATTAACTCAAATGTATTATTGTTTCTCTGTATACTTTTTCTGCGATTTTCTCTCTCCTAACATGCTCACATTTATATTACACATGTTTGTCAGATTAATGACGTTAGAATCATTTCAACTTATGCGGAATGCAATGGTTACATATTAATACTCAAAGCAAAAACAATGTCCGTTTTATTTTCAGCTTCACCTGAACGGTATACAACCTATTTTTGCGGAAACCTAAAACATGTCATTTGAGAAAAAAAACGTTTTTTAATTTAATGTGATGGTCTGCTACTTTTGCAGACGGTGGCATCTAAATTCAATTAAACAATGTAAAACACGTATACAAAAGCTCCATGTAAGTTGAAATTTCGACTTTGTGCTTAGAGAGAACAGGTTGTGGGGTTTTTGACAGTACTGAAACATGAAACTACTATTTGCGGCGGCGATGGTGAAACAGCGTATCGGACTGTTATACTCAAGTTCGCGGGTTCGAACCCGATCGAAGCCGTGGATTTTTAAGGGCGAAAAAATGCTTCGTACGCCTTCCTTCGGAGGAGAAATAAAGCCGGCTGTCCCATGTAGTAGATTTACTGCATGTTTTAAAAAAAATCATCAAGCCTAAATGAAGCCTCTGAGCTAAATTCAAATCGCGTGTTTCGTCGACCAAGTAATACCTTCTTTCTCCCATGGTGGGTGAAAGAAGCGTAGCAAAATTTGCGTGGTCAGACGGAAGAGCAGGCCTCATGGCCTTAGTCTCACCACGTAAAATAAGGCACATTCAATTCAAACTAGTGATGCTAAAAGATCACATACTTTCTCGCATTTTTTTAAAATTTAACATTTTCGAAATTTCAGAGAGTTCAACGAAAATGAGACCATTCTTTTAAGCGTTCCCTGTCCTATCCGTGGAAGAAATGTCAAGACAAAATTTTGAGCGGTTTTTGAGATTTTTAAAAATAATTTGCATTAATTCAAGCAGAAATTACACGAAAACTATCGTTTTGTTTTATAAAAAAAGAATACATGACCTTCTTTAAAGATTTGGTTTTTAGAACCGATTTAATTGATTTTTAAAACAAATTTAAAATAAAATTTAAATTTAATTTTAATTTTAATATACTCGTAAAACATATCTTCATGTATTTTTGGGAAGTGCCTTCTCTATTGACGTGCCATAGAAGCCGGAAAAAATCTTCTGAGATGGCATCATCCAGGGACCATCGCTTCTATCCGATGTGAACAAGAGTTTGGCTCAAGTGATTGTGTTCCCGTTCTTGCAGAATATACAACAACAACAACAATAATAATAATAATAATAATAATAATAATAATATTTGCATTTTTAATAATTATAGAGCTCCCATGGAAACAGCACTTCGGTCCCCAAGACATTTTTGTTTTTTTTTAAGAATCAGTAAGTAAAATGCCACGCCCATGATCTGGAAAAGCGCTCAAATTCGGTTTCTTGTGTAGATTAGTTCCTTTGAACGCAGCAGAATGGTATCACATATCAGTGCAGGTGCAATGGCATGGAAGTTTCTGGTTCTCCTGTAAATTTGTGGTGGACTTCAGTGGTTTTCCAAGAAAACTTATCAATGCTTTTGTATTTGTATTGATATGCTTGCATATCGGATTGAAGGAGTTTCTATTTCCTTTCATACCCCTAACGTAGACTCCACGTTACGTTCGTGTCATACGGGATACCTTGAACTTGCTCTTTTGTTCCCGAGTGGCTGAGTGAGAACTGACTCGAGGTGTTTCAACTACTGAGATCATTAGTCTCACAGGAGTTACATGATATATTCCAATATAGGGCGGTGTTCTATCCCGCTAGAACGTGAGATTCGGTGCCGTTCTACACGTCTGTTTGCGGTGTTTTCCTCCTCCTGAAATCTCCTCAAGCGGAACACTGGAAAGAATCGAACACTTCGAAAGAATCTGGAAGCTCTCGACAGGTTTTCCGACATGTGAGGTAGAGTAGTGCATGCTAGTATACGTGTGTGTTAGGAGAGACGAAGGGACAAAGATGATAATGGAAAGAAAGCGCGCGTTTTTTTTAAGTAAATCTACGTCATTCGCCAGTTATTGATAGGAGAAATCACAGAAAACTATTGTTAAGGGCAGCCGGCCGCTAGACGTCCCTTCCAGATAGTGTTTGAAATCGGCTCAGGTTCTTAACGTGGGGCCTTGAACCCGAGGATGTCTATTCACGATGCTACAGTGGCAGTAATGTTGCAATTGAGCTACCGCTATTAGTATTGTGTTTCTGAACCAACGGCCCTTGAACCCCAAAGTCCCAGGTCCCCAGGATCCCAAGACCGCAGGGTCCTAAGACCGCAGGGCCCTAAGACTCCAGGGCCCCAAGACCCCAGAGCTCCAGACTGCCAGAGCCCGTGAACGTGTGAACGTCCCCGCGCATCGTCGGCTGGAGGACGTCGGCCCGCGGGGTTCTCTGGCGCGACCTCGCTTCGACGGGCAGTCCGCCGCTCTGTGCCCGCGCTCGCCTTGCCGCGCTTCGCCGCGCCTCCCCGCGCACCAGCCCGATCGGGACGCGAACGCGGATTCTTTGGCTCGCGGCCAAAGCGCGCTAACGTAAACACTCACCAGGGCGGCCTGAAGGCGGCGGCGGCGGTGACGGTGGCGGCGGGCGCGCGAATTCCTGGCGGCGACGCTTTGCACGCGTGGCACCTCCCCCTTTCCCCTTTTCCCCTTCCCCACAGCCTTTCTCTTCCCCTTCATCGCGCGTCCCAATAAATCGAGACACTGCACTCCCACATATTAAGCCCCGCACCTGTGGTGGTGTGATAAGACAGCTCAACTTCCGGCTCTGTGTACTTGGTTTCAAATCCCTGGTTATTCATGTGAAATGTATAGTGAAAAAAGCGGATTTTCTAAGCGGGTTCTCCCGTTTTCCCAGCCTCTTCTTTCCCCGTTTGTCTCATTGTCATTCACATCATACCATCGTAATCACTGACCTATCGATGTCATTCGTCCACGCAAGGGTTGGCTATAAGACAGCAACTGATGCCTAATAATATACGCCTAATACATACTCCCCATACTCGAGAGGAAACTGCTTCTTGTGCATTCAGTTACCGATACTTTGGTTACTTGTCCTGCCTTCCGCGCGTTTTGCTTATTCTCCATTCACCCTATATTTCCACTCGTTTTCACTATTCATTTTCATTCCTGTGGCATTTATCACTCCACTCAAATAATTTTCACTGTATATTATATTTATGTTTATTACTTGATCTATTCGTACAGATTTCCTATCTGATTTCTCCCTTTGTTATGGTTTTACATCAACACGAATCTATGGGTAGTTTAAATACTCTAATGCAAAATAAGAACTCATATCAATTTTTCAATTTTCCAATTCTTCGTTGTTCGTGAAATCGTAACTTTCGTCTAAATTCTGGGTCGTATTGTTAATATTGATCAAAATTATTACTTAATACAGCTTTTTACTTTTCCACTCAATTTATTCTAATGACTGTCTTATGTAATCCACATCAAAGCGATGTCACTTGTCTGGAATCAGCGTCTTCACCATTATCAATGACAATTTGCCTCAAGTATTTATATTGAAACGACACTTTGGAGAGAGATAATTGATTACCTAAATCAATTTCAATTTACTTATAATAATTACTAGAATCCAGATAGTTATATAAATGTAGCTATTCTGATTTCTTTGCTTTTGGCGAGTGTGTCAGGGCTCACAAACACGGACACTCAAGAAGTCTGCTGATAAATGGGAGTAGTTCTGGAGCCCTCTGCACTGCCGAGTTGTCGGTGAATTTGATTATTAATTGGTCACATAACATTTGTCTGCTGGTGTTTCATTAACCCTCAATGAGTTGGTTTGATGTCGACGGACTCCATGTTTTTTTTTCTCAGAACTCTGGAGGAACAGGACCATTAAAGACATGCATCCCTCGCCCAGAGCCCCTGCGCTTCCAGTATTAAATATCCAGTGTCTCTGGGTTCAACGTTACAAAGACGTCCGGATTCGATGTCTGCGATGGGGGGACTCCGTCGGAATCTTTGTCTCAGTACCACAAACGCAGGGAAAATTGAGAGAGAATCATTTGCGCGTCGTGATAGGTGTAACCACTTCTGAACAATGCAGGAGTAAACTGGAGATGTGCAAAACTTCATTGCACATTTCTGCCATTGTTTTGAAGCAACAGAATACGGAAAAACAAATTGCAGTATTCGGTACTTGACGCTTAATATAGTACATGTTCATAACCAACTTAATAATGGTACGTACGCTTTAATTGAACGTATATCTCGAGAGAAAAATAGGATAACTACAAAATCCGGAAGTAAAATCGATTAACAATCCTTTTAGTAAGTTTATACTGACAATGATTTGTTTTGTTTCGTGAGTTCTAATATTTTGATACAAAATATTATAGTGTGCTTTGTGCAATCGAATACTTATCGTTTAGAGGGGTTTATCTATGATGAATGACGAACTGGTCTTAGCTTAATAAATCAAAGGCTTGCTTACAGGAGCTGACGTTTAATCTTTAGTTACCACTCAGATAGGAAGACCAAGAAAAGAGCCAGTCCCAGACTGTGGCACAATAAATCGCTTTGGAAACATTCTTGTGTATGACCGTGTTTGACTGTGCTCGATGATAACCCAAGAAAATGTGATAGTGCAAGAAGAACGTAAGACTGTAAATATTAGGCAGTTGACCTTATTGATTTATTACATCCAAAAACAATATTAAGGAAGTGAACCTCATTGATCTGAGAACTCTGTTGACCAAGAACTAAGTTTCGAAAGAACTTGGTAGGTGGCCAGCACATCGAAGATATTCTCATTTGCTCTTTTAAACGTATCCAGAACAATAGAAGGGTAAAACTAAATATACTCTACCAATAAAAAGAACACATGAACGTATTGTGTATTGAAGAACCTCTCAATTTCTTTTCAAGATTTCCTCATTCCTCTTACCCTACTTTTACTTCTCTAATAAGCAGATTTCAAAAATGTTTTATGAACGTGTGGTGAAAAACAGACAGTAATAAAGTATGCAATAAGAAATCCATTGCAAATGAAATAAAGAAAATTCTAAAAATGGAAACGAGAAGAAACTCTCCAAATTTAACATTTAGTGTTCTTGAGGAAAAATTATTACATAATTTATACCAAAGGATTTTATTAACTTGAAAAACGAGAGTATTTTTTTTAATATGGATAAACCTGAAAATTGAATATATACTTTATTGACCGGAGTCAGTACTCAATTTCATACAAAGCTCATTGTACATTGAAGGACCATTAACGAGTCCAGGTGTTGACATGATTGCGATACGTCAAAGAAATCGCAACAGTTGTTTTTAATATTTCAAAGGTTCCATTATATGAAGTCTCTGCCACACCCTGCCTAAACATTTTAAGACGAATCTCAAGTATAATGCCATCTCATCCTATTTACTGTTTGATGAAATTATAAAATGCGCAAAAAAAATATTTTAAGTGATGTAAACCCCCCCTTTTTCTCCGCGAATTTAGTCATGTATATTTCAAAAGTTATGGCTTATAATAATAAGTAATCATGCCGATCATACTTATGATATTTATGGTATTAAATTATTGAAATGATCAAAAATAGAAAATCTAAAGATTGATTCCGAGCTACGAAGTGATCTTTTAATTTAATTTTAACCATGATTTCGTCAACCTTGAAAGTGTTTGCCCTGTAATAGGAAAGAAGATCTCCAGGTTAAATCATGCAATTTTTTTAAATCCATGTACTTCCGTATTATTAAATTTTGTGCTCTTAAATTCATTTGTAAAATTATATTCTGTTTACTCGGAAACGAAAGAAGTTTGTTATTACTATGGGCGTTCAATCATTAATGAGACAAATTGGTCTGGAGAAATGAATATTTATTTTTAGAAAAAAATGTCTTTTCGTACTTTTCAATATAATCCCCACCAACATTTATGCACTTGTCTCAACGGGTTACCAGCTATTTTACAGCGGGTGCATAGAACTCTTTACATTGGTGTTTGAACCAATTTCCCACAAAGTTTTTGAATATCTTCATTATCCTATAACTTCTTCCCACGTAATGCATCTGTCAGTGGACCAAACAAATGGAAATCAGATGGTGCTAAATCGGGGCTGTAAGGGGGATGAAGCGATACCTCTCAACTCGTTTTGTCAATCACAACTTTGTTAAGTACTGTGAGGACGTGCGTTGTCTTGCTGTAGAATTACACCTTTCCTCTGATCCATGATGTTTCTCTCTTGTGGGTGGCGTCACCTTGTTCAAAAGCATATCTGAATAGTATTGACTGTTTACTGTACGCTGTTTATGGAGATAATCACAAACAAACGTATCTTTAGCGTCCCCAAACACCGTTAACATGACTATTTCTACTGATGCGGCCAAAACGGTGTTCGTCAGTCACTGAGTGTCACTGCTTTTGAATTGTTCCAACCACTTTTAAAAATTCCCGCAGTTCATACATGTTTTACCACACACTTTAGTCATTCTAGAGTATATATTAACTTTTTTCACATTCAGAAAGTAAAAAACGAATCACAGACCGTTGCTTAACCAATGTGGATTTTCAAGTCGACTCTCTATCGTTCAACTTAATTTTGAAGTTATGAACACAACAATGCTCATCATCCAGATTGTCAGGGCTCGTCCCAGTGACGCCCCCACTTAAATTCCTAAAATTACCAAACTTGACCTCGCAACTGTTTTTTTCTGCAGACCAATTTGTCTCTTTAATTATCGAATGACCTACGTATAATGACTTTACAGAATGAAATGTAAAGTTCACTCTCATAATAAGGATCAGGCCCCTTTTTTTATTAGTTCATTATCACTTTATTGACAGCTGACATAATCGATGCATTGTTCTCTGAGAATTAATTTTCTCAGGATCGCTAACAAATGCAAGTTGCGAAGAAACTAAATATTTTGCAGAAGCAAAATATTTTATGTGCATGATATCTTTTATTTGTCGAATAAAGTGGTTGTGACGCATATTATTATTATTATTATTATTATTATTATTATTATTATTATTATTATTATTATTATTATTATTATAATCTTCTCAGGTAGCGTGTATGGTCTGCGTATGAGATCGACCAACAGGTATGTCGTCACATTAAAATATCTAAATCAAACAGTTCCTATTTTGGTGTACTCTCTATCCATTTGATGTCATCATACTGCGTCACTGCTCTCAGATCAAAATTTGATATAAGAGCAATATGTAGAAAATGATTCAAGTTTTAGCTATAAGTTTGTAAAACTAGCGTGCTTTGTACATTTTGTTTCTTTTTTACTTATAAGTATGACAAACGCCATTGTAAAGTTTATGAATCCAAGAATTTCTTCTCCAAAAAAAGTATTGATTTCTATTTTTCATTTAACTAAACATGATAATTTCTTTTCCACCACCTAGTTTATTTTACTAATTAAATGAGCGTCATTGTTAATTTGCGTGCTTGCGACACGTATCTCAAAAAGTCAAAACGCAGCAATCTATTGTACATGATTTCCGAGTGATGTTTCCCCTTACGAGTGTCGACATTCCATCATCCATTCTGTTCCATCAGTCCGCTTCGCAATACACACGTCAGCAGCGAAGTAAGCAACTGCCGGCCCACCCACCCCAGGGACACGACAGCCTTCGGGCGGTGACGAGTGCGCATCTCGGGGCGTCGTCAGCGCCGCTGAGTCGCTGGGCGAGCGGGGGTGGTCGCAACTGTCCACCCGGCCCCGCCTCGTCGCTTGGCCGGCGGTCGCACCAGGCCAAAATAGTTTCCGTGAAAATAAACGCGACGTCGTGTCGCCTCGTGCGGGGGACCCGCCTGCACGCCCCCGCGTCGCACCAGCCCTGCTGCTCTTCGCGTCGCGTCCCTTTGCGGGGCGCTGCTCGTAACAGTTGCCGCCGTTTGCGACGTTCTGCGCATGTGATAACTGCTAGCATTCGCTCCGAAATATCTTCGTCGTCTCTTTTATCGCATTCTTTTGAATATGGATAAAATTAGTCAGGAGCTTTATGGTCAATATTTTATGGTGGACTCCTTGAGCTTTGCGATTTTTTACTCTCTTCCTTTTCCTTTCCCCCTCTCTCTCTTTATCTCTCTCACTCTCCCTCTCTTTATCCCTCCCCCTCCCTCTCCCTCCCTCCCTCTCCCTCCCTCCCTCCCTCCCTCCCTCCCTCTCCCTCCCCTTCCCTCCCTCCCTCCCTCCCTCCCTCTTCCTCCCTCCCCCTCTTTCTCTCTCTCCCTCTATTTCTCTCTCTCTATTTGCTATTTGTGCATTCGTGTTATTTTCGCAAATTTTCATTCCGGAGTATCTTCCTCGTCTCTTCTATGCTATACAAGTGGATGATGAACAAAAACTAGTAACGAGCTTTGTTGCTGGTTGAAAATCGGATATTTTTAACATGAAGTCGTTCAGATTTCAAAAGAAGTATATTTTACGTATAATACAGACATATATAATGAACAGAGGACATTCGCTAAATTCAGTACTTCGTTAGGTCGACTAGGTTTTAATAGGAAACTGTGGCAGAACCGGGGATCGACCAGGTTGTTTTGTGGCGAAGGCAGTAGCAGCGGGTCAAGTGTTGACTGAAAATAAACATGTGCTGTAGGCCTGGCCTGAAGTGGTGTATGGCCTCTGGAACGTCATATCTGAAGATGCGTTTGCCTCCTCACTAGCTGTGCATCGGCCCCTCCGATTTCTACTAGCTGCACAGGAGAGGGTATATAGTATTTAAGATATGTGTTTGTTTGCTTCTTGATATCTTTGCTATTTTCTAATAGTAAGTCGATAATTTCATGTTTTCACAGATGGTACAACTAGAGGATCTGAATTTATCTGGGAAACGTAGCACTTCGAGTTACATTTATGAATACTATTTCTCGAACAAAATTAGGACTAAATAATAAAAAAGTAGGAATAAAGTTAATTTTGTAGGTTTATTAAGTTTATAAACAGTCCAACAAAATCAGCACCACTCAAAAATAGACTTGTTTCATTCACCTATAAAGGGATTTTAGTTCAGTGATGAAGTAAACCATATCAATAATTGAATTACGAGACGATTTAGCAAAATGTCTTTTATTACCATGTTTTTGTTGAAATCATTCCGCCTGTTCATTAACTAGAAGGTTATAACACAAAAACCATGAACTGTAATTTCCAAGAAGGATTGCAGCAGCATTCCAAAAAGGACGGAAGCGAATTGCTCATACGATACAAATTCTTCAACGTTGCTCAAACTAACATTATTTAAATTGACAAAATAATCACTTTACCACTCAGCAACTCCTTTCCATTTAATATGTTCTCTGCAGTTGTCAAGTTTTGCGCTTTTACACTCACTCACTCTCTCTCTCTCTCTGTCTTTACCGCACACTCTGACATTTTTCTAAAAAATATGTGTATCTCGGGATAAATGCTCTTATCTTCTAGAAGGATCCAAAATATCTACTCACCATTGAACATGTGATAAATTTCAGGTAACATAATTTCACAAATATGCCACTTGACTCTGATTGTTAGACAACTCCTCATGCATCGATGTTGGTCAGGCTTATAAAACACTTTGACTGCGTCAGAATGTGTCCTGCCGAGCACTGGCACATGGAGAGATGCCCAACCATTACGGACAAAAGTCGCATGTGTAATTCGTTATGAAATTTCCTGCCATATAATCATTGGCCAAAAATGTCCATATTTGACAACTCTATATGCCCTAGAAGTTTGTAACATTCCTTCTGACCCACTTCTTGGTCAATCACTTAGAGTTGTCTTAGAATAAATGTTATAAACTTCTCGAACAAGAAGGATAGTAAAAAATGATAATTTTTTCTCAATGAATTTGTGGTGAAAAATTTCCAAGAGTGACCTCACGTTCCGGCACAGTCAAAGAGATTTCGTAAACTCCTCCACACACTAAATTCACGGTATGTTACCTGCTAATCAATCGCAAATGTCACACATTGATATACGAATTTCCCAGATGTTTCTTTTATTAATGAAATGTTCTATTTGCGATTCATACCCTTTGACCTGCTAACGCACCCACGTCAAAGCTTGTGGAAACCATCTCTGCGTCTCATTTGGTGTATTTGCCCCCTTAGCGTCCGACCATTTGCTCTTTCACCATATCCGCTTCCGTCCCGGATCCCCGTTTCTTTGGGACTACTTTTTTCATTTTCTAACGACTTCGTTTCCTGCAACCCACAACTGCTGGCTGCCTGTCGTTAGAGACAGCGCCACCATCTGGCCAACTTGGCAGTCGTCCGGATCGCCGTTGGATGATTCACAGATGGCATTCCAATTTATGAATGATACTTTTAGGGAAAATATTATTGTTATAATATAGAAAGGAATATAAAACATTGCCGAGTGTCCAATGTTATCTTTTGGAAAAAGGGAATGCGATCGAGTATTATTTTTCAATTTTTTGTCAGTTATTTACACAAACCACATTAGAATGTAATGTAGTTACTTTATAATGCTATTCTGCATTGCTCATGTAAACGTTTTGCAAATGGGCGTAGTTCGAAGGGATTTTTAATTTTTCTTGAATGCTTTAAAATAACGCAATAATAGAGTTTCACACAACGTTTAGACAATAAAATTTGCAATAGTAGATAAAATGCATTTATTGCTCTAGTCTTAAATTCGAAGTTGAGATCTTGGCCCGCCTAATGTGGCTGACTCACGCTTTGATGAGGTGTTTGCTCGCATCTGTGGACTGCATATCGTTTGTTGGAATTATTGTTTTCAGCTACTCAGGAAAATTTAGAATAACGGACGAATAATATCATTCATTCCAAGCAATGTCAAAAATGAATAAGATTTGTAAAGTGGATGAAAGGAAATAGTGCGAAAATTTGAACACAAAATGACAGGTGGAGAGGTGGAGATGAAAAACTGATGTGCAGGAAAATATTTACTGAATAAATTGGCAGAGAAAAATAATTGTGGGACTAACAAACGGCTGCCAGTAATCAAAACATTGTACATTACTAATAAGCTCGATTATGTCAATCTGTTGAATGTATTCCACTCCAGCGCATATACCGGTATATTGTTTTACTAAAACGTAGAAAAACAACCTAAACTTGTTCCCCAGCGTGTTTGTCGAAGAGGTTTGTCGTAGAGGTTTATCGCATTGAATGTGTGTAATTTGCTGAACTTATCCACTACGGTAGAAAATAATCCTGCGTCGACCGCTATGTCACAGTCACCTGACTCTCTCCGCCTCCCATGTTGTCCCATGTTCCCACAAGGGATCGCCTCTGCCGCTTCTTCCTCTATCTCCGTTTCCGCTTCTATCTAAGCCTTCACCTCCGCTTCCGCCTCCCTCTCCGTTCTCGTATTCGTCCCCGTCCCCGTCTCCGACCCCCTCAACGTCCTGTGCCCGTCCCCGTCCCCCCCTCATCTCTATGCCCGCCTTAGTCCCACCCCTGCCACTAGATCCAGCCACTAGATCCAGCCACTAATACACTCATTTCGGTCTTTCTCGGCGGCGAGACAAGCACAGCCAGCCCAGACTTCTATGTTCCAGAATGCAAATTTCGGTAGTGATATTATCGCGAACGAACAATGCCGATATTGGCTTGTTGTTGGGGTGCGCCCTCCGCGACGGCGGTCGAAAAGGCAATGAATAACCAATGCTGGAGAAGAACGCGTTTTGTCCGCCTCTACCCGCCACCCCCGCCTAGAGATAGCAAAAACATCGATTTTTTAAAACATCGATGTTTTCCACTAGAAACATCGATATATCAACATCGATATTTTGCTTTCGATGTTGTCTTCACATCGAGATTTTGTTGCAAAAACATCGTTGCTTTTTAATTTTTAATTGTTTAATTTTTTTAATAAAGGGGTTTAGGCATGAGTAGAGTAGCAGCACTCCACAGTAATACGTCACCCTCGTTATCACGCGGCACATTTCGCCTGTGGAATCTCAGGGAAGGTGGTTTTACTTCGATCGTGTATGTATGGAAGTGACTAAAGTGTAAAGTAATACGAAGTTCTTTATTGTTAATTTTATTTTTTAAATTCGAATATAATTTTTATTAACATACTTTATTAACATATTAATATATCATGCTGGTAACCAAATAAAATATATCCCTTTTACGCACTGTTATTAAAAATGGATAGGAAAATAGCATGTTTATTAGTCTATCATTAAATCATCAATGTTTTTTCGTCGATGTTTTCATCGACATCGAAAATCCTTTAACGATGTATCGAAACATCGATGTATCGATGTTTTGGTAAAATTTGCTATCACTACCCCCACCGCAACGGCTCGGCGCGACGCTCGACCGCTCCCTCCGGCCACCTCGCAGGCCGGCGGGCGTCTCCAGCGGAGTCAGCCCCCGCTTCGGCCTGCTGACTCGGCTTTCCCGGCGGGACTCGTTAACATTGGCTCCGGACGAAATGTAGAGGGCGCCCAATTTCGCGAATGACTCCCCACGAGATGTTTTGAGGTTAGTCTGGTTTTCCTGCACTATTTTATCCTTTCGACTGTGTTTTGTACGCTTTTTCGCCATGAGACGTTTTTCAACTTCTGGTTATATACTGAAACTCTTCGTCGTAGTCAAAAATCTACTTTTTCGTGTAAGATCAAAAATATTGAACATATTTTAAATATTTCTCGTAATAAAAATGTTTAGTTATCAGTTTCATAAAGGGTTTTGTATACAGGCAATTAAATAAATTTTCAATGTATTCAATTAACAAACGCATTTTACTACAATACAATTGAAATGTGGAAATTTAAACTGTTCGATGTTTCCCCTATTTACTATCAAAGACTTTCGAAAGTTGGGAATCGTGGCAATTGTGTCCTCAGACAGATGCTGCTTTAAGTCAGTTTAGGTTTATTGGCTAATTCTAATGAAAAAATATATGAACGCGTTTATGCCGTTTTATATAATATATTCAATTATTGATGATCAAGAGACGTCGTGGCTGTACGAGGCAAAATTTCATAGATATGACTCATCTCCCCCCTTATCTTCTTCAACATCTGCACACGCTGGAGAATTTATATAATAATAGTACAAATTTTTTAATATTCGCATTCCCCCTTCCATATGAGTTTTCATTTATGTGACACTTTGCACATCAACGAATAGTATTACCAACGCTGTAAAATATGGTTCCTGATACAGATTTAAATATAGAACCTGGCCTCGAATATTATTTCCTCATTCTAGGAAGATGATGCCAGAAGTGTCTTGCCTTCATTTTCAGAAGATATGAAAATATATATGAGCTGGCAGCTCTTCAAATGACCACGCTTGTCTCGTGTAAAGTAGAGAGCTTAGAATAAGAGGAAGATCCCACGACTTCTTACGCACTCAAATCTGACATGAAAACATGTTTTCCCGCGTCAGACAAGCGAAACTCAACGACACAATTCAACAATGCCAGAACCTGACTCACTACTTTCTCGCAGACTGCGTAAGCAATTCTGTTAACACTGTGCAGAACGGTCTGACGTAGTGTTTCTATCTCCGATCCCCTACGATATGGACAAAATGATGTTTGGTTAATGTACCTCGAAATAGATCTTCAGAAAATGCGTTCTCATCAGCATCCTAGTGAGAATGACAGAAGAGCGTTAAGTTTATTATCTGGAGGATAGATAGAGTTAATGACAAGGTCACATATTTCTTCTTTGCCTCCGTGCCAACTGGCGTAAGGCTTTAGGTTCGTACACTGAAGCCAAGAAGTAGTCGCCACTTTCTCTGTAAAGAATTTTCTACGAATGAACCCTCTGAAAACTTTTATTTATTATGAACCTTTCCAATTAACTCTAAAAATATATAATTCATTATCATGCAATGCCAAAACATATGGACTTACGAATGGAGACCGACTATATAAAGAAGCTATGAAGGCCGAATGAATGGTTACAGAAAGAAAATGTATTTCTATACGTAAATAGTTCATTGACGTACATCTAATTTAATTTTCTTATCTTACTGAAATAGTCATTCAACTCGTCTAATATTCCGAAATTTATTGTTTAGATCTTTAAAAAAATAGCGAATTTACAGGTTCTCTCGAATATATATTCGCACAAAAATACAAGAAAAGAATTAAATGAAAAATAGTTCCCACATTTTTAAGAAACAAAAATTATCAAATTTATTTACAAAACAATTAAAAGTGAATGAAAATAATTTAAACTCATAGAATGCTGCGTATTTAAATTCTTTATAATATCAAGGGTTTTTAATGCAGCTTCGGATTTGACGTAATGCCGGACCCTAATTTAATTTCCTATATACTCATGAAAGTCTAAACACCACAAACAGTGATCAAGAGTGAAACAGAACACAAATTTGGAATTTCAAAAGGATTCAGTAAATAAGTAATCTGACATCTTATTTAAAATACAAAACTCTAACAATAATAATTTATAATTTGACGAGATTTTATGCAGTTGTTATACATTTGTTCGAATGTGGAAGAATCAGCGCAATTATCACTAGTTTCTCTACATCACTCTGTTACGTGTATTAAATTTTCTGGGGACAATGCAGGACTAAAAAATCAAATTCAAAATTGTAATGGGCTTAGTTTTGTTGAATCATTTCTCGAACTGATAGTGAATTTGTTGTGGCGAAACGTACGTAGCAGAGCATTCTGGTGAAGAGAACAAAAGCCACAAATGCTGAAGCGTGTTGGAAGTGTTCGTTCTGTATCAAGTTGTGTTTATTTTGCAAGTCTCAGAGAACATTAGAATCAACTGTGTTTATAATAGGGGTTCCTTCACAACCATTCTCCAAGCGAATCTTTGATCCTATTACCCTCGTATTTCTCTCTCTTTCTTCCTCACACACACGCACACATACACACACCTGGTTCCCCTTCTCTCTCCCTCCTCTCCCTCTCTCTCCCTCTCTCTCTCTCTCTCCCTCCCTCTCTCCTCCCTCCCTCTCCCTCCCCCCTCTCCCTCCCTCTCTCTCCCTCCCTCTCTCTCCCTCCCTCTCTCTCCCTCCCTCTCTCTCCCTCCCTCTCTCCCTCCTCTCTCTCTCCCTCTCTCTCTCCTCCCTCTCTCTCCCTCCCCTCTCTCTCTCTCTCCTCCCTTTCTCTCCCCCTCTCCCCTCTCCCCCTCTCTCACTCCCTCCTTCCCTCCTCTCTCTCTGTGTTTCTTTCTCCGCTAAAGATCTCCAGGGCTGGCTGCGGCAGGCGCCCACGCATTGTTATAAAAAGCATTGAAGGCGCTATTTTCGCGCGAATGCGAATTTTGGCGCACGTGCCCGCCTTACTCATCGCGCGACTATTCGTGCACGCCGTCGCCCCCCCCCCACCACCACCACCCCGCGGTTGCGCAGCGCGTTGCGCTGGCGGCGGCGGCGGCGGCGGCCCCCCTTCCTCCCGCACCCCCCGCGCGTGACGCAACGCGCGTTATGCGTCCACGCGCTGCTGGCGCGACAAATGCTTCGACGAGCTCCCCGACCACGAATGCACTTCGCGTGCGTGTGTTGTCGAACGGGCATGAAGGACACCGGTTGCTATTATGGCACTGCCATGGAATGGAGTGACTGGAAATGCTACACATTGAAGTAAGATGAATAAAAATAGACTTTGCGATGTACGTAGCTGTCATTACATATCTCTATCTTTATTTCAGTTAACCCCCAAGATAATTATAATTAATAATGTTCGAATTCTTCAATTTTCTAGTTTGTTTGAAAGGATGACTCCTGTAGTTCTGTGACTGCCAAATAAAATCCAAAGGTTCAAGTGCAAAGGCACCACCTGTTATTTAGTTATTAATTTTTTTTGGCGTAATTTGTCACTGCGAATTTTTCTCTTGTTCAAACATTCATTTTCATTCTGCGACATTGAATTGCTATTGCTCTCTTTCAGAAATGTAACACTTGTTTAATTTCATGTATTGCTTAAAAATTCAAAAAAAAAAAATTGAATTGTAAATTTTTGGTTTACACTCTTGTTGCCACTACTGTGCATCAAGTGTGTTTCGAAGTGTATGTTTTCTTTATAGTGAAAACAGAAAGCATTGTGATTATGAGAAGCTAATAATTGCCATACATGCGCATCTTAATTTTGTTTTACCTGTAACACGAGAATTTTTAGTCGCTTGAATACGCGCAGACAATAAATATTATTTTACATTTCTCAAAAAGAAAGTAAAAAATATTGCCTATTTTTTATTGATGCTTTACTTTGAATACACCTTATTAATATAAAACCTGTAATAAAAATACTGCAAAAAGTTTTATTCTTCAACAACAACCTCCCTTTTCTAATTTGTTTTCTTCACAGTGCTGAAAATACTCTCCCCTCCAAAAGCGACCCTATGAAACGAGCGAAGGATATCTGATTTAATTCATAATTATTATTTTACTAATACTATATAATTATTTATATTATATTATTATAATAATTAATTGTATTGTTATTAGTGCACTTGAAAGCTGGTTAAGAAAGAAACATTGTGGTGGGAAAACAGGATGTGGGGAATTATTGAATCCACATGTGCCACCTAGATATCGAAATATGCAGTGAGTGTGTTGGCACCAGTCGCTATAAGGACTGAAATAGTTTCAGAGGAAAAGAGATAGTAGATGCATGAACGTTGTTCAGAAATCGAATTAAATTACTATGAGACTTCTTTCATTATATAACTTAATTATTTAGTAGTACATTGTCTTTATTTTTATTGTTCGTTTGTTCGAAAATTAAAAGAATAACTTCAGAATGTATGGTACAATTTATTTACTATTTATTTATTTGTTTAAAGTCTAATTTTTAAAACTGACATGGCGTCTAAAGCGAGACAAGATAAAACAAAAGACATTTACTTTACTTTTTACGACAATAAACAATTTTTAAAAATAAGTCATTCACAACGTTATAGCGAATGTGTACTTTCGCTCCCCTTCTATCAAATATGAAAGACTAAAGTCTCTTTACCTTTCAATCACATTGTCCTGCTCGTTTTGTCATTTTATTCTAAAAATAGTTTTAAAAAATTAAAATTTTGGACAAATCTACTAGTGTTAGTTATTAAAATGTAACCGGCCCAGCATAGGCAGTTTTAAAAGTTATTACCATATCACAAATAGTTAAATATACAGAATTTGTATCTTGTAAATTAACCTATCTACCACGAAAACACTTCCCAGAGGATTCATGTAATATACCCTCAAATTAAAATATCAATTTCAAATTCAAAAGCCCGTCACATAAGCCAGATCCATTGGGTAATATCAATTTTGGAGAAAATTGGTTGAACGGTTTAGCCGCTAGCGTTGTTCACAGAGAGACAGACGGACAGACGTTTTGCCATCAATACATTTTTCGGTATCAAGGACCTTCAAAACATGGATTCTGGCGACACCAGCTGTTTAGAATTTTTTTCTAAATTGAGCAACTGGATTTATCCATTTTCCCGTTACTAGAGCCCTGTAATAAGAGTTTTCTGCCGAAAAATCGCCGTTTTTTTCACACAGCATTACATAACATTCTCTCTACCCCACAGCGAGAAAATAAAAAAAACAGCGATTCTCCAAAACTGTAAATATTACACTGACCGGTAGGTCAGGGATTTACTGTCAGGCACGCTTTTGCTGCCATCGTTATTTTATTGTTAACGTAAAGGTCTTCTTTGGTGGCTTTACTGAGAAATCAGTCATCCAAACGAAAGCAACGTAAGCAGCTTTAACGCCGTACTCTTGATGCCGAAAAATCGAAATCAGGAAACGGAGGTTCTTCATTTGATGGCAAACTTGCCCTGACTCCAGACGTGGCTTGCCGCGTGTTGCAGATGTGCCGCCCGCCATATCTGGGGAGCCCGTGGTCACGGACAGCGGCCGCAACTGGCTCACGCTGGCCTGGCCCAAGCCCGAGCAGCGCGCCGTGCCCGTGCTGGCGTACCGCGTGGAGGCCTGGGAGCTGGGCGACGAGGGCGGCGCCCGCTGGCAAGAGGTAAGGAACCCCGCCCCTGCACCCACGCTGCCTCGGGGCATTCACCATAAAACTCACCAATTAAAATGAAATAAATGAAAAAAAAACCATCAGGACGGTGGGATCTTTTCGACTTTCTGGGACCTGGCTCTTTCAGCAGACACGGAGCCAGAAGGTTCGCTGAGAGCTTAATGCTCTTTCCCAAATAAATTAGGAGTGCTACGAATCATTTTTCTGGCTACATAATATAAAAACATTACAGCATGTATTCCATTAATGTTTTAGTAGTCTCTTGAAAAACTTTCTTTGCGAAACAAACAGCATGAGAATCAAATTTGACAAATATACCCCGATTTAAAAGATCCCTTCGCCTTGAGTGGCATAATTTCCCAGTGATACCACGGTAATATGAAGATATCCTGATAATGATGTCCAAAGATATAATAAATAACGCAGTGATCGACACTTTCATCGTAGAAGCCACATTAGCTTCAAAATTAGTAATTCGACACAAATCTTTTAATTTTAGATGTAGTACGTTATGTGAAACTCTTAATACATTTTAAGAATTTTCGCAAAAAATAAGTGCCCAATTTTATCTTAAAATTTCTTGCTCTAATGGAGAAAAGTGTGCTTACGTTAGTCCATATTTCATTAAAACTTTTGAAGTGTCAAAATTTGCAAAAGTCTTCCATACTTCTAACATCTCCTGCAACGTCATTAATGAATCTGATATTTGTTTCTTAACGCATTCTATTCGTCAATATTAACAATTAAATTATTGTACGTACATTTTTTAAAAAATAACATTTTTCGTTATCTTCAATTAAATCGTTTTTGTTTTTGATTTTCGATTTTCAAAAATACGTAAATAAGATTTTTCCGAAAACGGCTCGAAAATAGAATATTTCGGAAATAATAATGCACTGAAACATTGAACAACTGCTTATTTCATCTAATTCAGAAACAGTTTTTAACAAATGGACGTTTTGTATGCTCGTCAGAACTCGATACTACACTGTAACATATTAAATATAACAAAAGTCCGTAAGTGCTGTGTTAAAATTTTGAAATGACACGGAAACTGTCCGGAAATTAATCCTATCGTTAATATTTGAAAAAAAAAAATACCGTGATTGTAGAAATCACGGTACAACTAAACAGTAGCTCGTAAAGAAAAGGTTTAGTGTACGACATCACAAAAATGACTTCTCCGACTAGTGAGACAAACCACTAGATCCAAGCTACGGCGATTACAAGACCGCGTACCTGGTCAAAATTGTCAAGAGATATTGCAAATGATTTGTATTGAAACAGCGAGAGTAATCTATTTTTCTGTAACAGCCATTAAAAATACTAATATTTATTTCACAAATAATCAGGACCGCATTTCTCACGTTGGGGCTTTCCAGGGGAAAGATCAAAATACTTTAAAACTAGCTACAAAGTAATTGTGACTATTATATACTTACAATATTAAACATGCTTTTAATTATGTTATAGAGGCACTTCCCCGTCGCAAAATTGTCAATCACATCATCAGATATTATTTCTTTCAGAATATCGTTATTGCTGATCAATTGAACAAGCTCAGTCCTAATATTTTCATCGACATCGCTTTTTGTATATTTGAGTTGGTAATCAATTTAAATTCAATGAATCGTTCAATTCATTGTTCTAGCTTCGAATAATCAAGTCAAGGAATCCAAAACGAGTTGAGACCAATTTATGTCTATTGATCCACTGATCAATTACGGAGAAATGATTTTCGATGTAAAATTTTCAAGATGATGATAGGTCAATTTCTGGCGCGTGTCCGTACTCCAATGGACTAAGACAGAAGTAAAGATTTCGGTGGCGTATCCTGAAGATCGCATGTTGTAAAGTTCAGGCATTTTCCATTCCTAACTGTTCGTGTTCGTAACTGCAGTGTGAAAAATTGTCGCGCTCCTTCTCGGTGAAGCCTTGTAGGGACTAGAGCTGCAACTGGTGTATTGAAATAGAACTTGGAGTTCTGGAGTAGTTTATATTTTTCGTTTACTCTGTTAAGAATATCGTTCCAACACACGGTATATATTCCAATTTCTGATTCGCACATTTGTTTATGCAAGCCTTGAGTTCCGACTCGAGTGTTAGAATATTGTGCTACATAATCAGAAAACCAAGATGATGTATGTTGTTCTTTTTTTTTTCGAAATATCCCAGCACTAAATCTTCAGTAGCATCCGCGCGAAAGGATCAACGGGTAGGGTTTATTCTCATTCGAACATTGAGGTTGACACTTGTCTGAGTCGAAGTCAGATGTTTGCAATTGATCTACAAGTGTCTTGTATCGATTTGGGGAACTCGTAAAAACTACGAGTACCGACGGTAATACACGCGTTGTGCCAATCCAGCATGGTAAATTCTCTTAAACCCGATTTCCACACTTGTATTTGGCAAACGATTCCGTAGCTTTAGCGTACTCGCGCATGCACAGTTGCGCTCCTGGAGTTTCACTAGCCATGTGCACATCGTGCACATGCATGCGATGGCTAAAATTCCGAAATCGGTCGTCAAAAGGAAGCGCATTCCTTACGAGTCCCATTGTTTTGTAGGAGTTCTTTTCACACTGTAAGAGCGCTCTTTTGTGCGTACAGATCGGCGTGACCCCCATCAACAGCTTCGACGCGTTCCACTTAAAACCCGGCCATGAGTACCAGTTCCGAGTGACACCTCGCAACCGCTATGGCTGGGGCGAACCCGTCACCACATCGCGGCCGGTCGTCATCGGCCGCACCCTGCAGATGCCCGAGTTTGCACGCATCCTGCCCGGCCAGCTCAAGGCGCTGCACGGATCCAACATTCGTCTGGAATGCGAGGTACGCACCAATATTGATGAAATATACTAATTAAACCTGCTGCTATTGTTATGGCACCAAATAGCTCCTGTGATAGGTCATGGACTCATATTTACTAAATGAAATGGATGATTTTTATTTGTTGACATTATTTTACTTCTCTTGAATATAATGTAGTTACAATGTATAGCAAATACATATGATTGAATAATAGAAACTGCTAAATCAATAATTAAGAGAAGGATTTGTGATAGAATGAGCACTAGAATTAGAATGACTGAATTGACAATTATAGGGCCAGTATTTCCTAATAGTGTTAACAAGAGATGACCTGCAATTATGTTTGCAGCTAATCGAACAGAGTTAATGGACGGGTAAAAGTCTGATTGTTTCAATACAAACTATAAAAGGTATAAGAATATTTTATTTCTCCAAACCTAGAGTACGGTTTCTAGTTACAGAAATATCTCCAGAGTCAGCTGTTAGCGTATTAACAAATATTACAATGGAAAAATATTTAATTACAAAAATTACGAGGTTGGGGAAGATTGCACTGTTGGTGTGCCTTCTTAAGCTTGGTGTCTTTTGCCTCGGGGCGGAAATCTTCTAATTTTGCATCAACACAGGATTGTTCGGAAAAGGAAACATTGTAATTCAAGGATTTTTTTGCGTCTTTTCGCAACACGAACGTATATAAACCTGGAGTGATATCTCGTTAAGTTTTTTGTCTTTTTGTCCCGTCACGTTGCAGTAATTTATTGCTTTTTCTCCCTTCGTCCAGGCGTTCAGCACTGTCAGTTACCGATGTTCCTAGACGGTCACCCGTCTAAGAATCCGTGGTGCCTCGAGTTGCTTAACTTCTTATCTTCTCGGAGTGTAGTTAAGCAATTCGGCAAACGACGCCGGACGAATTATTAAAACAACTACTTCGAAATTTAGATATTAATTCATAAATTTACACAATCTTATAAACAAAAGTTTTAGAAAAGAAATACGAGTAGGGTTACTGTCCATATTTTGTACTTAAATTGTTGTCATAAAAAATGTTTAGCATCCATTCAGATAAAAATGAGAAGTATGTTGCAGGGAAGGAACACGTCCACCTCCCCTTTATAACAAGCTCTGTAATCACGGGACGAATGGCTACAATAGACGACACACCTGTGAACACTGAATATTCCCCCAACCCCGTCTGAAACGTTTCATGGCCAACGAAGCTTGACGCGGATTGGGGATTGTCCGCAGGTGAGCGGCGACCCGGTGCCCGAGGTGCGCTGGTTCCGCGACGGCACCGTGCTCGACCTGGAGCGCGACCCGTGCCCGCGCTTCGCCCTGACGCGCGCGGGCCCCGTCTGCCGGCTGGACATCGCCGACGTGCGCGACGCCGACTCGGGCCGCTACATGTGCGAGGCCACCAACAAGCAGGGCCGCGCCTCCACCTTCGCCCGCCTGCAGGTCGTCAGCGACCCCAAGATCTGGGAGGCCGACTCCAAGCTGCGCCGGTGAGTGGCAGCTCGCGCGCCCCCTCCACCCCCACCCCCTGCGCGGGAGGGGAAGATGGACAGTCGCTCGCGGTGTTGATATTTCCCTAATTAAAAAAAATCGTATGCAAGATGTCTCGGATGAAATGTTACCCAATTCTAGAGCATGTAGGGGGTCGAAGATGATCACCTTTTTTCGAATGAGCATGTGGTGGAAAATCTCATATGCCGATATGATGTTGGTTGGTAGGCAATTCATCGTGTGTGTTTGGCCACTGCGAGTACAGTTTATGTCGCACACAAAGATATTTTGTGTACCTGCCAAACACCAGAGCAAGATACGTTGCCTAACTATCAGGGGCACATCAGTTCACATTTGTATTTTCGTTTTGTGAGATTTCCCACCACATGTTCATTGGCAAAAAGTTGTCATCATCGACCGTCCACATGCCCTAAGAGTTTGTAATATTTATTCTGTGTATGTGTGGAAGAATTTTATTACGATACTTTGGCCACAATGAACAGAATTAGAAGTTATGGAATATAATGTCGTACAATTTCATGCCACGGTAACCAATTGTGGAACTATTTCAATTACCACAGTATAAATAATAAATTCAGTTGCAGGAAATGGTATATTTCGTTCAGTGAAACACTACACACAATTGATCTGCGTCCGTATCAACAAAATCTTGTCAACAAAATCTCCCGTTGAATAGACTCTCACTCCGGAATATCGACATTCACAGGACTTCAAATACCTTTTGTGGTTGTTGTCATTTATTGTTGTTGTTAGTTGTTGTTGTTGAAGGATCATGATTAAAAAATGCATCGCTACAAATATCGGATGCATAAGGAAAGGTCATTATTTTAACGATTAGTGAAGAAATATCTTTAGAAAACATTTTTTAGTAAAAAATCATAAACATAGTTCACAAGACAGCTTGTATCTGGGAATATTCAAAATTGCCTTCGATCCTCTGAAAGCTGCGACACGATATACTTGTATGAGAAGTCGTATGTTATGATGTTCTTGTGAAATCATAAGAGTATGCTCATACACGCAGAAAAATTAAGCGCTTCGTGGTGTCAAAACTGTCGATCCTCACGAACAAAAGCCACCGGTACGGCCCTACGAAGGTCGTACTAAAGACCGGGGCTAGGATTTATCAAAGGTAATTCCACGAGTGGTTTGGAAATTGTCGATAAATACTTCGCGAAGCGAGGAGGGGATTTATTGACAATTTCCAAACCACGAGTGAAATTTACTAAGATTATTTCACGAAATTTTTTTATAAATATAATGTACTATTAATAATTAACATTGTTTTATGCAAATATTTTTACATCGAACAGAAATATATACATAAGGTCAATTATAAACAACAAAATAAACGTAAGACAAACTAAGAGCAAAATTACTTAAAAACAATTATTGAATACACGATCTTTAAAGTTTAAATTAGATGGAAACGTGTATTGTTCGCATATTTTTAAGGAAGATTTTGAATTTGAAGCACTACTATGTCTGAATTTATTAATAATTGTAGAATGGTGTTCCTCATTTATTTGGAGATATGTCTTGAGTGACGATGTGTTGGAGTGTCCTGCAATTTTTATTATTTCTTGCTCTTGTATGCCAACTTGGAGCATTTAAGAAACTACAGTTGAACAAGAAGAATGATTAGTTATTTTCTGTTTTTTTTTGTGTCAAATCCAACTTTAGCTGCGTACGTTTTCGTCCACGTAGACAACTAATTTTCCTCAACAGGGCAAATACCTGAGTTTTGGTAGGAAGGGTTAGGTGTGGCAAAAAATCGATCAGTTTTAATGTTACCTGTGCGTTTTTCTGCGAAAAGTTTGTATAATCTTACCGGACATCTAGAAGGCGACTCTTCATTTTGTGTCAACCATTTCGTCCCTGTAAGCTTTCCATCGCCTCCTTCACAAGTCTTGGAAAATACGGGATTATAGGCTATTCTACCGGTTACTTTACCATCATGACCTAATTCCGTTTGGAAATAATAGACTAAATATTTTGCCGCTTCTCCACCACGCCACGCTAATTCTAGTGAGGTGGCAAGAAAGAACTTTATTTGCAACCCTTCTGGCGTATTTCCATATTTTCGTATTTGGAATTTTAAAAATTTTTTTTTTAAATTCCAAGGGGTTAATTTCTATTGAATTCTTTGAAAAATTTCACTTGTATCATTTTCGCTGTCACGTTCCATATCGTTTTCACGGAATATTCTTTATATTCTTCATTATTCACTTTTCTCATATTCATGCTCCAATCTTTTAAGATTTTTGATATTTCCTGATTTGTATTACTTCAATTTTTTCCTTTCCCCAAAATTTAAATTTTTGGTTTGGATTTACCAATAATTTCCTCTATTTCGTCATTCGACGTCCAACCAAACCTTTGCTGCAACATTTTACGCTCAAACAGAAAATACACACCCGGCCATGGAATAAAAATAATAGAAAAATTGCATAACCTCTATCTGTAGACAAAACAAGGCGCAAAATTTATCACATCCTAGGAGGTGATAATCAATAACTGATAAATATGCATGGTAAAGCCGTCTCTGATTGGCTGCTAGGGTCCCATTTCTTGCACGCTATTGGCTGAAATTTCATGAGTGGAATAGTCAATAATAACATTTCCTTAAATTTGTACATATATGGACTAATATTTTCAAAATATGGAGGAAACTATCGACTAACAATTGAATAAAATTATTAGAATGGTAAAAATAATGTATTCATCGAATTTTTAAGTTACATAAACAGAACAGTCAAAGACCTTGGTTTTAATATTAGGTGTAGAATAGTATTTTATCGTGTCCTAAAATAAACAACATTATTGTATTGCTAAAAGTAAGTTCCATATCCCTCTTCTTATAGTTGGCCATTAATATACAGCAGTGTATTACAAGGCTCTGTTTTAAATATTCAAATGTGAAATGCCCTTTTTATCTCTTAATACTGCTTCGTAATGGTTGAAGTAGGGTTCAGTATCAGAAGTAGTAATGGAGTTCAACTTGAACATTTCAATATATGGTAGAGTAAAATCCATATCTACTTCTTAACACAATTCTTCGCTAAATGTTGCCGTAAAAGTTGAGATTATCTACTAAGAATACAGAGAATTTTTAATGATCGTAATATGTAACATACAGCAAATAAAATGTTGAAATATACAAACTTATGTTAGTATTTTTGTGAAAATATTAGGGCAGTCATATGAAAACCGCACACTCTCCATAAAACACATTCCTCGGAAATGTTGGCAACTGTTAGTAATTATCGATATTCTCATATTTGGCGTAGGAGAATTGCTTAGAGACAACTCAGATGTGCACACAGTTGTTTGTTTATTTGCCGATCTCATTCGGACGACGAAGTGCCAGAATGAGTGAGGTTGTGGATCCGTCAGCGGCCTCTTTCTACAAAACTGAAATTGATCGTCTCGTCTCCGAGTGAGATAAATGATTTAACATTTCGGGCAGTTATTTTTTAATTAAAATCATTCCATTACCACTTATTAACGGGTGTTCAGTTTTCATTTGACTGCCCCCCCCCCCCTATTGTAAATATGGAAAACATGGATAATGTAGTACTATCCTTCAAATTACTTCAAAAAATCTAATTCGTAAACATGGTAAAAGTTTGATCACACTTAATAAACAAATAAAAATGTATTTATAAACAAATCCTAGCCCTGCTGATGACTCAGGAGGAACGGAGAACTCAGGAATCAGGGGAAACGAAGTAGACGTGCTTAGCGTTGACCGTCAACACTCAATGTTTCAGAATTCTGCCCGCATTATCGAACACTTGGCATCTAACGTTACCTTGCGAAAGACGGCTGTTTTCCTAATTTCTGTCGTGGAAATGGCTAACAGTTGCCCCACTTCGCATGTCGGAACGCAATCCTCACTCGAGAAATACGTTTGTATGGACGTGAAATAAAAGGCACCGCGCAGAATGAAAACGTTATCTTACATCATGTGAAATTGTGTGATATGTCACTTTTCTTGTGCACCCTCGATTTTTATTTATGTACTGATGAGTTTATTTATTTATTTATTTATTTATTTATTTATTTATTTATTTATTTATTTATTTATTTATCTATTTATCTATTTATTTATTTATTTATTTATTTATTTATTTATTTATTTATTTAATTTATTGGGATTTAAGGGCACTTCAACTAACAATATAATAGAATGGCGGTCTATAAGTGATATGACAGCGAATTATGATGGAGAAATTGTGGAAATAAATAAATGGGGAACGGGAGAACCCACAGAAAAATTTGCTAGAAACTTTTCAATTGCTTCCTTATTATACATGTAACACTGGTTATTACTGAACAGTAAAAAACGGCCTTTTTCATTCCGCGCTAAATCGCGATGTGTATTTTTTTCTTACTCCAGTACTTTCTCCAGTTTCTTTATCATCATCATCATCATCATCATCATCTTCTTCTTCTTCTTCTTCTTCTTCTGCTTCTTCTTCTTCTTCTATATTTCTTCTTACTGCCTCAAAAGTTACAGATTCTTAAGCATATTTGCTTCTCTCAATTCTGCGCTGTAATTTATGAGTAGCTGGAATTTTCCAGCCCGTGATCAGCTTAGTACATCTCTTAAAATGTATCCTTACTAGTGAAGCTATTCTTTAACCAACTACCTAATAAACTGCAAAAGAAACTACTCATAAATCACTTATAATTGTTTTTATACTTTGTCAAAAAATGGACGAGAATAATAATTTTATTGTTGAAAACGTACCTGGTGATGATTTTATTCTTGTATTTGTTCAATGAAATACTGACTGAAATACTGAAAGTATTGCGTTCTTCCTCAGTAGTTTCAGCAGACATCTTTAGCAAGATAAATGTTGATGTTGAATCATTCTCTAAAGTTGCCTCATTGTCGGCGTAGTTTTGGATGGCATTTCAAACCCCGCGCCGCAAACACATCGTGTAGTTGGGATAACAGACGCTGCGAGCGACACCATCGCCAACGCTGTTGGAGAATGCGTCCAACAGATGGCAGGCACAGACCGTGTAAGAGGCTGAATGTCGATCCACAGAGTGGACCAGGGCAGGGAATGTTCCGGTACTTCAGTGTTGTTTTATCAGACCGTAAGCCATCTTCCAAACAATTATTAATTAATGTAACACTTGAATAAGGTATTCAGATAATAAATATACACCTATTTATATATTTTACTGTCCTCCCTCGTCGAATATATATTTTTTGCGAACATGTTTTTTTTAAATTTCATTTTGAGTAGCACTTTAGTAAAAAAAACACAAATGACAATTCCGACATTACTTTCTAGTCCATTTTTAATGGATTCGAAAAATTTAACTAGAAATTTCTTAAATTTCTCCAGTTTGTATTTAACTGATCTTTCTTTGACAAAATGACCAGGTTCCAGTTCTCCTATTACAAAAAAATGTGAGAATTGAGGAGATAGATGAACATAATATTATTAAAGTTTTTACTTCTTTCACTTTTCATTGCACGTAATGAATTGATATTTAACACATTGATATAATTTCAATAGACCTGCAAGTAAAAGCCTCGAAAATAATTTCATTCATCGTTTGGGTGTCAGTGTTATGGACCAAAGATACGAATGTACATTGCATAGTACATTGCAATACTTACACCTATTAAATTCGAAATGTAACTGGCAACTGAATTCTCGAAATTGTTTTCAGAAAAGTTTATATCCCAAAATTCAATGTCCTTTCACTAATTTGCATAACTTATGAGTTATGTCGTCTGCGGATGTGAAAAAGTAAACATGGCACGTAAGAAAAGCTGTCTAATAAGAAATGCAGATGTTATTATGTGCGTATTCAGAAAATGAAAAAGAGATCAAAATTCTTAGGCGTGACTGTCAGTCTTTTTGGCCAATGAATGGAGCTTGTGAAAAGTAGCTGTAATTAACATTTTCTCCTGAATTGCTAATGTACTTGGCTTCTTAAACTACCCTGTCTGGACTTACATGCGTGAAATTCATGCAGAATCTCCAATGCATATTCCTGTCAAATATTACTCATGCTACACGTAGAAGTCGACTATTACTACGGTTCTGCTAGCTGCGTACATCACGTATTACGTTATTTTAAACCGGTCTTTATCTCTATCAGCAGTATCAATATTTATTATCTTTGACCTGACTGATACATTATTAATTTTCTTCAGTCTTTCGAATACCACGATCTCCCTCTGATATGCAATGACGAAAGAAGAACAAATAATAATGAATATGAATTACTCGCTCAAACGTATTGTATATGTCAGTTTCACATTGATCTTTTACCTTTACGTTTACAACGGGGCTTAAACTAATGTGCCCCAGTTAAACAAAACGAATAGCACTGGCAGCAAAGAATTATGATTTGTCGCTGAGGAGCCCTACTGTCAGAATCTGTGGCGACGAACTGCTGATGTTTCAGCGTCTTACCTTAAGAGGTTTGCATTCGTAACGAGGTGTGTGGGAAGTAATGGATGACTTCAGGTGCTACTTGACGGGTGAAAATGAATGACATACGTTGCGAGCAGCAACAATACAGATCCCAGATATGAAACTGGTCAATGCTACTGGGCATGTGTACCGTTACAAAGACTTGTCCATAGCCCTCGCGATTATTGTCGATACCTGAAAATAAAGTGTCCTTGTCATTCCTCGCAATGCTCTTGAGGGTTCTTGCCCTCCGCTAGCAAAGAGTACACTCATGAGAGCAAGTCATTCCTCAAGCTAAAATTTAAAGAGCTTACACACGTTAAATAGAATGTTAGTTTAGTTATTTAAGGTGTCTGAAGGAAAATCAAATCGAAATACACTATTGCTATTACTATTAAAAATTATTAATTACTATTAAAATATGAAAAATGAAATATATAAAATCCTTTTCTTTTTTACCATTTCTCACTCATTCTCGTAACCATTATTTGGTTTCACGTCTCTAAAAAGAAATTGGGAAAAGAACTAGTACTATTTTGTTCCACAATTATGTTCTTTAACGGTAACTCAATGTTTTTCGGAAAAAGATGTGTTTCATGCTGTAGATAAAAAAGAAAATATATTTTTTCATGTATTTCTTTTCAGACCAGAGTATTACCATTATTGTATTTTAAGGGAAGATATTCTCGTTGTTCGTACTGATACTCTCATTGCGTTATTCAGTACCCAAACATACATGCATTTTGTTGATATAAAGAGATCTGAACATAATTCATTCTTCTTTCAGAAGTGACCAGTAATTCACTATAATATTCACCTTTTGTGAAATTATAGATTGTTCAATGCACGACACGTTTGCCGTTTGTTAGCCTGGGACCTGTTTGAAAGAACCGACTGAATCACAATGAAGATCAAAATATACAATTTTTTATTACCTGTTTTGCATAAAAACGTTATTAACTTTAACATTTTCGAGACTTTTGTGTACATTTCATGATATTAGATACATATTTTATAATTATTAGGAAATTGACGGTTGTATTTCATTTATGAGCGAAATTTATTACTAATAGAAGGCGCGGTACATATCGATATTTTGTTAGATATATCAAAATTAAAAGATTATTTTGAAACACATCACCGTAGCAGAGTCGTTCATGTCTTATTCGACCAAAAAATAATTAGTATGCTGTTTCATAACGTCTCACTTTTCCCAATCTTATCTGCAATCCGGGATCTGTGTTTGTCGCATCGCAGCATCCTATCCTGCCTTACTAGTTGCTCGGACCAGCTCGCTCCGTGGAGCTCCCCATCGCAGCAAGGGAGCCGGCACGCGATCATGTCCAACCACTCTCCAATCGCCTCTCTGCATCTAGGTGAAATGTATTAAAATCACCTCCAGGGCCCTGTGTTATAAATGTGGCTACAGCCTCAGAACTCCTGTTTTCAATTGATTTTCGGTTGATTTCAATCAATTCTGCCCGCCCCTCCTCACTCAATTCCCTGCTATTTTCGATCTGTACCACGATCCTGCCTTAAGTGAGTGACGGGACAGAAATATATCCTTTCTTTTTCTTCGTGTAAGCTTGTCTTTATTTTTTTTATTTTTGTATTTATTTAACATCAAACACTGTTAAAACTGTGTAACGTCTACGGGGATAAGTGCACTCTGTGCACAGCTTTTTGAGCTTTGGCATTTCTCCTCGTTAATCATTCAATTTTGAATGAGATTTGTCCCAGTCTATAGCATTCCTTTTACATTCAAAGAATGGTTTCAAGTGTTCCATAATGTAAAATTTTGTATAATGTTTCCCCATTGATTCTCTCAGTTAGGTTTCTTAATGCGAGGGTTATTCAATAAGTAATAGGAACTGTGTTATACCTTCCAAAATAACAGAAATGTGGTTAGTTCAGTATACATATCGGAAAGCCTGTTTGATACTGTATGAGAAGCCACCACCGAATAGTGTATGTGTTCTTTGGAGTCTAGTTGACAAAACATAAAAAATACGAGTGATTGTGCCCCGAGAATCATTTAAATGGAACAGTGGTTGTGTGTGAGAATTGCAGTTCTACGTGACACAAAGGCTCGCCAGAGTCACATGAAAATCATTTAGTGATATTATAGATTTATTACTAATTCTGCAAATAAGTTCCAGAACTTGGTGGCAGAATACACTAACTAAACATTAGAGAACTTAACAACTATACAAAATTCTACAAATTTTACACACTTTACAAATTAACATAAACATTTCACCGTATATATTATATCCATATATATTATATTTCACCATATTATGTTGCGTTACGGTAGTGTTACATATTGCGTAGAGACCTCCGTGTCGCAATCGCTGGTAGGGTAAAATATACAGACGAATCACTCACAATCGATAGTATTCAAAACCTTTTCGTTGGTAAAGATAAGTGGGAATTATTTTGAGGAGTATTTGCTGTGAAAAATGTACGTAGTTTTCGTTTGTACCAAATGATTTCCATTCACGCATCAAATGATTTCTATGTGTGTATCTCTCATTTTCTCATACTTGTTGGATGAGTTATTGCATGGCCCTCGTATATTCTTTTGAATTCTGGTTTTGTCGTTTTTTCAATCAGCAACGTAGAAAATCGTGGCAGTTAGAAATCGTGGCTCTTAGAATGCGTAGAAATAATGCCTTTTACGAACAAAGAGTGAAAACAAACAAATAATTAATCCGATCATATAATGACCTTTGTAAATCATGATCGACAAATACAGGACAGAACGGTTAAAGTAAGAGCGACAATTTAAAGATTAAACCTTTTACTTAGGTCTACTAAATTGAAATGGATGACACAACCAATGCTCTTCAAATCAATTTTGAAATCCATAACAATATATGGAAGTGATAATTGGGTTGCAAAAGAATGAAGAAAAACGTAATATAATCGAAACTGATCATCTCAGAAGATCTTTTAGAATCCTCCCTGCAAAGGCGATGTAAGCAATGAAACAATAAGGAAAAGTTCAGTCTCAGCACGATATGGTTTAAAGAAAGACAGTTTTGTCACGTTCATGTTTCACATGGTCAGTGGTCATGTTTTACGAATGGGAGAAAACAAATGAGCAAAAGGGCTGGGCTATATCAGCTCGCAGGAAGAAGCTGAAGAGCAAGACCTAGAACAACGTGGTCGGTAGGAGTGCAAGAAGCCATGAGCGCAAGAGGTATCGAGGAGGAGGAAGAAGCATGGCGAGACCGCGGCCTGTGTTATCGGAGGTACGGAAATCGGCGACAACCTGCTGATGATAATGATAAAGACCTTTACAAAGGTGACAGTAACATTTTCAAAGACGTGGGTATGAGGCTGAATCAAAGTCAGCTATCGAGTGTTTCTCAAAATACTGTGGTCACATAGAAGACTACTTCTCTTTCCATTGCTCGTTCCTGACTATTCTATGGTCTACCGTACATTAAATATTGTTTGAAACTGTTTGAGCGATCTAAACTACTGTGACGTCGTGGGAACACAACAGCAATCACAGACACGAGCTTCAGATATTTACATATTTATTAATAAGTATTTACAAATAAATAGTTTGATCCGTTATGTAGCTCTGATATTTTTGATTGATTGTTGGAAGTTCTCAAAATACGTCGAGGTACCTCCACCCCTAGCTACCGTCTATTCATACTACTTCCTTTCTCTACCCAGTATTCTCTGGCCCTATACCCCGATCGCAGGAGCGATCCTTAAAAGATGCAAATCCGCCTGACTCGTGGCCCTCGCACTCCTCAGCGAGCTTACGCGCTCAGTGTAGAGCCCCGGCGACCGCAGTCATCCGTGGACAAAACGTTCAACAGCGGCGTCCCAACACATGGGTTGCCCTACGAGCTTGGCTCTTCTCCCCACCGCCGTGGGCGCAAGTTTTGCGCGTTCGCACGAGGTTTTCACTCAGCTCAAAACTCACCCCCGCGCTTTGCGCTTTAATTATATACCTCCCAGATCACATGACCCGCAACGTCATCTCGTTTTCGCGGGGTACTTCATGCCACGTGGCCGTCGCGCCGCCACGCATTTTGGGCATTCCTTCCCATGGATTGTTGGAAGTTCTCAAAATACCTCGGGGTACCTCCGCCCCTAGCTACAGTCTATTCATTCTACTTCCTTTCTCTACCCAGTATTCTCTAGCGCCCTAAACCTGCGACGCGGTGCCTGCAAAGCGCCGATCTTCCTACGTATTAAAACAATACGTTGCACTACCAACTTTCATTTCAGGGAAGATTGTTAATTAAAACTTCTTTTCATGTGAATCTTTTATCATCTACGAAAACTTTGAAATCGACAATTCCTTTCATATTTACTCACAAGATTTAACACAAACTGTTAGGGTTGAAAATATTTGATTGGCGTGCATTGTCAAATTGTCCACTTACATCTGATCCCAATCTCATTTCCAATATTTTATTTTTTCTGCAAAGATTGATGATCGGTAAAGACATCCTTGGAGAGTCTGGCGGTCCTTAAAAAAGTATGAAAATAACCATTAATTATCACACACACACACACACACACATCTGTCTGACGTGCGTTATTTGGAACCATTTTATTGCAGAATTTTTCTTTGAATCTGAGAATATTTTGATCTTGAGCTGTCGTGGATGGTTTGGACATCGCGTTTAGTGACAATGGAATTTCCATTTATTGACAATATCCGTTACAATACCAGTGTTAAATTTGTATTTTTCAGTCTTAGACTACATTCTTTGAATAAATTTCTTCTCTATGTTCGATATGAGTTAATGAAGTATATCCTGACGGGAAAGAGCCTGCAAGAGTAACTACGAAACCAAGTATCTTTAATTGGATATCGACGCGGCCCACATGTTTCTAAGGATCGATGAATGTAGTGGCAAACCATCATATCCTTCGAAGATTCTTTACACATATTCAGTACAAAAAAAGTGACATCTGAAGAACTCTCATTTTTCTGAACGTATTTAAACTGTGCGGGGCCGTTTATTTTCAGATCTACAGCAATATAGTAAAGCCTCTTTAGCACGAACTCTCCTAACACGAATTTGACGGTAAAACGAATAAAACTTCGGGCCCGGCAATATATTAGAATAAAACAGATATTTATAATACTCGGATAACACGAACTTTTATAACACAAACACCGATTATTACGGTCCCTTATAATTCGTGTTGATGAGGGTTTACTGTATTTTACTGCAGACACCAACTGTCTTGTGAACTACATTGAAGAAATTTTAGTAATAAAAATTGTATTTTCTAAGAAAAATTCTTTACTTAACCAAAAATTACGGTTTTCGAGATGTATCACTTGTCTATATCCGACAAAATATGGATTCAAGTATTGTTTTAAGGGAGGCTTCAAACAGAGATGTCATTGAGCGATAGTTTTAAAAATGGAAGGAAACACGTTATTTAAATTGAATATATAAACACTAATATTGAATTTTTACATTATTTTCAATTTTCATATTTTATTTTCAAAGCAGTTTGAAAGTAGCACATCTTTATCAATAGTTCTGGAACTACCATTTACTCCTGCAAATTCTAATACTTTCAATTTAAATCCGGTCTACTGTTTAAAATATTGAATTTTAAAAATACATTAAATATTCAAAGTATATAAATCCACACGTAATAAGTATATACTTTTAAAGCATGTGTTTGTAACTGTTTAAAACGAATTGAATTCTGTACATTTTTGGTTGTTCATGGTCCCATGTTCTTGCCTCTAGAGCCAATTTTACTTTATATACATATTTATTTTTCATTTAGAAATAGTTCAGTTTACATTCACTTTTTCATATCAATTGAATGGCTTACATCTGTTCTTATTTCCTAATCTAAAAAATTCAGAACTACAGGAAGGGGTAGGAAGCTACAATCTGCACCTACTGTTGACAATTGTTCGAGAATATGTTTAAAAAAGCGTTAACAGGGTTTCGTTTTTTTATTCGTGTTGGCGTTGAGGCGTGGTTGTTGCGGATAGCGTGTGGTATAGAGCCAGTACTCATGATCCCTATTTAGGAGCCCCTCCGCAGGGCAGCAGGCAGCCGCAGTCGCGTGGAGACATCCATCTGGATTCGACCTTGCGGTGCTCGTTTGCGGTGCAGCATCGCAGTGGGACCCCGACGCGGCTGCCTGGGCCTTCTCACCCTCCCCGCCCCGCCCCACCCCTCCCCCTGCCCCCGCGCAGCCCCGCCTCGCGTAGGCACGCCCCCTTCCCTCGCCTCCAGAACTTGTTTGGGTTCGTTATCTTAAGCACCATCTTTATTAGTCAATTTCCCCGAGTAAAACGTGTTAAAAAGGGATATTGAAATATTGAAGGAAAGATATGCAGAGATTACTTACGAGGACATCGCCACGGCGGAGCGGACGCCCGTTTCCAGTCGTACGAGAGCGCCGACGCCACAACTCGCTTAGCCCACGCCTCGAGACGCCGCTGCAGTGTTACTTTATTTAAAACGCAATTCATTAGGCTGTCCATCTGAATAATTAGCGTCCCATTAATTGAAGGGATTGAAGCTATAACGTGAGGCTCCGGGAGTTATGGGATATCTGTATTTCATCTCCGGAAACACCACGCTTTATGCGTGGGGTGAACAGATCAGGAAAAACAACCTCTAATATGTTGCCATTTTGATTACTGATGTGTCTAATTTATCTGTGATTAAACCTGTATAGTTGTGTAATAAAATATTTATTAGATCATTACGAAACATTTGTCATTCTCTTGTCAAATTATTGACACAAGTTGTCCAATTCATGGATCGTCTTGCATTCAGGCTAACGGTAGAAGACGCCAGTAAATCGCGATAAAAATTACATTTGTTTTTATTTTTAATAATTTATAATATTAACCTTATATCTTTTCAAACTTTTTTCTCAATAATTTAGAGCTGTCATCAGTAAAAACATTAAAATTAATTTTAACTTCATGACACCTCGTTGACAATAAATGGACACTTGGAGATTCGATAGTGGACAATAGGAAAAAATAATTCAATGCATTGTCGATAAAGAGTCATGAGAAGGTAAAAACAGATTTTTAATGGTTTTTTTATGACAAAGATCCTAAACGTAAAGAGAACGTAAAGATAGTAGGTGAACACAACATTTAGAGAGCATTTTTATCAAATATTTCCGGTATGTACTATCGTAATACTTGGTCATTAATTAATTTTCGAAGAGCTTATTTCCAAATTCTTCATTACCGTTTGTTTTCTAGTTGATTTATCAATATATTTTTAAGACGCTTCTCCATCATGGTGCTAAATATTGTGTTAAAAAATGGCGTTTCTACTATGTTGAACGGTATCTGAAAATCGTGGCTGAAAGTGAATATTTCCTTTTCCTGAAAAATTGTTTCATAAAGATGCGTTATTTTAAAAATAAGCTCTCCAATTGTCAATATAATGTGCAGACATTACACTATATTTTAATACTCTGATGCCATTGTAAGAGAAACATGCCAAGGAACGCCACGAAGTGACGGGACGGTGCGCTCGTGTGTGTGTGCAGGGGCGCGCAGGAAGACGACTCTGCGAGCGACACGGACGAGGCCCCGCCGCAGTTCACGATGCGGCTGCGCGACCGCCGCGTGCAAATGACCTACCCCGTGCGCCTCACCTGCCAAGTGACGGGCCGGCCGCGCCCCGTCGTCTCCTGGAGTAAGGACGGCATCGAGCTGCAGCCGGACGGTGAGTACCACAAGGCTCACCTCGAGGTGGCAAGCTTAGGAATGGACAGCATGTGACACAACCCTCCCTACAAAATTTCCCCTCACTATTACTTCCTGCTCCGTGGGGGCTCTGTGCTCTGAAGTGGCTCACACTGTCACACATGCGTGGGATAGTACCTGAATCATTGTCATGATCCTCAGTATCTAGCCTGTTCTGACATGCGGAAAATGGTTTCTATGGGTGTGGTATAGTGATTTTGGTAAGGTGATGGCGGAGTAATGAAGAAAATGAGAGGAAGAAAAAACGGAAGAATTCAACCGCAGCGCTCCCTGGGGGAGAATTCTAGTGGCCGGCTACTCTGATCGGAAGCTTTTTGTGCTTTCACTTATCAATACAAGTATTCGCCAAGGCGAATGCTGGAGCCGAACCTTAACAAACGTGCGCGGACCGCGGGCCTTTCCTTCCTCACCCTTGTCCGTGCCTCTCCCCGTACACACCCTTACACCTACTTAGACTTCACTATCAGTCATTTCGGGAGATCAGTCGGGGGCTTGAAGATTGTCCCGGGTGGGGCGGTGCCCTGCTGGCAAAAGTATTTGGAGAAAATTGACGTACAGGTAGGTGCCGGATCTCACGTTCTCGAGGGAAAGGAACAGCACCACCTACCTAGATATAACATGCTAGATATAACATAATATTTCACGCGCCTGGAAACAAGAAATGATCATGCCATCAAACAATCGAGAAAACTAGCGAGCACACTTTGTCCATCACAATTCCCACATTTATCCACAGAATTTAATGTCCGGTACCTAGAGGTGGAGGACGAGCATGACAATAACACCACAGGTGATGATGTTCTCTTCCTGCTGGACATTGAGATCCGTCGCCAATCTACACGTCGGCTTGCCGGGATTTCCTCATGCAGGTATCTCCTACCTATGTCACCGCCCCAGCCGGTACAAACTCAAAACTCCCGACATGCGTTTTAGTATTGTGTATGTAATTAAGGAAGAGGAAAGGATGAGGAAGAGGGAGGAAATATCGCGCGCGGTCCGTGGTCCGTTTGTTACGGCACCGATCCTGTATTCGCCTGGTGTTAGTCGGAGAAATCACGAAAACTATCTCTCAGAGCAAGCGACCGCTAGAATTCGCAAAGACAGAGGCTAAATTCAACCCAACGATCTAGCTAGTGTCGAAAATCCTGTCACCGCCGGGAATCGAACCCTAGTACCTCGCTGACTGAGGCGCTGCAGTGGCGTCAGTTGATGTCCTGAGCCACCTCAACCAGTTTATGACAGTGAAATGTAAAGAATTCAAAAACATCCATACACGTTCCGGATACGAGACAGTTTATCTAGCCGTATTATCCGGCAGTGTAAACATGAGCGTCTATTGTCACAACACAGCCAGTAAAACGGTCACGTTTCGGCTTCTGATTCTCTTCAAGATACGGAATCGTGATTGACCGCATCCCGAACGACTGAGAGCGTAAAACTGTTCTGGACTCAGTTTTCCATATGAAAGGGAAGTAGTTCTGTTGATCGTGAAATGTCTTAAACCTATAAAATTATGACGAACGCGAACATGCTTATTCACATATTAAAAACTGATCCTTGAATCCTGCTTGGAATGACTTTTCTTCGTCCGAATGTGTTAGCCTTTTCACGTTATACATTACTTTAGATTCCTTGCATACGATGCCATTGTTCTAAAGAAGTGCTCCATCTATTCTAAATTATTTTGTTATTTCGCACAAGAATGCACACCGGACACACAAAAATACGTGTTTCATATTAGAGTATGCCTCAGTATCATTCCAGACAAACAGTAATTTCAATCAAAGGCGCTCTTTCCATTGTACAAATATCGATAGCCAAATAAAGTTTCACAGAAGCTTTACAATTTATTGTGCATATCCGTTCTCTGTAAGATGAAAGATTCGTGTTCAACGACTTAAACGTAGAAATGTTGAATAACTTGTTTTTCATTTACCTTTATAACTGATTGTTAACGTAGACTTGTGAATATGATCACAGGATAGTCCTCTAATCTATGATTTCTATTTGTAATCAGCTTTTCCTCCATTCAAATCCACTCAAAGTATTACACAACCAATTGATTATAGAGAATTAGTTCATTCACTAAACTTCACTTAAGTTGTCCATCCCACAAATTGACATTCGACACGATCGTTCTTCCATTAATTGTACAAATTGCTGACACAACAATAGTGACACGATGACTCGATCAAATACACTTGTTGGCCGTAGGAGCACCGCTCGCAAATCGTTGCGAAACGAGTCCGTCAAAATTCATTCCGCTGTTTCCTTCAATCAGTACTCCAGATCTACGCTGGATAACGGTGGGCGTTTCGGCGCGGCCGACCGGCCTCCGTGGGAGTCGACATGCTTTTGTTCCAAGCGCCCCCGTTCGAAATCGTATGTCATTTCGGCAGTTGCTTGCCTCAGGCCATCAGTAACCTGCTTTCCGTTGAGTACCCACCCTCCACTCGCACCCGTTAAAGCAAGCTATCAGTAGAGTCAAGATTTTATGCGCACTATTGTACAATGTTCTAATCTGTGATTTCTATTTGTGTTGCACTATGCACGTTGCTAAGCACACTGTAATATAGTATAAAACTTTTGATGCTACGACAGAGCATATTTTCTCGTATTATTTGTAATTGTTACGTAATATATTACCAGTCGAACCCGGAAAAGTGTTTTGTAACATGTATAACAAAAATAAATACATTTTTTAAAAAATTTATTTATTTATATTTCTTCATTTATTCTTTTACTTTCGGAGCAAAACATTAAAATCCATGTGATGGACGGGGAGAAGTATAATGTGCGTAGGTTTTCTTCAGCTTCAGAACCAACACCCCATCCTTTTATACTACAATAGTAGAATGATAATGGTAGTACCAACGATGCAGAAACATTTGAAAACTATACATTTTCACTTCCAAGTAATATAAAACATATTTGCATCGGCGAAAGAACTAGAGGTTTGATTTTAAAGAATTGCTAACAAATAGCAACCCACGCCTCTGGCTCTGCTCCTTCCACAATTAGCAAAAGGAGAGCTCAACCAAGCGTGCGCGTGCAGAAGCTAGAGTTGTAATCAGAAGCAAAACAAGAGGCCATCTCAGCATTCACTCAAAGGGTCAAGGTAAACTATAAAAACGTGATTGACCCAGAACTTCAAGTTAATTACTTGTAACAGGCATATTTAGTCTTGTAGAAATATGTATGCAAATGTTAATGCATTAAATATCATTATTGAAATAGATATTATTTTTCTTTTCGACAAGTTAGAATCCAAGAAATATTCAATCCAAGAAGAATCCAAGAAATCAACCACAATTTTGAAAAAGAGATTGAATATTTTAAATATTTGACCTGACATGTTTCGGGAATCGTATCCCATCTTCAGTGGCACGACAGAGAACAAAAGTATGGAATCAAATTTAATTAACGCATGAAATGAAACTATCCTAAGTATACAAATACGTAGAAATTGATGAAGTACAAAAATTGAACAATGTAAAATCTCTAGAAATTAGACACTTAAACAAGTATTATGGATTAAACATGTGGATCGGCACCATCTTCTATCCTATTGTGTCGTACTGTGACTGAATGAATATGGAAAGTTGACGGTGTAAATAGAAAAGCGGTGAAGTTAGTAAATGAAGTGTTTCTTGTGGAGCAGAATTTAATTTGAGAATGTTCTTTGACACCCTTTAAATTCGGGTTTTTGAGTAATTTTAAAATTTACAAATTTCATAAATTTAAAAAATACGTTAATAATAAAATTAATAATTAATATAATTAAATATATAATATATTTTAAAAGTTTATTACTTTATATAAAAATTCATATATATATATATACACACACACAATATATATACACAACATAATATATATACACACACATAATATATATAAACACAAATATATATACACACACACACATATATATATACACACACACACACACATACATATATATATATATACATACATACATGAATACATATTATATATGTGTGTATAATATACATGTATATTATTTAATACTTATATATTAAATAATTAAATATAACAAAATATTTAAAAAATTGTTTTTACTTTTTATTTACGAAAGTATTCGCTCTAAACCAATAAAAACGTTTAAAATGTTAAAAAACCTATCTAATCTATTTGAATATTTTCCCCTTCTAACTAATCTATTCTTCTTTCCCGTCTACCCATTTCGTCTTTCCCGAATGCGATGCTTCGATCTTATACTAAGGCATGATGATTGTGGTCAGTGCTGGCCCCGAGGGCCAGACTGATCGTCTCCGTTGCGGAGGGTGACTTGTCACCCTCGGAGTCAATGTGTATCCCTCGATGCCTGTCCTGCAAGGAAACGCTCCTATGCACCCCCGTCCTGCCTAACCGGAACTAATCCTAGTCACTTTTATATCAACTCAAATTTGCTGAAGTTTATTTTAAGTTGTCCCCAGGTGGTTCTCCGAATCGGTTGTTTCCCCCTCCTATGACGAACCTCCGACCTACCCGGAAGGTAGTGAGACGCAACGTTGATGAGGACTCAAAGACACAATTCCACTACTAAGATTCTAGTACTCTAAGATTGGAGACAATCATCCCAACGTAGGAGATGATCCATCTCAGGAGGGTAAGCACGGTCGTGGCCTTGGAGCGGAACCATCCCAGCATTTGCCTGAACGGCCGAGGGAAACCACGAAAACCCCGGTCAGGATGGCCGGCGCGGGGATCGAACCCGGGCCTCCCGAATGCGAAGCCAGCGCGCTACGCCCTGAACCACTTCGCTCGGTGCCAGGAGCCCCTTTAGTAAAGAGATATTAGCCGCTCTTTCTTGCCTGACCGTCTTCGCACAGTTCGAGTTAGGACATGAATTGTAAATTCATTATGTTTGCTAAAAAATTACTGTATTTTCCCTTAAAATATTAAAATGGAATGTTGTCGTGAGATTGAAACTGTTAATGTGTTTCTCATTTATTCCTGCAGAAATAATTCACCGCCAAACCCCAAACATTTCAACCATATATTAACTTAAAGCATTTAATAAAGTATTTAAGCTATTCACTAAAAAATTCGGTCACCAATTTGATTTATATTCGGAATAAGAGAAAAAAATAACTTATTTATTTGTGCCAATGCATTATTTTAGGTAAAATGATTACTCAATTTTTTAAACATACATTCTGATATATTATAGGAACTTTTTCATCATTAGGAGTAGAGTATTCGTTTTTAATGTTAGCAGACAATGAAAGGTGAGCGATATTTATTACAATTTTGCTCGAATTCCTCATTTGATGTATGTGAAGATAAGGCGCTCCTTTGTATTTCTTTGCCGCGCACTCTGGAATCATTTTGATAATGGTCTAACTGCTTCGTCGTCCCTGCTTCTTTATTTTATCACAAGGGATAACCTGTCAAAAAATACGAAAAGAAATCATACTATCACTTTAACCCTTTAATGCCCAACACAATTTTGTGCACATAGCGCTCGCCAATTGTCGTTGCGTCTGTCCGCGTGGAGTCGTGCGCGGTTAATAATGAATAACAAACAATAATTATATTTATATGCTCTGCATTATAAAATTTAATGAAACCTTTTATTCATTTTATAATTTCCTTTGGTATATGTTTTGTATTTTCAATTTTGCCATTCCTCAACAATTTAAGCAACAGTCTTGTTAAAAAAACTTTCTTCCATGGTTTGTTGGCTAAATATATTTCACTAACAAAAGTCTATATGGTAAATGTACTTTATTTCAAAGGGTTCACGAGAAATTTAAATAATTGATAAGAGACCGCTAGCAGGAAATATATAAATGTGGTGTCAATCTAATATAATTTAGAATAATTTTTTCGTCGCCGTGAAAGCAGTGCAGTAGGTAGTGGGTGCGATAGATTTAAACAGACGCGAGTCGGGCTTGCTAACCGCGCTCGTGCATGTGTATTTGGTTCCAATGCCCGCTCGCTTGGCTCCAAGATACATTTGTTCACCCGAGACATGGGCGAAATTACTGGAAGATTTATTTTTTGCACCCTAAATGCTCTCAGCTATGTCGGCGAATTTGACGCTCATCCGTTAGGGAGCGCCAATATCTGATGCGTTCTCCAGCCAAGGAAATGCGCTTGGGATCTGTTAAGGACAGAAATTTGTCGAAGGATTTAATTTTGCCAGGCAGTTATGCAGGATTCTTTTGCACGCCGAGAATAGGACATGGCAGCTCTTGGTTTTCTACCTCAAAAACCTACGTACCTATTCTGGGTTCACCGGCTTAGGTGGCTCAGGACATCAATTGAGGTCATTGTAGTGTCTCCGTCCGGGAAGTTGAGTCCTCAGGGTAGTGGGATTTTCGACACTAGCTACATAACTAGGTCGAATTCAGCCGCTTCCTGGAGAAGAATTCTAGAGGCCGACTGCTCTGATCAGAAGTTTTCCGTATTTTTTTCGATCAACGCGAATGCCGGTGCAGTATCCTTAAAAAAGGCCCCGGACCGCGCACCATCATTTCTTTCTCTTCCTTGTCCTATCCTCACCTCTTGCTTACACTCACACTTACATACTATCTCACTTGTCAGGAGACCAGTCGGGAGCTTGTTCTGCTTGTCCTGGCTGGAGCGATGACCCGGTGGTGGGAGATACCTGGTTGGGGACAATCCCCGCACGTCCACGTAGATGGACGCCGGATCTCACCATCCACCAGGGGAATGTCACCGCCACCTCCCGCAAGAAACACATGCACTACGATTATGGGACTAATGATCTTAGCAGTTGACGCCCCCCGTAATTTGTTGGTTGGTTGTTAGTGATTTCGGGCGTGTCAACAGCTTAGGTCATTAGTCCCGTAAGTGCAGTGCATGTTTTTCCTCGAGAAATGGCGGTTTCCCCACTGGATGGCGAGATCCGGCGCCGACCTACCGTCGGCTAGCGGGGTTTCCCCCTAACCAAGACTCTCCCACCAGCGGGGTACCGCTCGAATCTGGACAAACTCTAAGCTCCCGACCGATCTCCCGGAATATGTCGTAGTGTAGTACAAGTGTGTGTGTGTGTGTGTAAGGAATAGGACAAGGAAGAGGAAGGAAAGATAGCGCGCGGTCCATGGCCCGTTTGTTAGGGCACTGCTCCGGCATTCTCCTGGTGTTAGTCGGAGAAACCGCGGATAACTATCGATCAGAGCAGTCGGCCACTAGAACTCTCCTCCATACAGCCCCCGTAATTACTCATCAATGAATCAATGTCACCCGGGTTCGAACTCGCGCCCTGGAAGTTGAGTGAGCTAATCATTTGAGGTGTGCGCTCGCGGGAGCAAGGGCCGCTCGAGTGACTTCCGCCGTTTCCTGCCCCGCAGACCGGCACGCCTTCTGGAACGAGGAGCACTTCCACACGCTGGAGCTGAGCCGCGCGGCGCTGGAGGACTCGGGCTGCTACGCGGCGACGGCGCGCAACGCGCTGGGCGCGGTGTCGTGCCGCTGCCACCTGGTGGTGGACAAGGGCATCCGCGCCTACGTCGCTCCGGACTTCATCTTCGAGCTGGAGCCCGAGCTGTCGGTGAAGGCCGGCGCCGACCTGCGGCTGTCGGGCCGCGTCGAAGCCTACCCCAGCGTCGGCGTCATGTGGTGAGTAGACGGCGTATCTTCAAAGCTCGGCGCTGCTAGTCCACGACTACTAGTGACCTGCAGCAGCAACAATGCTGCTGTCGGGTGTGTGGCAAATGAGGACCCGGGGAAGAAAGAATAGGATACTGTGAAATGGCACTCGTGAACTCGTTTCTTCGTCGTTGCATAACGTCAACTGTGTCGTAAGCAGTGACGCACTGAGTATGATAATTCAGTCGGTACGCGCTCTTAAATTTCCATTTAGTCTGTCAAAACCGAAAATGTTTCCTTGTTTTTGTATGTTTTCCGAGTTCTGAGGATCTAACAAAATCTCAGACAACCATCAAAAGGCTTCAGGCTGAATAGTTTTCTTTCAAGTTCTGTGTGCATTAGAAATTAATAAAAGAGTTGCTGATGAGAAGTATAATCTATTTTTTAGACAGTCAAACGATAGTTATTCCACAAAATTATCATTTGTTAAACTTCTCTCATTAAAAACGCACACAACGTTTCGTGACCTGATTGATTACATTCTGAGAGGGAACAAACACTTTCATTTAACTCCGAGGTTTTGTACAATATCTGTGTTTTGTTTAAATAATGAACGTCGCAGAATTAAGACTGTTCCACGTCATACCTGATGTCCGACACGACACTGCATGATTGTCGTGGTTGCATACTGCTGCTTTTTAATGAATTCAGATCTCGCGTGTACGTTATTCCTTGCTGTATTTTTTTATTTGGTGATTTGTACGACCATCTTTACTTCCATATTTTTCATATTTTGATGATTCATATTTTCTAATTTTAACTTTTTGGGGGATATCATTAGAAAGCCTGGGGTAGTTAAGGAACTTTAAGTCGTATCTCGCTATTAAGCAGTGTTATCATATGATAATAATTTTCACGTATGTTTGCATTTTATTATTTGCCTTTATCCCGTCTATTACGCATGCCACTGCGTTAAAAGCGTTATGTTATTTTTCTGCTTTATGAATGGTATAAGAAAGCAAGCGGGTACAAAAATAGCTTTCCATCTTTCGTACTTTCCGTAGCAGTTACAGTTTGCTACACAGCGCCAAGGGCGTGGTCACCTTTCTCGTAATTTGTGCTTCGCTGACAGGAATCTTGGAAATATTGGAGAGCTGCTTTATCTGCTCATAAATAGCGAGCCATGTAGTATGTCGTTGAACATAGTAAGATGACATTTGCAGGCGTAGCCCGCTTTTATCTACATTTTACCGTTGAAAAAGCACCGTGTGGAATGTTTCGTTCCGGAGATCAAAACATGTTGAGGTTGCGCTCTTACCACGCGCTGCCACACCTTCACAATACTTGTACGTATTTCAAATACCTGAGACTTACATCATAAAACATGAGAACTGTGTAGTCTCTCTGCGAACGACAGAAGTATAGAATAACTAGAAATACTACAAAATCTCGTTAATTCGTTTAGTCATAGTTTATTCGTAATAAAAATTCAGGTGTCAAATGTTAACATTCAAACTTCAATGAAAACAAAAGAAAATAAAAAATAATAATATTTATATTTTAAATTTATTAATATAAATGTTCTATTATTAAAAATAATCGCAGGAAGTCGTTAGTGTCGCACATGTAAACGTTCGACAGCTTACCAAATTTGTGTGTCGACGCAGTGTACTCGTTCGAGATACATGACTGCAATACTTTACCGTCCACGTAAAAACGAACGACTGTGGCGATTACTCCGCTGTCTCAAATTAAATCCTTCATCTCCTCATTTTCCTCGGGATACGAATTCATGATCGACCGTACTGTAGATGTGTGCGAGTGCAAACGTTCGGGGTCGATTGTCGGTACAGAAAAATGCGAAGGAAAGAGTCGTTCCGTTAAGCAGGTGATGCGCCAAACTCGGTCGGGACGAACTGAGTGTCTTCGGGGTACGGTTCAGCTAGGCACCCATGGGCAAGCCTCGCTTGACGAGTCTATCGCACCGATTGTAAATCTGCCGCCACTGCTACCTGCTTCAATGTTTTCACAACGGGGAGCAAAGTGGCGGCGGCAGATTTACAACCGCCTCAAGCGATGCTCGTGGACGCGATTTGTTCGTAATAGTACTCTTAAAACATGACAAACGGAACCCGGATGACATTGGCTGGTATCCCGAACATATGAAGGTTAATATGTGAGATATATGGAAAATAAAGTTGTAATATGTAATAATGGACATAATATGTGATAATGGGCAGAGTTTCAACTTGAAATAAAATACTGACATTTTCGTTTTACATTCTCACCTACTACATACGTAGGAAGTGAAAGTACGGTTTTCAGACACTCGCTGCTTAGAAGACTGTAATACTTCATGAAATAAAGTTTTATTTCAGTTTATAAACGTGTAAATATATGTTCATATTATTTTTAATTGAGAACGGAATAGTTTGCTTTAATGCTCTTATCAATTACATGTGTTTAATATAACAGTATCATTGGGGGTCCCCATTGTTTCGACAGGCTTAGGGTCTGGAACGCGTGTGACCGGCATTGAAGAACACTGCACCGTAAATAGTAGGAATGCGATATCGATAACAAAACGTGGAAGTCTCAAATCACCCATGTTCAAATTTTAAACATCGATGTTCAAAATACATCCAACAAACCTAACGACGTTTTAAAAATTAATGTTTTTAAAACTATTTTAGTAACCTCTAACATCAGGGTTCACATAGGGGAGAGCGTTTTCATTTTATGATAGACGTATTTATCAATTCATAATTGAGATTAAGCTGACAAGACGCATTCAAAAAGTTTTGAGAACAATAAACAAACGTTTATTATACGATTGCATAATATAAACCTAATTCACTGCACGTATCAGCAAAAATTTCGCTGATTTATTTTTCACCTTTGTCACATTGATCTGGAGAATGTTCAATTTATGGAAGAAAATTATTATAGATTGGATTATCAAACTTCTTTCATTCAAAAAAGGATATCAACCACGAAAATTCATCGAGCACAAAACATCGCTTGTAATGAAACATCGGTCTCAATAAACCAATGCTAAATACGTACATGAATGTTTTTGTAAAAATCGATGTTTCGAAAACATGGACACAACGGTCGCCTCCGTTACGGAGAAGCGACACGAGCGAGCGGCGGGCGTGTGCGCAGGCACCGGGATGGCGTGCGGCGCGGCCCAGCCGGCCCACAGCTGCACGGCGGCCAACGCCGTCGGCCGCGCCGAGAGCAGCTGCCGCGTGCACGTGCTCGGCACCTCGCCCCCGCCCGACCGCCAGGTGCCCGAGGTGGTCGCCCCCGACGTCCCGTAAGTCCCCGCGCTCGCCGCGCTGCGCCGCGCGCTGCACCCACCGCCGCCCACCGCTCCTCCAGCGCCGTAAACAATGGAGCTCATTAAGAGCGCTCTTGGCACTCCGGGTGACGCCGCGTCCAAGGCATCCTCGACGTGGCATCACAACCTTCGACGCTGCATCACAGCCTGACATCCAGTCCAAGGCTGTCATACCGACGTTTCGATCATGTTGTTGGGGTCTGCGTGAGCATTACAACCTTAGACGCCGCTCACAGCGTGACGCTGCGTCGAAGCTGATGCGACGTTTCAACCCTTGTTGGGTCTCAGGAACCTTACGCGGATTACAGCCATCATAATCCTCGACGTGGCGTCACAACCTTCGACGCTGCATCACAGCCTGACATCCAGTCCAAGGCTGTGATGCCGACATTTCAACCATTTTCTTGGGCACACAACCTTTGACGCGGCATCACAGCCTAACGCGGCGTCGATGGCTCTGATGCCGACGTTTCGACCATCTTGTCGTGATCTTTCAAACATGACAGCCTTCGACGCGGCATCACAGCCTGACATTCTGACGCGCCATCACAGCCGCTGTTAGTAAGATTATCTTGTGCAGATTGTAACATTTCGTTATGTTGAGCAAATCCTGAGATGGCTCCTTGTTTGCTTTTGGATAGTTAATGTAGATTTACTCTCTACGCGTGTTTTGTTGAGCTCTGTGTAGTTTTAGTGGAGAATATAGTTATTTTTCCCATTGAATAAGCGTACTCCATGTTCTCGTTCGTGGGTCGCTTCTTCAACGTAGGCCAAATAAGGGACAAGAACCGTAATTTGTAGCTCAATTGCATATGAAAGTTATTTTTATTAGAATGGAGCGAATATTTCTTGTTATCAAGGTTTGTTAAAAACCATTATTACTATCTTTAATTATAATTCTACTGAGTACAGTATAAAAATGAGGAATTCCAGAGTTCAAAAATATACGCGATTGAACCCATACGTCACACACTCATTTTAACTGTCTCTTGTTAAATAAATAAAGACATAAGGAACTTCGGTCTCCTAGTTTCATGAAAGACATCCTTGAGTCAGTGCAACGCAGTGTATTCAGTCTTATAATTGGAAATGATTTGATCTGATTTTACACTTTCAGTACCCAATTACGAGGACACTACCACATTACCGCGAGCATTAACCATCACCTCCATGACCACCGCAACAATGGTCACAACCAGTACCGCCGCTATCGCCACAGTCACCACCACAACTCCCAACGTCACCAAAGAATCATAGAAAGCAGAGCTAAATGTTGAAATCGGTGTAAATTTGCTTAGCTCAAAATATATGGAAAATACATTTGAAATATGCGAATGTAGATATCTTATTAAAAATACTCGTGTTTTGAGACGTGTTTGAATGTGAAATAAAATTCGAATCATTTTGTTTTTTACTTTCCCGCCTCGAACGTTCTTACGTAGTAAAGACAAAGTATTGTAATGATACAGCGAAAAGTGACGTTCAGAAAAACTCGTATTGTGGGGCCCTGATGTCGAAAAAAACGATAAATTTAGTTCCTATAAATAGCGTATTATTTCCTTTAACACTGTCTGTAGATACAGAACGTATTAGAGGAAATAATATGCGTTTTATAGGTCCTTCAAACCAAAAATTCATTTACGGAAAAGTCTCTCTACCCATCCGTCTCTGTCTACTCGTATATTAGCTAGCGCCACCAGAATTGGTATACCCGGATCGATCTGGCCAATGACCGTGCAAATTTGAAACGGAGATTTCGATTTGCGGGTATACATGAACCTCTAACATAATATCCAAAATTTTATCTGAAATGGCCGAATTATAGACAAATGTTTTGATACTTTCTCTCCATCTGATACAGCAAAAGACGCCCCAAAACGGCGCAGGTCTAATTTTCGTTCAAATATCAGAAGTTTCGAAAATATTAATTTTTTTCGACGTCAATGTACAACTGAAATAGAGACTTTTTCCTGAATGAAATCTATTCTCCAAAGATATCTTTAAATAAGGTTATGCAGAATTTTGTAGATAATATGAGTAGTTTTTGCGTCATTTTTCGTAAAATGTAGAAAAGTTTAAACAATTATTTTCTCAAAAGGTTCCAATTTTTTTTCTTTATTTTTTTCTCAAATAGAACAAAGTGTGCTAACAAACAGGCCACGTACTGCATGCTTTCTTTTCTTTCTCTTCATTTTCTTATCCTCGCCTCTTAGACACTCACACGTTCACACATGCACTACTCTGCCACGTATGTTGGAAGACCTTGTCCTGGTAAAGGCGGTCCCAAACTATAGGAAGATACCTGGAAGGGGAAATTCCCCGCAAGCTGACATAGATCGGTGCAGGATCTCGCCTCCCAGCGGTGAAGGAATGATCGCCACCTCCCGGGATAAATCATTCACTACACTAATGGGACTAATGACCATAGCAGTTATACCAAGAAACGTCAATTAATCAATCAATCAATTAACCAAGTAAGTACCAAATTAAATCGTATTTATGCTTGAAGGGCTTTATCCACTGACTTGTATTAGTTCTGGAGATTCACGAATTAGTATGCAAATATATATATATATATATATATATATATATATATATATATATATACACACACATATATACACTCATGCTCAAAGCGGACGTCGAACCGAACCGAGGTAGACAGGACACTTAGCATTCCGACATCCGTTGACCACGTTGTCCAAACAGATCGTTATTTTAGTGTCGAAATTAAATGAATGTCTCACTGAAAATTGACTTTACGATGTGCTTGTGTAGATACTCCAAGGAGCCGTTATTCTTGACCAAGCCGCTGTCTACTGAGGCATTCGAAGGTGATACTGTCATCATCCACTGCGAGGTGGTGGGAGACCCCAAGCCCGAAGTGGTGTGGCTGCGGGACTGGCTGAAGGTGAGTCCAACTCAAAATGTGTAGTATCTTCTTTGTTGGTGTATAGGTATGAGGTACTACTCGCGCAACTTTTCTTGAACGATGACCTTGCTTCCCCCTCCCTTGAGCAATGAACAGTTGAAGGCGAAAGCTCGCAGCGAGCACTGATGACAACATTCCAAGCATTAAAACTTCGTTGGCGCGAAACAGAAGCAAGTCAGGGCTAGTTGCTTTCATAGCCGAGAACTTCTGTTCACCTTTATTACCATGATCTAAAGAAATGTCGAAGGCAGGTCCAGGACCTTCAAGGGAGACACCTAAAACTCCTATCTACTGTCCCTGTAGATAGGAGCTGTTGCCTACCGGGAGCGCTGACCCGACCGCACACGCAGCAGGTTTGACTTTGGTTTTCCAGTGGTTGCCATTACTGTAAATACTCTAGTGGCCGACTTTATAACTGATACCCCCACTCCGCCCGCATTTCTTCAAACTATCGTTCAAGAAAAGTTGCGCGAGTAGTAGATATAGTTGAATCTATAGCTTCATGTGGGTCAAAATAAGTTAATTCTGACGGTTTCTCTTGATTCTTATTCCTTTTCTTCTCAGATATTCATAACATTTTTATAATTACTTTTGAAACACTGATGTTGTAGATTGTTGAAAAGTAATTGATGATGGCGAATATCTCGAAACTTAGTTCTGACGGGTATATCACATACATTCGGGTTACACATAAACATACCGAAAGGTCTACAATGTGAACATACATTATTAAATACAAATACGTAATAAATTACAAATTGGCAATGGAAAACACGAGTCCGGTAAGAAAAGGGGAAGATATCGATCCTTCGGAATTTTATGGCATTTTCATTTTATGTCACTCATTATTCTGTTATGCGTTTATTCTTGTTGTTTAACTCTTTTTTTTTAATTCTGACTGATTTGAATAATTTAGCTATAAATTAAACAGCTGCCGATTTATGGCGTAAAGCCAATATCTATACCTCAAATGTTTAAAAAATGACGAATATTACCCAGCAATGATTTGCAAATTAAAATTCTCATGTCTTTTCTCGCGTTACGCTAAAGCGAAGATATAACTCTACTTGCAACTCTAAATGACACTCTAGTATTTGCTGCAAGAAAATTCTTTGGGGTTATTTGAAAATCGACGAGTAATTATATTGGGATTTGATTGGTATGCATTTAAAGATATGTTTAAATATATTATTTTATTGCAATGTCATATGTCATATACTTATTGCGTTAGAGGCCAGATCCGCTAATTCGCGCTACATTGGCTGCGAAATCCGTTAATGCAAACAGAGAAAGTCTGTGTGGAAGTGAAGCTTGTTTTTGTAGGATATGATTCACGGCGCATACCCGACCATTACAAAATAAATAGGGCGCAGTAGCCAGATAATGTCTTCTTAGTTTCTGAAAACGATTGCTGATCATATTTGTAATAGCCATTATTCATGTTACGTAAACTGAATTCCTTCGGTTGGTACTCCATTACTCACTCTTTAGGCCCTCTATTGTTTCCTTCTACCTAGTTCATGTTCTTATTTTTTATTATGCTAATTCAGTAATTAAAGTCTCGACTCACATGAGTTACACGGCGCCTCCTAATAGTAAAGTCCCACCCCTTCTTTTTATAACTTTTTATAACCCCTTCTTTTTATATATTTCACTGAATGCTCAAATCAGCTTTGCGGTGTAGATAAGAAATGGAGGCGTTATTTTAATACTGGTACAACTCCACTCTTTTGAGAAATTGAGTTAGCTCCATTTTCAGGTCCTCGCAAGTCTTATACATTTATTCTGAAAGTGATAGAACTATAAGTTCTTTCTGTGGACGATGTAGCGCATAATACTAAAAGTGAATCACAGGAGATTGCAATCTAATTATTTTTATAGTGGTCCAACTCCAGTGGTACAGCTACGTGTCTCGTGATGAGTGATTTTCGAGAGATTTATAGCGTCTGCAGTGATATAATTATAAAGAGCTTGATCCAGATTTTGCAATAGAAACAACAAAAATAATATAATTATATCGCACATTCTTTATTTAACACATAAATTAAACCTAATGATCTGTGTGCTAAAACATTTTCAAAAGTCGGTAATAAGAAGGAAGAAAAATGTACAAGATGGTTACTGGCTAAAAATTAGATTTGTCAAACAGAAGTCTTCTATAATTATGTGCAAATAAATCTTAAATAAAGACATTGGTTTGTACACAGTAAACTTCACTACACACAAACCACCAGAGGATGAAGAACTAAGGTTTTCAAAAAAGTTAAATATCCTGCTTCTACAACCACAGCATCGGAAGATTGATGAGAAAAAAATAGGATGTGCTTGATTTGTTTCGATTCATTTCAAGCGTTAATCACGCTTATTTCACTGATCTGTAGATAGGAACCGGACGATTTCAAGAAGATGAAAACTGAATGTGCCTCAGCAGTAACTTTAAGTTAATATTGAATCTGTTTTAATAAATCGATATTGCTTCATTTCCAACTTTTCTTAGAACATCTACCTATTTGGCCCACCAACCTTATTTTTATGATGGAATAACTCCTTTACACCCCCAATATTCCACGAAGCATACAGTATGCTTTTTCATATCATCTTCAGACAAACAAGTAAATATCTTATAAGAGAAAAACACACACTTCTTTGTCTAACTCCATACCCGATTTTTTAAATAATAATTTAACTTTAGAGTTCAATATCTCGAAATGAGTGTCAATGAAGTTGTACCACTATTGAAATGAGGCCTCCAAATAACACAGGAAACGTATTGTCTTCCTGACGAATATAAAAAAAGAATTAAGTTGTTTGATGTAACAAAGCATTGCTACAACTTGACGGAAGTACTCATTGGAAACATGCTACATCTATGTCGTATTTATTGTTATACTCATTTCGGTGTATGTAGTGGAACGTGAGTTCTTTTTCTCGAGTGTTACTCCTATCTACATTCTTAACTATAATGTAGGACCCGCGTGACATTTCAGGAGATTGTAAACATGTCCAGAGTGTCGGGCTCGAGTGTGATTCTTCACGTGAGCATGATGTGTGGGAACAGAATACAAGTAATTATGAAAACGACTCTTCCAGATCTTTGATCTGGAGTTGCGAGCACCTTGTCAACCGGTTATTGATTCCATTGCATGTAACTGGTTGACTGGATCGATGCCGCCTCGTATTGAACAGGAGTAGATGCGAGACTGGTTGGGTGATCCCTGCCTTCTCTCCGACGCTATTATTAGTATACACCCAGCATCACAGCTTCCTTTATTTCATCCAAGATTGTAATGACATTTGCAAATGCGTTCATGAAAAGCGGCAAGGTTATTTCTCCTGATTTATTAACAGCGATGTGTCTGTGACGCCAAAGAGTACAAATTTGTGGTGATATTTCATTTTCGCGAAAGAAAATATTTTTAAGCACTTCTGTTTTTCTTGAGCCGTTTATGACTCATATTCAGAATGCGTTTTCTTATTAATTTTATTTTTACCTATTTTTAAATTACGCCAAATAATCACCTGTTTGGAAGCAACCTTATCATTACAATATTAATGTTATGTAACTTCACGACCATATTTAAAGATAATTCGGAAAGATGTAAATATTACTCCATCATCAACATCCAGCATATGAGAGTGAATAACATAATAAAAAGATAATACTTCTCATTACATCATACTATCAACTCATCATTTCCGAAACTAGGTCAATATTACAATACACACATAATGATTCGCAGTCGTTAGCCACACTGTTGATTGTTACAGTTAAGGACTCAAGAAGCACGGTGGTTTATAATGTGAATTTGAAGTAGTAGTTAGTATATCGAAAGTTACTCATATTCAATACAAAATAATGTTATCATTGTAACTATTACAAATATTTTATATAACATGACCTACATAGCCTTATTAACTTCATCCGATCAAACTATAGACAACGTATCCTGCAGAATTCAGTGACCTTTTACGACCTACATACCTTTTAGGATGCGAAGGACCTAATAACTATCTAACGCGATGACTCGTCACTGATGTTAATCAAATATTTGTCCTATATGTGAATGCGCTAGATTTAAACAAACTTCATCTTTTTTCTAGAATGTTTCTCTTGCCCATCGCTTGTGCACGGATTTCTCCCTTTCAATTAAAAGGGAAACTTCCTCAAGAATTATAAATCGTAAAACTCGAGGATCACTAAACTTAAAATATTAACTTTAGTTTACGAAGGGAGGAGAAATTACAATATCTCGTATAGCAATTAGGCAAACAACAAAAATTGGAGTTCTTGGTTTTCGTTATGGTGGTTGCAATAAACAATGAACAGCAAACAATACGTTATTTCCCTAGTATTAAAATAAAATTGTCATTATAGTTTTACTCGGCTGTTAATCCGATACAAGCCCTGGGCAACCAACCATTCAATGAATAGCGGCAGTTTATTGGTCTTTGGAATGAAAACCGTAGGAAGCGTTTCTTTGGCGAGACGATTCAAAATCGAAGCCAAGAGATAGCAAAGCCCTTGGGAACGACGCTGCGAATTGGGGACTATTGTGGTGGTTTCGTGCTCTGAATGAAATGGCACCCGAAAGATCTCTAGCCGATGCCAGACCGTTGTACACATAAAAGCCAACCTTCTCCTCAGGCGAGTGCTCCCAACGCGGAGGGAGCGGCAAGTGTCGTTGGGCCTCGCTTCGCATTAACGTCAAGCGAGCGGACAGGCGCGCGCGTTGCCGACATCGGCGCCCCGCCCCCGTCCCCCGGGCGCCCGGGGCCCCCCCCACAGCCAGCGCCTTCGCGGCCTTCCTCCACCCGCAAGCGGCCGCGCCCCTGCGCCTCAATGCCACGCCGAGCGGCCTAGGCGAGCAGGCGCCGGCCATATTCGGCGGGCGGCGGCGGCGGCGGCGGCGTGCGGGCCAGAGGTGACAGCGCAGGCGCCGTACCACTGCGACCTTCCTCGCCCGCCCCCGCCCCCTCAACAGCCTGACCGGCTGCTCGTGCTGCAGGCGGGGACGGCGTCCCTCGCCCCGCGGGAGAAAGCGGGCGCCGTATCCGGCTGTGGGAGCTCTCTGGCGCCGGCGCCTCGCGCCCGCTCGCTCCCCCTGCCCGACCCCCTTCGCCCCTCCGTGCTCCCACCGCCCACGCACCGGCCGACCGCTGCGCGTGGTTCTCGAATGCCCGGCGTTCCTCGCCGAAGAGATGACTTCACGATCGCCTCCCGCAGCTCTGAAAGTGCGGTGGCCCTTGGATGTTTCAGAATCAAGGCTCCCTTTACTGCTGGGCATGGATTAGATCATCTACCAGTCACTTCGTGCATTGGCGGGAGCGTATGGGTTTTTTGTGCCCAACGGTTTTCCACCAAAGTATCTGTCAAATACTATATACAATCAAATGTTGATGACTTCCATTCTTGCATAATACTTAAATGTTCACTTTTGAAAAAACGATTACTCTGTATTTTTTTTACGTGCGCTTGTCATTCGATTTGTAATTGCCTACGCTTTATAAAGCAATATATTTCAAAGATAACATAACCATATTTTGCGCTGACTTGAGAAGTGGAATTTCAAAGCCAGCGAGCCTAATTTATTGGGTTCGCTGCACGTTTCAGCGTCGTTCACGCGCGACGGGCAACAGGGAAGTAGGATTCTTGCCAGAAGAGAAATTATGAACCTAAGATACTTGTAATGTGCGGGTATTCGAGACTGACTTCGAAAAAATCTTACAAATTTGCATCTTCTAACTTTGGACTTCCCCAACCTTACTAGAAGAATATCGAAAAATACAATTATTAAGGCCGGTTGTATGATGAAGAGATATCTCCGGGAATAGTTATTTCTAAGAATTGCTTTTTCCCACAATAAACGACTCGTCCTGTTGTACGATTTATCTTTATTTCACGGATAACGTGAATCGTATTACACGGATCTCGTGTTTATCCGGAAAGGCGGTTCTGAAAGAGGAAGTTGGTACTGCATTCAGTAATGTTTTGTCGAAATATGTATTCTTTGCTTCTCAAGTTTTGCACATTCCTGCCTGTTTCTGCCCATTTCGAACCCGCAGATGGGCTGGGATGGACCCTCGCACTGTAACCACTCCATGTGGAGTTTTTCTCTTTCTCTCTCTTTCTCTCTCTCTTTCTCTCTCTCTCTTTCTCTCTCTCTCTCTTTCTCTCTCTCTCTCTCTTTCTCTCTCTCTTTTCTCTCTCTCTCTTTTCTCTCTCTCTCTTTTTCTCTCTCTTTTCTCTCTCTCTCTTTTCTCTCTCTTTTCTCTCTCTCTTTTCTCTCTCTTTCTCTCTTGCTCTCTCTTGCTCTCTCTTTCTCTCTCTCTCTCTCTTCTCTCTCTCACACACACACAGTCTCTCTCTTTTTCTCACTCTCAAAGAAATACAAAATATCATGAGAGCGTAGTGTTCTGTTCTACTGACATTTTTGACAAGAAACACAAGCGTAATACTATATGTAACATTAGTGAGTGAAAAACGCATTGCATTCAAGCGGAATAACAGACTTGACTGGACTGAGCCCCTCAAGAAAAGATTTTAACTTCACCATTGCTATGATCCTCATTGTATTTTCATTCAAGTAATCGTTTAGAAATATAAGTTGGTTTAAAAAAGGGTTCCTGTCTCCAAACCATGCATCTTAAATATCATTTTACTGCCTCCATTAAATTGCCTTTCTTTCAAATTCTCTCCCAATTTTAGAATTCCAACATTGTTAATGTTGGTATAGTCGTGAGAGAGAACATGGCGTGATATCTCTGAACCCTGGAAAACAATCTTTTCTCGAGAATCGTGCTCGAATGCCTATAGCATTCGAGCCTTTGACGCCCAATCTACGCAGCGAATATAGGATAGAGCAAACATATTTTCCGAGATTATTGCGTTAATACGTCGTTCAAAAAACTACTCCAATGTTTCTTTTACTAAGAGCATGTATAAGTTTAACATCACTGTATATGTCTACGACTTCCCTCCAATGCAGTAATTACACTTTAAAAGGGAATTTTTTAAAAAAAACAACAGCAATAGGTTGAGTACAATACTTTTTAAATAATAAAAATTAAACAAGTAATTTTTTTTAATTTTAAAGTAATTTTTTAATTACGTAATAGGGTGCTAGTATCTATGTTGAAACTTTTACAGTTCTAGCGTAGCACTTATAAGTACATGATAATTGTCAATTTATAAAATATATTTTTCACCATTTCAAAATGGAAGAGGCATATTATAAAAGGGGTCGGTCCTCTCTAAACGTACAGATATTTTCTTTTCATTTCTTTTGGTGTCGATGACGTCTGCTTACGCCATAAGGAACATTTCTAATGCACAAGGTTGGTAGTACACGGAGGAAAACGTTATCAAACCAGACGTGATTCCGTCTAGGTCCTTCAGAGACGGCCCCGCTAAATCAAAAGCGGCCAACGACTCACCGGCAATATTTCTTTCCTTACTTCTTGCCTTGGCATCATGTACGTGCAAAAGGCATTTGGATCGAAAGACAGAGCGACCTTCGGAGAGATTTGAATGGTCGAAAGGGAACGAATAACAAGCGGCGCCGACCACTTCAGCATCGTTACGGGGCTCTTCATCCATCGCGATCGCACGAATCGGCCCGCAGCAGCGGCGAGGGCGCGGGAGGGGGCGGCGGAAGCGGTGATGCTGTGAGCGGCAGGCGAGCGGGCGAGCGAAAGTGGGCGGCGGCGCGGCGCTGGCATTGGCGCGTTGGGGGCCGAAGCGCCGGCGCCTCGGCCGTCGGCTCGGAGCGGCAAGGCCTGCCTGCGTGAGTCACTCGCCTGCACTCCTTGCCGCGCAGATGCGGGACGTCCGCTGCCACCGTCACCCCCGGGTCACTCGTACCCCCGCCGCCCCGAGCCGGCGTATCCACATTCTGACAGGCCGTTACGCCGACAACCACTACCCTGACGCCGTAGCTCTTCATCTCGGCCGGCTTAGGCGGCTCCGGGCGTCATTTGACGTCAGTGCAGTGCATCTCGCTTGCATCTCGCCGGGAGGTCCAGGATTCGAATCCCGGCGGAGTCTAGATAGCTAGTTCGAATTCAGCTGCAGATTGGAGAAGAATTCGAGCGGCCGGCTGCTCTGATCGGTAGTTTTCCGTGGTTTCTCCGTTTAACTCCAGGTGGATAAAGGAGCAGTATCTTAACAAACGGGCCACAGACCGCGCACGACCTTTCCTTCGTCTTACTTGTCCTATCCTCACCCCTTACATACTTACATTTGCATGCACTACAGTTCCACACATGTCGAGAGATCAGAGTTTGTCCCGACTGAGGCGGTTCCTCGCTGACAGGAGATACTTGATTGGGGAAAACCACGCAAGTGAGCGTGTAGATGGGTCCAGTCCATCCAGCGGGTGAAGATCACCGCCACCTCCCGCATTCAAAACATTCAGGACTCATGGCCGTACAAGTTGACGTGCCCGGAAACACCAATCAATCCGTCATCTCGATATCCTACCTCCGCCATGCCGCTACATCAAGACGCCCAGACAACTTGACGCCCCGACATCTCGATACACCGGCACACACGCCAACTCCCACCTTTGCTGTTGAACATTTGGCTCTTCAAGAGTTGCCAGCTGCTTAATCTTGCATTAGTGAAACAACTGTTGGTTTTATGGGGTGAGGTGACAGTTACTCTGCTTACTGCCTACACGACGCCGCGAAAATCCCCGTCTCTTCACCCTGATACCTCGATACAGTGATAGTACAACATATCCACTACATTACCCCCCTACCCTGCCGTGCTTTCTGGCTTTGTGTAGAGTTCGCAACATTGCTGCAGTACCCGGGGCACAAAAATCAACAATTGTTTTCATGATGTAAGGTTGCCATTAACCGACACCCCGATATTATGACCTATTAGCACCAAATTTTTCACGAGTTTAAAAGTCTTACACTGAACTTACGAACCAACGATACTTTTTTAAGTGATATAACCGTCGCAAAAATTGATTGTTGATTTATAATGGGTTAGCGGTAAATGTCACTGAAATTGTACCTCTACAGTTTTGCACGTTTTTTGAAAACATGATTTTATTTCATGAAATGCGTTTACAAGTCGTTACTCTGAATATTCTAAGAAAAAATCTCAGTATTGTAATTGGTCTAATAAGTGTTACCGTTCATTCCTATACTCAATTCTATAATTCCACTTGTAATACTGCTGTGTGGTATAGCTATTATTCCATCACAGAGTACAGTAACACGTGCCCATCATGTTTAAAAATATTTCTGATTATGAAAAAATTAGATTCACCATTTATTTCATATGTATTCACCTATTATTATATTTATTTACACACAGCAGGCAGTAAGATACTGCTAGGGTTTTCATAAACACTTGACATGTCTAGCTTAGCAAATGCAGCTTTGTAGACATAATGAATCTAGTAGTAGAGAAAAATCGCTATCTATAAATCACCAGACGAAGAGAAATATTAAAAAAAGAACATTTTGTTTTGGAATCATCTGGAAAAGAACAAACCGGTCGTTATCTCTGAATGCTGCTAAATGCTATTAAGGCGACGAGCAGATGCCGTGAAACCGATAACAGAAAATTAATGTAAAGTCAGAGTTCATTTAATTTCGTGGAACAATTCTGTGGTCACGGGGTAAAAGTTCATAAGTCAAAAATCTTAGTTTGGAGAAAACAAGGGTTAGATTATTGAGCCATACACTGTATTAAACCGATTAAGCTATATTTCCCAACGCTTTTTTGTCGTTACGGAGGCAACAAGAATTCGGTCGTTTTACTAAAATAAAATATAGGTACTTAATTTGTATTTTCAGTACTCAACCCAATTTCGGCAAAAATTTACTTAAGAACGTTTACCTCATGACAACAGAATTTCTAAAAAGTATATACAATACCGAGTTAAGAGAATGTATGTTTCTGAATCAGTGAACCTGAATCATTGAACCCGGAATAGTACATTGACCCGGAATGAGTCGGTGGATTTCTCGGCTTTCAGACGTGCCCGTCGATTTGAATGCGTTGTGTACACGCGTTACGTAACCGCCGTTGCACGTGCGAACGTGTGTGCGTTCGCGCCGGCCCCGCCTTCTGAGGCAGTTCAGTGAAATTCGCGACACGGCGACGCACTTTCCCAGAACGAGTGCGACCAGTTTTCGGCGATTTATTGACAATGACGCGAGCACCTCGCTCGTTTCCCATGCCCACAAGCTTTCGAGCGCGCTGTCGCAGCCACAGCGGAAACTCAACCCGGATTTTTGCCCTCGCGACACTCAAGTGTGTACGTGTGTGTGTGTGTGTGTGTGTGTGTGTGTGTATGTGTGTGTGCGACCATATGTTCGTCTACTTTTCACTAACCGTACCGCCAAAGTGAAAGGAACTGACGGGGGACTTCCGTTGGAGCTCAACAGCTTGCAGAGTCATTGGACGGACGTCGTGCACTTGCCCTCGTATCCACACCTTCATTACCATTGCACTTAGGAAATCATTCCTTCAAACAGATATATTCTGTGTGTTCGGGTTTTATTGACGGGTTTTGTAGGCCAGGCTTTACGGAATCTTGCACTTTGTCAATTTTTAGCGTTACTCTAATGTAAATATCATTTAATTTGGAAGTGTAGTTCACGAAAATTTGGTAGAATAGGGTGTAATTCGCAGAAGGAACCATTAGAAGCACTTCTTTGTGAAATGATGGAAGTATCCGTCAGAGAGATCTTCATAAACGACAATTACTTACAGTGTTTTCCCGTCTTTATCAGCGCCTTTAAATTCCTTCGTCTTAGAGGTGCACATGGATCACGTGTTTGAAACTTTTGTGAATCGATTACGTTTTTCAGAAACTTGAAAAAAAATTGACAAGACTTTATTTTAGAATATTATATTATCATTGATTGTGCATGGTCTGGAGTAGAGTCTAAGGATGCGGAGCCGAAGGCTACGGGTCCGAGTGCTGTGTAAGTCATGACATTTTCCCTTGTGAATGTCTCTTGTGCATGGTTGGCTCAACATAACTTATCTGAGTTTCATCCTATCCATTCTAATTCATCTATCATCATTCCCATTCGCCTTTTCATACAATAGACGGCCACAGCAAACCTCGATCTATTTCATTTATTTAATCGTAAAAACAATCTTGTGAGGTATGAGAGGGTATGGTACATATGACGGCCTCTTTTACTGACGTACACCATTGTGATCGTCTGTCCAAGATGTCCACTTCGTCCACAAGAGGCAGGACACAAAAGCGTACACCTCCTCCGTCAATGACGCTCAGAAACGAGAATAGCACTCATCACTGGGGACCGGAAAAATATGTCGTATGAAACGTCAAAATATGTACATAATATGTAATGAAAATAGTACGAATATGTAATAAATATGTAAAATCCGATATAATATGAAATATTAAAATATTTGGAAAAAATACGAAATTATATTCATAAAATCTTTCATAAACAAATTTTAAGAAAACTACAAACGTTTTAAAAATAATTTGGAGAGCATACTATGATGCACACTTTGCACCATACAACTTTCCCGTCTGTAGTAAAAGCTTCATGTATTGGTACCCAGGGAAGTAGTTTTTCAGCCAGACTAGACGCAATAGAAGACCTCGTACAAACTGGCGATATCTACGGCCAGCAAACAATCACTGCAGCGTGCAGCACTCTCATGGAAATGTTAGACGTTCACACCTAAAGGTATAAATGAGCTCAGTCGCTGATTGCTTCCCGCTTCTCAGATACCTGATGGAAGCGCGCTGAAGAACATCACACCATCTTCACATAGGGTGCCTGGAGTAGACAGTTCACGCTAATAATGTAGGGGAAAACACACTTCTTTTCATAAAAAAATGTAAGAAAACTGATAAAATCAACAATATGTTCTGAAAATAGCAAAATATGTAACGTACGTTATATAGTTCTAAATAAGTGAAAATATGTAACGAAAAAATTAGTTATTTTGTTAGGATGCCAAAATTACAAATTTGAGACCGGTGAGTAGAAAGACAAAAATATGTAATTACATAAAAATCCGGTCTCTTTTCCTCACACATATTTGCTCCCTTTCTCTCTCTCGCTCACTCTCTGTTTCTCTCTTTATCAATCTCTCTCCCTCTCTTCCGCCTCTCTCTCTAATTGTGATTGAGGCATGGAGGGCAAGAGTAAATCATCGCGTACACCAATCAACCGTATCATTGTTCATTACTATATATTTGGTCTAGTGTGGTTTGAAGCTGTTTTTCGAAACATTGAAAGATTGTTGAATGAATTAACCGTTCCAGAAGAATTAATTTATCGGTTTTGTTACGAATCCCCGAACATCATTATTGTAAACCATTAATTTATGTCTATTAAATAGGTTTATTTTACCTTTCATCATCATCATCATCATCATCATTATTATTATTATTATTATTATTATTATTATTATTGTTCTTGTTGTTGTTATTGTTATTATTATTATTATTACATATTAACTGAAACACAATGAAACACTCATTAAATGTTGTTGGACTAACATGAAATTTTGCAATTACTGTGTATGTAACTAATGTATGACAAACGTAATGTGTGAAATGATACTGAAGTGTACTGAAAATGCATTTATTCGAAGAAACGTGCTCAGAATCTCTTACATGCGAATGTCATATATTACTCGTCTTTATTAGGATATTCTGTTAGAGAAATGTAATAGAGACGTTTCTAGATTATACGCCCGGATGCGGAAATTGAGCTCCATAAATTAGTTTTATGCTCTAGTAAAAGCCAACCGGCTGCGGCCGTCCTTTGAGCTGCAGAGAATGAGGTGGCTGTGGAGCTGGTGGCATAGAAACTTTCATAACCAGACATAAGTATCTTGATGCCTACGAAAGATTGTTGCTCCAAAAAATGTCTTGGGAAATCAACTCAGCACAAAACAAAGCTTTTATTGTGTTCTGTAGGTGCTAAAGTTTCCATATCTGACAGCCTAGTCTTGATAAACATTGCGGCAAATGAAAAGAAAACAATATCATTGTAGAAAATATGTAAGTGAGAATTGTAGTTACGAGTATATTAGTGTAAGAATATAAATTATAACCTGGTTCGATGGCCGTATGTAGCTGCGAATCCGTTACTTAAGCTTGACCAGACGTTCAAGGTTCCAGTCAATGGCAGTATTCGTTTTGTTGCTGTTTTTTTGACACCATCTAAATATCTGTTTCAAACCCTTCCGCTCCCTGAAAGAGAATTCTAGATGCCGATAGCTCTGATTGGCCGTTTCCGTAGTTTCTCCAGATTAGTTCCAAATGGATGCCGAAGGATTACCCGAGAAGTACATATCAGCTGAGCCCCCTAGAATATAAATGTGTCTCTAAGTGGGATAATAATTGCAATAATAATAATAATAATAATAATAATAATAATAATAATAATAATAATAATACGATGTCGGTTAGGAGGGACATTGTTCTAAAAAATCAATGTTCATGTGCACTTTCTTTTACGATTCAGATACTGGAAGAAATTGTGAATGATGATGGACGCTATTTCATAAATCTTATGTCGTACATATTGAATGTCACCTGGAGACATTTATTCTATCTTTATACTTAAAAAGGATCGACTGATGCGTTTTCTACTAAATGTCAGAATGGAAGGTATAATGGCGATGTCTCGTTTCCTTTACCAGCTGTTTGTAACATAACAGGAATGGCTTTATTTCTGATTGGTCTTCAGAAGGGAACATGCATCATGGTCGCCAATAAAGTCAGTCATTTCGTATTACAGCAGCAGCACACTGCGCATAATTTAAAAGGAATGTGAACTAATGGAGAGGAAATAGCTGGGAAAGAAAAATGAATGCGAATGCTATGTAACGAGTTGTTTTAATTAGTGGAACATTGGATCCTTAAATATATTGTTTATTTTACAAACAAACATTTTAATTAATACATTATTAATAATTGTTCATTCTAATATGTACAGGTGAGTCACGTAACTTTAGCGCCTGCTGTAATTTTTGAACGGTTGAAGTTATTGCAATGTATTTTTCACGGAAGTGCATGAGGAAATGGGGCTAATTGATGTTTTCATTTCCATTGCATCACTTGTATTTTACGATATATTGAGGTAACGTTATATTTTTCAAATGGAACTATACACATTTATTAGTCTATTATGACGAGCGTAAAAAGACGAATCTAATTATTTAAATACTGTAATATTTTAGATGAACAATTTTTGGGGGTAATTTTGATTTTTTTGTTACTTGTATTTAACGGACATTTTGAACGTAACAGTCTACCGCCCAAGACCACGCAGCGCTTTCCCTGCTAAAGCGCGCTCGGGGCGTGACAATATCTGTTAAATACGAGTCACAAAAAATCAAAATTACTCAAAAAAATTGTTCATCTAACATAAGACAACATTTATATAATTAGATTCGTTTTTTTTATGCTCGTCATAATAGACTAAAAATATGTATAGTTCCATTAAAAAAACAAAGTTACCTGAAAATGTCGTAAAATACAAGTGATTTTTCGCTTATATTTCAACACAGTAAGTAAATTCACTTAAAGGAAATAAACGTTTTTGAAAGCAATCAAATTTCCTATTAATGCATTTTGACCCATTCCAGTAGCACAATTAGATTCGAAGTAATGGAAGATCAAAATTGTTACTGGACGTTTGCGTGAATATGACAGTGCATTTGTTTACAACTGTCCATAGCAACACTTTATGGCAGTAACAATGATTTTAACAAATATGGCACCGGTAGCGGTAGCTCAGTGCATCAACTGATGTCACTGCAACGCCTCTGACCGGGAGGTTCTAGGTTCGAGTCCTGACGGCGGCAGGAGTTTGGACACTAGCTTTTCAGTTAGGTCGAATTCAGTCGCTGTTTGGAGGAGAATTCTAGCGGCCGGCTGCTCTGATCGGTAGTTTTCCGTGGTTTCTCCGATCAACACCAGGCGAATGCCGGAGCAGTACCCTACCAAACAGGCCACGGACCTCGCGCGATCTGTCCTTCGTCTTCCCTGTCCTATCCTCTCCCCTTACACACACACTTACACTAACACGTACTACACTACTACATATTCCGGGAGACCGGCCGGGAGCTTAGAGCTTGTCCCGGCTGGGGCGGTGTCCCGCTGGTGGGAGAGTCCTGGTTAGGGGGAAACCCCACTAGCCGACGGTAGGTCGGTGCCAGATCTCGCCATCCAGCGGGGGAATATCACTACCATCTCCCGAGAAAAAAACATCCACTACATTAACGGGACTAATGACCAAAGCAGTTGACGCGCCCGGAAACACCAAAAATCAATCAATCAACAAATATGGCAGAGTTGGGAGGGGCATGGTAAGAAGGGGGGGTGAAGTTGGACGGGCGGGACGAGGAAGGGCACGGCAGAACATTGGATGTTGGATCAGGGCAGAGTAAGGAATGGTATGGTGGGGATACACCCTTCATAAAATTCATTCCTTTTCCTAATTGTTGGTCGGCGGTCTCAGAGTCTTTAGCTAGTTGTCAATAAATGGAATTGATTTTATGCTAAACCATTTACACGATTACCATATGCCTTGGTGAACCTCTTACCCAAATATATTTCTATAATTTCCCAAATTGTGAAGTTAAAAACGAGGGCCTCCCCCTCCCCATACGCACGTTGAAGTGATTGATTAGTGATTCCAGGCGCCTCAACTGCCAAAGTCATTAGTTCCGTAAGTGTAGAGCATGCTTTATCGCGGGAGGTGATGGTGATCTTCCTCCGTCTCATTTTCCAGGGCCGAATATTTCAATATTCAAATCATCAACATATCAACCATGAAACAATTTTTTATGTGGTCTGCTTGCAGAATCATTGTTAACCTCAACTACCATTGAAAACATGAGTGCGTGTTGGGTGAATACACCATTACTATCAGCGTCACCATCATTCATCCATTAAAATCGAATTTCCTAGAAGTGACTGGAGAGGCTAATAAAATAAGTACTAAATTCGACTTATCTATTCAACGTGACAAAAATCTACTACTGTATCCTCAGCTCTTGTCAAAATATTTCGCGTGTGAGTGTGTTCAATTAAGAAAAACCGCACATAGCTGGAGTCAGAATAGCTGTCTTTTTATGTAAGCCATGCGATTATTCTTTACATGATCAAAGAAGATAATTTGTCTTTTGTGTAGCGTGAACTAATTCTGTATGATTTTACGTAGTAAGATAAGTTTTACCAAGATTGAACATTTTAATGGCTGAATGTATTGGGAGTGTAAAATAGAAATTTCATGCTTTTTTTTCGATGGTCGAGTATATTTAGATTGCAGATTTCAAATAGACCAGATCAATTTCCATGTAAAATGGCTTACATGTAAAATTTCATACGCAAAGGCAACAACATAAATTAAAGCACACAAATACTTGAAATAACGACATAAAGGAGTCTCAATTTTTATTTATTGTTATCATAAAAAGTACAATATACTCAACTGCAGTTAAAGTGTATTTTTATTATTTATCATAAACAAGAAGTTCAGGAATTGCACTAAGAGTAATTGGAAACTTTATCGAAAGCTCACCAGCAAAATGACACTCATTACATTAAAATATATATTCTTATATAATAATATATATATTCTTATATATATATATATATATATATATATATATATATATATATATATATATTCTTATATATTAAATATATATTCTTATAAAATATATATTCTTTCTTTCCCAATATGAGAAATGCAGTCAATATGCCCATCTAGTAAACAACGGAGTTTGAAAATTTACTCATACAAAAGCTTAATTTGAATAATCGCGTACGGGAATTCCTCGCCGGCAAGAAACGCTAGTATCACATTTATTATTATTATTATTATTATTATTATTATTATTATTATTATTATTAAAATTCTAAGGCAATAGAAACCGATTAAAAACCGATGTGATTGACATTGGAGGACGGCATATCATTTCCATGAAAATCACGTGTACGAGTATTGAGACAAGCGTGAAGTTGGCCGTTTGGACACAGCGATAGATTGCTTTGTAAAGGTGTCAACCCAAAACTTCCTTTAATTCTGAGGGATTTAACCAAGGGGCCTGGCATGTGTTCACGTTTAGTCTCGATGTAAAAAAAGTTCCTAATGGAATGTTACGGTAACCGGCGACAAACCGGAAAACTAATAAAAGAAGGCCACACTTCGACAGCATTAACCTCTCCTTCGATCCGGCTGCCTCTCCCCGCTCCCCGCGCTGCGGCCGCTGCCTGCCACCGCCCGCGTGGCCGGGGCGACTGCTCGGACAGCGGCCCCGCCTGTCGGCCGCCCAGCGACCTTGCCTGCTCCTTTAATTTAAATAGGTCAATAACACGGCCCGCGGCGCGGGGCGGCGCGGCGGCCGCGGAGGAGCGGTGAGCGAGCAGTATGCGGGTGGCTGAAGGGCGGGGATCGCGCTCGCTCGCGATTGCGCTGTGCGAGGAAAGCGGTGGGAGAGGAAAGGAATGGCGGGGACTGTGGCGGGGGCGGCGTGGTGAAGGCGGGAACGGGAAAGAAGATCGAGAAGATTCCCTAGCACTGCTCAGAGGAAAGAAAGTAGGCGACCGTGGACCGAAAGAGACGCCACGCCACGAGGTCTGTGCATGTGACGGATGCGAAATATCGAGTACATTCGTTTGTAAGGCGAACGCGAATAATAACGGAGAAGCATTTAAATACTGGTGACTCTCGTTTACGCGTGGCAAGAGTTAATAAGAACAAACAATGTTTCCAAATCAATGACCTCAATGTTAAAATCTTGTCGAATCCTTTATTTTTTAATTATGTCTCGAGACAGGGAAAAAGTACTAACACTAAGCATAAGATCTAATACCTAATCATTGAGAACCACTGAATGCGATGATGACGAGAAAAATTTGAGGTATTCGAATTTTTAAAAAAAAGTATCTCATCAATGAACTTCAATGAAATGCCGGGCAAAGAAAACAGAAAATGAAACGTGTTACTGCAACAGACTGTCAACATCTCGAAGCTAGTCATGGTGCACCAAGGAGAATATGAATGATTGGTTTTGAAAGAGACGCAAATGTCAAAATTGTCTTTACGTTTACATCCAGGGCTATTGTGCGATCATTTGGGAACATTCTAATTCTATATCTTTCCTTAATGGAGTGAACTTTTCAACTTTGCTATCTCTTCGACCAACCGCAGGATCATGTCTATGAAAGCTAAAGTATCTATACAAGTAACTTGGTATAATTTACAATGACTGCATGTTTTCGTGCATTACTTGCCGTCCTGAGTTCAAGTAGCATGAGGTACAAGAGAAGTGATCTTTTACATTCCTCATTCATAATGTTTTCCAAGCGTATTCGCCCTGCAACTTTTTTCTAGAGCGCGTAGTGACGTCAGTAAACTTATTGGTACCTCGTCACCTGTTTCCAGGTTTCTATTTAAATTATGTTCTCCTCTTTTTTAAACAGGCGCCCAATGCTTTTGGAATCTGAAAACTCCATTGATTAATTCATATGTTCATTTAACTGAACATGAATTAAACATTTTATTCAAAGTACCTAAAGTAAAATTTAATAGTCCATCATATTATTTTCATTGTAAAATGAAGTATATGAAGTACAGAACTTTAAATAATTTTCCATGTTATGGAATTTGATAGAATTGTTTTGCATAGCTTTTCCTTTCATGTTTGGATATCGCGCACGAGAACATTCATAATTCAAAAATGAATTAAAGTAAATTCACAGTCATCTAATAGATATTTCTAATAAATCTAATGTCATCTAATAAATGCCATCTAATAAATATTTAATAAAAAGCACTTCAAATAAATTATAAAAACTATGATCATGATAAGTATATCGGATTAGCAATACGGTGGGTGAATAAAAAATACTGGAAACCACAATTTCACCAAAACCGCAAAAATACAAAATGATCGACAAAACGAGATCCAGTTTCAGAACCGATTACGAATTCATATCACCCTTGGCGATGCGTCTTGAACGACCATACACACAAGATTGGAATTGTTATCAGTTTTACTCTATTGATTAACCGAATCTCATTCTTAAAAAATCAATAGTTCCCTTCTTCAAGGTTAGCTAAATGACTACGTACTAGTTTAGGCGCATACACAATACAAACTCTTACCCTAAACAAAATCATGAACCGATGGTTTCGTTCGTGTCAATATTACCCGCGATGTAGTGACACACTCATGTACATATACACATGCGCATATTTACCCTCACTGGTAAACGAAACGCGATAATTAGACATTTTTCTAAAATGTGCATGATTCCGTTCAACACGAGACCGGTCAATTCCGACACATCAATCGGAGACAGACCGCCGTGGGAATAACTTGAATACGAAGCGCGCAAACTAAGACGTGTACAACTTGCAAGAATCTCCTTTGTGGATCCACGCTGTCCTAGGGTGGTCTTCGACGGATTCTCCGCGAGTTCTTGATTATGACTCTGTAATCGATACTAACAAGAACTCTCAACTCGTCCGTTCCATAGATTTTACCTGATTGTATTGTTTTCACATTCTCGCATACACCGTGTAGTAAACGTTATGTAACGCTGAATGAAAAAAGGCGGTTTTTTGACACAAAATAGTTATTTACGCACCAAGGGCGTTATAAGTGTTTTAAAGATCGGGCGGCGATGGAAAGCCTGAGGGCCTTTGGCCCGAGATTATTAGAACCAGTTAATTTCCATGGTACATTTAAAATTCTATTTTTTACCTAATTTTAACGATTCCATTTTTCTTATTTACTAGTTGACTACATGTTAACTTCAGTATGTTTTTCTGTTCATATGTCCCTCCAATAATTCCCTTTCATAATTCCCGCCATAAGGGAAAATGTAGCATCATTCAATTGTTTTCATATTTCCCTCGTAAGCACGATCCTCTCGATCCACACAAGTTATGCTGTGTATATCGAGCTCCACATGGAAGGCATCGAAGGCAATAACAAGCAATAAATTAGTTAGAAAGTAAACGCGTTTTCAGGGCCTATAATACTAAAATATATTTTTTGTTATTTATTTTTTTTATTTTTGAAAACGTTTTTCCATGTGTCTCTGGAAAACACTAGTCCTTAAACACAAGATTTTACACCAAAACTGATATTCCTCAATCGATTAGGTTGTTGTCATGGTCGCACAAAATTGACGCTTTCACACTTTTCGCAGAAATTTCTCCAATTTCGTTCTTTAATTATCTTTTGTTGACAAAACAAATGGCGCTTATGAAATGGCACAGATGCAATTTTCATTACAGCAACAGAAGTTTTTGAAAAGATAAATTTTTTTGTACCCTTCCTACTCCTATATTATTGAAGAGATATTTTACCGTAATCAAAGGAGTTCTCCAACATTAGATTTTAAATTAAGATCATATACAATTTTTTGTAAGATATCAGATTTCTCGCGCAATTTTGAAAGAAATCATGACAATAAAAAGGGAAACAAGACTTTCAACTAGTATAATATTATTATATAACCTTTAAAAGATCACTACAAAGCAAGTACTATAGCAGCACTAGTATTAAACATTTCTTTTGTTGACTCAGGCGAAAGGTAATTCGAACATTCAAATCTTTTTCATGATTAAAACAAGTGTTTTGAATATTGTTTTTACTGCAGTAGAGTCTCGGTAATTGGAAGTGGACTGGACCGGACCTAATTCGAATTCATGAAAACTCGAATTATCGAAAATGATTAATTTATTAAAATAGAATTATAAACAGAACTTTTAAATTTCAAAGTATGTAGTGTATTTCAATAAAAAATCTACTTGTGTAATATTATAATATTAATTGCTGAAAATATGTTAATTACATCTTAAAGTAATTGTCAATTGTTCTTTGTTTAAGTAGATTGTTTCTGTTACGTGTGGCAATATCACGCCATCTTCTGAACATCACATTGTCGGCTAGAGTTGTCTCAGGTTGTTGTTCTACAGTTTGTTCAGTTCTACAGCAGTTCTTGTTCTGACATTTTTTCGGGAATATATTTTTTATTTATTTTAATGAATTTTTGGTAAGTCAGATTTAACTCGAATTTATGGGAAACTCAAACAATCGAGACTCGAATTCTAGAGACTCTTCTGTATAGCTTTCAGTGTTTGGTACTCGTGCCATGCTCGAGCTCCCTTTCCACCCGACCACGCCCTCTGCGCGCATGTCCCGCCAACTTGCAAGGCGGAGCCCGCGAGTTCCGTGGCGGAGGCGCCACAGATTTTTTTTAACACATTTATTTGTTGTGGATGAGATGGAATACATCGTTTAGTATATTCACTTTACAGATTTTTTCACACTTATGCTAGTTAAAACATCAAAGCTAACTTAATCTATCAATTGAAAATGATACACTAAGGGAGAACCCCGGGGTTATGAATCATGGTTAACTACAATTTTGAGAAAATGTCAGAACAACAGTAGAATTGAACAAACTGTAGAACAATAGAAGTCTGTTAGGTTTTGGTAGAGATTCTCTGATATATGGGCTATTTAGTTTAATACTGTATTGATGCTTATTTCGGAATGAAGTTCTTTATTACTTATGAACCAGGGGGACATTTTTGATTAACCATAAAAATTTATTTTGTTGACACTTGTGGGGGCTGCGTTTGTTGATTTCGGGCGTACGTAAAGCTTTATCACAGTTTTATATATTGTTGTAGAGTTTTTGTGTATGAAAGGGATTTGTGATTGTTGATTAGTGACCGGGGTTGAATAATTTACTATTTGCTTGTTTCATTTCGATATCTATATTGGTTTTCCTAATTTTCTGTCCAAGTGGAGTCCTAAATATTTTACTGTGATGGTGGGAAAGGCCGCAGCTGTGCGCGCACACGTTGCGTGGTCGCGCGCTGCCTGGCCGCGCGTCGGCGCGGTCGCCCGCGGCGCTTGGCGCAACGCGCGCGTGAGTCAGCGACGACCGACGGTGGGACGGTCGCGCTCGACCGGCAAATGTTCTGGAATGCCGAGTGCGCTTTGACCACGCGCTACGACGCGCGCGCCTTTGACCGCGAGGTCTTAAGGTTCGAGTCCCGACGGTGGCAGGATTTGCGACACTAGCTACTCACTAGGTGAAATTCATCCGCTATCTGAAGGTAAATTCTAGCGGCTGGCTGTTCTGATCACTAGTTTTCCGTGGTTTCTCTGATCAACACTAGGCGAATGCCGGAGCAGTACCCTAATAAATGGGCCACGGACCGCGCGTGATATTTCCTTCCCCTTCATTGTCCTATCCTCACCCCTACTTACACACACACACACGCGCGCGCGCGCGCGCGTTTACAAGCACTACACTACTACACTTGTCGGGAGATCAGTCGGCAGCTCTGAGCTTGGCCCTGTTGGGGGTGGTGCCCTGCTAGTGGTAACAACTGGTTAGGGAAAATCATGAAATTTCTATTTTACACTCCCAATACATTCAGCCATTAAAATGTTCAATCTTGGTAAAACTTATCTTACTACGTAAAATCACACAGAATTAGTTCACGCTACACAAAAGACAAATTATCTTCTTTGATCATGTAAAGAATAATCGCATGGCTTACATAAAAAGACAGCTATTCTGACTCCAGCTATGTGCGGTTTTTCTTAATTGAACACACTCACACGCGAAATATTTTGACAAGAGCTGAGGATACAGTAGTAGATTTTTGTCACGTTGAATAGATAAGTCGAATTTAGTACTTATTTTATTAGCCTCTCCAGTCACTTCTAGGAAATTCGATTTTAATGGATGAATGATGGTGACGCTGATAGTAATGGTGTATTCACCCAACACGCACTCATGTTTTCAATGGTAGTTGAGGTTAACAATGATTCTGCAAGCAGACCACATAAAAAATTGTTTCATGGTTGATATGTTGATGATTTGAATATTGAAATATTCGGCCCTGGAAAATGAGACCAGCCTTGCTTCTCGAAATATAAGGAACAACTTTAGGCTATTGTATTTGAATTTATTTTTTAACAGTAGCACAACGATATAAAAAGAATAACAATGACAATCAATGATAAAACCTACACAGAATCCAACATTATTATGTTTTACCTTCGTAAAACGTAGGCTATATGTGCTAATGAAATTGCATTCTAGAAATTTGAAGATTTTATTTTATGGCCCGTCTTCCAGTCAATCCAGCTTTGACTGAAATATGACATATGGTGTTTCCTGATGAAGACTTTACATTAAGAGTAGAAAGGACGACAACTTATCATTAATTATTATTCAATTTATTATTATTTGTTATCTTATTTAATTTTTCTCGGACCATCATGGTGGTCTAAAGTGGTTTAAATGGGAATTTTTTACATTGATAGGGCGCGAGCAAACGTGTCATGTATCTGCAAATGAATTCAAATAAAACTTTAAATTTTTTATTGTGAAAAAATAATTTATTATTTTTATTTAAAAAATAGTCAACGGTCGGCAGATCGGAAACTACTTCAGGCTAGGTAATTTTCTTCGCATACAGATGGCGTAGAAAGCGGTAGGCAATATTCCTATACTACAATTAATATTTTATTTTACTTTCCTTTCCAATTCATCCCAATAAAACTCATAAAATATTTTTTCAGTTTTCGAGTGTATTGCCAATATATCTTTTTCTGGTTATCAAAAGGGAGTTCATACACGATCTAAATACTTGACTGTTTTATTCTTAGCAGTTTACTCGTCCGGATATAACACGAGCGTCTCCGGCCAGAGTCACGTAAACCCTCTCTGCTCCGTATTTTCGTCTAATAGTGCGCGTATAAGGCTGTACTGATTAGTTTTGTTAAACCCGTGCGTTTGGGGCCGTTTTGTACGAGACGTGCTAAACAGGGTCGGATAAAACTAGGCGTCTGTGAGCTCCTTTGAAATACAAGGAGCGCAATGGCTTGCACCGGTCAAAATGTGACGTATTTGGAATGGGTATGGATCCTCCAGGATGAAGTTCGTGACCCTATCCGAAGCGGAAGTGTAGATCCGGCTGTGGCGGAAGCGATGCAGGCGGAGGCGAGTGCATTGCAGGTCGCGCTGCGCGCCGCCCCGTTCACAGTAGACCGGCTAGCGGTGAATGCGCCGGAGGTTGTTATGACGCCGGCAGCGTCGTGGCGTCAGCGGGGGAGCGGGAGAGCGTGGAAAAGGGGAGCGGGGGAGCGGGAAGGCGGGGCGTTCCATGGGCCAGGGAACGGTTTCCGATCGCGGCGCCCGAAGGAAGGCCGCTCCTATCCGGCCCCACGCCGCACCGGATCTCCTGTGAACGCGACCCTCGCCTGCCTTCAACAGTCGCCCGATTGCATCCCGCGGTCAGGTACTCTTACACCCGCTTCCCAGATGATCCCTTTCCACGTTTGGTTACATGAGCGGCATAGTCCGATTGCATCCTGACCTGAGTTTTGGGACGGAGATGGAGGCAGTAATTTTGTTAAGTTTCCATTCATGGGTAAGGCAAATAGATGTTCTCGCACCTGTCCAAACACCGCCAAACACAGGCGAACAATGCAGGAACTTGGAACTGTGTATATTATTAACTACGTACTGTATGTAAACTAACTAAAATGTAATTATTTTAACGCTGCATATTTTATAGGAAGACCATGATCTCTTCTACCTTCCTGCTTGAGGCAGTCTATAAGATAGTAGAATTTAGTTTCAATAAAATAACATTATATACAGTTCATTTCTAAAATAAGTTTTCCTTAACCTATCTGACCATAATAATACAAGAGTAATACAAAACGAACAACGTTAAAAGGAACATTCGTTCATTTTCTAATTAATGTTTTTCAAATATGACAGCGAAAGGGTGAATCTTGAAAGCACTGAGGTCGTCCTTGTACTCACGAAGAAATCCGAATGGCCTGCGATCCGGCTATGCCTTTCTGGGGAGGTAGGTAAAAGGCTTAGAAAAAGTAGACCTCAGGATGCAATCGAGAGATGTCTCCTGCACTCTCCTGCATTTCTCTGCGCTGGGCTGCAACACTTGGCAAGCTGAACGAAGGCCCTATTTACACGTTTCATTTTCACGAACGGTTTAGGAGTTTCAGCGAAAGTGCATACACAGTTTGGCTTCTGCTCTGCGGTTCGGGAATCACAGGCAACACTGCGTGTGCGTGCGTCCGTTAAAACTTTGAAATCGTTCGTAAAAAAGTATGTAGTCTTCGCGCAAGGAATCTCTACACACGGCTGAGGTCACAAAGAAGGGAGACGGCTACACTAAATGCTGTCTCAAAAATATCGACGTCCTGGCTGCCTCAGAATAATCGGCAAACTAAAAAATAAATATTCGGCTTGTGAAGATGAATTTCCGGGATGTTTATTAAAAACTGGTACACCTGCCTTTATACACATGTAAACTCACATTTTCAATGCTTCTTTAAACAAAATTAAGCCAGTTTTTTAAGGCAACAAGAATGAAATTCAAAATTATCGGCCAATTCTTTTTTGTCAGTTTTATCAAAAAATATTAAATAGGTTTTTCTATGTTCAAATGGAAACTTTTGTCAGGAAAAACGAAGCGTTTTCAGACTCTGAACATGGATGTACAAAATCAAAAGCTACGGAAGCAGCCTTATTTTCTTTTCTTAAAGATGCCGCTTCATTCGTGGATCAAAATGAAGCACCTATGGGAATAGCTATAGATCTTTCAAAAGCTTTTGTCTTCATTGATTATCACTCTTTAGTTCCAAAAGTACCTTCATATGGAATTCGTCGTATTGCTCTAGATTGGATATCCTCGAACCTTAAAAGACGATTGCAAAGAGTAGAAATACTGTACAAGCTTTTCGACAGGCTGCTTCGACCCGAAATAATTAGCCACATTTCGTGTGAGGAAGCACGTAAGTGAACCAATGTAAGAATGAATCCCATGATAGGGGGGCCAGTAGATTTGTTTCGAAGTGTGCTGGCAATTTAGGCAAAAGAACGTTTAATTTGTTACTCATTTATTTTTCGTATAGTATGCGTTAAAAATCAGTAACTGTCACTAACTAACCCGTCTGAATAAATGAAGAAAGAATGAAATGAAGAAATGAACAAAATATTCATACCTAGTTGACTATGTTTCCATCATTCACTTCCATACAGTACGTAGCGAAGCGGTAGCTGAGTGCATCAGCTGATGTCATGCAGCGCCTCTGACCGGGAGTTCCTATGTTCGAGTCCTGACGGCGGCAGGATTTTCGACACTTGCTTTTCAGCTAGGTCAAATTTAGTCTCTGGTCTGGAGGGAGAATTCTAGCGGCCGGCTGCTCTGATCGGTAGTTTTCCGAGGTTTCTCCAGTCAATACCAGACGAATGCCGGAGAAGTACCCTACGAAACGGGCCACGGACTGCGTGCGACTTTTCCTTCCTCTTCCTTGCCCTATCCTCTCCCCTTACACACACACACACTTACACTTAAGTGCCCTACACTACCCCACATCCCGGAAGACCGGTCGGGGTCTTAGAGCTTGTCCCGGCTGGGGCGGTGCCCCGCTGGTGGGAGAGTTCTGGTTAGGGGGAACCCCACTAGCCGACGGTAGGTCGGCGCCGGATCTCGCCATCCAGCGGGAGATCACTGCCATCTTCCGAGAAAAACATGCACTTCACTTACGGGACTAATAAGCAAATCATTTGACGCGCCCGGAAACATGAAAAAATCAATCAGTCAAAACTTCCATACAATTATTTATTTGTTATGACTTAGCAGGCAATGGGATTAGCCGAACTTCTAGGACCCCCGTCGAGCTTTGCAGAAACGAAGGAATAATATTTACGCTTACAGCGAGTTCCGGATTTCGAAAAGATGGGCTAAATGGATCGGATTTACAAGGGAATGGACTAACCGTACTGTTCACTTTTGGAACGTGACATTGCGAATTTTGTAAAGAAACAATTTTTATATACTATCTGAATTCATTTTCTGCTAAATGGGTCATTCCCATTAGATATTCCACCATTAAAATAAGATTCAATAACAACTAGCACCCTAAATATTTTTTGTGAGGTTTAAGCTATCGAAATGTTTTTGGCATTTGATAGGTGGCATTGGGTAAGGTTTTTGATTGACGTACAGTAAAGTTGTGGGTCGAATGCAGCCGCTATCTGGAGAATACATTGAATAGACGGCTACTCTGAACGGTCGTTCTCGGGGATTCTCCAATCAATGTCAGGTGAATGCTGAATCAGTACGCAAACAAACAGGCCACGGACCGCGTGTGATCTTTCCTCCCACTTCCTTTTCCTATTTTCATCCATTACTTACACACTCCTACTCCTGCATTCACTACACTGCCATACATACAGGGAAACCAGTCTGGAGTGTGCACAGGCTGGGGCTGTGCCCCACTGGTGGCATATACCTTGATGAGGCCAGCCAGCCTGCCAGCCGTCGTGTAGGTCGGCACAGGATCTCACCGTCCTGGGACGAATACCTACCACTGGTTCCCGGGACTAAAACAAGAACTACACATACATGACGAATGTCCATATTAGTTGACGCGCCGGGAAACACGAAGTAATCAATCATGAATCATGGTTTACATTTCGTATGTGCCGTGGTTTGAACATCAGGGTCAGTAAATGATTTTTCCTTTAAGATTTGGCAAGGATAGGGCACAATACACTGGACTCAATGTCAGATATGCCATTTTCATTGACTTGAACTTTTGAATTCTGAAAAATTTAAGTAATGTATTTTCTGTTTCAATATCCCGCGCTTTGCTTGTTGAGATATTATCAAGAGATGGCTGAAGTACTCGTAGGATACAATTTGCAATATTATGATATTAAGTATCCGTTTCAAATATTACGTGAAAGTATGGGCTGTTAGAGCACCATTCGTTTGATTCTAAAATACCACGGGCATTGTATATGTCACTAGGTCTGTTTTCCACTTATACACTTCTCTCATTGTGTCCTCATAGATGCATTCCATAATTTAACTGTGCACAATGAGTCGTAAAATTAAATTACCTTGTCGAAACGTTGAGGTATGTCAGGGGAGATTATTTACAGCCACATTGGTACAACAGCGGTTAGGACGAGTTGTCATCCATCATCTTTGTTGGCAGCGTTTCCGAAAACCTTGGCATCGTGAATATAAAATAGTGTAATTAAACAGAAGACTTGAATTACGATACGTACACGTCAACTGAATAAGTTATTCATGAAGCCATAATAGAGCCGATTTTGTATAAAAATTTCTTTGAAATTTGAAGAGGTTTTGATGAAAGATAACATTGTCTTTAGGAAGGCAGCATCTCGAGTGATAATGGTGAACATTTTACTTGAATATACCGTTGGGCCAGGATAGCCAAAACATTCTTTACAGAAGTTGATTTTAAATCTATCTATTATTTCTCCGTACACAGCGTATATTTTATTACAGAATTTTTACTTCCTCGCCCTTTTTAAATATAAAATACACGAAGATAAAGCCAGTGATGTTTTGTGCAGTTTCTAACGCACACGTATAGAAAATGTATGATCTATATCTTTGCTTCTTTACACTCGTTTCGCTCTTTGTATGTGAGTAATGCATTCATTTTTTGAAGTTTTAAACGCTCTTAAATATATTGCGTATTTATCCTTCTTCATTGTACGTTGCTGAACTTTCACTCTTCATTGAACGTTTCTGAACTTTCACTCTGAATTTCATTATATATGGTAATTCGTTATAATTCAGTACTCTCCTGTCATTAGAATCCGCAAGTGTTGTGGTGTCATTTATTCTTTACTGAAAAAATTTTGCAGTTTCATTCTGCAACACGTAGCAAATATTTAATGGCGGGCAGTCTCTTCCTTGAACTTTGCTGTCATATGACGTCAGTGCAGTACACAGCGACGAATTGAGTATGAGATTTCAGTCGGTTCGCGCAGCATAAGATAATTATGCTGCGCGAATATAATAAATATAATAAATCAAATATTTGCATTTGCTGATATTTGACACTGATTTTTTTTGGGACTTATTGCGAGTTCCTGAACATCTAACAAAACCCGAGACACCTCTCACATGAACGGAAGCTGCATAGTTTTCTTTCAATTCCTGCGCGCGATGGAGATTACCTCTCCTGAATAAATGTAAAATCGTTTGAACGTGAATCTTTTATTACTTCAGTAACCTACTGTAAACCTATTTCTTGTTTCCTCTCTCCCTCTCTTAACCACTCAGTTGCAACTTTCACATATGGTCATGTTGAATTACTCTCTTTCAGCGGTGCTTCCTCACACATTCTGTTGCCTCCAAGTCCGTCTCCCCATTTTACGCCTCCAGAGTCCGTTGTTTACTAGGTACTTTGTATTCATTGCGACAATGGAATATTAAATATTCCTTCTACACCTGGGAGGCGGTTAACATGTTTATGTTATCTCAAAAAAGGCTGTACATCGAGCTTTCTTTGGCACACCACGGTGCTCAGTGTATTAATAATGAAGTTGCGTTGAGCGGCACGTGGCGTGGGGTCTCTTCACTTGTCTGAACCAGCGAAAAGGAAATTTCACCTATCTACGCAGGCTTGCGGGCTTCAAATCCCAGTCGATCATTATGGAATTAGCGGTGGACAGAGAGAATTGACGGCAGACTCCCCGAGGTTTTCCTGTTCTTCTTGTCTCTTGTTGCACCATTACTTCAACATCATTCATACGTCGTCAACATTATTTATCCGTGAAACATTGAATCGTTCAGGTAAATCACGGGGCAAATCATTGTAAAGAATATACTGTATGTTGCATTAAGATCTGAGCAAATATTATAAGCACACAGGACTAATAAACAAAGGAGTGGTAGTGTTTTGTGACATGGGCGTAAGACCGATACCAATTTGTCATTATTGCTGTATCGTTCTAATCCCTATAAAATTGTATTATTTATATATATATATATATATATATATATATATATATATAATATGAATATTAATAATGATATTATTAATAATAATATTAATATTATTTCTGTCTCTACTCCTTAATATTAATTTTACAAGGTTTTCGAATTACTGCTAGCGTCTGACGTCCCATGTTACGGAGTGAAGAAGAGCTGAATCTCTAAAAGTGTAATAAAGGTTTGAAAAATATCTTATTTAGCAGAATGCTGCTTAAGAAAATACCTCAGACCGTATCTATTCCCCACCGGGTTCATAGCATGTCCTCTCCTGTCCCCCATATCTTCCCCACTGGTGAGTAATTCTCTATTCACCTGTAGCACATTTAGAGTTTTCTGTCGACAGTTTCTTTTAAATCGTAAAAGATTGTATCCATTGCGTATTATGTAGAAGGAGGATTGAGTAAAGTCTCCTATCAGGGCGAAAACGGTCGATGGCCATTTTAGAGTAGAGACGGGACCTAATCAATTGAGACGCTCCGTACCAACACGAGTCCTAACAAAATTGAGTTCGCATCCATAAATTTTTAGTGGTTGTTTATTCCATTTATTAACAACCTTTGCAGTTTTTTGGGATAAACGCTCGGCTGCAGCGACAATACCCTATCAGTGGGGAAATAGTTGAGGAATTATCAGTTGATGTTTCCTTTATCAATCTTTAAAGTCTAATATGTTAACGTGTTCTCAGCATATAATTTCGAACAAAGAATTCAAATTGTGAATATGAAATTTGTATTTACACTTAGCAATGTGTTGCGGGGAAATTATTTGTTAGTTTTTGTATGCAAAATGGTTTTGTTCTGACATTTGTTGGGACTAATAAAGAAATGTGAGCAGGCTTAATCAATATCGTGATGACGGTAATTGACTTGAAAACAGAATTATATTTTTCTTGTTAAATTTTCTCTAGTATCTCTAGTATTGATGAATCTGTTCTGACGTATTTAAATACGTTTCGACGCACTCATACTTATACTCAAACATCAAAACACTAAGGCAAGTCTTGCCGTGTTAGAAGACTGAAATTAGAAGTAGTAGGTGGATCTATAAGAACTAAAGTAATCGCATAAACACTTCATGACTTGCGCTTTTTACCGCCAGCATCTCGTACCACAGGGGCTACCTAACGTCCGCCGTAATTGCAGTGACCCGATCAAACTGATTTACGCCTTTTCAGACATGGAACGATGCGCCATCCGAGAAAATTCAATAATCTCGTTCGGCATATTTTCTCTCAACGAGTCGTTTGCGGAGCCCATAAAAGAGAGCCGTAAAAGGTTACGTGTGATTATTTGTGTTATTTGTGAAGCTTGTACGCGTCTGCGACTACGAAGAGGTCAGAGGAATGTTTACGTAAACTGTACAAGGGCCGATTTACTTTCTCGTTTCGGAGTAGAGAGAAAGTTATGTAATGCTGCGCGAAAAAACGGCGAATTTTAGATATAAAATATCATATTACAAGGCTCTGGCAACGCAAAATTGGATAAATCCAGTTGCTAAATGAAGAAAGAAAAATCGTAAATCATGTGATGTAGCCAGAATCCATGTTTTGTGGGTCCTTGATACCGAAAAATCGAATTACGGCAAAACGTACGTCTGACTATCGGTCCTTCCGTCCGTCCGTCCGTCCGTCAACAACGCACATAAACCGTTCAGCCGATTTTCTCCAAAATTAATATTCAGCTATCGATCTGATTGATGTCGCGGCTCCTTTAATTTCAAACTGATATTTGAATTTTGGGGGAACTGTATATGAAACCCCTAGGACATTTTCAAGGGTTTAAAAACATATTTCCATGAGTTTTTTTTAAATTGTATTGTTGAATAGCGTGAAGGTCGTTTAACAGAATGGTGCAGGTCTCATGTTTGTTGAAAACCGATTTTTCGAAAATTGCAACAATTCAAATTCTTTTCGGCATCTTTTTAAAAGTAGAGTTATTCGCGTAATTTTGCGTGAAAGTGCAGGGGAGAAATTGCGTTAGTTGTTTTGGCACCACTAGTTTTAACCTCCGATCGAGACCTTAAACTGCTAGTAAAGAAAGAGGACTTGGGGAAGTACAGAGAGTGGTTTTGCATTATATTTACCATAACCTATGCCAATACCAACGCCATTTCGCCAATTTGATCTGAGCTCATGAAGAAAGTTGGTACGATTGACGCTTCCCTCCAGTGCGAGCTGCACATTGCCATTCGCTTTCTTCAAGAGAAGGGAATGGTGCAACAAATATTCACAAAATAATGAGCCGAATAAATGGTGTAAAAGTCCAAACAAATTAGGAATGAGTCCTCTGGTAAACATACACCTGGGGCAGATAGGTCTTACTGGATCATTCAACGTAAAGCCCAACTTAGCGGTAAAATATTTTCTCTTCCTCGAATTGAAGAATTGGCTAAGATGCTTAAGATTTCAAACTAATGAGGACCTTGAAAGGAAAGTTCAGGCCTATCTCACATCAATGGCGCAATATTCGATGAAGAGAGAATCGAAAATCTTGTTCACAAATGTCTGAATCTTCACGGCGATCATGTAGAAACGAAACCATGTTTGTACGTTGGTATTGGTACTAAACTATTGGAAACTAACTATTGGTAAAAAATTCCTTTTTCGTTACTCTTGTCTTTTTATTATTGTCCATCGGATTAAACGGCCCTAGTATGATTTTCCGAGCGTTCTGAGCGAGAAGACCTTTACCTATAAGTGCCCATCTGTATAGCATTCTACATGATTAGTTTAATTTGGATCCTAAGTTTTAAATTAATAGCACAGCTTAAAAAATTTTCGAAGTTTCTCGAAGTAATGTATGAGAAAATCAAATAGCATAGCATCTGACGAGAATATAGTTTTGGATCTTACGCAATGGAAGTTGTGTCAGTTGTGTTGGTGGTCGACGATATGTGATATATAAAACCAATGCCCTTGGATGTACGTTGCTCAGGCGTAATGAAGAAAGCATCATGATGCTACTCTCTTTGCGAAACGTCGTATATATACACTTATGATTCATATTGGGAAAAAACAGTGTTCGTTTAGAAAACGTGGTTTAATCATGAACTCGTTAATTTCTGCACATTTTTCTTCTGCGAAACATAAAGGAGCCAGTAGGTCAAGAATTCTGCCGGAGCAAAGAAAGGTCTAAAAGGAAACAAATTGCGGCTAGATGCGTAACCGCATAAGTATCCTGCCTTTAAAGTCGCGCGCTTCTCTCTGTCGGAAGAGTGTGTGTAGTTGAAAGTTATGACGCATGGAATTCTTTAAAATATGTTTATGACCCCTCTTCTCGGGATACTCACGTTCACGATTATATCCCAGATACAGTAAGTGTAATCTCTATTTTGATTATTTTTTGATTCATTCTTATTTATAACAGCGGGCCGTTAACAACCATTAACACGTACACAGCTAGAACATTCCATTCATATCTTCGTGTAGTTTGTCATCTCTTGATTTGTTCATCGGAATTATTCTTAAAAAACTGGTTTCCCTTTACGTTCATAGGAGCTCGTATTATATAAATGAACATAACAAATGAATTAGAAAACAATAGTAACATCATGTGAATATTCCGCGTAATTTTCACGCAATCGCATCTTCAAACTGATGGTGCTAAAACAACACGTACTTTCTCGCCCGTAATTTCACGCAAAATTACACGAAAATTACTTAATTTTTAAAAAAATGATCTTATTTCAAAATCTATCTTAAAGAAACAGAATTTTATTATAGGAAAAATCTCAATCGTCATAATAGTAGTTGTAGGAAGACGTCGTTTTTTTTTAATTTTTGCATTTTTCGAAAAATCAGAGATATCAATGAACACGAGACCAGCACCATTCTCTTAAACGTCCTTCACACAATCCAGCAACAAAATTTAATAAAAAATGATTTTTTGAAAATTATGAAAATGTCCCAGGGGCTTCCCGTAAAGTACCCCCAAAATTAAAGTATCGGTTTAAAATTCAAGGGTCTGCGATATCAACGGCATCGATTGAGGAATATAAATTTTGGAGAAAATCGGCTGAACGGTTTAGCCATTAGCATTGTTGACAGACGGGGAGACCGACAGATGGAGAGACCGACGGACGGACGGATGGACGGACGGACGGACGGACGGACGGACGGACGGACGGACGGACGGACGGACGGACGGACGGACGGACGGACGGACGGACGGACGGACGGACGGACGGACGGACGGACATGTTTGGCCGTCATTCGATTTTTCGCTATCAAGGACCCACAAACATGGATTCTGGGCGATTTTTTTCTAATTTGGGAACTGAATTTATCAACATTTTCGTTTCCAGTGCCCTGTAATACGAATTTTTCTGCCGAAAATTCGCCTTTTTTCGCGCAGGATTACATAACTTTCTCTTTACTCCGTAGCAAGAAAGGAAAATATTTAACATTTACACCTTAGATATCCCACGGATGCCAGATACCAAATTAGCTCTTTTCGCTGATGACACAGCCTTATTCACTGCTCACGAAGACATTCTCATAGCCCAAGATCGAATACAAAATAACCTTGATGAACTAATATCGTGGACAGATTAGTGGAGAATAAAAATCAATCCAGAAAAATGCCAAGCCAAATTATTCACACTCCGTTGACCAAAAACTCCCCCCAACTTAACAATCAACTGCAGCCCAATTCAATGGAATAATGGTCCAATTAAATATCTTGGTGTGCTTTTTGATAAAAGATAAACGTGGAAACCCCACATCCATGCATTAGTAAATAAAGACCAAGGAAAAATATCAAAATTATACCCACTAATTAACAGAAAATCCTCATTAAAAATTGAATGTCAGCTGACTATATTTAAATCAATAATTTTACCCACCTTAACATATGCTTGTCCTGTTTGGAGAAGCGCAGCACCCTCATCAATAGAGAAACTTCAGACAAATGGCGGTATAAAACAAATGTCTTAGAAAAATCATAAAAGCACCGTGGTTTATACCCAATACTCAGATCCATAAGGAACTACGTATGGATTTAATAAAAAATCACATAGCTTCAGTTTAAAAAACTCTCTATACTACAATTAATACTTCTCACTTAACAAATAAATTCAACCTAGGACGAAATGCTATCCAACCTTGCCGAATCCAATCCAAATTCCCAAAAGACAAGTTTCGCTCCCCATATATATATATATATATATATATATATAATATATATATTAAAAAAGTCAAATAGATAGCCTAATATTAAACTTAATAAATTTTAAGTAAACTCCTAACCAAGCCCATCCAAAATCAAACACCTAATAAACGGAGCAGCGATGTAAAGCTCAAAAAGTCGTCAAGGATGCCCATTCCTAATCATGATAATATTCATGTATTTAAGCCCTTGAAAGGCCTCACGGCCGAACAAGAAGAAAATAAATGAAAAAAAAGAAAGGAAAATGCGCAATGCGTTTCAGTCATCCTATCGGCGTGAACTTCGTGTATGACTTGTTTCAGCTCATTACAGCATTTCTTAGTCGAATGGAGAGTCAGATAGGAGACCATGTCAAAATGTATATTTTCCAGCTGTGCTCACAAATATTTTTAGGATTGTGTTCAGGTTCTTCGCCGTAACTTGATATTATGATATTTATATTATTTTTTATGAATATCATTGTAAGGCCGTTGCGGCGAGTCAGTGACATGTTCTTCTCTATCTCATGGGCTTCACCGCCTGGGAGGATACATCGTCAACAGTATTTTTTTGATTACGAGATATATTGGCGGGAGCTGCCGGGTAATGTGTACTTATCCATTGAATCATCCCCTCAATATTTTGATGTCGGTTGCACGCATGCGCCATTTCACATATGTTGCATTCAGTCCTATATCCATTTGAAGACTTCATGCCAAATTAAGAATGACGGTCAAGATTATAGCTTCTCAGGCCGGCTTTGATGGTCGACCAAGGCGTATTACTTTGGTCTAGAAATAAACTAGTATAATATAAATACTTTTTCAGAACCGCCTAGTTTAGTGTACGCCGTTGTCCTCAATATTTAGTAACTCAGAAACGTTGTTCATCTGATGATATATGAGAAACCTTATTGAACATTTCCAATTTGTAAAATTGCAATTATGACATTATTTATATTGAAATTATTTATATTATGACATTATAAAGAAAATGCGCTGTGATTGTCTACTTTGCGTCCTAACTTGTACATCATTTTCGAAATATATTTAATCTAGGGTACAGTCAATGTAAATGTGCTGAAAGTGTGTCAAGAAATGTTATAACAAAGTAAGCTTTTACGAAATGTTCCGCTTGAAATTCACTTTAAAACATAATTTCTTAGTGCGTCTTTTCGTGCGTCGAAACAGTTAAAATATTTGAGTATGATTTTGTTCGATACTGGAATAAACTGATCGATTTGATGAATTATTATACTAAACAAACCAATACACAAGATACACTAAACAAGCAAATAGTATAAGTGAAAGAAGCAAATTTATTGATTACAAGAGCAATGGAAATAAAGAAAGAAGAAAACTATTTAATTGCTTCAATAATTGTGGTTCAAGAGCTTCATTCAAAAAATAATACTACAATAAACACAACTACATAAAACGCAATTATATAATACTATAAGATGCATCATACACATACTTTTATAAAATATAGTGCCCTGTACCTTTTTAATTTGCCACTAAGAATGAATTGGATAAAATCAAGCTTGTAACCTGAAAGCTATCGAGTTTATGAAATGTGTTGAATATTGGTTATCTATTTGTTTTTCGACAGAGAAAACAACTTATTTGATGATGTATGTCGACGTTTTACAAACGTAAAGATATATCTTATATATTTATTTCATTCAATTCAAACATTATAATTATAATTGAATTATTTGTATCCATTAATTTTTAGCTTTCTCTGGCGTTTGTGTCTATCACACATTTATTCGTGGATGTAATATTTAACATTCAAGGATACTCATCTTATCGCTACGTAAGAGTATCGCCAGATGGTGCTTCAGACGGGTTGGCTAACCTTACCAAAACTGTTACCTCTACAATAAAACAATCTAGAAATAATGCCCAAACTGAAAACAATACCTATTTCGCTTATACAAGGTGACAATAAAAATAAAATACTGTCTAGATCTTATTTAGTAAAATAACTACAAAAATTTATCAGAAATACCTACATTGTAATTTTAGACATCTGCGGTAAAACGCTTATCTTGTACCCAAACACCCAGTCCTTTGCTAAAATTAGGAACTGCAATGGTATACTCAGAGGAAGAAAAGGCAAACGCTATTGCTGAGATTTTAAAAAACTTTCCAAACAACTTCTTAAACCAAGCGTTTGCCACGTCTCCACCAGCTGGTTCATATCTCCATCAGAAACAGCGGCGATAGCAGGATCCTTAAAAATCAAAAAATCCCCTGGAATACATGGAATTACCAACATCAGCATAAAAATATTAATAAAAATATAATAGGAGCTATAACAACGATTTACATATCTGATTTACTGCTTAACTACTTCCCACAAAGTGGATGAAGGCGATAGTCCTACCAAGGATTAGAATGCAGATTTTTAATCTTATATTCAATCATAATACAATGATCTACAAGGCATGACCAATATGGGTATTGGCTCCACCAAGCACTGTCAACTAGCTGAGCACTATCCAAAATAAATATCTCAGATCAATACTACATCCACCATGGTTCATTCTCAATCGACAAATCCGATGAGAATTAGCTTATCAGAAGTTAAAGAGATAGAAAAACATATTCCCAAGAATTTCTTAAAAATCTTGCCGAAGCCTCCCTGCTCTACAATAACTTCGAAACGCAGAAGCCCCTCGCATTAAATCAAGGTGCCCAAAAGACCGATTGAAAGGTCCATGAGTTTTAGGCATCTCTCTTTGACACTCGTGTCCCTACTACCTTCTTACTTAGAAAGCTCTATACTAGTCAATACTTAATATTCAGAGAAGCAAATCCATCTCGTCTTGTGGATAGCTTTATACTAAAAGCTCTATAAGACAATGTACCTTCAAGTCTTCGAAAGATTTGTGTCGAACGAGAAGCAATAAATTTTAAAAAAATGTTCGTCCTACCGTCAAATCCGTTTTGCTAGTGATCTGCACAGTATATTCAATTCAATTGTTTGTATTTCCCTTCTGAAAATTAATGAATCTGGTCGCGTACGACTTCATTGGTTTTTTATACTTGTTTATATTTTCAGTTCTGCTCCTTGTGTAAGATATTTGTTTCTTAACAATTAATCGTCCCCTTTTTATGAATAAAACGCTTCCTATTCAATGGTCTTCCGCAATCTCCGAAAACTGTCTAGTTGTGATAAACTGTTTCTGCAGTCTTCCACTTTCAACGTCAATACTATATTTGCTTCCAGAAACACAAGGTGTTGAATCTGAAATTGAAAAATGATACATCGGATTAGACGACTCAAATCTGTTCATATTTGAATGCGTGTTTGAACCAGAATGATCAGATTGAATTAGTCAGAAATCAGTTTTGCTCAGTAGTCGTCAGGCGCTAGTTTGCCCGTGACTCACAAGGAAGACTGAAAAGATCAAAAGCATTTAGGATGCTTGACCTACATCTTAGATTACAGGCAAGAAACAGAGAGGGACGAATCAGATAGACCTTTCCAGGAAGGTAGCAGAAGGGCTCCCTTCGCTCTGTTACCTGATTCGTTGACCTGTGTATAAGGAAAACCAAACCGTTGGTCAAGTATGAGGAAAAGCTTTGTGTGTTAAGAGCGGAGCAGTTTGTCTTACGCGTTCTTTTGCCTCATCCGCTCGCCTCTATTTCTTTATGTTTATGGCTCAGTTTGTCTAATATATCTTCCTTCGTTTTTGGTTGCGCCTTTGTCTCTTTGGTTGTTTCTTGTCGGCCTTTATCATTATATTGCTCCATGTTCTACTAGTTTACGTGCGTAGAAGATTGCACATTTGTTTCCAGATTACCTTCACCGGAAACATATATTATAAAATACAAAAGAAATCTCTTCCAAATATGTCCTTGATCATGAATACGATGGTAGGATATTTCTTAAGAATAATTTTTTTCTTCTTGAAAATGTGCTTCACCTGTTTCACAATACATATCCGTTTATAGTATAATTTTTATCCTCTTTTAGTATAGTTCTTCAAATCGATTTCACTTATTTTCCTCAAGGCAATTTCATAATTTTCGAGGCATGTATTAGTAACCAGTGGTGATTTAGAAATCATGACTTATCTGACCACAGAGTTGATGCAATGCATAAGCAATGGAGCTACTTCAGTTGAGTGGATGTAATTTCTAATATCTGAAGACTTATAAGTGTACTTTTATGGTGTAGACATGTATGGGGTAGCGCATTCCTTTCCTCGATTGATTTTGCGGATAAAATAACCGGTTATTCATCCTGGAATTTATGGTAGATAAAAAAGTTTCCCGGAAGATAATTTTGATGTTTTTCCATTTTTCCCGCTTCCTTCTCCATTAACGCTTCGTCATAATATCTCTTCATTATTTATTTTATTCATTATATTAATCACTATCGTTGGTGTGCGATTTTACTTGGGTTAGGGAAATTATCTTTAAATGATAATTAGTTGTACTACAGCACATACGTACGCTTATTATTTGAAACCGTTTACTGACAATACTAACTGAATATGTGCGAAAATTAGGCACATTTGAACTTGATTGAATTTTTTTTTTTTTTTGCTTGTGAATTTAACTTTCTGAAGCCATCACGTTAAACATGACAAACTTTGTTTCGAAATCAAGGACCCACAAAATGTGGATTCTGTCTAAACTAAGTTTTAGAAAAATTAATTCACTACCTACAAAAGTCTACTACAAAAGTCGACTACCTACACAAGAACTACCGACAAAGTCGACTACCTACAAAAGAACTACAAAAGTCGACTCAATCTGTCTCAGGGACCCACAAAACGAGTTTTTCTGTCGAAAAGTCACTATTTTGCACCGTTATATTAAAATACTTTGCACTATTTAGTAGTACTAAGAATGTTAAAGGGGAGTATAAGCATGATTTTTTGATTATTGTATAAATTGTGTGTAGGTCAACCAGCTTGGCAGAAAATTCAGAATAGATTACAGAAGTCAATTTCGGAAGCGGGGAGCACGTTCACATGATTCGAACAAAAAGCTGAGCACTGATGTGCGAAACTTATTTGCCAACAAAACTATCGTATAAGAGGGAAACAGCAATTTTTAAAAGTCTCTTTCAGAGTGTCCGTCATTTTAGAAATAACTTAAAATTAGTGTAGAAGTAACACATTTTAATTTAGGTTAACTTAAGAAAGTTTCACTGTCTTAATAAAAAAGGCAGCGCAGAGCAGTACATGGAGTGGAGTGAAATGTAGAGCAATGCATTACTATGCATCGTTGTGCGGTGTAATGGTATCGTGTGTAATATTGAAATTAATATTATAATGATGTGTAGTAAATTACAAAATTAGTTTATTTGGTGTAAATCACTGCCACCGAGTTGTACTCATTGTCATTTGAATAAATCTCATCTTAAATAAAATTACTTCTCCCAATTCATATTCACTAAAAATGAAGAAAATAATGTACTCTTGCGCCGGCCCGGTGGCCGAGATCGCTAAGGCAGTAGTGTCGTAGTGATCTCGGACCGAAGGGTCGCGGGTTTGAGTCCCGCCTCGGGCATGGTTGTATTTGTGTTCGTCCTTTCACCCCTTATCATCACCGTATCGGTTCATCCACATAGTTACCATACCGTTAACAGCAATAGTGGTCGCTAATGACCTAAGATGTTGAAGCGACCTTAAATAAACCAATTAAAAAAATGTACTCTTGCAAAATTACTGCACAATGATATGTTTCAAAGCGCATTGGTTAGTACGCTCTCATACCTCTGGCATTTCGACTGAATTCCAAGATTATTCGTCTAGCTTTTGTGGCCAGACCAACGTATTTTATGGGTTTTTCCTTTCTGCATGTCTTCCATTAAATGTATAGTATATTTCTCGCTGCATCATCATTCCTTAATTATTAATTTTAGGAGTAATGTGACAGGTCCATCAAATATTATTCAACTGTGTGGATATATCCCGCATTCATGAGAAAAGTAAATCTTCGACAGAAAAAAAAACAGTAGCATAAAACTGACCTTCCATTTCGTAATCAGACATTGAAGCAATCGTGAAATTGAATTGAGAAACGTCTTCGGAAATAATGACTATAAAATGAACTCTTGTTATTGGAAAGGAATAAAAAGAATAGTGTTGGCTTTGTGCCAATTAATACACTGTCCTTGGACGTGAAGTAAACCACTCCGCTCAGGCTAAAACAATTCTCTTAGAGAACGCCAATCCTTGTAATGTTTTACTTTGTTTGGGCCCCGGCAATTTGTTCAATGTTCAGCAAATTATTTTCCTATAAGCACGTATAATTGCTATTCCAAAGATGTAAGATGCCACATTTTGTTTTCTATTTATCAAGATACAAGTTCATTTCGTTGAAATACTTTTTTGCTCCACTTCACTGGAATAACTAGCTGGCCCAACTGACTCGCCCTGTTCCCCATGCACCCCTCAGAACCTCCCGCTCACAGGTGCCGTGATATTGTGATACCAGGACCTTATTCCGACTGCTCAGAGAATTGATGGAAATGTGATGATAATGATGATGCTGATAGAAAGGACACTGACCACAAATCCAATGACTCGGACTGCTGGCAATACGTCAACAAAAGCAGCCTATATTCGGCGCAAGCAGCAGCCTTTCCTGTGCTCGTGGCTCATCGTGAAAGTTCTACTCGTGGCTCATTGCAAAGTCGCAAGCCTTTCACCACTGAGATTCGGGTTCGATTTCCGTCGAATCTCATGTGAAATTTGTTCCAACAAAACGAGTTCGGCTGCTTCGCAAGGGCTAGTCCAACCTCTGTGAAGTGTCCTAAACCCTACCCCTATCCTTATTCCTTCCTAATTCTGGCCGCTGGGTACTGACGCAGGAGCGCGCGGTAGGAGGCGCGTACGCGGATATGCTACCTGTCGGTCCTCTTGACAACCGACTGCGACGAGACGCGACAGACAATATTAACGGAGGATTACTCCAGCGCTGTTAGTAATGGGAGGATTACTCCGAGAAGCGCAAAGCGCTCAACGCCCCCCAAGGAGCTTGGAGACGCAACAAATAAAATAAAATAAAAAAAACGACTCAACCGGATATACACAAGAATCTACGGTGACTATAAGGTGGAAAAATCTGTCACAGAGGAAATCCGTGGACTCTTCTTTAATACTGCACACTGGTTAGTAGTTTCTTCCCAAACGCATGAGCCAGTGATGGTATGAAAATGAGGGAAAACGGGAGAATCTCGTGTAAAGATTCCGCAAATCACCATAGATGTGTGAGCAGCGCCTTGCCCAGCAGTGCGGAACGCGCCGAAACGCCGCCCGTGACGCCGCGTACGTGCTGCCACCGCCGGGCGCGCCGTGAGGTCCAGGGGCCTGTCATGCGGCGGCGGCGCACAGTGGGACCACAAAGAGTCAAAATCGGCAAAAAGTATTTTAAGCGTTAATATTAATAAATATATATAATATAATTAATATTAATAAATAATTAATTTAATATTTATTTACGTAACTTTAAAGTCAGAATTTTTATCATGTGACCCTTCTTCAAACAGTGAATTTGTACTTGAAACCATTAACATGTGATCATGGATATATGTGCATCATCATAGACAAAGTATCTTAACGTAAAATGGGGCAAACATGGGCAAACTTTGATTAATGTTTTGAAAACAACATGAGTTCCAGAATCAAATTTAGTTAAATTATAGCTCGGAAACACCCGAAATTGAACTGAAAGACAATATGAATAACCGGATTTTAAAACTTTATTCCATTGTGACACGTGAAGTTTCTACTTGTTTTATTCAAGGAATATGTTTTTTAGAAATACCGATTTAAAGTACATATCTCGAGGTATCGTATCCATAGCACCTACGATTCTGCTACCCGAGAGATCAAAAATATTTGCATCGAAAACACATCTCTTTTCTTACTGCGCGAGTGAAGAAGTGCGCCGCGCATCACTTGTGCAAGTTCAAACTTGCACCGAATAAAGTAGCGTGATTCTCCCGTCCTTTCCTGATCGGGAAACGATGGAGACATTTTGCTACCCCGTTCACGTGAAGTGGAGATTCTGAAGTATATTTTGATTTTGGACTTTTTGTTAACTTCCCCCTCCTCTGGCCCACTGTGCGGCGGGCGTTTCTAACGCGTGTTCCGATGGATTGGCCATGGCCGCCTGGTGCGGACGCGCAGTTCGTGTGTTGTGCCCCGTCGCCACCTCGCTTGCCGCCGCCTCCGCCCCCGCCCCGGTTCCCGCCTCAGCCCCGGGTGGAGACCTAAAGACGACTCGACACATTCGGCATTCTCCGAGCTGCCAGCTAGTGCTCGCCCAATCCTGAGCAGCTGACGTGTTTGCCGAATGTTCGCTCCTTTATATGTGTCCAAAAGACCGACACGCGGGGGGTAGGGTGAATACCGAATGTTCGTCACTTGGTAAATTGCAAGCAACTCATCCACACTACTCGGGATTCGGCGAGCGGTGGCTCGGTGTTCTCCGTATAACGAATGTGTGGAGCCGCCTAAAGGTAGAATGTTTGTTCGGTCGAACTCGGTGAAGTACCCCCTAAACTATTGTAAATGAAATTAAAATCTCTGTTCTTCAAAATGTTAAGAAAACATTGGAAACCGTGCGAACTTAAAACTTTGTATGACACACAACCACGAACTATTTGACCATAATTTACTTTCGATGAACACACTGTGGAGTGATATTCAATGATACAGAAAGAATGGGGGAGGGAACCGGAATCAGCTTATCATAAATTAGATATTACCGAATTATAAAAATGAAAAAATACAAGAGTCTAAATTTAATATTAAACATTTTTTTTAGAGCAACACTTCCGTACATTCCTTTTAATCTGTTGTTAATGTGTAGATGTAATAAATGATTGAGTATCATCATCATCATCATCATCATGGATAAGAGCCCAAAAATCCTTGAAAATAGATTTTATTACATGAGAGCCTTTTTTAAATTTAAATTTCAAAATTCATGTAGTATATGACTTGGTGTAGGGATCACAGAATTTTGAAAATGTGCACAGAATTCACTTCTCCCCATAGAACGTCATACGCAGTTTTTAACTGTTTTTTGACGTAAAATAAATAAATAAATACATGTAAATGAGTATTTGACTAGCGACTGGCACGGACATTCTACCTTAAAGGACCCATGCCCAAGTAATGTCGAAGGCTTGCGGGGCCATACTCAAGCGAATGTTCTTGATTTTCCGATTGACGTCGCTTCAATGGCTCAGATGACAACAGCTAGGCATCACAGCCTTCGACACGGCGTCCCTCGGACAGCCAAGACCCTCCATATGCACAGTTAGGCAACGTGGCCGTTTTATTCGTCCGATGTGTCCAGGAATATCGTGTCAGGTGCAGGGAGTTAATGGGGGGAGAACGTGGACATGATGAAATAACAGTCTTGGTAGTGACTTAAACGTCAGTGGAACCTCGTCAGTTGAACCGAGAGGAATGTTCAGAAGAACGTATTATTTTCCTAATATGGTAAAATATGAGAAATATTCTGACCACACTTTCCTGAAAAAAAATTGTATTTTTAAATGACTGTCAGTTAAGTGACGCTAATGACTCTCAACAGGCAGGAGGATAGACAATGTCCCTTTTCACGAACGGCGATACGTAGTGTCCTAATTATTCCAAAATCACATTTTGTCGTGAAATGTAGATGCTTCTATGAATGAGGGACATAGAGCATCGATTTATGCGACATCGTGTCCAGAGGCAGAAATGGTACCTTTTTCTCAATTTAAAAGTCGAGGGCACAGAAATGATATGAAAATAAGCACAACTTGTTTGTTATCCTTTATCGCAGACACTTTGCCTTCAGCGCGCAAACACAGTGGCAACCCATGAGACTCCACAACAGAACAATCTCAAATACATACTATGAAATAATTCCAATGAAAACCGAATCATTAGAAAGGGAATGTTTTGTGATATTTTAATAACATGACGCGCTTTTCTATAGCAACAAACTGTTGGAATCTGTGGAAAACCATAGGCATGAAGGCAGTGGGAGATTATGAAAGCATAGGTCTTCGAGGCTCAAGTACCTACACAAGGTTTTCCGACTTTAGCATGGTGAACATAGTATCAGCGGCTGAATTTGTTATAAATAGCACTAACTGCTAGCACCGCGTATTTAAAAACCTTTTTTATATCCCCTCAACGATGCGTTTCCAGCATTTCAGTCATGATAATATCCCTCTGCTTTTGATCTTCGATACTTAATTTTAGGATGGTACAAGACTGCTGAGACCTTTCAGGCCTCGCAAAAGTGTATGACAGATGAATAAATAATTTTGTATCTACTTTTCAATAGAAAGCAATACAAATTTCTTTGGGTTTCGATCGTGATTTGTATCATATTCCCCAAAGATGGCTCCGGTTCATCTAACCACCTTGTTCAGACATACTATGTAACTACTTGAGTTTACTTTTCGTCAGGAGCCCTTCCACATTAATTACCCGAATCAACGTCGACCGGCAGGTTCGAACCTGAGACGCTGTCCTTCGCTTTTTTGGGCCACCGGCCGCGTCATTGCGACGCTTGTGATTACGGTTACGCCGACCACCACTCGTAATTGGTAGCCATCAAGCTCCCTCTGACGGTGCCCCACACACAGCCTAATGGCGGATCCAAGCTTCGCGTAATGAGGGGGACAAGACGGTGTATTACATTTTCCTCAGAGGACCATGTTACATCTGCATTGAGTACACTAACCGCTGGTTAAGATATTAATAATCTACCTTTGTGTACTATTCCTTTTCTCAAAATGCTCGTTACAGTTCCGAGTTTATGATGAGTTGGCGCTAAGTTGCTCATCCAAATTAACTTATTATTTTAACAAAATGATACAAAACAAATGGCCCGCAACAACACCATTGCTGCTGAACAAAACCACATAATATGGTTTTCCAAAACGTAGTACCCACGTAATATCAATAAAATTGCTGTCCCATAACTCATCGCCTGGATAGCTAGTAGCTCTGAGCTGGCAGGGCGGCCCGACCCAGATGCTGCGCTGTATGGGAAGGTTGCCGTGAGGGCACACGGCATCCGAGCGGGATCCGGATACCAGTCATTCGGCGGGGGGTGAGGATAAAAGCCAAACGCTGAAGTGTCTATCAGGGATTTTAAACCCCCTGGGAGAACAGGGAATTGTGTGGGGTGGTAGCCCACGCAAGGTCAAGACAGTCGCATAACACAACTATGTGAATAGCAAATATTTAATGGCTGCAGACGACTTCCTTGGAACCTTGCTGTCATATGACGTCAGCTGCGTCGTAACCAGTGACGCTCTAAAAATGAGAAATCAGTTGGTATCCGAAGTACGCAAATATGCATAAAATCACCATTAAATGTTTGCATTTTTCGGTTAATATCGATGCGGTATTATAGTTTTTACCAGAGTTTCTGGGTATCTTACAAAACCATAGGCACCTCTCACATGGTTGGACGATGCATACTTTTCTTTCAATTTCTGTGTGTATTAGAAACTAGTGATATAGATATAACAATTTTGATATAAGCTGCTCTTAAACGAAGCGGATGAAAGACATCTTGAATATCTGAAGGAATAGAATTTACTTACCTATTTGTTTACGTGAACGTATTTATTGTATGAATATTTATTCGTAATCTTAAAACATTTATTGTCATTACATATAAAACTATTATGTTTGAAGTGATTTATGAAATTTTACAATTGAAAATCCGATTTATCTTCGCTGCTTCAATTTGCTTTGCTTGATTATCAAAGGTTTCTTTGATATTTAGTTTAGTTGATTCCAGGGAGTTGTACTACAAGATCAAGCCTATAAGTTTTGTTAATAGTAAATTAAGTTTTATAAATTCAGCGATTCATGCAATTGAAATGGCTAAGTAAGCAAAGTACACGATCAGTGCTAGATCCCACATGAATGAGATACAAACATTCCCCACTTCTCCCCGTAGCACGTCACACAGTTTTTAACTGTTTTTGACGTAAAATAAAAAAAAGATTAATTGTAAGTAAATAAAACTGAGGTTGTCTGGTATCAGATACCAGACAACCAGGTTGTCTGATACCAGACAACCTCAGTTTTATTTACTTTCAATTAATAAGGTATCTACATCACCAACAGTCTACAGATTAATTGTTTTATCGTGTAATTCTACCTTTCTAAAAACCTCGTTAGTCTTTACTCGCACCAAACCAAGTAGCCGAGGCGTTTACACAGTTTAATGATCCACCGTCTCCTGAAGTGGCGCGTTTTCGGACACTGGCATGGGCATGGACGTTTGTTTCTTGTATTTCGAAATCTGTGTGGCGCATGAGCTCGCGCTATTTCACGTAAAACTACTCATAACGTCAAAAAATTGTACATGATCTTATTTCTAGACGTCTGAACATTTTTTGAGAAATAATCAATATCTTCAATATTGTAATTGTAGGATGACCATGAACAAAATTTTGAACTTACGCAGTTTTCGAAAAATTATGAATTTCAACAAAAATGAGTCCTTCGCCATCTTTTTAAGAGTCTTTTACACTATCCGGAAGTTTAATGAAAACAATTTGTAGCCATTTTTGAAAGCAATTCCAACTTCCAAAACTAGAATATTGAACAAAGAGGATTTTGTCCTAAACAAACTGTGTTCTAAAACACATACCTTTAATAAGTTCGTGTACAAAATAGAGTACTTTTCGCGTAATTTCTGGTTGAAGTTAATACAATTCGTAGAGATTAATCGTTAGTATTGTGTTCGGTGCAAAGAAAAATCTCCAGATGAGAATATGGATGAATGGTGTTTTGATGAAACAGACCTTTAAAGCAATATTGAAAAATAAAAATATAGATGTAAAATACATGGAGAAATGTTATCCAGAGTATGAAAAAATTTCAGACAGATCGTGTGGGGAATATCAGTTTTACAGAAAATCGGTTGAACGGTTTAGTCGCTAGCGTTGTTTCACAGACGGACAGACAGACGTTTTGCCGTCATTCAATTTTTCGGTAACCAGCACCCACAAAACATGCATTCTGGCTACACCAGGTGATAGAGGATTATTTCTCAATTTATCAACTGAATTAATCCCCTTTTTCGTTAGCAGGGCTCTGTAATAAGAGTTTTCAGCCAAAAATCCTCCATTTTTTCGCCCATAACTTTCTCTCTTCTCCCTAGCGATTAAGTAAGAAACGCTCCATTTTTTTAGTCTTATCCTCACATGTAACGCACGCCAAGGATAGTGAAAACAGTGGTGTTAGTCCAGTTTTCGGTGAACTCGTATTTTCGAAATTTGCAAAAAAAATAACATTCTAAAATTAGAGTAATGAAGGTATTTTCATCGTAAATGAAATCTAATGTAAAGGAATTCAATTTCAAAAAAATGTTTGCAATATTTTTTAATCGAGCAGTTTTCACGTAATATCTGCTTGAAGTTAATGCAATTTGTAATAAAAATTTAGAACCCGCTTCAAAATATTTCTTCAATATTCTTTCACGAGTAGAAGATTCGCTTATCACAAGGTCCCATATAAGTTTAACTCTCTGAATTTTTGAAAATTACAAACGTTAGAAAAAAATGCAAGAAATTATGTGCTACTGCAGCACCACTGGTTTTCTTGAAGTTAGTTATTTAATTTCAAATTCCTAGGCAAGAACGTGGCTTGAAAACCACAGAAAATGTCAAGTGTGCCATGTCACGCTTGTGGAATGTAAAAGAAGTCCTTCTAAACTTCCGTGTTTTTCGACAATGTGCACCTTAATCAGATCCCATACTTATTCAGCGCAAGTAATGGATGAAATGATAGCGCAAGTAATGGTCGTTATATTTGTGGTGGACTTCGTAGACCATTTGGAGCCAAATTCAAAACATTTTTAACATTACAACTATGTCGTGGGTGTGATAAATGACATGTTTCTAAAGCCTGTGCATTGTATAGCCAGCAGCAGCAGGAACAAAGACGACGACGACATGACAGCCAGTGTCCTTGGGGCAACGGTCTTTGCTCCTGCAGCGTCTCTCAACGAGATTATCCCAGTGTTCGAGTCTCTACGGCGGCGTATTGTCGACACTAGATAAATAGACAGACAGATAGATAGGTAGATAGATAGATAGATTGATTGATGGATTGATGGATTGATGGATGGATTGATGGATTGATGGATTGTTGGATTGTTGGATTGTTGGATTGTTGGATGGATGGATTGATGGATTGATGGATGGATGGATGGATGGATGGATGGATGGATGGATGGATTGATGGATTGATGGATTGATGGATGGATGGATGGATTGATTGATGGATTGGTTGATGGATTGATTGATTGAGAGATAGATTTTCCGTAGTTTTTCGATCAATACCTATCGAAAACCAGTGCAGTACATTAACAACTGCGCCCCGGAACACGCGCAATCTTTCCTTTTTTTCCTTTTCCCTCCTTTCCCTTTACATACGCACATCCGTGCCGGGATAGGTGGCTCAGGACGTCAACTGATGTCACTGCAGTGCCTCGGACCGGGAAGTCCTAGGTTCGAGTCCCGACGGTGGCAGGATTTTCGGGACTGTCTACATAGGTTGGTCGAATTCAGTCGCTATCTAAGGAGAATTCTAGCGGCCAATAATTTTCCGTGGTTTCTCCGATCAATACCTGGCGAATGTCGGAGCATTGCCCGAAAACGTGGGTCAGAGACCGTGCGTGATCTTTCTTTCTCCTTCTCGTCCTAACCCGACAACTCACTCAGACACACTCACATGCACCACACTATCACACATTCCTGGAGGCCGATCGGGAGTTTAGAGCTTGCTCCGACTAGGGCGGTGTTCCGCTGTTGAGAGATACCTGGTTGGGGAATACCTCGCTAGCCGACAGAGAGTTCGGCGCCGGATCTCACCGTCCCGCGGGTGCTAATCACAGCTACCTCCCGAGGAAATACATGCACTACAATTACGGGACTAATGACCTCAGCCGTAGGCGCGCCCGGAATCACTAATGAATGAATTAATCAATCAATCAATCACACATCCATGAACTACTCTACAAAAAAGAAACAGATAATTTTCAAATCAGTCACTATCAGTTAAATTCCACGCGACTCGTGCGAAAAGTAGCGTCCCTGAAGCGGAGTGTTTTCGACGGGCTGGAGTCGCCGCCGCCGCCGCCGCTGCCGCTGCCTTTTCAGCAGCTTGAGCCTTTTAAACCGCCTCCCGCGTGCGTTCCGGCGCCGCGTGGCGAGGCCCGGTGCGCGCATTGAGCGGCCGACCATTTAAAGCGCACAGCCCGCCTTTTAAATCGCACTAGCCTTGGGGTCGGCGCGTCACGTCGGCGCCCCGGCGCCCGGCGCCGGCGTCGCGGGCGTCGCAGGCATCGCGCGCTCGAGGACGCTGGGCGGGCGGCGCGAGCGTCGGCTTTGCACGTGGCGACGCAGGGCGTTTCGCTTCGCTGCACGAGGCAGAAGAGGTGATCATAGCGAGGATGAGAGGACACGACACGTCTTTTACCACTAGTTGCCTCAGCTGTGCCCGTGGGTGCGTCGCTGGGAATGGATTAAATAAGACCTATGAAGGATTCCGTGGTTTGTTTTTATTGTTACGTCGCAAAACTGTTGCTAACACAGTGTCAGTCTACAGCGCCTCTGACCGGGAGGTCCTAGGTTCGAGTCCTGACGGCGGCAGGATTTTCGACACTAGCTTTTCAGCTAGGTCGAATTCAGTCGCTGTCTGGAGGAGAATTCTAGCGGCCGGCTGCTCTGATCGGTAGTTTTCCGTGGTTTCTCCGATCAAACCAGGCGAATGCCGGAGCAGTACCCTATCAAACGGGCCACGGACCGCCCGCGATCTGCCCTTCCCCTTCCTTGTCCTATCCTCTCCCCTTACACACTCACACTAACATGCACTACACTACCACATATTCCGGGAGACCGGTCGGGAGTTTAGAGCTTGTCCCGGCTGGGGCGGTGAAAAACATGCACTATACTAACGGGACTAATGACCGATGCAGTTGACGCGCCCGGAAACACGAAAAAATCAATCAATCACAGTGTCGGTGAATATCTACTATCTGGGTTATTTTATATTCATAAAGCAGAAGAATGTTTTAAAATAAATTATTAAACAACATAGCTACGTAATACTGTTAAAAAATGTATAGAATGTAATATATGTTTCTTTTCATAAGGTGCTTATATTCAATTTCTCCGTTGTTGGAAAAGATCCACACCTCACAACGTTGTTGGAAAAGATTTTGTGGTTCTGCATTGTTACACTAATACGCTTCCTTACTTATGTTGATCCTCTAAACATAAACAACTGAAAATTATCTGGGTATCTTCAGCAAATATTTTCTTAAATCGAAAAACAAATAAAGCGAGTTAACGAAAATTATTTTACACCAATTACGTTTTCATTCTAGTTACTGCCAAAAATACTCTGATCAATTGGGAGTTTGTTGAAATAATCGGAATGTTTTATGAGGCTGGCGCACGTTCGGAAGTATTATATCTGTTGTGCAGGAAATGAGAAATTCATAATGAGGTCGCGAAACCTTATCAAATCCGCGCTACAGACTCGTGGGTCTTCGAATCTAATATTCAACGACCGGTTCATTAGAATTGATGATCTTCGGAGCTTGACTCGCCTACTCAAAAAAGCAAAGCGTTCGATTTGCAAACGTATCCATCTGATTGACGTTTCCTGCTTCATAATGTATGTTTCATGATAGGCTACCTTGTTTGCTCGCTCGTCACTGCTTATAGTCAATCCTCCTCGTACGAAGACAAATTGTTTTTACTGGTCTGACGGAAACACTATTTGAATTCAAACGTTTACCGTCTTAGGATCTGACTGTCAAATTCAGAATGTTTAGCACCAAAGAATATTATTACGATTGACCTGTGAAATGGGTCTCAACATGAATATTTCATGATCCTTGAAACCAAATATATAACCAACTTATGAAACCAACTTATAATTATATCATACGTCATTTTATTGTAACTAGTTTGTTCTAAAAATGATGAGAAACGACACATCATGAATTAGAAATATATATGATATGTTAATAATTGAGTTGGCGGGCAAGTTCTCCGAGGAATAACTCTATCCGCTTTCGAACCATCAACAATATGAGTTTAATTTGCATTGAGGATATACTTCATCTCAAATATTGCCTGAAATTTTACGAGAAAGTGATCTGCAATTCATCTTCTTAACTTCTTAATTATCTTCTGCCGTCAAGATACATGGTATTCTATTTAATTCTGTTTACTTTGGACAAACCACTAAAATGAGATCATAAAAACTGTTTGAAATATTTCTAAGATTAAAAAAGCAATACCCAATGCTATATTGGGAATATTTTGTCAGTTTGCTCCCTTTTCAAAGCTATTAGCAAATTAATATATTTTTATTGGTAAAACAAGGAAAACTGATGTGTTGCTGCTTTGATATATATTAGAAACTATACCAAGGTAATACTTCTACACGTAATGGGAATATTGCTTTTGTTACCCGGGTTGTTTAATATTTTTATAGCTATTACATACCTAGAAATGTTATGAGTGTTATTACTGCTGACGCTAACAGCTAAAAATCGAGACGGAGTGTAGCGGAGCCGAGATTTTTAATTTGAACGAGGTAGTAATAACTCTAACATTTTGTGGTATGTTCAGCATTTTATCGGTCACCATAAAATCTTACGAATTATGCTAAAATTTACATTACTGCGATAGTAAACACATGAATGCTATTGCTGCGGCACGTTAGTATATTGTGGGGTGTTGTTTGCGATATATCTCTATAAACAATATTCGTATACCGTGGTTCGAGAACGATGGATGCAAATAATTGTCCTGAACCTAAATATACCTAAAGAAACAAACGTTCTGTTAAGAAATTGGCGCGTTGACTTCCAGTGGCGACACCTTCACATCGTCAGTCAATTCGATTACCGGAGTAGTTTCATTTGGTGAAATGTGAGGAAAAGGAAGTTAATTAACTTAAGATACATTTTTATAATTGTAATATTACCACAATTAATAATAATTGTTCCCCCAAACCGATGTGAATTACTTCTGAATTGTTTGAATCTGATTTGTTTTGGACATTGCCATGTTTTTTCCTTAACAAACATTTGACTTGCAATGAATCGATTGTTGTTTACGTTGCTAAGGATGATAAAACTCGTTGCTAAGGATGTTAATTTTTTTAACATACAGGTAGGTACAAGTGCGCTTAACAAACCTGCAGGGTTGCATGTTAACAGGCGTTAAAGACGCATGTGGCCGATAAAGTCTTTTACATTCCAATGGGGTAATGAACAACACGGACCAAGTTTTAAAAAAGTTTAAAATAAAGTATATGGACAAGGTCAAACGACAAAAATTGTATGCGTAAATTGCAGTGAACTCGTCTGCCAAGAGTATGAAAGTATACATACGTACTTCTCGCAATTTACGTACATTTAAAATCAAACAATTGCTTTAATTGTTAAATCCTATTCTATAACCTTGTGTTCTGTTATTTTCTTTTATACTTTGGAGTAATATATTATCTCGTGTGTCCATCTACCGGTGTTTCTTCGCGTACCCTGTCTGGGGTTAACGGGGCTGGTTTGTCGTGGATGGGTCTTCCGTCAGGAGCCGCCAGCGGACAACCACGCTCCTAATCATCTTTCATAATCCTTTGCGCGGGCAGCGTTGGAGTTTTGGAGTCGGTTCGCGTGGCTGCTCCGCCGTCCCCCTGACAAGGCTTTCGCGCCCGCATCAACGCTTAACGGATTGTTACAAGGCCGCTGCCTCACTGAGCACGCATACACAATGCATATTTTAGGATGTGGGTCGCCTGTAGGTCGAATACGTCTCATTTGTTACTGCAGTTTACTACCCCTCGTGCGCTTTACTGTAGTCAAACGTATTCCGTGGTTGACCCTTTGATGACTTGACGTTTGTCGCTCTTCTCTGTGATGCAGAAATAGTGCTGACGAAGTATCTTTAACGCTTTACGCAACGAAAGGTTACGCCCATGTAGTTAATTTACATCGTTTCAAAGATACTTACGAGAAACAAATTATTTATTTGAATATTAAAATTCTCTATTCGTCTCTCTAAAATCATTCTTCAGAGGTTTCTTCTGATATGTAATATAAACAGAGAACATAAACTTTCTTCAATACTGATAAAATAAACGATCTATTAACGGTTCCTGGTGTCTACGTTGTAGTGAAAGTGACATAAAATGCTGTGAGATAAATGAATCGCAATACTTTACGTCGGAAAGTATTATTCCATCTTACTACACATTACGAAAGTTCATGTTAATTGATTGTATAATTAATTAATTAATTGTTCATATAATTGGAGACTTGAAATAAAAAAGGATGAAAGTGCGATTTCTGTTAAATTAACGTTTTTACCAGAATAAGGATGAATGAATGAAGTCCTATAACATAAATAAAAACCAAAGTCAAGACGAATTTCTTAATAGTGTTACGGGGCAATATAAATGACAGGCGATGTATGTACCAATAGGTTTAACGTATACATAAACTTATTTTGCTCGAACGTATGGAAAAGGCACTTAAAGCCCTTTTTATTTCTTCAATTATTTTTTTATTTTAATTAGTTTTAAGCCTATATGCAATCACGAAAACAAGCAATTTTCTCATTAATTTGTATTTGCTCCGAGACATCAAAAATAATCGTAGAGCCTTTAGTTCAAATGTGTATCAGCATTTTCAAACAGTTTTGCCCATAAATAAATTTAAACTTGCACGTCTTTGTATAGTTATCATTATTAGAAGCTCTATATCATGACACAATAATGTGTTAACTACTTGGAAAGTTCGATGTATGTGTGGTAAGCATTTGACCACGTAGTTTCAGATGATGTATTGTTTCTACGAATACATTCCCCAATTGTTTTCATATTGCACCGAAAACAAACTGTGAAAGTAAGATAAGAGAAAGTTCAACCTCAAAACAATTTGGAGTTAGTTTGAGTAAAATGAAATTAAACTATAATAATAATAATAATAATAATAATAATAATAATAATAATAATAATAATAATAATAATAATAATAATAATAATAAAAATTGTCTTTATTTGTGGCGAGGCTCAGGCCACAATTAAATAGAACTTTAAGAAATACTCTTCTATTTATCACTCGTGAATATAGTTTCATACATCGTACATCCACGTTGCCTCTAGAGAATTTTGTTACAATATTGCAAAATGTGTAAATGTGCGTACGCAGTACAATGCTACTGTAGCGTCGTGTCGCTAAAACAGCGTGGGCACGTGACGCGGTGTGCACCGGATGCGTAGACAAAGGCAGAAGCTATGCCGCACGGGGTTTTTCTGACAGGATGTGCGCATTGCTAGGGTGAAGGCAATGGAGGCGGCGGGCAGCGTCGCGAGGGATATTTAAGGGTCGTGAGAACAATAGCTCTTCCTTCTTTGTGATCCTGCAGCGGCAGCGGCAGCGGCAGCGTAGTGGTGCGAACGTGCACGCGGCCCAAGGAGCCGGCAGTATTTTCGTGACTAGTGGGAGATGTAGTCGGTCGCAGGGCAGGCGGTACTACGCACGGCGAAATATTAGGTATTATGTTGCGGTGTGGTAGCCGTTCTAAATATCTCTCCTAGCAGTGGGGTCTATTTAGTTAGTTAATTGTATACAGTGCATTGGTTATTTGTGACTAGGGTCTAAATTGTGAATAAACCTGCTGTTATTACAACCCACTCTCGTCTGTATACTGATTACACCCGTATGACGCCACCCTACAATCGATGCATTTTCGTACGTGGCATGGCGTGGGAAGGAAAGATTTTGCATTTCTCCCTTTTCAGTTCAAATCAACCAAGGTTTTGATTTTATGTATAACTTTGAGTTTTGAGATTCCTTGTCATTCTACGGCTATTTTGAATCAAAAATATCGTATGAGACTGGTTGGCACTTTTAATTTTGAAGTTTTCTAATATTTTATTCACGACCAGGGTAAAAGCACCAATCGTGGCCAGATTTAAGAACATTTTCGCAGTTTTCCCAAAATTCTTCGTGAACTGAATTCGTTGTATGAAAGTCAAAGAACAATTGCTATTATATCCTTCTGAATAGATCTCATGAGTGAAAGTAATAAATTTTTAATCAGTTATATTTTTATGAATTATTTATAGGCCTCGATTTTATTTCCGAAACGACCACTTATGAACTGCAAAATTTGGTAGTAGGCAGATACTTGGGTTAGCAATTGCCAATAGATATTTTACCCCTTAAACGGGTCTGAGAACAAAAAAATCCAAAAAAGAATCTTTCACCTTTATAGCAATGTCAATACGAATAATATATTTTCAGCTAATTTTTTAAATATGAAATAAAGGGAAAATAAATAGTTTTTGTTCCAATTCTTTCCACTATAAGCATAAGCTATACGTTCTGGAAGGTTGACGTTGGTAGGAAGCTTTCAAATTATGTGCTATAAATAGTCCCTACTGATGCACTACTGATGATCTGATCCCTACTGATGATTTTTGAAAATGTGCACACAATTCACTTTTCCCCATAGCACGTCATACGCAGTTTTTAACTGTTTTTCTGACGTAAAATAAATAAATAAATAAATAAATAAATGCAGTGGCCTACAACTTAGCCTTGCTCGTCGACCGCAAGTTAAAGTTCTCTTTAACGCAAAACTTGAAATAATTAGAAGAGGTTACCTATTCATTGTTTCGAAAAAGACAAGAAGCGTTGTTTACAAATATGACGTATTAATTCACATTTGTCAATGTGAAGCTGATTAATAATAACTTTAACAGTACTTATGATTTCTGGAAATAGGGCGTCGCAAATGCTCATTATGTAAATTACACCTAAACATTCACAGAAGTAAATGAAATTCACTTATCTTGTCGCCGTTCAACAAGAACTTAAATATCCATCGCTGCATTGTTGCCCTAAAATGCAGTGGTAAAATAAAATTAAAGTTAAATAAAAATTCATACAAATTCATGGTACTATTTTTTCTAATTTTTTTCATGTTACATTTAAATCGTAATTTTAAGAGAGAAAACCTAATTAGGCTAATTTCAATTTAGGTTTGTGGATAGCGTGAAAGAAAATACATATTTACATTGAGAATACAAATACATTCCTCGCAACATGGACTAAAAGTAGAGATTATCAAATAGGTTTTCAATCATTTATAAAAGGTTAATTTGTAAGCATAAAGAACATTCGAGTGTAAGAAACGAACAAATAAATATGAAATAATACACAAATTCTAACTTACTGCCTCCAAGCATTTCTCAGATTAGGTTCGCGAAGCACGGGAAATTCGAAGCGGGCGACTATGACGCCAAATTACACAAAAAATACTTATACATGTTTTCGAAAAATTGAACTTGATCTTATTTGAAGATCTATTATTGATGAACACATTTTTTTAATATTCACAATTATAGTTTTAGAAAGACGCCGAACAATTTTAATTTTTTGCAAATTTCGAAAAATAGGAATTTCAACGAACATGAGACCTGCACCATTCTTTCAAGCGTTCTTTATACTATCCAAAGTCCAATTTTAATAAAAGAGTTTAGTGCCGTTTCTTAGAAAAATTGTTAAAACAAAATTGAAACTTGCTTGTATTGTACGCAGTTACGCGAAATATACTCAAATTTTCGAAAAATGGTACATGACCTAATTTCAAAATCTGTCTTTAAGGAACCGATTTCATAAAGGAAAAATCTCTATCTTGAATATTTTAGGTGTAGACACCGAAAAAATTTTGAACCTTGAAATTTTCGAAAAATCTGGGATTTCAGGGAACATGAGACCTGAAAATTTCTGTTGGGCTTCTATTACCCTATCCGACAAAAAATTAAATCAAAATATTTTTTGAAATTTTTGAAAATGTCTCTGGGTGTTCATATAAGTTTCCTGCCAAAATTAAAATATCGGCTTGAAATTCAATGGGTCGCAACATCGATTGGGGTATATCAATTTTGGAGAATATCGGCTGAACGGTTTCGCCCCCAACTTTATTCATAGAAAATGGACGGGCAGACGCATTGTTATCAATCAATTTTTCGGTATCAAGGGCTCACAAAAAATGAATTCTGGTGACACCATGATTCAGACGAATTTTTTTCTACATTTAGCAACTGGATTTATTCCACTTTTCGTTTCCAGGGCACGGCAATAATAGTTTTTCTGTCGAGAGTTTGCTGTTTTTTTCCCGCAGCATATCATAACTTTCTCTATACTGCGTAAGCAGAAACTAGAAAGTAAAAATATTATAATGTATCCTAATAAATATAGTTTCCATTGACCCCAACAAACTTGTTAAAAACTAAACCGAAGTATAAAAAACCTACCAGTTGGTACCAGCCAGACAGTCTTCCTCACAATGAGAGCGAAACGAAATATAAGTGCTTTGACAGTTTTGTTAATGACCACTTATCTGAACGTTGACTTGGAAGTATAAACGTAACGTAGACGAGTAAAATGTTTATTAAGTAAATCGTAGAATCGTGAGAATTGACTATTTGGGCGAATGTATGGATGCAGCAAAACACATTTCTGGATACATAATATTAATTAGTTCATGATGGTCGTATTGCGTCTAAATTAATGCACAGCAACTTTTGCAATAATATTTCTATTCTGATGCAAATGTAGCACTAGTCATGTCAAATGGTATTGCCTGACAAATATAAGTTACGAAAACAAGAGATCAGCGTTCGTTTCACGACTGAATGCTTGCATCTAGGTGAATGGATGATGCCAAACCTAGCAAATGCGTTCGCATCTGAGAGACGTTTATGATATGAGTTCGCGCAAGCCAATACTAATGTTTGAAACTAGGAAGTCGTTGGAATGATAAACAACAGCGCTCAACTTCTCAATGTTGTAAGAGCAATATAACGCAAGTGCGGCACACAAGCCTCTTATTGAGCCTCTACTACTGAGAGATTCAATGTGAAGTAGCATGGGTCGAGATATATCGTATGGAGAAGAGCCTAGGCCACTCATCTTGGAATCACGTTGAAACTGGCTTGTTTTTTCAGTGCTCATAATAAACACTCTCAGCAGTACGGAGAATTTCTGCGCTTTGCCTCATATAGTGTTATTTTTAAGAATAAGTGGGCTGTTTTAATATTTACACACATTTTATGTGTTTGAAAGGATATGTTCGCCTTAGGTAACTCCTCACATTAAAGTGTGACACGTACAGGAAGTAAATATAAAATATGTGCATACAATTTGCCAGTGAATGCGAAATCCGCGAAAAATATCCTTTATTATTCAGTAATTTTCAGTACGAATGGATTGTTTATTACTTGGCAGCAAATCTTTACAATATTATTGACGAACACCAATTCTCATCAAATAAGGCTATGAATTATATAAATCATATGTCAATCAAATGGCAAGAATGATGGAACGAGTACTGCTATAGAAGTTGTCCAAAAGAAGTGAGATAGAGTGACTGTCAAGTAATCCTTTATTATAAGTGACAGGTAGTGGTATTTAGCTGCTTTGAATGGCTGATGGCAGTAATTGTGCGAATCTCAAAGACCCGGATTAGAGAAGTAGTCTACCTTTCTTCTCAACGTGAAGATGAAAGCACCCGTAGATGGGAAAGCATTCGCGTTCACTGCAAGGAGTCTCCCAAAGTAGAATACCGCACCAAGCTGTTTGGTGTGATCCATTATAGGCGGCTCCATTTGATGCTCTGCTTTGTTTCTGCGAAGATGTTCCTGTCTCCTTCGTTAGCCTTTATGGCCAATCTTTTGTGTCAGAGGTGGATCCACTGAGGCATATTAGATAGGGAGGTTATTAATATTAAGCCGCCTTCATTTTCATCTACCACTTTTTTAAATTTTGCTGTGATGTATTACGGTATATATTTCATGTATATTAACTGGTTTCAAATAAAGCATTCATTTGTTTAATTCTCAGAAAGTTCTTTCACCTCTCAAAAAGTACAACGAGATGTACTATATTTGAGAGGAGGGTATGATACACCTAATTATCCCTGGCGCAATCATTTCCTAGTATGTTATAATTTGGTGGATACACTTTGTACGAATTGTAACGCCATAATTTACTGGATCATTTAAGAGTTGTCAGTTACAATTAATAATGTAGTGTGACCAGCATATCACGTAAGTGCATATGTGTTAATCCAAAAAGAAGTATATTATTGTTATATGTTATTGTTCTATAGAAGTATTAACTTAAAATTGTTTATTGTATATTTGAGGCATCAATCTTAATGTTTACTTGCTTTTATTTTGCAGGTAAGTAGCTGTTTGAAGACTTTTCATTCTTAAGGACATTGAACCTGACTTCAAGTGGTGAGTTGATGCTCTCTTAAAATGGCCACTCTATTAATTTGATTCGTGACCCTCATACTATTATTAATCAAGAACATATGAAATTGTTTCATATTTTCCATAGAACAGTACATCTGAGCGATTGTAGACGCAATGAGCACTTTTGACGATTTTTCTTAGGATCTAACTAATAATGTTTATTATGATTTATTGTTATTTCTGACAGTACCGGATGTTTTGGCATGTAATTTAAAACGACCAAATTTTATGTGAGAGGAAGCCGTAATGTTTCTGCCCCTAGCATTGATTGATTTTCTCGAAATAATAAATACCCATCGCATTGATAAGAATACAAGGTTAATCTGATTCAGATTCGTGTTTTGAGAAATGGTTTCCTTCATACTTGAAATAATTCAAGGCGTTGTCATTGCCAACAGTATTGTTTAATTCACGACCAGCTTTCGTTTAGTCGTTTTGTGACTTCCAAACAGCAGGAAACTGATGATGATGGCTAAGCCATCGAAAGCTGCTCTTGAATTAAACAATATTGTTGGCAGTGACCCTTGAATTATTTCAATTATTTAAATGCCAACGACAATTCACCGCTAAACCAATATTTTATTATTATTTTTTTTATATTCCTTCATATTTGCCTTTATATTCCTTCATACTTGCCAAAGAAGGTCCTGCACAGAAAAGAATTTGCCTCTCTATACCTGTACGAGCCATGTAAAATACTGAAGTGTACGTTTATAGATTGAATGTGTTGTTGCTGTCGTAAAACAGAGCCGGTTTAACTTTGTGTTTTATGCCATGAACCCCGCGCTGATTTAGGAAAGAAAAGATACTTTTGTCAACCAGTTATCTACACTTTGGTAATATTTAGAGATTAAATTATGTTTTGAAAATATGGAAAATGCTATGTTTAGATTATCGATGAATATTTGTTTGTAATTCACTTTGATAGGTATCATTCGGAACAATTTTTGAACAGATTGTACTATTACGTATTGCTCTTTGATATTCCTTTTCCACTAGATTTAATCATTTTGTTTTATGTAGACCTGAAAAAACTGAAATCGGATAGTTATTAAATGAATTAATTACATTCTCTCTAATTTCTCGAAATATTTGCGTGTAAGTATTAGGTGCGGGGACTAACAATGGACGCTGCGGGCTCTTGAACCCGGCCCTAGTGAATCTACGCAGCTGTAGTCGGTCCTTGCGGATGCAAGTGGTAGAACGGCGCTGGTCTCAGCCCGTGAAGGTCATGTTGTGGCACAGCAGATCTCAGCGACGCACATGAGGGCGGTGGTTGTAAGACTTTTTGAATTAATAAATCGTTTGGAAGGGTGGCACACTCCACAGGGAAGCTAGTTGCTCTTGGTTGTCTTCATTTAAGTGACGGTTCTCAGATGTATAGGATTCTACATTTTAAAAATGTTATACAAGTATGCGACATCTATAGATTGAGGGGAGCCTGAGAATACATAACTTGTTTGAATTCTTTCTTTTTTCAAACTATCAATGATTATTACTCCATTGAATAGACTTAACAAATAGAATTATAAATGCATGGGATGCGAAGGTGGTTAAATTCCATCATCTACGTAACAAGATACTGAAATCTGAAAATAAATACAAGCTTATTTTTTGTATGTTATTCCTATTAAGTATTTCGTATTAAGTATTCCTATAATAGACAATATTTTTTTTTAAATGCCGTATGTGCCACAGGATGTGAATTTGAAACTCGAAGGAATTTCATGCACTTGCAATATATGCGGAGTACAACACAAATTGCAGCTCTGTGTTGATCAAAGGCAAATTTTGGATTTTGTGTAATACTTGGATTAAAAGGCCGATAATTGCTGAAACGTTCAAGTCGATCATTCTAATAGGATTGTCGCTTCTTTCATTAGGGAGATTTTGCTCCCTGGAACGTTTAAGGAATGAAAAGCACTATCGATCTTCTGCGCTTGCGCAGTTTGAGTTTTGCATCACTTGTGCATCTGCGCATGCGAAGAAGATCAAGATTGCTGTCCATTGCTGCCCGCTAAGGCGTGCAAAACTCCCTATTGTCACGGGAGAACCTCAGTAGATAAGAGACGCTTAAGTATAGAGGGACATTGACTTCGGAGTATTTCCCCGCCCCCTTATTCTTATTAGTATAGAACAGCGAGTAAATACCATTAACCCCGAAACAGTTGAAAGGAAACATTCAAAGAAATATTACGATGATCCGAAATACGATGTAATGATGCAAGAAATGTTCAGATAGAAGTGAAGAATTTTTTTAACTTCGGTGTTGAGAATGTGTTTTCTTGTAATGGATAAGCAATCCGATGGACAGGAGATGACGTTGAAACGATATGAATAATGGTCCAGTGGTGGAGCAATGAGAGACTAGGGAAGTCGGAGAACCCCGCGAAAACCTACCACGTGCTCGTTCTGTCCTCAAAGACCACGTCACCGCCCGGATTCGAGCCTCGGTACCCGGAGGAGAGCAGCTAGCACGCCCCTTCGCGAGAGAGACGCAGATGAAGGTTTGAAGGGCACAGGGATCACGGAAGCCCGACGGGTGGGCGCCACGGCGGCGTCGGGTTGGGCGGCGGGCAGAGCGGCGCCGCGGGAACGGAGCGCGGAGCGGGGCGGGGCGGCGCCGGAGAGGAGGGGCGCAGGGAAGGGAGGCGACGGCGGCGGTGGCGGCCCGCGAGTCGCGAAGCGCGCCGCCTTCGCTGCCGCCACCGCCTCCGCCTCCGCCTCCGCCACCGCCGCCGCCGCCGCCAGCCGCGGGGAACCCTGGTCGAGCGCGAGACGACGACGACGACGACGTCGCGCGCCAGCCGCGCCGCGCCCCGGCTCCGACCCTTCTCACACACACACGCGCGCACGCGCACGCCCTCACCTGCGCCCGCGCGTGGCATCTACCCGCCCCCTGCTGTTCGTCGGCCGCCGCCCCGCGCGGACGCGCCGGCCGCCGGGGAGCCCGCCTGCGCCGCCCACGCACGCCACTGACTCTGACTCCACCTGCCGCTGACTCCGCACCCCCGCGGAGGTAAGCTCGCCACGGGCGCGCGTCCAGGGTGGTCTAGGGTGGTCTCTGCGAGGCCTCTGCTCGTTGAGAGCAGGCGCCACTGATTCGCTGTCGCGCTTAACGTGAGGAGTTACGATTGTCACTTATTGCCACCACAAGAAAGGAAATTTAATATTAGGAAGCGTGCGATTAATTTTGACGTTCAAATCTAATATTTTGTTCAAAAGAATTTTCGGGCAATAGTTGAAGTTCTTAAATTAATTTGTAAACATAGTATTTTTGTCTAAGGCCATTGCAATTTTGGCTAGTGTTAGGTGGGAGTAGGAGTGTAGTATCAGCCTAGGGTTCCTTGGGCAAATGCGCTGCCCGCTGACGAATGGGATGAGGAATCTTACGTCAAGTGTAGGTGTTGCAATTCTTACGTCAAACGCACGCCCGGCGCCGAGTGTCGATCCGAATCGCAGAGTAGTCTGTGACGCGGCGCCCATCGTCCACGTGCGCCCCCGGCGGCGATTTGGTTGCGTTTCGCCCGGGTTTCGGGCCGAGACGAGAGCGAGGGGCCGATCCACCGGGGGTGGCCGGTGGCGGGGGGGGGCACAAGGGGTGGCGGAGGCGCGGGGCCCTGCGGGGCGCTCCGGAGCGGCGGCGGCCCGTCTCCCCCGCGCCGTTGCTGCGCGTACAAGTGCGAGGGCACGCGCAGCGCGGCGGGGCGGCGGCGCCGGCCGGGCGCGCACCCCGCGCGCAGGTGGCTGAGGCGCGCAGCCCCGTCCGCCCGGAGGCTCGCCTTCCCGCCACCACCGTCGCTCCGCGCAGCACCGCGCAGCGTTGCACAACGCGGCCCCGCGCGCGGTTCGGTTTGGCGGACGCCGCCACCGCCGCCACCGCCGCCACCGCCGCCGCCGCCACCGCCGCCGCCGCCGCCGTGGCGACGGCGCGCGAGCCGAGCGGGTAGCTAGAGGCCGGAGCTGCTGTCCGCCTGCTCACCAGGCGCCCTCGTCGCCGTTTGGGCTGGAAACGCCACAAATTACGAAACGAATACCCGTTTGTAAAAGCTGCGAAATCAGACAGCTTTTTTACAGTTGCGGAAAGAAACATACAAGTAGCGCTCATTTTCTGCCAATAATGTAAGACAAGCGATGAGTCATTAGATGGGCAAAAGAATTGTATTAGATATCGCAAAAGTATTGTCGTCATTCCGAAGTTTTCGTGAGATTGTTTATTACGGAATGAACATTGGACACAAGTTATTTTAAGTTAATGAGTTGAAATTTGTAATATTCCCAGATGTTTCGCATTGAATGCCTTTTAACAATATTTCCTTCGGTGCCGCAGAACTTTCCTTTAGCGATTATTTTCTACGATAATTCGATAATTTCAACACTATTTTGAAATGAAGTAAGGAACAACTCGTCATTTTCTGACTATTTGAAGTTATCCGTACATATTAATTTCATTTCCGAATTCCTATTTCTTGAACGATGTTCCGATTTTTTACTTAACCTTATTCATGAGAATGGAAAATAACATTCTGCAGCTTGTACACCTATACATATGTACGTACATCTGTGACATGAGCACCTTGTAAGATTCAGTATAATTGAATCTATAAAAAATTAAGTCATCAACTGTACAAATTTGAGTCAATGTTTACATCCTGTCGGCAAATTTCTTTATTCTTAAGCGACTTCCTGCGATGCTCAATGAGCGAGTATTTCCACTACTACATTCCCTGAACTAGACGGCAAACGGCCCGGAGTTCCGTCTCGAAGTCGCAAGCTTGCCGAGTTCTTGCGGAAAGTTCTAAATAAAGACCCCTCGAGCACGGTCAGCAGTGGGTGAAGAGTCCAGATGAGTCGAGACGCTTATTACGAGCATTAATCACTCACCCAGTTCACTACGCTGTGGAAAAACGCAGACAGCGCAGTTTCATGAAATCATCCTCTTCCATGTGTCACTGACGACGTTTGTGTTGTGTATGCTAGTGGAATTCTAGTGCTAGTGGACGAGCTTATTCCGTCAAGGTCGTCCTGAAGTCCGTAATCCTAAAATGTACTCTCCTGATTGTCCGTATTAAATGATAAAAGTGATACTATCGCAGACGTTTGCGAAGGGAATGGCTCTGGAGAGAATAAAAGGTTGTTGGTTCGAATCCCTGGTAAGGTTAGGATGTTTTCATACAGAAGGATGGAATACAATAGCAACCCACTACATGTGTCACTTCATCATCCGTATTATCGTTCATTAAATAGGTAATTTCCGAGAGCTTGTTAAGTTCTTTGTACTAATGTACAAGGTCTCGGTGGGAGCGAAAATATGAACTCTTCACTAATAACAATAATTTAAATGAATAAGGGTATTTACAATGCTAATGCTATGTCGGCCTAAATAGTCGGTCTGTTTGAAATTGGATTAGAAGTGAACGTACGAGGAATATTGAAAATAATATAGTAGTAAATAGCCTAAAAATGGTCAAATTGGTGTTGGGAAAGGCAATTCTCATTACAACTGGAATTCCGGTGCCAGCATCATCAAGAAAGAACAAAAGGGTGTTGGTTGGAATCCTGCCTAAGCCGCGCGAGTATGTTCTCGTTCACACTTTTCAGAGAGATATTATGTGACCTTCATATTCAAGTTTCTGTCGTATTAGTGAATTGGTAATCGAATCGCAAAGAGCAGTAGTGCATTTTCTTCGGCCACACCTCAAAAATTGTTGAGTCCGAGTTTGTCCCAGGAGTTCCACCATTATTACGGCATGCCCTAAGCAGACCAGAGAGAGGGCTGTCAACCTGTGGCTTCTTTGCCTGCCAGCAGTCCGTCTCCGAGCAACGGAACTTTATTTACTGGACAGTAATGTGACCACGAGTGCTTGGTACTGTGGTTTGAAGGAGCGCCCAGCGAAGGGTATAGCTTAGCTGCTGGCTTGGGTTACACGCGCCCACACAGGCGTTTATGGGCGTGTTCTCAGGCTATAGAGTTTCTGCGTCCGATCGATCTTTCTCGCCTGTTAGGCGTGTGGCGACTCAGCTCGCCTCACAATTATGCCGCTAGTAAGATGTACCGGAAAATTGCTCGAATATTAGTCTATCACTTTTGTTACATTCAACGATTCTGAAACCCTCTTTTCCTGAAAAGACGTAGTTAAAGGCACGAGACAATTGAACAATGCGGTATGACCCGTCATGATAATATTAAAAAAATGTACGCTTGTTTTCTTATAAACAAACTTGTTTTATTAAAAAAATTGGTTTCTTCAATACAGTCGTTATAAATTCTTCGTCTCAAACTCCGAAAACCAACCAAAGCTAATCAATATTTTTTGGTTGAAAAAATTTACAAATTTCACTAATATTTGAAAATAAAATGGAAATAATCGTATAACTTAAAAGTCTCCTAACCTTTAAATTAATGTTACTCAATATCAACAGATGTACTTTTTTATTTAAGGCCTATTAGAAATCCTGTGTATTTACTTTCAGATATATAAATAATATTTTTCGTATCCTCACATCAAAACCTGTATTTGGCAGATCATTTTTACGCCACAAACTGGCTTTGGCGACGTAGGCCAAGAATGAATTTTAGAGGACGGTTACCATGGCAACGTCAAGTAAACAAAATGTACAAATGAGTTGACACATTGGCAAAGAATATTTATTATTTTTTGAATACAGAATGCTTTTAACTTATTTATTGTTAACGTTTTTATTAAAAACAATTTGATATCTTCTTAAATATTATACCTGGAACTCACGTCTTCCGGGCATTGAGCACTCGTGCTAGGAGTTTCAACAGAAATTGAAGTAGTCTCAACTCTAACTGAAGGACAATTTTCGTTTTGCAAGATCAATCTAGCTACTTTATTTTATTATATAATCTACCGAATCTTCCAGATAGCCTTCAGCTTCCTATGAACTTTTCCACCATCCAAGTCTTTTAATATTTGTTAAAGTAGTTCTAGAGCCTGTTAATATCGTAGCGGAAGACCGCCTAAAACAATCTCCAGTGTACTGATTTGCATTAGGTAATTTTCGAAACCGTGCAACTGTGGTAGGGATTCTACCAAAACTATGAATGCCAACAGGTTAAATGTAGCACTTATTATTTTTATAATGTATGAAAAACTTGTCGTGAGGCGTGTGTTCTGGTCGCATAGAAACACTTTCGATAAAAATATCCAGGGTTACGGGAAGCAGTACAACTGTTCGAACGCTAATTTAATATTCGTATTTCGAAGCGTAATTATGAGAGCAGAATATTTGTCCTCCATATCTTTTGTAATCAGGTTATACAGTTCTTCTCTTATGGATGCACCTGCGACACCAATCATCAAAGCCACCTAAATGCTACATGTGTGTGAATCTTAACTCTACAAATTGCAAAATTCCGTAAGAAAGAAATATTACATTACTTCCTTTTATTAATAAATACATGTCATCAAGTGCTGACGCCATAAATGTATTTATCTCTTCTTTTGTAAGAATTTCGATTTTTTAGGTTCACATTTTTCTGACTTGCGCTTCAAAATGATTTACCTCTGTGATACTGCCCGACACCTATGTTTCCTTTTATGCCTAGGGTGGACTTTAGCATTGATTATTTGCTCCATAATGTTGACGGTTTCACTGTCTGGGACTATTGTACACATAAAGTTCGTTATCTTACCCAATTAAATTAGCTTTACTTATGAAAGAGTAGTTCCTTTTCATAGAGATTAGCCAGCATTAGTCTCATTTACCACAGTTACATATTTCTCTTTCCATTTTGAAAAATAGTTCATACTCTCTTCCGTATGAATCGTCTGATTTTTGAGAAAGTAAACTTTCAGTAGCAGCTTCATCTTCCTCAATGATAATCTCTGGAATACCGCACTCCATACTTGCGAAACAAATCGCCAAAACCAGCCGCAAATTCTACACGCTTTAACAATAATTGTGACAATACTGAAAACTTCTGAAGCGATAATGTAGAACATCGGCATCTATACGACGAAACCGCATGGTATAAATAAGATCTCTCAAACAATTCAATCCTAACATTGGGAGGTGAGTATACGAAAAATATTTGTATGCACCTCGGCCGAAATTCAATGATTGCTGACTCGGTTAGTTCACCAACCACAGCTCCGCTCCGCCCTCGGTTGGTAAGTACCTCATCCAAAATCATTCATATTTCGGCCTTGATACATAAATAAGTTATCTATATCTCAACACGCATACAATTACATAAATCATTGTGGATATTTTATTAATGCAACAAAGATTATTTTCCTTTATTTTCTAACTACGGAGTAGAGAGAAAGGTATGTAATGCTGCGCGAAAAAAACGGAGAATTTTCGACAGAAAAACTCTTATTAGAGGTTCATGGTAACGAAAAAGTGGATAAATCCAGAGTCTAAATTTATAAAAAACAATTTTCTATCACGTGATGTAGCCAGAATCCATGTTTTGTGGGTCCTTGATACCGAAAAATCGAACGACGGCAAAACGTCTATCCGTCTGTCTGTCCGTCTGTGAACAACGCTAGCAGCTAAGCCGTTCAGCCGATTTTCTCCAAAATTGATTTCCTCCCATTGATCTGGCTAATGTCGCGTTCCCTTGACATTGAAACCGTTATTTTAATTCTGGGGGTATGTACCATTAAGGCCCTGAGACATTTTCAAAATTTAAAAAAATGGCTCCATTGTTTTTGATTAAACTTTGTTGTTGGATAGTGTGAAGATCGTTTAATGCAATTCCTGATTTTTCGAAAATTGCAAAAATTCAAATTTTTTTCGAAGTCGAAAATTTGAGTACTTTTCGGATAATTTTGCGTGAAAATACTGGCGAGAAAGTACGCGCTGTTTTACCACCACTAGTTTCTATGGTGAAGCAAACTTCTCGATTTCGTTGTACATTTTTAAAGAAGTATTATTTCATTTTCAAAACCACTGCCTTGGCACCGAAAATACCATGCTTTTTTTTTCTTCCCGAACATACATTGTTCATTTCATTACACAAGAATGAGCGCGTAAGAAAAATAGTTATGTCTATAGAAGTGTAATTTAACATCCATTAAGGGTTTTGCCATATATTTTACAGTTGCTAAAATAGCGCATGTGACTAAACAACACTGTGCCATGCGTTACAACTCGTTCCCCTGACCGCCCTTTGACCTCATGCGCAATCTGGCCAATCTCTCTGAATGTGAAAGATTATGTAGTACGTGACCCATATATATCCAACTACGCAGAGTCACTTGTGGAATTACTGACTGCATCACGTAGTGGTGCATATAATTGCAGAGAGCGCGGAAATTACGTTTCCAGTTGAAGAATTTTAATTCGCATAGATGCAGTGGAAGGTATTTCTCATGGAAAGTATTCCTTTCAGGTTAAGTTTGCCCTCACATACAGCTTGAGATACAGTACATTATAAACGAGGTGTCTAGCATCCAAATGCATAGTATATTGATAGTTTTCATTAATTCAGTTTCCGACGGTTGGTCGTTTTCTTTTGAACCCAACGTTCTCAGTTTATTTTTGATCCAATTTTGGTACCGAGGCTCTAATTAATGGTGTCACTCGGTCAACCATTTCATTTGTAAAACATGATTCTCAAAATTAGAAGACTATTTCGAAATCATATCACTTACAAATTAAATATTAATAAGGTACAATATTGTGGTGTTCAATGTAATGCACTTTGTCTCGCGTTTGTTGTATTCCACGCTTTTCAGATAGATATTATGTGACCGCCTTCAAGTCTCTGTCGTACACGTGAAGTGGTAATCGAATCGCAGAATGTAGAAGTGAGGATCTGAACAGAAACAAGAAAATTAAAATGGTAACGAAGGAAAGTGACTGTCTCCCTCTGTACACATGGTTCATGCTCCCAGTGATCTTTGTCAAGGCAAGTCTCGCATTTTTTATCTCCCGATCTCTAATATTGAGATAACTTTAATACAACTACATGCACTTGATTTACCTCGCGTCTTGCAAAATATTTCTTTTTCATTTCAAAAGTACCCGGATCAAAATTTATATTCATTTGAAAATTGAAATTTTATCGAAAAATAAATAGAAATATTTCGCACAAAAAAAATGATATTGCACTGAAGATATGCATGATACGTACGAAATATAATGGAAGTACATTCTTAAGTACTAATACATTCACCATTTCTTATGAGAAAATAAAAAGGAATTGTTCAATATAACAACTGGGTTTTTATAAAAAATGAATATCAATAATTGTCACCTTTAGTTGAAAATTGTTCTTAAACTAAAATATTAAGCATGGATAAAAGTGAAAATTAATTCAGGAGAATTACATTACTATGTAAAAATAATGTTTTTTAACAATTCAAAATACCTAGGTATGCATTTGCAGATTATGGGTGCATTAGCAGTGAATAGCACGCGAATGCCGGAACAGAATCCTAATCGACAGACCTCGCGCGATTTTTCTTTTCTCATTCGTCTTCCCTCGTGTCCCCTTACGAACACACATACACTCACGTGCACTAAACTACCACATATATCGAGAGCTTAGATCTTGCCCCGGCTGGAGCAGTGCTCCGCTGGTAAACTACCCGGAGAGGGGGAACCCGCAAGTTAACGTGTAGCTCGGCGGCGTATCTTATGTTCCAGCGGAGGAAGGACACCTTCAAATTCCTGGGTATAACACCCTATATTTACGGGTCAAATGACTAAAGTAGTTGACGTGGACGGAAACAATAAATAGTCACCAGCTGAGGTGGCTCAATGCATCAACTGACGTCACTGCAGTAACCGGGAGGTTCTAAGGTTCGTGTACTAACGGTAGCAGGAATTTAGACTGTGGATAGATAGCTCGAATTCAGCCGCTGTCTGGAGGAGAATTCTAGCGGCCGGCTGATTTGGTCGGTAGTTTGCCGTGGTTTCTCTGACCCAGGCGAATGCCGGAGCAGTACCCTAAAAAACTGGCCATGGCCCACCCCGTACTTATACCTACATGCACTACACTACTACACGTCAGGAGATTAGTCGAGATCTTAGAGCTTGTTCCCGGCTGAGGCAACGCTCCGTTAGTGGGATACTCCTGAATGTGCAAATCCCCGCAAGAACTCATGTAGTTCGGCGCCAGTTTTCACCCTCCAACAGAGTACGAACACTGTTACCTCCCAAGATAAAAACATGCACTACACCTACGTGATGATTGGCCATAACCGTTGACGCGCCCTGGAACAATAAATAGCCGGATAAATTGCGGATTCGGTGGTATAACGGTCAGCGTACCGGACTTTTGTACCCAAGTTTGCTGGTTCAAACCCGATCGAAGCCGTGGATTTTTAAGGGCGAAAAATCCCTCGTACGCCTTCCTTCGCGGGGGGAGTAAAGCCGGCTGTCCCATGTAGTAGATTTACTGCATGTAAAAGAGCCTCAAGCCTAAAAGAAGCCTCTGAGCAAAATTGAGATCCGCCAGTTTCGTCGCCCAAGTTAATACCTCCTTTACCCGCTAGGTGGTGAAAGGAGCATAGCGAAATTTGCGTGGTTAGACGGAAGAGCGGGCCTGATGGCCCGAGTCTCGCCACGTAAAATAAGGCATTCACTTAGAACTCAGCCCCCTGCAAGCAAAGTGCGCGGTCCCAAGTGTCACCCAGCTCGCGTGGATCCACGAGCTTGCGTGACCTCCTTTGCTTTCCTGGGCGCCTCGACCTCGCACCGGCCTATCGCGAAGAGCAGATGCGCTCCGGGCCGCGCCGAGGCGGACAAGCTCTCAGCTGCAAGGCGCGAAGCGGCGTTGAGTTATGAGCGCATTAGTTGAAGTGCTGCGGACGCAACGGCGCGGACAAGCTACGCGCCTAGCGCAGCGCAGCCCAGCCCAGCCCAGCGCATGACACGCGCGGTCCTCGCGTTGGCCAACCGGACGACTTGGAAATGGTGACACCGTCGGCACCCCGCCGGACGAAATCCGGGCAAGGTGGAGTGCGAACGGCCTCTTCGAGCTCCAAATTACCGAACTTACGGAACGGCTTTGAGTTTCACTTGTACTTGTAGAACATTTTGTTTGGATGTTATGAAGGGGTTGAGAAATGTGAAACTCCTAGAAATGTGAAACTCCGCAACATCTAGAAAATCGTAGATTTATCCCATTTTGTGTGATTATTTCTCGACTGACTTACTTACTCATGTGAAAATGGGCAGTCGATTAAAAGAATGTTAAGCGTCGTAAATTCTGAGCAAACTGCGTCATCAAACCTAACACTGACTGATCAAGATTCTACAACGCTGTACCTCTTGCAAAAATATGATTTCTTGTTACTTCCCTTCTCAACTTAACTGCTGGACTTGGAAGTTTCGGAAAGACAAGTTAGAAGTAGAGTTTCGTCATTAAAGGTGATATCACAAATGATGTAAAACTATTCGTATATGGGTACTGGCGAGAAAAGTTATATTAATAACGAAGATCCCATTGTGTTCTACAAAGAAATGCATTTTAATTACACAAATTTTCAGTCGGATTTTATAGTCTGTTCGTACATTCAACCCGCAAGAGGTACACAAAATTTCTAGAAATTTTTATTTGCCTTAAATCTGAAGCATGAAAACATGCTCTGTGCTTTTATTGTTTCTTGGCGCCAATTTCGTGTTGAAGTTGGAAGTTGTTATAGAAACACTGAAAGCAGATTTCAGTTAATTCAAACGAGTAAGCTGACAGAACCTGATTTTTCGAGTTATAGGCCTTCATATATAAACACAATTTCATTGCGAAAAAACACGTTCATTATAGACTTGCCTTCATTAAATAAGCACAAGAAAGAAAACAATCTGATTGATTAGTTCTTGTGCTATATGAGAGGCATGAATGTGTGTATCCTTTTTGAAGCAGCGGGAACAACGTTCGATAGATTCAAAAAACAGAGAGAAGATGTAGATGAGCATACAGACTGAAGACAAATTCGAACGCGCTTGGTCTTAACTAAGGGTTCTCATTATTTCAGTGTACTTTTACACATATTAAAAGTCCTTAGTTCTAATTGAGATTACCCCTGCGTCCTGTTACGAATCCGATAATAATTGGACTTATCGTCGGTGCCTAACATCATCAAAATTGTCATTTTGCAGTTCGCATTTATCCTGAACGCAACACTTTATCTCGCGACCAAAGACGAAGTGTTCAGTATACACCTGGCGGAATTGTGAATTATCTTGATCAGATCTGGCCCACCCGCGTCACGCGGGTAACGTATGGCTCGCCGCGTTAAATTCGGCAGCCCGCTAGACCATTTCATATAACAAATATCGAAACTTTTATTTCTTCTTGTACCCTTACAAAAATATTAAATAAATGAAAATGTGCACTGCTTCTGTCAACAGTATACCTATATTACTACCTTCATTTAATAATGTAAGTTAAAATAATTGTGTACCGACGATATATCGCAACCTAGAAATATTCCAAATTAATATATTTTGCACAATGAGGTGAAAGTGATTTTTGATCTACATGTGTTTGTGAAAAAAATCACACGTAGCACAATAGCTGAGTTGTCCTATGTCTAATATAAATATATATTGTAAAAATGACCTGGAAGAAAGAAACAAATACTTTATTAAGTAAGACTCGTGAGTTATTTTTATTGAATGACAGAATAAAGTTTTATTCATTTTGTATTTTTGTTCCTTTTTAAAATAAGTATATTCACCTCAAGTGCATTAACGTTACAGGTTATCAAAGTGACGTCTGAAATCAATTGGCTCTTGGTGAATCTTGATCTTGATGAGTGTTTTACAAGTAAAAATATACTACTTTCTTAACATCGTTGTATGTAACATTGTTCGTAATCGATTGTTTCCTTGTGTACCGACAATATCACAAAAAAATAATTTTTTTGACATGGCATTCTTCCGAACGAATGTATGAACCATCATATGAATTGTTTAACTATGTTCCCCGTGCACAAACATTGCATGTTTTTTGTATGAGAAAGCACGATAGATGCTATTATGCTATAGATAAAGACTACGAGTCGTAATAGCGAACATGGAAATCATGTAAATGTGGAACGCAGATCGAAAGAAAGTTGTATGCTCATGAAAGCTTTTCATCGTTTTCACACATAAGAACTGGAATTAGGACGACAGAAGTGAGATATAAGACAGTGCATTCCGTCCAGTGGGACACCAATAGACCCATTCAGAGAATAGATCTCGTGTCTATCCGCATGCTAGCACAGTGATTGAAAATCGATGCTTCGCGAATCAATGATGGTCCACGAGAAAAAGTTGGTGATCCGCAAAAGAATCAGAGCAACTTATCGTAGTAGTATATCAACTTAAAGTAGGCGTGTATCAAACAAGCAGGGTCACGTGTCGCACTAAAATGAGTAAAATTTAAATAAGTTTCAATTGTTTTCTATTAAATAATCTATATTTATAAACGTTGTTACCATTAAACAACCTGTAAAAATGTTATGATTAAGCATATATTTAACTTTTTTATACTCCAATAAACATTTATAATTGCGTTGTATTAAATCGGTATTTCTCATTACTACAATGGAGGCTATCAGATACTTATTTTACAAATGTATTTCTCTCTTTAAAATATCATTTTAGTAGTCCGAGGAACTTCATAAAATACGGATTTAGTGGTCAGTGAAGTCTGAAAAGTTGGCGACTGCTTTGCTAGTGTGAACTAACCGCCGCGCCTGAGCCTTTTCAACCTCGCAGACTAGGCTCTAGAAAAGGTATCGGCGTGGGCGTGGGCGGCCGGCGGGGCGCGGGCGCAGTGTCGGGGTGGCGGCGGGGGGGCAAAGGGGGGGCAGGCGGGGCGTGGGCGGCGGAGGCGGCGGCGGCAGAAGTGGCAGCGGTGAGGTCGGGGGCGAAGCCGGAGGCGGCGTGGACTGGCTGCCGCCCGCCGCGCGTCCACAGAGCGCCTCTGTTGGTCGCCGCGGGGGCCTGACCCACACTGCGCAGAAGGGAACCTCCATATTTGCCGGGCGACGCATGGCCCCAGGCGAAAGAACGCGCCGTTCATGCGGCGGGAAACGAAACAGACGTTCCAGAGATACGGATCGATCTTGTGAACGTGAAGCGGGCCGTGGATTCAACCACGCGACGACGGCTGGGACGGCGCTTGGACAACCGATGAGAGAGAAGTGCCGGATCTCGGTTATGCGAAGGCTTTACAAAACTTCAGCACGATGGAAAATAAAAAAAAGTATTTTAAATAGACTTTAAATAAATAAAGCTACGGTTTCGGAAATTAGAGTTGCTCTCGATGAGATGTCCATGAAACATCGTAGGATTACAGTATTTCACTACTGAGATACGCGAGTAAAATGATTGTAAAATTTTTGATTTGTGAAAAACGTTATTTTTCCTTATGTTTTGAATTTATATATTAGTGGTTGCAGCTTTAGCTTTCAAATTCCTGTTTATTGTCAGTAATTGCGTACGTATAGTATCCATTTAACATAGGACATAAAATTTACTGTTACTCCACTGTTTCCAAAGACTGTGATTTTCTTGCGTAAATGTCTTGTTTGTGATGTATTTTTTACGATTACTGGCATTACGGGCGGTGCATGCGTTCTAAATATAGCAATCAAGTTAGAGTAAAAAAAGAGTCGATCACCTCACTAGTTGCTTCGCAGTTTGAGGAAAATGTTGTCAATATATGTGAGATCATTCTTTATAATGCCGCTGTGAGCTGCTATAACAAAAATCGACACGAAAGCTCCGTGAAAGAAAATGGAGAGCGTAAATTCGAGCATTTCTTGTTATGTAGTCGAGCAATGTATAGTACTAATTTGTTTTTAAAATTTCGAATCTCATTAAAGATATTTTATTGTTAGCAGAGTCATAAATTCTTAGGTAACATCATAAACATTTTAAAATAAACAGTTATTAGTCTATAAGATTTCGTTAACATTTTATAATTCTGGAATTATGCTCTCAGCCGCAAAGGTAATGTTCTGAAAAGTAAATAGAAATTGCTCATATATGTGTTTTATCGATACTATTTGAAAAAATATAAGACTATGATATTAGAAATCACTGTAGTACAACTGAAGATCAGCTTGGAAAGAGATTCATTAATGTACGGCATCATAGCGAAAAACTTTAACTTGTACAAAAGGCCACTGTATTCAAGCTGCAACTAATGCAAACCCTTAAAGTCGCCAAACATTGATCAACAAAGATTTTAAAATATTTATATGCCTTCAATTATCTTTAGGAATATTTTTTATATTTATGTCTACTAATATAAAATATTAATGTTTACTTCATAGATAAACTCAATTATATGAAAATAAAATAAACCTTCCATATTTCCTTGCGGTCGCAGGCCCAGCTGAAAACACTCGCTGCATTTTTTCGAGAGATGAAGTGGCCACTTTGATCGATTTAGCGTTCCAGCCATCAAGGCCTCGCACATGTTCGGCCCCTTTTGGATCTGGAATTCGTAAGTTCGGATAGCGATGGTTTGTACAGCTGTACTTAAGAAAACATGTGAGAAGCAGAATGATTATGCGATGCTGAGCATACGATTTTAACAGTCGAGCCAAAGTTCATTAGGTGTTCTGTTGAAAGAAAGGATGTAAATGCCTACTATTATTCGTTCTTAAAGCAGCTGCTGCATCATAAAATATATCTTAACACGCTGCTTAGTTTCCTTAAGGTACATTCGATATGTATTAAATATTTTTAGACGTGTTAAGGAGGAAAAAATCCCAAAAACGTTCGTTGACGTTCATCCGATTTTAATATCTCATCTTTGACGGTCGATTCAATCTGTCTCGTGTCAGCTTCATATTTTCTGACCAAAGTACTAATACGTCTCTGAATGCGAATCTCATCTAATATCATTGAAAGTATTTACTTCGTTTCGCAATATTCGTTTTGGCGTTAGTATTCTTAAAAACCAATATTCTTTTCGTGAAAAGCTATGGTATTATGTTTGTGCAGAGTTTCAGAATCTTCTTTTCATTTTAATATAAAAGAAACTAATTCAATTCCTTCGATCCATGCAACAAATGGCATTTTATGTCTACACGCTGCAAAAAATCCCATTTGAAGACTTTTGTAAGAAATACATGCAATTTTGTGTTCAAATAGCTACCACAAAGGAACTTTAATACTCTCTCAGTAGAAACTGTAGTGTCTGTTCTTCACTCATGTTTCATTTTCTTATTACTCTGAACTTCTTCCCTCTCTAACAACGTAGCAGTCTTCCGTGGTTAGGCGGAAGAGCAAGCCTGATGGCCCGAGTCTCGTCACATAAATAGTCATTATTATTATTATTATTATTATTATTATTATTATTATTAAAGCAGTCGGGGTTTGGAAATGCAAAATTTAATGAAATTTGTCGTGAAGGTAGCATGCTACACCTAGTAGGTGGATGAGTAATCTTAGGGCACAACAGTCACGCGTTTCGTTAGAAAACGCGTCTAAATATCTGGCATGACCAGCCACCCACTCGAGTAGTGTAACCTGCTGTAGTTCACTGATGGCACTTGATAGCAAGTCTAAATCGTGCGCTGAATCAGTTTTGTTCAAATCCTGGATGCGGTCTGTGTTTGCTTTGTTTCGTGCATTATTGTCATATCTAGTTTGGTTCTCCTTTTTATGTTTTTGATGTAGGACAAATGTTATTTCTGAATAAACAAATCAAATGCAATCATTACGCACATTAACCCCCTTTGAGGGTCAGATAACTAGAAATTCAGAACATTTTGAAGCATTTGAAATCATTTCCATTTTCTTCAACCAAAAATCATAAAAAAGCAAGTATAAAAAATACAATAATCTGAAAAAATATTGAACTGAAATTCTTAATATTATAATTAATAGCAAAATTAATAGCCGAAACGATGACGCAATGGGGAGTTGAACAACATGTTCTGATTTAGATTTCTCGACGCTGGTCGTTCGCACGTGATTTTTTCTCCAAAAGGCATGGCCATTAGATACCCATAAGTGAACTCAGAATAATGGCCTACCTTTAGCCATATTTCCCAACTCTCATTGCCCCCTTGTAAGATTTCTAGAAAGGAGAATATTTAGCATATGAGTATCGGAAAAGATTATATGACGTGATTCAAACGATTAAGTGCAATATATAGAGTATCCGCTACTAGGGAAGGGCACTTATTATCCATTGATCGTTTATCTGAAAACGCAGAAAACGTGATTTCAGCGAGCACGTTTTGCAGATGACGTGTTTCGCAATGTCCATTCATATTGATTCCCTATTCTCATGGCCAATAACTCGTATGATTAAACATTACATAGCAACGTTGTACGACCAAACCTTACATCATTAATTCTGTGTATGGCCATTGCTCACAGATCTCAAGTCTAATTCTTTATGTCTGTCATAACAAGAATATTCATTCTATTTATAATTAAATAACACTAGATGACTTTCAAGGTCATATTCATTAGTAAATGAATCAACGTTCACATCTGTATTTCTTGTTTAATTTATAATATTAAATTACAATACAATTCAAGTAAAAATCTGTGCATTGTGATATTATTAAGTGGTAAAGATGAGCCAGAAGAAACACAGAACACATGAAGAGGTCTCCTGCAACAACTTGTTAAACAAATTACTTATTGGCAGTAAATGTAAATATAATAATAATAATAATAATAATAATAATAATAATGATTTATTACGTCAAAACAATTTCATTGTATGTGACGTTTTGTGTGGAATAAAGTCGCGTTTACTGTCCATAAGAAAAACGGTCGTTCGTTCTTATGGTAAATAGAGCTGAGTAACTGGACAACAACCATGATGGAAATAGGATACCAGTGTTAACATTGAGTTGGATCAGAAATGTTTACTCCTTTTCTCATTATTTGTTCATTGAGGTCCTCCGCCTGTTTATTTTTAGTTGACTTACTGCTCACTGAGGTGATATCTTACGCCTATTCGTATTAATATACATATTTGTGTCTGCCATTTACAAGCTGCAAACTAACCTTGAACGTGAAAGAATTCAATTTATATGATTTGTCCACGAGAACAGCATTTATATACTTTTCCCCTAACCATATCAAGGTAACTGAATACATTTTTAGGAAGTAGAATCACCATTGTCATACCTTATTTCCTCATTTATTTTGCCAAACTCTCGAAGGTTATGAAATTTGTTGTCAAAACGTTCACACTTTTATATTTACATAACGTTCATGTACAACACAAAAGAGTTGACATATGCAGAACACATCTTTTTAATCTGTTAGAGCCTCAGAGTGACACTGTTTCTCTAAAGGCGGCGTCGATTTCTTTCAAAGTCCTCTCTTCACCTGAACGAGGCAGGTTCTTTTCGTCGTGCACGACGAGTTGAGTTAGGTATCCTTAACACAATAGCTATAGTGTCCACTTTCAAGATTATCGGTATTTGACAGCTCCAGGAATTGTATTGGGCCCGTTCAGCTTCTTCCTTTTCGGGCTTGTAAGAGGGTGCGCCGGCTCCTAACTCTTGTTCTCGCCAGTCGTTCCTGGAACTGTCAAATCGAGTAAATGCCCGGCACGCGAACTCGGAGGACTGGCAGTATACTCTGTTCCCATTGCAGATAGGTTTGCGTTCGTTCGATTGCTGTTATATCGATTTGTAACTAGTACATTGCATATTAATATGCTTTTCATTATTCATATTAAAGAGTTTCATTTATTTTCGTTTCTAAGAGAATCATTTGTCCGAAATAGAGGGAAGTTGGTGGATTAGGACCGGTGCCTAAATTGGATCGCACAGGTCCGTATTTCTAAGCATGAGAGCATTTGGATCTCACAAGTTAGTTCTGATGCTTGTGGGTGCTCTAATGGTATCGATTGTCAACTTTCAGTGAGCAGCAGTAAATTTAACGGGCAGAATTAGTATTTCCGTGGTTTCGTAGAGTCGCACTATTTTTGTGCTGAATATCGCAGACCATTGTGTGCTGATGGAGTAAGTAATTGACAATTTGATGCTACACGTTATGCTTCATTATTTTCGGGATATGCGTAGTAAGGATAATGTTATCGTTGAGAAAGATGTACAGGTTATCGGTTTCATAAAGTATGTGAACGAATTCCTGAAATTGAATCACTGTCAACAGAAAACAATGGAATCAAAAGGAATATGAAGAACGTGGTATTGTGCTCTATTTGATGCACAGTCAGTTATAATAGACAAGCCAACCTAGTAGTAGAAAATGGTAATGAAGACGTCTATTTAGATAATTCTATGAATAATCGCAAGAAACAATGGAACTAAAACGTTTAACGAGACAATGAACGATATCTTAAAGCACCCCAGGTATCATCTGGTAGAAGAAGTAGAAAGGACAATTTTATCTATCAGTCCATCCAAACAGCAAGTAGGGCAATTGAAAACTCAAGCAAGATATTTCAAGAGAATAAGGGTAAACATGTTTCTGTACACAAGTTTACACACATAACATCGCGATGATGTTAAACTAGCTCGTTTAGTTCGATATGAAGAAAGTGAAATGAAGATGATACGATAGTGTGTAAAATCATTAAATAAAGAGGGGACTCTCGATTATATTCCCAAGAAAATTAATTCTTTTCAACGGATTAAAATTGTTTTCGTTATCGGCAGGATGTATAATATCACTGTTATGATCATTAAACAGATAAGTTTTCCGAATTTGTTTATCACTCGTGCAATTTAGGTCCAAATTAGGCAACCGGAATTTCAATTTGTATCGATTTCACTTTCAGTTTTCTTCATCCCTCTTTGCCAGAAACCTATTTAAAATATATTTCATAATAAAAGTACCTAGATTGTAAATTGTTTTGGTATAAATTTTGTTTTACTTGAAACTTTTGCGAGAGCTTGGTAAAGAAAAATATAAAATTGGTCTAAATTAGGCAACTTTGCGTTATGAATTCCTCATTCGAAAACAATTAAAAATTAGAAATTTAAAAATGTAAATGAAATCGAAACTTATTTCATATTAGTAAATGTTCGGTATAACAAATTAAAACTAGTATTTAACTACTTAACATATTTCAAACAATGCCTGTTCGCTTCTAAAAAGTAAATATCAACGTCTGTAAAATGCAATGTATACATTTTTCTTATAAATTCTGTGCTTCCGAATATTTTAAAGACAATTCAGCGAAGTTATTCAAACAAAACTACGGGTTATTTCCAAACAAAATTTTCTGTGATCCAATTATTAACAGCGTTTTGGCGAGAAGCAACAAATTGCCACAATCTTTTCTTAAATGATTTGTGGGAGTTGAACATCGAAATTCGAGCCTCACAGTAGCTGGGGCTTCGCCACGCTGCCGACGGGTGACGAAAGATGGGCAAGGAGGTCACTGTGACTGTTTAGACAATGCAGCGCTGTGTTTCTCGGAATCGTTGCCTTGCGCCTCTGGAGAACTTCTGCGACCAGCCTTCTCCTTTTGAGGAGCGTTTTTGCCCCATAGCTTTCACGTGATACTTCGTCGTACGTAGAAAAAATAAACAATCAAATATGGCTTTCTAGTTTATCAAAATGCTACGATAGAAACAGTAAATTTGCTTCGAGCCTATTCTCATTTACTTGTTACTTACCTCTCACGTTGATTACCCATCGAATATATCATTATTGGAGATTTTCCTTACCAATACGTAGGTCTCCCATCTATAACATTCGACTGCACGGACAAATACACACTTCTGTGTTCTCTTAGTGGAAATACATTTTGGATAACAGTGCTAATAATGGTGTTTAAATGTCGAAACATTTACACGTTGCCTCTATGTTTTTGACAATTATGAAAAGATGAAAGTTGCTTAGGATTTATAATCTAAAAGATAATAAATGCTCAATCAGTAAACTCGGAATAGTAAAAATCCTCTTATTAAATATGAAATTCTGTGTGATTCAGCAGTTAGACTTAAACACTGCAGCAAACCTAGTAGGTAATTCAACAACTGACCTCAATAACAATAAAAAATCCGTTCTCCCATGGAGGAATCTTCATCGCGAATACTTCATCGCATTCTAACTTAAATATGACATTTTCGATTCAAGAATTCTCGCGTAATTAATGCATTACATAGTAGTTCGTTAACGCCTGTCTGGACGTAAATCAAGGATCGCCAACATGATATTTCTCGGACCAACGAGCAAACACACGTAGAGCGTCGCTAATGAATGATGGAACTAAAAAGATCGCCTTTTCCATCGCTGCGTGATTTTACGCCCAACGGCCCGGCATTTCCATCCACGTTACGGCAGCTCTCCATTGAGGCGCGTAGCTCGACGCAACAGCAGCGCCGCGCGCGCCCGCCGCGGCGGAGGGGATACCCGAGCGCCAGCCGAAGGACGGGCGACGCGCCCGGCCCGCCGCCTTCCATCTTCTTCCGCTTTAAAGCCCCCCACAGACCGGCGCGAAATGCCAGCACCGCACCGCTCCCAAATGTCCGCAGTAGAAACTACGCGTCCCGTGGTGGCTTATGAGCACGTTCAGACCTGTGCGGCAGGCGAGTGTCGCGGCAGCGAATTGGAAGCGTTTTATTCGCGGCGGATTTCCATTAGCGGTCGGACGCGTTTTTTCCGCTGCTGCTCTAGATTCGCTGTGGAAACCATGCAAAGATCCGTCGGATGTCGAATATTTTCAGCTTGCCAGTGAATCTGACACGACTGAACGGTTAGAAAAAATATTCTAATCATGTTAAGAAATTTAATTCGTTTAAAATTTAATGTAAATAAAATTAAACTTAGCTTTTTTTAATGTGTTCATAACGTTTTCTACATTTTCGTAATGAAATGTTTCAATAGAATTATAATTTGAATTATAATATAAATATAATATATTAGTGCAAGAGCATGTCGTTCTCCAGGTGTGATAGCTATACGATTGTTGTGTCAGATTTTCTTATGTTTCTTTGATCAGATTTAAATTTTGATCAAAACAGTCACTGATCATTGTAGTAAATAAAAGTGTTTCTCGTCCTTTGTGGCATCAAGGTATGAAATTGTCCGTACTTTTTCCTCTCTAGGTTAATATCATGGATCCTTTTCTACGTTTCCTAAAGAGATATTAACAATTTGTTGGGAAATTGTAGATAAATATGCAAAAAGCACCGTACCGCTTGTGCTCAGGAAACGTACTAAGAGTAACTTGGTATTTCTATCCCCTGCGTTAATACAAATGAGCGCCTCTTCTTTATCGGATGAAAACTATCACCAAACGCTAAACTCACAACAGACGCTGCTGTCTGAACGGACCTACGAATTTCGTCACCGCATCTAGCGCGGAACTTTCCGCGCCGCACCCATTGCGGATGATCCGCGCCGATCTGTGGGAGCCTTGACGCCGCCACGTTCTTCCAATGCTCCGACACGCCCCCGCTCCACCCGGCCACAAACCCCGCCACGATCCACTATGCCCTACCGCGCACCTTCCCACCATGGTACTCCACGCTCTCACGTCACGCCCCACGCTCCTCACCGCCTTTACTCATAGCGAATACCGAACTCATACAGGAACACTTCATGCACTTTTTGAACCTATTTCATGTTGTGTGCTGTTTTATGACGTTGGAAACAGTGGCGATGTCTAATATCCCCAAAGGATTATATGAAACCGCATTATCTGAGTAATTATTGTATTTTTTATTTTTATATTATTTAATCTTTATAACGTTGATTATCATATCTAACATTTTAAATAAAACTAGTCGTTCTACAACAGCATAAACTTTCTCTTCACATTTGTAACAGCTACTCAAAATAATAGTGTTTGAACTCTCAAAAGTGTTTCAAACTAGCTTTTGAGGGGGGGTTGTTGCACGCTGAGATTCGAACTGAGGCGTAGCACGCCACACACGTGACCCCTAAACAACTAACCTCACAGCTAAAGTGAAGCTTCTCAATACTTAAAAAATAAAGTTGAAAATTGGCTTTTGCAATTTTCAAAAATTCAGATAGTTTCATTGACATTATTTCATGATCTAGTTTTAAAGAACTGATTTTAACAAAATTCGCTGCCAACCATATTGTAGTTTTTGCGATGTTAATTGTTTCCAATTTTCGAAAAGATCGATTAATAACCGAACATTTGATCTGCACCATTTTTATAAGCATTCTTTGCTCAATGTTAGGAAAAAATAAGAAATATTTTAGACCCGTTTTTTGATGAAATGTTTATTTTTAGTTGTGTTAGTTCCAAAAAAATTATCCGAAAATGACTCATATTTTCCAAAAATTTACATCACACTAATTAAAGATCCAATTTTTAGAATACATTCAAAAAGGGAAAAATCTCTTTCATCAATATTGTGGTTTTGCCATGTCAATTTTTTGCAGTTTTCGAAAACGGCGCTATTTTGCAATTTTTAGTATCAAGGACCCAGAAGAAACGGATTCTGACTACACAATACGTTGGAGGAAGTATTTCACTGTATATAGGAGCAAGATTAATTCACTTTTTTGCTATCAAGTCCCCACAATACGAGTTATTCTGTCGAAATATAGTTACATTACACCGCAGCAGTAGACTATTTTCTCAAGTATCCAAGGACACCCGCACATTATAATCTGTTGAACTATTCCGGCAATAGATTTAATAGTCTTCAACTTATGTTTATGCAGTAGTACAATAGAACATTACATTCATCACAATAAGGTCCGTTTTCCCTTGGACAAACATTTCGGGAGATGCATTTATAAAAACTCCTGTTCACGTATTTGATTATGAATTAACTAATACTTTTTGTTTCATAAAATTAAACTGTATTGAGGTTAACATTTCTTTTTTATTAGGAATTGGTGCAGGAAGTTGCGCAAAGAACGTATATATGTGTGTGTGTGCGCGCGCGCGCGCGCGTGTGTGTGTGTACGTGTGTGCAAATAATTGGCGCAGGAAGCTGCGCGAAGACCGGATCTGGGCCAGAGGCTGCACTGGTCCCAACCAGAGGAAACCGCGAAGGAGACGGAAACGCGCGCTCGGACGCGGTCACCACACCATACTAAGGCGCGAACCATTCTTCTCTGTGATAGTCGTTCGAAAGCAGGAGGACGATGCTTGAGGTATCCAAACATTTACCAAAAGCTCTAATGTACGCTACCATTATTGCCGTCAACTCAATGAATAAATGATGTGGCTATCGCGACATGTGTTACTCTAATTGTAATTCACTGCATTGGGATTTCGTATGTTTGGATGCCCTTTGTGCGAATCATGACGGTTCCATAATACTTAGCAACCGAAGTATTAGTGAATTGTGGAATACGTCAGGATGATTAGGATGGGCACGTATAAACATCTATGCTCGAGATGGGTTTCGAACCTGGATCCCACGACTCTTCGAAAGCAGTCAGTCTCGCCTAAGTATAGTAGTTAATTGTTAAATCAGCATATCCGAACATCCAATATTTTAATTTGCATTTGCTCGAACGTCTTTAGACCGGGAGCGGTATCTCAGTGCATCAACTGATGCGACTGCAGCGCCTCTGACCGGGAGGTCCTAGGTTCGAGTCCTGACTGCGGCAGGATTTTCGACACTAGCTTTTCAGCTAGGTGGAATTTAGTCGCTGTATGGAGAAGATCTTGCCGCCGGCTGCTCTGATCGGTAGTTTTCCGTGGTTTCTCTGATCAACACCAGGCGAATGCCGGAGCTGTACCCAACCAAACGGGCCACGGACCGCGCGCAATCTTTCCTTCCTATCCTCTCCCCTTACACACACACACACACACACACACACACACACAAACACACACACACACACTAGCATGCACTACACTACCACATATTCCGGAAGACCGGTCGGGAGCTTGGAGCTTGTCCCGGTTCGGGCAGTGCCCCGCTGGTGGGAGAGTCCTGGTTAGGGGGAAACCCCACTAGCCGACGATAGGTCGGTGCCGGATCTTGCCATCTTCCCTGAAAAACATGCACTACACACAGGGAACTAATGACCGACGCCCTTGAAACGTCCGGAAACACGAAAAAATCAATCAATCAATTGAACGTCTTTAGAATCTTACGAATTTATACAAACTGTGTTAATGAGTATTTTTTGTTTTAATGTTTTTTATTGTTTTAATGAGTATTATATTTTCGTTGTAATTTCTAAAGCAACGTAAATTGTCATAAGGAATTGACTTTTCCATATTTTTTTAAAGATATTTCTAAGGTATTTCGATCCGTTTGGGCACCCTGGTTCTGCCGCGGAATCATAGAATAAACAAAAAAACATATTCGTGTACTGGCAATTGAAAACAGTCATAGCACAGCGAGAGAACGAAGCATGACCGAGAACAGACACAGACGTGAGCAATCATCGTCCTCCTTAATACGTACTGCCTCCGTCGTCTCAATTTTCTCCACTCTTATTCCTGCACTTATATTTTCCTTCGTTCACATACGCGTCCCCGCACACCCTCACACTCACACACGCGTGTGCGCGCACCACACTCATACACACAAGTACACACGCACACATACGTTCACATGCATATATACGCCCACACATAAACGTTCACTCACTCTAAGGTACACACATACTCCTACGAACGTATACGCACATACGAACCTTTGTAGTTGAATATAGTTCTCTGGGTGACATTTGCCGCATTTTGCGTAGTGTGTGTGCCTTGTTCTTCTGTCGCACGTACGCGCCAGCACACTCATACACACCGGCTGTGTTTAGTTCAGAGCCATCATTGCCGCTGTATCTACAGGGACTTGTATCGAGAGGTCGCAGGGTTTGCGTGCCGAAATTGGCATGTTTTGGATACTAGCTAGATAGCTCGATGAATTCAACCGTTATTTGGAGGAGAATTCTTGCAGGCAGCTGCTCTGATAGGTAGTTTTTCTTTTCTTTCTCCAATCAACAACAGGCGAATGCCGGAGTATGTACCCTGAGTGCTAGAGTAATATATCCTAACAAACCGTCCGTGGACCGCGCGCGATGTTTCCTTCTTTTTCATTCTCCTATCCTCTCCCCTTACATGCACCCATTAACTCTTACATGCACTACACTACCACACATTCCTGGAGATCAGTTGGGAGTGCTGTCCCAGGGAGTGCTTGTCCCATGTGAGGGGAGGGGGCGCTGGCGGAGATATCTGGACAGGAAATTCCCACGCAGACGTCGTAGGTCGGCACCAAAACTTACCATCTAGCAAGCGAGAGACGCCACTGTCAGGACCGCAACTTCCAGGGCTAAAAAACGCACTACCCTAACAGGATGAATGACCTTATCAGTTGACGTGCCACGAAATATTAATCAATCTCTACGCCTACACGCGCGCGCGCGCACGCACACACACACACACACACACACACACACACACACACATAAACACAATCTTCCCTCCTCGTGGTATCGCTGCACCGGGAGAGCGGGGCGTCGGCGGTGGCGGCGCGCTGTGCGTGGAACCCGGTTTCGTGTGCGCAATAAAAATTCGCAAGTCCCAGTTTGAAAAGTGACTCACGGCGGAGGCTTGCCTCATACGGCCAAGCGGCGCGCAGTCCTCCTCCTCCTCCTCCTCTGCCCGCCGCCGGTGCCTTCGCCACCACTGCTGCCGTCGAGCCACCGCAGCTTCCGTGCACATCGCCCTGCGTCAGACCGGGCGACCTTTCCCCAAGCGAACGAGGCCCTCTGCCCCGAGCTTCCCTCTGCCAGGCTAATCTTCGCGTTCCCAGGAAGTGTATTCTTGACATGACATGTTCCTTCGCACGTAAAGGTTTTAAAGCGTAAGTTCGCTAAACCATATGTTTTCGAGAGTGGAAATGACCCATTGTTCGTATTCAACGGCGATGGCCTTTCAAGTTTTACATTTTTCGCCGCTCTCTAAAAATAACCACAGGCCCTCTTCCTAGAAAGCTTCGTGATACCTTCTTCGGCTATCACTCTAGTACAGCCTTTTCAGATAGGAACTTATCCTATCTACAACGTTTCATTTCTACTTTTCAATCTGTGCTACTTCTTCGAACTTTAAATTTGTAGTGGAAGTGTTATTGCTTGAGCTACGGCCAAGAGTTTCGTAATTGCACACTGTTACATGATATGTTCCACAGTTAAATACAGCGATGTTCTCTTGGTTTACGAGCTCTTCCATGAGTGTTGTGAGAACCTCACCTGCAAGGTTATAACGGAGAGAGGTAGAATTTACAAGACACACTTTCTCATCTTTAAGCTCGGTTTCATTGTAGTTCAGCCATAATGTATATGCGCTTAAATTACTCACTTCAACAGTTCACAAGTTTTTGTTAAAACTCACAATATGAAAACTATACAGTTCGAGCTGTACTGTTCTGTTTCTTGCTGGCAACGCTGAGTTTCCAAGCGGTGTTGAGCAGCACGGGAGAGGCGAAGGGAACAGGTGCCCTCGCATAGTGGCGGGGCAGCGAAATCAGACTCCAGTGGTTAAAATAATTGTGCTAAATATCACTAGACTGCTTGCGCAATTTGGAATTTTGCTTAAGTGTGTGTTTGTTTGTGCTGAATCCGCAAGATATGTACTCCTCAGCATGTGTGTACGTGGTGCCCTTTTCACGAATTCATACTTAAAAGAATTGGAGCTTTAAAGTAGGCCTTTTCCCTTCAACGAAAATGAAAGAAACAAGCAGCCGAGAACGGAAATGCTTAAACGAATTATCGCTACATAACACTCCAGAAGCTTGCAGAACAAAAGGTCGTCGAGAGTCTTTAACTTATAATTTCAATCTCAGAAACATCACTTTTCCAGTTTCCCACAATGATTTCAAGAAAAAAATTATTAAAAAAAATAAGGATTTTTAGAATAATGAATGGACCGAGTCACCAAACCAATTACATCAGATTAGGAAAAGTATCTTTGATGACCACCTTTCTTAACTTCACAAGAGGAAATATCAAACTGTACTCACCAATTTAAAAATTGGCCTTTCCAAACTAACCAATCAGCATTTACTAACAAAAGAAATGCAAAAAAATTGTGACCAATGCCAATCTCTCCTCTCTATACCACACATATTATTGTTCTGTTCCATTTACAAAGATATCCGTAAAAATACGCAATACATAACACTCTTCCAGAAATTCTTAACAACAAACATCACATTGAAAATGCCTTTAAAGTTTTAAAGGAAATTAATTTTATCAATAACTGTGAGAATCTAAGAATATTTTATGCACCAATATTGTTTCAATGTTACTTAAAATAACGTATTAGTAATGCACAATGTTTTCTGATGATTGTTTTTATTTCTATTCTGTTGCCTTTAAATGTGATCGTTAATGGTCGTCACGTAATGTTACTCTTATTTTGACACATTATGTATTTATGTTTTATTTTGAAATTCTGTGTTATGTTCTCTTGTACGTTGTGTGTATTGCTTTTGATTGTGGTCGCTAATAACCTGGTAGTTCGTGCGACCAATTAAATAAAGCATAATAAAAAAATCGCTTTGTCGGAATATAAGGCGAAATCCTGTCATGAAATATCATTTGAAATCGGTTTCTGGGAACTATGAAAATGTGTCATATCTTTTATAAAACATTCAATAATAATGAAATAATATACATCTTAGGAGGAAAAGTCCATCGAACGTCAAAGTACTACCCGCGGGTAGGTGGAAAAATACTTCAGCAAATGATACAACTCTACCCAAAGACTTGACACATGTTTATGTATACCAACGCGCTAAATCCGAATCTGAAGCCAGAATTGCGCCACCACCATGCAATTTTTTTAAAATCGCGAAAAAACACCTTGAAATTGTGAATTGTAAATTTGAGTGTGGATTTTGAAAATTAGAAAAAGTGGAGGAGGATGGCTCAATTCTGGCTTCAGATTCGGATTTAGTGCGCCGACATTTATAGATAAACGTGTGTTAAAGTCTTTGGGTTTGAAAACAACCCCCGAAAACAAAAACAAAAAATACAATTTCACGGTGCTTTTTTGCCATTTAAAAGAAATTGGATGGTCATGGCACAGTTCTGACTGCAGATTTGGATTCAGCGCGTCAAAATACGTAGAAAACTTTAAAATGTCACCTTTTTAAGGACGGGAATGGCGCAAGATTCGGATTCAGCACGTCGAAATACGTAGAGAAACATGTCTCAAGTTTTGGGGTCTGACAACTTTTTTTGTGTGCCTGTGTTATCGATAGAGTAGAAAACTTAATCCCTGTGTCTTTATCTATTTCTTTCTTGACAAAATCCAAAACTATTTCCAATTAAAAGGATTCAATTGAAATTAATCATGGGAGTTTTAGAATCGTTGGTAGAAAACGAAGTGATTGGCCAAAAGATCTGCGTGGCAACGCTCTTATTAAAGTGGAGAAAACGTGCGCTGAATGTAAGGTTAGTTCCTCAACGAGACTTGTAAGCAAGAAAACATAGAATAACACAGCAATAAAAAACGAATAGGAAATGCGATGTTGTCGGATCTAAAATAATCGACAAAATGTCAGAAAATATTTTGTATCTTCAAACCGACAATTAAAAGATATAGGCGCCTTCAAAACTCTTATGTCCGTAACAATTTAAAAACACGTGTGGAATGTATTATGTGGAATAATCTGCAGCATTTGCTAGGAATCATAATTAGATACATTTTCCAAATTTTGGACTTTCTCCGTTGGCAATACATTTTTAGAGACGCCGTTATTTTTTTAAGCTGACAGCTAAAAAATTCCATTTTTATAGCATTTTATAGCAACTTGAATCTTTTTCATGAACGTACTACGTGGTAAGAAACCTTCCTGCAACACTAAATCATGTATCTTCATGATACAGCACAAAATATTATGTGAGGTAATACTGGTATTAATTGATCATTTTATCAAACCTATCATTTGGCAATGTCGTGCGGCATTTAGTGTGATTTTTATGGCGTAGTAAACAGTTTTACGTTTTTTGGCATCGTGCGCGTTGTAAGAAGGAATGACTCATCTCGCGTATATGGAAAGCCACTTTCTAATCTGATGGACGTCGACGTGTGCCCGTGAACGCTTGAGCCGCGTCTTTGGTCGCGATATCACGGACAGAAATTCCTCCAATAACATTTCACTAAGATGAATTACTATTTCTTATTAAATATTTTGTATTGCAATGGGACATTCAATAATCGTCGCTACCTTTTATGATGCAGAAAACGAATCTTAGTGCCGTGGCGCTAAGATTGACAGAGGGATTGAAGGGAGAAAACGAGAGAGAAAGCAATGATAGAGAAAGAGACGGAAAGAGGGAAGGAGAGGGAGACATTCTATGAAAACATCTCCGTTACCTCTATTTCTCTTCTCAAAAATACAATTCAAAATCTGTAGCTTCTTGCAAAACCTTTCTCTTCTTTTCGCATTCATTCATTTCCAAAAAATTTAAGTGGCGCCACTTGACACCTGGAAAGGTTTTCAATCTTTTAATACAGTTTTTTCTGGTAGCGTATTCTTAAACCATATGTAATAATATGAACGAAAAACAGGTTTTTTTCTCGAGTTGTTTAAATTATATGATACAATCGCTAGCTGAGATGCAGGAAATTGTTCTGCAGATGAATGATCTCATATATTAAAGTTATTGAATAACAGAAGCAGAATGCTTAAAAGAACATATTAACGTAGGTTTTCTTTCGTAAATTTCGTTTTATTTCTAATATTAACTTAAATAATATCTCTATATAATATAAATATAAATAATATAAATAATAAAATATATAAATAATCTCTAATATTAACTTAAAAAATAGCCATTAAGTTCCTGCCTGATTATATTGGTAATGTGGATATTGTATTTCTCATTACTTCCAAGCTTATTGTGTGTTAGTGTTGAATTAGCGTTTAGAGGTGGTGGCGAAAATTATGTAAAGTGGAAGTAACGAACAAATTTGTCGTAGACGACAAATCAGGGAGAATGTCGGGACCCTTCAACGAAATCCCGTCATTTGATTCCGCCGCATGCGCAGTTCAGTTCTCCACAGAATTGTCGTGTTACGTCTTTCAAATCAACGACTTGCAAAATCTCTCTAATATTCAAATCAATCGAAGACGATAGCAGGGAATGCGTAAAATGATTATATTGCTATATTGTGTAGCTGTAGAAAATTCAGTTTCGTTTTTTTGTTCGTTATTCTTATTAACGGGACATTAATTCGTATTTTCTAATAAAAAGCATATTAAAGGTTGAATTGTTAATATCTGACAATGTTTTTATACTCACTAAGCTTGTACACTTATGTATTCTGATCAGCAAGGATACTACTATTTTACTTTCTCGCATACTACTTATAGAGAGAGAAAGTCTAAAAAATGATAAAGCAAAAATCCGCGGTTTTTGGTTAGAAACATTTTTGTGGGGACCTAATGTCCAAAAGGTGGTTACATCTTGTTTCAATATATAGCACATTATTTCCTCTAAAACGTTGTGTAATCAGAATTCACGTTTTATTAATCCTTGATACCTAAAAATTTATTGACGGGAAAACGTCTGCCCATTCGTTTGTATTTGACCTTCCTACATACGTTCTATGATCGTGATAAGCTCCACCTCTTTAACTTGCCTCCTAGTCGCCATCCTTTTATTACTTTCACGTAAATTCATTTTTATGTTCTCGCTACACTACGTACTTACTTAAAAAAGAAAATATTCTAATGCTGCAGCAGCTGGCGATTTCTGACAGGAAGCATCTTATTTTAAACTCGTGGCGCTACAACAGCGTATACTTTCTGGCGTTATTTTTAACTTTTGCATTTTTTCAAAATTCAGAGGAGCGAAAATGCTGCCACTTTGAAGCATTGTTGCGTTTAAAGCTTTATCGTAGGGGATAAATTATCACAAATTTAGAGCCATTTTTGAGCAAATTCTGAAAATGTTGATTATTCATATAAAGTAACCCTTAACATCAAAATAAACGTTTCAATCTCGCCGGACACCCAGTCTGACCAGATCGATGGAGGAATATCAACGTTGGAGAAAATAGTCTAAACTGGTTAGGCGCTACTGGTTACCACTGTCAGACTATCGGACATACAGACGTTTTGCCGTCAAGAAAGTTTTCGACATCAATAACTCACAAACCATAAATTCTGACTACACACATGCTAGAGGAATTTACTACGCATTGAAACGAGATTTAACCCCTTTTTTACATCGGGGCCCAACAATACGCGTTTTATGTTGCAGCATACTTCCTTTATATTCCTTTATATATCCAATATCCTATATATTACATTATTATATTCCTCATATTAAGTAGTATACAATAAAATAAAATTAGATCCTGCACTACAATGTCATGTACCTTTTTTAAAATACACGCAGATTTCACCTAATTATTGCTTCAATTAACGGAAATTTATTTTTTGTCTCAAAAACGAGTCCAAATTTTACTTTTCATTTTCCCCTCTAATGCAGCGAAGGACGCTTAAAAAGTGTACAGGTCTCATTTTCATTGAAATCTCTGAATTTTCCAAAATTGCATGCATTACAAATAATTTATGAAAGTATATGCGGTTGTAGCTCTACTTGTTCTCTTTGCTTCTTCTGATCCTTATGGTAGTCGCCACCATTTGAGTCCGTTCTTGTCTATGCATTGTCTTTCTCCATCTTTGTCTATTCCTTTCACTTCGTCTTTCCCTTTGCCCCCCCTTCTCTCTCGATAACTCTCCATCTCCTCCCTCCATCTGAGGCGTACAAATGCTCTTCCCGCGAGTTGGCGACGAAACATGCTGTGCATTGGGAGGGGTGCAATTTCACGCCTTGACCAAATGGATGGGTTCGTATCAACAGACAAGAGCAATTCGTGTTCTTATGTCCGGCTGCACGTTTTCTTGTCGGCGACGCATATAGATTTAATGCATTTGTCCTTGTATTTACGGCGATCATTGTTTTTGCGCGTCTGCTGAACTGGTGGGTCTGCGAGTGTTGTGCATACGGCCATCTATCCTCTGGTAGTGTTTTATAATCCCGTCTCAAATGATGGATTTCACTTCAAAAAGGTTGTTTAAATGTTTAAACAATTTATCTGTAAGTAAAAATTAGTCGTTTCTCATACTCTACACAAAGGAATTGAGGATGATGTTAAAAACATACTTAAACAAGATTTTCTTGCAGGCTGTGAAAACGTCAAAAGTAGACGTTAACTGTTTTGACGACATGACAATAGTAAAAATCATATTTTGCCATTTATTCTGTTACAAAGAAATTCTCAACTTTGAAACTCCGTTGTTACACGAGACATACGAACCCAGCTCAGGTAAACGATATCTTTTGGTAACTAGAAAAAAAACAGAACGACTCCGAAACATGTATTCATCAAATCGCTCGTGGGCTGCAATGGTGGCACAACTCTAAAAATCAGGTGTTGAGATAAATGAGTTTGAAGATTTCGCCATGTATTGGAATACCTCATTCTTGCAATCGCACTTCTGCAATTGTTGGCAGAATACTGTACTCTAAGATATGCTGCTGCTGCTGGAAGGTAGGCCGATTTGTGATTCTGTAGAATGCATTAACTCAAAATTCGTATTTTTTTGAGTTGGGCCACTATTGCGGCCCACGAGCAATATGGATGTTGTGAACCACAACGTGCCATTAATCCATTCTAATTTATCATTGTGCCATTTAAAACCTGCTAAATGAGATTTGATGTGACCCACTTGAGACTGATGTAACTACCCTGATCGTAAAATTGGAGACATCGCACGTAATCTGACTGCTCATGAATTTTCTGGGAGAAGCCTACACATTCCAATGGCGCCCTACCATTTAAGTCGCATGTGTAAAACTACGTGGACGTACCGCCAACGAAATTGTCGACCGATCCGGCGCAGTTCAACGCAAATCAACGAATGGGAGACCATCTTCGCTTACGCAGCACGGTCGGACTGAATCCTAAGAATGCTCTTGAAAAAAAGTTATTTCCCAATATCCTTGATTTAGATTACATAGTCAGAAACAAGTTTTAAAAAACTTCTTAAATCTTGTCAGCTGATTTTTATAATTTTTCGGTTGATGAATCCGCTTCTGAACTCTGTTCGTTTCCATCACCCACAGTTTAGTCACAATTTTATCTAGTAAGATACGGGAAATATGCTAAATATGCAAAGAGAATGAAAAGTAAGCGCCGTTTAAAAAATACAACAGAATTTTATTTAGACATAGAAGATGGCTATGCAAAGGCTTTACGTGTCTTTTGACGTATATTTTCTGGTTCTGCTTGTCAAATGCAACTCTTGACTGTGAAACCGCCACGCCTATCGATGCTTGGTAGTGGAAGGGATCACAATGTAGAAATATTTTCCAAAGCGTATACTATTCTCATTGTCATTCTAATACTTTCTCATTCTAACTTCCTGCATCTCATACGTTTCTAGAGACTGAGAGCTGCATTTGCCTAACTTTACAGAAAAAAATGTTAAAATTTGAACAAATGGTGATTGATACGGCATTTTTAAGGTTATTTTTGGAATCAGCCCACTTTAAACGATAAGAATTGCGTGAACATACAGAAAATGTTTTTTGGTCGTTGGCCTGTGTTATTTATTTTGAACATATTTAAGTTTGGATCGAGACACTCTAAATAGGTGTGAATTGTTTCTGGCAGTGAAAAATAATGCATGTCCAACACGGGCCATCAAACTCTCTAGTGATGGGGGAGGGGACGATATCCGGCACCCGTCAATCCCCTCCTGGAGCGCGCGTCCTGCAGCAAAGTGCCTTCCTTGCGAGGCGTCCCTAATAGAGCTGTTCCGTCAAAACATGCCCCAGCGGAGTGCATAATGTCGATGGCACGCGAAGAGCCCAGCCAGGCGAGCGCCGCCGGCCCCCAGAAGCTCACTGCGCGCCGCGCAGCACTGCGCAGCCAGCGGAGGTTCGACGCTCGGACACCGCAGACCTGCGGCCCGCACCGGCCGCCCGACCGCGGACGCACAGTGGGACAGAATCAACGAAACGCGACAAAAAGCCTTCTTAAACACTTGCTGTTCTTGTCGTCGCCGTCAACGGCCCGAACTTAGTCAACTTATTCTTTTGCCTGTACCCGATAGAGGCTGTATTGTAGGGCCTTTTTTAAAAAAATTGACACGACGATCCTCCAGCACTACCAATTGTTTTTGGCTCCCATGTTCGCGCTTAGACAATGGCGTAATAATGGTCTCAGTCATATCCATCCATTATTTGTTTTGTTTCCTTGTTGAGTGAAAATGGGCTCTGATTACGAGGAGAATAGTCAGATGTTTTAATTTTGCCCACATTTATACCGGGTTCGTTTACATCGCACAAGCATGACAAGGCATACTGATGATTTTCCGCCCTTTCAAAATTCACCGTGCCCAGAAGAGAGCAAGTGGGAACTTGCATTGGAAGCATGTACTGGCCTCCATACAACTAAGACCGTCTCTTGCATTATTCTTAAAACTTTTAGTTTTCAAGTAAATTTGTGAGTCGTGACCTTCCAGGGTCACTGCCGTCTTGATAGTTTGAATGGATGTGTTGTCTGGCAAAATCCTAATCAGGATGATTCGGAGGTACACACAACCTCATATTCAATGATTATCACGAACCTGTCCAGCTTTTGTACGGTAAATCTTTGTGAATTAAAGGCATCAGGATGTGCCACATTATCATCATCATCTGATGCCGACGCCTAACCCTAACCTCCACCTCCCCTAAGGATGTAAATATAAAAGCATGGTGATTCTTTGACGAATTATTTTTATCAGCTTCCTTCAAGTTCATCATCTTCAATAATCATGTCATTTGCGGAAATAGTGAATGTGACGCCCGAAAAAACTGTGAAAATAACCTGCAATGAGCTACGGCCCCCGTGTGGCGTCATACAGTCGCCACATACAATAAATATTGGCTGCGTGCCTTTCATGCACAAGGAAGTAGGCTGCGACAGCGGGCAGCATGCAAGGGACGCCTCCCTGAACAAAGGGAGGCTATATCGGGACGGGAAACCCGGCTCTCGCATAGGGCGAAAGGCAGAAAACCCCAGGGCTGCCGTGACGTTGCGTTGCCACGGGGCCAGATTTGTGAACCCCGAAGTTCGGCTGTCGGGTAAACGCGGCTGGCGGAAGCGGCGAGACGACGCAGTTCCGTCAGCCGGCCCAGAGGGTATAAAAGCGCACTCGCACACGACTCTTTCGTCTGATTCTTGAGCTCTGCGTGGGATGTCGTGTGAGGGTGCGCGGCGCGTGGCACGTCGGGTAGGCTACGGGGGCAAAGGGTCTGGAGCCGGCGTGAATTCGTCGTGATTTAGAAACAAGGGTGCATCGCACCGCGGGAGTAATTCTTATCTGGCAAGCGGTTGTGGTGACCAGGTGAAGTTCCTCTTAGAAATAGGCTGTAGATATTGTAAATAGTAGATTCGGGTGTCGGAGGATATCTGTAATAAATATTAATATCACACTGTTTCACGTCTGTTATTCATTGCTGCGACAATGACGCTACACCCGTTATCTTCTCCGTTACGCACCACTGTGCATCGCGGCGACCGGCCAGGCCAGCCAGTCCGCGCGGGTCGCTCGAGCGCGGCCGCGTGGCAAGGTGGGGCGCGGCGCGGCTGGCAGCGGAGCGGGGCTGAGCGTTGCGGAGCGGAGCGGCACGGGGCGGCGAGGCGACCTTGCCCGGGGGCCGCGCGGAGTGACGCGTCACGCGGCGGCGAAGGTGGCGAAGGCGGCGAGGGCGGGGGGCGGAGGAGGGAGCGGCGGCGCCGGCGCTCGCGAGCGGTCACCAGCATGCGAGGGTGCGAGCGAGAGCGTGGTTCAAACTTGTGGTTTATTGAAGTACGTTTTTATTTTTATTTTTTTCTCTCTTCAAACAGGCACTACAGGGTGTCTGGGGAGGAAACGTCGAAAATCGGAAAATAAGCTCTTAAGACAATTTTAAGCCTATTTTGTCTAATAAACTCCTTGTATATTCCGAATGGCTGAGCCGCAATAAGCACTCAAACGTTGGTTTGAAAAATCCTTTCTAGGCAAAATTATGCATTGCTGAAGCATAGAAACACTCCAGAAACAAGTGAATTGTGTATTATTTACAAAAGAAAGGAATTAAAAATTAACCGAGAAATGAAAAAGTGGTTAATTTGGTTTTTTAATGGTGTAAATTGGGTGGATATTTTTATTTCTGAGATAATTTTGCTTCGTGAACAAATATATTCATTTCGTTTGTAAATAATAAACAATTTACATGTTTATGAGGTGTTTCTATGGTTCTGCAATGCACAATTATGCCTAGAAAGCATTTTTTCAAACCAAATGTTGAGTGCTTATTGCAGATCCGCAAAAATATACAAAAACTTGTATTAAGAGCTTATTTTCCAATTTTAAAAGTTTCCCCCGCGAACATCTGTATATAGGGAATTACATACGTGTAATAAATGAGCTCATCTTGAGGAATTGAAAATTGTTGCGTGCATAAGAGGTCGTCCATAAATTACGTAACGCTAAAGACGAGGGAGGTGGTTTGAAACAGCGTTTTGCTACCTTAGGAGGTAATAGTTTTGTGTTACATAATGCTAATATTTATTTTTAATTTTTTAAACATTTGCTGAATTTATTCCTTTTTTTCAGTCTGAAACTAAAATATTAAAATATTAACAAATTAATTAAACAAATATAAAAAATAAAATGTGTAATGTATAAATTGTTTCAGAAAATGCAATTTTTTGTCAATGGTACTTCGATTGAGTCTATTAGATTACGAAGAAACTATTCACAATTGATCTAAAGTATGTAATAGAGTCCAATTAAATTGGCACAGTAGATTCTGACATACGCATCATCTACGACGGGACGTGCTGAGGTTGTCAGAAATTTTCTCGCCTACGCGTCGTTTCTTCATTAAAATATTGTCCCCAAACTTTCGTAGGTGCAGTCCACATCGCCAAATAATTCTGATTTTAATTATCATATATAAAACGAACAAAATTAATATAACTCGTTGTATTGCTTTATAATTTATTTTTACTCTTTGTAAATGGAGTGATCTTGTCGCAAGAGTTATGTAATTATTTAGGGGATGTTCAAGCGTTTCAGGTGCGTTACAGGGTGCGACAGGGGTAATCAAAATAATCCAAATTTGTGTTTCGTATTTTATGGACAGCCGCTAACTAATATTTTTGAATAAAAATTATTTTTGTATAAAACATTTACATTCTTGCACCATCATATGTCGAAAGGGTTATATGTAAATATCCTGATGTCCGAATATTGGTTTCGTACTCACCTCTTTAATAATATTGAGTTTTAATAAATTTAGGGATTCTATATTACTAAACAGTACGTCAGTGACTGTAAAACGCCCACTAATAGCTGTAACTGTAATGCACATGAACACAAAATTTACATAATGCAAAATGGAATTGTAATGAAAATGAAAATAGATTAAGCATAATGTGAAAAAACTGAGTGCTTCAGAAGTGATAAGAGAGATATTTCAAGCATGCAGCAGTCCAAAATATGCGCTTCACAGACGCATACTGCTGTGAAAAATGTGCTAGGGAGTTTCTAAAAGCGGTTGCGCGTAATTTGCAATGATTAATAATATCCTTGAATATGTTACAACTTCTGAAAGAGTCTGTCCACATGGTGGACTTGATCTACGTGATAATGAATGTTTGTGTTACAAGAATGCACGTTAAGTTGTTTTATATGTTTGGCAAGCTGTCAACTCCGAACAATTGATAACCTGTGAGTATTTTTCTTGTAAATTAATTGGGTTTGTGTAGGGCGTTTGCGTAAATTTTCATGCTGAATTCAGAATAACATTTGGAGGTGGCACAACCTCGTTTCACTCCAAACGTTTTGTAACTCCTTCGAAAGGAGCGAAAAAGAATCTTTTAACCAAACTCATGTTCCATAGAAGATGACACACACTCAGATCAAACATTTATTACGGCATTGCCCTGTTTACTTGTCGTTAGCTGTCCTCAGTCGCAAAGCGTGAAGATGGCTCCAACATGACCTTGAAATTTTTCTTGCAATAACCATGACAATTTGATTCCTTTTTGCAAAAGCCAACCGAACATCCACTTGCAAATATTATTCCCAAATAAGATATTATTGAATTTTGTAGTGCAGTACATCTAGAATTATGGCCACGAACTAAGTCTATCTTTTAATGTATAATTACAGCTCCTGAAGATGATACCATATCCAAGGTATCTAAACGTCGAGAAAAATAATAGATGAATAAGCCGACAAATAAAAAACAGAATTAACCGTTTTTCTATTTTTTAAAAATATGTAACATCCCCTGAATGTAACATCCCTTAATGTAATATCCCCTGAAAAAACTAATAGTATTTAGGACTGTCAGTACTAAAACGTGGACCAAACAGTATAGAATTTAAATATAGCTGACAGTCAAATTTATAATGAACTAACTAACTATCCACGGCGTATGGCGACCGCAGGGTACACGCGGTGATGGTGGAGGCGGCAGTGGCGGCGACGGGGCGCGCGCACGTTGCGCGTACCGTGGCTCGCCACGGTGACCCATATTCCGTCGCCGCCGCCTCTCGCCAGGCCGCGCGCGCCGCGTGGATCCTGCCCGCCGCGCGCCCCGCCCCGCCCCGCCCGGCCCCGCTCCGCCCCTCTCCGCTCCTCTCGCTCCGCGCCCGCCCCGCCCCGCCCTCCCGCCTCCCGCTCGCCCCCGGCGCCGCCCGCAGCCCGCCCGCCGCCCACCTGCGCGCCTTCTGGCTCGCCGCCGCCCGCCCCGCACCCCACGCCGCCCCGCCGCGCCACGGCGTCACCCTCCGCGCGACACGCCCCCCGGCGCCGGCCGCGCCCGCGCGCCGCCCCGGGACCCCTGCGCCGCCTTTTGCCCCCCGGCCCCGCCGTTGTCGAAATTGGCGGCGATTACGCGCGCCCGGGGTCGAGGCGGGGCGACGGCCAAGGCGGGTTTCGCGCGGGGGGGCTGTTTCAAAGCGCGGCGCTCGCGCTATCTCTAGGCCAAAATAAGTGCGCGATTGACTCAATTGGTCTGCATTATACGTATGATACAATTCTCTCGAGTGATGGGGTGAAATGGCGTGTGCTACTCAACGTGGTTGTATAAGGATCGCGAAATTGAGTTACTTTTCATTTTCATTCCTAGGTGACAATCGCCCGGCGAGAAACGGTAATTTGTTTGATGTGTAAACGCAGGCACGTATGGAGTGCCTGGTGTTCACACCCATGCGGCAACAAGGAACACTCTCTGAAGCTTATAAGGCAAGTAGTAAACTAACCGTTGGTCAAAAGCGCTTCTCCTTGCCAGCGTGTTCTTTCTTTTCGGCTCCCAAAGGCTGTATCTCAGAATCAAGATGTTTCAATATTGAAGTTAACAGATCCTGTTTTCACTACCAGGGCACGCGGGAACAAAATGCAGCTTTGTCGTTTTTGGCTTCTTTTCTCTTCCTCCAACAAACGAGCGGAACGTGTTTTGACATATGGACACGCGTATATCTTAAAGTACGCTCCAAACAATGGGAGGCTCCGTCCCTTTCCGAGTTATACTACAAACGACTGGCCGGAACCTGAGTAAAAAAGCGGTGTTGAAGAGGCCGAGAAGTTATCTGAAGTAATTTCCTTTCTGCATCTGTTGTCTAGACGTTGTTCATTCTAGTTATTCCCAATTACCTACTCACACTTCGGACTTACAGCATACCAAAGTACATGAGAGACGTTTGGGAGTAAGATCATACAGCCTCCCTGAGTATTGTCGTGTGTGATGAGTTGGAGGGTTAATTCTTTGGATTCTGTTGTTTGTTTCACGCTTGATTTTGACAACAGAAGTTTTTCTTTACAATTTCTCGTCCGGGTTTGGAAAGGCAGAACGCGTGATCTCATTACAGTCACTAGCAAAAACTTTTATGAATGTTGCTATGAACGATTATGGTATCCAGAGAGTTCGCTGTACGATAACATTGATATTCGTAATATTATTGTAAAATTGTCAGTTAATTTACGAGTACTAAGCTATTACGCTTGGAAATGATTGTTCCGAAATTTACCTCACGAATGACAAGCGTGACAAATTGGAGGAACCCTCGAAAACTTCCCAAAATATTTTGTTTAAGACAGGTGCTGTATACTAAAGGAAATTACAGCCTCATTACATATTTTGTGAACGGCAGGGAGGAATAGGAGAACATTTTTTATATAGTTGCATTGTAACAATAAAATTGAAATCATTCCGCTGAAATAGGACATAAATAATTTTAAATCATAATAACACCTGTGGCAGTATGAGAGTTTCACGAATACATCACCTGGAAGTCTACAAACCGTCAACTACTTCTTTTTACAGTTCTGCCGAGAAGCTCCACAGCATTTTTCGACATGATGTTCGCGTAGGTTGTTCAGTTTGGGGCCCTGTAATAATAAATAAGACTTCGTAGTTACGCGAGTGAAAGTCGCTTCCATCACGCTTCCTTCTCGATGCTAAGAACTGCGTGAACCATAGGCTGAGTGAGAAGTTATGAAATAAAGGAGAGGAGATCTTCCTCTCTACCTGTTTATTTAGACATATATTATTTAACCAACATTCGTCTTCCTACAAAGGATAAAACGACCGAATAAATTATTTTTCCACTGAAAACTGTTAATTATATTGTTTTAACCGTCATCTTATTTCTAACTTATTACGTTACGTCATGAGACCATTCAGTAAATTTAAATACGCGAATTTCTAGATTAAGTGATGATCTAGAGACGTCTTCCATAACGCACGAAATCAGCAGGACTCTATCATGTTTTGCATTAAATGAGAACAAGTAGCTGCTTCCTCGCGTGCGACGCGTGTATGTGTTAAGTTACGTGAATCGGACTCGTTCAGTTGGGGATAAAATATTTCGTAGCTTTGAGTGGCACCACCGTTCCAAATTAAATCATTGATTTTACTTCCTGTTCAATGTGTAGTTACGATTCCGTGAAAATTTTATTTGTGAAAATGAATTTATGAGAAAACACCTTGTTCTGTAAGTATGAACCCTTAGAGCAAACGTAGCTAATCCTTGTGAGGCCGTCGCATTAGAGGTTATCGCGTAACATAGGACTCAGGGGCGCTCTTCCAGTTCTGATTTATGATGTGAGGTATTCCAAGGAATATTTGCACATTTGCAGGTTCCCATATATCCCATAAACACATCAAATTATATCTGTCGATCCCACTCTTTCTGTAGTTTTTCCTTCCCTCCAAATGCCAAAAACTTCCATGTCTTTTTGCATAAAGATTTACTACCCGGTCTATGGTCTTAGGTCTTGTTTTATCTCCAAATTTCGACATTCCACTACCTTTTTCACAATGCACCTTTCTCAGAAAACGAAAAGTGGTCACATACAAATTTTCATGTGTTTACTCGATTCATACGAATAAAAATTAAACTTGAAGTAAAAAAATAACTGTTATTTTTTTATAAAGAATGGAATAAAATGTTAATTTAATTCGTGATTTCGTGACATTTAATTTCTCTTTGTATGACGTAAATATCTCAGTTTTCATGCAGTGATTATCTTTACATTTTGAGCAGCATATGTTGACCGATTCTTCTTACATGATCAAATCAACGTATACGATTTACATGCTACATATATATGTTGTCAATTTCCCAGTTTTGTCTCAGTTTCAATTATTCGTTTTCTCTGATCGGACTAAAATCATTGCGCAAAATCTTCTATTCAGTGTTTTGCAAGAGTTGATGATAATAGTCCTCGCTTCGCCGCGTACCTTAATGATTTTTCTGCATAGACGACCTTTGTGTCTCGTCTTAGTAATCTATTTTTAATAGATTACTAAAGGAAACACCGTTACTATGCCCATTCTATTGTCAATATGTTACTTCATAAATGATTTAATTGCTTATTGACAAGGTAATTAATCAGCCGTTATTATGAAGTCTACAATAACGGGAATGGCGCTAATGTTTCACCGCCAGATGGTAGCAACCGCTCTCCGCGAAACGAAAGGTTATTGGTTCGAATTCGAAGCAAAGTTCGGTTCGTAAGCTAGCTGTGTAAAATTCTTTGAGTTTTCACTTTACTAGACGCGAGAGGAATGGTTGAGCAATAGTTATTTTGTCGGTCACTACTGGAAAATAAAATCTGTTGTTTGCGTCCGCAAATTGTTTGTATAACACGGAAACATTTCTGACATCAAACGTTGCTCACAAAGATCGTTGGTAGTTTTCATTCAACATTCAATTGCTTACGGTAAAAGAGATGGAATAAAGATTCTGCTAAAAAATAATAAAGAAGGAGAAAGAGGAGGAGGAAGAGCTGGAGAATGGGAAGGAGGAGGTTCCATCGAGAGCGCTACTTATCAACAAGAGTATATTAATGTAAAAGCAATTTAAACTCGTGCTTGAGACTCCCACGGAATGGGATCCCCAATAACATTTTTCATTAAATTGTATATTATGAATTTGAACTTGAATTGAATTGAAATGACTTTCAATTGAATTGATTATTAATTTGAATTTTTAAACATATTTTGACATTAAATATTCAAATGGGAAGGTTATTGGTTATTTTTATATTAACTTTGATGGCGTTAGTTCAATTTTTCAATAATACTAGGAGTCTCTACTGATTGTTCACGCTTGGGAACCCTTTGCAAATGAATCCCGACCCGGTCGCCATCGGAAGGTGCTGAGCAGGCGGCGGTTCACCTGGCTCTTCTCACAGCTCAGCTCCGCGCACGGATGTGACAGGATCTTTCGTCATAGCGCAGCTTCTTCTCTTTTTTTCTCGGCGCTGAAACGCGAGACGATTTCGCCAAGGTTGCGGTGCGTGTTCGTCGGCGCACGCTTTGCGCCGTGCGCACGCTGCCGCCCGCTCGCCGCCCCTCCCCGTCCCCCCTCCTCCCGTCCTCACGTCATCCGCCCCTTCCCCGCGCCGCGTTTCATAACGCCGCCACCGCTACCCTGAACCGTGCCGAACCGGTGCCGTCCGAAGCGAACATCTCACAAACATTTCTCAGATCTATTAAATGAAAAATTCAATTGGTTGCATCTAGGTTTTCATGTGTAGAAATTCCGTATGTAGAACTACTTCTCACGTTGACACAATTTTTTTTGAAAACCCGCGGGCTGTAAAAATGCTGGCTCCTTTTTCCCACAGCAGAAGAGTCTTCATGCATTTCTTTCACTGATACATCTTAGTGATCACACTTTTTAGCTCTCTGCATGGTAGCTGAGCAATAATCAGGACATTTTCTATTAGGTACAATTTCAAGTGAAGGTGAATTCTTGAATGCATAACAATTTCTAGGTTATCTGAGAACTGATAATGGAAGAAAAATGAAACGAAACAATGAATGATGTTTGAATTCTTTTACACTCAATAATTTATTGTACATTTAAATCAATTTCTTAAAGTCAGTTTCAGCATATTTTTCAATTATTCTATGTTGAATCTTTTGTTCATGGCTTACATGCGTACTTCTCTTGCTCTTAGAAGTAAAAGGAGGGCAAAATTTCAACATTTATTGGCATCTTACGTTGAACTTCTTACTTTGCTTGGATAGCATTTGTATGCTGTGAGCGTTGAAATTGATTTTCATAACAAGACCAAAATAGAAGCCGATGACCAACTTTGGATTATGCTTTCACAAATAATTTTGTGGCTTTGGTCAGGAAACCTTGGTCAGATAATGGAGGTGAAATTGAATTTAAAACTCTGTTCTCGTTCTCGATCACATTACCATGTCATATACGTAACGATGTTCTCTTTTTTTCTCCTATTCTATTCTTTCTCCTATATTATTTCTCCAAGGTTTCACAGAATAATTCTATTATTGGAAGCAATACATCTCTGATTGTTGAAATTCAGTTATAGTCTTGCTGACATTTCGGAATGGTTCTTGTTCCGACAATATTCAATTCTTTATCCACACTACAGATGATTGGATTCTACAGCGATATAGATTACGGATCAGGATTCATTGAACCAATAGCATACGTCGAAGTAACCAATGAAAACACATTTTCCATTTGAAGTAAGAAAATTATGGAGATGACCCAGAACGGGGACACTAGTACCCCCGTTCATTTTGGAATGAATAGTAAACTAAATGATTTAGAGGCGAGAATTGAGGGAGAAAATAATACATAAATTATGTGCGTCGTTTAAAAACATTGTTTGTTTTCCAGAATTAGGCCTGAAATTTGGTCTAAAATTATATTTCGGCCTTATAGCAACACCATATACTTTATCTTCAACCATATTATTTTAGGAATCAATTCATTTACTTGAAAGTTATTCCGTAGTTATTTTTATTTAATATTTCTTTCTCACCTATCTCATTTTGGGTATCTCGGTAGTTACCCTGAAAACCTTTAAATGGTAAAAAATACATATTTCCTACGGAATACAATTTTTTCAAACATATTGATTACAAATTCGAATTTTTAAAATTGAACCTGTACCGCCTCATTTATGGCCACAATTTTGTCGAGAAAATCTATGCTTTGATAGGGTTTTGATTCCATTTATTGACGCGTGGGTTAGCACGTAATATAAAAAAAGTTTTCGATTTTTTTAATTACAAAAAGTAATTCTTAAGGACTTTCGATCTATGAATTTGTCATAAATAGATAATGATGGGTTAATTATTTTCAGAATTTTCGGAAGTCGAAAATAAAAGATTATTGACTCTGATTATATTTTATAAACTTAGATGGAGTGGAATCAAGTAAGATAACATTTTAGCAGTTTCGTCATTTTGGTTCCTGACGTTCCTGGCGTCAGCGAGGGATGATATTTACGTCTTAATGTTCTCACTTTTCCTGGGCAGATGACCACAGTGGTTGTGTGCCTTTCGCTTCAACTTGCGGAAAGATGGAAGGATGGTTATAAAGAGAGGATGATGATAGATGAATGATTATGGATATGATGATGTTCAAAAGTGATACTCAATAGTGTGAGAACGCCAAATGTGCCTCAGTCATATAATGAAAACTAATGACGCTAAAACAGCACATACTTTCTAGCCCGTCATTTCACGCAAAATTACGAGAAAAGAACTCTTATTTTCAAAAAATTATACAAGATCTTATTTCAAAATCTATCTTTAAGGAACGGATTTCAATAAGGGGAAAATATCTTTCTTCATAATTGTAGTTGTAAGAAGACACGGAAAAAAATTTTGAATTTTTGCAATTTTCGAGAAGTAAGAGTTTTTAATGACCATGAGACCCGCAAACATTGTCTTAAACGTCCTTGCCACTATCCAACAACAAAATTTAATAAAAAACGATGGAGCCATTTTTTGAAAATTTTGAAAATGTCCCAGGGGCTTTATGTAAAATATCCCCAAAATTAAAATTCAAGGGACGGCGTCATCAGACAGATCGATTGAAGAGTGTTAATTTTCGAGAAAATCTGCTGAACGGTTTAGCCACTAGCGTTGTTCACACACGGATGGACAGACAAACGGACGGGCAGACACGTTTTGCCGTTATTCGATTTTTAGGTATCAAGAACCCACAAAACTTTGATTCTGGCTACACCACGTGTTTGAGGTTTTCCCCTAAATTTAGCAACTGTATTTATACACTTTTTCGTTACCAGGGACTATAATGAGAGTGTTTCTGTCGAAAATACGTCGTTTTTCGCTAAGCATTCTTTCTCTCTACTGCAAAACTTCCTCTCTGCTGCGTAAGCGGTAGCGAGAAAGTAATAGTAATGAAAACATCCGTCCTCACACGAGATTTAAACTCGTAACTTTCGTCTTCGCATGCTTCAAATCTCTTCGTCACTGGGGTTGGCAGAACTCTTTGGACAAGATCAAGGACAACTTTAGTTATGAAGCACATTCTTCAGAATTGTAGCAATAACTTATCATTGTACCTGACCTGACCTGATCATTATATAGCACCTGACCTGACCTCAAATTACGCAAGATCGCGGGTAAAAAGGCCTTGCTGAATAAGTGCCTCGTAATAATAATTATTTATCAGGGCCATGATAATGGAAACGGTGTGCGCAAGGAGGATTATTCAATTATGCTTTAATATCATGTACCTTTTTCTAATAAGACACCTACATTGAAGTTGCTAGTAGAGCTGGGGGACGTCCGGTTCTCGCGTCGATACTCTAGATTGGTATGTTGACTGTAAGCTGAGAGGCCTTTAAATGAAAGCTTAGCTGTTGCTGGCGTAAAGCATCAAGGAGAAACTGTGAAGGAAAAGAAGACGTACTTGAGTGAACGGCTCTTGCCGAGAGTAAAGAAACGATTATGCTAATTATCAGGTAATAAATGGCCAGACATTCATTGTACAAAGAAGTACGCTATGAGAACATTGACCATAAGTAATGAAACGTCTGTGCAGGAAAGCACTCGCTAGGAACACAATAGATCTTAAAGTGAAAGTAAACACTCTGTGTGAGCGTAGCGTTCGAAAGATAGCGGAAGCTGCTGTAATTGGTTGAAATTAGGAGACTAATAAACTGCGTACGATGCAAAGAGGACGTGTAGACATTCATTATTAATGAAATGGAACCTGTTTCGAGAGTGGTGATTGGCAGTCACTTTATTTTCAATGTACCTATAGCAGCAGTACTCAATGTTCCTTGGGAGTGGATACCAAATGTTTATCAGCCATCGGAAAGTGTGTGACACATGGGAGACGTTTTCAGATTGCAGTTCTCCCCCATACACCACATGCATTTTTTAACTGTTTTGTCGTTAAATAAATAAATAAATAAATAAACAGAGAGAGGGAGAGAGAGAGCGAGAGAGAGCGAGAGAGAGAGAGAGAGAGAGCGAGAGAGAGCGAGAGAGAGCGAGAGAGAGCGAGAGAGAGAGAGAGAGACACACACACACACACACACACACACCGTCATATCATTGAAATTGTCTAGAGTTGTAATCCAAGGCACCATCGGAAAAAGCTGGAACCTCAGTTCTATCAGTACAGTTTGGTCGCATCACATGTATCCCTCGCTTCCATTGCTTAAGAAATCTTCACATTTTCCTGTAGTTGAAAGCTCAGACGGCGCGAAGACTGATTTTCGTGGTGAAGCAATCCAACGACAGTCGCGTCTGCATATTTTCTGTGCGGCGCTGGCTTCTCTTTGGAAGTTGGAGTTATCGTTAAAGTTCATCGGGGAGCTGGCCGGAGGCGGGGGGGGCGAAATAACGTTCCTCATTGTTGTGGCGGGTCGCGAGGTCGCCTGACTGAAGGCGCGGGCCCCGCGGAGCGATGGGACGAAGGAAGGAGGAGCGGGGTGCGGGCGCGGGTGGGGGCGTGTATTCAAATGAACGCGTCCGCAGCTGGCAGGCTCGTTTTGAGTATCGCCGCGTCCGATCAGGCAGGCCGCTGGTGCATATTCATTCCTTCCGATGCGTCGACGCAACAGACTAAGAGCGGCGCATAATTGAATTCTTACGAACCACCGACTGCCATTACTGAACAAGATAGCCAGCCACACGCTCCAAGGAACTTGACTTCGATAGAGCGCTGAGTCTCGTGTTCGAGACTTGTGGTCGCCTGCTTGGGGATGGTGGTTTGCTTGTAATAGAAGGTGACTGCGCGTCCTGATATATTGTTTCCAGGATGTCTCGTAGTGGAAAGGAAGTGCTATTTGTGGTTTTACATGTTGCTGCGCAATTGTGGACGTTTCTTTACTAATCTGCTTTTCCTCGTTTTTGCCTCTTCCGTGTTGCTTATGTAAACATATACGCGCTGTTCTAAAACAAAGTGTCCTGTGGATAAGAAAATTCTGCAGTATTTCAAACGGGAAACACCACAACTTCTCATAATAATATGTACAGGTTTTCTGTTTTACAATCAGTCGTTGTGAAAAGAAAAATATATGTGAGATGGAACCTTGATCAAATTATAGAATTCTCATCGTTTTCTGTATCTACCAGACAATTTCTATTAATAAAGTTTTGAATTATTATTTTAAAAAATCATTAAAAAATACATTCATATTCAACAGCAAATACTAATACTGAAACACCACGAGTGTTCAAGAAATAATTCGTTATTGAGCAGTCTGAGTACGGTATATTATTCCTCTTGCAGTTTTTTTTCGCGTAGGTCCTTGTTCTCCTGCCTGAGAATGTATTTTCTAAACTGACCTGAGTATTGCACACCATATCCTTATTTAATCCTCTCGGTCTTTTTTTATCGAAACTCTGTCATTCCCCTTCTTTGAGAAAAATTGCGATCCGTCATCTAGGAAGTATCTGTTTTTTAATTTCTTTAGTCATGGTACATATTGCAATCATACATTGTATGAACTTTGTAGGACATCAAGCATCCGTACTGTAGATGTATGCTCATGTTTCTCTACGATTTACGACCGACGATCTTTGAATAACGGGTCCTGCAAAGAAGACCCGCTAGTCAAGGTCTGTACACCACAAGAGTGATTGCTCATAAAGAGGAAATATAGCTAAAGACGAGTCGTTTCTTCCAACATTCATCGATCGATTGATAATTATGTGGCATCTGGAAACTAAGCGCGTGTTGTTCTTCCACTAAAACCGATTATGTGTAAGTAATTATTGTATTAGATGAATCCAATTTTTATTTAAAATGTCGATAAATAAACGATTAAATCAAGTAAGACTTCAAGAAATATATTTTCATTGGCATTAGTTCAAAAATCGAAGTTAGGGATTCATTAGAATCTCTAATTATCCTTCAATATACGGAGGTCAAAAAATGTTAAGTTTGGGTAAAATGTTTGTTCCTTTAAATGGAAATGCGCAATAACCTGAAAGCTTTCGGAAAAGTTCTTTGACGGTTTGATGATTGTAAGATGCAAATTTTCACCATATTTGGATTCAATCTATCTTTTCTTTTACTTAGTAGGATATTAATATTTTTTGTTAGGCGCGCTTCTCTCTTATAAAATTTAGTTTTATAGTCACTTAAACAATATTGCTTCATTAGAAACAAAATAAGTGTCAGTGATTATAAATATAATTTTTAACATTAACGTTTAGTGTCTGAAAGAGCGATGATGAAAAGTTAGATGTCACGGTCAGTATCAGTAGATAATTTATTAAAGATTATTTGCGGAAAATTATCGGCATTATTTCCATGTAATTGGAATAACACAACTTCTTCCAGGTTTAATAAGCTGTATATTAACATGAGAAAGTTTATAAAATTAGGATTAGTGTGTATTGGCACGAATGTAGAAATCAATTCATAGCAAATGTAAAGATATTTAGAAGACAAGTTATGATTATGAAGTGGATTAAGAAACAGTTATAATTATGAAGACTTTTCGGAGTAGTTCATTACTGCATTGTCGAGCTCTTCGTTTTAGTTACTCTCTCCCGGACACGCAACTAAATTCTTATTTAATTAAAAGCCTATAAGATGCAGAACTTCTGTCGGTTGCCGGGGAAAAGAACTTTCCTGTCATCCCATATTGCCATTGTTTTATTGGAACATCTATTGACATGTATTACATAAAGCTCTTTGTAACAGCCAATAATTTATACTGACTTGTATTAGCATGGGGTATTACCATAGACACGAAAGTAAATTACGCCAAGGGATTCTTATAGTTCAAAATCTGTATTAATTAGACAATAATATTACTTAATAGTTTTGCAATTTCGTCATGAGTGAGTCTACGACATCTTTGCATTATGTATCATCGAAAATGTATTAGTCATCCGCTCATACATAGTAGTAACGTTTTCTTAACGTCTTGTACTCGCTTGAAATTGAATGCGTAATGAAGGAGAACTACACGCATCCCGCCTGCAGGATCGGCAAATAACTACAGCGCTACCGTTACCGGGCATTGAGTAGCGAGGCCCTAAAATAAACGAGCAACAACGGAGCCTTGAGGCCCCACTCTCGGAGCATCCGCTCCAGATGAGGATCTCGGCGCGCGCGAAGCCCCGACGCGACCCGAAGCAGACCATCTGCGCCCTGCGATGGCCCTCCGCGGGCGCCCCGCCCTCGCCAACGACGTCGCCCACGCGACGTTTTTGAATTTCCCCCTTCTCCAGTAGCCCTTGAGAGGCGGGAATTTATTTCGATCATTAGGGGTACAGTTTAAGCTGCAGCCGGTTAGGCTTTTGCAGCTCGGGTCGGCCCTAACTTAAACCCGCGCTACAAAAGCCTAACCGGCTGCACCTTAAACTGTACGCGACGTCTGATGTCACTGCAGTGCCTCTAACCGGAAGGTCCTAGGTTCGAGTCCTGACGGCGGCAGGATTTTCGGCACTAGCTTTTCAGCTAGGTCGAATTCAGCTGCTGTCTGGAGAAGAATTCTAGCAGCTGGCTGCTCTGATCGGTAGTTTTCCGTGGTTTCTCCGATCAACGCCAGGCGAATGCCGGAGCAGTACCCTACCAAACAGGCCACGGACCGCGCGCGATCTGTCCTTCCTGTTCCTTGTCCTATCTTCTCTCCTTACACACATACTTACACTAACATGCACTACACTACCACATATTCCGGGAGACCGGTCGGGAGCTTACAGCTTGTCCCGACTGGGGCGGTTCCCCGTTGGTGGGAGAGTCCTGGTTAGGGGGAACCCTACTAGCCGACGGTAGGTCGGCGCCGGATCTCGCCATCCAGCGGGGGAAGATCACTGCCATCTCCCGAGAAAAAACATGCACTACACTAACGGGACTAATGACCGAAGCAGTTGACGCGCCCGGAAACACGAAAAAATCAAAATCAATGTACGCGACGTCCACGGGTGGACGAGGGAGTGAGGTCCGCGGCGGCGGCGGGGCCGCAGGTGGTGGCAGGGGTTCACGCCGGCGCCCCGCCACACAACATCTCGCCGACAGACGTCCGCCACGTCCGCCACGCCGCGGGCACAATGGGCTGAACCGCGCCACATTGCGCGCACGGTGGCGAAAAGTAGACTTGGATTCATTCAGAGCTGCCTCTGACGTAAGTCAGCTGTTACGGTGTCAATCAGACGGTTGAACGCCACTATAGTGACGTCACTGTAGTGATGTGTAAGCTCCCGATTGGATGGCACCGTCACAGCGGATGATCTCTTAGAAGCAGCTCTGAATAAATCGCAGTACAGAAGGTGGGCAGAAAGAAATATCCTTCCGCAATGTACGTATGAAATAATGTGCTACGTTTTTAGCCCTTCGGGTGGCTCTTGAACTGCGTGCTAGATTTCCTTGGTCCGATTGCGGGTTTGAATCCCGGTCGGGGCAAATAGTGCTGTAGCTTTCTAATACAATCGCCTCAGTTTCTTTAGCTGTGTGACGAAAGAAAAGCTCAAGCAGGCCAGGTATGCTAGATACGGTGATAAGAATACGCCATGCTCGCCATATGTCTCCTTTGCCCTTGGGCGTGGATAATAAATAAAAACAGGGCTCAGGCCCGGGAACCCCACCAGCTGATAAATGTTGGATTAATTTAACCCTCACTTGCCAAATTCAGTTTCTAAAGGTTTTTTTTCAATCGTCAGTGGATTTACAGCAAACACCTCATAAGGTGGAATTTAAAAACGTATGAAATTTTGTGTAACTTTTAAAATGTATTTAAACTCTTTTAAGAGTATTTTATATTATATTAGAACAAATTTTTATCCAGACTGTCAAAACTTAAATTTGTTTTTATTGAATAAATGTTGACAGACAATGTAAAATATATTCCAAACGCACCTTCGGCAAAATAATGATTTAAAATTAACCTAATGGATCAATTCCCGTTGCAATGAAATAACATGACCTGCCACTTTAAATATGTCAACCGTTTAACTTTCGAGGAAAATCTGGACGGTAAAGTGTTACACGAAGTCAAAAAAGTAGTACATCATGTTTCACTAATGTACGTTTGACATTATTGCAAATTATTATCCAAAATAATATATCGTTGGAGCTGAAAATGCATTATCATGTGAAACATAATGTAGAAAATGAACCGTAGCAGGCAATGAAGGTGGGCGTTACACCCACGCGTGAACCGTTTTCAGCCCACTGGGCGTGGCAGCAGGTCGAGGGAAGACGAAGGCAGCGGGCGGCCGGGTGGGAGGGAGGGAGCGCCGCCGCGTGCTCGCCGGGCCGGGTAGCGCCAGGCCGCGAGAAAAAAGAAGGCCCTCGCGAACAACCGCTTGGTTGTCAAGGCTGTTCCCGCACCGGCGGCCGCCCGCCTGCCCACCCGCTCCTCCACCTGTCCTCCGGGCGCCTGCCCCACGCGCGCCGCCTCGCGCCGCTTCCGCGCCCCGCTCAGGCGGCAAGTGACGGGAAATGCTGATGGCTGGCCGGGACTCGTTTCGTTTTCTTTCCCTTCTTCCTCTCTCCTTCCCCTCCTTCCCTTCCATCTCTATCTCACTCTTCCTCTTCATCTTTTCCCTCCCTCTCACTATTTCCTTTCCCTCCTCCTCGCCCTCCCTCTTCATCTTTTCCCTCTCCCTCGTTATTTTCCTTTCCTTTCCTTTTCCTCTCCCTCTTCTTCTTCTTTTCCCTGAGAATTCGAAGAAATCGATCTGTAATAATCTCCGTCTTAATGAAGGTTATGGGAATATGAGAAGCGGCCATCGAGTTTGATTTTGCAATTTGGAAGGAAGTAAAATGTTCTTGCCTTTTTAAAAAACCTGTTAACTACAGAATACCTGAAGCTGTTTGGCATGTGCACACTTTAAAGAACTTTTATAATAATAATTCACTTTCGCGTATTTTCACTCATTTCCTTTTCACACCACTTTGTTTATTCCTATTGCAAACTATGTAATTACGTACGGAGCTGCAGTACATATCATGAATAAGTTTTTAAAAAAATATGTGAAAATAAATTGGTACTCCCACTAGTTACGTCGCCCAAGGAATCTGCGTTCTAATTAATGTGACTGCCCGGACGCAAGAAGATACTAATTCAACTGTAATTTCAACCCCTCTTCGACTTCTTGTAGTGTTACGATTCAAAATTGCAAAATCCGTAGGAAATGTCCGTCTAATACTGGTTAATCTTCGAAAAGTGCCAAGAAAAGGGATCAAATAATGAAGGGAATATATACTTATGGCAAAATCAATCGGTTTCACGAAAATACGGCCCTAAATTTAGGTGATTGCGTAATGGAGGTGACCGTTTTAGTAGTTTTCACTGTACTCTGTACGAAAAGTCAGTAATTTTCATTCAAATTGGATCGATTTCTTGTTGGAAAGAGGTCATAATCTCTAATGATAATAATAATAGAAGAAGAAGAAGAAGAAGAAGAAGAAGAAGAGGAAAATATGTAATTGTGTACTGTATAATAGAACAGTTGATATTATTCAAGTATTGAGAGAGTTAGGTCACGAGCGTTCTGCAAAGTATATTATAAGTTTAAAATTATTGAGGACATGCTTTGCTCCTTAACCTTCTACGTCATTGTATTTGATTTGTTCGTCGGACTTGACTTTCATATGTTTGCTCAGTACATCTAACTGCCGATCCGGATTTCAACCCACTTACTTCCCCGCCCTATCGCCAGTCGCCCTAAATTCATTTGTGAGAACGTTCATTTTTTGTCCTGGCACTTGCCCGGGTACTGGTCCGTTCCTATTTCAGCCTTGTGCGTTCCATGCGTCCATCATCTTCTAATGATGTCGAATTTGTAGTTCATCAGAGGATGTACCACTGTTCATCAATTGTCCCACTTGGCATTTCTCATAGTTCCGTTTACAGTATACTCGTGGAAAGACGAAATGAAGATGCAGGTGGAATCGTTTATTTGGATATCATAGTCTATCCTGTAAGTTTTTTGTATTCTAGGCCAAGGGTACATTCCGTTTTTTTTTCTCTTTCTGCCTTGTGAATGTTGTGATCTGGTGGATGCATGATATCAATTTTTGTCTTTGAAGTCGTGAATTACAATATCTGGTTTATTAGCTGCAATGGCTTTGACCGTGTGATTTGGATATCATTAATTTTGTTTCCCAATACTGGCTTATCTTTATACAAATAGTATGGACATATGGTGTCAGGTGATATTAGACCATATTTCTTTGCAAGGGCTTGATGAATGATGTTTACTGTTAAGATTGTGCCGGCTTAGGTATTCTGTGTTTGCCAAGTTCGTGCATGACGTTATTATGAGGTCTATTGTTTCTGGTGCTTGATGGCATACCCTACATTAATTTCGGACGTCTGTTTTTTCAATGTATATTTTGTAGTTGTTGATAGCAATCACCTGATATTGAAATGCATAGATAAATCCCTCAAGTCTTCCCAAATAGAGACCTATCACGAAGCCACCGCATCGAGGCGTCTTTATCTGCATTTTCCAGACAATGGAGAAACATTTGGAGTGAAGACATTTAGACTTCCATTATTGACCGTTGTGATTGGTAGGTGATATTCTGGGCTGTTAAAATAGTTTTTGCGGCATAGTATACATACACTTGAACATATTATATTGACTTCATTATTTTGTGTTAAGTATTCAGTTGGATATTTCAAGCTGTCGGAATGTGGTCATATGTGGGTATAGTTTTGATAGAGGTTTGCGTAGATTTCGGTCTGTTTCAGAGTATAATAAAATATTTTTTTCCAAATTTTCCTCTGTGTTTTTCTGTATCAGTTGGTTTGTATTTATTTGTGTAATTAGACTCTGGTATTCTTCCCTCTCGATCAACTTCATCATCATCATCATCATCACCATCATCATCATCATCATCATCATTTTCATTATTGTCTTCAGGATGTTGGTTTGGAACTACATTTAGGTTTCTCTCGTAATATCTTTGAAGTAATCCGTCTCTAATATTGTTTTGTACTTGAACCGTGATTACAGGTTTATTAATTATATAACGGTATCTGACGCATATGTTTTGTTCCGCGAATTGTTCTACTTCTTGTCGAAGTTTTATAACTTCGGAATACATTTTGGATCGATAGCTTGTTATGTCCTGCCCACACCGTGTGGTTGTGTAATATTGCCGTAGAAATTCACAATTATATTTATGTAGCCATTTGAAACGAGTCTTCGTTGAAGTGTTGTTAGGGCCTCCAGCAAGCCTCTGAGGCAAACAAACAGTTGGTGACTCCACTTCAGTGTTCGGCTGATTAGAACTTGACGCCCCAATCGTTGTTTCGGATATATCCGTAGAAGTCGCTGGTTCCTCCGAAGCTCCTACACTGGTGGTTCGCATGCTGTCGCACTCACCACCACTTCCAAGAGCGCCCTGACGCTCCTCAGACAGCGGCCAGGCGGCGGCCGTTTCCTCAAATTATAAATTCTCGAAGACTCCACCATCGCCGTCTTCACCTGTATCCCTAGACAGGGTACCTTGCTGGGTACAGACAGCCGGAGCCAGCTGAGCCCAGGTTATTTTATGGAGATATGCTCCTCTTCCGCACCTACAACCGTTAGGATCGGGTAATCCTCTTCCGCCTCCAGGTCCGTTGGTCTCTACAGAGGTCCGTTAGCTTTCATAGGATTGCTGTCGGTGGTCTCAGGGGGCACGACGAGACGTGGACATGACTTGCCTCATTATTACTATTATTATTATTATTATTATTATTATTATTATTATTATTATTATTATTATTATTATTTACTATTATTATTGTTTTTATATGTTGTCTAAAAAATTTCCTTACGACAATGAATATTATCAAAAAACAATATATTTCTTTAAAACATAATTCACCACAACGGTTTAATAGTGTGTTTTTTTAGGCGCATTCTCTTAACAAAACAAAACAAAATTATTTCTGCCTAAATCATATTTCTATTTCGATTAACATATTTTTCAACTTTCATATAAAGACGTTCATGCTCAATATTTCTTTATTTTTTAAAGTTTCAGTTAAAAACAGGTAAGAACTTTGTGTGACGGGCTATAGCCCAATCCTTTATGGTTAGTCCAATCTTTTAACCGCGATTCTGTTGCAATCTGTCCTCTTGTGTCCTTCCGCGCCTCTCCGGCACCCCAGCCTTAGCAAGACGCCGCTTTTCTCCAGCCATGGCGGTGAGAGCCGCATTTATTCCGGGCAGTGGCATCTCGTAAGATTTGAAAGGGTTAGTACCAAGACCTCCAGCCGAAACCATAATAGCTAAAAGTCATTTCAAAATTAGTCTGAAACACAATCTGTCATTTCATTAAATATACCGCTGGGACCGTAAGCTATTTAGCTTTTGGCTTCTAAAAGTTCATGGTTTCGTGCAACTGGGTACGTTGGAATCACTTTCCAGGAATGACTCATAGTGTAAAATGTATTTACAATTATTTTTCCCGAAATTAAAACTGGAACGTGACGTTATCCAAATAAAAAGTAGTCATATCGCGAACAAAAACAATTTAGGGAATTTGTGTACGTTTTTGACACTTTAGGGTCGGATTAATCCGACTCTTGCCAGCTAGTGGTATTCCTGGTCCTGGGCCCGGTTTTTATTTATTATCCACGCCTGGGAGTAAGGGAGACATGTGTCGAGCATGATGTATTCCCATACCTAGCTTACCTTATTTGTTCTGTCTGAACTTTCTTTCGTCACACAGTCATAGAGTGATACAGTTTGTAGCTGCCTAAACAGCTATAGCTTCATTTTACCCCGACCGGGAAACAACCGTCTCACAGAATTCTAGCACGCTGTGCATGAGCCACCCGAGGGCCATAATAGAACTTAATATAATACATAATAATATACATATAAATCCAGCTCTTCTAGGCACATGTATGGAGGGGCAAATGACCATGTGGGCAAATGGCAGACCCACGCCTGGTCCGCGGGAGCACGGGCTTCTTCGGCTGCTGCGGTCGCCGCCGTGCTCCTCGTGATAGTCGCTTTTTTTCCAGCGGCCATTTGCCATAACTCGCGGGCCCCACCGGCGCCGGTTAGCCGGCCTTTTTGCAGCGCCGCGCCTCCGCCGCTGCCGCCCTAACCCGGGTGTCGAATTAATTCAAGCGCCGCCCGGGGCACCCGGCGTACGTGGGCGTTCCGATGGCCCGGCCAGCCGGCCGGCCGGGGCAAAGGCAGCGCACAGGGAGGCGGTCGTAAAGTACTCGTAGGACCAGTTGTTCCTTGCTGCATTAACCCGTGGTAGATTACATATTTCATATACTGGTCGATATACGTGTAACACGATTTAATAGAGTTTAGGCGTACCAGTAAACATGGCTGTGCTTTTTTATAAATGAGATTTCTGAGAATTAATAGAAAATATTTTGTTTGACGTGCTACGTTGTTTCGAATGAATTTGATAGAATTTTATTGAAAAAATTTATTTTTCAAAAGAAGCTTTCATTTTCATGAATATATTTAGCTGATAATGTACACTATGTTACAATAGTCCTTATATAGTAGGTATCTGAAAAATTATTTTTCTTTTCAGTTCTCACTCAACTATGTCATTGCAGAATTTCCCCTTGTAACATGTATGTCTCCGAAACACTCGCAACGCGTTATGTTGGGATAGATATTGCGAAGGGACTTACCGGTGGGACAACTCTTAGATGGGAGCTCGATGGCCGAATTCATTGTAAGGTGGCCTTGGGCGACCAGTGTGCGTGGGCGTGCAGGCGCGTTGCGAAGGTGTGTGCATGAGTAAGCGGTTGTAAAACACTCGAAGGACCAGGTGTTCCCGGCTGAATTGCTGCGATCGTTCGAGTTTATATTTCATACGCTTGTGGGCGCGATGACAAGGCTCGAACATGTGCGTGGGTCAGTTACAGTTAAAAAGCGGTATCCAATACGTGAACGCAATGAAAACTCAACTATCGAAGTCGTTGCCGTACCTCAGTACAGAATTAGACTGAATTTTCTTTGCTCATTTCTGCAAATAAGAAAAAAATCGCAGTCGTTTATTACACATTATTTTGTGCACTGCAATATTATGAATTTTGCTACTAAATTATAGCTGTTAAAGTAGTGAAGAAGAAGTAGTATATAGTCTGTCTTTTGGCCCTTGTATAAAACAAGTATTAGTACATGTATTACAACTATAAACTGAATATATTTTTTGTACATTCACCCCTAAATTTGGATTTTACGGGCTCTAAACAGCTCTTTTTGAAAACATTTTCTTTTCCGCCTGAAAACATAAAACTATTATAAAATGCCCTGTGTTGATCTTTAGTTGCTATTTGAAAAACTTTACAGATGTTTCTTCGAGGATTGATGCCTTTGTATATACGTACAAGTGATGCTCTGTGCTTAATTTTCATTTCTAATTCAATAGATTCAAGTATAAAATTTGGAAATTCTATATTCGGCCTTTATTATTTAATTGACGTAATGCAAAGAGCGAAAATTTCCATGATCAACATGGAAACAGACGAAATTCAGTTTTCCAGCGCGTCAGTGGTGTAAGGATCGTTTCGATCTTACTTCTGACTCTGTAAAAAGTGTTTGTTTTCGTTGATACTTTTTATTTTTATTTTGCGATAAATTTAATTTTTGACATAAGACTGCTTTTGGAGAAGCGTATTATTGAAAGTGATTGCATGTATCTTATTATTACTGACGAAAAATGAAACGTACATGATGTGCCATTCACCTCCAATAGTTTACAAGGTAGATAATATTCTAATTTTTTCTAACTTACTGCACCGCACAAACTCAATAACTTAGTTGCATATCAACAGGAACCTGTTGATTTTCTTTTTTAAGCGTCCATTCTTGTTAGGGGGACGAGAGAGAAAAGAACGGAGGTGAGAAAGAGAGTGCGTCACGAAAAGCTACCTGCGCCGCGCTCCCGTGTTCTGATTGCCATCGCTGGGCGTCAACCCTGGTGTGGCCCGCCCACCCACAGGGCCTCTCAATGCTCATCGTACATTCACGATGCTTCAAATCCGGGTATCTCTACGGTCGGCCATTGAGGCGAAACGAGGGTGCTTCAGAAGGTGCGCGGGACCACGCCGAGAAACGTTTTCAGGATGGAACAGGCTCAACAAAGAAGGAACTGATAGCATCGCCTGGATCGTGTATACTTACTGCTCGATGCTCGACACAATGCGTTGATACTTGAGTATGTATGTAGATGTGTGTGATTTTTCATAGACTGCCTACAACATAAGAACACATTATTTAGAAAACTCGCGTATTTAATTTAAAATTTGCTTTGGACCTCATTGTCAAATTATAAATTCTAACTCACAGTTGTAATGAAATGACAATTTTTTTGTTAATTACTCAACCAATAGAAAAATATTCTAGAAACGACTATAATGCACCATTTCATGGATGATATCATTATTTCGGATTTTTAAATCGACTGTTTCAAAAACGTTACTATATGATATTCGAATACATCACGGATAATATTTTTATGGCTCAACAGTGGGCTAGGTGTTTTAGCATACCATTTTCGAGACTTCTATCAATAGCGCTACTATGTTGACGTACTACAATACAATACCCTTTTCATTACATTCAAATTGCATGTATTCTGTGCATTCATTGACAATGTGAAATGATATAGAAAACATATAGATTGACTAAAGCGTAATATCCTTTGGGAAGCAAAAAAAAAAGAAATTTCTGAAACAGCAATACATCTCTAAAACTTAATGTTCGGGAAAATCACCATCGGAATTTTTATCAAGTTCAACGGGCGTCACGAATGCGGGAACGTGAAAACTCGAACTGTCGATTTTGTCGCTACAGACTTCTCATACTCTGCTTTGGATATCCGGGTGATTGATTAATTGTGATTCCGGGCACGTCAACTACTACGGTAATTAATCATGTAAGTGTAGTCATATTTTTTCATCGAGATGTGGCGGTGATCTTCCCCGGCTGGATGGCGAGATCCGGCGTTGACCTACCGTTCACTACTGGGGATTTCCACAAACCAGGTAACCCTCCCCACCAGAGGGCCACCGCCCCAGCCGGGGCAAGCTATAAGCCCCCGACCGGTCTCCCGGCATGTGTGGTAATGTACTGCATGTTAGTGTGTGTGTGTGTGTGTAAGGGGTGACGATAGGACAAGGAAGAGGAAGGAAAGATCTCACGTGATGCGTTATGGTACTGCTTGGGTATTTTCCTGGTGTTGATCGTAGAAACCCCGGAAAACTACCGATCAGAGCAGTCGGCCGCGAGAATGCTCCTCCAGACAGCGACTGAATTCGATCTTGCTGACAAGCTAGTCTCGAAAATCCTGCCACCGTTGGGACTCGAACCTAGAATATCCCGGTCAGAGGCACTGCTGTGACATCAGTTGACTCACTAAGCCCCCTCTCCTAGTGGATATCAGGGTTTTGAGGCCCGCAGGTAGGCACCGAACATTACTTAATCTCCTTCTCCTCCCGCACTGCCGGCCAGAGTCTGACATCTGGAAAAATGCCAGAACACGATCTACTAAAAACTCCACATAAAACTGAGTAAGATGCTTCCCTGGCTAGAAGCTAACAGCTCTGAGTTTGGTCGAGTGATAAGATATATTACTCACTCTGAGATGGGACGAGTCCCGGGTCAATTTCTCCTTGGGGGGACTACTTATCACGACGAGTTCGAACGTAACGCGGACCACCCACTTAGAATCCGGGGGCTCACCCCACTCCCATCTTCTTACTGCATACTCCTTTGCGCTGATGAGGTCTTGGAGCTGAGAAACCTGATGAGTATTTCCAATCCTTCGCCAGGACTAGAAAGTCCCCTTCTCCCCTGTGGGGGCAAACACGGGCAGATAAAACTAGGCAACAGTTCGAGTTAGCGCGGCAAAGGTTTGGCAAGGTTCTGACATTTCTAACGATAATGTTTTTTTGACATGTTCGATCTCTCTATTGTCAGATCTAATACAGAATAAAACAGTTTTCAAATCAGATTTGTCTGAAACACTCTATGAACAAACCGGCAAAGTGTCATTTGCATTATCTGTTTCTTTATTATGACATCTCCAAACTTTCAAAATATATCATAAAATTTCCTCAATGTCTGATACAACAGTATCCTTCTAAGGCCGCTCTAGGCGGTAGGCTTTAGGCAATTAAGGCAAATGTCAGACAGGCGAACTCGAAATGGTAAAACTGTTACTCACATCGAACGTGTGTAAGTGCCCTAATATGAAGAGGGTGAGTGTAAAATACGATAACCCACACGGATACGATTTTGAAATTTACGCAATAAACAGTTGGAGAAGGGATTAAGTCGATTGTAGGAAATTGACGATAACTGGGGGTATCTATTAGCCATAAATTGAATTATTTGTGTATCACACAGCGTGTGCAACAGATAAAAAAACAGAATAATTTCAGTATCACAATAACTACAGTTTTGAGGATTTTGGTCGTTTACGCTCGAATGAAAGCGTAGAATTCCGCGATCGGACTCAGCATCTATTTGGCTGTCCGGGAGACGCCGCGTTTTGGGCACAGAGGCCAACGTTTCGGCCGCCATGTAGGGTCCTTCGTCAGGGCGAAAAATTCACACACTGTAGCATTTCGCCAAAAGGATGGTCACAGCATGACGGCCGAAACATTGGCACCTCTGCCTAAGATATGGTGCCTCGCGGACAGCCAATTAGCCATATTTTAAGTTCGACCTGTTCGGACCTGGAAACACTCAGGAATCGCGACAGGCAGGAAGGCGGGAGAGACGGGACAGGAGGTGCAGACGGAACAGGTGGGGAAGGCAGGCGGGGAAGGCAGGCGGGACAGGCAGGCGGGACAGGCAGGCGGGACAGGCAGGCGGGACAGGCAGGCGGGACAGGCAGGCGGGACAGGCAGGCGGGACAGGCAGGCGGGACAGGCAGGCGGGACAGGCAGGCGGGACAGGCAGGCGGGACAGGCAGGCGGGACAGGCAGGCGGGACAGGCAGGCGGGACAGGCAGGCGGGACAGGCAGGCGGGGCAGGCAGGCGGGGCAGGCAGGCGGGACAGGCAGGCGGGACAGGCAGACGGGGCAGCCAGACGGGGCAGCCAGACGGGGCAGCCAGACGGGGCAGCCAGACGGGGCAGCCAGACGGGGCAGCCAGACGGGGCAGCCAGACGGGGCGCCAGTGGCGGTGACGTGACGAGAGCGGCTGAGGCTGCGTTGTGGGGGCGGAGGAATGCAGCGCACTTGCGGAGGCGTCGCGTGTTGTCGCGCGCAGCTGCGCCGGGGACGGCCGCGCGCCGCGCTCGGGGCGTCACGCGTGTGGCGAGGGCGCACGCGCGCGCCGCCATGGCCGTTCGGTGGCGTCGCCGGTGGCGTCGCCGTGCAGGAACGCGTGGGCCCTCGCCGCTGCCACCAAACACCGGCGTGCCGCCAGTGGGTGGATCAGGCGTTGTCGGGCGTGACGTGCATGAGACACGAACGAAGTCTCGCCGGCCACGTTTGATTTGAGATGAGCTAGGTCAGGCGGCAGATGGAGCAAGGACGAAGCGAAGAAGGACAAGGTATTTGGTGTAGTCTTGACACTGGATGAAAATGCACAAGGAAGGGAATGGAGAAGAACTGCGTTCGCAAATCATACGTGTATATATATATATATATATATATATATATATATATATATATATATATATATATATATACACACAGTGACTCAGTTCTCGATTCCGTGTCATCCGTCTCTGGCCTTTACCCGTGTAGGGTGGCACTATAGCAAGGTGTACTACCCTAGTTCTGGGTTGGTTTTCAGAACAGCGAATGGAAAAAGGTAATAAGACCGTGTAATGAATCTGCATATTATTGCAAATAGTCAATTTAAATTTACATAGTTCTAAAGATTCTTCACACTTCTGACCACCCGTGTTGTGCTATGGGGGTATCCAGAGCTAAACCTCCAAAATTGTATTAAAAGATTTAAAAAAGTCCCATATTTAGATCATCCATGCGATTTTTAGTAAATTTGTTTTAATGCATTCAACAATTCATCTAGGAGGCATAGCGATGCGGTTGGGTGATAAATATAATAATAAATAGGGGGCAGATTTTGAAGACCTAAAATTCCCCAAAAATGATCAATAAAATGCTCTTAAAATATTTTTAAAATGCCCGGAAAACAAAGAAAAATGACGTAAACAATGTGATAAACTCCAGTTCGAATGAACAACTCAAGCTGTTGGATACGTTAATGAGTGTAATCAGAGCCCTATTTGTTCAAGTGAGCGCTCAACTGACTTTTAGTTTGGACTGTTCTTTCTAGGAAATCTCTGTCTTTGCGTTGTACAGACGCTAGACAGTCAGTGGCAATCATCCTGGAATCAGATCTCATATTGCATGGGACCTTTACAATTTCGACGAAAAAATTGTAGGCTAAGCAGAAATTCTGGCAGAACTACATTGCGTAATAATGTATTTGAAACAAATTAAAATTATATTAAAGTTAGTGAAATCTATAAATCATCAAAATGCGAGAAGATATAAGAAATTCTTTATTAATTGAATCAGCAGAAAATGCAAATGTCATATAAAATGCGGTCATTTCTTTTATTCATATATAAAATTAGTTTCTGTTGAACAGCATTGTTCTAAAGTAAAAGAAAATATGTTGTTAAATCATATCTAATTATAAATATATATATTCAATTAATGAATAAAATGCAAACGAGTGGTTTAAGTGTATTCCATGTAATGTTGCCTAAGTGTATTTGTATGTAATATGTAAATTTGTGTGTTCCTTCGGGAACAAGTTCTATGTATTCGATATAGTAGTATTTTGGGATGCAGTTCAATTCTTTCAACTCTGACAGAAGCGACTGCTAATGGCCCAGTGGTGGATGATGATGCCAAAGACAACATTGGAATGGCTGCTGTGGACAAAGACGTCATGTGAGATGATGTCTGTACAGTGCAGGTGGTGATTGTTGGGCGAAATAGTGCTGCCCGATAATCAAAGTTTGATGACCAGAAGGGCTGAGGAGAGCGGGCGGGCAGTCCCCTTGGGATCGCCCTGGTGCGTCCTTGCGCGCAGCGCCGAGAGCGTGCGTTCATTATTGGATCTAATTAGGCACAGTGCCTCTCATATGGGCGCGCTTCCGAATCATTATCAGGCGCATGTCTGAGTGACCTCCAGCCCTGATTTGATGCCGCCCAGCCTTATCTGCCACCGTGTCAGATTGTATCCTCCAGCCAGTGAGGTGGTAGTTAAATAGGCAATCTTACCTCGGTATCGGAAGGTTTATAACCATTTAACATGGAAAGTCTGACCTGTCTTCAGAAGTTATAGCAAGATTTTGCATGTTTTAACAATACAGACAGGATGAGAATGGATCGTAAATAATTTTTATTATGCAAACAAGGAAAAGACAAGTATTACAAAAGTAATAGAGAACATAAGACTGCATTTTCATTTTAATCTCCAACCTAGAGTGACATTAGGCACTTTAGTTTATTTATATATTTGTTTTGCAGTCGTACTGTCTTAAATGTAAATTTCAAATTGATCTACCGTGTATGAATTATAAATTTAGAATATTTTGAAACATGTAGTATGTCAGACTCCATTTCTTTAGATGCAGATGTATTTTATTGCAGGAAATAGTGGACCACTGGTCGATAACCTGTGTCATTTATCATTGGTCATTTTACAATTCCGCATCCTATTTGCAGGCAAGCTTTACGTGATGTCACTGTACCTTCAGCGCAGATCTATGGGATCTTTCGAGTAGACGAGTTTCGTAGGTGTCCCTTGTACCGCTGGTGCTTTCTCCATAGATGTTAAGTTAATATCATCAACTATCTATTGTCTGTGGAATGGAATCATCAGGACAGATGTTATGAAGATTGGTATTTGGCACTTTGCCTATAAATGACACTAGCACTAATTTTCATAACATGATTCGTTTCTCATCGGCTCTAAGTTCGTAGCTCTTCGATCAATACTTCAAAAACAATTTCTGGGATGACTTCTAAGCAAGATTAACGTTACTCAATTACAATATTACTAACATGTGGTATTGCGGCCATCGCTCTCGAAAATATGAAGTACAGGTCGATGACGCGGTGATGCACGATATTACTTATCCATATCTCTTGCATCAAACCAATGAGTATAATATATTACTCTGGTAGAAAATTACCTTGCCAGTTTTCGGCACGACGAAAGCCAATTGCCAATTTGTATTCTCAGATATCGCCCACGTCGTCTTAGAAAGGCTCCTGGACCAGCTGTTAGTTACCGTGACCAGTGGAATTAAAGTGCTAATTTCGTGAACATCGACGGAAATTTAACAGGCTCTGCATGTTCAATCCACAGTTAATACGTGACTGGAACAGATGACCCTCAAAATGAGTCTGACTAGGACGTTCTCGCTATTTCTTATATCATACTACCTCTTACTCTTGAAAATGCTATTCATAGGAATAAATGTCCATTCATAGTCGATTTCGTTAGGAAGCGTTACTTTGTATGATCTTCATGAGTTAGGTAACATCTAGTTTTAAATTACATTTTATTCCCAGTTAGTATTATTCTAACCTTAAGTATTTGTACGTCTGTATTCAATGTGCAAAGGGTTCATGAAATGTAGTCAACTCGAAAATAAGTTTGATATATTCCTCATCATATTATTCCATTATATTGTTTCAAATTCCACTTGATCAAATCATTAATTGTACAGACATATTGTTGTCTGTAAATTTAGTTTCCTTTAGAGAAAGTGTTAATGTAGGCTGATCCAATAAGACAAACATTGACTGAAATATTTCAGTGATATGTGTGAAATCTTAACCTATAGCTAAGAAATAAATTACACGGATTACAGTCAAAGTACTTCTATAAGGAAACGAATATGTTGTGAATATCAAAGAATTCAGATGATCACATAAATGATTTTTCAAATCAATATAATTCCTTTTAAGTAAATTTTTTTAGTAGATATTTTAAGTAGAAATTTACTTTCTCGTATACTGTACGCAGTATAAAGAAACTATTGTAATCCTACGGCAAAAAACTAAGTTTTCCTTTTTCAGAAAACCTCGCATTGTGGAGCCTTAATATCGAAAAAGGTGATAAAGATTTATCTTTTCCAATGTATAATGGTGCGCCATTTAAATGTGATCTAATCACGATTTGTACCTGTACAATTGGTACCTCTCACAGAATGAGCGATACCTGTACGGCCAAATCTGCTTTGCAGCTTGGACAACCATCGCTGGACACTTGGCCAATCCTGGCGTCGAAGTTGTATCGCTCTCTTATCAGTGACTTTGCTCCAGTTTCAGACACGTCTGTACTCCTAAATTTCTTCTCGTTATCTCAAAGGGGCGGAGCAATTTTGAAAGTCAGTGACACCTCGCTAACAGGCAGGGGTAACAGAGGAGGTGGAGGAGTAAGAGGAGGTAACGGAGAGGGCACGAAACAGAACAGATTGGTGCGCGCAGGCACGGATCACTCCATAATTGCACTGGACGTGGCCTAGACCCCACGTGGGTACTGACAGACAAGGGCAGGTCACGGGATGGGACTGTGACGTTTTATCGGTTCTTTACCATAAAGTAGTTAATTTATAGTATCTAATATTGCAGAAATTTGAATTCGGTGCATCGTATTAAGTTTTGTTTCTAATTTATTTAGAATGGACTAAAACGGAACACAAATTATTATAATCATTTTCGAAATACAATATAAACATTTATAATATAGACATTTCCTATCAAACCAGTTAAATTCCTTCACGTATTTAAAACATGTTTTGACATTGTACATAACATTAAGAATTCAAACCAGTACACACATTTATTACGCATTATGAAGTGTAGTCGTCATTTTTTCTATGTGAGCAGGTGCATGCAGGCAGTGATTTCGTTAATCAATTCAAAATCACTGCCAGGTGTCTAAATTAGTTATCATTTTACCAAGTGCTGTGTGTGTTATTTAGTTCTTTAGTGTACAATTTTATAGTGATAATCAGTGAGGAACTAGAGACCTCTCATTGAAATATTTCGAGAGGAAATATAGTTCTCTTATTGTCATATTTTCAAAAAGTTTTCTTTCTATTTACATAGGAAGATTATATCACTTCAGTGATATTTTTATTTATTTATTTATTTGTTGTTATTTTGTTTATTTGTTTATTTATTTATTTATTTATTTATTTGTTTATTTATTTATTTATTTATTTATTTATTTATTTATTTATTTATTTATTTATTTATTTATTTGTTATTTATTTATTTATTTATTTTTATTTATTTATTTATTTATTTATTTATTTTATTTATTTTATTTATTTATTTGTTTATTTGTTTAAGGTAATATACAGGCAAAGCAGTACAAAATCCCAGTATGACCAATGAAACATATAATTAGTATTTTCAACATATCATGTACATGTTAATAGAAAAATTATAATATTGATATCTTTAATAAATAGCTAATAATATAAACATAATTTTAATTCTTTTAATTTGTGAAATCTACACTGAGATTAAATATTTTCTTAAATGTTTTGAATATACAGTAAAAACAGATAAATTTGAAAACAGCAAAATCTGAATCAGTGTAATTTTTAAAACAGGCTATTAAGAAAGAGCAAAACTTGTGAATAAACTTTAAAGAGATTGAGTATTTAGTTAAAAATTTAATTCAGGACAATTTCCAATTAAAATATTGTGGAGACACAGTGTTTCAGATCCTTATTATCTCAATATGTTAAGTTTTGTGACCCAAGAAACAGTTTCTAGATGTTAGTTTCCAGTAAGCTCTCATAATTCAAACGTCAGAAACCTTGGCGGTTATCAATGTTAAGTAAAACAGTTTTATTCAGAAACACGTCTGTTTTCTGTTTGATGATGTTGTGAAATAATTTTAGCCATTTATAGATACATGTAGTAATTTGTACTCATAGTCAATACTTAGATGCATATCAGACACAGAAAATACATTTGGTTTTGATCAACCTGAAACACAAAGTTCAGTAGGATCACAAGTTTCTCAAATCCCAAACTAAACACAGTCTTTATTATTTTCTGATGAAACTTCATGCCTTCTTTAATAATATAAAGGACATGTGTGTATCAAATATCTTATCAATTACATGATGCAATATTATTTGCAAAATTTTCTGAAAATTTGTATAAAAGTCAGTTAAATATTTTATTAATTACAAGATTAAAGTAAATGACAAAAAATGACTAATTTCTAAAATGAAATAAATGACAAGACATGTTACATCAAAAACCTGATGGACTCAAAAATAACTAAAGTATCCCCCTTCACGCATATTAGATTTATAAATCCATAGCTAAGAAAGTTTAAAGGTTGGAGATAGTAGTAGCATCCTCCATAGTCAACAATAAGCCTTCTGGCTCTTTCATTATCGTAATGCTGAACATGCTTTAGTAAGTTGTTCATTTCTAGGATGATTAGGTAACTGCGAGATGTCCGTGCAGTGGCAGTGCAGTCCGAAAATTGAATATAATTCTTACCTCAGTTGATAGGACAATACGACAGGGTCTGCAATCTTATGGTTTGAAAGTTCTCCTCTATTTGCCTCGTCAACGTTGGATGAAATCTTGGTAGCGATAGATGTACCATAAAGATATCTTTCACAGCTTCCTCAAGTCAGCACTACCTAGTCAGAGGTTTATTCCATATCACGTGAGGACACAGGAAAAACGTAATTCGATGATGGAGAATTAAGCGATATCTTCAGTGGCCCAATTGTTGGATATATGATGTCAAAGGTTTACTAGGAGAAAGAGGAAATGGACAGCAAAATGTGCTTCCTGGGTTGAAAGGGCATAGGTTCCGCCTCGGACATAGATGTGTATTCATGATGTCGCCGTATTTCTCTAGAAACTAAACATAAAAATCCATGTCAATTATATGACCTAGTAGTTAAAAGGACATTAGAAATATATACAAAAGCAGCAACTGGTTAATAGAAAATTTCACATGTTGGAATTCAGACAATAATCATTCCTAATAAAACCTAAGGACTGTTTGTGAAATAAATAATATAAACAAATTTATTTAATCAAAATGAAATTTTCATATATGATTATTCATTCCAATTATGTATAACTTATTCATCTCTCAGAGATTTCCTACAATGTAATGATATTCGTTGTAGCAAATACATATTTTATTCACACTTTCTCTAATTGTTGAGTAAAGTGTTCTTAGTAAAGTACCTGCGATTTAATAATGTTCTTTCATTGTCTTTATAGTTTTAAGCTGAGAACAGTGACAAATAATTAGCTAATATGAGTTAAGACTACATTAAATATTTCTATATTTACATTTCTCAGATGCATTCACAAACATTGATATCAAGTGAAATATTATTTAGGGAGTTTGAAAAATTCAACACCAAATCTGAACTCCAAAATGTTTCAAAAGACTCTACGAATACATGTTATTTTAGACTCGTTTATGAAGCAGGACCTGTGTGCATGTTTATAAAGTTAAAGCATTGACTTCTGATGTCGTATATTTTCAGTGTTGTACTATGAGATTGTTGAGTTCCCAGATCATGAGAATCAATATTTCTAGGTATGTTGTATTGTCTCATGTTGCATTTTGTGTTGATTCAGTGGTAGAGAATTGTAATTGTATTTATAGTGCGGTGTAGAGAGCGTTGTCACTGTAACAATGTATTTATTTAATTAAAGCTTTCGATGGCTAACCATCATCGTAATTTCTGTTAAAACACCATAATGATGATATTCGTAAATGCTACTATTGACAAATATATGTGTGTTCAATATTGCATAATATTCAATCATAATACGTGTGAACTTTCTGAAAAGATACTCTTTTGCTTTTACATCTTCGATTTCAATTACACTATACCGTATTACAAATACATAGTAAATATGCACCTTTATTATTAATATCTGGATTTCAACAGCTACAATTACTAAATGTTTCATTCTAATGAACTCTTTATCTTCTTCTCAGTATAACTAATTCTAAGTAAGTTATAAAAAATTGTATAAATGTTTTCAAATTTAGAATTGCTTTGCAGTGAAGCATACAATTTTCTGAAGCATAATCTAAAATTTCTCATTATAATATTTGCACTTTCTTCTTAAAGAGTAGAAAGTTACGTAATACTACATGAAAAACGTAGATGTCACCAGAAAGCGCATATTACGGCCTTGTAACGAAAAATGGATACTTACTAAATTTGAAAAAATCCTCAAATCATTGTATGAATCCATGTTTTAATAGGTGGTTGTGCGTAAATCGATGACGGTAAATGCTCATCCATCCGTCCCTGAAACAGCAATGTCGTTCATCCGATTTCCACCAAAGTGTCTCCCAATCAGATCAGCTGATGTCATAGTACCTTGAATTGTTCGATATTCAATTGGGGAGTACTTTTACATGACCCCTAGGACATTTTCAAATGTTCTAACAAATAAGTATAATTTTTATTTTTATGGTTGGATGGTAGGAGTAATTTAGAAGTGTTGCTGGTCTCATGTTCATTTGAAACAGATTTTTCAATAAGTACAAGTAAAATGTTGAAATTTGGGATTTTCCCTTCATGAACTTTGTCTTAGATAGATTTTAAATGAATCATGTTATTTCCAGACACAATTCCACATAAGTTTCAAGTACAGGTGAGAATACGCTGTTTATCACTAAATATTCTTTAAAACCATCTACTTCAGACATGGGCTCTTCTCAAGATAATTACCAGTCCTTCTAGTTTATTATCCTGATGTGGTACTAGTATGCATGAAGAAAGTAAAATGTTGTACTTTCTTTCTATGAAAGTTCGCATTCTAATAAATTAATTATATTATATTAATATATTTATTATTCCCTATATTATACATTTATATTATGTATATATCTGTATATTTAAACTTAAAAGGATGACCTCTGAAACGAAAATATACTAGGCAGTTCTCTCTATTTAGCATAGTTTGTTATGTTAACTACTTTCTAGTGTGACAAACACAAATCAACTGTGAATGGTTAACGTCATGGGTACGCTGGCGTACTAGCATTTGAGTTTGATCAGAGGTGATTTTTTCTTCTGGTGTGATTTCAGTAGTAATATATCATTTTTATAATTAATGTAATTTTTGAAGAACTAGGGGCCTAAAAGGGCCCGTTTGTCGTCCATCAGTACGACGACTAGAAGCCTCGTTCTGTACCATCTGGCCAGGCGCTGATTCCTATTTTCGAACTCTATATATTTTGAAAGGTGAAAAGTTAATTTTTCAAAACTACAAGGTAAAATGAGGATCTTGCAGTTTGAAAACTCTTTTCCCAATTCTTCATAATAGTATAATGTGCAGACAGTGACATTAGAGAAGAAAGTATGTGTGTATAGTACAATTACTTCGTTATTTACGTATAACATTATAATTTCTTTGAAGCAATCAATCAACTGTTTATGATATGAAATGTGTGTATTATATCATTCATTTAGTTAAGTTTCATGAATAACAGATACAAATTTGTCAGAATTCTCTTGGACTGTTGGTGGTTTTAAAATCACCAGTTGCCTTAATACTACGCGTTCTGTAACAGACTAATTGTTCCAATTACAGTTCGATTATCGTAGTATAAGTCACCTTGAAGATATGGAGGGCAAGATAGCAGTTGGATAAACCTTCATGAGCCCTACACAAAGAACATTCGAATCGAAATATTTCTAACTAGAATCAGCTATAGAATAGTATCAGCACTAGTGATTCCCGTGCCATCAGAATATGGTTATAACTAAGTAGTATTGTATATCATAGAACTAATAAATTCAGATGAATTTGTTCTACAACACCTGTGATGCAAGGTACCTCTGTTAGCTCAAATGGGTCATATGTAGTAGATAGAAGATGGACATAGATCAAATCCTGCCGAATATATATTTTTACACAATTACCTGGAACACATTCGTACTCATCGAGAGAACTGTTTCAAATTCTTACAGGAGAACAAACTGACACTTGCTAAACGTGTGTGATTATATTAAGATTGTATGGTATCTGTATTCAATCTAGTATGACAGAGCAAATTTGGAAGAGATAGCTCAAATGTGCAGTCTCAATTTGCAGTATCATTATCATATTTTATATAATCATTGAAATATTATGAAAGTCTGTTTCAAGTTGTATAATCACAAGTAATTTTACATATTTAACAGTTTAGAATAGTCAAGTCCTTAAGTCTGTGATTATTATAAATTTTGCAATAGGTAATTCTTGTTCTTTGTGGTGAGAAGATATGTCTTTTTACATGGCTAACAAAGTTCCATGAGACTATTGAACATTAAATTTCTATTTTGTGTTTGCCCTTTGTGATAAATGCTAACATTTATCCATATTATTTGCAGCAATTGATATTTACTCTTTATAGATCTGCCAAAATTTTATTACAAGTCTTTGGTAGGTGGAACCCTTTAAAATGTATGAACTCAAAGCATAATAGAGTGTTGGCGTAGTGTGTAGAAAGTGTGTTTTTATTGTATCTCATTTAACAATGTTTTGATGGCTTATCTTTTAGTGCAGAGTAATTCAGAGTTCAAGTGGTAGGCATAATGGTCCCAATTTTCTAGAAAATAAATTTGTTATTTAATTCATCAATAGTTATTCATACGTATAGCATGGGTGATCAATGCACATATCACCTGTCATTTTAGTCTCAATATGGAAAAACAGAAGTGCGAGCTGGATCTCAAAGTATAGGATAAAGTGGTTCTTTTAAATCTAAATATGCATTATTACAAATTCATAAATATGATAGCAGGTTAGATAAATAAATATATCTGTATTAAAACATCAGTTGCCTAATATTGCATTTTCAGAAATTGTACTGTAAGGTGATATATTTAGAGAATATGATTTCTAGCCATCTTGATAACACTCTCAGAGAAAATCAATTGGGAACAATGCTGATATGGAAGTATAAGGCTTGCAGATTACTGAAGACCAATAACTCCCTCTGTATATTTAAATCATTGTAGTTTTAAATCGGAAGTGTGAGATCAAGTTATACTTGATACCTTTTCTTCTATTCCGCATTCTATTTTACCTAAGTCACAGAATTAAAGATGAGATGTTTATGGAAAATACATACTTATTTAGCCTTCTAGATCTGCTGGTTTTATACTATATAATGTATAGTGGTTGATCTAGCTTTATTACAAATATTTATACAAATGTACTTATTATATTTAGTTATTGAATTGCTAACCTCGCTGGAATTAAGATGATGAACAGTTGTATACATTTGCATTACTTCAAAACATTTGTCCTGCTCATCACTTTTATGGGAAATGAAGTATGAGGAAATGTTTATCAGTTTGATTAGTAGTATCCATGTGACTAGTAACCATTATTAGTGGTACTAGATAGTCCCTTCGGACAGGAATCAAACACATCATTCGATTTACGATGATTGCTCGACCACAGGCCTGAAAATCATTTAGTTGATTCTTGGGCTCGTATATTCCCATTTATATTTGTCACACTTTGTCATGATTGACTGTATCAAGTATGACGAAGGATTTGAACCTTTAAGTAATTGATATCAAGTTGTGACCTTTTACACAACATTGTTCCAGATTATTACAAATTACTCATTTTCTTGTTGGAATAAATACATTTCATATTTTAAAATGGATCATTTATATAAAATAAATCCAGTAAATGACAGTCAGTAGTGAAACTCTCAGTACTTTTTTGTATCTCATTTGTAGAACCTGCTTAATGAAAGCAGATGGATTTTGAACTATGATAATTCGACATCTCAGCACCAAAACAATGCCCATGCCGTTTTACTTTCTCGTATACGTATAACACGAGTAATATACATAGTGTGGAAATTTATAATGCAGCAATCGATTTCGCGATTCAGGTAATACATTTGGGTCCTAATTACCGAAAAGTGGTTTTCTTCAAAACATAATCAATAGACCATTACGATCCTTTCCAAATTGAAACCTTGTTCTTAACATTGTTAAACACAATTTTGAAAATCTTTGAAATTTAGGGTACTTTGAAACCTGGGTATTTTCAAATTTTCTACAAACCTTTATATTTTCTTTAAATTTCTTGTAAAATAGAATAAATACTTAGAAAGAGACATAGGTCAATTTTCCAGTAACTCTGAATTTCAAATTCAAAATTTGAATTTTGGACATCCTAACTCTCATTGAAAACAGTTTACAAATGAAATTTATTTCAACTGTCGATCTTACATAACAGTCATGACTTTTTGAAATATTTTCATTACAAAGTAGGAGTACAATTCAATTTTAAAGAATGGTTTGAAATGCAAAGTCATTCAAACCATTCTTAACATAAACGTTTCAGTGATTTCATGAAATTATTCTTTTCGTTATGGAGTGTTTCTATCTAGCAAACAAAACTCAACATTATCACTCCAACTACATCCTAATATGAAACATTGTGTCTGGGGAGTGTCATCATGTGTTCAAATGCAGTTGCCTGAACAGGACTCAGTTCAGGTCAGCCTGTTCAGCTGCAATTTTATATTTGAAAATATGTAGTTTCATTCATTTCCTTTTCAATATGTTAGAATATATTTGTGGTCGTCGTTGAGATTTTAAAAACCAATGGAGTGGTAATAGTAACATTGTAATTTATTAAACAAACATTCTGTCTTTGAAACTAAGGCTGATTTTATTGAAATGTAGTGGTGAACAAAGATGTGCTGCGTAATAGTAAGTTTTCTTGGGAGTCAATTACATGTTTCTTGCGTTATAATAGTACTTGTAAATGATTTGAATATCGGACCATGTCGAAACTTATCTGCCATTTTGCTCAACGTTATCACGTCTAATAAATCTCTGGACCGAGGCGTCAAGGCCTGGGCGTCCACAGCTGCATTCAAGCGTCCCCTGGTAGCAAGATTGTAGTACTGAACAGAACATTCTTGGTAGAATTAGTATTTATATTAATCAAGTAGGTTTCTTCTTTCTTAACCTTCTCCTAGAGTAATTTATTTTAATATTAAGTGCAGAGTGGAAAAGCAGTAGTTTGAGACAAATTCATAAGATTCTTGATAAGTACGGATGCGTACGGCCTGTGTCATTGTGGCTAATCAACAGGTGCGTAGCTTTACAATGAGAGAACACTGTTTCAAATCGGCAATTATATGGTTTTTAATTGACAGCAATAAAAATGTTCTGTGCTGATGTCAGAATATTCAATATTCTCCTTTGCATGGTATTACAAACTGGAAAATTTGACAACAATTGCTGGTGTTTACAGTCTTCTCCTCCATATTTTTTCTCTTTGTGACCGTTTTTGGTTTTACATTGTACGGTGTTTCTTCCAATCCCTAATTACCGTGCCATCTTTATAATTAATGTGTGTCTCTCTGCCTTTTATAAGTTCTTCAAATATTTTCTTAGTTGGAAAACTACTATCTACTGCAAAATATGAAGAACTAGAATTTTCAAAACTAAAGGTTGCTAATGGCACTGAACTTCTTGTAGCAAATGTTTCTAATTTCCTTTATGAATAGTTTCAAGTTTATCCATTCTCACCAGCTACCATCTATCGCCCTTTAAGATACATTTTTTAGCATTTTCAACAACACTGGTTCAAATAAGTAGAAACCAAAATATTACTCTAGAATAATAAGAAGGCTAAAATCTTGTCTAAGGCTATTTTCATGGAAAATTTAGACCATTATTAAATAACATTAAACGTTACCATAAAATAAATTTGAAGCTCTTGCACAGGAATCTATTAGATTTCAAAACTTCATTTAAAGTCATTTGAGGCACTTCTCACAATTTCAATAGTATAAATCATTCCCAAATGTACATATTAATGGCGTGAGAGATGTTCATGAAATTACATTTGTGTAAATTTTGAAAATGAATGCAATAAAATGAACTTTCGTCCTTAAACAATTACAATTCTTGCCTGTGGAAAAATTCAGAAAATGTTGGAGCATTTTGAAATGTGTTGTAGCATTCTAGTACAGGTGTAGAATCATTTAAAACATGAGATTTCAGGGAAACTTTATCATTAACAGCACGCTTTAAGTATGTGGTACCTCTAATGTAAATGTACCAATGAGACAAACCAAGTGTTTGAAAAACAAGAATAGAACAATGTGGCGTTTATGTCATCGGATAGAGTGCATCTATCGTCATTTCTTAAAGATTAAAGAAAAGTTTGGAGCCATACAGAAAATCTGTTTGCTGTTCAAAACATGAAATTTTGCGTCATATTGTGAAATCTAAAACTTTCAAAACATTTGGATGACCTAATTAAAGAGACAGTACAGTGTATATTTCATTTGGAAAATCTATCTTTAATTCTTAGTTGTAGGAAGACTGTGAAAATAGGCTTTGCAATTGCAAACCATTAACCAGTAATCGGACCTAGTCTACCTTTACTTCTATTTTACTGCTACACAGAAGTAAGAAAAATTTGGAGCGTTTTGAGAAAATTTGAAATGTCAGTTATGATAATCCCAAAATATAATAATTTATTTTTCAAATCGGAGCTTCAGCTCAGGCAAAACGACTCAGGTTCTTTAATTTGGAAAGATCAACCATGCTAGGCGTAGCGTAGTTCATACAGACCCAGGACAGACGGACGCTTTTACTTCCAATTAGGTTTCAATCAGAGTCACAAAACTGGTTTCTATGGCTACACCGTGTTAGAAATTTTTTCTTTAGTTGTAATTGGTTTAGTTCAATTTTTTCATCACTGAGCCATACATAATGACTTTTCCATGAAAATTCTATAGTTTCATGCAGCATTACACCTTTCTCTATACATGTATTACTGTACATTTTGTATACAATTAATGTCAAAGGGATTGATAACATATGATACAATAGATCATTTTAGGAATGATTGATGATGAAGTTAGATAGTTGAAAAATAGTGCAGTTTTAAAACCATGTATTTATATAAGTAAATATTTGTTATCAATTTGATATAAATATATTTTATCATACCTGTTTGAACATTCTGAAAGGCTACATTGTTGTAGATGATGTGGTGTAAACAACCTATAATTAAATGTTACTATATTGATGATAAAATCTCTAACTATTCTAAAACTCTCAACCATGGATCAAAAAGAATTAGGGTCATGGCCCTCTCTGATCCTAGAAAATATCATTTATCTCTCTTAATGAACTCGTAGTGACTAGTAATGAAGATGAGATAGAATCACCTTTAGATGTCACATTTCTCAGAAAAGATATTTTAACATAACAATGACTTCTTTATTTACATTATTTGAGACACAATAAGCCATACAAGACAAGTTGACAAAATGTTGAAGAGTTTATTTAGTCATCATCAAATAACTACAAATGCTGTAGTTATCATTGGTACAGAACAACATAAGCACGACTTCATACAGCGATTTCCAGCTTTTGGAGTCTTGGGTCCTTGAGAATAAGTGAAATAATGGTGGTATCTATATTATTTAATCAGTATTATGAAACATAAAATGAATCAAAATAAAATAATGAAAGTCAGATATGGTTGTAGGAAATATCGATATGATATAGAACAAAAATAGGTATATTTCAGTGATGAAGGAATTTAAAGATCTGCATTGGCTATTACAGCAGGTGGATCTAAATAATAAGTAGCTTTATTGAAAATAAACAAAGGAAGCCGATTATTAAATGAACTTCTGTCTTTATAATATAGAATATGAAAGATACTAGAACAAATATACAGACATTTAGTAGAAACATGTACGTATGGATCAAATTTGAGTTAAAATGATGTGTCTAGGTTAAATGCCATGAAATAGATTTTGGAGACAGTATTGTCAGGATACTGTTGATGAATACCAAACAGAGATTAGACAGATAATGAAGATTGGAGACAAGTGATCAATTTAAAATCAAAACAACTCAATCATTATAACTATCTATTAGAGGTATTCCAATAGATATCAAAAATTATTTTGGTGGATCCCTTTCAGAAGAAACGAGGTAAGGAAATCTGTCAGTCATCGATTCGTATTGTGAAACACAAAGGATGAGAAGATTACTGATGGAATAAAAACATTAGCGTATAGGTGCAGTGATCATTCGAACTAAAATACCTTAATTAATATAATTACATATGCGACCAGAGTGATTTGGATGGAAGAATACTTATTATGTATAGCTGAAATAAGCTAGCGTAACAGATCTTATGGAATTCAAACAAAAGTTACGTTCTTATTTAGAAAGATTAAGTAAACAAAGAAATTAAGTTATTTTCTAGAGTGAAGTCACTAGATAACAAATATAGATATTTACTGTATTTTTGATATTTGCATGTTTATAAGCTTGTCTAATTATCAGCATGTCCTTTTCGTGGTGTATGCTGAATTTAGGTCAAATATAAGTATAAATATTTAGATAAAGAGATTATTGAATTATGTTTCAGAGAATTTGGTTCAAATAAAAGAGAAAACTATAACAAATAATCAGTCCACATTTCTTGTATATTGCACCAATAGATATGTCAATTCCATAATTAAATATATGGTCCTTTGCTTTAAATCTCCTTTGCTGCGATAACATAATTCACAGGAAAGTGCTTTGTATTTCTCGACAGATAATGAAATAGTTTACAATGGTGGACTTCTAATGCAGTATTCAAGGCAGATTTTTAAAACTCAGACAACATTCCTTGTTCTCTCTCCATGGTATGTAACATATATTCTCAGTGTGGTAAATATTTAAATATCACTTTAGTCTAACAGCAAGTAAAGGAGACATAGTGACCCTAGAGAATTTGGTTACAGACCAACAGCTATAGCATAGTTCTGTACTTCCCGACATTAGTGGTCACAAAAGTGATCATAAATTATGGTCAGAGGTGCGACTAAATGTGAATAATTATGAAATTTGAAGTGTTGTATTATTATTAGATTTTCTTGTAAAATCGATGCATGAGATATATTGTATACAGACTAAACTATCATTCAATGACGATACAAATTAAGCGTTACATTATAATGATAGCAGTCCGTTTCAACAATAAATATTTTAGATATAATTTTAAATTCAACATATTCATGTATAATTACTTTAATTACATTAACTTTATAAATATATATAACTCGAATGAAATTTTTAAATCAAAATAATTAGTTACTATTTTGTTTAAATATTTATTAACAATTATTAAAGTATAAATATGCAGTGCAATATTACAGAAGAAGTTGTGAATACATATCAATAAATTGTGATTTATAAAATGCTAAAAAATGTAGAAATAGACAATTCTTTGTAATATTTACAAGAGAGGATATCTATTCATTTCGAACAGTGTCGTGATACAGTTGAAGTTTGACAAAATTTTGACATTATTATGTTCTAATTTTAGAATAATTAGTGACATGAGAATCTCTAAGTGATTCGATGGATTACTTAACAGTATTTTACATAGAGTCTATCTGAAGAAGTGGATTATAACATTTCGATGATATAAAAACTTTGTGTACATTCTCGTCTCTCAATAAAAATATGTAATAAAAATATAATTACTATAATAATATAAATATATTAGATTTGTGCGTTGGATTGGAAATCATACACAAATTACATGAAGTAATATAGTAGATGTGTGTGTGTGTGTGTGTGTGTGTGTGTGTGTGTGTAGGTGTTCACTCCAAAGTTCACATAATGGTCAAAGCGGGTATTTCTACCTTTGCAAACATTAAGATATAAAATGTTATCAAGTCTTGTTTGATTTCTTAAGCAAAATCCTCGAACTTCGTTATCACTGATTTTTAATGATTGCAGTAAAGAATCATATAAAAGTAATCTACTAACGTTATATTGAAAGTAGTGGTGTGTCCCAAACCAAAGATCAAAATCGATGTTGCTGAATACTATGATCATAATGTCTATGGTAGAAGGCATTGTATTTAATGAACTTTCGCGCACTACTTTATTGTATTTTATATCAAAACTATTTTATTTACAATATTAATGCTCCAAATATAGTATTTTTATGAATTCAGTCATCTGAAATTGATGATGAAGTATTTCACAACTGAAGCTGCTATCGAGATGTTTTGCAACTGACTAAACGTATTTCTAAGTTATTAGTTTTCTAATAAAATAACTAGGTTAGACAATTACATAATACAAATTATTTACATTTATATTAAATACAATAATAAACGACAAGTAGACATAGACTTATTTCAATTGTCAGTGTTTTACCTAAAACACGTTTCTGTAGTTTTAAATATAGTTTTACTAAATTGCATGACTTTATTATAGTAATTAAATGTATACAAAATTTATGTAAAACTGTTGGTGATTTATGTTTATATTCAATCTTCCTGTAATAACTCACCGATCACCATCCATTTTATGATATTCAGATGACGTGCCTCCCTGAAATGAAGCTAAGTAGTTGGTAGCTCAGTCCCGAAGACAGGTGAGGTCAAACTCTGGTAAAGTTCAGCTCAGGACATCCTTGTTTTGTGCAAGCGGTACTATAGTGCACCGGCAAAATGTATGTCTATCCGGCCGTCAGTAAACATTGCTTTACGCACATTGGACGTTTTCTCTGGTGATATTCCCAATCGATTTGACGCTCTTGGGGCTAAATTAAATGGATCTTTTGGTTTTGGTACTTTGTAAAAGAGATTCGTTGTTAACGAAATGAGATTCGTTGTTAACGAAATTTGTTCTTAAACATTTTAAATATTATTATGTTCAATTTTTCAAATATATGAGTAGTTTGTGTAATTTTGCTTAAAATATTGATTTTAAACAATTATTTTCTCGAAAGTGGCTTCGTTTTTTTCTTTAAATACTTGTTTCGAATGGAGAAAATTATTTAAGTACGCTTATGCAAAGTACTAAGCTTGTATACCCACTCTCACAGAATATGGGCGATGCCTTGTGCGGCCAAATCTGGCTTTTCCACAGCTTGACAACCATCGCTGGACCGACCAATCCTGGCGTCGAGGCGTATCCGCTTTTTATCATTGGCTTTTGCCCCAAGTTTCAGAACGTCCCCTTCCTCCCCTCGAAGATTTTCCTCCTAGTTATCTCAAAGGGGCGGAGCAATTTCTGAGGTCAGTGACGCTGCCTCGCTAACGTAAAGCAGGGGGTAACAGGAGGGAGGGGTGAGAGGAAGTAAGAGGAGGTAAAGGAGAGGGCACAGAAACGAAACGGATTGGTGCGCGCGGGGCGAGGATCACTCCGCCAATTGCACTGGACGTTGGCCTGAACCCCGTGGACGCTGACGAACCAAGGGGCAGCGGGTCACGGGAAGGGGCCGTGACATTTTTTATCGAGTTCTTTACCATGAAAATGAAGTCTAATTTATGGTATCTAATATTGTGGGGAAATTTGTGTCAGATTAAATTAATAGTATTGAATGTTTGTTTCTACAAACTATTTTAAAATGCTAATGGTTCTAGAGCAAGAACACTAACTATTACATAATAATTTTCGGGAAAAACAATATAATGCATTTACAATATACACATTTCCTATCAAGCAAATTGAAATTCATGTTCACGTATTTAAAAAATTGTATTTTGACATTATTACGCCTTTATTAAGGAAATGCAAGCAATACAACATTTTATTACGCATTATGAAAATGTAATCGCATTTTTTCTATATGAGCAGGTGCATGCAAACAGTGATTTCGTTAATCAATTAAAAATCACTGCCGGTTCCAAGAAATTTTCATTGCAAAATTCTATTGTTAATATTGTTTAGACTATTTGTAAAATTGATGCAATTTTATAGTGATAATCGGTGAAAAGGGAAATAGGAACCTCTCATTGAAATATTTCGAAAAAAATAATTGTCTTATTCTTCTATATTTTTTCAAAAGTTGCTATTTTTCTGTTATACTGCTGAGAAGATTATATCTATCCCTTCCAGTGATATTTTTTATTTATTTATTTATTTAAGGTAATATATGGGCAACAGTACAAATCTGATATGGCCTGAATAGGCGCTAACATAATTAATTATTTTCAACATATCACATTGCATATATTAATAGCAAAATTGTAATAATTGATATCTTTAATAAATAGCTAATAATATAAACAGCAAATTTTTAATTCTTTTTTAAATTTTTGAAATCTACACTGAATTAAATATTTTTTTTAAATATTTTTGAATAACCACGTAGTAAAAAGAATAAATTTGAAAACCTTAAAAAGTTACAAATCAATGTAATTTTCTTAAAAGAGCTGTTAAGAAAGAAACAAAACTTGTTTGAATAAACTTAAAGAGATTGAGTATTTAGTTAAAAATTTCAATTCCGGGGCAATTTTCCAATTAAAATATTTAAGCGGAACACAGTGCTCGAGTCGTATTATCTTTCCAATTTATGTTAGGTTTTTTATGACCCCAAACACTTTCTGGAGTGTTTAGTTCGATTCAAGAAGCTCTCTCAATTCAAACATCCGGAAACCTTGACACGGTTATCGATATTGAAGTAAGAAACGGTTTTATTCACCGAAAACCTCCTTGTTTCTAATGATAAATTGTGAAAAAAATTTTTTAATAAGAATACTACATAAGATATACGGATGACAAATAATTTGTGCTCATAAGATCCCAATACTTGAATGCATATCGAACCTGAAAATACATTTGGTTTTAGATCAACACGGAAAACACAAGAGATTCAATGAGATCACAAGTTCTCAAATCTGAAAACTAAACTACAGTCTTTATTATTTTTACGAAATGAAACTTCATACCTTCTTTAATAATATAAAAGAACTGTGTATTGTGCTCAAATATCTTGTCAATTACATAGTTCAATATTATTCGCAAAATTTTCTGAAAATTAGTATAAAAGTCAGTTAAAATATTTTTTATTAATTACAAGATTAAAGTAAAAACAGTAAATATGACCTTAATTTTAAAATGAAATAAATAGCCAAAGACAGTGTTACATCAAAAACACAAAATTAGTTATAAAAGGCATGTTAAAAATCATCCCTTCACGCGTATTAGATTTATAAATCCATAGCTAAGAAAGTTTAAAGAGTTTGCGGAGGACATTAGCCAGCATCTCCTCTATAATCGACAAGCTGTACCTTCTTCGGCTCTTTCATTATCGTAGTGCACAGGAGCATGCTTTGCAGTAAGGTCTGTTTCTTCATTTCTGGGGATAGGGGTGGAGTAACTGCACGAGATGTCCGTGCGAGAAGTGGCTGTGCCCGATCCGAAGGTGAATAACAATTCTTGCCTCGGGCTTAGAGCCACGGGATGACCACGACAAGGGTCTTATGATCCTTGTGAGTTTGAAAAGAGTTCTGCCACTCTGTTTGCACTCAAAATGCAACGTTGGATAAAATCTTGGTAGTAAGAGTAGATATTACCATAAAGATGTCTTTCTGGCTTCCTCGAGGCCAACTTTACTACCAGTCAGAGGTTTCATTTCCACTTATCCCCACGTGGCCAGGGACACAGGAAAAAACGTAATTCAAATGATGGAGAATTAAGCGACATCTTCGATGTATTTGATGTTGGATATATGATGTCAAAGGTTTACTAGGAGAGAAAGAGAAATGGACGACAAGGCCGTAGCTTCCTGGGTTCGAAGGGCCGCGGGTTCCGCCTCGGACATAGATGTGTGTTCGTGATGTCCTTACGTATTCTCCCTACAGAAAACCCCAAACATAAAAATCACAGTGGTCGTTATATGACCTAGTAGTTAAAAAAGAGACATTAAAAATATATACAAAAAACAACAACTTCCAATTGTCAAAGAAAATTTCACATATTTGAATTCGGACTTTCAATAATCGTTGCTAATAAAACCTAAGGACTTTATTTCCTAGGTAAAATAGTATTATAAAACGGAATTTTATTTAATCAAAAATTAAATTTTCATATATGGTCAGCTAATTCGATTATTATTTATAACTTAATATTCAACTCTCTCAGAGATTTCCTACAATATTGCAATGATATTCATTGTAGCCAATACATATTTTATTCCTTTCTCTATTTCGTTGGTAAAATAAACATATTTGATAAACTGAGTACCACTAGATTTAATAATGTTCTTTCATTACAATATTTCCATAGTTTTTAAGCTGAGGAACAGTGACGGAAAATAATTTCCTAATATTGAGTTAAGACTTCATTAAATATTTTACTATATTTTACATTTATAGAATGCGCAGCACACTACGAAACAATGATATCAAGTAAATGGTATTTCGGGGTTTTGAAGGGAAAATTCGGCTTTTGAAATCACGAACTCAAAATATTTCAAAAGACTCTGCGAACATGTATTTATTTTTAGACTCGTTGTAGGAAAAGGACCTGTGTATGGTACCGCAAAAAATTAAAACATACGACTTCTAAATCGATGTATTCTTTTTCAAATTGATATTATACTAGCAAGTTCATTTGATTCTGAATCAATGATATTCCAATATTTTCAGGTATGTTACATTATGCTTATATTGCATTATTGAAACTTTCTGAAAAAGAACTCTTTCTTTTACTTTACATCTTCATTCAGATACTATACCGTTATTACAAATGCTGTAGTAAATGTCACCTTTTATTAATATCTAGGATTTTTCAACATTACAATTACTAATCTGTTCAAATTTCTCATGAACTCTTTACTCTTCTTCTCGTATAATTATTCTACAAATGAAGTGCAAATTATGCCAATGTTTTCCAAATTTGTAAAATTGCTTTGCAGTGAAAGCATACAAATTTTCCGTGAACGCATAATCTAAATTTTCTCATATATTGACTGCACTTTCTTCTTAAGGAGTAGAGAAAGTTACGTAATGCTACGCGAAAAAACGGCGAATTGTCTGCAGAAAAACGTATATTTTGGCCCTTCTTGAAAAATGGATAAATCCACTTTAAATTTAGAAAAAAATCCTCCAAATCGTGGTGTAGCCAGAATCCATGTTTTGTGGGTGGTTGATAGTGAAAAATCGACTGACGGTAAAATGTCTGTGTCAGTCGTCCTGAACAACGCTAGCGGCTAAAACCGTTCAGCCGATTTTCACCAAAATTGATACTCCCAATCGATCTGGCTGATGTCGTAGCGCCTTGAATTTGAAACCGATATTCAATTAGGGGAGAGGGTACTTTACTTGAAGCCCTGGGACATTTCAAATGTTCAGAGCAAATAGCTCCATAATTTTTATTACATTTTATGGTTGGATAATTAAGTGCATTTAAGAGAATATTGCAGGTCTCATATTCGTTTAAAACTGATTTTCGTAAGTATTCCTACAAAGTAAAATATTGGAAATTTGGGATTTTTATGATGAAACTTTTTTCCTTAAGATAAGATTGCAAATAAGATCATGTGCAATTTTTCCGAAACTTTAGTATTTCAGCATAAGTTTCCGTGAAAATACGGGTGAGAAAGTACGCGCTGTTTTAGCATCACTAGTATTCTTTAAAACTGTCCTGCTTCTAGACATTAGGCTCTTCTCGAATAATTGCAAGTCCTTTCCAGTTTTATTATGACAATGTGGTACTGCTGAAGTACACGCATGAGGAAAAATAAAAATATTGTACTTTCTTTCTATAGAGAAAAGTTCGCATTCTATTAAAATATAATTATATTATATTAATATATTTAATATTCCTATATTATACATTTTTATATTATATTATATATCACAGTATATTTTAAACTTAAAAGAAGTTGACCTATGAAAACAGAAAAATATATTGAAACGATTATGTTCTATTTGGCATAGGTTTTATTATATTTAACTACTTTTCTAAGTAGCAATTGAAGCAAAACCACTTTAGCCGAATAGTTAACGTCATAGGTACACTGTCAGCTTGCTAACGTTGTGAGTTCGAATCCAGAAGGTGATATTTTTTCTTCTGTTATGGTGTGATTTCAGTAGTAATATGTCCAATATTTTGTAATTAATATTAATTTTTGAAAAGACTTAGGGGCCGTAAAAAGGGCCAGGTTTGTCGTCCATCAGTACGACGACCAGAAGCCTCCGTTCTGTACTATCTGACCGAGGCGCTGGTCGTCCTATTTTCGAGGAACTCTATATATTTTTGAAAGAAATTGAAAAAGATTAACTTTCAAACTACAAAATTGAAAATAGAGATCTTACTGGTTGAAAACTCTTTTCCCAATTCATGTAATAGTATAATATTGCGGAGCAGTGACATTAGAGAAGAAAGTATGTGCTGTTGTATTTAACTACTTCGTTATTTACATTATAAGCATTATAATTTCTTTGAGAAGCAATCAATCAACTATTTTGCAGATAATTTAAAATATTGTTGGCATTATATCATTCAAGTTTAGGTTACAAGTTTTTCATGAATAACAGATACAGAATTTGTCGGAAATTCTCTTAGTTGTATTAATTGATTTTAAAATCACATAGTTACTTCCTTAATACTACGCGGTTCTGCATTTCAGACTGGTGTTTCACGACGAGTTACAGTTCAGTCTTATCGCGTAATATGGAGATCACCTTGAAGATAGGAGGGCAAGAAAGCGGTTCGCAGGATGAGAAGCTGCTTCAGAGCCCCTACACAAAAGACATTCGAATCGAAATATTTCTAACTAGAATCAACTATAAGAATAGTATCGCGCTGATGATTCCACATTCTTATCAAGAATGTGAGTTTGCTGTAACCTGAAGTAAATGTTGTACATCACTTAAGGCAATGATTTTCAAGATAGAATTCATTCTACAACACCTCATCGGTGCTGTAAGGTACCTCTATGATAGCTCCGTGGATTAAACGCGTAGTAGATAGAGAATGGACGCCAGATCAAATCCTGCCGAATATGTATTTTTTACCTGATGCCTGGAACACATTAGTCACTATCATCACGAGAAGACATTCCAAAATTCTTGCAGGAGGAACAAACTTGTTTTTGTAAACGATAATGTGATTATATTAAGATTGTGTGCTGGTATGTATATTCAACAATGTGACGAAACGAAATTTGGAAGAGATAGCTAAAATATTAACAGTGTCTCAATTGCAATATCATTATCATATTTTTATGTAATCATTAGAAATAATATGAAAAAGTCTGTACCAAGTTGTATAATCACTAGTAATTTACATATTTAACAGTTCTAGAGATAATCAGAATCATAACAAGTCTATTAGGTTTATTATAAAATTTTGCAATAAGGTAATTTCTTCGTTCTTTTATTAATTGAGAAGAATATGTCTTTTTACACGTTTAACAAAGTTCCTTAGAGACTATTACGAACTCATTAAAATTACCATTTTTGTGTTTGTGCCTTTATGATAAATGCTAACAGAACGCATCCCTTAATTGTTTAACAATTGATAATTTTATTTTTTATGGTCTTCTTAAAATTTTTAATGTAAGTCTTCGGTAGGTGGAGCCACATTTCAAAATGTATGAACTCCAAGCATAATAAAGTAGTACGATTTGACGTGGTCATGTGAAAGAAATCAATATTTTTTTATTATAATCTCCATTTTTAAATAAACAATGTTTTGATACGGCTAATCTTTAGTGCGGGGTAGACTGAGACTAAGTGGTGAGCATTCAATCAGTCCCAATTTTCACAAAGAAAATAAGGAATTTTAATTATTTAGTTATATCCAATGATTATTCGCCATGCTTGTGTAGGTGATCTAATGCACAAAATCACCTGTCATTTAGTCTCAATATAGGAAAAAAGCAAAGGAGGTGCGAATTTCAGATCTCAAAATGTCTGGGATAATGTCGTTCTTTAAATCTAAATATTAAATTTATTATAAAATTCATAAATATGATAACGGAGTTAGATAAATAAATATATTATCATGTATTGTTAAAACATCAGTTACCCCTAATATTGCATTTCCTGAAATTGTACTTGCTGCTTGGGTGAATATGTCTTTAGGGAATATGATTTCATACGTCTTAAATGTACTCTCCAGAAAATGGAAATTACAGGATGATGTTCGTATTCGTAGATACATTAAAGGCTTGCAGATTACTGAAAGACCAATAACTCTCTGTAGCTGAAATCGTTTGACACCCCGGGTTTTAAATCGGAGGTGTGAGGATCGAGTTCTGCGCGATGCCTTTTCTTCTGTTCGCGTTTTGTTTTACCTAAGTCTGAGAATTAAAAGATAAGAATGTTGTGGAAAATACGTGTATTTATTTATTGCTTATAAGATCTTTGCTGAACTTTTATACTATATAATGTGTAATTAGTTTGATACCGCTTTATTACAAATGTTATACAAATGTGCATTTATTTATATTTAGTTCGTAAATTTAACCTAACCTCGCTTGGAATTAAGATAGTGAACGTTTTGACATACATTTTGCATTCACTTCCAAACGTTTGTCACAACTCTGTCACTTTATGGGAAATGAAATATGAGGAAAATGTTTATGTCAGTTCGTTAGTGATATCCATATTGTGACCTGATAGCCGTATTGTTGAGTACTAAAGATGTAATTCCTTCGGACCCAGGAATCAAGCCGCATCGTTCGATTTACGACCAGTTGCTCTGACCACTGAGCTTCCGAAAAATGCGTTTTACAGTTGGGTTCTTGGAAACCGTGTATTGCCACGTTTTGATATTTGTCACCGCTGTCATCATTTACGTAAGTCAATATGAGGAAGGTTTGGACCTTTAAATGGTGATATTTAAGTTGTAACTTTTACACAACGTCATTGCCCAGATTGTGACAAATTACTCGTTTTCTTGATTAGATAAATACATTCATATTTGCGTATGAATCATTTATATAAAAAATAAACTCACCTTGAAGTGACGTCGTATCACGAAGATTCTCAGTACTGTTTTTGTATCACCTTTTTGGAACTGCTGTAATACGTTTGGATGGTTTTGGAACGATGTTTCGTTTATCTCGGCACAAAACAAAGCTTGTACTTCTCGTTTTACTTATATGCCACTTTTGAATTTACGTGATATGGTAGTATGTTCGTATGTGACGTGTATGCGTAGTATATTCGTGCGTATGCGTAGTATAGAAAGTTATGTAATACAGCGGAAAATCGATTTCGCGATTAAACGGTAATACGTTTTGGGTCAAAAAGTGGATTTTATCCAAACCGTCCGTCCATCCGTCCGTGGTGATTACTACTGGCGCCTAAGCCGTACGATCGCACCAAATTGAACCCCTGTTTTTCTGGCTGTAGTTGAAGCTTGGAAATTTTGAAAAATCTTTGAAATTTGGGGGTACTTTACATGAAGCCTTTCGGACATTTTCAAAATTTTCTCAAAAACGGCTCCGAATTTTCTAGTAAGAATAGAGTAAAATACACTTAGAAGGATGACATAGTTCCAATTTTCATGGTTAACTCTGAATTTTCGAAAATGTTAAAAGTTTGAACATTTTGGGGCGTCTTCCTACAACTACAAAATTGAAAACAGATTTGTCTTTCAAATGAAATTTATTTATCCATAATGCGTTCTTGCGCAACAATCATTTAGGCTTTCTTGAAATGATGGCATTTTCGTGCAAAAAGTAAGCAATATTTGCAATTTTAAAGAATGGTTTTGAAATGCAAAACTGCAATGAAATCGTTTTCTTTTCTTACTATTAAAACGTTCAAAACCGATTTGCGAAATCGTACTTTTTACTGTTTCTTTCATTGCAAGCAACATTCTTGTCTTCAGCTAGCAAAACTCAACAAGAAGTATCCTGCTCCACGTCAACACATTCTAATATATGAAGCATTGTATAAGTGACTGCGGGGGTGACGTCATGGATTCAGGTGCTTGTTTGAAGAACTGGAAGGCTCGAGTTTACGTCCTGGCCTGTTCATGCAACTTTTTTATTTTTGACAATGTGGCAGAGATATTAATTAATATTTTTTCCTTTTCAATAATTTAAGGTATGCATTTACGATTGTCGTTGAGAGTTTCAAAAACGAATGAATTAGTAATGATGTGTTGTTTATATATTGAAAACATTCAATAACACGAAAAATAAGAGTTTATTTTTATATAAATGTGATAGATAGACAAAAAGATAATAACTGCGTAATGATAGGTGATTTTTCTTGAAGTCAATAAATGTTTCTTGATTCTAGTAATTGCTTGCAGCAAAATGAATTCTGGATATCGGGCCGTGTCGAAACGTGTCTGCTAGCCCAACGTTATCGTCTAATAATCTCACCTTGGGCAGAGGCGATAAGGGTTGAGCGTCAGGCTGAACCGAAGCGCCTGCAAAAATTACATAGTACTGAACTGAAACATTCTTAGTAGAATTAACTATTTTATAGTGCCCGCGTAGATTTCTTTGCTTTCTTATTGTCTCTTAAATTAATTTATTTAATATTTTAAATTGCAGAAGTGCGGAAAAGCTTAATAGGTTGAAGACAAAATTCGTAAGATTCTTAATTGAGTAAGTTCACGAAATGCTTACGTACGACTGTGTGGTAGCGCAATCAGCAGGTGCATGGCTTCACAATAGAGGAACGCGTGTTCAAATCCCGTACGATATCTGCGGTTTTACTTGACGAGCAATGAAAATAAATTCCTAATAACGATGTAGAATGTTCTAAACATTCCTTTTCTTTTACGCAAGAAAGATACCATTACAAAACTGCGGAAAAAGAATTTGATGTACTTTCGATTACTGGTCGTTTACCCAGATCATTCACTACTCCATATTTTCCTGTTCATAGGCCGTTTTGGTTTTACATTGGTACGTTCGTTTCATTCCCAATCCCTAATACAGTATTACGTCAGCGTAATTAACTGTTATTTGCGTCTCACTTTTGTCAAGTTTTCTAAGCTGAAATTTTTTCTTTGCTTTTAAAAATTAAGAAATGCTTACACTTCGCTACTACCAAAATATGAAGAACTAGAGGTGCTACAGAATGGGACAGACTTTCTCGTAGCAAATGCTTATAATTTCCTTTGTGTGGACTGGTTTTAAGGTTCTTGCCAGCTCACATAAGGTTCTTGCCGTTCTCTTGCCAGCTGACATCTATCGCCGCACAAAATACATTTTTTGACATTTTCTCAACTTTTCGGTTCAAAATAGCTCTTTTTCACAGGAATGTATTGAGTTTTGAAAAAACTTCCCTAAGTCATTTTGACACTTCTACTCTGAGATTAAATAATCTATACAAATCTATTCAAATGCTCATGTTACTTAGCGTGAGAGGTATTTCAAAAAATTACATTTGTGTAATTTTTAAAAAACAATAGAATAGAGCAATATCTCGTTTATGTCATCGGATAGGCTGCATTTGGCATTACCCCAACCAAAAATTTAAAGAAAAAATTTGGAGCCGTTTTTGAGAAAATCTTGTTTATGTGAATTTTTAAAATTGCAAATATTGCACGCCATATTGTGCGAAATCAACTAAAACTTCAAATTTTAGCGATTTTTCAAAATTCGGAGTTAACCGTGAAAATTGGACATATTCTACCTTTATAAGCGTATTTTACTATAGAGTAAACAGTCCTTACAAGAAATTTACAGAAACAATTTGGAGCCGTTTTGAAAAAATTTAAAATGTCCGGAAGGCTGGAAATAGTCCCCCAAAATTAATGAATGTTTTTCAAAATCGCATAGCTTCAAGCTCAGGCAGAAAACGACCAGAGTTTCTTCAATTTAGAAAAAATCATCATGCATGGTTTAGGCGCTAGGTTGTATCAGACGGACAGACGGACGTTTTGCTTCCAATTGGTTTTGGCATCACGGATCCACAAAACTGGAATTATGGCTACACCGCGTGTTAGAGGACTTTTTCTCTTAATTTACTTAATTTTTGATTCAGTTTTCGTCGCAGAGCGGCAATGATTTTTTCGCAGAAAATGCGCAGTTTTTCGCGCAGCATTATATAACATTCTCTACTACGTATATTACTCTGTATATACGTAAGTATGCAGAATATAATATGTGAAGTGTTTGTTAACATGCGTCACGCAGATAAATTTTAAAGATAAGTTAGTGATGAAGTTGAAAAAAGAATTCTTAGTTTTAAAACCATGTATTTATATAATAAATATTCGATTATTAGTTGGAAATAAATATGTGTATCATGCCCATTTGCTAACATTCTGAAAGAGCTGTTATTTGTGAATGATATTGATTAATAAACAAGTCCATTATTAAATATTCTTCTCAATCATTCATTCAGAGTATGCTACAACTATTTTACTAAGCCATTCCAACCGCGGATCCAAAATCACACAAAAGACTCAAGGTCACGTGCCCTCTCTTCATCTAGAAAATATTCATTTCTCTCTCTAATGAACTAGTGGTAAACTAGTAATGAAGATGAAGATGAAGATCTTTTATTTATATATGTTATTCATCAGAAACAGTTCTTTACCCCTTAACTTGACGTTGAAATCGCATTACATTATTTTAGGAGACACCCAATAAGTCATGCAAGACTAGTAAAACAAAATGTTGAGAAAGGTTTGATTAGTGCATAATCCAAATAACTAAAAATGTTGGTGGATATCGTTTAGACTTCGAGACGGCTGCAAAACCTTTTTTGAATTCATACATAAGCGATTTCCCTTTTTGAGTCAGCGTATCCTTGAAAAATAGGTAGAAAAATAATATTTTTTGTATCTGTAACATTTAATCCAGAAATTAATAAAAACATAAAAAATGAGACTCAAAATAAATAATGTAAAGTCAAGACATACATGGTTGTAAGGGAAATCTCGATATGATCTAGAACAGAAATAGGTATATTTCAGTAGGAAAGAATTTAAATATATCGGAGTGATTATTATTAGAGCAGGGGATCTAATAATGTTGACTTTATTAAAAAATAAGCTAAAGGGAAGGCCAATTATTAGTAGCTTCATAATATTTTATAAAACAAAAATTTTCGAAAACTAAGAGACAATATACAAGACAATGGTGAAACTGTGTTACGTATGAATCGGAAATTAGAATTAAAAATGATGCAATAAACTTTCGGTTGAATGCTATGAAAATGAATTTTTGGAGACGATGTTGTCAGTATACTGTTTGATAGAATACTAAACGAAGAGATTAGACAGATAATAATGATTGAGAGACAAGTGGTCGAAAATGTAGAATCCAAACAACTCCAATGGTATGCTGCAGAATGCATGCTGACAGAATATCAAAAATTATATTTGAGTAAGATCCCTTTCGAAAGAAGAAAACGAGGAAGGCCAAGGAAATCTTACCTTAAGTACGTCATGGATTTGACAGTGAAGGGCACAGAATAGAGGAAGATGCCTGACGGAATAAAAAACGTTAGTGTGTAGATTGCGAAAAACCGGTCATTAGAACTGTAAATACTCGCTTAAGAATTAATAATAATTACCTTAAACCCGAAGTGAAAGATACCGGATGAAGAAGCCTTGTTATTATGTGCTGGCACAAGTAAGCGGGGCAAGATCTGTTAAGATCTGCAGGATCTGTTAAGATCTTGCCGGAATACCAAACCAAAACCAAAGTTACGTTCTTATTTGAAAAGATTAAATTAAAACAAAGAAAATTTGATTATTTTCTAGAGGGAGTCCTTTAGATAACAAATATCAGATATTACTCTATTTGGTATTTATGATATTTGTAAACTTTGTCCATTTATCGGCATGATCGCTTTTCAATGGGAACAACTATTCTTCCCGAATTGACAGGTCGAAAAGTAAATATTGTATTTAGGTAAAAAAAGATGATTGAATTATGTTTTCGAAAAATTGACGGGACTGAAGTGAAAAGAAAACTAGCACAAATAGTAAATTCACATTTCTTGTATATTTGCACCAACGAATAATGTCAATTCCACAATTAAAATCTATTTTCGATCCACCAATAACATATGTAGGTCTCTTTAACCTGGAAATCTTTCGCTTTAGCGGCGATAACATAATTCACCGGAAAGTGTTCGGCAGTTTATCGACGAATGACAGAAAATGTAATTACAATAGCCAGTAGGACTTCTGATGCAGTATTCCAAAGGCAGATATTTTTAAAAATCCAGACATTTGTTCATCATTTCTCTCTCATGGTATGCAACATGTATTCTCAAGTTAATGTTGAAATATCTAGTATCACTTTCGGAATCCTAAGACTTAGAAGTAAAAGGAGAACGCAATGATGACCCTGAAGATTTGGTTACGAACCCAAATGCCATAAGCGCAGATTTCTCCTTCTTCCCGACCTTGCATTAAAGTGGTCGCCGAAATTGTGCGACCAAATGCAATGAATTATAGAGAATTTAGAGTTATTTCATTATTATTTAGATTTTCTTTGTAAAATCGTCTCTGCGTGAGATATACTATATACGAACACAAACTATCAATCAATGGGCAGTACATTTTAAAACGTTACATTGTAATATAGTAGCAATGCGTTTCAACAATAATAAATATTGTAGTTATAGTTTTATAATTCAACCTTAATTCATATTACAGTACTTTAATTAAATTACTTTATAAATATTTATAACTTAAATGAATTTTTCCCAAATAAAAAAAATTAATTGCTTATTTTGTTTACAATATTTATTAACAATTCATTAAAAATTATAAATATGCAGTGCAATATTACTGAAGATGCGTTAGTGAACACATATCCAATAAATTGGCAATTTTTGTATGAAATGTAAAAAATGTATGAAAATAGAGAAAATTTTATTTTGCAACAATATTTTACAGAAGAGGATCCCTATTCATTTTCTAACGATTATCGTGACACAGATTTCCGAAGTTTGAGAAAATTTTGAAACATTATTAACAATTACAATTTTGAAATAATTTATGACAGGAGAATCTCTAGTGATTCTTAATGGATTAGCAAAAACAGTGTTTGCATAGGTCTGCTTATCTAGAAGAAGTGTGTGTAACATTCCGATGACGTGTAAAAAACTTTGTGTGCATTGCTCGTCTCTCGAAAATAAAAATATCGTAATGTAAAAATATACTTGCTATAATAATATAAATATATTAATTTCATTGCGTTGGATTGGAAATCATACATAAATTACATGTAAGTAATATATTGATATGACTGTGTGTGTGTGTTCCTCCAATGTTCACGCAATAGACGAAAGGTGGTGTTTCTACCTTTGCAAACATTAAGATATTAAAATGTTATATAAGAGTCATATGTCGTTTTTGATTCTCACGCAAAATCCTCAAAGACTAGTATCACATATGATTTTTAATATTTGCGGTAAAGAACTCCATGTAAAATGCAATCACCCTAACGTTAGATTGAAGAGGTAATTAATTGTGATCCCCAAAACAAAAGATCAAAAATCATTCATTTGCTTACAGCTGCACTTACCAATCATAATGTCTGCAGAAGAAAACTTTGATTGTGACTAAATGAACTTTAAATACTTTAAGTTTATTTAGTATTTACATATCAAAACTATTTTATTACAATATTAATGTTCGCGACCATATAGTATATTTTAATTGGGTCATCTGAGAAATTTATGATGAAGTATTTCACAACTGAAAGCTGCTATCTCGGAGACGTGTTTGTGAAACTGACTCTAAAACGTATTTCTTTAAGTTATTAATTTTTCTAATAAAATAACTAGGTTAGACAATGCATACAATGCAAATTATTTGCATTTTATATTAAATATTACAATAATAAACGACGAAATGTAGACATGGAGCTTAATAGTCGTTGTCAGTGTTATTTTTGCAAAAACCCGTTTTATAACAGTTTTAAAATATGTTTTACTGGGAAATTGCATGCCTTTATTTATGTAATTAAATGTATACAAAAATTTATGTAAAACTGTTGGTTGATTTAATATTTATATTCAAATATTTACTATAATATAACTCGCCATCACCCATCATTTTGTAATGTTCAAGATGAATAGTCCGCCTCCTGAAATGAAGCTAAAGCGGATTGGTCAGCTCGATCCGCAGGCGGAGGCAGGGTCGAAAACTCTGGTAAAGTTCGGCTCAGGACATCGCCCATTTTTTGTGCAAGCGAGGGTACAAAGTACAAAAGTACCAAGTACGCTTTCAAAAATTGTGCAGGTTTCATTTTCGGTGAAAACTGTATTTTAGAAAATTGCAAAACATTAACTTTTCAAAACTGCAATATTGATGATGAGATTTTTTCTTATATGGAATCGGTTCTAAAAAAGTAGATAATTAAATAAGATCATATACATGTTTTGCAAAATCGAGTAATTTTCGCCTTTCCCCCTTAAAGTAAAGGTAATTTATGTTTTCTCAGAAACTGTTATATGTCAAATTTTTTCTTCGGATAGAAGAAAGGACGCTTAAAAGTGGCACAGGTCTTAATATGTTTATCTCTCAGAGTTTTTGAGAATGGAAAAATTTACAAATAATGCGATAGTATGTGCTGTTGTGGCACCACAAGTTTCATTTAGAAAAGGTGTAACGTATTCTCTTAAAGTATGTGTAACATGTATTTGTAGGTAGTACATGCAAATGAGAAGTGTCTTTGCATTATTTTATATTTTAAGATACTCTTATTTTATTTAGAAATAATAGTAAAATGTATCTCACATTCTTTTTCACTTTTTTACAGGTAATTATTCTTCTTTGTGGCCGCAGTTTGCTGTGTAAAACCGTCCGCTCGGTAAAGTACAATATCAATTGTCGTAACCCGTGTGATTCTTTTCTTCGTAAGCAAGTTATGAGAGTGTCATTTCCTCGTATTGAAATACTAGAACTTTTTATACGATCTTTTGTGTATTTTTTTTCTACATATGTGTCAAAACTTTCATTTTTTATCACACCCTTTTCTAGTATCAGCATTTTGCTAAGTTCTGGTGCTTGTTATGCAAATATATTAGCTGTAGAATGATGTTCATATTCCAGCATCATATAAAATATTTGAGTAAGATCATGCTTTTGTATCCAACATATCTTGAGGCGCTTTAGAAACCTAAATCTCGCTTTTCAGTAGTTAGAATATTTTTGGCTCAGAAAAAGGTATATGAGGATTTGTAATATATTTACAAATATTTTTTTGAGGAAAAAATAATATGTGGTTCACAAGGTTAAGTTTATAACTACGTTTTTTTCTTTCGATTTATCTCCGAGAGCCGACTCTATGAGCAGCGCTACAATTCAATTATGGCGGCGCTGCCACAGAGGGCCAGGGAGGCTCTTGATTGGGTACTCTAAAACATTTCGATATATGTTTAATTCTGGACATTTCAAAATGTTAATAAGATAAATACATATTAACTTCGTGGTCATGACGCACAATTAATGGCAGCTGTCTACCTGAAAAAACAGACAAACAAGAATAGTGTGTCTATTTTGTTTTCCCCTGCACATTGGATTTCTATATTCTCTTAGAGATCAATTTTTTTAGTTTTTTCTCTATTTGTTTATAAATAATTGGCCAAAATGTAGGTGTTTACTTTAGACATCCTATCTCCACAAAAAATGATGTATTTTGATAATTATTTTTGTAAATTAATCACAAATGTAAAATCTAGGGAATGGTTTAGAATGGTAAAGGTACTGTGAAAATTAAATTGTCAGGTTTTGATTATTTGAGAAAAAAATTGTTTAAAGTTTATTCTGGACATTTCAGTTCATTTAATTGGCACTTTCAGTAACTATTCTAGTTCATTCTCTAAGGCAAATCATGGGTTGCATAATGCAAAGAAGAATTATATCATTATCTTTTATGGTTTACGATCTCTGACCTGCGTGAATGTGCTGAAAACTCCCAGTTGGGGAAAATGCATCCGAAGTTCACTCACCGAGGGCTTGGCTGTTGACACTTCAAAAAATATTTGCTCAAAAACTAAGAAGCATAGAATGAAATGATTTGAAGCATTTACGAGAGAATAAAACAGGGCATGCGACTCAATAAAAATCGCAAGAGTTGAAATTTCACGATTTTTCATCATTTTGAGATTAAACCTTAGTTGGTTTAAAACAGTCCTGACATTTCTCAAAATCAGGTAACAATATCAACAAGTACGTTAAATTCTATATGTGATATATTAAATGATCAATCGAAAGACTCAAATGCATTACGAATATTCACTCTTCTTCGTGTATTTTATATCAGACTCTGCACGATTATATCATACAATAGTTTGTCACATATCTTTCTTGAAATTATGCATCATTATTAATTGTGTATTATGAGGTTATGACGAGCATGAAACGGCAGCAGAACTTCTTCAGAATTCTAAAATAAAATAAATGCATTTTTACTCTTGTTATGCACTTGCTTAGCACATGATAATGGTGTTTAGGATGTACATTCTTAACATGAAATAGTTAAATTATCATACCATATCTACTTATGTAATGCATGTAACATTTATTCTCTGCTGTTACGATTGAAACGTCACTACTGTACAAACATATTTTATTCTAAAAAATCCATGTAATGTATTTGAAAGGTTTCTGAAAGGAATCCAAAAGATCAAAGAGAAATGAAGTTTCAACACGAGCCGCAGGTTGAACTACTCGATGACAATAGATAGCTCGAGATAAAATCTCCGTGACTGTAAGAGACTGATATGTCGTACTTGACACACGATCATTCATGTATCTAATATTTACATTTGTAGGTTGCTATCGTGACGTTTGTTAAGACACGAAGTGTCACATTCCTCTTGTTTTTATAGCAAAGAAAATAGCATTTACTAGTGGACTCCGGTAACAAAAGCTGCTCATCTATTGGCTGACCTTTAAAAGTACTAATTAAACAATTATTTCCTTTCATTCCGTTAAAGCCACAGTCCAGTCGGGTCTGGGGTATGTGGAAGGTGACAGTTTAAGAGTTTAAGGCTTCGAAGATGATAGTATTTTTGTCAGTAAATATGCGGTGAAAAATCTCGTACAACGAAGTTTAACACGATATTTGCCCTTGATTACTAGGCTAGCCATCTTGTATAGTGGCTGAGAAGTATACTTTCTGATGCGATCAAAGAGATTTCGTAAACCCGCAAAACAACAGTGCAAGATGAGTTAATATTTATCAAGATATAATGTAACATGTGAAACTTCTTTACGCAATGTTTCCCACCAGATAATTATTGGCAAAACGTGCTCATTTTTTATCTTACTATATGCCTTAGAAGTTCGTATGATTTATCATTACATTCATGTTACTAGTAGGTCACACATCAATAAATATACACAAACATTTAAACTCAAAGAGGGATTCGAACCATTACCCTTTGAGAATCCACCTAAAAAGGCTCCACATGCGCTAGGGGTTCGTGAAATTTTAAATTGTTATGTTTTACCAGCCTGAAAAACGCGTGCGTCAGAAGATAGAAACAATTACAAAGAATGACACTTATTTCTTTTACCTTATTATTTGATATTATCGGTTAAAATTCACTCTGCTGCAACCTGTTAACGTAAAAAAAACTTTAACTATTATGAGCAAAACTCGGCGGTTCCTGATATTCCCCATCAGGTACGTGGTTATTCCCATCCTGATCGTCTGTGCACATGAGAGTCCATACACAATGAAAATGTTAACGTAGACATGGGGTCATAAAAATGTACTGTTAATATGTGCATGGAAGTACCATTCAAAGTGATCATGATCGAAAATATGAACATAGACACTCAGTGATATCGATATAATAACTCGGCATATATTAGTTCTATTTACAATCAAACAACATGTAGTAAAATTGACGTGATCAAGCTTGGATGATAATTATTTCGTTTGTGCTCCTACAAACAGGACTAGTTCCTGTCCAACGAAAAAGCTAGAAGTTCTTTGCATCTTTTTGAAACGCACAGTAGTGTGTAGTTCTCAGATCACGTTAACATCAACGTCACAGCTTACATGTGATCTTTCACGCTTGTGCTTGTGATCTTTCACGCTTTTGTCCCATGTCCACGTTCACGTGACTTGTTCCATTCAATATCATGGCTCAAAGCTTTTACGTTTACGTTACGTTTGCAATCAGATTCCATTGGGAAAGAGCTTTAAAACTGACCCGTGCAGTCTTCATGAAGCTCTACAGCGCGGAGCGCAACAGGTTCTCGCCTGGAGAACAGCGAACAACAAACTGGGCGGGGGATGGGGAAGGCCTGCCAACAGACGGCCGCTGCGTGGGAAACACGCTTCGCGCAAACACACGTGTATCCCAAGCGTGTCTGGGTTACTGGAAGGCAGAAGCGCCCTAACTTCCTCGGTAAGGGATCTATAAATCCTTAGCGACCTCATCTAACCCGGTTGGCGTAAGAAGTGAAATAATTGATAGTATGTATGTATTTGGAAGTTTAGGGTCGAATTAATCCGACGGCTGTCGGTTTTACTGGCTGCCGGTGTTCCCAGAACTGGATTCTGTTTTTATTTGTTATCCACACCAGGGGGTAAGGGAGACATGTGGCGATAATGATGTATTCCTATCTCCATATCTCGCATACGTGACTTGACTGAGCTTTCTTTTCGTCACACAGCTATAGAAATCATTTGTACAGTGCACCATTCGCACAGTTCGAAGTGTCTCCATGATGATGAGAGTACTGTCAACAAAATATTGCTTTGGTATCACGTGCGTCAGGCAGCGCCTTATCGTACGATGGGAAGCATAGAGGCAGCAAGGGGAGAACGAGGTGACGGGACGTAGGCGACACTAGCGCCCGGCACGGCTGTGAAGCTGAGGGCGGATGGGGAAAGTCTCCTGGCGCGCTAGCTTCATTTTTCCCTGACGGGAATTGGAATCCAGGACCGCTTCACAGAAAGCCAATATACTGTCCAAGGGCCACCCGAGGGTCTTAATTGATAGCTTTAGTAATTGTATAGGAATATATCTCAATCATCACTATTACATTCGACCATAATCTCCATGTTATATTGACGCTATTCAGTATACTCTGATGCTTGAAATACTGATATGCGGGTGTTACTACTACCAGAGTATTGATGATTAAATGATAACGGAATAAAGGAAATGAAAAGGGTAGATCCCCGAAAACACCTGCCGGAGACTCTCTTCGTCCACCACAATATCCACTTGGATGGATTGGCGATTTAAACATAGCTGCGCTTCAAGATCACGAGCTTCAAGGAGAGGGGGTATTCTTATCAAATCGGGAACTCCAATACCAAAAATGTAAGTCCTATCGAAGCTTCCGATTGGATGACGGTGTTGCCCCTCTCCTTGCAGCTCGTGATTTTGAAGTGCAGCTCTGTTTGAATCAGAGTATAGTTTGTGCGGTGAAACGACTCGTATCCGAAAACATTGACTTCTTTCAAATGATAAAAATGCCAAGTAAGGTAATATAAAATGATACAGTGTTAAGCGTTTATCAATTATTGATTTCATATAATATATTTTTTCAACTTTGAACAAGTCCACAATGTTGAAAAACGTCACAAAAAATGGTAAAATAAATTCATTTATAAAGCTGAGAATATATTACTTGATCCGCAAGGACAAAATGTCTCACCAGTGTTTTCGGTTCGACCGTCACTGCATCAGCATTTTGACAGCTGTCGCGTCGTGCCAGCTGCGGCAGCGGCGGTGGCTGTGGGCGGGGCGCACGCACCTTGCGCGATTCGGAGGGCGGGCGCGGGCGTCGACAGCTGCTGAGCGCGAGCCGTAGGCGAAGGCGAAGGCGACGACGGCGGCGCGGGCGGCGATGACGGCGCAGGTGGCGAAGGCGGCGGGCGATGCCCTGGCGTAGGCCGTTTGTAGCTCGCCGCCGCCGCCGCCGCCTCCGCAGTTCTCTGCCAGTGCCGCCCGCCGTCTCAGTCGACAACCCCGTCACGACCGATTACCGATTATAGATGGTGGCGCATGGACGTCCATCTACGCGGAGGCGAGCGGCTACCTTAAGCTCATTGCCGCTCTCTGCAGCGACTCTGACCGGGAGGTGCTAGTGCTCGAGTCCCGGCAGAGGCGAATTTTCGACATAAGCCATATACGGCTTATGTCGTAGCTCGGTCGTATTCAGCCGCTGTCTGAAGTAGAATTCTAGCTGCCTGATGCTCTGATAGATAGTTTTCTCCGGTTAATACCAAGCGAATGCCCGAGGCAGAATCCTAACAATCGGGCCATGGACGATGTTTCATCTTGCTTGTCCTTTCCACCTCATTACTTACGCTTACACTTCAATGCACTACACTTCAACACATGTTGGGAGGCCAGTCGGGAGCTTAGAGCACGTTCCCACTGGGGTGTGGCCCCATTTGGGGAGATACCTTGGGAGGTTAACTCCCCGTACGCGAACATTTGTCAGCGTCACTCAATCTAGCGGGGAAGGAACACTGCCACCTCCTGCGATAAAACATTCACAATACTAACGAGACTAATAATCATAGCAGTTGTGCCTTCAATGAAACGTCAATTAATCAATTACACTGAAACGGTATAGTACCATGTGGTGGTGGTATGATTGGCTTTCATATATTTCATTTCCCATTTGAACAACATGGCATCCATTTACATTTATATATCATCAGTAGAGACCGGATGTAATGTAACTACACATTTTTTGTCTTTCTTCTTATCGCTCTCAAATCTGTAATATTGGCGAATCGTCGTCGTTCTAACACAATATCCAATTTTTTCGTTATATATTTGTACATATTTAGCACTATATTATTATTTTTCTATTTTCACAATATATATTTTATTTTATCAATATTCGTCTATGTTACACACATTTTTTATGAAAGGAAGTATTTGAAAAATCAGAATTTTTCCTCCATTATTACTGAGTGCAGTCGAAACGAGATGCGCTTCGATAAAACGCTGTCGGATGTTCTTGCAGTCGGGTGCACGTGCTTCAGTTCTCTCAGTGCCGGAAGTGCGAATCAGCGACTGAAATCATTTTAGGTGAGAAAATTATTACTGACGCTGAGTTTCGTGATCTTTAACCTTAAATTCCGAGAAACTCTGGCGATGGTCGACGTGTAACACTTCGATGAGAATGCACGCTGCAGTGATTGTTTGCTGGTCGCAGATATCGCCAGTTTGTACGAGAGCTTCTATTGCATATCTAGTCTTGCTGCTATACTACCGTCCTGGGTAGCAATAAAACCTTTTATTACTGACGGGAAACTTGTATGGTGCAAAATGTGCATCAACTTATGCTCTTCTAATGATTTTTAAAACGTCTGTTTTATTTTGGAAATTTGTTTAGAAAAGTTTGATAAATGTAATACCGTATTAAGTAAAGGTGTTTTATAATAAGTGTATTTTAATATTACATATTGCATCCGATTTTACATATTTACTACATATTCTCACTGTTTTCATTACATATTTATGTACATATTTTGACGTTTGATACTACATATTTTTCCGGTCTCTAATCATCAGTCATTATTTCTCATGATTATCCATCGTATAAGCAGTGAAAGTTAACTGTAAACCATCATTGAGACCGCACAAACCACATAAACCTCCATTGTAGAAACGAAAAAGCAAAAAGCTCTCTCCTTCCACTATGCTCGGTAATGAGTGCGACCCTCATCATAGGATAATTGGTGACCCTTCCTAATAAGTGTCCCGTCACCAGTTCTGATGGAACATGTTCTAAAACCCTTCTTTTATTTCTTAGATTGTTGCCTTCCGAATTAACCCTCTCACCATGCACCGGACAATAACACTTGCGGAACCCTCGGCACAAAAGAGCGCGAAATCATCAGAAAGGGACATGCCTAGAGCCGAATTCGATCCAAGGCAAGCCCTCAGAATGTTGTCAAACCACATCGACCAATCATATCGGTTAAATCCTCATTTTTTACTCCAGGGATGTCGTTCGCGTATGCTTGGACCCTTACTATATTTTGTAGATTGCGGATAATAAGTGCCAACAAATAACTTCTTCTTGCGAAGCTTTTCAGCAAAGTAAAAGGTTTTAGAAAAAACTTTCTATAGAGAGTTTAAGCACGGCGTAGTCTTACAGTAATCGACATGAATATCGTGGTCAAGAACCGGTGAAGCCGAGAAAAACGTGTTGCACAAACATTTAGGTCGAAATAGAAGAAGTTCCCAACTGTGGCGACAGAGTGCGCTGAATTCCCATAATGCCACATCCTCTTAATTTGCGTTTGTTCGTCAAGAGTTGCCCAGTAACTACGGATATGTATATATACAAGTATATTATCAGAGAGGTGTTATATTATTAAATAAATATAATACCATATGTATAGATCATACTGAACAATATCACCAACTTCATGTTACGTCATGAGATTGTACTGTACGCAGCACACTTTGCCGCCATTGTTGGGAACAAATTCGATATACCATGACCGATTGATCGAATAGCATGCGATATGTCTTCCGCTCCATCCGGGGGATGAGCGGTTTCCGCTGCCACTGTCCGTTGCATTTCGTATGCGCGCGTGCAGAGAGGCTCGCGTAGTCGATTGCTGTACGTTACGCCTTACTCCGACTCCCTATTAATACGGGACGTTGGCATGCATCTGTCTTGGAATATTACTGTCTTTACAGGCCAATGCAACTACACCAAAACAGTTTTGGCCTCTCCTCATTCCTACGCGCACCCCGACCGCTGTGTCGCATGAGGGGCTTGCCTCTCCACCACATCATCATAACGGCCCCGTCAGCCAATCTCAACTGATATAGATCCAACGTCATATTGTTTATTATTGCAGCCTGCTATGCCATTATATCATAATTTACGAACTATTCCATTGTGTAACAACTAGAGCACATACGTTGCACCTTCCAATGTGTGCGTTTAAATAACATGCATCCCACGTCGCTATTCCTACAAGAGAAGTTAGTATATACTTTCCTGCCGTTTTTCATTTCAGTAGTTGTTCCATTTCTATCATCGTTACGTAGGGGTATTTTTACCAAACACTGCTATATATTATTTCTCCTCTCATGTTCACAATACGAAGTTAAGAAATTATGATCAGTCGGGTGGCTTTTTCTGAATTACAGTCTTAACGATGATGTGTTGGCCTTCTCTCCGTCAGTACACTCAATAACATAACCCGCCTCGCCGCCACCACAAAAGCACCTCCATTGCCGCCACCAGTACCAGCATCGCCGCCACCTCCGCCTCCTCACGCAACAGGTTCAGGGTGAGCGTGGAAGATCGTATCGGCAACTCACGTGCCCACCGCCCCCAGGCTCCCGTCGCAGCTGCGATTCTCCCATCCTCCGGCCCGCCGCTCAGTGGCAACACGACTGCATCTGCAGCATATTCAAGGCGCTAGTATTTGAGTCCCGACAGAGGAAGATCTTCAATAGAAGGTTCATAGCTTGGTAGAATTCAATCGCGGAGAAGTATTCTAATGGCCGGCTGTTGTGATCGGTAGTTTTTCGTGATTTCTGGAATCAATACCTGCACAAACCGACTACGGACAGCGCGCGATCTTACCTTCCTCATCCTAATTCCCTCTTATCCCATTACACATACACTTACAATGACACGCACTCCTCTACCACGCATCTGGGGAGACTAGTCGAGAGCTTAGATCGTTTTCCGGCTGGGGTGGTGCCTCCCGGGGAGGAGATACCTAAAGGAAATAACCCTGCAAGCCATCGTGTATGTTGGCGCCGGAAATCATGTTTCCACCGCGAGTAACTCCGCCACGAGCAGGTAAGTGGCATGCACTATACTTACGACAATATGGCTTCGGTTGCTGAAGTGCTCGAAAACAATCAATAGGTCAATGTACTCCATTCCATCGCGTAGCGCCCGCGCCCCTGCGCGCCGCTTGCCACACATCGCTGTGGCATTTACACGCCGGATGATGTACCTCTAGCGAGTCTGTTGTTTGAAGTAGATTAATTCCAAGATTATTGATGATTTTAGGATGGGCATACCAAGATGAACGTGTTCAGGCTGGTATTTATCTTTTGTTTTATACATTTCTAGTTTCATTGGCGTTATTGATTAGTTTATTAATTTTTAGTGAATAGTACGTTTTATTTGTATGGGTTTTGCGGTGCTGAAATTGACAATTTTTATATTTATTTTAGTATAATTGTAGCATTTTTAGTTAAAAATCTGTATTTTAAATTCATTTCTTTTTATCTTAAGGCTCATGTTGAGGCTCCTATTTCTGGTTCGATGGTGTTAGCGGGTGTAGTATTGTAATTAGAGAGTCATGGATTCAGGCATATTTTTAGTGTTATGGTATTTTATATAGTATTTAATTTTGTTTGGATTGGTGACAGTTTAATTTGTGACTTTTTCGTAAGTTTGATATGTTTACTTCAAGTTGATTTAAAGTCTTTAATTGATTACTCCTCTGCTCTTCATACGGGGATGGTATTAAGTAGATTAATAACTTTAAATTCTTGAATTTTTTCTGGTTGTTATTTAATAATTATTGGACGTGGTTTGAAATACCGTCGACTAGTCACCGGCGGGATAGCGGCCATTGGCGCCTTTACCGCGCCCCGTGTGGCTTGTGTTCAGCGAAAGGTGGCAATCGGAAATATCTCCTGCCTCTTCTCCAAAAGGTTCCTGATAAAGGAACACAGACACGTGCGTGGCTGTCGCACGCGATAATTCTTTGTTCTAAAGAAATGAAAATAGGTCTTTTGGACTATAGAAAGTTTTCCTCCCCTTTGTAGCTAAATGGCTCATCTGTTTTCTTTCCATTACCTCACTCTAAGAATTGCGTTAATGCTAAGATGAATATTGAATTCCAGTACACCACTATTCTGAATTCCGTTTTCCCAACGTTCTATTCTGCACGCGTTAAACTTTTGATTGACAACTGTACGCCTATCAGACCCAGCAACGCCTCTTCCTTCGGTAAAGCTGGTGTCGCCACGCGTTCGGTGTTCAAGACAGTTAATAGTCTTCGAGCGCGCGTGGGGCTCTAGCATATGGCACTAATTACGTGGCAACTGTTGACGGTTGCATAGCCTCAATCGCGCTCGCACGCTCCTATCAACTTCAACTTGACAGCTCGTTGACAGGCGGTCGGACAGGGAGAACACGAGCAGTTAAAAGGTAACCTTCCCCGACGCCTCTTTCGGCAAACTCCTCCCTCATTGGTTTTTAGTATAACTTAGGATAACTTTAGGATAACTTATAAATCAATGTAGGGGTATATTTATTAGAGAGTTTGTGCACGCCATAGCTGCGGCACAGTCGATCTTCTGCGCATGCGTAGATACACAAAACTGATGTGAAACTCGAACTGCGCATGCGCTGAAGACCGATAGTGCTTTAACGTTCGAGGGTGCTCAAACCCTCTATTGTGATGTCAGTTCCCAATCCTATAATGGACGAATGATTTTGATAGAGTAGAGAATATGATATGATGCGAATGAGAATGGAACAATGGTGGAATCAAATGTAGGGGAAATGGGAGAATTCGGAGAAGACCCTAACGAAAACCCGATTTGTTCATCATAAATTCAACGTGAGTCGACCGTAATTTGAACCGTACCACGCAGAGATGGATAGACTGATTAGTGTTTCCGAGTGCGTCAACTTTTAATGATAGTTTCTTAAGTGTAGTTCATGCTTTATCGCGGGAGGTGGTGGTGATCTTCTCCCACTGGAAGCCGTGATCCGGCGCTGATGGCATCCCGCGAAGGCATCTGCCTCCTGCGGAGCCAAACTAATTTCCCGACATGTGCGGTAATGTACTGCAAGTAAATGTGTGTATTTGAGGGGCGAGGATAAGATAAGGAAGAGGAAGGAATAATCCCGCGCGGTCTGCACCTCGTTTGTTAGGGTACACCTCTGGTTTTCGCTCGGAGAAACCACGGAAAACTCAGGATCAGAACAGTGGGCCGCTAGACTAACCGACCGCGGCTGAACTCGGCCTCGCTATATAGCTAGTCACGAAAATCCTGCCACAGTCGGAACTGGAATCTAGGACCTCCCGGTCAGAGGCACTGCAGTGACATCGATTGATGCCCTGACACACCTACGTTGGTGCTGGGGATGGAGAAAAACATCGATGTTTTTAAAACATTGATATTTTCCACCCAAAACAGCGATATTTTAACATCGATATTTTGCTTTCGATGTTTTCTGCACGTTTATATTTTGTTGCAAAAACATCGGTGTTTTTTAATTTTTAATGTGTTATTTTAATTTAAAAAATAAGGGGGTTTAATCACGTTGTAGAGTAGTAGCAATACACAGCAATATCGTTGCTTTGTGTCATCCTCTTTATCACGGTACACATTTCGCCTGTGCAATCTGAGGAAGTTTGGGAGCTGCTCGTGTTATGAATGTAGTACGTTATCGGCAAGCGTCATTGCCTGAATCGACAGTGAAACACGAAATCCATAGAAAAACACAATGCTCTTTATTGTTAATTTTATTCTTTACATTCGATAATAATATTTATTAACATACTGCTAACATGCTGGTAACCAAATGATAAAACATATCCCTTCTACGTACTTCAATTACAAATGGATAGGAAACTATCATGTTTATTAGACGTTAATAAAAACATCGATATTTTAAACATCGATGTTTTCTCGTCGATGTTTTCGTCGACATCGAAAGGACTTTGGCGATGTATCGAAACATCCATGTATCGATGTTTTGATAAAATTTGGCATCACTAGTCGGTGCACAGGGGTGGAAGGTGAGCGATGTACCACGTGCCGCCCTCAGGGTGGGGAGCGGAGGTGCAGCAAGGCGGTGCGCCGCGGGGGCGTCAACACGAACGCGGCCCGCGAGGTGGCGTTGTAGCGCGCCCGCCCCTGCCGCCAACGTTACCGCCACCGCCGCGTCCCGGCACGTGATATATGGCGGCCCGCGGCGCGTGAAAAGGCCCGCCCGCCCGTCTTTGAGCAGCGCTTTACAGGGAACGAATCGTGAAAAACGAAGGCTCTCGAAGCCCGCAGCCGTGCGACGCGACCCGTCGCGCAGGCCGGCCGCGAAGACCCGCCGTTGCCTCATTCGCGTACTGGTGCGTGCGCCAGGCATTGCAGCCCGGCCCCCTACCCACGAAACTCGTAGACGGCGGCCTGGAAACGTTCGCAATACGTGAAAGTTTTACCCGTTTTGATTTTAGCTGACAGGACAAACACGAATGCATTCGTCTACAGTTCGCCCGCGCAATCAGCTTGAGGGTAGGCAGCCTATGAAGAACAGAGGAAAGGAGAATAGCTTAGCATAATAATCAATTTGCGCAGAATACACACATTCCCCATACGTCTCATGCAGTTCTTTCTATTATTTGACGAAAATAAGTCAAAAATCTAATCACATTTTATTGACAGTATATACGCAACCCTGGTGGCGGGAGGTAGCGTTCTCTCGCCGCTCTCTCCGTATCACGAGCCCCCTAAACATCTGGTGCTTTCGATACTGCCTTCATGAGTTTATGTGTGTAGGAAGGTCCTTGGTTTTCCACTTTTTTTTAAAATTTAGTAATATTCGTGAAGTACCAGACATAATTTGTAAGCAAGAATTCCGTATCTTAATTTAGCATAGTCGAATATCAATTAAGAAATAAGACTTTTCTCACGTTTTACGTGGATGTGACATTGACTACAATGCACATACACATTTTTTTAGATACGCTCTCTAGGTTGACGACGGTGGAATACTTTTCATTCGCACTAACCGTTATCCACAAGAAGCTCTATGCTCCAGAACAACGTTACTCAATTCAAGAATGGGCACCATTCCCTGCGATGGCTCCACTAACAGACATTCATGTAAAACGGAACTACATGGGACCAGAATTTCGTTTCGAATTAGAAAAGAATCCGATTTATGAAATGTAATATTGTAGAATTTGTGATTGGCAGGACCGCGATTTAAGTTCACATTAGACAGATTTCCAGATTATACACGTCCTGCATTGAGCAAGTTTTTTTCTGTGCTATAATCCTTCCCATTGCAGTGGCTCCTGTTGCTCTCGCCCTTTGTGAGATTAGAGATTATTGCGCTGGATGTTGCTCGCAGTTCGTGTTTCCACCTTCTTCCTCTAACAGGCGGCGTGATAACTACTTTATGGACTCATTATTTTATTTTGTCTATCGTCGCCGGCTTTCTTGCGATTGTTAACTGTGGTGCATTCAGCGAACAATTTTTGCAAAATGGCTTCTGAGCAAACGAAAAAAAATGGAAATTGTGAGAACTACCCCTTACTTAAGTAGGAAAGGATAATTAGATTCTTTCGTAATACTTCGAGTGATACGCGTGAAGTTTGATTTGTAGGTATACGAAAGTGATCAAGAAATATAATTTGGATTTTCACTATTCATGTTTGCCGCCACTGCGTTTCCTCAATTCCAGCCATGCAAGCAGCGCGCCTCCTCTCCTTGTCACCACTGCCGCTTGACCGACTCATCAAACAGCGGACCACACCGCTGGCGGCAAGATCATTGCATCAAGCGGTCAACTTTTCCGAAAACTTTTGCCCCCTCCCCAGAAGGCATAGCCCGATTGCATCCCCTACGGTTTTCCTCGTGAGTACAGGAAAGATCCACGGTACCAGTGCTTCCAAGATCAGCCTTTCGATTTCGTATTTGAAGAACATGGATGAGGAAAAGAACAAATGCTTCTTTTAAAGTTGTTCGCTTTATTGAAATGGTCAAATGGAGTAAGAAAAGCGTGTTAGTTTGTAACGAAAATGTCTTCATTTATTTTAATTTATTCTAAAGTTATTTCTGCGTATACCGTGAACTGCTCCAAGGAGGCACAAGGGGACCTTGATCTTTCCTTAAATATGCAGAATGAAAATAATTATATTTTAGGTTGATAACATACAGAGTTCCGAAGATTTTGTCAGGTTCACCTGTGTTTAAGATTTTATCTGGATTGGTGCGAGAACGTTTATTTGCGTCACTCATGAATGGAAACCTAAGTAAACTGTTTCCTCCATCCCCTTCCGAAATGGCTGGCCGGGATACAATCGGACTATGGGGTCTCAGGTGGCTAAAAGGGACAGGTATGTAGGAGGTGGGTGTGGGAGGTAAACCTGAGTGCGAGATGCAGCCGGACGAGTCCCACCGCTAGCCCACACATCAACCCTGGGCTAGGGCACGCTAAGTGGGCCGCTCACTTGAGCAGCACTGCATCATCCCTCTCGTTGCGAAGCGCCGTCGCTTGGCACCGCTCGCCTCTGCAAGCCCCCGTTCGTCATCGCGGCGCCCCATTGTCACCGTTCGCTCGCGATACTCGCAGCACGTCCACTCTCGGCCATGCTTGTCCTCGCTCGCCTCGTTCCTCCCACGACTCCTTCTCGCTCGTCTCCTTATCCTGTCGCACTTTATTTTATCAACCATGGCCCTCCCACAAAATACCCTGCACTGCCTCTCACTCCAACACGTTGTCGTTTGTATCTGTTCTCTTCCCTTTTACGCCTTTCTCGCTCTCGCTTAGCCTCGTCGTTCTTGCCTCTGTCAACTCAGACTAACACAAGCTTGCCTCCTATCGCTCACGCTGGGTTTGCATTACATCCGACGGTCGTCACTTGCCCAGTCACTTGCTACCCCTTTCCTCCCCCTGTATGTTTCATTCGCCAACGCTCATCTTTGCTCGCCCTCGATACGATTCACCATAGACTAAAGAGGTATAGTTCTTTTCTCATGGTTTCGTACACGCTTGCCCTTACTTGCCATTGTTTTGCTCCCCCTAGCTTTTACGCGCCAATGTTCTCTCTCGCCTTCTCTCTCATTCAACCAGCTCGCCCTTGCTGGTCCGTTGGGTCTCGCGTACCAACACTCTCGCAGGTCTACTCTCCACTCGTCGATTCTTCGTCTATGCTATTTCTCTTTGAACGTCTTACATGCATTTCATCCATGTTTTCAAAAAGACTCTGTAGAAATGGTAGAACCAGATATTTCGGTATGCATACAATGAAATTTTATTTTACGCTGCCTTGGTCATTTCTGGACGAGTGGGAAATAGATATGGCAAAGAGCTCTGACGAATCTCCCCGTTTGTACTCGGGTAGCGTGGCAAAACTTTGTAAGTTCATACTTTTTAAATTGTACTTTTATCGAAATGAGACGGTATAATAACAAGTTCTAACCCCATCAAATTTTATCAGCATGCTGATAAATTCTGTTGCAGCAGGGAAATGCTGACCATTTAATTATCTGCCACTCTAATTCATTCTCTTTATATCGCATTCTTGGAGAGTGAAGACGAGTTAATAGAATTCCGAAGTTATGTTGAAAATAGCTTTCCATGGGAAGGGGAATTCTTGAATTCTTACTTGACAGGAACATCCAAAATATGGCGGACAGACGGGCAGTCTTATCCTAATGAATACTAGTAATCAGAAGAAACAGTAATTGCTAGACATACATCACAGCACATTTTCATTTTAAATTCTAGTTATTTTCTGGAGAATGTGATAATTTGTTGTTTTTCTGCAGCTTTCTGCGCACAGTAAGCATTGCCAGCATGCCATCGAGACACTATCTCGATTCACGAGGACATACGACACACTATTCAAAACCTGCATCGGTTGTATGGATGCAATTTAAAAAATTTAATTCAGCTTAGGAACTCATTAGATGCAATTATGGAACGTATGATGAGAACAAATTGTTAAAGAACTTTTTTCAAGTGGGGAATTTGAAACTCATCCTCGTCATTGATTCTCCTTAAACTGGAACAATCAAAGTAAAGTCTATTTCATCCCCTTCAGTAGGAATATTGATATATCATTTGTATTGTAATGTATCATTTGTTAATGTCCAATTCTTAGTCTGTGAAAATATTTCTATTGTCCTGGACAAAACATGAACTGTACTGTTCCGAAGTTTAGAATTTAGTACCACTCTGGTTCCCAAATTTACCAACTAAGGTTCGTTCTCTGCTAAAAATATGTAGAATAACGGTGTCTATCCATATCTTACGCCGTTCTCTTTCTGAGAAAATATAGGTCATGTTTAGGTGGGGAATTGTCAGTGGATTAATTTTTTGGGGCAAGTAGCCAGGGTTCTTTAAATGCCACAGGTGTGGTAAGAAAATGAGTTTCGGTTCACTGTTGAAAACTCTCCACTTCCAGATGTGGATGAATCCACAAACTGAATTATAAAGGCCGAATACCACTAAGATTGGATTGAATACTTTATTTCTTTTGCGTAAAAAAATCTTTTAAAAACCGTTGGGGAAGAAGTGTAATCTGTGCACGTTTCCTTGATCTCCGGAATTCATACCCCCGCTCTTATGCTATATCAAGTTGAATTATGAATAACAGTAGCAACGAGTGTTTTTGGAAAAACTTGATAACAAGTAACGAGTGATGAAAACTATTTGCATCGGCAATTGACCAACAGCAATTGAAATCCATATCATACCTTATCGTGCCCCACGTCAAGAAAGTGAATCATTACCACGAGGACTTCGGTAGCAATTATTCGATGGTACTGATGCAAAAATAACTAAATTCCCAGTCCAACCTTCGTATGCTCAAGAAAACGCACGCAGAGAGTGAGCTACAATGACGAGAACCCCAACCGCGACGGCCGGACGCCAATGCTTCTGGGAAGAGAATATTGTAGCGTCATTGACTTGACTCCCTGCTCCAGAGAGACAAGTTGCAAGGTATGGGAATGAGGGAGCCAAAAATAGGCTTCCGAACAAAGGCCAACCCTTCAGGGAAAGTCTAAAAGGGGAGAGGGCTTGGAGGTGCCCGGTGCAAATTGCAACAGAAAAAGCAGACGCCTCAAGACGAGTGTGTGAGGGAAAGATGACGCAGGAAGTCATGTGACTCGAGCATATAAAAGGGCTGTCGCAGAAGCCCTGGGTTGGGTAACGTTTCTGGTTTCCTCGCGGCAAAACACCGCAAAACGTGTCCGGCCAAGTCTGGCGCGGAAGTGCTGTAGGTACGTGTAGGTGTTCGAGTCTCGAGCACTGTGAAGTATGCTTGATACTTCGGGGCAGATTGTCTGCCGAGGCACACCAAGTGCCATTTGCGACTCGGCCGAGTTGGCTAAACGCAGGCGAGACCGCAAGGCGCGTGTTGGGAGAGGGGGGCTGCAGGTAGCTCCGACAAACACCTTAGAGTGAGGTCTGTAAATAGTGTACATAATTTATTGTAAATAAATTGTAAATACCCACTCGTGTCTGTTTCTTTGTGGTGTAGATCCCTACTCACGACGTTACCATATGCCGCCGAGGGGTGGTCCGGCGGCTCAGGAAAGCGCGCGTGCGCTTTGTCGACGCGCTTATCTCGGGGGCGCCGGGAGTCTCTGCCTGCGGCCACGAACACGTCAGCCAGGGGGGCGTTCGCGTAACACTGTGGTCGGCGCGTCACGCCAGCGTTCCGCTGCCCAGGAATGCTGTTATCTGTTGACACGGCTTCGCTGTTATTAGTCTTCGTTTCCGACCGCCTCCGGGGAAAAGCATCTCTGCTGCTTGTTCGTCGCCGCCGCTGATAAGGAAGCGGATGGATGTGTCGAAAATAGAAATAGCCGTTCGTATAATGCGGGCTTCTCAAACCGCACCCCGACGAGCTACGTGCCTGCCTGAAGCCCGGCGCTCGTACGGTCAACTTCTCCTGTCTGCGCTCTCAGTTCTCCTCCAAATTCAGAAAGGGCTCTCATTTCCCCTCCACCAACTTTATTGATTTGAATTGTTTGTATATTCTTTACTTTTTATTTTTTATGTTTATTTTCTTTTTAAATTCTGCCGTATATACACATTTTTGTCAAGAAGTGGAGATACGTGTGAAAGGTGAATTATTTCCTTACTTTCGTTTTGAATTGTTTTATTAAAGTAATGTGTGAAATAATATCTATATATTAACAATTCTCGCTTATGGACAGACAGCTATTTTTAACAAACAAGAATATTTCTCTATTAAATCTCCTTACCTGAACTCAGGAAGTTATTGCAATTATTTTCCTCTTTAGTAAATACGATTACAAAATAAAGATATTTTTGATTCGAAATGTATAATTTTACTGTCAATTGACAATTTGAAATCTGACTGATGTATTATTGCATTTTAATGCATCATTTCTTTGCTTTAGTGGAGGGAATGGGGGGAAAAAGAGCTAAATTTGGGGCAATAATTGTCAACTAATTTTTCCAAAAGGCTATTTTGGGCCAGGAATCTGGTAATATACCGCCTTTCCGGAACAAGTTGTAAAACCCTTACTTTAAAATCTCGTGCCAGTTGCCCTGGACACAGTGCCCGCGAACCCAATACTGAGCTAATTACTTTGCCCACGACCTTGACATGCCTGGTATAATGCTCTCGTTATGCCCTGAGTGCTGGAGCATCTAAATACGTGGAGTGGAAAGACTGTAGATTAGAGTCTCGCGAAAGGCATGGTTGTTTTGAGCATGTTTGTGGCGTGGTTGGCCTTTAATTCGTTCCAAGGATCCCGTCTGAATATCATCCTACCCATAATCATTCATCAGACTTCATTCGGTCCCCGTGATCATGCGACAATTCTTCACACTCTGGAAAGCAGAACCAGCCACTTCAGGGGTTATCTGTTCAGGAATAGGGAGGACATTCAGGAGCAAGCATCTTCCCTGGCCTACGCCGAGACTTGACTTACTAATGAGTAAATCATTAACGTTATCTTGTACTCATCAAAGAAACATTCTCTCTCAGTGTTATTCCTTTGATAACAGAGAATATTTATCCATAAATATCTCCGGCTCGCCTCTTTGTTTTCCTGAATTACGTAGTTGTTTAATTTCCTAAACGAGAGTGATAGTGAAGTGATAACAAGTGGGTGAAAGATCATTAGCAGATAATAATTGTGGGTGAATAGTTATTCATATGAGAATCGTGGCCATTTGAGAAACAAACCACGTCACAATAACGTGGATTACGCATTTTTATGCCTTAGGCGGGAATCGGCCCTGGTTCGTGTAGTTAACGGTGCACAAGCTTCTGTGAATCCAGAGGCCTGTAGAATTTTGGAATTCAATTCTCTTTCGACGAAAGACGCTCACGGAAAATAAATTAAAATTCTGGTAAAGATATGTAGTTAATTAAAAATATATAACTTTTTTCGTTCTATATTTAAACGACACCGCTGTCAACGGTACACATTAAATGAAAAAGATCTCAAATACGTTTCTATGAAGGGTAAACGGTACAGTGATTGGCCACTTAAGAGTTGTGACAGTATTAACTCATTTGAAAATAAAAAAAATGAAATGTTGCTACGAACTTTCTACTGTCCAATGATTCTTTTACTTATCCGAACCGTAATTTGTATCGTAAAATGAACATCACGTTATTAATTAATGTTTTAGTAAAAACATATCATGCTGTACAGTGATTGGCCAACATGATGACAGTGATTGGCCACTCAATTCCTTTTAAAAGAAACAACTAGTAAAACGATATATTTAATTAATTGTTATATTACCCATGAAAACACATTTTGTAAAATGCAGATTAAATATAACTTTAATATTTTATACAAGTGCTGATGGGGAAAATTAAAAATCCTCGATTTTCAAATCTGAGCATATTCGACTTAATTTAAATGAGTCTTCTGGTCGCCTACAAATAGAATCTCAGGAAGTGTGATGGCTGTTTTTAAAAAATAGAAATGAATGGAATACGTTTCAAATACATTCGTAGAATACCTCGTTTGTCATCCATCCGTTCTCCAATAGACCCTTTATTTCGTCCTCCAAGTTGCTTCCCTCGATGTACCCTATAACTTCTTCATATCACATTCTTATGTTTTGTTCGCTGACACACGAACAAGCGGCTGTAACTGTTTCACTTGTCCATGTAGTGATAATGGGATGTCTTCTTAAAAAAGGCTTGACCCAGCCTTCTCCTAGATGGTTGTTGTTGAACGGATTGTGTCTTGGTTTAGCAGTTAAAAATTGTTGAACGCTACTCTATAGATCTTTCTTCTTCCTTGAAAAATCTTTTGCTGGCTAGTTCAAGTATCCACCTAACTAGACTGGCTTCTTCTTTAGATAAAACAGTATCAGGACCTAGAGCTATTTGTGATCTCGATTATTTAAACGATATTGCAAACTTGTTTTAGGAACACTAAATGATTTTGCAGCAGAAGGCACAGATTAACCGTTATTTTTAACATATTTGATGGCCTTTGCCATGGCTCCTGGATCGTACTCTTGCATCGGCTTCTCTGGCATTGTGAGATCACATATTTTAGGCCAGCGCAGAATTAACCTAAGTGCAATAATATTTAACTACGATTACACGACACGTCACGACACGACACGACTAGACAGTGTCACGACAGATTGATACGACAGTGTGTCAACAATTATTAGTAAAGTGGCCAATAATACAATCCACATACTATCGAAGGTACAGTCATTGGCCACACTTATGCCAAAAATACGCAAAGCTAGGCTTCTCATTTTCAGCTATCATTGTCACTCAACGCCATTTACAAGCAAAATATTTGAAAACAGTGTTAGAACAAGCGATAATTCCAATTATAGTTGGAGTGGCCAATCACGGGGAGGGGGCGGTTAATCACTGTACCGTTTACCCAAAGTTAGTGTCGCGTAAAACAGAATTACATATTTGTAATTGAAACTGTACTTTCGTATTTCTGCATTTCTGCCACCGAGCATCGTCTACCCAATTGTAGAATAAATATCTATCTATTTATCTATTATATGGATTTATACGTGTGATCTAGGCTCTACCGACCAATGAATATTTTTCAGTGATTTGTTTCATCAACTGTTATCCGCGAATTTCCTTTTAGGTTGTTCCAGCATTAGCGGTTAGCGTATCGGGCTGCTATACCCAAGTTTGCGGGTTCAAGCCCGATCGAAGCCGTGGATTTTTAAGGGCGAAAAAATCCTTCGTACGCCTTCCTTCGGAGGGGAAGTAAAGCCGGCTGTCCCATGTTAGTACATTTACTGCATGTAAAAGATCCTCAAGCCCAAATGATGCCTCTGAGCTAAATTCAAATCGCTTGTTTCGTCGCCCAAGTAATACCTTCTTTCTCCCATGGTTGGTGAAAGGAGTGTAACGAAATTTGCGTGGTCAGACGGAAGAGCAGGCCTCATGGCCTGAGTCTCGCCACGTAAAATAAGGCAAATTCAATTCAATGTATTTGGGTTTTCGAAAGTCTTTGTAAGAAGAAAAAATGATATTTCCATACAGAGCTATGACGCAGCATTTCAGAGATTCGCTGGTTCCCTTCACACACAGCCTCTGAGCACATACCATTATTTACACTCAAGCGCCTCATATTGTTTTTCAGTAAATCAATAGTATTATTATTATTATTATTATTATTATTATTATTATTATTATTATTATTATTGCCCCAAATCCAGCCTTCGGTACCAGTGAAAACCGCTCAGTGGCATTGTTCAGTTGCTGTGTGAAAGGGCCCGTAGGCGTAGAATAAATGCTGAGTGTATTGCAGTCAGTCTCATCTATTATTCAATTCAATTCAATTCAATAATAGCTTCACTACGTCTCCAACACAATATTGATTTTAGGAGAGCGTCCTTCCGCCTTTGGTTCGGAGCCACTGCGCGGGATTGGGCCGCGGCGCGGCGCCCGCCGCGCGTCTCCAGTGCACCGCGGAATGCAGTCCCGAGGTGCGAGGAGCGGCGGCGCCGCGGCGGCCGGCCGGCCGGTCGATGTCTGTGAATGCCGCCGCCCGCTTCCCCTCCCTGCCCCGCCCCAACCCGGGAACGGCCCGCCCGGGGCGCCCAGGCCGGCCCCCCCCCCCCCGCCGCGTGGCCGAGCTTGGGATTTCCCGGTTCACCCGGGCGGCCGGTCGACCCGCCCTGGGAGGCGCGGCGCCCCGCCGCCACCTCCGCCTCCGCCTCCGCCGAACCACGGGAAGGCCGACCGGTTCCTATCCCCTGGCGCGGCGCGCGGCCGACGCAGTCATTTGTTTCGCCTCCGACGCCCGCCCCAGAAGCGTAGGCGTGGCCCGCGGTCGGCCTCCTGCGTCCTTCCCCCCCCCCCCAGCATATGTGGCTTCCCTCCCGCGCTTCCGACTGTTTGGGTCGCGTTTTTGCCCTCTGCGGTTTGCGTCCGCGCAACCAATTTGCATATGGAAGAGCTCAAGGTCTTCCTCAGACGCTTGCTGCATATGACTGTGGGATGCGGAGCATCTGCTGGGGTAGGTCCTTACGTTCCTTTCAGGTTTGTACCGAAATCGAAATCCACGGAAGAAACACTATTCGCTTTCGTGTGCGTTTATTATTATTTCTCACAAAAGACAATTGATTCAGAAATACCTTAATATAAGTGTTTAAGTGGCGATTTATTTTCTAGTTCTGAAAGATGTCAGCAAATCATAAATCTGGAGACATATACAAAGAAAGCGAACGTTTGTTATGATTGATTGTCGCGTAATGAACGTAAATAAAGATATTTGCGATGCAATCTTCGCAATAACAATCACGAAATGAATTTATAAATTACAAGGCTTGAGACATAATATATTATCCAAAAGGCAAAATATTAAAGTGTGAGGTATGTTAGAAGGAAAAACGATGCTACAGTACGAAACTTCCAGTAGCAATGTATGTGTTGTACGTATTTGACATTTTAGGGTCGGATTAATCAGACTTCTGCCAGCTAGCGGTGTTCCCAGGCCTGGGCCATCATTTTATCTGGCTTACTTGGCCTGACTGAACTTTTTCTTTCTTCGCACTGCTACGGAAATGGAGATATGTGCACTAGAAAGCTATATCTTTATTTTGACACGGCGGGAATCGAACGCGAATCCACTGGGACCGCCCTACAGAAAGCTAGCACGCTGTTCATATTCCATCCGAGAAGTACAGTGGCAAGATGAAACAATAAAAATGCAATTGAATGAACTGTTGAATTCCTTGTAATAGTCTTTTTTAGATGATTCACATTTGTCAGTGTCTCTAGTTAACTGTATAAGACTTTAGCTGAGAAATCTGTCATCGTCAGTGTCATTTTCACAAGTGTAATTACAGCTCCTAGTTTCGTGCTCTGCTATAAACACTTTGGGAAAGCTTAATTGCGTGTCTCGAGGTCAAAGAGCTTGCAATTGTAAAAATACAAAACTACAGATGAGAGGTTACGTCGCCGTACATAAATTTGTGTTCTCTGATATTTTCGGTTAGCTTTTCGCATGACATTTACTAAGAAGTTGTGATGTTGCAATGGTTTAAATGGATATACTGATGGATTGTCAGATGCTTTCCCAGTACAACTACTATGATCATTAATTTCTTTAATGAAGAGAATGTTTTATCCTTGGAGGTGACGGTGTTCCTCACCACCTGGATGATGAGATCTGGCGCCGATCTACCCGTCAGCTTGCGGGCATTTCCCCCACAATATATATCCCCATTTGATGTATCTCCTCAGTCGGGACAAACTCTAAGCTTCCGACTGGTCTCCGGACATGGTAGACCGGGAGAGATGGTTCACAGCATCAACTGATGTCACTGCAGTTCCTCTGACTGGGAGGTCCTAGTTTCAAGTCCCGACGGTGGCAAGATTTTCGACTCTAGCATGTCATCTAGGTCGAATTCAGACGCTGTCTGGAGGAAAATTCTAGTAGCCGACTGCTCTGTACGGTAGTTTTCCGTGGTTTCTCGGATCAACACCAAGCGAATGCTGGAACAGTACCCTAAGAAACGGGCCACGGACGGCGAGCGATCTTTCCTATCTCTTCCTTGTCCTATCCTCACCATTTACACACACTTCCACTAACATGCACTACACTACTACACATGCCGGAAAACCAATCGGGAGCGTAGAGCTTGTCCCGGCTGGGGCGGTGCCCCGCTGATGGGAGAGTCCTGGTTAGGGGAAACCCCACTAGTCGACGGTAGGTCGGCGCCGGATCTCGCCATCCAGCGAGGGAAGATCACTGCCATCTCACAAGCAAAAACACGCCCTACACTTACGGGATTAATAACTTAGTAGTTGACGCGCCCGGAATCATTAACAATCAATCACATATGTGGTAGAGTAGTACATGTATGTGTGTGTGAGTAATGGAGGGGAAAAGGACAATGAACAGGAAGGAAATATCGGGCGCTGTCTGTGGCCCGTTTGTTACGATACTGCTCCGGCACTTGCCTGATAGTGTTGGAAGAAGCCGAAAAACTACCGACAAGAGCAGTCGGCCGCAATATTTCACCACCAGATTGCGGCTGAATTTGACTTAGTGATAGAGCTAGGTCCACTCTACCACCGTAGGGATTTGAACCCCAGAACCTCCCTGTCCCTACAGAGACAACGGTAATGCTGGACCTGAGCTAACTCAGCTGGTTTACATATTGGGAAAAGGGATCTATTATTGGGAAATAAAATATTTTACATTACGTTTTCAAAATTGATGCATAATTATTTTTATTATTTGCATAAATTATGACGTATATAAAAACTCGAATTAATATTGTTTTAATTTATTTCTCCCACTCTATTCTCCATGACATGTTTTGTTTGATTGATTTTCATTCCAGGATAATCCTCTACTTGTTTGATAAACAGATGGAAAAGTTAGAATTTGTTCGTTTCTCTGTTCTATACAGGAAATCAATTTAATTTATCACAACGTAATAATTATAATCTAAACTTCAACTTACTCTTTCGGCTAAGTGTCATCATCAATGACATTATATTAATGAAACAATTTCGTTAGACACATGTGACAGCCACATGTAAGTTACAAGTTGTTACAAAAAAACAAATCCAAATGAGCAACATTTTGAAAAATTAGTATTGAAATGTTATTTCGGCGTCACTTAATACTTCCTGACTATTGTTTCATGCGTACGAAAGTACTTAAAAGAGCAATAGCGATTTAAGAGGTAGTCAGAAACAGTCATAAAGTTGGTGTTGCTATTGTCTTTGGAAGATTTAAGAAATCATTAACGTCCAACCCAGTTGTCAGAGTGGTTGCTCTGAGAGACGAAAGTTACAGTAATACTTAACTACTAATACGCTTAAGAACCTTGAAAAACACACTCCAAACCCTTTTTTAAATAGATGAAATATGGCTCGAGGTTGGTCAGAAAAACCTCTTTTATGCGAAACTGTTTGTGGCATTTGACTAGTGGAATATTTCCTGCAGACGCCTCGAGAAGGCTGTTTTCACACTTGAGCTATGCTACTCGCGAAGATGAACATCATCGCTGCGACGTGAGAAAAGGACACACAAAGTTAAGGCCTTCAACGTGTATAACTTTCTTTCTTTCGTTTCTGAAATGCAATTGACGCAAAATTCTAAAGTACTAAAATGACATCAATACTTCTCATTTTAAGAACATTTTTTTAAATACTTCTACCAAAACAAAACATGTATTCACAAAGATATAATGTACGTCATAACAAGCACTCAGCAGGGATATTGTCTGAACCAGGAATTGGAAGAAAATTTCGTGGCACTTAATCTGCATTTCACAGCCAGCGATGCTTATGTTTCCAAAACATTGGACGTCCCGCAAACGACCTTTGCATTTCTTCGAGGCATTCTCAATAAAATGGAATCATTTCATATGTCAGTGGTATTTACTCATGTTACACACTTGACATATTTTCGTGGATAGTAAAGCCAGGATCAAAACAGCCTTTCTCAACTTTTGAAGCCCACGGTCAGCCGTCGCCATGATTCTTTATCAATACAGTTCGCAGGATAGTTCTGCGTTCTGGCGAATGATGATTCGCGTTCTTGCCCACCTCATACCACACTTCTTTCGTTGATAAAAAGACTTTGAAGTATATTTTCGAAAGTTGGTCTTCGATTGCGAATCTTCGATTCGAAGTATATGTCACGGCGGTGTACCGCTGAGCTTTCCGGCAAATCCCAACATTTCGCGCGACGCGTTAGCTCGCGGCACCGGCGGCTGCGGCGGCGGCGATGGTGGCGGAGCAAGAGGCCGCTACCGGCAGCCTGAGCGCAGCGGGCGTCCGGCGCCACCGCCAGCTGGTCGCTTTCTCTCCTTATAAAGCGGCAGAGACGTTCGCGCGCGCGCGCCGCCGCCGCCACCGCCGCCGCCTCCACCGCCGTTGCCGCCGCCGCCGCCGCCGCCGCCGCCGGAGCCCAGGTCCGCGCCCGGGCCGCCGAACGCGCGAGCGAGCGACGCCGCAACGCCAGTCGACGCCGTACGTCCTCGAGGAGATTTTCAATCTCGAGGGACGCCAGGGAGGAGGGTCTCGTGACGTATGGAATAGCTCAAACGTCATCTACCGGTGGGATCTGGGTTCGATCCCCGACCAGCCCATGCAGAATTTGTGGTGCAGAAAGCGAGTTTGCGGTAGGTTTTTTCGGGACTCGCTTGTTTCCCCTGCCTTTCATTCCATTCCCCCCGCCAACAGTCATCACTTACTCATTAGCTCATCGGACCTCGAAGATCTTAGTTATTGAAAGGCTCCAAACCCCATAAATTATTTAAATGATCGGGACGGCGTCGTATTGTTGACACCGCTTACCTTCCGCGGCCAGGTATACCATTCTCGTCCAATCCATTGAGACTTTGGGGTGGACTAGGGTTCGCGGTAGAATTTCTCGGGATCCTCGCGATTGTCCTACGTCTCTTTCCTGTAGTCTTTTATTTTTAAGCCCCCATTTCCTTAAGGCAGCCCTATTGCGATGCCAATGCGAATCAGGAATAGGAGATATTAATATGGATTTGAGAGATGATTGAAGAAATTTTAATTAGATGTATGAGATGTGCACGCTATAAAGAATAGAATAGGTTTTCAATCTTTTTAATGAAATTTCGACATGTGTGGTTTTGTTTCAGGGATTTGTGTGCCGCACATGATGTCCGGTATTACTGACATTCTAATGTTACGAAAGAAAACGAAGACTCTGTTGTCGGAGAGCATGTATATTTATCTCTGTTTACGACGAGTCGAAAATTTAAAGATACGTGCCTACAAATTGGCAGGCGTGCCAATGGGACGTATCAATGAACTTCAACTTACTTTCTTTGGGTACATTAATATAATTGTTTACAGAGTTTGCTTTCAAGATGGCAATCAATGATAGCTGAGAATCCAAAACAACTACCCAGAACGCGGCATGCTTGGGATAGCTATTTAACATGCAGTTCCTGTGTTTCATATTATCCCTCTCCAATATTATTACTCAATATTACTTAATTATACATTCACTATCTTTTTTCTTCCTTTGTATCTATTTCATGAAGCAATCATATAAATAATATATTTTTATTATTTCGTGATTTTCTCATCACACTTTTTAATGTTTATATATTATTTTATAATCTTCCATGTCCACGTTTTTTAAAGTATTGGTGACAGTGAATTTTAAATTATTCATCTCAACCCAATTAAAATATAATACATAAGTCTCCCTCGGTCCCTCTCATAAGTGCTTGTAAGAATATTTAGCAATTTATTTTCCAGTGTATGAATTTCTTTAGTGAATGGTGTGAATGTATTTATTGCAATGTTCTTTGTATTTTACGGGAAACCTGACCATCGACAGCTGAAATGATGAGAGCCTCGCTGCATTTTTATAGGTTGCATTGATACATCGACAGCGATCAACCCATCTTCTTATGTAGGCATAATGGCCGATCATATGTCCGATATAATCTTGTGATTCAAGTCATTAAGCAAATACAAACTGGTGAAATTACGCTAGCTCTCTTGTATCTGCTGAGGCATGTAATTTTGCGAATGAAACAATTTATAAAGAAATGACTTCAACAGAAAGAAGTTATTCTTACTAATAGAGCGTTTATTGTATTAGAAATATTTATGAAAATGTTTTCGTTTTTGTCAGTGTGCTTCACGATATTATAACGAAGTAAAATCGCTTGCTGAAAAAAAATAAGGATTCGATCTAATGCTTTAATAGTTCATGTTTTTCATCTCTGCGCGTCATTTTGCGGATTCTGATCTCAGATCGTATCAACGAATTGCTTGATCTCTTTAAATGAGTTGCAAAATAAAGAAACAGGAATTATTTTAATACTGCTCACAAGCTGATATCACAATTTGAATAATGATAGTAATTTGGGTAATTTTCTAGTGCTGCTTGCGTGTTTATCCCATACGTGAACTGTACGTGTGTGATGAACAAATACAAATTTTCAGCCATTACGAAATTAGGTCCTCTTTGTTGTAGTACCAAAAAAGATTTATTTTAGAACAACACTAAATCACTCTAAAAATAAGCAATAATAGTAATAATAATAATAATAATAATAATAATAATAATAATAATAAATTATAAAGCGTCTAAGAGATGCCTCACTCAGGGTTTACCAGAAAAAAAGATTTTATAATAACCATTATTAAATTATTTACGAACCATAGTAAGATACCCCTCCAAAATAAATTATGTATGTAGAAGGTGTGGAGCACAGCCATAAATCACCCAACATATCTATGTTGGCTCCCATCGCCTAAATATTTAGAAACAAGGGAATGGGTAAAATCATTAATAGGCGATTAACACGAAAGTACGATTTTGATTCCCATAATATACCATTTTATAAATGCTATCATGCAACTCCACAATTCCCAATAACATGCAAGATATAATAGTAATAAAAACACAAGAACACATCATCGATAATCGATTTTTCAGTCGATGACAATAATTATCTATACTCAATTTACGGCACTGAAATCCAGGCGTATGTACCGTTGTCGCAAGAGCTTCATCATTAATGAAAACTTCAGAATATCGGCGAGTATTGCGCCAAAAATATCACTGTTCACGTAATGCTTATATTACCTTCATTTAATTAAAAAACAAGCTAATATCGAACAAAATTAGTAAGGCCGGCCCGGTGGCCGAGATCGCTAAGGCAGTAGTGTCGTAGTGATCTCGGACCGAAGGGTCGCGGGTTCGAGTCCCGCCTCGGGCATGGTTGTATTTGTGTTCGTCCTTTCACCCCTTATCATCAATCACCATATCGTTTCATCCACATAGTTACCATACCGTTAACAGCAATAGTGGTCGCTAATGACCTTAGATGTTGAAGCGACCTTAAATAAACCAATTTAAAAAAATTAGTAAGGTATGAATTGAGGATTTATGGTTCAAAATACGGACAGCTAGGCACTGTGTGCGCATGTGCACTTTAAAATGCGAGAAAACCAAATAAATATATTGTTTCTCATTTCAAATGTGAACCTCCAATATTTTTATTAAATCAAGACATAAAAAAGTTACGTTGATCGTTTTCAGAATGGTATGTGCTTTGTTGGTGAACGATAATTTATTCATTTGAATGTGAACCTACCGGTAGTAGAGAGAATCACATGACAACTACTTCAAGATAAATAATACCCTCCCATCGGGAACTGTTGACGTGATCACGCATGCGGTGTGAAAGAAGCTTAGCTTGAAGTGAGTTATCTTTAAGAGGAGGTGATGCACCGGATCTCCTGCCTCATCATTTCTCACTCGGCTTCAGCCTGACAGCTCAGCGAGAAGAAAATGAGTGGAGGTCACGCAAATGAAAACGAGCTTCAGAGCATGTGTGCATCTTTCGAGAATTCATAACAAAATAGGTTGGAGAACTGCGTCTTTTTTAGCGAAGAGCGTTGAGAGTTCAACATAATTTGCAGAAATGTATCTTGATACTGGAACTTGAAAATATATATCGACACAGTTGTGTTCATGAACCTGTCAAAAATTAGAGAACAAATATTTTTTTTGGCTTTTGAAGAATAAATGCCTCTCGGCTCTTACAGTCTGTAAAACAAAATTAATGCGGTTTGGTTTTTAAATGATTTTTATAAGTGCGGGGTATTATCGTTATGCACGAGCATAAGGATTTTGAGGCTTGACAAGGTGGAAAAATAATAATAATAATAATAATAATAATAATAATAACAATAATACTTATTATAAAAATAATAATATATAATTATTAATATTAAATATATAAAGTATTAATATTTGAATTTCTCTAATAAGGTATTATTTAAATTATATACTTCGAGGAGAAATATTGTAGAAAAAGTAGCACCGGATCACACCTCCAGATTTTGCTCCATGGAGGCGTGCACTGTTCCTAGAGTTGAACATCTCAGGCCGGTCGCCGCTAATGGAACAGGTTGTCTGCCGGCAGCGCTTTGTCTGGCAGGCGGGGGCGTTCCGGTCGACGGGGCACGCGCGATGCAACGACGAGCAAACCGCGCCACCATCTTCCTCTCCTCCACCCCGGTAAGGGACACACACACGTTCGAGATACCCGGCACTTTTACTCGTACCACTAGCTTAGGTGGCTGAGAGCATCAATTATGTCATTTCAGTGCCCCTGACCGGGAGATTCTTAGGTTCGAGTCTCGACGGTGGCCGAATTTTCAACACTAGCTTGATAGCTAGATCGAATTCAGCCGCTGTCTGGAGGAGAATTCAGGCGGCCGGCTTCACTGATCCGTAGTTTTCCGTGGTTTCTCCGATCAACACTAGGCGAATGCCGGAGCAATGCTCTAACTCGGCCACGGTCTGCGCGACGTTCCTTCCTCTTCCTTGTCTTCTCATCACCCTTAACTTACATGCACTACACTATCACATTTATCGTGAGAGGAGTCGGGAGCTTAGAGCTTGTCGCGGCTCGGGTGGTTCCCCGCTGATGAGAGATACTGGTTGGGGAAAACTCTGTAAGCCGACGTGTAGGTCGGCGCCGGATTTCGCCATTCAGCTAGGGAAGATCACCACCACCTCCCGCGATAAAAAAAATGCATTATACTTACCGAATTAATGTTCTTAGTAGTTGACGCGCCCGGAAACACTAATCAATCTATCAATTTCCTCGTACCATTTCATGCGTCCGGCCAAACACAAATCTTTGTAGAAATAATCTCGCGGTAAATCTATGACAACCGAAACCTGCTGGCTCCTTACTTTTTCAGGTTTCAAGTTCGTGCTTGACCTTATCCTGAACGTCTCTACACAAACACGTGCTCCAGCCGCGGAATTGTTGAACATCTAGAGAGCAGCAAAGTAGTTGGAAGGTTTTTGTTGATAAGAGTTTGCAGATTATTTTTCCCATGTCATTCTGAATTAATAAATAACATAAGAATTTCCATCTGTATATGGATAAACTTTCACGAAGTTGCTAGATTTTATAATACGAATTGATGAGATTTCTATATATTTAATAAGTAACCATTTTACCCTTCCACAGAACAGTTGTTATTGCAGGCAGCACAATATTGCTTAGGTGAGAGTGAATAATGTTTGTTCTTTCTATCTTGTTCCTGATAATGTTTGTTCTTTTGTCGCTGAAAGTAAATGAAGTGGATATAGAATATTAACTCCTCGAATCATCTGCATAAGCTTTAGTACTTCTGATCTACATGTTCCAACTTCGAAGTGCTCATATCTTTAATGTTAATTCGTACCAAATGAGACCCATAACATTAAAAACATATTCTTACATCTTAGACGTAGTCTTAGATGAGCGGAAGACACCGCTCACGAAAAGTGTGTCTGAACATTCTGAATTCCTCCTGGGGTGCACTTAGCATATTAAGCGTGCGGCCGTTGTCGTTGGCATTCAGCCGTGTCATAGCTTACCGTGAATTGGCGGAAATTGTGAATTACTGTCATCCGAAGCGCGACGATCTCGTAGCCGCCCTTCGCAGCTGGCGTTTCAGGAACAACCGTTACACGTAGACAGCCGGAGAGATGTTTTCAATCCGTTTATGGGTTGGGGCATTTTAAAACTTTTAAAATACTATGTCTTGACTTTATGAATGTCATTATCAACATTGATTTATTGCCACATCATCATCATTATCATCGTTCGAATTGTATGTTGAGACTAAACGCATGAAGCTTGTTGTGTACTCTTTAAGTCTTTCCGCTAATAAAATCGCTTCTTCGCCCTATAAATTTGATGGGCATTAGAAATCGAGTATAATACGTAACGTTTCTTCGAATCCAGCTCTCTTTACGAAGATCCCTTTTTTTCTCCTCAGTTTCCAACTCAAACGACAAATATATTCACTTTAGTGGAAGATAGATGCGCCACTATTGTGCTGCCCAGCACGCAATTGTAAAGAGAGAGGGAGTCATTGCAATCTCTTAAATCCTCTGGGTGACATTAGAATACTTCGTACCCCAAATGCTCGTACAAGCGTCTCCGTAGCTGTCTGCAGCGCCCTCCCGAGTACAAGAGCTCGGCATTCTTGAACGCGTTCCAGAACACGTTGGAATGTGGCAACCCTGAGCGCCCAGCGGGGAGGGGCTATGGGTGGGAGCAGGACGCCCGACCCGCGCTGCCCCTGCTCACTCGCGGAAGCAACCCGCCCGACACAGCGCCCGCTTCGGTTCACTTGGCTAGGAGTTAGGCCTCATTCACAATGCAAACTTAAATGTAACCGTAACGTAGCCGCAAAACCTAGAAATGGGTTATAAAGCGAGATCATTCACAATGCCTTGACGTAAACGTAGACGTGAGACGTAAATTTAAGGAGCTCGCAAGCTCCAAGCTTCTACGTTTAAGTTTACGTCGAAATTCTACCGAAGACCAATCAGAGAGCAGCATGAAAAAAACAAATGCACAACAAAATCCGCGAGAAGGAAGGTCGACTCCAGATCGATTCTTGTTTATGCGTGTGTATTGGTGTGCGTTGGTGTGTATAGTTGAGAGTTTGTGGAGTTTTGGTACGAGTTGCGAAGTGTTGATTCGAAATGGCAAATAAAGCGCCTCCTTCTTCTTTTTAAATAACGCGCCCCTAACATTAATGCTGCAGAAGCTTGCAACAGCACAAGCTGCACGCCCAAATCTCTCTCCATGACAGAATCTGAACGTGACGTTAAATATATTTGCGGTACACAATTTAAAGTTCACTGCTCGCATATAACCTCAATAGGTAGGGGCGCAACAGCTGCTCGCAAATGCAAAAGGTGAAATCGATAGGAGAGTCGAAAAAAAAGCTAGAAACGCATCGATCAATATGTTGAATTCTGATTGGTTCAGGCAAAACCTACGTTCCAGCTTACGTTTGCCATTGTGAATGCTCGTTTTTACGTGAAAAGTTTACTGCATACGTTTACGGCTTACGTTACGTTTAAGTTTGCATTGTGAATGAGGCATTAGGGTGTTTCTGAATCAGATCCCTACTAGAAATCTTCGTGGGGTGGCCAATGTGTCTTTAGCTGTCGCCGTATCTAAATACGGCGACACATGTTCCAAGTTTTGTGGATTTGGGATCTATACTGCTTTACGCTCCTTGAATGTCATCTGTTTGATACATGTCTCTCTTTGTTAATAATGAGAAATCGATGATATGATTATCGTGAATTCTTTCACTACCTTTCCTGTCATGTAAACATTATCTTTAACTTTGGTTTGCTGCATTTTAGTTGTGACAATGTCGTCATTTTTTTCGAATTGTACCGTTTTCTTGGCAGGGTACACAAATTGGGTACAAAAAAACTATTATCCAACTATCTTAGGTATTTTTGAGTATTCTACAAAATGAAAGTTGTATTGAAAATTAAAGAAAGTGAAGAAATTGAAAAGAGTATTGAAAATTCAAGTAGGAATATGAACAGTTTATGACTTCAAGATTTATGATGAATAGGCATTGTGGAAGTTCGAGAACACAAAGTAATTTCGATTATTTCAAACGTACACGTAATTATCGCAAAATTAAGTAAATTCAATATTTCGAAAGATAATGTAAATAAGTATTGGGCTCTCTCCCAGCAATCTTTCTTAAAAATGAGATCTTTTGATCTTAGTGCTCTAATTTAATTTTTCAGTATCATTCATTTGTTATAATTGTTCATGATGTCCGTAAAATTGATTCAAGTGAGTAAAATTGTGTGTAAGTTTTTCACACGTTAATCTGTATAGTAACAAAAATTGGTTACGATTATGGATAGTAACTCCAGAAAATGTTTGTGAATTCCACAACAAAAAAGAGACGGCGCTGATTCTTTCGTTATTTTATTGCATTTTTACATACCGTATGATACATTTAGAACAAAAATTGATACAATAAATATATTTTAAAAAACGCAGCTAGTGAATATTAAAGCAATATCAAAACACTTATACATATTTCAGAATTGCAACCAATCCTTGAGTTCAGAACATTAAAAATAGATTGCGGATTTTAAATCCAACAATAGAACGCCAACGTTAACTTATGCATGTGTAATATATAGAACGTGGTTCCAATAAGCAATTACAACTTATCTAAAATATAATTTTATGTAAAAACATCTATATACTTCATTTTGAACTCTGAAATATGTAAATATATCAACGGAAGTCCAGTAGACTCCTTCATACAAATATTTCCAAACAGGTTCTTCTCTTTCATAACAAATCTAACGTGGCTTTCAAAATTCAACCTTGTTTGGTAGAAGTTTGAGAAACACTCGACCTATTCGTTCTCTATTCCAGAAATCTTAATTTTGTCCGTCTTAATCTTCACCATTTTTGGAAAATGGAATCCCGTAATGTTATTCGATATTTAACTTTTCAAAACAAATTTTTAATCGAGTATTTTACTTCCTTAACACAAATATCATACAAATTAGAGTAAATCTCAGATGCTTTAGGATGTCCGATTCTCCAAATCAATTAATGTAAAAGAATCAACACATTTGTAAGACAGAATAAGTGGCTCAAGCCGAAAAGAAAGAGCGAGGTGTGAATTGCGCTGCGTGCCACCACGTGGGAAAGTGACCGCGCCACCGAGCACTTCCTAGCGACCGGGCCAAAGAAAATGGCGGACGGCGCTGGAAGTCGGCGCTGGCGGAGCCGGGCGGTGGGGCGACGCTGCAGACGGCGCACGGGCGCCTCCAAGACGTGCTTGTGCCTTGCTTTGGACGGTGCAAAAAATTAAAAAAATATTGTTTAAAAAGCATAAAAACGCTTAAAAGTGAAGTATTATTTGTGGAGTTTTTAAAATACCTAAAACAATCAATGTGTTTTTGAATTCTAATATTTTCAACTTCGGCACCGAGTTAAAATTTAAACCATTTCTACTTGAAAAAATAATCACTAGTATTTATATTAATAAAAATATAGTTTAGATGTTTTAATTTCAAACTGTTCATATTTTAAAATATGAACATTCAAAGTAATATATAAATTAAGTTGTCACAACAAAAGCGCTATTTAAAAAACGCTTTGCTTGGTTTATTACGAATACTCCCCGCCTAAATATTTTGTAAAGACGCCCTTGCGCCGGTGTCGGCTTTGGTCCGAAGGCCGAGCACACGTCCATCTCCCACCAAGACAGCGCGAGACAGGATAATCGCCGGTGACACCAACCGACAACCTGTCTTTCTGCTCGGTCAAGGGGCCGGAAGGGGAGCGAGGGGCATGGGTTGTGGGGTACGGCGACAGATGTGGACAGAGAAGGGTGGGAGGTGAGACAAATTATTCGCGCGCAGGACCATAGTGCCGAGAATCGCGTGAAAAGTAGGGCAATCTTTTCCTCGCCGACCCACGTGCCGCATAAGGCTCGACGGTGGCGGCGGCGGCGGCGGCGGCGAGGACAGCCACGACACCGCGCACGTATGGTGGGCAGCGAATGTGACGCTCACGGAGCCCCGTCGTGCATGAATGAATCGGTGGTCGATTGATTATCGATATCCTTCTGGCACCAAAACCAAGAGGATCACGCAATTCATTGTGAGGACACGACACTACTATTTCACCGATTAATGAGAATTGTTTAAGCTACAAGCTGATCGAATTTCCGAAATTTTGTTTTTACCACCGCGGGGCGTGCTTGTGAAAGAAACCTTACCAATCCACATCACTTAGCCAACCGGCACCTTGTTCGATTTTAAACACCGTTTTTAATCGGGTATGACCCCCCATCCTGTTCCCACTAATTTCGGTAAGGTCGGGTGACGGGTTGATTTCCCGTTATCCTGCTATTCCTTTATCAGTTGGTACTCTCAGGGATATGAGAAAAGGAATGAGGGGGCCAAAGTTTTCATAATAGCGGCTGCTGTCCGCGGTGATACTTCACGTTCACATTTCACCTTCGGTGCTGAGGCCTAGTCAACAGCTGCTCTTCGGCCGCTTCCCTCTTTTTGCATGGTCAATTTCAGGCAGATGACGGTCTAAGGGCGGACCATTCCATCTTGCATTCCCCATCCTGTTCCCACTACCTTCGCCAAGGCCGGATGACGGGTTGATTTTCCGTTATCGTATGGCGTATGCGCTTGATTTAGAAAGTCTCCGGTGGGCGTCATCAATCTGGGATGTCGCTATTCATCCTAAAAAGTAGGAAATATCTAAGAGTTTCGATTGACAGATTTTCTGTAGTGTAAGGAGGACTGTTGCTGATTGGCATCAGTTAGTTGTTTTAATTTTTTTATTGCAACTCCGGTTTAGTTTTGACACGTTTGATTGCAATAATGTAAACTATACATTTAAAATTTTCAGGAATTTTCCCAATAGCAATGATTGTGTTATCATTTTGATGAGAGGTGTTCTTAATTTTTTGACAATCAAAACAACAGTTTTTCCAAAAAAAAGGAAATACTGTTAAGTTGTCCGATTTCAACACACGACGGTTCGTGACCTGATTTTTCATATCTCCGAGTGGAAATAGACGAAATGAAACAAAAAACTAAATCACTACAGGTCGTAAGGACACAAAACCATAACAATATATGAAAAAGCAATTACAGTAGAAAAATAATGTACAATTTATTAGCACGTATAATTTGCCTTTCACTATTTAGTAAATTACGGACAATATGATAGTTTTGAAGGGTAAATGATTATGACAGATTCATATAAAATGAATGGCAAGATGTGCAGATGGAATACGTGGTGATAGGATAAAACCAATCATGCCACAAGCACGTGCTGACGCCACCCATGCATTACACGGGTATCAAAGGAGGACTCGGCGAACTAGGATGCTGCATCAAACCACCTCCAGGGCAGGCGATCAGTAAATAACGAACCTCAAAATAATTGATGTGAAATAAAAAGTTCGGAAATTCTCGAATCATTTTGCACCTTTAGTAAGCTCTTTATGCTCGTAGCAAATTCCATAAAGAACGCCCTCTTTTCGAATCCTGAAAAATACGTCGAATGCAGCCCCCTCCCCCACCGACGCTAGTGGTGTCGAAGAGTGTGAAAGGTGCGGCAGGGGGCTAAAGGTTTCTCAATGGTGGCGGTTGTGCGCGGTGACACTTCACGTTCACATTTCACCTTCGGTGCATAATTTATGAGGTGACGACCAAAGTTCAACGCAGGCGCGAGGTGCGAGGTCCGCTGCGCCCCGGCCGCTTTCCTTGACCGAAGGCGGCGGCGGCGGCGGCGGCGGCGGCGGCGTCGCTCCGGCGCGCCCGCACGGCGCCATGCTCGCGACGCTGGCGCCGCACGCTGATTTGAAGGACGCCGAAAGTGGGCAAAATTCATATTTTTGGAAATGATCAACTCATAAGATATGTAAGCCTATGAAAAGAAAATATTCTAACAGTTCACGTTCCTTTCCATATTTTCATAATGCTGTGTAGAAAGCTCGCAAAAAACGAGACATGTTAAGGAGGTTGACGATCATAACTCATTTGAGCCCAACTTTATTTTGTGCGCATAGCGCTCTCTCATTGTCGTCTTTGTGACTTTTTGGGAGCATGTATTTTCAACTTTTAGTGCTAATCCAGTGTTGTGGTGCTAAATTATATTACTAGAGCGCTCCAAAGCGTCATAAGCTGGTTTCTAACATTTTTTTCCTAAAAAAGCAGTAAAATAAAACATAACTGCATAGGCCCCGTCAGCTTCGAAATCAGGAATGAAAATTAGATTGGAATCAGGAATGAAAAAACTTGTTTATATGTATAATTTAGGATGTCTCCGTTTATTGATTCAAAATTCGCAAAAGAATATTTAGATAAGAAAAAAATGAATTCCACTGTTCCATTTTTGTACTAGTGGAATCAAATGGATCGGAGTTTGAGAACCGCATTTCTTAGTAATTAATTATGCTATAATGTCGCACTTTTCTCTTCTTTCACACGTTTCTAACTATATGTTTTAAAACCTATATTTCTTAATTTTATATTTAATGTAAATATTGTTTTAAATACTATCTTCTACGAACATTATATTTGCATTTCTTGACATAATGAACACACCTATATAGTAATGAATATTGCACTAGTATTACAAAAAACACTGGGGAATATATTCGTGAAGATTTAACTGAAACAACTTACTTACTTACTTAAACATTATCTATGTAAATTACATTGACTTTTAATGTAGAATTCTAGCTTGAGAAGGAAGGATCACCGGCAAGCCGTTAACTGGAGTTCAAGGCAGGGCTGCTCAAGATGTCCTGTCCCAGCGCGTATTTGCGGGCCACTGGCGTGGTCGGTGGCTTCTTCACTCAATCCGCCGCGGGGGGGCGAGGCGCTCGGACGCCATCAGCTAGGCGAAGGTGTCACTGCGTGTCACTGCAGTGGACCACCTTGGGCTGTTTGGCCTCGCATATTCCATTTGAGTAACCCTGGTTTATAGTACTTCTCCGGCATCCGCCTGGAATTGATCGCGTGAAAACACGGAATCGACCTGTCAGAGCATTGCGGAAACTTGAACACTCATCCAGGGAAAATATATGTGTTTAAAGGAAGAAATAGGTTGTCATGTCATGTGTAAACTGGATGTAGTGATCGAGAAGTATATACTGTAAGAGAAGAGAAAAATCAGCTTGTAAAATAGTTGCAAAATAATGTAAAATAATGCATATTGCGATAAAGCATAGGACAGAATAGAATAACGTCGTGTTAATATCCTTGGATAGTCAATACTAAACAACAGATAAAAATATTGAAAAAGTAAAATTGAAAGTGTATTCAGTCAGATAAATATTTCTCATCGAAAATATTTAAAAACACCTGGAACGTTAAAATTCGTACTTCAGCCTGCTGACAGCACGCTATATTTACCCCAGTAGAAATAGATAACTTTCTTGCCTACTACGTACTTACGTAGTAAAAATGTGTGTTGTAATGATGCTGCGATAAGTGGCGACTTTCGACAGAAGAACTCGTATCGCGAATCCCTGATACCGAAATAGTGGATAAATCGTGCTTTTATATGTAGTAAATTTCTTCCTATAATACATTCTGTGCGTCCTTGATACCTAAACATTGGTTTTTGGTATACATTGGTTCATGGTTTACGGTCTGTCCGACTGTGGACAACACTAGTGCCAAAAACGTTCCTAGAATTTTCTCCAAAATTGATATTTCTTGGATGATTTGATCGAGCGCAAGTCCTTGCGAACTTGAAACGGTTATTTTAATTTTATAGATATTTTACATGAATCCTCAACGACATTTTCAAAATTTCGTGTTTTTCAACAGCCGCCCGTTGCAATCCCTTGGCAATACAGCGTGAAGTAATTGTTAAAAACATGTTTTTACTGTTCAAAATTAATTACCATAATAATAAGAAGCAGAAGGAGAATTAGAACGAGAGAAATGTCACTGATTGTGATGGCCATTGACATTAAAAAAATAGTGGTGATGCAACAGTACATACTTTCTGGCATTATTTCTACCTTACCAATTTTAGAAAATGCAGGGTTCAACGAAAATGAGACTTGCTTCAGTTTCTTCAGCTGGTCTTTTCATTTTTTCTTCTCAAAAAAAATTAAGCCATTTTTGAAAAACTACTTTTTTGGTTTTTACATAACTTTATTTCAAGATCTATCTTTGAAGAAGAGATTTTATTAATGAAAATACTCTCTATCTTCAATATTGTACTTGTAAGAAGACACCTAAACAAATTTGAACTTTTGCAATTTTCCAAAATTTAGAAAGTTCAGTGAAACTGAAACCTGCACAATGTAAGCGGTCTTTGCTCTATTCAACGAAAAAGTTAATAAGAAAGTTTGATGCAGTTATTTATTTAAAACTGAAAGTAATGCGAAGGCTTTATGTAAAGTACTGCCGAAAATCCAAATATGTTCCAAATTCTTAGAACCTTTAGTTCGGCCAGATCAATCGAAGAGAGTCGTCTGAATGGTTTACCTGCTAACATTGTCCATAGTCAGACGGATGAACAGACGTACGGACACGTTTTGCCAGCAACCAATTTTTTGTACCTAACACACGTGGATTCTGACTACATAATGTGTTAGAGGAAGTAATTTAATAAACAGGACGAATACGAGTTTGTCGAATTATCACCGATTTTTGCTGCAGCATTACAATACTCTCTCCCTAATATGTAAGTACGTAGTATGGCAAGGAATTAAAAATGGAAGCAATATGACGGACAAAAAGTGCGATTTGGGAAAGAGACACGATGTGTATCGCGCTTAATTCAAAACATGATTTATTCAAGGTTTTAAATATCTTCTGAATCGTTGGTAAGTTTCTTTAATTATTTGAAACAAATGAAAATAATTTCGTTTAGGTTTTATAAGAGTGAGCGATGGAAAAAGGTGTTTTATCTTTATTTATTTTTAAACTTATTCGTAATTGGGCAAGAAGTTCATATTTTTCAATATTTTGTGCGGGAATTGAACGTTTTTTGTATACATGTGTAATAATTTAAATCTTAAGTTTCTCCTTGTTGCAAGTACTTGCGCACATTTATGTTTTCATAGTTCTATTTTTCTCCATGATTACAGTAAATAGTGTAACGATATTTACTTATTTTTTTAACCTTGGTCTTAATATTCCACCTCTTATTTGCGTACTGTCTCATATTCCACATTTTCCTTAACAGATTCGCCGAAATTATATAATCTCTTGAATTTCTCGTCGCATATTATACTATCCATCAAGTTCATGCCTAGTCCGTCCTGCAATCTGCCACCACGCGAACCTGTTCAACAGAGAGACGTCCATAAACTATTCTTCTATAGTGAATCGTTGAAATATAATAAAACTATCTTCTGCAACTTTAGAGCCTCTTGTTTCAACATTGTCTTGTCTTTCATGCCTTCAAGGGAAAACGTGATTAGCTTACAATTCTACGGAAGTTACGAAATTAGGACGAGAAAGAAGTAAAATTATTTCTAAATTAAATATTGAACTATGTAGCTACGTAAGTAAAATTTTAAAATTCTTGTCTTCCTTAACTGCAGTTAAAAACCTTCATGTACATTTCCATCAAAGTACTTTCGTCTTGTCATACTACCTTCAACACTGGCACTGTGCCGTCGCCATCTTGAATAACCGGTTGTCCCATGTGTCGTTTCAGATATACGTAACTACCACGTCAACCAACAGAATGATGGTAAAAATGCATGCGAGTACATAAAGGCGTAAACGAGGTGAAATTGCACTCATAAAGACGGTTTTTTATGTTTAAATAGTTCAGGGCGGCTATAGTTATTTCTTATGCCTGTAGGTGAAGAACAAACTACACCACAATAAATTTATTTTTACGTAAATTGATAGGTGGATTTGCAATACTTTATTTAAATGTAAAACCTAAGGCGCAAGCAACACAATATTGTAAGATTGAATTTTTCACTTCTAATAAAACATGAAGAAATTTATTTTGTAGAAAGATAATGTTATTGTCATTTATTTCTTTGTGTTTAGTTATAGAAAGAAGGTTTGAAATGTCATTTTTGGGAATTTCATTCAAACAATAATTTGGCACATTTTGCTAAAATTTTGAATTTCACCTAATTTATTCACATAATTAAAAAATGTCAACATATTTTCATAACATGATATTTTTCGTGTATTCTGTAAAATATCTATAAATGCGCGTGTTGCTGCAATGTATGCTTGTTAAATCACCGTGTTACGTATTGCTTCTTGTAATTGCGCATCTGTATTTTAATCGACACAGTAAACGATGTTATCGCCCACACAAAGTTCTCGTCATTCAGTTTGAGCCAGAAGGACACGGCCACTTCTGAAAGTTGAACTCGATGCGTCACCTACCAGCACTTGCAGTGATTTGTCTGGAGACGGGTGACTTTCTTAACCGATAACCTCCGAGGCCCCGGTTCGCAATTCCTCCTCGCTCGTGCTCCAGTTTAGACTCGCCAAGGTCCATGGAGCAGCTAGTCGCCGCTTACGTGCATTGTCGGCCAATGGTTGAATTAATCTGCCTTCAAATTATGGTAATTTAACACTCTCGCTGAGGTCCATTTATGAGCATTAATTTGACATTTTAAGTGGATTCCAATCTTGAACTCTTTTTTAAATTCAGAAGTTCATTAATGTATGTGAATCCCCCTGTTTAATCAGCAATCTCTGCTCCAATGAATTCAAGCAGTTGGAACCATCGTTTCAGTACTCAATGGAAGTTACGCATTCGTTTGAACGAGATGTTTGAATAAAAAAACTGCCTGCGGTTGGGCAGGCAATGAACAAAATTTGAGTTAGGTAAGAGTATATTCCCGATTCCCCAGAAAAAAAGTGTTATTGGAATCTTCTAAAAATCTAAGTGAAGAACTATTCAAGTTCAAAATTGGATATGCAGGACCGGGAACAGATATCATTATCGTCACCACCGGCATCATCGACCTCGTCATCGCTCGGGAACTAGACCCTAGGAATGTATTATTTATAACACATGAAAATAAAGTAGTGTACAATACCCTGAATATTTACACATTCACATACTACTGATAATGAAGTCCGCGAAATGAGTAGTTCGCAATGAAATGCTAAAAGAAAAGTTAAAAACAAATATTACCGGACAAGCTGGAATGTGTTTTGTTCTTTGAATATAGGAGACGAACTGGTTCACGTTTGGACTGCTCTGGTGAAAATGCCGCAATTATTTGTGGAAACGTTAAGAGGAGCCACTATCAACGTTTAGATAGTGTGGACTAGTTTATACCAAAGAATATTATAAATAAAAGGTAAATGTTTGTACTTGTAAAAGGCTTCAGTTACACGGTTTTCAGAAGCTGCCAGCCCCCGGATTCCTCTGGTTACTCGGAGCAGTCGCATCGGCATGCGTTGCAGTGGAGCTCCGTTGAAGCTCCTTGCTTGTTCCATCCTCAAAGGGGTTCTGTTAGCCACACCAACCCGTTGCAAAGGCGTCGTACGTTCTACCATGAGGGAACGACCAAGGGCGTGAAATCCACTGTTAAAGGAAGCGTAATTATTTAATTAAGAATAATGAATACGTCTAGAAGGCTGAACTTCCCTGTAACATATTGTAATCAACTTCTAGATCAATGACCCACATCTTGATAATGTTTTTGTCCGTTTTCCCCAGATCAATTTAGTCAATTAAGAATCATTTGCTTTGCTTGTGGATAGTTAATGTTGCTTCCCCCCATCTATACCACATACAGATATTACTGTTCGACAAAAAAAAGTAATTGGAGGAAATAATTATAAAGAGTAGTTATCAAACTGTGCCTAAACAAAACTCTCTAGAATGGAAATTATGTGTGATGCCCATATTAAACTCAGAAGGAATAATGTCCAGATTATGAATCACAAGATTATCATGACCTGTTACAGCTTCCATTAAAATGGAAAGCTAAGGACATGAGCCAATCTGAAGAGAAGCACATCAAGCTAAGTATCAAGGATACCTTTAAAGATGCGTGCGTTCAGCTGTGAATCAAATTACTATATAACCCTTTTAACCGCCTTAACTCTATCTTGAGCAATGACACGCGTAGTTGCACATCCACATAAACCATGCACTTTGTGTGATGTAGCAACATATTCAGAGTACCTCAATGGAATTGATTATTTATCATTTGCCTTCCCCATGCCCATGACGAGCTTCACATCAAGTTTCCTGTGCGTGCGATCATTCGCTTTGCAGATAGAGATGGTTAAGCAGGGAAAGTGTACTGGTGACCTCCTCCTGTATTGATCTAGCCCTGCCCGTTCGCTACCAGTACTCTCGCCGACAGAGCGGTCCGCCGTGGCCCACGGGGCAGCGGTGGAGGCTCGTAGCAGTGCAGCGCCGCGCCGCTGGCTCAAAGGGGATCTGTTCGCGGCGGCTGCGGCGGTTGGTGCAAGTGCGTGAGTCCGCGGCCAAATACGCGAGTGCCTGCAAGTGAGTCAAGAGGCCGCGCGCCTCGCCAGCCCTCGCCTTTTTATGGGCGGCCGGCCCGAGATAAGGTCCCGCCTGAGCGCGGGCGCCCGAGCTGCCCAGGCGCACACAAGGCTCGCGGGCGCGCTCCTCGCCAAGGCGCCTCAAGCATCACCAAACTACGGGCTTACTGATAATATTTATTTATTTATTCATCCATTCATTCATTTATTTCGATTTAGAAGTCCTTCAATTGCTCAGTTTATTAAGGCCCACATGTGATTATCTAAGAGTTCGGGTGCGTGTTTCGGTATTATTGAGCAATGAAACATTAAATATGTAATAAAAATTAATCGGAATACTATATATCTATAAAATTAATCGATATATAGCTAATAATAAATAAATAAAATTAAATAATAAATAATAATAAATAAATAATAAATAATAAAATCAATCGATGTATAGCTAGCGCCGCTAGCTGAATTCGTTTATTACGCTCCGTGAAGTCACGGAGGTTACGCGAATTCGAGACTCGCGGGTTCCTCATTGAGTGAACCGAAAAAATCGGAATTCGTATTATAAAAGTCCTGGTTATCCGAGTATTATAAATGTCAGTATTACAGTAATCCCTTGCTGGGATCGAAGATTTTTTTCCGCGTTACGGCAAAATTCGTGTTAAGCGAGTTCGTGCTAACCAGGTTTTACTGTAGATTGGAATAATTTTTCAATATAAAATGTGGGTTAAGAATCTTTTCGAAGTCACTATACCGTGGGTGTCTTTATGCACGTGCTTAGTCTGCTGATGCGTTAATCCAGCGCCGACCGCAACGTATTGGCGCGCCGAGGACGAGGTGACTCTAGGCAATAGTCACGCGCCTCTGGCTCCCAAACCGCTGCCTTCTTTGCGCTCGCAGCCCAATTTCAATACATTTTCAAATTTTCTCGCACGTTCTTCTGTCCTATAACTGACGACTGGAAGTTTGAAAGGTAATAAGTGTTAAAATGATCTCTTGTTATTTATTAACGTATTGTAATTTAAACATATATTTTTAGAACTCTTTGTACAAGTAGCAATGTTATTGATATTTACTTCTAGCTGTTAGTTATGTGATAATGGCATTGCTTCTTGTACAATAGAAAACACTGAAAATATTTTAATAATCATATATAGTCTCAATAAAGAGCAAGTAATACTTCTATTGTTTCACATCTCTAATGATTCCAGTCTTTAATTCTGTCACGTTCAATTTTAACTCTCACAGAACAGTGTCATATTTTGTTTTCTTGCTTGTAACTGTGTGACGCCCATTTCTATGCTCTCCGGCTTAAAACATATTTATAGGGTCTTGTGCCAGTGGGTAATGCCCAAAATTGCTAATTTACACGTTTATTTGTTTCAAGTTGAAAACGAAAGAATCATCGTAATTAAAGTATCCCATCTGACGGCTATAATGATCAATTTAACGAAGTAACCATCACGAGGAAATGAAATGTGAATATTAAAGTCCCTCTCGTTTTTACCCTAGATTACACCAAATGAATGCCATAAAGTTATCAAGTTCATGGATGAATTTTGTTGTTTCATGGACACTTATACATTTGTCAATATTTCATCATAAACAGGTCATCACTCTAGCATAGTTTAGAGCTTTACTTAAGAGATTTTAGTTTAGAAGTATTACACACTTCCCTCATGTTTACAGAATTCCCCCCTCTGATCGTGGTCATGAATTCCCTCCAAGCACGGTACTCTGTTGTTTTGCCGGAAGGATACCATGTAGCCATGACAACGTCAATAAACGTTTAAAAAATGTATTCCCTTTAGAAGCATCTCGTAGGTTGTATGAATGGCTCAGGCTGTAGAGTACCTTCTGCCGCGTGCCCCCTCCCCAGCACATCTCGGCAGAGTCGGCTGCACTTCTGACGCCCAACCATAAAATTTTACGACCAACGCTCCGTCCTCGAAGAAAGTGCACCTTGTAAAGAAACAGCCCACCAAACTCGGCCTTCTCAGAATAGCACATTGAGATCATTGTCCAGCGACGTATTTCCGTTCGCGTCCAAAACGGGATTCCCTGTGCCCTGTTGGGAAGGAGTGCGCGGGCGTGCACTGCACACCGCAACTGCGCAAATCCTAGTAGAGATTGACTTATTTACGTTTTTATTATTTAACATCAAAAAAAGTTAAAAACTACGTGTGACTTATGAGGGAAAAGTACAATCTGTCCACATTTTCTAGAGATAGAAAATAAATTTCGAATAAATGTAGCAAACAACGCTTTTGCCAGAATTTGTTATAACGCTCTTGTATAACTTGCATCTGCAATTGAACCACCGTTTTGGCCCTGATCTCGTATCGTGTACCACGCGAAAGAATCGACTCCCTATCGCGAAAACACGATTTTTAAGGCACTGTTGACGAAATAATTAAATTTTCCAACACCCCCACGGATCTCAAGAAAACGTGCGCAAGTAACCTACATTTATATTCAAAAACAAAACAAGCGTCAATCTCCGCATTCACTTAATGGATAAAGCGAAATTGGAGGAATATAACAGAATGAGAACGGAATACTGATTGAGAGGGAAATATGAAGAACTAAATATAGCCTGAGCCCATTGTACATTCATTGCGACCTTATCTATAACAATATCATCTGAAGGGACGAATCAGCTGAATTAGAGGAAAATCGGCTGAATACAGACGTTGGGAGTACTTGTCAGTTTTACCAGTATTTTTTTTCCTTCCAAGTCCGAGCGCCTCTGGCCACAATCCTGCGGATAATACTTACGAATGAACACCTTCGGCTCCTGGTTTCCTTCAGGGATGCGGGATCCTGGTTGACGATAACCCGAACGTCGAAGCACGAAAATCTGTACCAGGTATAGTTTCGTTTCAACGTTAAAGAGGTTCCGATAATCAGAAGACGTGGTAAACCCGGGCGGATAGAAGACCACACCTATCCCCATAGGATGTGGGTCCCTTACTCTTAGAACGTTCGCGCGAGATATGTGTACTGGACGGCACTAATAGCGCGAGCTAGACACACCAAAGGGAGACCCTGTGCATGTGTAGTAGAACCTACTTCGCGTACTATCGCTGTTCAGAAAAGATCGGGAAACTAATACGAGCTAGTGAATGTAATCATTCAAACATTTGTTTCGGAAGCATTAGTAATTTGTTTCAGTGAATTTCATGTGTCCTTTAATACACGTAATGTGATTTTTTAGCCGAGGCTACCTAGTCAAAAAGCTAGTAAGTCAATGTTTTTGAGACGGCATTCAGTGGAGCCGTCTCCCTTCTTTGGACGTCAGTCGAGTTCGCAGATTCTTCGTGCGAAATGTTAACACGGGATCTTGAGACTGATGAGGCTTATCACAAGCGAACACTTGTGCTAAAATACCCATAAAACTGTGCATATAAAGCGTCGTTCTAGTGCGTTGAGGCTGTTTGACCGTAAGAAGCAGTTCCAAGGTTATCTGAAATGCAAGAAGGGATAGGAATCTATTTATTTAGCAAATAAGAAGTTTAAAAATGTATGAAGTTTGAGGACAAGTACGAACTGCCCACGTTTTCTTGAGCTCCGAAATCATTATACCTTCTCTTATACTATAACTAGTTGATTAGTTTATGATGGAAAAAGCTACAAAGATCGTTATTGTCAGTAATAGATAACAAGGAATATTCGTTCCTATATAATATGAACTATTTTTAAAGGTATTTTTTTAAGTTTAAGGATTTTTAACAACTTAGACATATAGCGACCACTGTAATTGTTTTAATTGTAGGGGAACTACAAGAAGAATACGTAAGGACAAAACGAACACACACAAAAACCCGTGCGTGTGGCGGGATTCGAAGCCCCCACATTCTGAGCTGAGGCAGCTACTGTCCTCCATCCTTAGCGATCTCGGCTATCCAGACCAGCAATAAGAACTATTGGTATCGGAAAAGGAATTGCAAATGTTATTTGATAGAACTGCTGACGAAATTGCCAAACTCCCGACAAACATTACAAAGTTTAGGAAACCTATCAGGATAGTGAATCATTGTAGTACATGTCCTTACTCAATGGATCAATTGCTACTGGACCTAGAACCTGATAGAAATGGAGGTCTTTGACCTAGCAGATGAATTATTACCAATTTGTTATGGGTATATTTATTCTTTTAGAATTTTGCAATACAAATGGTACCGCCACTAATGTATTAATAACAGTATTTAAAAAAAACATATTTTCATTTTTGATGTTCAGTATAGTCCCTAATTGTTTAGAAACAGTTATGGAACTGAAAATATTTTACTTTAAATTTAAACTTGTCAATCGACGTGACTCTCCAAATACCTGCTTAAAATATGAAAAACACGGTGGATGCAACTATAATTTTTTCAGTATTTAATTTTAGCGGCAAAAGTTACATCGTCCAAGTAAATAGCAATAAATTTTGTTGACACTCTTTTCAGTTCTCCGATTTTAGCGCCAGCAAAATGACCCGCTAGTCCAATATACATTAAAAATATTTCCTTTCACTGTCCAGTCTTTCACAAATATAATATTACAAGTGAGCTGCAACAGCAAAGCAATTCTTCTGAAGAAAATCACACCAAACGGTTTTCCGAAAAGGAACCCAACCCAGTTCAAGAACAACAAATCAAATACTCTCGTATAATACTGCAATAAATTAAATATTTCAACAAAACAGTCTTCATGAATACTGCAATAACCTATTTCAGTATATATAACGTACAATAGTTCTTTACATACCAAGAATATAAATACCGTAGAGTAGCTGTTCCATAAACGCAACACATGTACATTGTGCATGTTAACAATTTTCCACATTTACACTTGGGAGCCACAGCACATCCCCAGCCCAATATCCTCTCCTTTCATAGTCGGCAATCTATTCATATCCTGTTCAACGTCTATCGATGTCTCCTCGAAAGTTCTGATTCAGGAACCATCAGGGATGAGCCTATCATAATGAGGGATGAGCCTCTTTCTCCCATAGTAGGTAAAAGAGGCGTAGCGAAATTTGCGTGGTCAGACGGAAGAGCATGCCTTATGGGTTGAGTCTCGCCACGGAAAATAAGGCATCAATTCAAAACCAAGGAGGCTCCGTTCTTCTTCATTTCTCCCTCCTTGTGCTTAGTATAGAATTCAGTGCGTGCACGCGCTCACCACTAGGGTGACGTAAAGGTGGCGGTTTTATCAGAAACAGACCGCGCCTCCCGTGGGAGGGCAGGCAGGCGGATGCGGCAACGACGCACTTCCCTTGGCGCTCACTCCAGAATCGAGTCGACGCCTGCACCAGAAGACTTGCGTTAATCTCGCGGTAACCTTGTGCTACTTCCCTGATCTAGAGAATTTTTTTGTCTCCATCTGCCTGAGGGGCTCTGAGACACCAGGGTGAATTACTTGTGTTTCCTACATTTCAGACCATGTCGAGAGAAGATGCAGTGTTTTGAAGACCCTTCCCCCTTCAAAAAATGTTACTCGCACTAAGAATTTTAACGGGTTTCGGGAGGGAGGAGTTATGACTCTTCAGTTATTATGTCGGAAAATAAATCAGTACTAGAATACCAGTCACTCTCCAGTCGCTTTAATGTGGAAAGGTACTTATTAAGTAGCAGGTGATATGGGCCTCTAAATCATTTTGAAAGTCATAAATGACTAAAAATATGCAATGCCTCTGTAGTCATCTATAAGGAAAATTACTTTACGAAATGGAAAATGTTTAAAGACTTTAAAGAATATTTAAGTCATATTCTAACCCATAATTATGCAGTAGAATACTACGTCTACAGTTTTTCATGTTCTGCTGCATATGCATAAAAATATAGTTAACGTTTTTTCAAACGTCTGGAATTACTATACGTACTGTACACATTCCAGAGCTCTACATCCAATAATCGTTCTCCATGTTCTCCCGGCAGCAAGTCGATTCCTTCACGTGAGGTACTATCAGGAATAAGATACAAAAACTCTCTTTCATTTGTCGTTTCCAGTAGTTTTTATGTCACGGGAGGGAATATTTCTTGTAATCAAAGATTGACAAAAACGCTCGTTGATACTTTTATTCATAATAACACTAATTATAATATGAGAGAGGCAGATTCCGAAGCTGATGAAAACGTGTACAAAGTGCTCTTTTGCCTCATATGACACACTCACAAGTCTTGGTGAAAATCAGAAGATTTTTTCAAAACACTTTTCGATCTCCTGACGTTCGTGCCTCTTGCATTGCTGTCTTTTACTCTCGTATCAACTCCAATTGAGTTGCAATCATATTACGCGATGTATTTTGGTTCGTGACCCGAAACGGTTTATATTTTTCTCCAGTCGATCCTGCTTCATTATGATCTTAATTTACAGTATATAGTAAAACTTTTTATTTCGGTATATCGTTAGGAAACTTGAGAAGCAGATGTAGAATCGCAATAGGGTTTGTGGGGTGAGATGATGCCTGATATTTTAAATCTATATTAAAAAGAAGTTAACTACCTCAGTCTAAAATCTTCAATAATATCAGTACATTTTAGTTTTTGATGACATGTTATCTTTCCTCAAACATTCGATAGTTTTATAAAAAAAATCAGCGTTTTAATATTGCACTATTTCACTGGAAGTCTTGATATTTTGGCAGAAAACTACAGAACAAGAAGCATGCTAAAACGTGAGGAAATAACAAATGTCATGCTTGTCATCGCCAAATTAATACTTTTGTCTGTCGTTGCGGCAGTAGAAGGTATTATTGGTACTGATTAAGACACGATAACATTTTTTATCCCTAATATATTTTACCAACAACCAACTGTTCACTTTCAGAGCTTACTCTCAGAGAATGAAATGAATAGGGAGTGTGAAGTCAATCGATATTATAGTGTTTAGTGCAATAAATTGATTTCACAAATCCAAACTATTATTAAAAATACGCAATTGTTTAAGAGTCTTCTTACAAACCACCTCGAAACTGATTAGCAATGAACCGCTTAGTTACAATGTTGCTCTGTGAACTAGAGTGTACGCTTTCACAATTAATATGAGTGACTTTTGTAGTCAGATGTTAGAGAGCTATTAACTGTATGATTAATACTCCCTCGAGCTCGTTTCTGTTCGGAGAATGACTATCTCTAGCGCATCATAGAATTACCTCTAATGAAAAAACCTTGCCGTTGCTCCACAAGTCTGAGATACTTCGTGGAAGGAACATTCTGACAATGTACTACTCGAGTGCAGGTTTCGTGCAGCATTATTGCTGCATGCTTACGCCTTATAATCTTAGTTCAATTACATGGTATATATTTCTCATTTTAATTGCTGAAGAATCTCAGCTACCGCGATTCAGGTATTTTTAGGTGAATGGGAAACAAAGATTAATCCACAATTTATCTGGTATGATTCAAAACCACAATATGTCTAACATTCGAATTAGCGAGTATATTCACGCACATTATCTACACTGTTTGGATAAACTTGTATGAACGAGGATGCAATAAGAGACTTGCCATAAGAAAAATAATTTCTAACTACAACTAATTTTATTGTGTTTATTTATTTTGTCAAAGGTTTTGTCAGTTTATTTGGGTTTTCGAAAGTCTTTGTAAGAAGAAAAAATGATCTTTTCATACAGAGCTATGACGCAGCATTTCAGAGATTCGCTGGTCCCCTTCACACACAGCCTCTGAGCACATACCATTATTTACACTCAAGCGCCTCGTATTGTTTTTCAGTAAATCAATATTATTATTATTATTATTATTATTATTATTATTATTATTATTATTATTATTATTATTTTATTGCCCCAAATCCAGCCTTCGGTACCAGTTAAAATCGCTCAGTGGCATTGTTCAGGTGCTGTGCGAAAGGGCCCGTAGGCGTAGAATAAATGCTGAGTGTATTGCAGTCAGTCTCATCTATTATGTTTTGTCTTCATTTTTTATATTATAAAATGTGACAAGCGTTAAGCGTCGGAAACGCATGTAGCAGTAACTACGCCTCCTTACTGGGATGAAAGAAATACACGGTAATACGTACGTTTTCCTGGTGAATGTTATTATTTAGCCTCCTTCTTCCAACATCCTAAAATGGTAATCGAATTCAAATCGGACGCGACATCAACCAAACCGACACGCAGCGAACAAGGCCACGTAACCACAGCCGGAATCTCGATTATCGCTGCCATTTGCCCACCACTTTTCAGAGCTTTCCTCCTAGCGGCTGCTTTCGAAAATCAGCGCTTTGCAATCTCCCCGAGCGGGTGCCCTCTGTTGTCCCCGCGACCTTTCGTGCCTTCCACTCATATTGTGCATCGCAGACAATGGTTCTCTCATCCTTACAGTGAGATATGGTCTCACCAGGCAGATAATGCAAACAGAAACCCTATCTGCATGGGGTCATGACTGAATGGCTGTCGCTCTGTGCGTGGGAGGACGTCTTTTTTTCAGACTTAGAAAGAAAACGACTTGACTTCTGGTGAACTCGGGAAGAATAGGGCTAGTCTTCTACTTGGAACCCTTGACGGTGGAGGTGAGAGGTGAGTTTATCGCGGCGAAATGCGAAAGACTACGTGATAGGCTATAGAACGGTCGTGAACCAGGCAGGATTCATCCTTGAATACAGATCAGGAGTCGACGGTTGCTGATACGTGCACGCCAGTGCTGCGCATCTTTGCGATAGCACAATGTATGCGCGAAAGGCGGATACAGGTTAACCAACTACTCAAAATCAGTACTTCAAAATTTGTGGTGTGCATAAATGTAAATAAATGTACATGTATTATTAGATTCTTTTGACTTATTTTCCATTGCGACGGGCGATTAAAGATTACCCAACTACTCAAAATCAGTACTTCAAAATTTGTGTGTGCATAAATGTAAATAAATGTACATGTATTATTAGATTCTTTTGACTTATTTTCCATTGCGACGCTGTACTTGGACCTTTCCCTACGGAGTTTCCCCTCTACCCCGGGTCGCGTCGCGTCCTGACGTCACGTCCGCTTGCGACGGCGAGCTGCGCGGCGGAGTGCCTCCGGGCAGACAAATGGCTTCATTTCTGCGGCCGCGCGCCTCTGCGCGTCTGCTCCTGCGGCCGTTCGTCGCGCAAGAGAGAGGGCGAGGGAGGGCAGAGAGGGGTGGAGAGAGGAGAGGAAGAAACGGAGAGAGAAAGAGGTCGAGCGAGCGAAAGATTCAACCTTTGAATGTTGGGATCACAATCAAGTGTTTCAAATATGTTTGCATTGTCTTGACAATACGAAATAGGTCATTTGGAATTTTATTAGGTAATTATTCTTGTATGTCAACGTTTAGACGTTTATTTCTTCTTCGTCGGGGTTGTTCATATTAACAATGTCAATTCCTGAAAGTGACTCGTGTAAGAACTAATGCATACTGTTTCATTGCTGGAGCCGAGATTGGAGCTCAAGCTAATATATATGGAATTTGAGTTGGACGAAGCCAGCTCTGGGGAGGTTTTCTTGCAGTTCCCCATTTCTTCTGCTTCTCATAGTACCATTTCTTCATCATTCATAGTTAGCACTGTCTCATTAGGTCATCACGTAAGGACTCCATTACCTCGGGAGTTCAAAGGCCCCAAAACCCAAATAAATGAATGTGAACATTTAATCAAATCATATAGGTTACAGATCGTTTAATAACGTAATATCATTTCTAAATGAATGTCAACACATTGATAATAATTGATGAAGTATGTATTTTTTCAAAATTGTCCTCCATGTGTTTTGTGTCCATTTTGCCATTTCGATCGTTCTCATTCGTGTTCGTAGGGGAGTTAAGAGATGTACGCCTCGATGACCTTCCCTATCCTTGATCAAGTGTTTCAGAAGGAACACGTGGTAGCATGAGAAGCCGGTCACTCCATTTCGTGAAAGCGGATCCTATTCACGCAATAGTCCTCACAGCACTTCTGTGCTTCGTTTCTTTGTGATGGTGTTGATGGCGGTTGTGGTGATGCCGATAGAGAAGATGGTAATGGTTTAGTGGTGGTTTGGTCATGGTGATGGTGTGTATAGAAGTGGTGCGGTGGGACTGGTGGTAATAATACCAAAAGTATCTTGGTCTATTGCTCATAAATAGCATTCCACTTTACTAGCTCAGCATGTCCTTAATAGTTCACCTACAATAAATCTATTAACTACCTTAGTGTGGCGTTTCAGAAAGGTATTTTTATGTTAAACTAAATCTTATCCTATCCTCAAACTTTAAGGGCGCGATGACGCTTCGTTATGAGGGTCTTACGTTCCAGGAAGGCTCCGGCCTTTGAACTACGTGAATAACGTAAAAATCCTCGAGACTGTCCAATACAAAATTTACGATTGTCATTCGAATCACGTAAACCGAATGTCCTCCTTCTCGCCACTCGTTCTTGGCTTTCGTTCCTGATCTCACGACACTGGAGTCGACTCGCTGCGATGAGGGGTAAGACTAAAAAAAGTATTTTCTCCATGCAATGTCTTAATAAAAATAAATTTTAAACATGATACAATTGTCCAACTCATTCATCCTCGGTATTAGAAAGCTGCCCAAGTAGTTTTTTTTTTTGTTTTTAGAAATACCATCCTTCTTTAAATTTGTGATTTTACATCATTTCACCAATGTGCTTTCTAACCATCAAACACAGTATTATTCTAACTAGCAATAATTACTGTCCAGTAATAATTCTATCTTTTAATTTTTCTATTTAATATTATTTCACAATATTCTAGGATACATACGCCAAATTCTTGTCGAGATGAATCAAATTGATCATCTCTGTAAATGCCTTAACTCCCCCTCCTCAAAAAATATCTTGGTTGCCTAATCCCCACCCCCCAAAACGCGTCTTACTCCTGAGAATCTCTAAGAATTACTCCTGAATGTTCTGTATGGATCCGAAAGAGAACAGAGACGCGTCGTTTGACTCACGACTTGCCCCGAACTGTAAACCGGAAGGTGGTCAACCGCTGTGTAACGGAAACGTATACAAGCAGGTTACCCGATTATAGATCGATTTTTATAAGAAAGGGCCGTTTTGAACTCTAGTGCTGGCAACATAACCAAAGTTTCTGTGGTCGTCGTGTTCTTGAACCTATTTGACTCTCCTTCCTTCATTCGTTCGTTTGCAGTTGGCTAACTTGTAAATGGCTTCGGCGCTTCCTTTTTGATGTCCTCGTCCAACGAAAATATAGGGCGCCACGAGAAATAATTGTAATTAGGAAGCGCAGCGCAGTGCTGTGCTCTTCTGTAATTTTTTTTATAAACATTACATTGAATCTACTTTTGTGTCATAAATATTATATTTATTTTAAAACCTGGTCTTGAATGTGAGATGCCTACAGGTGCACGTGTTTCCTGCTGTGCGGTAAGATGGCGAGCTGTGATCAAGAACGTTCTGTATTTCCGTGCTTTGCGTTTTATCAATTTATTTTTTATATAATTACACTGTTGCGAACCATTAGAAGCCACGATGTTTTAACGGGAGCCATAAACAAACATAAACACTTTACGAAGAGACGTGGCTGAACAGCTGTCGCGGCGGGGGAATACTTCTCTGAAGTACATATGATGTTCACCTGTTCAGCGAACTGTCATTTCGGTACCTTCGTAGGCTGATTCTTCTATGCTTCATGTGGGTGGGGTGTGGAGCGAGGAAGGTGCTCGAGTCAGGTCTTTTTCTTCTATTTAAGGTCGCATCAACATCCAGGTCATTAGCGACCACTATTGGAGTTAACGTTATGGTAGCTATGAAGATGAAACGATATGATGATGATAAGGGGCGAAAGGACGAAAGTACAACCATACCCGAGGCGGGACTCGAACCCGCGACCCTTTGGTCTGAGATCACTACGACACTACTGCCTTAGTGATCTCGGCCACCGGATCGGCGAGTGAGGTTTGCGTGGCCGCGTGGCTGCGCGTCGCATAGGCAGCGTTGGCAGTCTCGCGCCAGCGCTCCCGGGGCGGGAAGCCAGGCGTGATTGTGGGCGAGAATGGGGACCTTCGGTGTTCCATTGTGAACGTATATGGCTAATTAGATGCGCGATGACCTCACCTAACACATGGTGGCTTTATCTGAAAACGACTATTATTTATTGCGGGGGGGGTGGAATTGCAGCTTTGTCGCTTGTGAAGTGCCTGTTTCAGCCGGATCGTTTAAGTTAGGAAATTAGGGAACCGGCTTCGACTTATATGGAGATACGAACTATTTGATGTTTGCCTGTGTAAGGAGTATGTTTGTGAGGGAAGAAGAGAAGCAGGGAATGGGATTAAGGACGAAGTCGGAGACAATCGATTTCCTGTGGGATATTACTTCTCCCAACACAATGACGACCGCGTGATGTAAAAATCTGCTGATTTTTCTTCGTAGATAATAATTAATTTTTAAAGACGAAAAACATCGAATGGCAAATAAAAGAGCTGCAAATCTGAATATTTGTGTAAAAATATTTAAAAACCTAATTTCCCTGTTGACTGAAATACTAGTAGAAAGGCACTTAGAAATTCTGTTCAAAGGCGATTGACCAAATAGAAAACGAGTTCTGAAAGCAATTTATGCATATTATGTAGTTTGTTGTTATTCTGATATTACCAGATAAGTGCTGCAAAAAAAGTAACGAAACAAGTGAGCATGCCATACTCATCTCCCGAAGTTTTCCTCTGGTCTGCGAAATGAGGTTATTTCAAAGACAACAGTAATCTGTAAAACATTCAATACAAGATTGTCATTTTAGAATGGAGGTCTTTATAAAGGTACATTCTGCGAAACGCATAAGGATTTCCTAGGCAGGTTGCAAATATATAACTTGTACAGCATGTACACACATCCTTTGTGAAGCAAAATAAAGAAATTGATCAGGGGCACTTCTGAGTCTATGTAGTGCACTTTAATTGAGCGTCTCGTTAGGCCTTCACGCGTAATGACGTGTTCAGGCGTCTGCGACCGGAGTCATAATAAACTCTAATGTCTAGATACAAGAGAAGTGAGTTCGACTTACGTTTCTACGAACTTGAAGATGCTTTCTTCATAATAACTCTTCTGGCTTTTTGATAGGGCTTCAGCCGATGACACAGAAGTGTCTCTGACCAGGAGGTCCTAGGGTTCGAGTCCCCGCAAAATTCTCAGCTCTAGCTAGACAGCGAGGTCGAATTCAGCCGCAATCTGTCGGAGAATTCTAGCGGCCGGCTTCTCTGATCATTAGTTTTGCTTGGTTTTGACGATCAACACCCGACAAATGCCGGATAAGTACCGTAATAACCGCGCGTGATCTCTCCGTCGTCTTCCTTGTCTTATCATCACCAGTTACTTACGCACATTTACTTGCACTACTCTGCCAGACATGTTGGGAGACCACTCGGGAGCTTAGAGCTTGTCCCGTCTGGTGCGGTGCCCCGCTGGTGAGAGGTACCTGAATGGGTAAAGCCCTACTAGCCAACGTGTAGGTTGGCCGCGGATTCTGCCATTCAGCGGGAAAAGAACATCGCTACCTCCTAATGATAAAAACATGCACTACACTTACAAGAATTATGACCAGAGTAGTTGACGCGCCCGGAAACATGAAATAATCAGTCAATCGACGCTTTTCTGCTTTTCCAACAATCTATTAGAATTCATATGAGGTCCCTGAAGTGGCCATCCTTAGAGATATTTCTAAGGTTGCTGCACCATGCGGTCAGCCAAGTGAATTTCCGCATGGTGAATGTTTTAAGGCTCCCAAGCGTATTGCTTACAAATGCGAATTGGATTCGTTCCAGGACTGTGACGAGTGGGAAGTAGTACGCCAAACTTGGCGGTGTGCACCATCCAAGCGTAGACACCGTGGGGTATTACCTCCACCAATAACGCAGCCGGCCCTCCATCGGAACCTGCCGTAGGACAGCTTAATACCGTAATTAGGCCATCGCGTTTCTTTATTGTCGGCGGCGGCAGCCCTCCGCCGCGCGTGGTCGCGCGATGGATGGCGGCCGCCGCTCGTTATCCACCCGCTCCCCCGCGCGCGGCGCGCCCACGGTTTCCGCTTGGGCGCTCCCGAGCCGACAGCCCGCGCCTCGGCCCGCGCCGAGAAGCAGCCTCGTCCATCTACGTCGAACGGGAGTAGCGGGACGTCGGCGCGGGCGACCGCCGCGGCGGTGGCGGCGGCAACACGCCCGATTGCTAGCGCCCGCCCCTGGCTTGGAGTGCACGCCCGCTCGCACCTTCGCTTCTGCGCCACCTCATCTCTACTGCTGCCCCTGCCCCGCCCCCGTTCCCGCCTTCGCCCTCGCCCTCGCCCTCGCTCCCGCGATCGTCCCCTGGACTTCTCGCCCAACTCTCGCCCCATTTTCTCACCCCTGCTCCTACCGGGAGCGGTAGCTCAGTGCATCAACTGATGTCATTGCAGCGCCTCTGACCGGGAGGTCCTAGGTTCGAGTCCTGACGGCGGCAGGATTTTCGGCACTAGCTTTTCAGCTAGGTCGGATTCAGTCGCTGTCTGGAGGAGAATTCTAGCGGCCGGCTGCTCTGATTGGTAGTTTTCCGTGGTTTCTCCGATCAACACCAGGCGAATGCCGGAGCAGTACCCTACCGAACGGGCCACGGGCCGCGCGCGATCTTTCCTTCCTCTTCCTTGTCCTGTCCTGTCCTGTCCTCTCCTCTCCCCTTCCACACACTTACACTAACATGCACTACACTAACTCATATTCCGGGAGACCGGTTGGGAGCTTAGTGCTTGTCCCGGCTGGGGCGGTGCCCTGCTGGTGGGAGAGTCCTGGTTAGGGGGAAACACCACTAGCCGACGGTAGGTCGGCGCCGGATCTCGCCATCCAGCGGGGGAAGATCTCCGCCATCTCCCGAGAAAAAGCATGTGCTACACTTATGGGACTTGACCGAAGCAGTTGACGCGCCCGGAAACACGAAAAAATCAACCAACCAATCACCCCTGCTCCTGCCTTCACCCTCATCCCGCTCTCTGCTCCCATCTACGTCTCCATATCCGTCCCCCCCCCGTTCTCATCCCCTACTCACGCCCTCCCCTTGCTCCCTCTTGCTTCCGCGACCTTCCCCGATCTCGCTCTCACTCTCACCCTCGCTCCCGTTTGCGCTGTTGCCTTCGCCCTCGCTCCTGCTCTTGCCCTCGCCCTCACCATAGACTAAAGAGGACCACTAAACTCCGCTCCGCTTTTTCACTCGCTCACCCTGCGTACCTGCTTCTGCTTCCACCCCTACGGCCTGTCTTGCCTCTGCGCCTTCTTCCGCCTCCGCGCTCAGACCCGCTACTGCGCGTCGCCGTACGCACCTCGCCAGCTCGCTCTTGTAGCTACTTTACCTGCGTTCTCTGTTCGTTAGCCCGTCGCGTTCGTTCGTTGCGTTCGTTAGCTGTCACGCTCGATCCCACTTTTCTTACTCGTTTCAGTGTCATTTGTAGGATATTTCCAAATGGAATTCTGTTCCATTTGGAGTTCGTGGTTCTCAAACTTAAAAGGAAGATAATAAAATTTTTGTTCGCGCTGCTCCACATTCAGCCTGTTCACCTCCCAAACCAATCACCCTATTTGTTCAATTTTGTCGCCATCCATTACTTCATTACTCTCCGAACCGTCTTGTTGCCGCTTCACTAGTTTACTCACCCTTGCAGTTGCTGGCAATGTCTCTCTCTATATCCTTTCCGGCTCTCTCCCTCGCTCTCTAACCATCTCTCTCTCACTTTTTCTTTCTCTCTCCGTCACGCCCACGTCCTCATAAATGTTAATTCCTCTCCGGAGCAATTCGCGATATTTATAACCGCTTAAGCGTAATGCTGACACCGCGCATTAAATCACCGCTCATCGTCATCGTGTGAGTTATGCGGCGAAATGAGCCCGCCTAACAGCGCCGCCCGCTGAAATATAGAGCGCGGCGACGCGGCGCACGGCGGCCACGGCAACCACGGCAACGCTCTGGCTCGGATGCTGCGCAGGCCGAGCACGCCCACGCGCTGGACCGGATCTACTGCGACGCCGTTGTAAGATGCGATGAATGCCGCGCTCGTGTCGGAGCGCAGGTGATGGAAGAGGATTACGCTTTTATGCCCCCCCTCTTTCCTGGACAGATGATCAGAATTGATTGCTGTTACCGGACACGTTAACTAAGGTCAATAGTCTCGTTACTGATGTGAATGTTTTATTCCGGGTGGTGGCGGTGTTCCTCCCCCGCTGGACAGTGATCTTTGACGCCGCCCTAAACGCCGACTTACAGACCTGGAGCGGTGTCTCAGTGCATCAACTAATGTCAATGCAGCGCCTCTGACTAGGAGGTCCTGGATTCGGGTCCCGACAGCGGTAGGATTTTTGACACTAGAGTTTTAGCTAGGTCGAATTCAGTTGCTGTATGGAGGAGAATTCTAGCGGCCGGCTGCTCTGATCGGTAGTTTTCCGTGGTTCCTCCGATCAACACCAGACGAATCCCGGAGCAGTACCGTAACAAACGGACCACGCGCGATCTTTCGTTCCTCTTCCTTGTCCTATCCTCTCCCCTTACACACACACACACACACACACACACTTACACTAACATGCACTACACTCCCACATATTCCGGGAAACCGGTTGGAAGCTTCGAGAGAGTTTCTCCCGGCTAGGGCGGTGCCTCGCTGGTGGGAGAGTCCTGGTTAGGGGAAAACCCTGCTAGCCGACTGCAGGTCGGCGCCGGATCTCGCCATTGAGCGGGGAAGATCACCGCCATCTCCCGAGGAGAAACATGCACCACACTTACGGGACTAGTAGCCTAAGCTGTTGACGCGCCCGGAATCGCCAACCAACCAACCAAACGTGTATAACCTCTTAAGGAGCCGTCTATGTCGCCCGCCCAGGGCACCGACGACGGAGCGGGAAGACAGATTTTCTACACTGGAGCGTGGGGTTAGATAGTTACAATCGTCGTTCCGATTAAACCTCGCGGTCAGTGAGTAGGCAGAAGAGAGAGGTTAAATATACTGATTACATAGAATGATGGCTATCTAGTATCACGTTGCAGTTGGTGTTTTATAGATGGTATCCAAATGCCGTAACTTTTGTTTTACTTGTTTTGCAAAGCCCTGGCTGCACATTTGAGCAAGTTTTCGGTATGTTCATATACACCCGGTCTCAGATTTATCTAGGAAAGGAATACAGTCACTCTTTTTAATGAGAGGAAAAGTGGTGAGCTAGAAAAATCAAGGAATTATTCAGTCCCGATTTGATAGGTGTGTATAATACATTATCCTTGCTTAAATTATACACCAGGTAATAACATCCATTTATTATGTTAATCAGCTGACCTAGAAAAGGCTCAATAATTCAAATTAAACTGTGACGTGTGAGTTACTTAATATGCTATTGGCAAACTCATGAAGTAGGTAATCATGTTTTGGATAATCCAAGTCAGGATCATGCAAAAACATAGTTGTTATTATCATTTTTTTACAATAAATACATCGTAAAACCACATTACATGTATTGTAAAAATATTAAAGAATGTTTAATCTCTCGGGTGCTCTCCTAGTACTTGTCGCAGGGTGTGCAGAGAAAATAGAAATATTGAAGTATAATCTTACATAACATGTATACATTCCGCTGAATTAACAGATATTATTTGAGGATATATATTTCTTTTATTGGTAATTCATCCAAGTGTTTTCCATTTCGTTCTTACTCATTTTAGTATTGATTCTCAAAAGTTTTTTTTTTTTGTCTTATTCCACCCTATATCTATGTTGGAGATCCCGCATTCAAGTATTGTCGATCACTGCTGTGTCAAGGGACAAGTGATCAAATCTACGACTCGCTTAGGAAGTACATAGAAACTGATTGAGCAAGATTGGGAATATAGCCTGCTGACATCCTTTCAATATATTTCAAAAATATGTCGGAAAAAATGACGGAACGATCAATAGTCACAGGTCCTTAAGGTTTCCAATTTAAAGTACTTTGCTCGTTATCTGCTAGCATCCAAAAACGAATCCGGCTTTGTTCTCTGAGCTTCACTTTCGAAAGGCGACACCTTGAGGGCAGTCTATGCTAGTCTCTTCTCTTGTATCTCAAATATCGCTGTGTGAATGGCGTCTCTAATTCCTTCTGATAACGAATTGAACATAATTGCATTGAAAAATTCTTGTTCATTATTGTAAATTTTGCGTCTGTTTGCTGGCTGAATTTTTTTTCAACCAAATAAAGTGAATAATGAGATTTCGCATTAAAGTTTGACATGATTTCTTCAAATATTCTTAGTAAGTCTTCTTTAATTAAGATTCAATTAGTCTGAGCGATGTTCTGAAACTCGCAAGTTGGTCTCTATTTCTAACTCACTTTTAGTGCGTCTGTATTTTGTTGCATACTTGTTTGTCCTTGAGGATTGACTTTGACATGTGGTTAATGATGTGTTTTATGGCTTTCGAAATGTCGAGGAAGAAACGTATCTCCTAGAGGTTTTTATTTAAACATATTGAACAAATGCCCTGTTAAGCACACAGTGTGAGCAAGGTCATTTGTCTGGACATTTTGCGAGGGGCAAGAAAGTGAACATGTAATCAATCACTTTTATCAAGATAGATGAGAAGAATTTGTAGCAGAGAACTGGACGTCACTTATTTAAGAACTGCACGTTTATGAACAAATGGTCAGTCACTGGCAGGCTTTACGTTCTTCAGAAAAGTCTCCTCTTTCTTGTGATCTCAACATCTCGCACAGAGAACTACCCTATTCATAACGATATAAGCTAGTCATGATCCGGTAGTTTATACCCAGTATCTGTTTCGTGAGGAAGTCTTGACGTATTTTCTTGTCATCAGATAGGCGATGAGAAATATTTCAACATCACCAAGAACTTATCACGTGTTCTAGAAAGGTCTATTGAAAAATGCATTTCTCGCTTTCTACTTAACGCAGAGGAGTGCAGTGTATGCAATTAATCAAAATGCTATATTTTGTTATTAAATTATTTTTTCGTTTAAAAGCTCGCATTAAAGTTGACCTGAATATAAATTCATTTCACAGGAATTCAAGCGTTATTATTATTTTTTATTTATTTAACAAATTTGGGTCTACAATGTGGTCGCAAGCGGCGACTAAGCTGCGATAGTGGAAGCAGGTACTCCCACTCATGCACCAACTCTGCTTCACATTCGCTTTGTACGTGTCTTGAAAAGTTAAAAATGTGTCGTTCAAGAATAAAAGTGCCTAAAAATATGTAATATAGTTTTAAAGTTGTATTTACAGTACATCATTTCCTCTAATCATTGCATGTTTCTCGCGATATTGCAATAAAATATTTACGTATTTTTCTGAACATAATTTTGGCGAAAGTGAAATAGAATCAAAGGGGTTTACTAAAATATGTTCATTGAGAATCATGAACCGGTGAACTATAAAAGACACAAGTTTGTCGAAGACGATGCAGTGATTAAGTAGCATGTCATTGGTACTGTGAAGAATTATCTGTGATAATGATTCGGACCTTCCATATACTGTACTTATCTCGACAATCTAAATGCCTTGTAATGCAGACGAAAGGCCTCATTGTTTATTAGCTTAGGCCACGGACTTAATACTCCGAGAGTTCATTACTGACCAGTTTACTTATTCATTAATTAAAGAATGAGTTTGTATATGCGTTAACACTTTCCTTGTCCCATTAATATTCAGCACCACTCGACGAAATGCAAAATATCTTTTAACTGATTTTAATTGAAGTTAAACATACGTATTAACAAGATATTTTAGGATGGCATACTCAAATATAATATGTATGCGCAAATATAACCAAGTCGAAAGAAAGTTGTTTGCGATCATTCCAGTGATATTCATGAATTATAAGTGATCTGAAGTATCAATTATACTGCTAGACTAAATTGACAAAATTATTTTCTAAAATGTAGCACGCACACTGCATAAGAAGTACAAATAAGATACTTTCACGTAACACCACAACAGAGTAGATATTATTTTAATAAAAACACTTTTCTTCGGCAAGAACATGAAACAGTTCACTCAGATACTCATTACAACAGTTCTTTACATACCAACAATAACGTCCGTTGCTATTCCATAACGCATTATGTGCGTAGCAAATATATAATGGCGTGTGGCCTCTTCCTTAAAGTCTTACACCGGGTGGATGACTGAGCGGTCGCTCAGTGCACCAACTGATGTCACTGCAGTGCATCTGACCGGGAGGTCCTAGGTTCGAGTCCCGACGGCGGCAGGATTTTCGACACCAGCTTTTCAGCTAGATCGAATTTAGTCGCTGTCTGGAGGAGAATTCTAGCGGCCGTCTGCTGTGATCGGTAGTTTTCCGTGGTTTCTCCGATCAACACCAGGTGAATACTGGAGCAGTACCCTCAGAAACGGGCCACGGACCGCGCGTGAACTTTCCTTCTTCTTCCCTGCCCTATCCTCACCTCTTACTTACACACACACACACACACACACACACACACTAACATGCACTACACTACCACACATGCCGGAAGACCGGTCGGGGACTTAGAACTTGTCCCGGCTGGAGCGGTGCCTCGCTAGTGGTAGATACCTGGTTGGAGAAAACCCCGTTGGTCGGCGCTGGATCTCGCCATCGAGTGGGGGAGGATCACCGCCACCTGAAAATCTTGCACTACACTTACAGAACTAATGACCTCAGTAGTTGAAGAATCACTTACAATCAATCAATCAACCATGCTGTTTCATTACTTCAGCTGTATCATAAGCACAAAGTATGAGAATTCAGTCGTTTCGCGCAGTATTAGAATAAGATGAATAGCACAATCAAGTATTTGTTGTTGGTTGTTTTTTGAATCAAAATTGAACCTGTTTCATTGTTTGGGGATATTTTAAGATTTCCTAGGTGTCTAACAAAACCATAAACAGCTCTCAAAAAGTGTGAGACTGCTTAATTGTCTTTCAATTTTGAATAGGAAATTAGTAATATAGATATTTTGTTTCACATTTGCAGCACTTCTTAAGGTGAGAAGAACGGGGGGGGCGACTTCTAAACTAATGGAGCTAAAACAGTATTTCTGCAGATGAACTAAAGATCTGATTTTGAAAATAGATTTCATTAAGAAAAATCTCTATCTTCTCTATTGTAGTTGTAGGAAGACGCAAAACAAATTTTGACCATTGTAATTTTCAAAAAATTTGCAAATTCAGTTACATTCGAACCTGCCCCATTTTTCAGCGTATTTTTCCCTATTTGAGTAAAAAACTGTTGTCACTTTAAAAAAATTGATAATGTTGAGGTCTTGTATAAAGTATCTTAAAACAAAAGCTTCGCTTCAAATTCTCAGGTCCTCGAGTCCGACCAGATTGATTGGGGATCATTACTTTTTGGGAAAACCTATGAATGGTTTAGCCGCTAGCGTCGTCCACACACGGAAGGACAGATATAGAAAATGGTTTTGTTGAAAACCAAGTTTTTGTTACCAAGGAGGGTCCTACCGACACAATTTTTCGTATTAGAGCTGGTAATTGACTACACAAAGGAGTAAATATTATATTTTATATTATAGTATTTTTTCGATATCAGACCCCCCAAAATACTAGTTTTTACTGTCGAAATATAGTCACTTTTCGCTTTTAATATTTTGTCTGTATGTAAGCAGTATGCCAGAAAGTATAAATGGAAATAATGTATATTTGTATCGCTTGATCTCTGCGTGTTCTGTGCCAATATTTACCATGCAAATTATCTTAGACAGTGAACCCTGTCGCCTTATAACGACTATCGTAACGACCTTAAACGTACACACGTGCCTACGCCACATCAATTCGCCAAATCCCCTGTGTGTGAATTTGTTCTAAAGTTTAATCATTTCATGCACTCATCTAACTCTCTTAAAATACCCGTCACTCCTCAATAAGAAGTGGACCCATCCCAGAGGTTTCACACATGATAGCTCTGATGGAAGTTCCACAACTCGTCAACCTAATGCTGGCACTCTCCAAAATCCCGCATCAATGTGGTCACGCCAGCAATATGACAATAAAGGTGAATAATAATGAAACATACGCTAGTGATAACGATGTGCTCTGAGCGAAATATGAAATGAAACACATGGCAATGGCATAACCTTCACCCCACTTGCCCTATATCACCTTGCAAAATAAGCAATAATTTTCAGAGGTGGAAATGTTCCATAATATTTTCAATTATTTCAAAATAATTAGGCGTAGTGAATGAGGAAACGATACAGTGTTTCGAAATAGTCTGAGCGAGTGCATTGCCTCCAATTGGTCAATATGCTGTAATGTTTCATGAAATTCTTTCATCAGTACTTTGAGATTATCATAAATATAGATTATCAAAAATATCAAATTCTCTTTAAAAAGCAATAATTTTGTTTAGCCATCATGCGAAACAGATATAAGTTCGTCAAAGTAATACCGAAGCCATCGGCTCCGTTAGCAGTGCAAACGACAAACCGGCGAATGATCTGCCCGCGGAATGGCATCGCGAGCGGAATTATTATAACCTAAAACTTTGATGGCGCAGTTGACTCCTCCCTTCACGTGTTCAAGTAAGTGATCAGACTCCGGCCTTTGGCCTACACGATTAGCATTAAAACTCCTTGAGTCTCTCCAACGCATAATTTGCCACTCATTTTATTCCAACATTCTATGTAAACAGTTTTTCTTTCTTTGTAACAAACATTTTCCTATATGAAAATGAATCAGTTATGAAAGTAGAGTCGTAGGAACTACGGGAACCCGAAGAAAACGTAGCTTCCTCATTATTCACAACAAATTCCACTAGAACTGACTGGCATTCGACCTGGGTATCCGAATTGAAATGCGAGTCATCCACCACGGTCCACCTCTTAAGGTGCGATGCATTCCTTAAGGTTACAACAAGTGCATGTACGGGTTGTTTGCGCGCTTGACCACATCTCTCTTATGGGCCAGCCACAACACCCGCCAAGAAAAATCTCCTTCGGCAGCGAACCCAGTCGTTTAATACGAGCGCCCTAGCGTAAGCACACACGTGCACACATCACCCACCTTGCGGCGGGAGGGTGGGGGCAGTGATGTGACGTGGCGGAGGCGGAGGCGGGGGGAGGGGCGGGGGGGGCGGGGGGGGGGAGGCGGAGGCGGGGGCGGAACCGGGGCGATGGCGGAGGTGGGAGCAAAGGTGGGGGCGATGGCGGAGGCGGGGGCGGGGCGGGAGCGGGGGTGGAGAGCGGAGGCGGGGTTGGGGCGGGGGTGTGGCGAGGGCGGGGCAGGAGCGTGGGAGGGTGGCGCTGGGCCCCCTGGCCGTCAAGGCCACCCGCGCGTCCGCACGGCGCCGCAACGACCTTGCGCTGGCGCCCGGCGCCTCACCGCCCTCGCCGCCTCCACCGCCTCCGCGGCCCCCACCACCCCCGACGGGTGCCCCCCTCCCTCGCGCCGCCTCATATCCGGGTCAGATGGCCGCGGCAGCCGCAGCCTCCGAGGCGGCGAGGCGGCCGAAGACCTCTCCATCCATTCCCTTCACCTGACCGGTCGCCGCGCCGCGCCGCGCCGCGCCACGCCGCCGGCCTGGAAGTGCACGCCCACCAACCGGATTGTTAAGTCGACTGAGGGCGAGCACACCAAGTCACGAGGCGCGCGTGCTGCACATGTTTAGAAAGTAGCTGATTCGGAGCCCTTAGGGAAGCCTTGAGATGAATTACGTGAAATGTTCTGATGACTGGAACGAAGACTTCGCTGTCGTTGGTAAACAAGCATATTTCACTTTTTAATTGGTATCGGTTGCTTCTAAATAGTGCTAAGACACCGCTCAGTGAATCAAACTCTTAGTAGTGTAATTCTCTTACTTTTGTTTTTACCTAATAGTACATTAATGGTAATTTCCACATTTCCGTTCTTATGTGCAGTTTACATTGTCATCTCTCGTACGTATGTTCCATTCATTTCCTTTCAGTTAATGCGAATTTAAAACTGTTTTCACTTGTGGGCAACTAGAACCAATGCTGGTTATATTTGGAATACAAGGAAAAGAAAACCTATATTTTAAGAATTAAAGAATAATTTTAATGAATTACCTAATGCTCTTTGAGGATAAGATAATAATTTAGTTGGGAGAGATCTTCTAGCCTTCCAATTTCAATTAAGAAAATCGAAAGTAATGTAACAAAACTACAAGTACGTCGAGTGCTTGTAACCGTGTAACATTCATGCGTGTTTACGGAGTGTTTAAGAAAAACTTTGCGAACAGGAAGTTTATAATAACAATGATACGAAACAATGTTAAGTTGTATGTTTGAATTACAGTGATTAGTTATAAAATAGAGGTTTTTAAAAGTAATAACTGTAATTAGAACAGTAGTAGTGCTTGCAAATAAAAATATACTTCGGTGAAATAGTGCTCTCAACAAATCCACTCATTCAAGCGTTACAACATTGTCCTAATTCTCTATGCTTGAGGTACACTTCAGACTCATGAAAAATGAGTGATGAGCAGGTGAAATCCAAGGCTTCATGCATCATACCTCTTCTCTGAATTTTGTACTGTAGATCGAAGTTCTGTCTGAGTACAGTAGCTTTACGTCCTAAGTTCTTTTTCATCCGTATCATGTCGAAAGCAACCACATAATTGTGAGAATATGAAGTTCATGAGTGTTGCCACAAATTCGTACTCATCACTGAAGTTTCATCAAAATGTGATTTCGAGCAGTATTTTCCGAATCGCTTCATTTATAGATTTCATATGTATGTAACCCATGGGCATGAGAAGTCATTATACCAACCACATTATGTTTATAAATTATTTTTACGATTCACCTTATATGAATCCATCTGTCGTGAAATTCCTCATGTGTTTTTTCTTGGGATTTCTGAAAATATTTGTTGAATTTTGTTTGAACAAAGGACCGTAAAGCATTCTCATACCTGGAAATTACGGACCTCTCTTGAACTAATTTCGAAAGTAGCGCGCACAATATTGAGCAGGTGAATGAATTTGAAAGCTCCGCGGAATTACGAATTTACTTTACTACACAGTGTAAAGGTGTTTTACAGCGTAATGGGTAAAGATAGGAAAAGGAAGTGGGAGGAAAGATCGCTCATGGTCCAAGGCACGTTTGTTGGAATACTCCAGCATTCGCCTGGTGTTGATTGGAGAAACCACGTAAAACTACCGATTAGAGGAGCTGGCCGCTAGAATTCTCCTTCAGATAGCGGCTGAATTCGAACTACGATCCATCTTGCGTGCCACAGTTGGGACGAGCTCTAGGACCTCCCGGTCATAGACATTACAGTGACATAACCTGATGCCCTGAACCACCTTATCCTGTGTACTAGTTTTATTTATCTGCCTTTCGTAAATAATAATTTTACAATGAACATCGTATCGACGTCTCGTCTCAAGGCAGACTTATATTAAATAGGGCCAAAACAATATATTTTATAAGTATTTTTTGAATAAACAGTACTCACAACCGATGTAAAGGGTCATCTGCTGGCCACGAGATTTAAAAAATAAATCATTAAGACAGGTTTTCAACGATATGTAAATATTACTAATGTCATTCTCAAGCATGGTTTTCTGATATACACCCCTCATGCATATAACTCCTATGTTTGTCACTTCCAACGTAACCTAACCTTAGTGTTTGAAGCTACGAACAACGGGTTCAATTGCCCGATGCCCTCTTCCCTGTGTGCATAAAATCGAGGCATGAGTGAGTTGTGAGGCATGAGTGAGTTGTGTGTTTCCATCCCTTCAGCCCCACTCCTACCACTGCGCGCCTTGGAGGCGTGCCCACCACCCAGCCACCACGCGCTGGGTTGTCGAGGCGTGGCCCGGAGTCCGAGACTCGAGGCGTGCAGGCTACATATGGACAAACACAACCGATCTGCTGGCCACGAGAAAGTTCTAGAATGGATTAGGACACAATACAAGGTTGTCAAGTAGTAACTGTTGGATTAAATCGGTGCATAATTAAGGGGAATGTGTCAGGGAATGTTCTCGGTTCATCCAGCTTTCCCAGCTTATTTTAGCCACTATTCGTGTATTATTCAGTATAGACCTATTTCAATCAGGAGACACATTATTCTTGTCTGTGCAAGACCTCGTACTATGTGAGAAATTGGTTTTCAGTTGCTCACAGAGGATTGAAAATCTCAAGTCTCACCTCGCTAATATAGGAACCTTCATGTCACGCATGTAATACATTCACTCTCTCTTAAAGTAAATTTACAAAAATTAAAATATCGGATACTGATTGGTAATGATCAGCTCTACGTTAAGATGGTATATCCAAAAGGCTATATAAAAGTTGTGGAACTAGAACAATGCGCATTCCGGAACGAACCAATAAATTTCGCCTTGCGCAATGGGTCGGTACGCACTTCCTCTCAGTCATTTTGGTAGGTATCTTTGGTTTTCTTGACGTTCATGACTATTATTTGTCTCCCCAGCTAAGTACCTAGAAGTAGTCTTCGGCAAAAGACTTACCTGGAAATCCCATGTAAGTACAGTCATAAAGAAAACAAAAATTAAAATCTTCATATTAGCACCAATTATAAGTCGTCGTTCACCATTGAGATTAGAATGCAGTCTAATTATCTTTAAGCCAATCATAGTAACAACTATGACATCTGCATGCTCATTATGGGGAGGAAAAGCACCAAACACTATCCACAAACTAAGCACGGTGCAAAATAAATATTTCTGATGAAAACCAAATGCACAACGGTTTATATCCAATCAACAAATCCGAAGGGTATTAGTTTTATCAGAATACAAGGAGCTAGTAAAATATCTGGCCAATAATTTCTTCAACTTACTGAACTCGCCCTGCTCTACGATGGCTAACTTAGGTAAAAACAACAACAGGCCCCGCATTAAATCAAGGTTCTCCAAAGATCAATTCAAACCTCCATAACTTCTAGGCATCTCTCTCCCTCTCTTTCTCTCTCTTTCTCTCTCTCTCTTTCTCTCTCTCACACACACACACACACACACACACACACACACATCGCCCCACTGCCTTCTAACTTAACAGTGTATTAGTCAAAACTTAATGTACAGAGAAGAAAGCCAATCTGGACCCAAGAATGACCATATCCTAAAAGCTCTCAGTGGTAATGTACCTTCGTCTTCGAAAAAGAAAAGTGTCGAAGGAGAAGCAGTAAATAAAAAACCTCTTATTGACTGTCCTCTAATACTAGTTTGAATATCTAATATAACATATATTTCATTGTTTATTAGCCAATTATCGCCATTGTTTCCTGATTTGTGTTGATTAACAAAGGAATTCTTAAAACGAACACCAGATGACTCTTGTTTGTACACGACAACGTAGTTCCGACTACCTATCATACATCATTTTGCAACTCGACTCGTTCGGGTGTTGCGATGGGCTGATGGAGGTGCGCTCCGTAACCGGTCGACAAGCGCACTGGATTATTAAGAAGAGGCGTGGCTCGCAAAAGGAGTCTCGGGGCGTGGGTGCTGCATATGGACACACGCCAGGCGATTTGGTCGTTATGCGGGAGCTCCATGCTTGCTCACAATTCATCACTGCGTCGTTGATGAAGTAAACATTGTTCGCAATAGTAATTTCTTCCCCCTCATTTAACAAAATGTCTGCTTTCGTATTCCATGAGTGTCATAACTTTTAATGATATGTGTAATTGGCTGATGCTTCATGTACGAGCAATGTTTCAACCAGGATATTATATATTCTCACATTTAATGTGGACGCTGATACAGATTAACCTGCATTGAGAGACGTTTTGCTGTACCGTTTTCTGCGTATAAGATGTGTAAAATGTGGCATTTTCACCACGTCAGTTTTTAAATGTACGAATTTATTTTTGTAATGTTGCATTAGTGATTTAAACTTCTAATTAGGTCCATTTGGAATTCATGTAGTCTTCATTTGCATTGTTATTTATACATCTAATGTTCTTGTCTTTGAATACACTGAACTAGGCGACGAAAAAACACTAGTGCCTTAAACTGATCCATTCTGTGAGGTTTAATTATACGTAGATCAATTGAATCGCTTATTTCAAAAAGACCTCACCTCCTTCAGGTGTTGGGTGCGCGCACATTGTTGAAAAACACCACATATCCTGGCATATTCGAAGAAAACAGAAAATCTCATCTGCTAATTTATATTAAAGAACGGCGTATACCGCGTTTTTACAAGTAACAACACTTAAAACATTTTCTGATTCTAAAATTGAACTCATTTTCGCAGGGACGGGAGAAGTGAGCTTTCAGAAATAATATTTTATAAATTACATGCATTACTTATTTTAAATAATTACATTTTAATAAATCGTTTCCTAACAATTATATTCTTTACGCAATATAGTAATGCGTAAAGAATAGCCATATTGTATGATTTTCTTTAGAGCAGCCGGACGTTTGCACCAAAAGAGGTTGTCCTATGTTGCAGCCCGACTACTACCGCGACGCGCCGCAGTTCCGGCGTGTAGGGGCGGGGCCTGCCTACCGCCTGGAGATCCCGCGGGCCAAGCTCGACTACACCGGCGCCTACTCCGTCATCGCGCGCAACTGCCATGGCGAGGCCAAGGCGGTGATCTCCCTGCAGATCTACGCAAGAGGTGAGTCTCGAGCTGCACTAACTATTCTACAAAATTCCAATCAAGCTTCATCGAATAACAGAGCATGATTTTTCTATTTTTTTTTATGTGCAACTCAGGGGCGTGGTTCTCAACGTTTTTCAGGGGGAAGATTTATTCTTCCCAGTCTAGAAACGGACTTGAAAACAACATTCTCACTTTTCAAAACTTTGTTTTATAGTTCTCAAACTATAATTCAAAATGTTGAATGCACTAATCACCTCGACTTGGAATCGAACCCGGTTCTTCTGGGTTACGCCCAGTTGATTTAATATTTTTTTACAATTGAATGAACGTCATATTGTCATACATTTTATTACCTTGACTTATTAAAATACTTTATTCTAATTTTGTTCTCACCGTAAATAACGTAAAACGACAATGTGTTTAAAACATTTATTGCCGAGAGGTCCGTTAATACTGTATTTAAGTATCCAATGCAACGTATTGTATGAGTATTATTTTCAAAACTAGAATTACCTGTAGCGTTGCGAAAACGTATTTAATGGAATGTCCCAAAATTACCTGTAGGATAATTTCAGCCACTTTAAACTTTAAAAGTAGAAGGAATTCTCGTTCTTAGGTAATTTTCAAAACCTCATTTCAATTCACTGTGACAATATCCATAAAGTGAAGAGGCTCTAGAGTGTTGGTGAATAGAACGGAAGGCGACTTCCTGTCGGAACTCTCAGCCAAGCAACTGGTACTCTCCGCCGGTGGTAGTCCTTTATGGAGTCACGTTTCTGGGACCCTAGTCACATCCTGCAGCTGTAAAACAGCGACCGCCGCCCTCGCATTGCCGGTGGTCTCCTGGCAATATGACTCATTTGCGAGGCCAGACGATTTCCATTGATCGTCGCATCCCTTCGAGGGAGTCATTTGTGTGTGCTCAGAACCTCAGAAATTTAAGTTGTGTCAGTCGGAATATCTTCATGTCATAGCGTTCGACACTAGTATTCTTACTGAATAAAGCAAGAATATTCCAAAAGTTTTTTTTTTTTTCAAAAATTAATATTTTTTGAGATACCTTGCTACTTTCTGTAAGCCTAAATATACATAAAAATTATATTAAAATGAAGGTATTAAAATAGTTTGTACGAGTAGGATATACATTCATTCCGTTTTTATAGATTTCTTCTCATAATGGCAGTGTACAATTTACATCATATAAACATAACGCATAAAACTCACTAACCAAAATCATCCAGACTTCGAAATATCATGGATTATTATAATCGATTCGATTTTATTTTCCCAATTCAAATGGTCGTTAGGTATTGGATATCTACTTCTAAAAACGATAGGCATTTTTTAAAATTTGATTTTAGAACGTTGTATACGAAAGCAATTAGACCACCATCATCGCCTGCAAATAACCGCTCTGTTACGTTGAACGCTTCGATCAGTCACAGCTTAATCACCTAGGCAATGCCAAGACTTACGGTGACTGGTGACCATAATTCAAATGAAAGTGTCCGTCCTCTGCCCTACAGTCGCAGATTCCGAATGATGCCAATTAATACTGGAATCGATGGTAACGACGATTTTGCGGAGTAATAGCTAACTTTATAACCACGCTCTACAACCTTCTCCGAATAGCAAGATTCCGATCTTGTTGCTGAATGTGACATTTGCAATAGACATAATGAACGAGCACTTTTCTCGGGGTCATGCACCTGCCGTGTAGTGTTTGTGGTCTGTAGGACAATTATTCTATATTCATTGACTTTCTCTCAACACGTTTCGTCAGCTATTGTTTGATATTATTTCCGGACTACTTTCCGAACTTACTACCTACATTTGGAGACAAGGGCCATCAGTAGAAAAGTTAAATGTAGTTGGACACATGATTATTCCAATCGTCGTCTAGGAATTCGAAATTCAAAAGGGAAGTTTAAGTGACTTAATGTTTCTTGAGAGATTTTTAGCACTGACTCGAAATCTACTGTTTAATTCAACAAAGGTAGTTTTCCAGCTACCTCAAAAATTTCTTGCGGAGAAGAAAATAAATAAAAATCATTTAGGCAATTCTATTTTTTTAATTGCAGAGAAATAAACGCATTACGGAAGAACAATTCAATAAATAATCACAGTATAATTTATTTTATCTTATCCGATCGCCTTTGTAGACTGTTTACTTACGTGTCCGGAGTCCATGAAATGGCTCTTTATTACCGCCCTGTAATAGAGTAGCTATTAATTGTCACGACAAACAATAACAAAACTGCTGCCATCGAACTTAACAATATCATACACACAAAAACAACATTTATTTGAAAACAATTAAGGAATATACACAGAAACGTACTTATAATCAGGGGGCGAATTTTGATGACCTAATACATCACCAAAAATGATCAATAAAATGTAAATGTTTAAACCAAAAAAAAAAAACAAAAAATTCAAACCCTAAAGAATTTGGTAATTTTTGCATCTCGAAAAATATTAGTTGAAGCAAGTCCCATTAAAAATGACATTAAAATTTATGAAATCAGCAAAAAATGCATTAAAAGTTACGAAAAAGGTTAAAAAATTACTTATTAGTTAATATCGACAAAAACGCAACATAATGATGTATAAAAATCATTTACTTTTGTCAGAACATGAAATTAATTTCTGTTCTAAACGGCATTGTACTAAAGTGAAAAGAAAAAAATGACATTTCAGTAAAATCCGCCCCTATAATTAATAATTTATTAATGAAAATAATATATTTACTCACAACACTTATCTAATAAAAAAGAATAATACACACTTTCGTATACATTCCTACGAATCTGCATTAAGTACTTCCTTTCGCTGGCAAATAATATACCTTCGTCCGTACGTTCATAATATTTCATCCTCTCTTCCACTTCTTGGAAATTTCGTATTCTTTACGTTATATATCTTTAGATTTACTAGGTAGTAAATCTCTCACAACTTTCACAGCTTCACATTTAATACTTTCAGGAATATCTTCCATTTTCTCGCAACAGACTGTGATTGTCAACTTCAATATACTCTCCTAGGCATCCAAAGTATCGCCGAAATCAATATAGTACCATTCATCATTACGCCTATCTGGAGAAGAGAATAAGCTCAAAATGTTGCAAAGGCGATTGAATAAGGTTAAATATTGAATATTATACGTGGGCAAAAGACAATTATGTGCTCATTAATAATTATACACTCACACTAACGCGCTCGTGAATAAGTAACTAGCACATAATGGTCTATTTCAGCCACAAAATAAAATACTGTTTTTAGAGTCAGCTCATTTTATCTTTGACAAATTCCTGTAAATCAATATTGGGCGAAGAAAATCAGTCAGGTGTTATTCTGCCATTTGACGAGTCAAGAGGAAACCTATATTACAGAATCAGAAGACGATTGCTCAAAAGGAATTGCATAATGCTCAGTTGAAGAACTAAAATTTGTTTCTTATGATTGTCTCTCGATGTATCCTTGAAATAATAGAATACAGATAATAGTGGTAAAAATAAAATTACTGCAATATGGATATACTAATAGTATACAAATATGAATTGCCTTTGTCAGACTAGATTCTTGAACTTTGAACGTATAATTCAACCATTTTACGGAGCCAACAGACGAAAAAGTACGCGGCGATTCAGTCTCATTGTAGGTGGAGATATGTGGACGATGAGTGAACGATATATTATTCATGACTCCACTGAAATGATGGAGGTGGGTAGCATAAACCGCTATGGATTTGACGTTGGGGCCAAAAAGTGGCCTAAGATATTCCATTGTATGTATATGTAACACAATTTCATTATGCGTGTGTTCCATAATATTAAGCCGATTCGTTGCTGCCATCACAGAATCATAATACTGGTTCTGGTTCTGAATGAAAAATTACCTTCAGACAAACGTGATGTGCACTTTATCGTGTAATGTTGCGAAGATAAGTGAAATACGGTCGAAGTGATGAAAGCTAGAAAGCCGAAGCCTGTATTGAGTGAGTAACTAGTGCAGGAGGAAACCATAGTAGGAAAACAATGGCCGTCGCTGACACACCGCATTGACTACATCGCACTCGGAAAGTAAATTGGGTTCTTTTCTTCTTGTTTACGTTTGAAACATAGCGTAAGCTGTCACTTCATTGAAGAAAATTTACGTATATATCTCATTTAATACTCAATTATTTAAACAATGTATGAAAAAAGGTATGTTTGGTTTTGCTGAAGCATTCCTTGATGGCATACCGGAAGGAGACTAACCCTTAGGAAATTGTAAATTTAGAACAACTCTGGCCTTCAGAAAAAAACTCAACCCCACAAAAAGTTGACTTTTGTGACAACGCTGTTGATCTCACATTATGCGGTTGTCGTCAGTACAATTCCACACTTCACATTAACCATTTATGTTTTCAATTTTGGCATTTCATTGAAACTATATCCGAGGTTACCACTGCCATACACAAATACATTACATAGACTAGCATTGTCTTCTTTTTAATGAAAATAATTATACATATTGGTATTACTCTTTTTCACATTGTAGAGAGTTTTGTTGGCAGAGGACAAAAATTAAATTCCAACTCCAATACTCCCGAAATTTCGAGTAAAAGTCTATTTTAACACTATTTATTTCCTGTGCATTTATTAAAAGACAATCAGTTCATCAGAACATTGTAAAAAGCTCATCAGATTAAGTGAAGAGTAGTTCGTGATAACGCTGTTCTTCGTTCCACGCCCGCGATTTAACGTGTTGCTCCCGCGCACTCAGTTGCATTGCCTCGTAAACCGTCTGGCTCTCTCAACATAACGGTAGCGAAGGCGCGGGCGTGGCAGTAGCAGCCGCGGCGGAGGCGTCAAGGGCCGTGGGAGAGCGTCTCCCATCTGGAGCCCAGCCTCCGCACAAGGCGCGCCTTTCAGTCGACGGCGCGAGCGAACAGGTGGCGGCGCCGGTGGGGCAGCGCCGCTGGCGGTGGCAACGCCGGCCATCGCCCACCGGCCTCGACGCTCGGCAGCTCCCTTGGGTTGTCCGACACGCGGCTCAACGAGTGACGCTTGACACCGGCTGAGGTGGCTCAGGGCATCAACTAATGTCACTGCAGTGCCTCTCAACGGGAAGTCCTAAAGTTTCTGTCCCGTCGGTAATAGTATTTTTACTTTCTTTCTCTGGAGTAGAGAGAAAGTTATGTAATGCTGCGCGAAAAAAACGACGAATTTTCGGCAAAAAACTCTTATTACAGGGCCCTCGTGGAAAAAGTGAATAAATCCAGTTGATAAATTTAGGGAGAAAGTTCTCTAACACGTAACGTAGCCAGAATCCATGTTTTGCGGGTCCTTGATACCGAAAAATCAAATGACAGCAAAATGTCTGTCTGTTCGTCTGTGAACAATGTTAGTGGCTAAACCGTTCAGCCGATTTTTTTCCAAATTGATACTCCGTAATTGATCTTACTTATTTTGCAACTTCTTGAATTTGAAACATATTATTATTATTATTATTATTATTATTATTATTATTATTATTTTACTTAAAAACTGTTAAAAACTGTGTGACGTGCTATGGGGAGAAGTGAATTTTGTGCACTTTTCAAAATTCTGTGATCCTATTCCTAAGACTGAATTTTGAATACAGAAAAAATGATTGTTTTTTGCAAGGATTGTTAACAAAATTATTCGCTCCAATGTAATAAAATATTTTTTCAAGGGCAAATTGACAATAAATTGGGCTCTTATTCTTCATCAATCATCTTACCCTGCCGCGACAACATGGAGAACGATAATTTGAATAACTATATTTCTCACTGAGTTCTAGAAGACGTTCACAGATAATGAAGTTAACATAACATTTATGTCCAGAAGCAAAACAAGGGACCATCTCAGCATTTACTCAAAGGATCAGGGAAACCGGACGAAAAATCTGATCGATGTGGGTACTTTATATGAAACCCTTAAGACATTTTCAAAAGCATGCCTCCATCGAATTAGATGAATTTTTGTTGTTGAATATTGTGAAAGATGTTTAAGAGAAAGGTGCAAGTCTCATATTTGTTAAAACCCCTAATTTTTTTTAAAAATCGCAGAAGTTCAAAATTTTTTCCGAGTCTTCCTACAACCAAAATAATATAGATATTTTTTTTCCTTAATTAAATATATTCCTTAAAGAAGTTGAAATAAGGTAATGTACAATTTTTTGAAAATTTGAATACCATTCACCGGATTTTCTTCCAAATTCAGATTTTGTGAAAATGTGAAAAGAGAAAAACACAATTTCCGCAATATAAATATTTCATGACAGTAAATTAAACCATTGTGTTAACTAATGTGAGCTATAAATATAATTTTCTACAACCTGTTTTGCAGTTTGTTAGTTTTGAGAAAATTGTTCACTTCTTAGTGCAATGTTGATTGTTTTTTAACCCTGAAGAATAACTTCATTTGCATAATTGTTACGAGTGGTATCAGTGTCAAAATTCAGTTATTCAATCAAACACCCGTTCATGTTACACACAAAACCAAACAGGAAGCCCGTATTCAAGAGAATAGAAAACTAATTAATAGAAGAAAGTCTCTGACATACTGTGGCACCACTGGTTAAATATTTATATCCATTAGAGTTGAATGTGCTGTTTTGAAAAGGAAAAAAAAAGTTGGAGAGTCAGTGATCCAGAGATGACAAATCCTTGAGAATCGGTTACAAATTTGCAATCCGGGAACCTCTCAAACTGCATCTAGATAACCGTACCCCCTTTCTCAAGAACCCTCGAACAGCTGTTCCTTGCGACAACCATTCGTCTATTATTATCCTCAAAATTGCTTCAATAAGTCCGAGCGAAGCTGAATAGAGCATTATGAAACACATTAAGTAAGTAATAAACGAAGTAGAGGAAGGGCCGCTAGTATCGAGACTCCCGCTGGGTGGACCAGATGAACTCGCCAATGAGATTTCGCCTCGAACATATTATGCTTAGCAACGAAAGCGCAATTCAAAGCATACCAAGTTGTGAAAATAAAAAAAAAGTATTAAACATTTGAAACTAATGGATTGGAATTAGAGTAAAACCTGAACACGAATGATAATTAAACGGTATGCCAGGCGTCGCTCAGGTATGGGGACAGGGAAAATTGCTTGACAAATGTAAACCGTCTTCAGTTCTTGGTAAAGTATACGTGAGACAAATTGTGAAAAGTAAAAGGCAATGATGTATTACTTTTCTTAAAAAATATTAATTACTAGATGGCGAATTTCAATAAAATGTAATTGAATTCCGTCGTAGCAGCATGGATATTGTAGTCCTTCATGATTATAAAATCAGGATAGAAGAGGTATCAACCAGATGTAGTATATACAATATGAATTTTAATATACAGAAAATTGAGCCATACACATGTTTCGGGACTGAAACACGTGTAGGTCGTAAAATGACGCCATTTTGTGTGTCGTACGAAGTACAGAGACAGATTCTGAATGGCTGAATTTTCTGTACATTAAAATTCATATTGTATGTACTACTTGTGGTTACTACCTCTGCTATCCTGAATTTATAAAATGTCATTATTTTCCTTTTTACTATAGAACCATGCATTTTAGTATTGACATTAATTTATTATTATTATTATTATTATTATTATTATTGACATAATTATTAAAAATGACTTAAGGAATTTATTTTCGATCAAGTGTTTCAGTGTCTTAAAAAATAATGGCAGGATTAGAATTAGAACTTATTCCTTCAGGGAGATCCCGGATTCTTGGAACTTAAAGGGAGCCAAGTTTTCTCGTGTCTGGCGCCAAACACCGCTCGGATATCCTACCAATTTGTTTCAGGACAAAAGTAGATTTTTCCAATTTTTGTATCCTAACTCAAGGACTAAACGCAATTTAACTGTAGAGAAACTTCTTAATTATACACAGTGGCTCCCCAAGAGGGGGATTGCTCGTGAGGCCGTCAAGTCCGTCACATATTGAGAAATACGCTTTTTATTAATTTTCTGTTGTCACGAAAACCATTGAATATTAAATAGAATACGTTAAAAAAAAAAAAAAAAAAAAATAAATTTATTATATTACGACATATTCGTTTTGTTAATTTGGTTATACTAAAAAACTATAGTGTACCATCTAAATTATCATTTAGCACATAAGGAAAGTAGTAGTTATTATGGAATCAAATCTGGTGTTATTACATATACCAAAGGTAGTGCTACACGAACAGATGTATTAAATTGTTCAACCCACAACCTTGAATCCATTTAAGTCGCTCGTGCGTCACTTACGCGATTTACATCACACTCACCTAATACCATGGCCTTACTATATTTTTACGCGACGCAGATAAAAGACCGTAATGTCAAGGACAAAACACGTAACATCTCAACATTTGGTTACTAAATGACTCATTTATGAGATTTCAACTATTTGATTGAAAATATAACAAATCGTATGTATAATTCTCGTTTTATATTTTAGAAGATTAAAATTTTAAAAGGTATTATTAAAAGCATCTACTACATGTACAGGAAATAATGGCATGGAATATACACTATTACAATATAAATACATTTCAGATGTTGCTTAACACGAAACAATACAAGCAAAACCGGTAACAATTTAGTGAACTTACCACATATTCCCATATTTTAGGACCACTAATTTTTATTCAGACAAACACTGTGCGGAGAACCCAAGTTTCGGCAGCAGAGATTAATAAAAATATCAAATTTTAAGATTTGAACTTTCAAACTAGGATTAGGGAAGAGATTAATATTTTAAACTCGACGTGTGGTATCATGTTTATTGATTTATTTATTTTATTTATTAATTTATTTATTTAGTCAAAAACTGTATGTGACGTATAGAGGAGAAAATCATCTGCTCACGCTTTCTTGAGTTTCAGAACCACTTCCCAACAATTTAACTATTAATAATTGAAAGATGAAAAAAATATTAGTAATAAAAGTAATAATAATAATAATAATAATAATAATAATAATAATAATAATAATACATTTAAAAAACGAGAAATTAACATTTCAAAAACTAGATATTTTCGTTTTCGAATTATAGAAAACTTAGTTGTAACGGTAAACGGACGAACAGATTTGATTTTTCATGAGTAGACCTCTGAATTTTAGGCACAAAAAAATATGATTTAGGCACCTAAAATAAGTAACAAAATTATATAATTAGGCACTAATAGGCATGAAAATTGACGTTTTAGGCTCTTGAAATATGTTACAAAATGACTAAGCCAGGCAAAAGCGACACGAAAAAGTTATATTCTGGCATCTAGAACTGATCATAAATGGATTAAATTAACAATTTTTATTATGCAGAAAAGTCACGTATTTTACATTTAACATCACGTAGTTTACATTTATGAGAGATTTTATTGACTTTCATAATGAGCATTATAGTGTATAATCAATATTTTCTCCAAATTTTCTACAGTGTCTGTGTCTTATCTATTAAAATCATTTTGAAAGCTGAAAATGAACTTTTTACCGACACAAATTTGTAGGAGCAAACAAATTTACTTACTTTTCTCATACTCACTTCTGGAACTTCTTCATTCGGTCCCCTCCGCCCCGTCCCCCCCCCCCCGCCGCCAAGAAAGAATTGTATCATACGACCCATTTATTCATTGGACCATATTTTGTAATCTTCGCCTTTCCGACAGACAGCTTGTGCCTGACGTGTCTCTTTCCTCGCCTGGACTTGGAAGACGACGCGCTGCGGCGATAAGCTTCAAAGTATCAACAGCGCAGCTGCAGCAGGAATTGGGTGCAATTGTCTATACTTCGATTATTATAACGTGGCGCGTCAAGGCCTATCTTCACGGTGGGAATTGTCGCGGCTTTTCGCGTCTTTCTCGGTCGTGCCTCTAGATGTCGCGTGACCTGGAATGCTGCTTGATACGATCGTGATCATACGACAAGCACGATCGAGAAAGATGCGAAAATCTGTGACAAATTCCATCGTGAAGACACGTCTTGACGCGCTTGGTTATAAAAACAGAAGTATAAGAGCGCGCTGATCGGAGACAAGCCTATAACATCCTTCCTGTGTTGACTTGCTAGGTTCCTTGTGTTTGGAGTTTTTTTGTGAGAGATTTCGGAGCGTTGTCTATTGCGTATTCGATCACATGATATTTGCATTTCGGGAAATTTGAAAAAGTATTTGCGTTTCCGTAAAACGAATTTCAAAAATTAGCATTTAAAATATGCTAATTTCTTGAAAATTACTTTTTCAGGAAGTTTTAGGCAAAAAGTATTATAATAGGTATCAACCGCCCTTTTAGGACGTTTGAGGCATTATTAGACGTTTTCAGCATATACATTTTCTGACATTTCGTAAACATTTGCAATTATTTTCCACAACATTCTAAAGGAGCTAAATAGACATTTGTCCTAAAACCCGAGGACTATTCATAACTTTTTAATAAAGTCAGAAAAACGTTTAAGAGATCAGAAGTAATTAACTTCTATGCTGTTGTCAAGAACATAATATTATAGTTTTGCTAAAGACGTAATATGATGAAAGGAAGAATATACTGAGGAGCGCGTGTGCCATTGTCAGGATGGCCGAGTGGTCTAAAGCGCCGAACTCAAGGGATATTGCCTGCGCTATGGGCTCCGGAGCGTTATGGTCTTCTATGCGAGCGTGGGTTCGAACCCTACTCCTGATACATTACCAGTCTATAAGTCGAAAATGTGTTTAGGAAGAATGTTCCGAGAAGTGTATGTTCCGTTGTGAGGATGGCCGAGTGGTGAGGAGACGCCAGACTCAAGAGAAACCGTGTGCTCGCCCCGGGCTTCGGAGCATTCTGGTCTTCTATGAGGGCGTGGGTTCGAATCCTACTCTTGACGCATTTTTTATCTACATAACCTTTCTGCTAGGCGAAAATATGTTTAGGAAGTATATTCTATGGTGCGCGGCGCCGTTGTCAGGAAACCTTGCCCGCGCACCGGCCCGGATCATTCTTTTTCTCTAAGGGTGTGTGGCTTCGCTGCCTAACCATAGACACCTCTCACATCGCCGGAGGCTGCACAGTATTCTTTCAATTTCTTCTCGTTTTGGGAATGAGAACATAATATAAATATCGGGGAGAAAAATAAATGTCTTCTCTTAGTACACACGATATTTGAGAATTAACATAATTACGAATAATTCTAAGACTTATTGCTCCACAGTAATTGTGACAAGTTTCACGTTTGTGATTGTGTAATTTAAGTATGAAATAACTAGTGGCAAATTTTGCCTGGTGAACCGGACAATGGGAATTTTGAATTGTGAGATGAAAAGCAAACTGAAAAAGGAGAACGAATCACATTCGCGTGTTACATTGATAATAATGAAACACGACTATATTACGCGCCTTCGCATCTTGCACAGAAGAGTTACGAATTTATTTGAGAGGGAGAGAGAGAGAGAGAGAGAGAGAGAGAGAGAGAGAGAGAGAGAGAGAGAGTTGGGAAGAGATAGATTAAAAAATATAGAAAGGACGGAGAGAGATTATGATGGTTCGTCAAAACGAAAAGGCAGGAAAGAGGGAAAGGAAGACTGGGGAGAGTTTTCAGCAAAAGCTCTATGGTAGCGGCATAGAGTAAAGAATACCTTTTAAAATAGTCTATGGTAGCGGGATGAAGAATATGGAAAAGAAACTAGAGGATGAATGGACGGGCAAAGCAGAGAAAACAGAGGAAGAGGAAAATCGGTGACATAAACGGGAGAGTCAGCGAGGCAGGTCTCGCTCGATAATAAAGCAGCGCCGCCAATTTGTAGCGGCGTCTCGCTCAGCGAGTGGAATGGCAGTAATGGCCTGTTTCCCACAATGAGCGAGCTCGCCGCGCGGAATGGGGCTTTCTGTCGGAGCAGCGCGCGCGACACGAATGGGCGGGGCGCCGCCGCGGGCGCTCTTCATTGGCGGTCTGCCATTATGGTGTCGGTGAAGTGCACATCGAAGGGAAGGTTTCGCATCAGAAACTAGTGGTCACACAAAATGGCACGTAATTTCTCGTACTGCTTGTAACGATTGCGTAAAGTTATATTACATGGATTTTTGTATTATGAATTTTTCAGCAAAAGTTTGCATAATTTTTTCGACCAAACAAGCACTCATTTAGGTTTATTTCCTAATATATTCTAAGACCAACTTCGTTTGAAATTTTGACTCCCTTTGCTGCCTACAATCGCTCTTATATAACACTTAATATATGTATCTGAAAACGATCAACTGAATTTGGTGTTAAATTAACAGTACTCTAAATATTGTCTCGCTTTAAATACTTCATATTCCGCACCTGTAAATAAAAGTTTTCCCGAATATTCACGACCTGTACTTAAAATAATTTAAAGAAATGTTCAGCTGAAACTGTAGTTCACTTTTTGTTACTATAATATTCATATTTTTATATTGCTTTTGAGCTTCAAATCTATTTAGCAATTCCACAACGTATGATCATGATGCCGCATGTCCGAGTCTCGACTTGAATTTTGGATTAATGACATTTTTTTAAAAATTATTTAAATAAAAACGTTACAGATAATATAAAATATTAAAACAACACACAAATATTCATAAGACAGGCAGTATACGAATTTTCTGCCAAAATATCCCCCGTTATTTGCAGAGAAAGGGAGATATTTTTCCATTACAACGATCTCACTGCCAAACCCCCACCCCCACCCCCCGCTCTCGCTTCCGATCCCACTGGCTTGCATTATTATAATCGTCATAAGACTTGGTTGTTTCCCGGATGTTAATTGCTAGCTGTTTTAGATAGTTTGCAAACTTCTATCTGCATTCGGTACTTGGGTTGATATTGTACTGTTCAAAACATGTGTAATATTTAATTTTTATTTACCTTGTAGTGAACTACTAATTGATATGTTTCTTTTTTTGGAATATTTGTAGTAGTATTCCAATATGTGAGTAACTTGCTGCTCATTAGAGATCGAAACCATTTTTGTTCAAAGTGATTGAATATTAATTTTATGCACAATTATTTCGTTTCCAAGTTACAGAAAATAACGTTTTATTTTATTCAATTTCATAATATTTTTCTTTCGTAATTATTTGTGTGCGTGTGTGTGTGAAACGTAAAATTATTGGCCTTTGAAATGTTATTACGATTAGTAACGTATGACTTCCGCTTGGAGGCACTGCTCTGAGCTCACAAACGACCCTATAAGGATAGACAACAGATTACGCTATCGCTGTACGCCAGGCTTAATGCAGGGGCATATCTCAGGATTATTAGCAGAGTGTTTGTCCTTAAGTAGCTCCGTGCGTCGCTGCTAGGTTAACGACGTATTGACGCCATGATATATCCTTACTCAGTAAGGAATGAGACTCGCTGCTACATTTCCTTGTAGAATTTGCTTCACAATACTAAGCGTTATGTACTACATTTTTCTGTTCACATTTGGGCAAGTATTCTGCATATTCCTTTGTTTTTTTATATATAAAGCGCTCATTATTCAGATCACTGGATCGTTATCCTGTCTTTTTTATCATTTTCGTTTTACGTAGATAGTGTTTTACTGTTTTCCAGAAGTTGAATTAGAAGTTATTTTTAATTGTTGGTTCCAATGTAAATATATCATATTTATTGTATTTTCTCCTTCATTACAAAATTTCATTTTTAAGAATCTCATTTTGCCTGTACAATAAAATGTAAGTAACGCATTGCGCTTGAAACAGAAAAAGTGTAAAAATCCTGGAATCTTTCAACCTTCTCAACCGTGTCATCATGTAATTAGACCCGAAGAACGTCATTCCAATGACTAGTAATTGCACTTCCATAGCGCCTTACTGCGCATTGCTGGCTACAGAAATTCCTCTTCCCAGAGAAACTGAGAATGTTGCTGTGCACACTTTGTTTCTTTATAAATTCCAGAAGGTTGCGGTAGAGTACGACACAAGTAGAATATTATAGTTTGGCTATGTATTAGGTTTACTAGTGAAGATTGTTCTTAAATGTTACCGAAACCAACAATTACAGATTTATCTTTGTGAACTGAAGAACTCGATAAAAAATAGTTCCATCTCAGTATTTGTCGCATTCGCTTGACATTGACCCAGACAATAAAGAGCGAGAAGCAAAAGTGCCCCCTTTTTCTTAATTCTTCACATTATTTCTCTTTATTAGTAGATAATTTCTACAATTCATCTGATTACATATTTCCAACACAATTAGTGTATAATGAGTTGTTCGGATTTGTTTTCCTTTTTTTAAAAAACTGGTTATACCTATTTATCTCTGTTGAACAAATGATAAATATTAAAATATACTAGTACGTAATGTTATTTGCCAACAGTGCTGATGATTTTTGCTACATTGTTGTGCCTTTTTGTATATACAATGTTTGCGAACATACGAAAAAATCCTGTTATGTGTTTCTAGAAGGATTCCACATTTCTTGAGACTTTGTAGCCATTTTTTAAAACATTTTCTGCATTGTATTTCAATTCAATTGAAATCTCTTCATACCTTGATACTGAGTTATTCAATTTTGTTTGATTTTAACAAAATTATTAAAGGTTGAGTCCTAGGTCTCCTTCTCTGAAACCAGAACCTCCCAACTCTTAAGATTTCCGTTGCATAAAGTAACTCATACACGTTAGGGGTAGGAGAAGGTTTTACCGTTCACCCACCCGAGTAAACTTCCGAGTGCCTGTAGTTAACGCTCCGCGGGAATTATTGTCACACGCGAAACCCATCATCTACTGAATCTCGATTTTTCTTCGGGTTAATATATCCCGAACCTCTGTGCGTGTAAACCTATACTGAATATAGTGTTGTGAAACCTGTGAGTGTTAAAGCTGTCCCGTTAAGTATGAAACTCGGAAAATCAAGATGTAGTCTGGCGTCTGTATGCACCTTCGGGAAACGGTTAAACCCACGACACGCAATCCCTAAAAGATAAATCTGTCTCTATCCCGAGCGTAAATGGATCTTGTAACTCCGATGCAACCGTGTGACAAGGTAGAGTGGCACGTGTTGTTGTCCCAGCCCCCAGCACGCTGCGAGGATTGCTATGCAGCACAGTTCCGTGTGGCCGCTAAGTGCAATGCCGCCACACTTCCCTGCTGTGTAGCCATACTTATCCTTTCGGACATCAATGGCTGATCTGTAAAATAAAGAAAAAACAAGGTCAGGAAAGACATTAGCCATTCGGCGCGCTTTTGGCGTTGTTTACTGCAATTTTCTTGTCAGTATTGGCGTTAGGCCTGTTTTATTCCAGCAGATCTCTCGGGCGCTTGTACGTGGCCGTGGGGTTCGGCTCGTACAGTGCTAAATTAGAAATGATGTCATTATTTGACGTATTGAAATTTGAGAAAAAAATGGAAGCTAAAGTTTTAAAATGGTCTTTTATGAGAGGAATATTTAATGTTGAGTGAAGCTCAGAGATTCTAATGTAAATTGATGCGCAAAGAATTTTACGATGGCACGCATTTTGGACCGTTTGCAATTTGTTTATGTGCGCTTGCGCCGCAATTCCCCAACTCGGGCAGGCGTAGTCCATAAGGTCTAATCATGGCTTTATCAGCACGCTGCGCCGGACCACAAACTGGGGGACCAATTGCGCACAGCCTCGTCCCGAACGAGCATCCCACGGCGGGTGGGCCTCCCCTGATCGTTGCCTCGAGTCTCGCGGCGCCGCCGGCCGGAGGCATCGCTGCGACGAGACGCGACGCGATGCGACGCGACGCGACGCCTGCTCGCGGGCCCCGCTCGCTTCCTGCTGCTCCTCGGGGCATTTTGCGCTGTATTAGGAGGCTCAAGGCGAATCGGCCGCCCGGCCAGGCCACGCGTTGCACCGCGCACGTGCCGTCCATACATGGGGCGCGGCAGGGCCCCGCGACGGCGGGAACGGCGGGGGCGGAAGAGACGACGGAGGAGAGCGGGGACGTGGACGGCGGGAATGGAGGATGGCGGAGTCAGAGGGCCCTCAAGACGGACCGCTTTGGGGAAGGAGGGCTGGATGCGGAGAACGGGGGGGGGGGGTCGGAGGACGGACGAAAAGACGGCGGAGACGAAGAACGGCTGGGATGGAGGACTGCGAGGACGGTGAACGGTGGAGACATAGGGCGGCAGGGACGGAGGACGGCGGGGACGGAGGACGGCGGGGACGGAGGACGGCGGGGACGGAGGACAGCGGCGACGGAGGACGGCGGCGACGGAGGACGGCGGGGACGGAGGACGGCGGCGACGGAGGACGGCGGGGACGGAGGACGGCGGGGACGGAGGACGGCGGGGACGGAGGACGGCGGAGACGGAGGACGGCGGGGACGGAGGACGGTGGGGACGGAGGACGGCGGGGACGGAGGACGGCGGGGACGGAGGACGGCTGGAATGGAGGTCTGCTGGGACGGCCGGCGGCGGAGACGGAGGACGGCGATGACGGAAAAGACTTGGACGGACGAGATGGCGGAGACGGCGAAGACAGGGGACGACGAGGACGGCGAACTGCGCGGGAGGCGACGATGGAGAAGCGACGGGGGGCGTTGGCGGGCACGGCAGAGATAGCAGGAAGGTCGCGTCGCGTCGCAGCGATGACTCCGGCCGGCGGCACAGGTTCGTTAAGAGTCGCTTCACCTACCGCCTAGTTTCGCCTCCGCGATGTCCATCGCGCCGTGCTGCGCCATGGGAGCTGGAGCGCATCGTGTTGTCGCTGAAACATGCAGCGCATTTGCGTGTGGCACGCTGCCCACGCCCTTCATTGACGCCTTGTTTTCTGTGCTGTTACACTCCCAATGGCACGTGGCTCTCCTGCGACAAGTACCCAACCTTCTGTCTTTATTTTCCTGCAGAACTCATCAATAAACGATTTGATGGGATTCGCGGTAATAAACCGTGGCCTTACATGCCGCGTTCATCACTTCAAGGTATCCGTATCTTACTCGAAGTTTGCTCGCACGGAGCTTAGTGAGAAAGTTGCAATCAAATGGTGAACCAATTTAACCTTCATTAATTTTGTTTTGTGGTTTTACGTTTCAGGAACGATGCATTCACTATACATGTGGTAAAATGTGGACCATATGAGAAATGAGAACCATTTGATTAACCATTTCTTTACCACACGGTCTTCTGTGGTAAAGAAATGCTATAGAATGTGACATGAAACGTGCAACTAATTCATTGACTGGAGAGTGATTTTCAGAGCGACAATGCTCTCTCTATTGGAACTAGCTATAAGTTCGTCAGTGCGCTATCAAGAAAGACTTCTTAGAAATGGCTTCCGTAATTCTTTCGAGCTAAGCCTCATTACTTGATGCACCTGAGTTGGATTTTGAAATATTAATGATGAAACCTCTGAAAGAAAATCACCAACTTCCCTGGGAAACCGTCACGGAAACTCCTTTCATTTTGTCATGCATAATAATTTATTTATTTAATTTTCAATAAGTTGAATGACCTAATTATTTTTTATGTAAGTTAAGGTTTTTGTTAAGTGCCCTTTCTCTACGAAGGTTATTGAGGCCAATGAATGATGATCTTACGAGCAATGATATATTACGACTTGATGAGGTGAATGGAGATGTAGATACTGAGAGTCAGGGAAAACGGGAGAACCTCGACTTTAACAGAGGCACCTGCCCGGGGCAAAGACTCCCCCCCACACACACACACACTATCGTTTAAAGGGATTCTTTAGTTCACCAAACATAGCCAATGCTATTGCTTGAAATTTTCAGTTCGTCTTCGAAGATACGTCAAAGGCGGCTTGTGTTGCGTATGAGTAAAAGACACTGATTCCTGACCTGCGTCAAGCCCCTTGCACGTAGCTTCCCTGGAATTTCCCTTTCAAGTCGCGCTTCCTTCTTCGGCGTTCTTTGTGATTGGAGAGGCTGTGACGGTGCTAGTCGTGCGTCAAAGAAACGTCAGACGCAGAGGCTCTTGGGGAAGAATATGGTGCAGGCAAGGTTCTTAGAGCGCTCTACTAACGACAAGACGGCGATGCCTCGCTTCATTTCTTACTTAACTGCCATCACATAACGACACGTTTTATCATCGGTCTTTTTTCTTGTAATACTGCTCTTTTGATATAAATTGTTATTTCCTATCTAAGGATTCCTATCTATTCCTACCTAAGGAGAACTCAATAAAGATTCAATACATATTTAAAAGTCAATAGTTATGATATAAAATTGAAACTCTGCGTCCGAATGCACATGCGTGACGCATGCTTCTTCAAAATGCTTCACCCAAACGAAATATTCCTAAGAGAGAGATAGAGATTCAAACTCACGCCCTCAAAGATGACAAGAATTTTCGGAAACAATTTACAAGTGTAACATCGACTGCTCGCACGTTCTGACAACAATCACATGGACACCACTGTTGGCCATTGAAGAAACAGTGCATTGCTATTACCGACGAAAACGCCGTCAGTGGTTTTATCAATAACTAAAGGGAAAGTTTTGATAACAGTGAAGTTTGAACCAACGTCCCGGTAATAGACCCGAAATTCTCATCGAGTCGTTTCACGAGCAAGGTTTTCCCAGAGTCCGGCACCTTAAACTGCTCGATCATCCTAAATACGCGCTATTCACTTCCATTTTCGTCATTAAAAAGTATGTCAGGAATGGGATTAGAACCCATGACCTCACACAGTACAGAATTTTCGGTGACCCCTCATACGGGCAAGGCTTCTCTTAGATTTGGTGCCTTACATCGGTCGGTCATCCAAACAGCTCGATCATCCTGAGAAAAACATATTTTTCTCGATGTTCTACAATAAAATATTTTTTTCCTTTAGATTGTGTATAATAGACTAAAAATCACAGTCTCAGGGGGAGGAATTCGAAATCATTTTCTCACAGAAGACCAGAAATTACCGTGACGTGACACAGAGACTAGATTTCCCTATAATCTGATGCCATTAGACATCTTTACCCTCCTAACAACTCAAAACACGATTATCGAGATATCTTGTATATCATTTTGTTCTCAGAAATCTGTAAAAGAGAAAAAAACCATCATCTGAGATTCGGAATTTCGTTCTCATAATTTACCATCTCGGCCTCCAGTCACACAAGTTGATGTCTTTTGAGTCTGGTTCTTTGAACCACCCGATCATAATATCCACATCACATCCGTTGGCGCGACTGTATAATCAAGTGACGGGCTACGCCAAACTCCTTATGACGAAAACGTGTGCTATGGAAGAAGCGAGAAGAAAAAGAAGAAGAGATTATGAAAATCTTCTCAGAGTGAACTTTAATTCTCGTCCGTAGAGCGGAAACGATTTCTCACATTATATTTCGTAGAGCATACGTATTTTTTTATTCGAGTGTGACTCCTTAGGCAGCTCGACGACGATTCTCAGATTTGTGGACTATTTTCTACAAAACTTCGAATACGTATATCGTCATTATTTCGCAATTTCTTCTCTGGAAGTGTATACTAATGTACCGTACCAAGAGTTTGTGTCACTGCTGCAGCACGCTGTGAGATTTTAAAAGGCCGATTTTATTGAGGTTATTTTCAAATGCAGTGAAGTCTTTTGAATTGACCACCGTCAGTCTGCCGTTAACTAAGTAAACGGTCACCATCCTGAGTTTTTTAAATTTTTTTATGCTTTTCTTAACAGATTAGTCCATTCAAAATGACTGTGTGTTTGGCAATTACTACTTTCGCTTGTGATTCTGAGGCGTAACACAGAAAGAAACGGAATACAGCCAGCGTTTGCTGATAAATTATTATGTTCCAACTATCCAGTTTCCTTAGGTCATAAAAATTTAGATTATAGAAGCTAGTAGGGAGAGATTAATTTCTTTTGCAGATTACGATTTATCATATGCTACATGCACCATTCCGATGTCTTTTCAGAATGTAAAATTCAACTTAAAGTGTATTTTACTTACGTGTTCGGTTTAGTGAGATGCTCTAGTAAGATCACCAGCGATTAATAAAGGATGTAACCTATAGGAATAACTCCGGCTAAGATTAGTTCAGAACCAGCATTGCTGCTGACATTGCAAAGTCTCGAACCGGGACATCCTAGAGCTGGAGCCTCCAAGGTGGCGGATTTTCGACACTAGCTAAATACCTAGGTCAAATTCAACCGCTGTCTGGAGGAGAATTCTAGTGGCCGATTGATCTGATCGGTAGTTTTCCGTGGTTTCTCCAAACAATGCCAGGCGAATGTCCGAGTAGTACCCTAATAAAGGAGCCACAGACAGCGCGCGATATTTCCTCATCTTTTATGTAGTTGTCCTTAGTATTTATCTAGTTGTCGTATTCTCCTCCCTGACACACTCGCACTTACATACCAAACACTGCCACACATGACGGGACTCTAGTCCGGAGCTTAGAGCTCCCTGGCTGAGACGGTGTCCAGCTGAGACGGTGTACACTGAGAGGAATCTCCCTGGAAACGTCAATCAATCAATTAATTACAGGAAGAAGGTGATTCTGGAAAGAGACAAAGGTTTCTTCGAGGACAAAACATACCAACATTTTTAAGTACACAAGGACACAAATAGTGTTGTTATAAAATGATATGGGAATGGTAAAACTGAAAAAGAAAAGAGAGGAAAAGCGGGAATCTAAATGACTCTGTGCTCATTATTTAACTGCACACGTGCAAACTGAGTTTCCGATATTTAATAGTGTATGTGCAATTTAAAAAAGATTACAAGTAAATACTTTCCTTCATTGCAAATTTGAAAATTAGACCTAATGTTTATTCCCCGTATGGCCGTAACTTTCATTAAAAGTCCTCCTGAATTAACAGTTAGTTTCTCCCGCAGAAACTGTTTAGGATCGATTAAGATAGGCTTTCTTGGCGGTAATTTAATCAACATAGAAACATTGCTAGATTTCGCTGAGTAGATGGGATGGTTGATATTTCAAATCTTTAATAAAATGTGAATGTCAATAGCAGTTCTCCAAATTTCCAAGCCTTCCGTTATCAGCGTAAATAATAACAAGCCGTTTGTAATCTAATCGAGCCAGTTGTGTCACTACACAGGCGGTCACGTCTTCTTTCATAATATATGGTAGGAATTACCAAAGCAGGCAAATTGCGTCAGAACTCCTCAACCGATAAACAATATCAAAATATGTTGGTTGTAAATCGGAAAGGAAATATTTCTTCAAGGGCGATAGCAAGTAAGCTGGGCATGTGAAGCCACAAAATGATCTGTTGTCGCTGTATATTGGGTGGATTGAAAAGGAAAAACGGATTTTAAGTGCCTTCATCTCCTCCGGATGCCGCGCGTTGCCGGGGCCGCACCAGGCAGGCCTCGTCGCGCGTCCGAAACTCGCTGTAACCCGGTACGCGGAACAGGCGCGGGACCTTGGAAACCCACACCGCAGGTGCCCGGCAGCAAACTGGGCCTGTACCTCTGTCGCTGTCGCTGTCGCTGACGCTGCTGCTGCTGCCGCCGCCGCCGCCGCCGCCGCCGCCGCCTCTGCCCCTGACCCCGCCCGCGCTTCAACCGTCACCACTCCCGCCACCGCCGCTGGCGCATCTACATCTTTCGTCGTGCAGTACGCCACCCGTTAGCACCCTCACGCTGTTTGTGTTGTCGGTGCGTCTGCGCCTTTTAGCGAGACGCGTGAGATAGTAGAGAGTCTGCGCTCGCTATAGCGGACGCGCTATCGAGCTTCTGCGCATGCGCAGATGCACAAACGTGATGCAAAACTTGAACTGCGCATGCGCAGAATATCGATAGTGCTTTAACGTTTGAGGGTGCACAATCTCCCTAATAAAATAACTCATGTTCTCTTTCGACACCGTATGGCAAAAGGAATACGGAAAAACTTCACGTTTTTTGGACGTCTTTGGTACTCTTAACATTTGTTCAATCTTCCTATTACTTTACCAATTATCATTACCTGCCTCGATGGGCAGTGGGACGATTGGAATATTGGAAAATCCGTTTAAAAATATCGGTTTTGCCCCTTCCATTTTCAAAGAGCCATAGATTTTCCATCTTAGGAGCCTCAGGACTGTCCAACCCCCAAGATAGGAGAGCGTAGAGATTTTCCCGTCCCATGTCTCCCTCGTACCCAGATGTTCAAGGTACAGAAGGTTCAAGTTGACATGTTTTACTAGATTTGGGACGCGCTAAAGATGCAGGTGAATTAAAGAGACATTTTTGGGATTAAAGTAACGATATCGGGTGGAAACATGTGCACAACTTCGAGGCTGATCGCCCTTTCCCTACTTAAGGGATCCTGCCATCTCCGGTTACCCTTTGTGCTACGAATTTGAGATCATGGGCATTGCATCACGCAGTTTTCTGAGTCAACACGTCAATTGCAGAATCTCCGAGGAGGGAATGTTTGCGTTTCTTGAATATAATGTGATAATGCCGCCTTTGTAAAAGGGCTAACAACAAACAGGTTTCAATAATGCTTTTCTGATCACAAAATATCGCTTTCATTTTCTTCTATTCCTTTCACTTTCTAATCATGAAAATGAAAAAATATTACTTTTGAAGTGTGAATATTGAGTATTTTTTTAAATGCTGATAGTCGCATCCCAATTTAACGAATTAAAGATTATATTTCACAATTTAACGAATTTGAAAAATATGACACAAAATGAATCTCCAGATCATTTTTTAATGGACAAGTACTTTGAGACTTATCATCACTATTTGAAGGTTATCGCCATCTCGACGCTTCCAGATGCCCAAAATTCTCTTAGTAGCACGGGCTCTGGGATTCCCAATTATTAGAATTGTTTCGCAATTGATTCTGTAGATACTTTGCAGTTCTCCATTTTATGTTATTTTTTTACATTCATTTTAATGTTTTCGCCAGTTTTGATTGCACTACGTCATTATTATTTTCATCTATCTCGTGATTGTCTATAACAGGGCTATCCAACTGGCGGCCCGCGGACCGCGTGAACACGGTGCCATTTATTGTGGCCCACGAAAAGTTATTAGTCCAAAAAAGAAAGTCCCTTGCATCCATGTCGGCGAGATCATTGCACGCCTAGCACCCGCGCATTTGTCTGGGACAACATCCCCTTGATGTAAAAATAGGTTAAGTATAGATTATGAATTTTTTTCAAGTAAATTCAGAAATTCGAAATCATCCCAAAGTGTTTTCCTGCGTTATGCCTACTTCGGCCTGATATCCCCCCACCCATGTTTGTGGAGTCAGGTGTGGATCGCCCGAGTACTGTGAATATGTCTCGCATCCATGTTAAAGGTTTTGGATGTGACCCTTTAAGCCTAGCAAATTGGACACTCCAGGTCTATAATTTCATATTCGAATGAAATACGTTTCCGGAATACGACAGTATAAAGGTATGCGACTATATAAATTTTATATGACCGTATTTTGGCCGTCTAACCAAGCGTCCGACGTCTCTTATCTTTGTTGTATATCTGATGCTTTTGTTTCCCAAACAAGATGTTAGAGGGGCCGCTGGAGCGCGGCGACACATTTCACGGTTTGCGCCTCTCCGCATCCGCGCCGCGGCGCGAGCGAGCTTCCAGGGGAGCGACTTGTTCGCGGAGCGGGCGTTTCGCACATAAATGGGCAGCGACGGCGCCGCCGGCCGGCGAGGAAATGGCCGAACATGGTCGCGGAGCGGCCCGGCCGCGGCGGAACCGCTGCGCTGCCGGCGGCCTTCTCCGGCGGCGTCTCCAAATCCGGGGCCCAGTGGCGGCTCGTGCTTGAAAAGTAGAGACAGGGCTTTCGTATTATTCTTGCATGAGATAAGCGAAAAAGACCTACTTCGTAGTTCTGACAAAAATAACTCAGAAGTCAATCCATGATATTACCGAAATCATCTAGTGGTGGAAAAATATTATGAACGTTAAATGTTTCCCACTTTTAATGTATTCGTGTGTTCCAGATTTAATTTGATTGCTTACTTGCAATGCTTAGTTCTCAAAATTGTATCATTCTGTAACACGCTGGTCGCAACATATTGTTGGAACACGTTTATTAATTAATTAATTTATTTATTTATTTATTTTGCGCCAAAAAACAGTTAAAAACTGTTTCTGACGTGCTACAGCGAAAAGTGAATTCTGTGCAAGTTTTCATAATTCTGTGATCCCCTCCCTAAGCCATTTAAGATTTTCAATACAGAAACAAAATGAGCGTTTTTTGCCAGGATTGTTAATAAAATATTCACTCCCATGTAATAAAATCTATATTCAAGGGTAAACCAGCAATAACTTCGTGCTCTTATCGCTCATCATGTCCCCTGTGAAGGAATAATACTTTCTGCCGCGATAACATGGAAAACGATAATTTGAGTAACTATATTTCCCACTGAATTCTAGAAGATGTGCACAGATAATGAAGTTACATTTATGTTCAGAAGCAAAACAAGGGGCCATCTCAGCATTTACTCAAAGGATTAGGGAAACTGGACGAAAAACCTGATCGAGATGGGGGTCATTGACTCAGAGGCTACGGTACAAGTCTTGTTACAGGTTGTTTAGAAATATACAGTCCAATGGTAAATAATGCATTAAATATCACTGTTAAAATTAATGATACTTTCATTTTTATGCTTAGTATAGTCTCTAATTGTATTGAAACAATTATGCAGCAGGAACGATTTTACTTGGGATTAAATTTTCTATCAAATTTAATCGTTTATGTCATCTAGCAAGGTATTGTCAAATAATTTACATGTATTGTATGTAAATGTTTTGTACTGAGCAGTTGATACTGTCATCTGATGAATATGATTACTACGTCGAGTATTATAGTCATAGACATCGGCGATTTCTGAAAATATATTCCCGCTCTTACGTAAATCACTTGAAGAAAACTACTGATTCGTAAATCAAAAAACAAGGTAATGGTACAATTCCTAGATTAACAAAGAGAGGCATACGAGAATCATTTGGGTGGGGTTTGGTTATTATTCGTACAATTCTTTCTTGTAATCTAAACGTCTGGGAGCTATAAGATGAATTTCCTCAGAATATTATGCCATATCTCAGGCAGGAAATATACACAACGAGCTGTATGAAGGCTGACTGAATTTGAAAGAATTCTGAACGCGTCAGTCAATGGCACACCGTTCATTTTCAATGAAGAACAGGATTATTTATTTGAAATGTAAAACTGCGTTGAAACCATTTTATTTTCGTTTACTATTAATTTGTTATTACAGAACCAATTTAAAACATCTGATATTGTACTATTTACGGTTTCTTTATTGCAAATAATATTATCATTCGCCAAGAGAACGGTTCTTCCGTTTGGAATCGCCGAGGGCATATCGTTTATGTATAGTAGAAAGATAATAGGGCCTAACATCGATCCCTGCGGGACTCCACGTACAATTGGCAAAGAGTCGGAAAGGTGTGTACATAATATTCCATCATTCTAGTACGATATTTCTACTCTCTGAGATCGTTGTTTAAGGTACCATATAACCATTCTAAAGCAATACCACGGATTCCATATGAAAGTAATTTTGAAAGTAAAATGCTATGATTAATGACATTAAAAGCTTTTGAAAGATCTAAAAATAATCCAATAAGTGCTTCGCTTTGATCCAATGATGCTACATCTTTAAGAAAAGATAACATGGCTTTTCCCGTAGAATTTCGAAAACCATGTTGACAATCTGAAAACGCGTCGTGTTTTTTGAGAAAGTTTGCCATTCGTACGTAAAATACTCTCTATAATATTTTTGAAAAACTGACAAAAGAGAAAATTGCCGATAATTTTTCATTTTTGATAATTTCATTTTTGTTGCATGCGTTGTTGGAAACTATGCTATTCGTGTCATTTCATTTATATTAAGTGGTGCACAGAAAAATATGAATATACATCGTCGCGTCACTGCTGAGAGTGGTTTTTTGACTGTCCTAGATCTGGATAAAACACATTCTCGATTGTTATCGCTGACTTATTGTTGTAGTCTCGGAAGGCGACTGCGATCCTTAGCTGCCTGTTGAATGCTCGAGCAGTACCCTAACAAACGGGCCACGGACCGCACGCGATCTTTCCTCCCTCTTCCTTGTCTTATCCTTTCCCCTCACTCACACACTTACACTAACATGCACTACTCTACCACAAATTCCTGGAGACCGGTCGGGAGATCAGAGCTTGTCCCGGCTGGGGCGGTGCTCTGCTGTATCCAACTCTACTCTTCTTCTATCACATGCCTTCCGTTTTTTGAAAATAAAACGAACACTTAAACACGTCCAGGGAGCCCAAACATGCCGTTTCCATGACAACCGTTCACTTACAGAGAAGATTTTCGTTAAACCGCATTGCAAATAAGGCCCAGGCAGGTTGAAGGGCTCGGGAAAATGAGCGCAAAGAAACGCGCGCATTTCAAAAGCAAGAAGTCGAATTTGATGTTTTCATCTAATAAGGAAACTAAAATGAATCCAGTACAAGAAAAACAAATGTGAAACACGCTAAAAAAGGGTAAAAAAGCACTTCACCTTCTTCATCTGGCGAGCCGTCACTGGGAACCGCCGCATGGCTGGCGACCTTCTCCGGTGGCGACTCCAAATCCGGGGAGCTCCATGCCGCCTCCGCCACCACTGCCGCCACCACCGCCGCCGACGACGCCGACGCCGCCACCGCCACCATCATTGTCGCCACCATCGCCGCCATCGCCACCGTCACCACCGCCGACACCGCCACCATCGCCACCACCGCCACCACCGCCACCACCGCGACCACCGCCGCCGCCACCTCCACCTCCACCGCCACCATCGCCACCACCACCGCCGCCGCCACCGCCGCCACTGCCGCCACCGCCGCCGCCGCTACCAGGGGTTGCCAAGGGCTGCTTTGCATACGTCGCGCTGCCCCCCGTGCTCACACACGCAGCTCAGGAGCACGCGCGCTTGGGCTGGCGCACCCGACGCCCCTCGCAGCCGCCTTCCGTCCATTTATGCACGCGGCCCTGACGCCGACGCGACGGTGATATGTGGCTCGCGAAAACGACGGGCTACACTCGCCTTATATGCTGAAGAAGTTCTAAAAATACCTGTGCAAATGCGTGCGTTGTACAGTGACCAACGTGTTTACTCCTTATCAAAATGTGAGCGCGGTTGTGTGGTAAATTCAATAATTTGAAGATTATCTTACGAAATGATTCATAACTACCTTCATCTCCTCGGAAATAGTTCTCTAAATTGTATCCAGAAATCGAATGATCATCTAACTGTCCGGGCATTAAATTCCTTTTATAGAATTCGAGTTCATCTGTCACTCCCAGTTAGATCCCTTCCTGTTCCCCAATCGTCACAAATGAGGTGTCATTCGTCGCGTCTCGGTATCGTGATGGGGAACTGATGATTTGCTTACCAATCCGTTCAGAAGATTCTAAAGAATTTCCAAAAATGTGGTTTTGTGCTATTAGCACTGCGATCTAGCATCGCGAACCATGTGCCCTAGCTCCGTCGCTTCGGCACCCCAACCATTTGCGATGCTAAATGTGACGCCAATGAGGCGATGAAATGACAGGTCGCTATTGCTGTATTGCTCGGACGATTGTCTCGCTCGGACACCGCTATTTACAGTATACAGCTTAGGACTTGGATCACTCGAAAGCACAACGTTCATCGTCGACGTTTCAACTTTGTAATATAATTATCGTTTTATAAAATAATTTTGTTATATGTAGCGTATACGACAGTGCTAATTGAATACTCCCCTTTCTTTGGATAATTTCGACTATAAAATTATATTCAAATGTAAACCCATAAGAATTGAACCGCATGTTGTAAAAGAAGACCTTGCAAATGTAAAAATTCTCTTTAATAACCAGTCCGATAATACACTGAAACATTCTACTCTTCAGAAAAACTTATCTGGGATCCTTCGGATTAGGTTCTCCGACTCCGTATTCTGGGGTGGGTAGTGGCCGCAACCCGAAAGACCTTCCGACAAGAAGAGTTGCATCCTAAATTTTTAGTATTTTTTGTTATTTAATTTTAATTATTAATAGGTTATTTTTACATAACTATTTAAAGAAGTTTATTTAGAAATTCCGTAGAAGACCCTTTTTAACATTCGAAAATATTTTTAAAGCGTCGGCGACGCCTTATTCAGCATGTACTACCAGTATTACGTAATATGTATCAGAAGTAAGACACTCTCTCGTGGAGGAATAGAATTCTCCGTAACCCGTCCCAAGGGTAGAGTTAATCTTCAGTCTGGCACCTTACACTGAACGGCCAACCTCACAACAGCGTATACTCTATCTGAGATTCTGTTCCAGAACATGTTTTCTTCTCACAAGCTAGTAACAAAGATAAAAATTCGGGGTCAAAATTGATTTTCGAACACACGCCCTAATAGTGGACAAGATTTGGTTTCCTGACGCCTGGGCAAAGTTCACTGTGTTGGGCGGCTTGAACCGGGCGGCTATCCTGACATCTGCGTTCTTGTTATCCAGGATTTCGTTCCTGAACACTTTCCTCTTCGAGACTACTAATTTAGATAAAAATGAGTCTGAAGTAGAAATTCGGCCTCATAGAAAGCAGGAATTCTCCATAATCTGACGGACGCACAATGTTCACATTACAATGGCGGTGCCATAGACCGCCCGGCAATCTTGGTGACAGAATACAAGTTACACGGAATTTCGTTCCAAATCATATTCGTAATTCGATGAGTAAGCAAGATGAACATTGGGACATTCAAATGACTTTAAATGAAGGTTTTCGAAAACTCAAAAAAATTCTATGAAAAAGAACTTCAAATTTTGCACTTATAGTTACGCTTCAACCCCATTTTCTTAAAAACTGCTCCACATTTTTTAAGGAAAATTGCCATTTATAACGAGGTTTTACTCTTCTTTAATATTCTTAAAGTAATACTTCGATTCTACTATTAGGAAATCGAAAAATTTAGAAATTAAAAAATAGGACTTTGGGTGACGACATTAGCTGGCAAGAGTATGTGGCAAGTCCGAATAGCTAGCCCAGACCAAAAAAATAGTTAAAACAGTCTGAGCCATTCTGTTGCACCACTAGTTAAATATTAAAATATAACTTATTTTTCCAAAAATATAATTGTTTACGTAAATTATTAATTACAATGTTCACAAACAAAAAAAAATTAAGCTAATCAAGTATTTCATAAGTTCACTCCCTCAGATAAACCTTTCAACACGTATTATTCAATGCAAATTCAAATTTCCCCCTTGAGAAGATGATTTTCTTCTATCTCGTATACATACGTATATACGGGAGTAATTACGTAGAAACGTAGTATAGAGAAAGTTATGTAATGCTGTGGAAAATTGATTTCGAGATTTACGGAAATACACGTTTTGGGATCCCCTCATACCGAATGTTGTTGTTTTTTTTAAAACGTCCGTCCGTCCGTCTGTGAACGCTAGTAGCGCCTAAACGATACGTAAGGTCTCTTTCAAATTGAGGAATTCCTTGTCGATCTGGCTTTAGTAGAAGCTTTGAAATTTTGAAAATCACTCTTTAAAATTTGGGGGTTCTTTACATGCAGCCTCCCGGACATTTTCAAAATTTTCTCAAAAATGCCTCAAAAATTTTTTCTTTAATTTTCTTGTACAAATAGAGTAAAATACACTTATAAAGGTGGCATAGGTCCTATTTTCACAGTTAACTCAGAACTTTTGAAAATTGCAAAAGGTTGACTTTTTCGGCGTCTGACGTTTTTCGGCAGTGATGTTTCCTTCAAAATTAAAGTAATTGTGCATAAATAGTTCTTTCTTTAAGGTCATGTTTTTTTTCGAAATTTTAGTACTTTTCGTGCAATAGTGCGTGCAATATTTGCAATTTAAAAAAATAACAAAAACAAGATTTTCTCAAAAATGGCTCCAAATTTTTTCATTAACTTTTTAGTAAGGTTAGTGACAAACAAACCCTGTACCATGACATAAACGCCATATTACTCTATTCTTTTGTTTTCTCAAAAATTTCAAAGATGAAATTTTTTTGACTTGTCTCTCACGTCGGTAATATTTACATTAAAGACGATTTCTTTACATTATTATATTTATGAACACGTGTGCTTTAAATATGGTCAAATAAAGCTTCACGAAAACTCAATAGTCTTCTGTAAAAATGAGCTGAAATATTTGCATTTTCAAAAACGCTCAAACGCCATTTTTTTCAAAAATGGCTCCAAATTTTTCCTTCAAATTGTTGAAGGGTGTCGGGACCAGAAGTTTCTGTTACCCGACACGCGGGCAATGTTTCCCTTAAGTCTGGCGCCTTAGACCGCTCGGCCATCCTGACAACTATGGCATCTTGGGGTTGATTACGATCCCAATGTCTTTTTCTTTGAGGCGTGCCATGCAGATAATTTTTTAGTCAGGTGTGGGATTCGAACTCACGCTCTCATAGAGGGCCAGAATTTCCTGTTACCCGACGCGCGGGCAAGGTTTCCCTTGAGTCTTGCGCCTTAGACCGCTCGGTCACCATCACAACCACGGCGCGTTGTGCTTATTACGCTTCATCCTTGAGGCGGCCAATGCAGATAAAAACGTCTGTTATTAGTGAGATTATAACCCACGCCCTCAAGAGGACCAGAAATTTCTGTTACCCGATGTACGGGCAAGATCTTCGGCAAGTCCAGCGCCGTAGAACACTCGGCCACTCTGACAACCACGGTTTGTTGTGCTGATTTCGCTTTACTACGTGTGTTGTTCTTTGAGGCCGGCAATATAGATAAAAATGTGTTAATAGTAGCAATCGAACTCACGTCCTCAAAGACGATTGGAAATCTTCGCAAAGTGTCGCGCGGACATTATTTACCTTGAGTTCAGTCCCTTATATTTTTTATCTGCCTTGGTTGTGAGGTTTATCATTCAGATTTATGGTTTGGAAATTGTTTTAACAATTTAATTTTTCGTTTATACTTTATACGAGTTCTAGTGCTAATGAATATGTTGTGTTATTTAGTCAAAAAGAATTGACTGTAATGCATTGTGTTTTTCAGTATATGTCACTAATTTCCATTTCGCACAGAAATTATATGAAAACAGACAGTCTGTAGTTATGTGAAAGGTTTCTATACTTTCGTTATATACCCTGGAACGCAAGAAAGCTCTAAAAAGAGGGAGTTTCTACTTTTACTGATAATGTAGATTTTTAATTTGCCATTCCACCTATTCTCATTACTGCGCGTATTGTGTATATTGTCATACCTATCGCGTCACTGGCTAGGGCACAAATGACGTCACAGCAAGGCTCCAAGGAAATGCTGCTGGCTATTCAATATCTATGATTTGCGTATTACGTAATGGAGCTGCAACTCTGATGATATTAATATGTGTAGACCTGCAAAATAATTCTCCGGTATAAATGTATTGTTCGTACTGCTTTTGACAACTTATTTTATATATTGTTGTGTTATGCGAGAATATGTTATATGTTGTTTTTGTGCACTTTACGTTTCTTTTCTGAAAAACCATTTCATGTCATTTTGCTCAGGAGAATTTTAGTTTCTCCAAGACACTAGTTTTATTATCATTTTCATTGTTTGTATTAATTTCAAGGATTTTGTAATAGTAACATGAATTAATGTACTATGAAGTATTTCTTAAATGAACGGAATGAAAGTCAACCATAATTCGAATATGATATTTATTTACAAATTGATACGTTAGGATCGTCAACAATAAAAATTAAAATTATTATACTTTGTTCTGCATTTTATTTGAACGCAACGGTTACCAACTTCGTAAAACAAACTAATTGAAATAATTTGTTTTATTGCAGGACAGGGGAAGGAAGAAGAAATGGACGCGAGCTCAGTCAAACATGGGTGAGTAAATAAGAGTTAGGTACTACCTATTTGTGACAATTTCTTTGCAATTTTTGTTTGGTTTGATACAACTCGATATTAAAATACCCAGACGTCTTCTCCTTTTTTGTGAATGTAAAGAATTTTTTGTCCGAATTTTATAAAGTCATTGAAGTTACCGTGTTAGAGTGTATTCCAGTATAATGAAGAATGCACTCGGCCGGCAAAAAATAAGCATAATGAAAATTCCTTTGAAATGTTCATGTATTTTAAGGGTCGCTGAACTATTAAGAGGGCTTAAAATACGGATAGGCTGAGAACTGAGCCTCGTACGTTGTTTATTAATATCTGATGTCTGAGGTTCTCCTCGCGCTATTTACGACAAACATCGTATGCATTTCAAGCTCATGAGAGTAAGAGTAACTTCTGCTTGTTTTACTTCACTTTGTCCTAATATTAAAACTATTACAAGTATTAAATATGAGATTACTTACATTTTCTATTTCCCACATGAAAACGAGAAATGTCTAATTCAGGTACTGTGGTAAAAAGTCGTTCATTTAGGGTAAATTGATTGAACTGGTTCTCCATCAGATACTACACGCCGCTTAGAGCATAAATTGCCCTGGAGATATTGTTACTCTATGTATTTAATGTCCTGACGATATCTGGCCGCAGTATACTTTAAAGTTTCAATCACAAATTCATCTCTCATATGCGATGGCATGTTTCGATAATTTGTGATTTATTTCTTCGGGAGTGATTTGCGTGAAGGACTGCGCAATAATGAATTGATTCCAATTTTCAGATACCGGCGATCGAGCACAGTTCAAAAAACTTTCCGAACAAAGCAAACTGACATAGAAAACTAATTTTGCAAAGAAATTGAAAAAAGTTGTCTCTTTCATTAAAACAACTTCTGATAAATAGTTGTACTAGGTGTCGGTTTTAATATAAACTGAGTGTGAAGTAAAAATATTGTTGTCTGAAGATGAAATATTGAATGCATTCATACAATATTAAAAATCAAAAGGTAATGTTAGATTGTATTGCAATTAAATGTGTAATGTAATGGTATTTAAATGAAATATTCATTAAAGTAATTTGATATTTGTTTTGCATTGTGTAAATTTTCTCACTTAAATTTTATAATTTTATTATTCTCATGTTCTTTGATCAAACATTAATTTGAAATGACAAATTGTCGCAGTAATTAATCTTGATGGCTTCTTTAAAACACCGTAAACCGCGGATGTTTACCTGCGGCTTTAAATATCAATTGTTTGTCCATACATCTACTTTTAAGTATTTGTAATTTAACCGTTTTTAATTAGTGCATTTTTGACAGCGTTTGTTGGGAATATCTCTGACAACGGATTTGATCGATAATATGATTCCACACAATTCTGAATTGATTTTTTCGACAACTATGTTTTGATATTTAAAGAAAAATATCAGAAATATCGGAAGTTGTTGTTGCATCTCTTGACGCCCGTTGCAGAAATGTTTCAATTGTCTAAATTTTAGATGTGCATGCACAGCAGTGGAATTTATTTCAGTTCTGTTATAAAAGTATTTTGTTTTTACGTCCTATTCTGCTGTTTCTTGATTTAGATTAATTCCACGCAAAAAATTACAATTTTTTGGAAATGAAAATATATTTGTTCAAAAATTAGTCATTCTTTATAATACTTATATTTTTGTCGTAATCTTTCCTGCACTTCGGAACTGAAAGCTTCCATAGAACATCCTGTCACTTGCCCTAGGGTTCTTGCATTTCATCTAGGTGCTAAGGCTGCAATTTACAGCACACAGGTTAAATGCATTGACCCCCTGTTGGCGTCGGGTTAAAAACAGGCACGTCGAGATAATTTATACTCCTCCTAGTGCTCTTTGGAGATTTACACTCTAAATTTGAAACAGATCCTTTTCACTTCAGAATTATGAAGAATAACAATATTTAACAATGTGAGAATGTGTAAGTACATTTGAATGAAGTGTAACTTTATTGATGAAAATAACCACTAAATTCATGTTTTTTCTGTATTCTTGATCAGGTAAAGTGTTTGTTCATCAGTAAATAAGAAATATCGAAGATAGGTAGTTTATTTTGATACTTACATTCCAGCATATTTCATTTTATATTGTTACCATCGCAACAGTGCTTTTCTTATATTAAATAATGAGTTCTAATATGAATGTAATATGTATGTATATAATGGTATATGTATAGAATTTCTAATATGAATGTAAATGTATAATTATTAAGGCAGACGTCACATAAACAATTTTAATTTGATAATATATTTATTTTTGATGAACTTTTACATTTTAATAAAATTTCATATTTGATTTTTTCAATATTTGTAGTTCCAAAATATGTGGTTCTTTACTAGTTTTAGAGGAATTACAATATTTGTATTATACCGTGTTACATTGTATAAATTATATTAAATCTATGACATCATTGTATAAATGACTACAGTAAATCCGCATTAATACGAATTCCAAGGGACCGAATAATCGGAGTTCGTGTTATAAAAATTCGTGTTATCCGAGTATTATAAATGTCCGCATTACCTCAATCTTTTGCCTGAACCGAAGTTTTGTTCGTGTTACGGCGACATTCGTGATAAGCGAGTTCGTGCTAACGGGGGTTTACTGTATACAATGAATAAGATCCAGTTATAAACGACCTTGTCGGAGGCCGATCCCGAGCCTGCTCTGACCCGAGGCGCGTGCGCGTGCGCAGGCGCGTGCGGACGCTGCCCGTGGTGCGGCGCGGCCTCAAGGACCTGCGCTGTTGCGACGGCGACGCCGTCACCCGGAGGCCGCGTGGCCGCCACGCCGCAGCCCGACGTGCGCTGGGAGAAGGGCGGACGGGTGAGTGCAGGCCTGCGGCGTGCAATTGGCTACGGCTTCAGTCTTTGCAATAACGAGTTAAGCTCGCCATTGGATGATATACCCAAGTAATACCTTCTTTCTCCCATGATTGGTGAAAGGAGTGTAACGAAATTTGCGTGGTCAGACGGAAGAGCAGGCCTCATGGCCTGAGCCTGGCCACGTAAAATAAGGCAAATTCAATTCAATTCAATATATATTGTTAGCGTGTGTCACGTATTTCTTGTTCCTGTTTCTCCGTCTTAGAGTGACAAATTTGTCTCCGACTTTGCAGAAATTTCTCCGAAGAGCATTTTGAAAGTTTGAAGGGATCTAGTAAAGATAAGTAAAAATCCAAATGCACCAAGTCATTGTATTCATAGAAGCTTTTCTATTATTGGCATCGAAACCTTTCTTAATATATTGTAGATATAGAGATAGAACCTGTCAGAACATATATTTCACCAAAAATGTCAGAATTGTGGCACTCTGAGGACGCGATAATTTAAGAAGGTATATTTCATTATTTTCATCGCAAAGACTCCATCTCCGGAGATGTGGCGTTCTCCAAGGACGTGCGCGCTCCGAATAGGCGATGAACACGTGCTCTTTTCAAAATAAGCCGACTCAATAAGAAAAGGGAGTCATGGCCTTGACGTTGTTCAATGTAGTTGTATTAAATACTTTTCCATAGGAAAGGGACAGTCTGAGAAGGTCATTAACTACAATAGTGAGATTTTTTAGTTCAACATGTCACGATTCTTTCTGGACAGCCTTCATCCCATTCAGAATAAGAGATTCCTCTTTTCTTGTCAAGTAGTAAGGGTTTTTAACCGGTTTTCTTGCTCCTTTAATTTCTAAGAAATGTGTCTTATAATTGTATTAGAATAAAGGGTAAGTTATATTTATTTTTTTATTTATCGTAACAATCCGTAAAAACCTTGTGATATGTGGGGAAGAAGTAGCGGTTGCAAAACTTTTTCGATTAATTTTATTCGATTAATTACAATCGAAAGAAGAACTAATTAATATTCTTTGATTGATAAGTGAGTATGGAAAATGAAACAAAAAGTGCTATGAAATTGGGATGGGTATTATTTCTACTCTACCGTTATCTTTAATGCGTGAAAATGTATTTACTTTTTGTTATACGTTGTATATACGTTATTGTTTGTTATTGCTTTCGATATGGAGCTCATTGATACTACACTGCATAACTTACCTGGATTGAGAGGATCGTGATTATGAGAGAAATATGAAAACATCTGAATGATGCTACAAGTGCTCTTATAAAAGGAATTCTGAAAGGGAATTATGGGAGGTAAATATGAAAATACAATCCGAGACAAGTTAACGTATAGTTAATTAGTAAATAAATAAATCTAAATCAATAATATTAGGTAAAAAATAAAATCATGTATTTACTACTACGGGCTAATGCCCGTTCTGGTTCTAATGATTGAGGGGCTACAAAAGGCTCCAGGGTTTTTTATCTCCCGAGATCATTTAACGCCCCTTCCGAAAATGCTTCACATGCTGTTAATGATATCTTGGGCTTGTTCGGTTTGCTTTTGAAATATTTTAACTTATCTATGTTTATAAATTACTTCAAGTTCTTTAAGATGATGCACGAATCACTGGTGTAACGCATTTCATTGCGGGTATATCAGCCGCGGAAAGTGAATTTCGAGACTCCTTTTAGAATCCACCCGTATATGAAGTTAGGCACAAGCATGCAGCGTGATAGCTGCTACGATTATCGATTGACGGCAGCCTATTTCAGATGTTTTCACTTCTCGGTTTCCATGAGATGTGATGTATTTGCGGACAAAGAAAGCCTTTCATTGATAACTTAGACGTGAACCCGTGTGATAGCTTTCTTAAAGACATTTTCTCGTCAAAAATACTTTAATGAATAAAATCACCATTTTTGGCAGTCCTAGTTTACAATAAAATTTATGCTTTCACGGATTGAGTTAATTAGGGGATTCCAGAAAACTTGAATCGTTCTAGTTTTCTTCATCATTTGTGAATTTCTAAATTGATGTTTATTTCAGAAGTTAAAAACGTATTAGGTACTCACTGTTAGCCGAAATAATTCATTGAATAAGTGTAAGTAGTAATTATTTATAACTTTCTTTGTTTAATTTATAGTACTAAAGAGGATTGTCTCTGCTTGCACGAATATCATTGCAAATAGTAAGAAGACACAAATTATGAATCATTAAAAAATATTCTTACCAAAATTCGTTTGTTTCGTTCTTTTCCCCATTTGTTACCTATCCAAAGAAATATAATAGAGGCCCATAAGAGCACATTCCTTCAAATTTCAATGAAAGCTAAATTTGTGTAATGAATCCGTTCGAAAGTTCTGATGATAATTCGTATGTGCGAATTCTGAAGGGATATTACTCTTAAAAAAATAAGAATTCAATTGAAAAAACTATTATATTTGGAATAATGCTAGTGATTAATGAGTTTGTTCTTTTTATTTATTCTAATAATCATTTCCAATAGGAATGTTTTTACTGCTAGAATGTTTCACTACTAGTGAAGAGAGTTCACTAGTAGTTTTCCATCTGCCATCCTTAAAAGTGAAAAGAGTGCGCAGTGTGAGCATGGATATTTCTTCTCGAGCCCATGCAACCTGCCTCTTAAATGAAGTTTGCTTTCCAGTCATGTGTATGTACGAGGGAGGGATACGTATTGTGGAACGCAAGTATGTTAAGTATGACTGCATGGAAAACACTGTGCAATAACGATGCCTTTTAACGAGAATTGTTATAATCCTCCAGATAACATGCATTTAGAAACATTAGAATACTTTTGGTTCTTGAACATATTGTACCGTGCAACTTCGTCTGTTCATTTAATTTTAATTTTTTAGTAGTGAAATTATGATAACAAGAATATTGAAACATTGAGTGTCACCCCAACTTTTTACAGAATTATCGCCATCAGTTTTCCTTATGATGATGGAATTTTTTTAATATTAAAAATGCTCCCGTGAAACAGAATGATTTGAAATTGTTGTTTTTACCGTTCTCTTAAATGCATTTAAAGCCGATTTTGACCGCGATTGATAGAATTGTAAACTTCAATGTGTCTCATAAGAATGTGTTGATCCTTCACCACTCACTTCTAACCCCTATTCCTCTATCCATTCTGTTTCTTGATGTACCTCACTAAATGTCATTTTTTATTACGGCGCTGAAGATGGACCTTCAACTTCCCCAGTGAAACGCAGCCTCAAGATCGTTTGCGTTAGCGCAATGATTCCGAAAATTTGGGTAGTACTAGTAAAGAAGTGTAGACGAGAAGTCTTCTGGCTAGCGGACAGGACAGAAATTTTTGAATGTCAAGTTTTTGTTTTCCTGTAGTTCGCAAATAATACTCAGGAGATAACGAAAACCTGATAATATCCACTTATGATTTTTTAGTGAATTTTGTTAATCAAGCTAATGTATCAAACGATATAGATATCTCATTCTTGAAATTTACATTATTATCATGTAAATATATGAGTTGATGAAGGAGGAAATAGGAATGTAAATCACGTTCAAACGCAGCTCTCACTTTCCTCTCCTTTCATTCCACTATCTTATGAATATGTGTATTTACCATGGTTCGTATGATTATCAAGGGTGATACAGCAGCTCGACTTACAGGAACGTTTTTGGTTCAACGGCTCATAATTCGAGGTTTAAGAACAAATTTACTCCTTGAAAATATACTGGCCGTAGAGACGAATGTTAAGAAGATAACAGTGGGGACAAGAAGCTCATATTGACGATGAAGAGAACAATGAAATTTAAGAAACAGACGAAAAAGATGAAGGAAATAAGAATGAAAAATACTGCAATTAACACAACAAAAGAAAATCAAAATATGTAATGGAGAAACACTTTTAATAAACCATGGGCACGAAGTGTGAGAAAATATGTGGCAATGTTACCAATATTTAACGTTGCGATACATTTCATCCCAACATTGGTAGAATCCATATCGATACAGGTTAATTGTTGATATCGCTGGGTCGTTGATATCTGTTGATACCTTGGTATCGAAAAAATACTGTAATATAATAAATATATTGAAAACAAGTAAAACACATTGGATTCGCCGTCTCTCCTTCCCCTGGGACTTTCAATGCCCCCCCTCCCGCCCTTGGAGAGAATCGCCAATTCGCACCCTGATCGATACGACACTTGAATCAATTCATGAATCGATTGAAATGAGTTTTGTCACGGCGTACAGCAATTGACTGGACTTTTGAGTCTCTGCCAATGCGCCAACTCGATATTGCATTCATTCGAAGTGATAGCGGAGGTCGCTAATCCGCCGGATTTAGCGATCGACTGACATCGCATGCTAATCGATCACTCGGTCACGCTGTATCGAATTTGTTCTTAAATGTGGAGGCAGAGTGCACTGCGAACTGTATATTCCCATGGTACAACATGAAGTTGCTTGAATTAATCTGTATACATAGTTATATATAAATCGTATCAATTCAGTGGCGGCTCGTGGGTATTCGCACGTTCGCATGTGCACACCCAAATAACTGCGGTGCAATGTTTCTTAAACATTTATGAACATGAGGGGAATACAAGACCTCTCAGAGCGTTTCCGAAACATGGTATTTCAAAACACGCGCCGTTCGGAAGCTGCGATTGACAGTCCGCCGCCAAGGCCATTCGTGACAGCAGGCTAGAGCACACTCGAGCAATGCGAGCGAGCAGCCGGGGTCGTGGCTCCCACGGGGCTGAAGGGGAAAGAGCGGGAACATGGTGGCTTACGGGAGGTGGGACCACACTCCGGACCGTGCGGATATTACTGCGCAGGCGCGACCTCTGGAAATGCCTTGACATGTCGTGAAGATATAACACTCGGCTAGCACAATTTTTTAAGAGAAGTAAGTGTGGCATTGATGGAAGAAAGTGTGAGATATCTCACCACTTAAATGAGCTATCACCCTTTCCAAAGCAATTCTTCGGTAGCGCGCGAAATGCAAACGCATTACTGTGCACTCTTGCATTCATAAGTATTGGGTTAATCGAATGTTATTTGCACATTTTAAAGGGAGTTGCAATTACAAATCCATTCCTAACCATGTGAAAACCAAAATGTACTTTTTAATGCGCTTTGAAAAACCAAAGTTAGAGTGTTCGTTTTTCTGTGAAGTGTGTTTGTACAACTGACAATGAATAGCGTAGAAAATATTAAAATAACATCAATGGAAAAGTCACAGACAAAGTTGCTGAAAAGAAACAGCATTTACTGAAGCGAAACAGACTTTGTGTTTCGTCAGTGTAGTCCGCAAAGTATCCAGATTTTTTTAGTATTGGGTATAGAAACTTTAAATCTTAAATTTGTACAGCAAGTTTATGGAAAATACTCCATAGCAAAAGTGCAAGTAAAAAAGTTTCGAATTAATTTGTTTCTTGACACCCTTTGAAAAACGTTCTGGAAGTGCCAAATCATGCGGTAACATGACACAAGTAGTAAATATTTCGAAGGGGTCCTTGCCGAGCGAAGTCGAAACGAATGTTGTGAAAAGAAATGCGGTCAACCCTCGTTGGTGAAAGGAACTATTCAACATGTTATCAAACTTCATAAGATACCTTGTTTCTAATTGTCATTATCTGTGTTAATGAATATATGTGTATGCTTGTAATGTATGCCTGTATGTATGGGCATTGTGTGTGTGTGTGTGTGTGAGAGAGAGAGGGGGGAGGGGGGAGAAAGGGAGAGAGAAGAGAGGCGTTGCACACCCTAATAGTATGATCTCGAGCCGCCACTGTATTAATTATATTTAATTAATAATATAATAATTGTATAATAATATACTTAAAGAGATCCGTGGTTACTGGGAAGCTGTAGACGAACAACTGCGAATAAGGAGGATATAGTATTATGGGAACTTAGAGCACACACTGTCGCCACAGTTCGATTGATTGTTAGTGATTTCGGGCGCGTCAACTGATAAGATAATTAGTCCCGAAAGCGTAGTGCATGTTTTTCCTCGGGAGGTGGCAGTGATCTTCCCGCGTTGGATAGACGCCGACCTTCCGTCAGCTAGCGCGGTTCTCCCTAATCAGGTATCTCCCACCAACGGGGCACTGACAGGGTCGGGACAAGCTCTAAGCCCCCGGCCGGTCTCCAAGCATGTGTGGTAGTGTAGTACATGTTAGTGTAAGTGTGTATAAGAAAGGGGTTAGAAGAGGACAAGGAAGAGGGAGGAAAGATAGCGCGCGGTCCGTCAGCCGTTTGTTAGGGTACTGCTCCGGCAATCGTCTGGTGATGATCAGGGAAACGACGGAAAACTACCGATCAGCGGCTGCTTGAATTCTTCTCCAGACAGCGACTAAATTCGACATATCTGACAAGCTAGTATCGAAAATCCTGCCACCGTCGGGACTCGAACCTAGGATCTCCCGTTCAGAGCTACTGCAATGACATCAGTTGATGCCCTGAGCCACATCTCTCGATACACAGTTCGAAATTTCTTCCACTCCGACCTAATCGTTAGTGCGAAACGTCTTTCTCGACTTCCCCCGTTATTGATCTCGATATTCCTGTCGATGGCTGTACACTACGTCATGCTTAAACACCCTATTAGCGAGTTTTTGCACAGCACAGCGTACAGCATTCAACTGCAATCTCGATCTTTTGCGCATAAGCAGATTCACAAAAGCGATACGAAACTTAAACTGCGCATGCGCAGAAGATCGATAGTGCTGTCGATTGCTTTATCGAGGTGCCACAATCCTATAATAAACTCGAAGGCGATGCGCAGAGATCATAGTGCTTGATTGCTTTAAGTAATACGAACCTCGAAGAGCGCATGCGCAGAAGATCGATAGTGCTGTCGATTGCTTTAACACTTCGAGGTGCCACAACTCCCTACTAATACGAACCTCGAAGAGCGCATGCGCAGAAGATGAATAGTGCTGTCGATTGCTCAACGCTACGCCGTGCTTCAACGCCGAGTGCGTGCGAATCCCGTGGGAGGCGCGGGGCGCGTTGCGGAGGAAGTCCCGCGACGCAAGAGCGCCTCCTTGGCGGCGCTCGTTACGAGCTGTTAGCGACGTGTTTACGGCTGTCCGGCGCAACACGGCGCTGCAACGGCGCCGGCCACCGCCGGCCACCGCCGGCCACCGCCGCACAGCGACACACGGTGCGGCCAAACACCCCACGGCTGGCCAAAACACAAAAGCCTTTGCACTTTCTGTTTCATCTCTTTGTTAAATGGCTCTTGAACTTCCTACATTCCTACTCATACTTCCTACTCACATTTGGTTTGTGAGTGTAGGCCATGTAGAAAAAAAATAACTTTTTACTTTCTCGCTACCGCTTTGGCAGTAGAGAGAAAGGTATGTAATGCAGCGCGAAAGAAACAGCGAATTTTTGGTAGAAAAAGTCTTATTACAGGGTCCCGGTAACGAAAAAGAGGATAAATTTATTTGCTAAGTTAAAAAAAGCCGCTAATACGCGGTGTAGCCAGAATATTTTTTGGGTTCGTCTGTCCGTCCATCCGTCCGTCCGTCCGTCTTCCCGTCCGTCACTGAACAAAGCTAGCGGCTAAACCGTTCGGCCGATTTTCTCCAAAATTAATATTCCCCAATCGATCTGGCTGGTGTTGTGGCCTCTTGAATTTGAAACCGACACTTTAATTTTGGGTGTACTTTATATGAAGCCCCAGGGTCATTTTCAAAATTTTCACAAAAAGTCTCCATCGCTTTTTATTCAATTTTGTTGTAATATGTGAAGGATATTTAAGAGAATTGTGCAGGTCCCATGTTCGTTGAATTCCCTAATTTTTACGTAATTTTGCGTGAAAGCACGGGCGAGAAAGTGCCTGCTGTTTTAGTTCCACTAGTTCATACATGACTAACACTCAAGAATCTTTCTGAAATTATTCAGATGGCACGAAATCTAGTTAAGTTAGTTTTTTCGAAAGAAGTTGTTTTGTTTAGCTTTTCGGGTCACCGATAACGAAATGAAGTCACATTTGCAAGACCGTAAACGGCTGATTCAGTGTAGCAGATCTTTATGGAGACTTTTATTGGAGAATGAATTTTCCCACAATGCCACAAAAAGAGGTTGAGTAGCTGGGAGTAAGATTGCTCATTATGAATCTAAACACAAATGAACAAGAGGACCATGTAATTGAATATCGCGAACCTGAATGTTAAAATACTTTCAACTATCCAATACATAATATTGACAAGATTTTGTACTATCTCATGACGATTTTAAATTGCATCTCATTTTCCTTTCGATTCGTTTGTTGTTTCAAGCTCATATCGCTCAAGCAGTTACGCCGTTGTATTAAAAACCTGTTTTCAGATCTGTAGTATTCGACATTGCGAGAACATTGTAGAACATGCTGTTAGATTTTTACTTTCTCTTATACGTAGTATAAAGCAAGTATTGGAATGTTGCAATTAATAATGGATGTCGAGATTTTGACAGAAACACATGTTTTAGGGATCCGTGATTTTTCACGACTGTTCGTCTGTCTGTCTATTGGTCTGTGAACGACACTAGCGACTGAAACGTACACAGGATTTTTTCAAAAATGGATATTGCCCGATAGATCTAGATAATGTTGCTGGCGAGGCCCGGAATTCATTTCACTTCAGCGAGACCCGGGATGCATTTCTTGATGGAACCAGCAACTTCACGCCTTCCTTCCATATTGTACTATGTCATTTAGGTATCTTATTTTCCATTCCAAGTACTTGTTCGAACACATTACGTCGGTGCCTGTTTACTAGCGCCGCCATAACAATTTCTAATCATTTTCTCTTATTTTCACTTCTCGAATGGATCGCATCACGTAACGTAAGAATGCCGTTGAGTTAGTTATAGATTTGTAAAATTCATCCAACTGTTCAACAGCAATTTGATCCCATCAATCTCTGCAACCAATGAATCGCTTCAATACGTTTCCAATGAAACCTCACATGTGGACCAAACGTTTCGTAATTCGACCCAACCGTGAGGCAGGTGGCTCGGCGCCCCGCCACGCTGAGGGGCTCCGCTCGTCTCTCTCGCGCATGCAGTGATTTGCTCGCGAGTTGCCGCGTCACGGCGCCGCGCGTATGCCGCCGCGAGCCCGGGCGATGTGAGGCGAGGGGAGGCGTGTGCGGCGGCGGGCGATGGACGTTTCCTCAATTTGGCTGCCTCCTCCGTGGCATTTGCTGGCGCTAAGTGACCGGAAATAAGCGGACGGGCTCCCCGTAATTGAAATCTCCGTTAGCAAAATAAATTAACACATTTTATAATCCCCCCGCGACGTCGCTACTTGCTTCCTAGCCTTAATGCAAATGCCGGACATCTATTTGTCGCAATACATCTGATATCAAGTTTAATTGATTGATTGATTTTTTTCGTGTTTCCGTGCGCGTCAACTGCTTCGGTCATTAGTCCTCTTAGTGTAGCGTATGTTTTTTTCCCGGGAGATGGCGGTAATCTTCCCCGCTGGAGGCGAGTTCCGACGCCGACCTACCGTCGACTAGTGGGGTTTCCCCCTAACCAGGACTCTCCCACCAGCGGGGCACCGCCTCAGTCGAGACAAGCTCCAAGCTCCCGACCGGTCTCCCGGAATATGTGGTAGTGTAGTGTATGTTAGTGTAAGTGTGTGTGTGTGTAAGAGGAGAGGATAGTGTGACGTCGTGGTAATACACAATAACACAGACACGAGCTTCAATGATAAATATGTACAGGTTTATTCACAATATGTACAATAAATATTTAAGTTACTCTTAGCTCTTGGTAGACGTTTACTCCCCTTATCGCAGGAGCGATCCTTAAAAATGTAATCTGACTCGTGGCCCGCGCCACTCCTCAGCGAACCTTATGCACACAGCACGCGGCTCCGGCGACGTATGTCACCCGTGGAAATATCCACACCGGCGTCCCAACACATGGGTTGCCGTACGAGCCTCGCTCGGCTCCGCACCGCCCTGGGCGCAAGTTTTGTGCGTTCGCACGAGGGTTCCACTCAGCTCGACACCCCCGCCCCCGCGCTCTGCGTTCGCTCTTATATAGCTCCCATCCACGTGACCTGAAACGTCATTGGGATTTTCACACGGCTCGCGCTAGTCGCGTTGCCAGGCATTTTGGGCATCCATTGCTCTGGATTCTAAGAATTTTGCACGCGGCACGCGGCAAATGCGCTGTCCCGCCTTTTGAGCATCCCTTTCCCTAGCTCTCGGAATTCTCCCCAGACCGTATTGTTCTCACATCCTGCCTGGCCCCTGGCGTCTAATCCTTTGGCGCAGCGCCATTGTGAGTGGAGCGTACAATACGTTACAATAGGACAAGGAAGAGGAAGTACAGATCGCGCGCGGTCAGTAGCCCGTTCGGTAGGGTGCTGCTCCGGCATTCGCCTGGTATTGATCGGAGAAAACACGGAAAACTACCGATCAGAGCAGCCGGCCGCTAGAATTCTCCTCCAGACAGCGACTGAATTCGAAAGAGCTAGCTGAAAAGCTAATGTCGAAAATCCTGCCGCCGTCAGGACTCGAACCTAGGACCTCTCGGTCAGAGGCGCTGCAGTGACATCAGTTGATGCACTGAGCTACCGCTCTCGGTAATGTCGTTTAACTTATAAATTACAGGTTTTGGTAGCACAGGGCATCAACTGATGTCTCTGCAGTGTCACTGACCAGGAGGTCGTAGGTTTCGAATCCCGAGAGCGGCAGAATTTCCGACCCTAGCTAGATAGCCAGGTTCAATTTATTCACCGCCTGAGGGAGAATACAAGCGACCAGCTGCTCTCTTCAATAGTTTTCCGTGGTTGCTCTGATCAACTCCTTTTGAATGCCGGAGAAGTACACGAACAAACGGGCCGCGTGCGATCTTTCCTTCCTCTTCTATGACCCTCCTCCCTAACTTGCACACACCTACACCAGAACTTTCATAAGAACCATATTTTAGTAACAGTCGATGTAGAGAATAGTTGCGCAATCTGATCAACGTTGCGAATGTCAAACCAGTGATTCAGAAACGTTGCTGTCTGTATCCCTGCCGGAGAGCACCGCCAGTACAGAAAATGTTCAAAATATATAGGCACTTGCAATACCTCTGAAACTGAAAATATTTTAACACGATCTCGCATAAAATGATTGTAATCCATCATATTGCTTAATAATTGTAGCATTAGCTTTTAATATCATATACAGAGGCACACACAGGACTTTTCTCTGCGTGCGTGGAGAGGCACTGACAGCCATAGTGCCCAGCCGACAGCAGACTTTGTTTCTTGTAAAGAATTTTTCATTTTAGCTGAATATTAAATGTTATTTTATTTGTTGACATATAGTTAATATTTTTTACGTGAAAAATAGATATACTGAATGATTTTCATTTATATGGAAAATTTGTAAGAGCAATATTTTTTAAAATGTATCATTTGCTTACCCTCCCTTCGGTATGCTACAGACCATATGCATTTTTTTTTTGTTTTGCAATTCATTATCGTGTCCGTCGTTGACCCTCCGCTGGTGGTTTCCGTGTACCGAAATAGCAATGGTATGCGACGAAGCAGTGACTACAATAGGCACGACGCCAATGATTACATAGTTCCCTCTCCCCCACATAAAAAGGATTTTTATGTGGGGGAGAGGTAACTATGGGGGGATATTTTTAGTTTCTCACTACGGAGTAGAGAGAAAGTTACGTAATGCTGCGCGAGAAACGGGCAAATTTTCGGAAAAACTCTTATTTCAAGGCTCTGGGAAGGAAAAATTGGATGAATCGAGTTACTACATTGAGGAAGGAAAATCCTCTAACACGTGGTAAAGCCAGAACTCATGTTTTGTTGGTCCTTGATAGCGAAAAATCGAATAACGGCAAAAGTCCGTCTGTCCGTCCGTCCGTCCGTCCGTCCGTCCGTCCGTCCGTCCGTCCGTCCGTCCGTCCGTCCGTCCGTCCGTCCGTCCGTCCGTCCGTCCGTCCGTCCGTCCGTCCGTCCGTCCGTCTGTCCGTCCGTCGTTCCGTCCGTCTGTCCGTCCTTTTGTCCGTCCGTCTGTCCGTCCGTCCGTCAGTCCATTCGTTTGTCCGTCCGTCCGTCCGTCCGTCTTTCCGTACGCCCTAGAGATTTTTTCCTTAATGAAATCTGTTTTTAAAAATAAAGTTTGAAATAAAGTTATGTATAATTTTTCGGACATTCCAGTACTTTTCGGGTGATTTTCGTGAAAATACGAGCGAGAAAGTACGTGTTGTTTTAGCACTACTAGTTTTATTTTTGCGGCGGCAATAATGGAACTTTTAAATATGTTCGAATAGAAGCTATTTAATAAAAGTATTCAGACATTGGAAGCGTACCTGAGACTCGTCACGAGAGCAGGAGTGGCATAACCTTCCATTTACCATCTTTGCAGATAGGCCACTCTTGCTCTCGCACTCTGTGTTCTTGGATCACTTTGCTCTCAATGCCTCAATTAATATTTAATGTTTCCGAATTAACCAAAGGGTCGGAAAATATTTAGGCATGACCTCTCTTTTCTAGCAAGAATAACAACTCGAATTACGTCCAAAACGTTTGGAAAAGCAACACTAAAAAAAACTATTTGCAACTTCTTTAAGAACTAGTTCAACTATACTAGACTTGTTCAAAAAATTCTAAAAGTGTGATTTCAGTTTTAATTTTTTCTAGGTCTAGCTGTAACTGGCTGAAAACGCCGAAGATTCCACGAAGAGATTACACATGGCAACCGATTCGAATACTTTTGGAAACATCCGATAAGCTTTTAAAAACGTAACAATGACTAAAGTTTCAGAAACGTAACAAAAATGTCCTAAACAATGAAAAAAGTTTCTTAAACAAAGATATGAAGAAAACACTACGCTGAGGTCCGTAATTAAGCCCATTTGTATACGGCTGTTAAAGTAATTAGTTTTACTACATAGATCCACATAACTGTAGGAGGTTCAATATCTGTACGAGTTACATTCATGAAGAAGAAAGAGCTAATGAGTGTAGTCTCGTGGAATGTGGAACGTAGATAACTCCTTGATACGTGTTTTAAGTAAAGAGCGTCAAGAAAGTCATCAAATTAAGTAAAGAAATTATAATTTAACGACCGCTTACAAAGAATTGATGAAAGTAGATTACCAAAGAAAATTCTTGTGTCACAGGCTCAAGAAAGATAAAAAAAAGGCCAACCAAAATTGGAATGAAACATTTGCAAATCAACGATAAAAATGAAATTGAGTTCATTGAGATTTAGAGGCGAAGAGCAATGGAAGAATGTGCCCTCTCCGGGAGGATAAAAAGGAGGTCAAAACATGAAGGAAATCGACGTTATAAAGCAACTAATTACTTATGGATACAATGTGATTGATAGCAGTAATAATTACTAATAATTGCATTGCAATACCTAATTGTGGTAATATTCAAAGAAAAAAGTGTTCTCTAAAGATATTCTGGAAAATATTTCTCATTCAATTGAAGATTATGCTATTTTTGGTAAGTAGCCGTGGGAATAGAGAATATACGTTTTCTTAAAATCAGATATCGGAATTTCACAATAAAGAATGTTCTCTCATCGACATAATAAACGATGTGACACTACCTTTCGTATAATGAGAAAAAAGTCACCAAGTTTGAATTTCTGCACTTTAGACCTCGTTCTGTTTCTCTGGAAACGTTGTCAATCCAATATAACCAACATAAAACGGATCCAGAATTCCATACAGTTCCCTGTTAAACAAACTCATCACGTTTGAGCAATGCCTCACATTTTTCGTCTTCAAGAGTTGACCTGAATATTCAAATATTGAACACAATTGCTGCACTGTCACGCTGGCAGGCGGAAGTGGCAGTAATCTTCTCCAAGTGTGTGCCGAAATGGTCGTGTTCATATCTTCGTTTTCTCATGCGTGTTCCTTGCCGCCTGTTCCCCTGCACTCTTCGTTCTTTCCCGGTTGACTACGTCATGTATTCTAACGGACGCTCATTATTCAAAGATATTAGGAGTCACCCGCCCTAACGAGGCTGTCCGCCTCTCTTCGCATCTGTGAGATCTCTTTATAAATATGTCCCTTTATTTTCTATCTCGCAGGAACGGCCAGTAATTTGATATCCCTCTTCGAGTTTAATCAACGCACACGGTGGTCCATTGCGCTCAGTTGTAGTAGGAGCTAAGGGGAGAAAGAAATGGACTATACTCAGTCCACCGAAATTGACGCCACTTTTTGAAATCACAGGATCCAATAACGAGATTTGTTATTCTGCCGGCCGGTTTTTCCTCGTCGATTCTTTCACATACAAGAGAGCAGAGATTTTATTCAATCGATAGAGCACGTCGTTTTCTTTTATCTCCATTTCATCGCCATCACCTTTCCTTCAAAGAGGAATATTGAAGGCTATGATGTGATAACGTAATGGGGATGCCTGAACTACCTGACAAGTCCTTAAGACCTTAACCTTATAACAAGTCGAAGAGTTCAAATCGTTGTATACAAGTCGCAATAATAAAAGTAAGAAAAACAATAAGAGTAGTGTCAGTGCAGATTCCCCTTTTAAAATAACAGTTTATTTATTGTTCTTAGATGTCAGTTTGACTTTTGAACGTTAAGAAAGCGTTCGAAGCTTCGGTCTTCTCGGTGGCTGTGGCCTGAACAACTGGGCGTAAATTAGATCTGGTTTCGATCCAGACGGGGTGACTTATGCAATGATCAATTTGATTTATTACTTGTTCTAGATGAAAAAATGAGGAGATGTATATTACGTTTGGAACAACTATTTCCAAAACTTCAAACCGTAATAATTATCTTACGAGGGGCATTCAGTAATTAAACAGACAAATTGCTCTGGAGAAATAAAGGTTGTTTTTTGCAAAACAGGACTTTTCCTACTTTTCAATATAATTCTCATCAACATTTATTCACTAGTTCCAGTGGGTCACCAACTTTTTCATACTCACTACAAAGAACTTTTTATCTTGGTGTTTGAACCAATTTTCCACATTTTTTTTATTTTCGTTATTCTGGAACTTCTTCCCACGAAACGCCTTCTTCAGTGGACTGTAAGGAGGATGAGGCAGTACCTCCAAACCCCTTTTGTCGATGGTTTCACTAGTTTGTTGAGCAGCATATTAGTTAGATTTTCACCTGCAGCAAGTTAAAAAAGAATCACAGAACGTTGTTCAACCAATGTGGAATTTTCAAGTGGACTCGCCATCGTTCAACTTACTTTTGAGGTATTGAACTCAAGAATAATGATCCTCCAGGTGGTCAGGGCTCATCCCAGTGATGCCAACTTAAAATCCTAAAATTACCAATTATTGAATGACATACGTAATATGAAGCATGACTTTTATTTTAAAAACTACGTTTGTATCTTAAGATCCAATAATGACACCCTCATTCCATAATTACTTGAGAAATTCGGAGATCATAAGATATTTTAATAATTGCAAAATGAGTTTCATAAATCTGAAGATAAAATTGTTTCTTCCCAATATTTAATCTTAATACAGACGATTACACTGTTTTTTCAAGTTGTATAACACTGTAAGATCTCGGCCAGAAAAAAATCCCTTTATCACAAAGTTCGCTCTTACGATGTTTTGCATGTGAACCAGCGAAATTAACTATATAAATTAAATTATTTTGATAGATAATTTATATGGCTTTAGTGTTATATTGCATCAAATAATGTCAGCACTAAATACTTCATCTCAATCACTGAGCATCCAATTACGAGTCCAAGTAATTAAAAATATCAACTTTTGAAGATAGTTCTGGAATGAAAGGCTACAAATGTTATTCACTGGTTGAGCTACCTCTGAAGCAAAGTATTGGCTGCAGCAGTCAACGTAGACGAATTTAATACTTCGTACTTCTCCCCCAAACGACTCATACAGCATTTTTACAGCATTATGATGGTTGATGAAATAAATTCTGTGGTGGCTTTTTGTTCTTACGTTGCTGTAAATTTTTGCTCGATCTACGTTTTGAGTAAATTCCGTAGTGACTTAGTACGTCGTAACGTAGTATGTCTCTGTACATCGTACGACACACAAGATGGCGCCACCTTACGACCTACCACGTGTTTAATCTATGTTACTTGGAACGACTGATGATGGAATGAAGCAACACGAGTATGGCTGAGTTTTCTGTTTATTAAATTCACATTCTAATAAACTACTTTGTGGTTGATACCTCTGTTATTCTGAATTAATGATGATGATTAGGGAGAGGATTTTTACTCTCTAAAAAATCTTGAAATATGCTTTTAAAAATATGCATTTATGACCTAACATTTCTGAAATATGCACTTTAATATGCAATTAAAATTAACAATATATTATTTCCTGTATAAAATTTTCTTAATAAAATTCTAGAGAAGCATCCTTGGAATGAAAAGATACATTTTGTGCAAACATAATATAAGCTAGGGAGAAATAATTGAAGAAAATATGCTCTTTAGTGAAGTACATTTTTGTCTTGTTTCGTTCTGTCTGGTTTAAAAAATTATGATATCAAGTAATATCCTGCACTTGCACAAGTATTTTATCATCTATAGTAAAGATAAAAAACGCAAACTGTGACAAGCTCTTTCTAATCAATGAACGCTCACAAATAAAGATATTCTACGAAAACATTAAAGTTTTTAGAGATAAGACTAATTTAACAAAATATGCAAAATATTCTCCTATAATTACAAGAATATGCACCAATAGGAAAAATTGGCCAAATATGCACAAATATATACTAACATATTAATCTACATAGCATCCAGTTCTAACTAAATGTGAAGAAATTTCACTTAGCTATGACCTAAAGCAACGGACAAAAATATGTGAAATCATAGAAATCCGCTCTCTGATGTCGGCATAAATGAAAAGTGCCGTACAAGACCAGACGCGAACGGCGGCGCGCCCTCTGTTGCAGCTGCTGCCGCTGGGCGGAGACTTCTTCGCCGAGTATGACGGCGACACGGCGCGCCTGCACATCGCGCAAGTGTTCCCCGAGGACGAGGGCGAGTACTCGTGCGTGGCCAGCAACGAGTTGGGCCGCGCCATCACCTCCGCCTGCCTCGTCGTCGACGGTGAGTGCTCCCTCCAAGTTAAGGGTTGCAGGTTGCGATGGCTCGGTGGCGGCACTGCCGTTGGGCCTGCAGCGCCGCTGACCGGGAGGTCGTAGGCTTTGAGTCTCGACGGTGGCGCATTTCCTAGCTACATTTATAGCTAGGTCGAATTCAACCACTGTCTTGAGAGCTCTAGCGCCCGCTGTTCTGATGGGTAGTTTTTCCTGGTTTCTCCGACCGATACCAAGCGAAGGTTGGCGCAGTAACAAATGGGCCACAGACCGCGCGCGATTATTCCTCCCTCTTTCCTGTCCCTTATCTCTCCTTACACACACACTGGAATTTAAAAGCACCACGTTACCATATATGTCGGGAGGCGAGCGGTGCTCCAATGAGGGTGATAACTGGAGAATGAAAAATCTCCAAGTCGACTTGCCGGAACTCACTTTCTACTACGGAAGGAACACCTCCTCTTTCCGGAATATAACTTCAACTTAATTTATGAGACTAATGACCATAGACGTTGACGCGCTGGGAAACACTAAACAATGAATTAATACATCCGGATTCCCAAACTGTAGAACACGCAAGGCTTGTTGGGAGCACGTGAACAACTTTGATGGGAAGATTTGAAGAAGAAATTAATCTTTAAACAGAAAAGTTGGTGCTTTAATGCCCTTTAACAGTTTAATGCGTAAATTTTAAATTCGTTTTTGAAGTGAATTAAAAAAACTTAAAATGTATCTAGATGATAATATTAAAAGCCTCCCGCTTATAAATATAATATATACAATTTCATGGCTGGGTACTTTAAACATTCAGTGATGAGTGTGGAGTAAAATCTTTAAAGAATGAGTCTCTCTTCTAAATGGTGCAAGACGAATGGTATATTATTACGTATGCCCCAGCAATGATGCCAGTAGGCGCTTACGTATGGCATGGTGGCCCTGGTGAGAGACAGAATGTCAAAAGAGGTAGATAATGTAATTATAATATTAATAAAAATTAGGAAAATTATCTTAAAAGTAAGCTTAATTCATTCTTTCTCAAATGAAACCCAACATTCCACTATTAAACCATACTACCAGAAAAAAAAAGAAGGAATATTAATAAATTTCGTAATGTACGTATTTAATATAGACATGCGTTCCTGCCGAATATGTTATTATCTTACTACTTCATATCTACTAATTCATTACAAAACTGATTAACAGTAATTAGTTACTAAGATCAGTGGTGATCAATAGTCTAAGGTCGATAGGATAATGGCAGAAAAATAAAAAATTAACATTATTTTTCAAACTCGCTTCAATTCATGTGTGCTGATAAACAAAAACAAGATGCAACAAGCTATTTTGTTCTGATTATTTCATATTCTAAGATTTATTACAGTACATTTGGGTTCTAATCGATGCCTCTATTCTTCATATCCTTTAATGTTTTGGGTAGTTTTTTTCACTTAACTTATTTTGCCTCAGCACAACTGTTACATTTGTATAAAACAACTATTTTGATCATAAGACTGATGATGTATCTCTTTCTGAGCAAAACTTCGTCAATTGCAGCAGAAAATTTTACATATTATTTCATTAACGGCCATTAGCTTAACCCAGTTTACATTTTATGGTTACATACTAAATTCACGTAAAAATATTACATTTCGACAACTGTTTATAGTTATCATATTATCATCAGTTGACTGGCCTAAAATTATTTCAAAATATTAATTATATAATTCCAAAAATCCCATACAAAATATTTTATATATTTTATTTATTTATTGTCATTATTAAAAAATATAATAATATTGGCAAACGTAAACACACAAAAAAAAAGGTCCTCTAGTCATCGTTTCACATTGTTACGAGTATCTCGTTTGAGTTCATGGCGACGACGCCACAGACGTTCACTATCTGAGTGTGGGTGGTCCTGTTTCGAAATATGTGCAGATAGCTGCGTTGTCTGCATCCGTTGATGAATTGATAGCTATTCAACAGACTATCGCCGAACGCCATATTAGGTAAATGCAGTATAATTCAGCTATCGAACTTAGTGATAATGTAACAATGAGGCAATTGTGTCTAAAACTCCGCATTTTCCGGATAGTCAAGATAGCATTGACGTAGTCTCCATGATTTCGTGATGTTCTTTGAGTCTTTGATGAATTCCTGAGTTCTTGCAATGCATTTTAAATTTTAAGGAATGCCATAATTGAAGCGATTTTAAAACTCTTCTTTATGCTTGAAGGAATTCCAAAACTTGAAGTTAAAGTGCGTCTAGCGCACTAACCTAACCTTATGTAACATATCTAGCGTATAAACTCTAATGTAAGTTTAGTGAAAATTTCTCAGTTCAGAGGTTCGACAATTGTTGAGAAGAAAATTTCGTTTATTGTATTTTTTCTGGATTAATTAAATAGAACACTTGCACTGGTCGACGATGCATAGTGTTTCCTTTAAATGACGTGTGTAATCTGTCAAGTCAATATTTCCGACTGACTAGTAAAAGCGTAGGAATAGAGGTTGTTCGGGCCGAACTCACGAAGAATACTGAGTGCGTTCACTTCAGCCGGTCTTCTCATTCCACCGCGTACAACATCCCATTGATTTTTCATCCCTATTTACCCTTATCAACATTTACACCCTTGCAATAATTATCATCACCAATCATCCCTCAAAATCACCTCGCCATGTTTCTTAAAGTAGGTAGGCAAAGACACACCACTTGTGATCGCCTGCCCAGAAAAAAGGAGGACATATAGAATCTTCCGTTGTCTTCGCACAATGGTTATGGCAGTTATGACAGCATTCTTACTAACATTTAGACCAGGGGTTTGCAAACTGTGCTACGCGACACTCCATGTGTATGCTGGAGGCTTGTAGGTGGTATGGGAACATGGGAGGCTTCACCGAAGAAATTAACAACTTCACTGAACATCTGATTTAAATTTTCGTTTTTTTTTCTATTTCGTTTCGAAAGTGTAATGATTGGCCCATGCATACAAATCACTGGGAGCAAATGACGAGAGGGCTCAGAGCCAGCTCCTCTGAAATGGCCGAGCGTCAACAACTGTCATTTCTCCGCAAGGTGGCGCTGTTCCTCCCCTGCATGGGCGTGCCATCCAGCGGCGACCTCCTCGTCGGCTTGCGGGGTTTTCCACTACGAGATATCTCCTTGAGTGGAACACTTCCATTAGGATACCCCTGTTGGAGATCGGAGAAACCACGCATCCTCAATGCGGCCGTCTACGTCGTGGAATTCTCCTCTAGACTATGGTGTAATTCGACCCAGATATGTAGGTCGTGTGAAAACAGCACCGTCGTCGGGGCTCGAACCCTAGAACCTCCCGGTCAGCGATGCCGCCGAGGGAGCGGTGTTGCCACTGAGCTATCGCAGCGGGACCGAAGAGGCGAGCGCTCCCCTCGCCCGCCGCCCCGCCCGCGAGCGCGCTGACGCGTGTGTGGCGTGCGCAGTGCCCGAGGAGAAGGAGACGCTGCTGTCGCGCCAGCTGTCGCGGCCGCCCGGCCTGCTCTCCGCGGGCTCCACCCCGCGCTCCACGCCGCGCACCACGCCCTCCCGCAGCAAGTCGCCGTCCCTGCCCAGTGAGTACCCCGCGCGCCAGCCACTGGCCGGCCCCACCACGCGGTGCCACTACCCGCTTGGCTCTACATTACCCTTATTTATTTTTATTTATTTATTTAGTCAAAAACTGTATGTACTACCCGCTTGGCTCTACATTACCCTCATTTATTTATTTTTATTTATTTAGTCAAAAAACAGTCAAAAACTGTATGTGACGTATGGGGGAGAAAATCATCCTTAGTACTAACAAGACTTGTAGCGGGTAGGTGACACTTCCCAAGGGGCCAGTTAGCCACTGATAGTGCTCGGGAGGTTAGCATGTTTTCAAGGGTTCGCCCAGGGCGACTGATGCGCCAATGCACCAGCGTGAACTTGTGTTTGGAACATGCCCAAAGTGAATATTAGAGCATTATTTAAACTAGCTGCTAGTTGTAGTGGCTAATACAATTATCGAGAGAAGAGGTATTAAGGCAGGGCACTTGGGCTTATCGGTTTTTGTAGAATATGAATTGGTAGAGTATTAATTAAACTTTAGTTTAATTAATACTCTACCCAGCATTTTTAGACCCAGCATTTTTAAGTTGCCACCCTTTCCAATAAAATCCTACTCGAGAAATATCGAGGGTTTTTTCATTTAATGTAAAACCAAGTAACATAAGTAAATTCAATAGGACTTAAGTCCTACTTTTTCAAAGGATTCGAAATAAAACCCGCGATATCAGTTATTCGTTTCACTTGCATAAACTTTCCACCCAATGATCTGTATCAAAATGACGATTAAATATTCCAAGATCACTTTTCTCACAGACGCACACTTCCTTCCAAAAATGAATTTAATGGGAGAACGTGCTGTAATACAACTAGGATGGCTAGACTTCCCGCCGAACACAAGTGCACATCGTGTCTCGTGTCTCTAAAGGGTTCTTCGGCGAAAGGTGCAGGCTTCGGTCGTGCAAATAATTGCAGGCTGTTGTTTTTCTTATTCCCATTCATAGAATTTATGACATGTTTTGTAGTTGCAGTACCGAGAAGATTTTCTCTCTCGAGAGTGGTAGAGCACAGTGTGATCCATCTCTAAAATTTACTCAGTTTGCTGGGTTTTCAAAATTATCAGATATTGCTAAAAAAAGTGTGTGTGTGTGTGTGTGTGTGTGTGTGTGCTAAAAACGTGGTTTCACACGTGGTTACACGTGTGAAACCAATGAGACTTATAGACTGTTCGTGATCTGTAAATAAGTTATATTGATTTCTCTTCAAATAATTATTGTTAAAAAAAAATGTTTTGATATGTTACTTTTCTGCTTTCCAAATTTTGAAATATTCATGAAAGGAAAATCATTTTATTATAAAACAAACTATACAATCAATGTTGTTGTTCTTTCAAGAAATTATATTTAAGTTTGAGGAAAATAAAAAAGAATTAATAACAATAATTATGATTGCTGACAACTTTCTTATTGAAGCAATTATTGCTCAAATCTAAATGGGACTGTTTAATTCAATTTTTATTAGTACCACTCCATGCATATCCCAACTAGTTCAATTGTATAAATAATATAATAATAATAATAATAATAATAATAATAATAATAATAATAATAATTCATACGAGTACTTAGAAGAAATAAAATCATAAAAGAAATAAAGAATTACTTAATTTGACAAATATAGCGGTTCTATGCACCAGAATTTACCAGACCAATGTCGATGTCAGCAATAATTACAGTGGAGTCACAATAATCTGAGCCTCGCTAATTGGAGATGGCCTGATGTGCGCCAAGTCACCAAACAAGCGATGATAGTCAAGAGCTGTCTCTTGACGCGTTGGCAACAGTGCATCGAAGGTCACGCGTGCGGCAGACGGTGCCACTGTGAGCCTGCCACGTGGTTGTGATCGGTTGCGCTCATGTTTGTATGTTTCTGTAATTGTAATAGTATCTACACATTAAATTTGACTTCGTTATACATTGTAGTAGAAAATTCCCTTATGTATTTTTCTTTTTTCCGTGTACTTCGAGCTTTTTGTAATCCGAGCCTCAATGAACTCTGATTATCGCGACTCTACTGTATACCCATTGGCCTTGTTTTCTCCTCTGCCCGTGTGTGCCTGTGTAAGGGCAGGGGAGGCGCGATGCGAGCACGAGAGCGAGAGCGAGTGCGAGTGCGAGAGCGAGATCGAGTGCGAGGGCGAGAGCGAGTGAAAGAGCGAGTGAGAGAGCGAGTGACAGAGCGAGTGAGAGAGCGAGCGAGAGAGCGAGTGAGAGAGCGAGTGAGAGGAGCGAGAGAGCGAGCGAGAGAGCGAGTGAGAGAGCGAATGAGAGAGCGATGAGAGAGCGAGTGAGAGAGCGAGTGAGAGAGCGAGTGAGAGAGCGAGTGAGAGAGCGAGTGATTGCGAGTGCGATTGCGAGAGCGAGTGCGAGCGCGAGGGCGCGCGTGGCAATGTGCAGGGTTCCGCGAGGACCGCGACGCGCCGCCGGCGCTGCTGGAGCCCGCGACGCGGCCGCGCCGCCTCAAGGTGCGGCGCCCAAGTTCTACGGCCCCGCGTGGCCGAGGAGGGCGGGGCGCTTCCAGTGCGCGGTGGCCGGCCACCCGGCGCCCTGGGTCACCTGGGACAAGGACGGGCTGCTGGTGACGCCCAGCGCCCGCCTCACGCTCACCGAGAAGGACGACCTGCGCACGCTCACGCTCGAGGAGGTGACGCCCGAGGACGCGGGCCTGTACCGCGTCACGCTCGAGAACGAGGTCGGCCGCGTCGAGGCCAGCGCCCGCCTCGAGGTGATAGGTGAGTGAGGGCGGAACACGCCTCTTTACACTTACACACACACACACACACACACACACACACACACACACACATATATATATATATATATATATATATATATATATATATATATATATATATATATATATATATACGCAGCCACAGGGAACGCGCCCCGCTGCGCGTCATCCGATCCCAGTCACCATCGCCGCAGCAGACATACTGATGCTCATCATAGGATTGATGGCACAACATGGAGTTTTGTATTAATCATAATTACGATAGTCCGCAAGCGTCCCTCTTTTTTTAATACTATTATAGGTTTTCTTTTTATATGACAGTGATATTCTGGAATATTTAGAAAGAAACTTCAAGTATATTTTAAAAAAGAATTAGTTTTTGGCCTAAATTGACTAAAAGGCAACGTTTCGCGATACAATGTGGCCGCATCTTCAGGTAGTCTGAAATCAATTAGTTAAAATAATGCTCCTTTAAAGAAACTTGAGGTGTGATTGTCTTTAAATATTTAAGGATGCCACTGTCTTGTAGAATATATATAGTATATCATACAGGCAATCTTTGATAGGTGTTTCATTTTCAGGTTTTTATTTTACTGTTAGCAGAATAACGTATCGTTGATTTATTGCCCCTACATCGGTTTACATGTTTCCGATAAATATTAAAAGAACAAACGCAATGAGGTAAACTTGAAAATGGTGATAGTATGGCGTAGCATTGTCTCTCGCTGCCTCCTGCAATACTGGGATGAGCGTGAGTAGGACTTATTTATTGGCTTTCGTTTCGAAGTCCGAGGACTCAACGAACCATCGTTGGATGTTTCAAACGCTGAGAGAGGTCCATCTCAGAACAAGTGTATCCATTTCCATAATGATTACTCAAACTCCATTCTGCTACTAATTGGTGGAATCAACACTGTAAACATGTGTTTTCTATTTATTATTACGGAAGTTTCAGGTTTATGACTGCTAGCTTCTGTACTTTATTCGTCTTTGCTGCTTAGATAATTTTCTTATTAAGTGTTGAAATAGATATTTTCTCCAAATGAAAAAATTAGCTGAGATGAAGAATCCATTACGTTCCCATTTTTCTACTCGTGACTGGAATAACACATATTATTTCTGTATTTATCATCGTATTCGGATGACCATTTTCAAATGGAAGTATGAAAATATTAATCATGTTCGTTATTCAGCGGACTTTCGACTTCTAGACGGTCATCAGACGGTTAAATAAAAATGAAAGAAAATATTTGGTAATAAAATATCTTATTAATTTTCTTGAGTACTGCCAGGAATCAATATATTCTTAATCCATATAAAACAGTAAAACATGCAAAGGAGAAATTTTATGGATCTTCATTCACAATGTGTTCCAGACAACGTGACATGTAGTGAAAGAACAAAAACAGGAGGAGTATTCCTGATGTCTTTATAGAATGATCCTCATGAGAAACAACATCAGACGATTTCACATTTCCTATCGTGTGTATGTGTCCAGTCTGAATTTACTTAAGGAATGATCTCATTTGATGAACAGCTATTATATTATGAAGAACTGTTTTCTTTGCAACTTATGTTGCATTGATCTGCACGTTTTCACCTTTACGCCTTCATTTTTATACCTCATAAACATGTTTAGCTGCGAATCACATGTTCCGTCTCCATTCTCTTCATGTACTACTTTATACTTTCAGTGCAATGTCTCTCAACAGAGAACCTTCTACAAACTGCACTTCCAAAAACAACATTTCGTTACTATTATTTCATCGCATTCGCGACGATGTCTTCACTGTTGCTCATTTATATGCGTTGCCATTAACGTATGAAAGGAACTTTAAACTTTCCAGGAGCTTACGACTCGACTTAGTACATCATCTTCCTACCCAAAACAAATAAAAGAAGATATGGAGAATATTTTCCTCCATTAGTTAGTACGTTAGTTAGTTAATGCCTTATTTTACGTGGCGAGACACGGACCATCAGGCCCGCTCTTCCGTCTAACCTCGCAAATTTCGCTACGCTCCTTTCACCACCTAGCGGAGAAAATCTTTGGCGGCGAAATAGTCGGAATTCAATTTTGCTCGGAGGCTTCCTTTACGCTTGAGAATCTTTTACATGCAGTAAATCTACTACATGAGACAGCCGGCTTTACTTCCCCTCCGAAGGAAGGCGTACGAAGGATTTTTTCGCCGTTAAAAATCCATGGCTTCGATTGAGTTTGAACCATTATTAGTGAAATAAAAAAAGAAGCATATTGGGAGGGTTGCATTGAAATCAAACAACTCATTGCTCTTTATAATATTCGTTGTTCATGCAAAATATTGGAATCCGTTATTCTGCTTCTGATAAATAACTAAATCGCTAGAATTGCTGTAAATTAATTGATCACACATAATTTTGTATATCGTCATAATTTCATTTCAAAGAGAGGAAATTTTTTGTTATATTTCCCTGTCATCTGGTAAAAAAGTCTATTTTGAATTTCCTTACGTCTTGATACTTTTAAACATCGTATGAGGCAAAACCAATAGAATGACCTTATTAATATAACTGATCCCGGAACTGCTTTAGGTATTCACATAAGGTCTGTGTATAAAAGAGTAGAAGAAGAATAAGAACTACAGAAAATCATCCAATCAGTTATTTGTATTTCACAATGGTTTTCTATATTTTTGTCAGGTATGGATATTTACATAATTTGATCATTCATAAAATTCCATTTCCAAATAATGTACACAATTCGAACTTCCTTCTTCCATCTTTGTTCTAACTCATTGCGGCCTGATAGTGACCATGGCTTTCTAAATGAGTGCACACATTCTGGCCTACGCACAACGCATGCAGCTGCATTCTGGGCGTGTAAACTAGGCGATGAATGCGTAAAGTCGGCTGAATCAGCGAGGCGTTCGCACCACCTGATAGGACGCACGGAGAGCAAGCACGTGAGATAATTGGCGGCGAACGCGCGGCGGGAGTGATTGCGCCAATGAGCGCGGAGGGAGAACTTCCTGCGGAAATGCGTCAGGAAGGACGTGAGCATGCGACGCGTGCCCGTAACGTGCGCCGCCGTGCGCCAGCCGCGCGCGAGGGGCGTGAGGTGGGAGCGATCGCAGACTCAGCGATCATCCAGCGGCTCCGCAGGCACGTAGGAAAAGGTGCGTCGTCGCTACGGCAACGTCGGTGGATTCAGTCGAGTAACGCCTGCTCTGATAGCAAGAAGAGAAGAATTTCAGGAAGACAGGATCCACGCCAATAATACGTTCGATTTGAAGTGGCTGCTCCTCAACAGTGCCGAAAACGAAATCCAGGGGTGGGGAGATCTCACAATATTTTGTAACATTATTTTTGGATTAATATGGTATGGTAAAAAACACACATGAAAGTTATCGATATACTCAAATGATATAAAATACATTTTGTTTCTAGTAAATTTGATGGTTTATAATCTGCCGCCATTGTTTTGTACACCGATGATTTGTAGACGCAATGAAAACTTGCTTTATCTTGGAAATTGAAAAAATTAAAACTGAATTTCGAAAATGTAATAAAATTATTCCCTAAAATTTAGTTCAATAAGTCGTCATTCGTACTTACTTAAGTAAAAATTTATACCACCATCGCTACCATTTTCGAGGTGGAGGGAATGGAACATTCATTTGAGGGGGTTTGTAAGATTTAAAATTTGGTATAATTGGGTGTGGAGGGAAACAAAGAAAAAAACGAAAAAAATCGAATGTATTATTTGAATAACTATTTTTCCACAAAGTAGAAAAGTAACTTACATTATATACAAACATTTTTAGGTTCCTCCAGAATTTTTTTAAGGTTTTTCTTGTTTCAGTAAGACAAATATTTGACAGAAAATTGTGAAATGATTTCAAGAAAAGAAGGTAAATTAAAGAATGAAACAAAAGTAGTTCATCTGGTCAGACACTCAAAATAATAGTGATTTCCAGATTCTCAATTTTTTTCTTTCCCTCATTAGAATTTTGTTTAACTTCTCGGATAAAACTATAATTCTAGAAATCATCTTGGTAAAATTCCTAATTAATCGGACACGAGAAGTGCAGAGGAATCGCAGTTTATTATTCTAACGAATAACGTAAATGTAGGAAAAGCACAAAGAGGTTTTAATTTTGTATTAAAAATTGAAGAACGCGAAGTGAAGAAAAGTTGCATATACCATAACGTGAAGGTCGTATAAGCATCCCATGACGTGAAGGTCGTATAAGTGCTTTGAAAAACTATGAAAGTAAAGTCTTTCAAACCGACGACACATAGAATCTACTAAATCGCTTCTTTCAAAGAGACTACTTATTCACAACAAGAACGGTTTTATGTGGAAGCTGCATGCGGATTTCTTATCGCGTAGTGTAGAAGTTGAAGAAATAGCAGACGAACTGTGACAAGGCAACGTTTCTCAGAGAGATTTATGTGTTTACAGTAGCGACTCTTGGGTTGAATTTTTAGTGACAGGACTTCATTTAAATGAAGCATAGCATTATAAAACAAACAAAGATGTTAGTTTTCATTTGTCAGATTTTAATTTTCATTGATTTGTTACGACGAATTGTACGACGAAAACACAGTTGTAAAGAATTTTCTTTTTCTTTTTCGTTGTACAATTTTTATCATCAGTTTTAAAATTAACAAAGTTTCACCAATAAAATGAAATGTACAGAAAATTACGGAAGAAAATAATAAGTAAAATTATAATAATTTATGTATCACAGCTGAAAATCACCTTAATTTTTATGTTGCAGTTAAGGGGGGACGGGAGTCCTCACGCTAGTCAAACGCTCCCTCCCAAAACCTTGTTGAAACCAATATTAGATATCCGATTTAAACATGTTCGAAATCCAAGCGGCTCTCTGGACTTGCTTTACTAAAGATTCATCAAGACATTAAACGGAATGCCGCTGCAATTATTGAGCAAGATTTGCAAAAATACTCTTCAAAACTTTTTCAGTAAATACCATAAACTGTATTAAAATTAAAAAAAAAAAAAAAAAAACATACATAAACGAAATAAACTTTACGGACAATAAACTGTTCGTAAAATGCAGTTTTGGATGTGAAAGCAGTATTTTATAAAGATCAGTCATAAGATAATTCGTCAAATAGATTTTTAATAATATATGTATTGTATATATGATAATGTTCAGGAGTTGATATTAAATCCTAAATACTTGAGTTCAATACAATCAAGTGTTTATCACTAAAATATTGAAAGGTAGATATCCTTAAGGCAAAATTCATGTCGTGGCAAGTTTGCCAATGTCTTCCGTCTATGTGTGTTTTGTGAACGATAAGTGGAAAGTTTTGTAAACATGTGGTTGCAATTAGTTATCTGATTGGGGAGAAACACATTTCCTGGAGTGGAAAAAGAACTGCATTGGAACTTTCTTACGATAAGTTTACATCGGGAAAGCATTAGATACCTTTTAAGGATTTAATTTCACACATTTAATCACAATAGCAAACATTCGTTTCATGAACAGAAGTCGTCTTATGTATTTTACGAATTGACGGTGACGATTCACCAATGTGAGATACTCTTTATCAATTCATTTTGCTCGAACATATAGGAGGAACAACAATGATTAATTCCATTTTCTGAAGTTAGACGCCAGTTGTATTTCTTCTCCAAAAGTTATTTAGTTTATTTTTACTGCTTTTGACATTAAAGAAATAAATTCTTCAGCTCATAATTAAGCTTATGAGAGTTGTCCTTCGAATTCGACATAGTAATTTCGTACGCTTGCAGAAATTGAGAGAAAACTAAGCCGCCTATGGTCATGTGAGAAGTTTTGAAGGTTTAGATAGAAATCCAAGATATCGAAAACAAAATACAAAAACAATGAAACAGTTTCGATTTTCACCGAAAAATCCAAATAAACGAAATATGGTTCTTGAAACTTCGCGGCGCTCAGCTAGTCAGCTATGACTGGCGGGTAGCAGGAGATAATCCCGATGAGACTCGATATTACTAATTTCGTCACGCCCTGCCTGCGCGGTGAGGCTCAGCGCGACGATCCACCTGCCACGCTGTCGGAGGTGAGTCGCAGCTACGCACGCACGCGCACGCGCCATGGACGCTTGGATTTGTATGCGACCAGGAAATCGGATATCATTGCAAACGCTTTGAGTCAAAATTGGAACTTCTTTGGGCTAATTTAAAGAACCCTGATGGATAGAAAAAATTGGATCAACAATGGTCATTGTCGGCCGTTAGACGGGCATTTCTTAGGTACGGAAAAGGATATTTTGACTCTCACTTTAAAAGCGCAATAAATAGAGAATAGTTAATTTGGTTTAGTTTGTTTTTTCGTGTTTCCGGGCGCGTCAACTGCTTTGGTCATTAGTCCCGTTAGTGTAGTGTATGTTTTTTCTCGGGAGATGGCGGTGATCTTCCCCCGCTGGATGACGAGATCCGGCGCCAACCTATCGTCGGGTACTGGGGTTTCCCCCTAACCAGGACTCTCCCACCAGCGGGGAACCGCCCCAGCCGGGGCAATCTCTAAGCTCCCGACCGGTCTCCCGGAATATGTGGTAGTGTAGTGCTCCGGCATTCGCCTGGTGTTGATCGGAGAAACCACGGAAAACTACCGATCAGAGCAGGCGGCCGCTAGAATTCTCCTCCAGGCAGCGACTGAATTCGACCTAGCTGAAAAGCTAGTGTCGAAAATCCTGCCACCGTCAGGACTCGAACCTAGGACCTCCCGGTCAGAGGCGCTGCAGTGACATCAGTTGAAGTTGCGTTGAAATTTTGTCTACATTGCGATATCAGACCCTCACTAGTGGCGGTTTTCAAAACATTAATGAGAAATCGCGCGATTCGATGCCAACTTCCAATAGCTCGAAACCATCGCTTTCGCCGCAGTCAGCCACATGATTACGACCACAGCCGTAATCAATTTCAAAATTCCTCACCTACTCTGTCACCACTATTTCGTCTCTTGAAGTTGTCTTTCCCGTTCCCATCACATTCCTTTCTGTTACGACTTCCTGCCTGCAATGTTGCTACCAGAGCCATGTTCGCCGACTGTGCCGTTCCTGTCATAAGAAACGACCACCGCCGCAGTCGTCCCCAGTTGCTGCGCGGACGAAGACCCATCGAAGCGCCATTGACGGGCGCCGCGCTGACTGCTGAACGGCTGCGCCACACGGTAGAACCTTGCACAAATTGAGATGGACTGATCTAACTACAGTTGACTCTGGATTACTCGAGTCCCGTTTAAGCTGATTCAGTCATAAGAGAAAACAACAAAATAATATATTGAAAAACGGAACACAGGAGGATACACTAAGGGATAGTAGTGGCACTTGTGAATATTTATTGTTTTTATTTACGTTTCCTGGAAGACAAACAACAACAAAAGAGGGACTTAAGTCACATAAATACGAATCGTCTGCTCATCCAGACCTCATCGGGACTTACTATTGGCTGTACTATTAATTGTTGCAGTTGTAACAAGCCGGTGTGGGCGTCAGAGGGTAGGTGATGGCACTGATGCCAGAAGTATTGGGACATTCCCAAATCCGATGATCATTCACTCATCAAACCTGTTAGCGTTTGTCATTGACACTCGAACAGCTTTAATTTTCTCTGTTTAGAAGTAATCAATCATTTAATATGTTGCCTTGTCTAATTTGATTTTTATTGTTGATCCTTTTCCAAATAAATTCTGGATTATCTGAAGTTTCTTTTTCTATCCGAAAATGTCTCGTTTGCAATTTCTGCAGTCTTCTGTAGCTTCTGTGGGGATGATCTTACCTTAAAGCCAGTATACATTTCAATTATCTGAATAAGTTTCGGCTATGTTCGTAGTCTTAATGAGGGCTGTATTAAGTTACAATATGCAAATTTAAACCATAGTTAGCACAGGAATTATGTTCTACAAATAATATAAATTTTGTACCTTAAATTCTTATTGTTAACCATTTTTAGTATGGACGACAATCAATTTTAAGTAATGTCACATATAAAAGTATTGTCCATGAAAAGTAAACATTATTATATCATGCAATTATTACACCATATTTCGCATAGTAAATGTAATAGTAGTAATAATAAATGTTGTAAGAGTAAATGTTTAAAAATATTTGGGTTTTTTCTTCTGAACCGCGCGGCGTGGGTTGTAGCTCAGTGGTAGGGCGCTCGCTTCGCATATGAGAAGCTGATAATTTCCTCTCTGTAAACATCCTACTTCGTGTCCGCAACCGCCTCTACCCATTGCCGCCCCCATTGCCTCTCCTACGTCATCGGCCCTTTGCGCCGCTTCGCTAGGGAGCCGTCGCCATAGAGTAATGATTTACCTCTTTAGTCTAAGCCGTCGCCATCTTCCACGGGGCGCGGGGGAAGACCGTTGTTTCCGGTGTCGGGTTGTCGAAGCACTTTTCACAGGGAAATGCCTACGTGAAAGTTGTACGATTGCTATTGGTGCATAAAAAAGGGGACAAATAGTATTGGGAAGACCCCTTCGTAGATGACCTTGAACCGTCTAAAGTGTCTGCGTATAGCAAAATGAAACAATTTTGATTGCGACGATCCAGTGAACGGTCCACCGCGTCTTCCAGTGTCTGCGGCGGTGCCGCTGAATTGCTGCCATCCGCCGCGCCGCGCCGCGCTGCGCCGTGCCGTGCCGTGCCGTGCCGTGCCGTGCCGTGCCGTTTCCTGGCTTCCCCGAAGCCCGTGACGTCGAGCGACAGCCGTTCGGGGCAGCTCTGGATGAATGGGCCGGTTTTTCTTGGGTCGCCGTGTACGGCGGTGGCGGCGGTGGCGGGGGCAGCGGAAGAGGAGGAGGAGCAGGCGATGGAGGCTAAGAAGGTGACGGTCTGTCCCCTCCCCCGCACCACCAAGCTGGTTCCTCGGCAATCGATCCTGTTACAGCTGGTGGCGGCGATTGTGGAGGCGACTGCGGCGGCTTCTGGAGACGGAAATCCGAGAGCACTTGTTATGCTGTGGGTTAGCTCAGAGGATATCCTTTCACTGATCTATCATAGATGAACTCTCTCACAAAAGGTGGATGCGTAACTGAAACTCCATTCCACCGTTCATTAATCCATTGTGATATATTGAAGAATATACTACTTATTAAAGACGTTCCCAATATTTAATTGCTTTCAAACTATGGCGCGTCGGAGTTCTGGTTTGTACTGCTCTCAGTCAGGACGACAGTGATACCACTTTTTTCTTTGGCAAAAATGATTGAAAATAGGCAAAGTTAATGGCAAAAATTACAAAACAATAACGCACCAAAGCGAAAAACAAGTATACTCGTAGAACAACCGCAACGCATAACTTTCGGACTCGATGAGATGAATTTTTGCAATTTTCGAATTTGATTTCGACGATCCAGTGAACGGCTGGAAATGGGACTGGCACCATATTTTTTACCGCCCGTTGTTACATACGAGGAGAAATTTAATGAAAAAAATTCGTTCGGTTTTTGATATTTCTTTTAGAAATTGCGTAAATTTCGAACACAAATTACGTGAAATCTACTCATTTTATAAATTGTACATGACCTTTTTTAAAGAGCTGATTTGTTGTTTAAAGCAAAACTCGCTCTCTTAAATTTTGTAGTTTTGATATTGTTTCGAAAATACAGAGATTGCGCTGAAAATAGGACTACCACCATATTTTTACCGGCCCTTGATACAGATACAGAAAATTTAAAGAAAACATTTTGAGCAGTTTGTTTAGTAAAATAGAATTTGCATAAATTTCAGACACAAATTACGCGAAATATACTTTTTTTTCCAAAAAAAATTGTATATAACCGTTCTTAAAAAGCTGATTTTATATAGCAGACTTTTTCGGAGGCAAAAATCTCTATCTTCAATTTTGTAGTTTTGAAGCTGTTTTTTTTTTCGAAAAATCTGAGAGTTCGCAGAAAATGGACCTAGTTCCATTATTTTTAACTGGCCTTGATGCATACGTGCAGAAACAGTTGGAGCGGATTTTTAAATTAAATTGTTTAAAAAATATTGCCTGTATCTCGCGCAAAATTACATGAAAACAAAAATTGATTTCTTTAAGAAAAATTCTCAATATTTTAGTTGTAGAAAGACGTCCCCAAAAAGTTGCACTTTTGCAATTTTCGAAAAATCTGTACTTCAACGAACATGAGACCTACACCATTCTCTTAAGCGACCTGTACACTATTCGAGGACGAAGTGTAATCTAAGAATTTGGAGCCATTTTTTATTAAAATTTGAAAGTTTTTGAGGCATCGTGTAAAGTACCCTCAAAAATCAAAATATCCGTTGAAACTCCCAAATCCTTCCGTTCGTTCAGATCGATCGTGGAATATTAGTTTTGGAGAAAATCGGCTGAACGGTTTAAGCGGTAGCGTTCACCACAGATGCACAGACAGAAAGACTGTTTGCCGTGCATCGATTTTTGGTATCAAGGGCCCACAAAACAGGGATTCTGGCTAAAGCACGTGTTAGAGGAAGTAATGTATTATAAATAGATATACGATTGATCCAATTTTTCGTTACCGGGGCCCACCAATAAGAGTTTTTCGGCTGAAAATTCCTCGGTTTCCGCCGCACGGTTACATAATTCTCTCGTCTTACGAAGAAAGCGCGAGAAATAAATTAAAGAATCAAATTTTAGGCATAAAACAACAGAAAACTAGTTAAGAGACGATTTTCGAAGAACTATTTCACTAAAGAAATGTGTATTATGATTAGAACCTAATTAGCAAGACTAAACAATGTTTCTCCTAGACCTTTAATAGCATGTATCACGATCTGACTGAACATCACATCAAGCTTCTGTGCGGCGTCGTTACTGGTGTGTACCGGTGTTTCTTCTCAGTTCTCGGAACAGTGTACTCGATAATCTACTTCTTGCAGAGACGCGCTGGGATGTGGGACACGCCGCAGGCAGCGGCGCGCCGAGGCGGTGTCATTCACTCCCGCTCGCAGCCGTCAAACCACTGTCGTTGAGGAGTCGTGCTTTACGTGCTGCGCTTCTTGCTCCAGACTGTACCTGCTCGGTTATTGGATATGCGGCACCCTCTTCTGAACCCTTGTCACTTGTCAGCTGGTGGGCGATGTTTTGTGGCCCAAGGCCTGCGCCGCCTCTCCGGAGAGTATTCAGTGTCTCCTTCTTCTTTCGTAAATGTTGGTGCTGGGGCGCAACGTTCATTCTCTTGTTTAATCCTCTTGTAGAGAACTTTGTTTAGTCATAAAGCACTTGGGAAATGAGGCCTCCATCTCAATAAAAATCCTTGTTAAAGTGGGACGCTTAGTATTGTTTATTCTACACTTTCGATGTAAATGTTAGATTGAAAGTAGTGAGAAAATTTATGAGTTTTTGATTTAACGAAAACTTATTTTTAAAGTTTTAGTAATTAATTAAAAATAGTGATCATATATCCCTGCGTATTAGAATACAACAATACGTGGATACATGTAATTATAAAACGCGGATTATTTGTCATAATGTACCCAATTAATTTTGTCTTCTTATTACTGCACCTATGCATTTGAAATTGATTGTGAATCACTGTTGTTGATCCTGAAAACGATGATAAAAAGTTGATGATGGAAATACGAAGACAAGGGAAAGGGACGGTCGGCGAGTGAGAAACACTGTCCCAAACCCTATTTACTGTAATTGTCCTATTAGTTGTTCGGGATTTGAAAGGAAAGAGAAAGGGTTGACAGATGCACAATATATAAAGGAGATACAGGTGAAGACGGAAATACCATAGCCCAATGATGAACACAATAATCGCTTCTGTTCTAATTATTGTGATCTTGTCCCATCTTGCGAATGAGTTTGTGTAGTAGACACTTCACCATTCATTATAATTCTACTACATCACGCACTACACTTGTACGAATCACAGCCGTAGGTGTAAGCTTGACGGCAGCTTTGGAAGCCGTTTCCTGGTATCAGATTTCAAGAGCATCTTGTAGTATAAGTGTGCTTGAAAACATTCACATAAGACTGCACTTCAGCGACGTGACGTATCACGTCATAGCTCAACGTTGGCGCCAAGTCAAAAAAGAGAAAACGAATGATGATGTCAAAAGGAATGATGAGTAATCAATGTTTCCCAACCTTGTAGTCATCGCGGTGTCGTTGATTTCTCTCTTCAAATCACAAGGACCCTTTTGGGAAACACAATTATTATGAAAGATTTATTATTCGATACGAACGATGTTTTTTGCAGGTTTTTCTTGTAGTATCCAATCAAAAGGAAAACATAAAACGTTTTTTTCAATACAGGTAAAAAGAAGTCCCAAAAGCAGCCGAGTCGTCGAATATCCACTGGGAGTTCCTCTTCCGTCGCACAGGTCGTCGTCGTAGCCGATCACCACTCTACACACCTCAAGTCACTCGCCAGAACCCAGTCACTAACACCGTCGCTCGCTGTCTGCCCTGGCGTCTGGTCTGCGCCCGCTTATAGCTCGCTAGGGCTAGCGGCCCACCGGCTAGCTGCGGAGTAGGGGCGGTGGCAAGTCCCTACCCGCTTGCTCGGGCGTGACGGCCGCGCGCGAACAGCCCAGGCCGGCCCGCAACGGTCGCCTTCCTCTCCCGTCGGGGGCGGTAACGCCCAGCTGACGTCGCTCGGCGGCGGCTCTTTCAAATGCGCGCGGGCGGTCACGACACTTCTATATAGGTTTCACGGTGATTTGTTTCACTCCAGAATTGTGTGAAATCATTAAAGTGTTTATTTAATCTTGCGAATTGTCATTTTGCAGTTTATTTGTAGAGCATAATGTAATAACAATTCAATACAATACAATAACGATTCCGAAGCGGGAAGTCCAGCGATCGAGTTTAGGCGGTTGCGGATTTTCGAATCTAGCTAGTATATAGCTTGGTCGGACAGCGAAAGCTTAGTATTCAACCACTGAAGGAGATCTCTAGCAGCCGGCTTTTGTGCTCGTAGTCTTCCGGTCGTGGTTTCTTCAAGCAACAGCAAGGAAACGGCGAAGCAGTACCTTTACAAATGGCCCACGGACCACGCGCAATCTGTCTTTTCCCAACAGACCAGTCGGGAGTTTAGAGGAGTTGAGAACTTGTCTCGGCTAAGGCACTACGCTGTAGGAAAGAGATACCTTCGGAGAAACATCACAAGCCGTGGAGGTCGGCGGCGAACCTCACGTTTCAGTGGGGTAGGAACACTACAATCCCCGGGATATAACATTCTCTACAATCACGAGACTCATCGCCTAAGTAGTTGACTCTCCCGGAATCAATACACAACCTTCTGATGAAAGAATCTCTCAATTGATTGAGTACAGTGAAACCTGCTGAAATGGCCACCTCTACTAATAAACTTTTTTTTTTTTTTGTGGAACCGATTGATTTTTCCATAAGACATGTAAATATTTCATTTTTACAGTGGTCATCTAAGAACATGTAGTGAGTGAGTAGAGTGTAGCGTACGTGCGTGTGTGTGTAAGAAAGGAGTGAGGACAAGACAAGGAAGAGAAAGGAAAGGTTGCACGCAGTCCATGGTATGTTTGTTAGGGGACTACTCCGGCATTTTTGTCGTGATAATCGAAGAAACCGCGTAAAACTACCGATCAGAGCCGCCTGCTCACAGAATCCTCGACCAGACAGCGGCTGAATACGATCTAGCTATCGAGCGAGTGTCGAAAATCCTGTCACCGTTGGCGCTCGAACCGTACGTAGGACCTCCCCGTTATAGGCACTGCAGTGACATCAATTGACGCCCTGATCACTGGCGGATCCGGGGGGTGGGGCATGCCCCCCCCTAGAGACCTAGAGTTTTCGTTTACCTTCCCTTACTTGTCAAAATTAATTTAAATATTTGTTTGTGTCCGAACTATGTCATTATTTATACAATAACATTGTTTAGTATCGTATCGACAGTCCACACATAATATAACATATAATAAGAAATGTGTTTGTTTTTGAGTCCAAATGCGGGCTAAGGCGGGTGCTGCGCGGTGTGGTTGCAGGGCGCATGGGCTCGCGGTCGCAGGGCGTGCGCGCCTGGAGCGCCTCGCCGCGCGCCTCCCCGACCTTCGGCCGCCGCCTCGTGGGCTCCGCGGCGCGCGTGCACGGCCGCCTCGAGCTCGCCTGCGACGTCTTCGGCTCGCCCAACCCCGCCGTCTCCTGGTACAGGTGAGGCACAGAAAATGAGAGTCAAAACTCTCAAAGTACAGGAAAGCCTCGTTCACACGAATTCCAAAGGACCGAAATAATCGGAGTTCGGGCTATCTGAGTATTATAAATGTCTGTATTACCGTCATCCCTCGCTGAGACCGAAGTTTTTTGTTCGTGTTACGGCGAAATTCGTGTTAAGCGAGTTCGTGCTAACGAGGGTTTACTGTACTTGCATTTACATTTAAAAGATAACTTTTTCTATTCAAATGTTTCTAATATTATTGTTAATAATAATTCTACTTTAATTTACACATTATATTATTTTCCTTCCATGAACTTATAGAATCTGCTTGCAACTCAAATGCTATTCGACATTGTAAATTTTTTCGTTTAAAATGTGTACTTGAATCATATTTTATTCTGTGTGGTTATTGTTTTGTACGAATTTATATAATTTCGAGAAAGTTGCTTTTTAAGAGCAAACAAAAAAATTCTTGTTTTCTCAACTGATAGTCTCTGAAAATGCTCCTCATAAATGTGAAATAATGTCTGTCTCACGTGTCTGTGTGAAAATTTGCTAAGGAATGGCCGCAGATACAGTAAGGCAAAAGGTATTGCATTTGAAGAAATTATTTGTATTCTTTTCAGATAAAAAGAAATAAACAGAAGCCCTATATTTTACGATTACTTAAACAATTTGACTATCCTTGTCTGAACTCTCTTATGTTTCAACAAAATTATCAGGATTTCAAATTGTTTTCTCCCATCGTTACTAACCGTTGTGAAATTGGCGTTTCCTTTAGAATATTATATAGGATTGAAAGAATTATTTCGCAAAATAAAGTATTCTTTGATTCGCGGATAAACAAAATTGTTAATATGTTAGGATTTTATTGTTTAAAAATGAGTCAAAGAAAAGTATAATTGGACAAAGAACATCAGTGAATTGATTTTGTAAAAAAAGCTTTGGTACTTTATGAAAGTTCAACGTGAGTTCTGGAGTTCAGTCGATCTATTAATGTTTTCTCAATTTCCCTCCTTTAGAAGAGATATCAGAGATATCACCTATACTAATCCAAGAATATATCTTTGAATGATACATCCTTCATTAAATGGGTTAATTAGGATACCATTCATTTTTAAATACCTATTTTCAGTGCGGAAAAATATTTCGTCGCAGTTATAATTCCTTTTTACTGATCTCTGAAGTTAAGATAATATAAAATATTAAGATTATAAACAAGGTTGAAAATAATAATTTTTCTGACATTAAGCTAATAGTATAAATATAAAATATACGAATAATTTCAAATTATTCTAGTTATTAGCAACTTCCACATTATATCGATCCTAAGCTATCTATATCCTGTGTGACGTCATCGGAGTGTACAGATTTCTCGCGCAAACTCTTACTTCCCGGGCTACTATTGTCCGATTTAAATATAGTGACTGGTGACAGATCATTTGCTGTGATGCGATTCTCCAGTCGGGAGCTTCATTACCAAAAATTAAAATCATAACGAAGTTCCAGATTGCAAAACCGCGTCTGCCTGATGATCTGTCACAAGTCACTATATGTGATGCCGAAAACTAAAGGAACCATATGCCGCAAAATTTCAAAATTGAGTTATTTATGCCAAATTATAAACAAATAAAGTCTTAACAATGTGGTGTAAAAGTTTTCAAAATAGGTACTAATTTGGCAAATTTATGGCAGTTTGAATGTATGTCATCGGAAAAAGGAGTTTTAAGAAAAACGCGTTTAAACTTTCGTAATTTAAAAAATTAAAATATTTTCAAATATTAACATTCTTAAGAAATGAAATTAGTTTAACAATTGTTTTTGGAATGATTCTTTACAAAACTCAATACAATGAAAAAATAAATAACTTTGGTGCGGCGTCCACGCATTCCCTTTGGGGGGGGGGTTGGGGCGGCGCCGGGCGGGGCTGCTGCGCAGGGACGGCGAGTTGGTGGGCAGGCCCGGGCGGCTGCGCGTGGAGCCGCTGGAGGCGGGCGACGCGGGCGTGTACGCGTGCGTGGCCGCCAACGAGGCCGGACGCGCGCGCAGCGAGGCCCGCGTGCGCCGGCCGAGGACGCCCCGCCGGCCGCCGCCCCGCTGCCGTCGCTCACCCGCGCCCCCGAGGGCGCCCCGCTCGAGCTGGTGGCGCGCCTCCAAGGTACGTGCACGCCGCGTGCGTTCCTTGCTTATTTCTTGGTTTGGTTTGGATTTTTCGTGATTCCGGGCGCGTCAACTGCTTTGGTCATTAGTCCCGTTAGTGTAGTGCATTTTTTTCTCGGGAGATGTCGGTGGTCTTCCCCCGCTGGATGGCGATATCCGGCGCCGACCTACCGTCGGCTAGTGGGGTTTCCCCCTAACCAGGACTCTCCCACCAGCGGGGAACCGCCCCAGCCGGGACAAGCTTTAAGCTCCCGACCGGTCTCCCGGAATATGTGTTAGTGTAGTGCATGTTAGTGTAAGTGTGTGTGTAAGGGGGAGAGGATAGGACAAGGATGAGGAAGGATAGATCGCGCGCGGTCCGTGGCCCGTTTGTTAAGGTACTGCTCCGGCATTCGCCTGGTGTTGATCGAAGAAACACGGAAAACTACCGATCAGAGCAGCCGGCCGCTAGAATTCTCCTCCAGGCACCGACTGAATTCGACCTAGCTGAAGAGCTAGAGTCGAAAATCCTGCCGCCGTCAGGACTCGAACCTAGGACCTCCCGGTCAGAGGCGCTGCAGTGACATCAGTTGATGCACTGAGCTACCGTTCCCGTGCTAATTTCTTGATTCCGGACGCGTCAACGGCAATGGTCGTTGTTCCAGGAAGTGGACTGCATGCTTTTATTACAGAGCGGATGTTATTCTCCCGCTGGGGGTGAGATCCGGTGCTTACCTATACGTCGACTTCCTGTTATCCCCATCTAGGTATCTCCTACGAGTCCATGCCGGGACTGCCCCTACCCTTGCCTAAGCTTTCGACTGGTCCCTCGACTTGCATGGTAGTGTAGTGTATATAAATGTAAGTATATGTAAGTAAGGGTGAGGATAGAACACGGAAGAGAAAGGAAAGACAGCGTGCGGTCCATGTCCCGTTTATTAGTGTACATCTGCGGGATTCGCCTGGTGTAGATTAGAGAAACAACGGAAAAATATCGATCAGAGCAGCCGATCGCTTTTTAAGTAATACAGCATAACGCTTATTTCTTTGCCGAGTCATACACCAGCGAACGTGACACAGGATCCTTCGCGGGCTTAGTTGCGAGAGCTTGGCCCCTAGACTTCTCACCACACACGTAGTACTAACCGACCTCGAGTTAGGGTCCGGGTTGTGACGTGAGAAGTGAGTGCAAGGGGTGGGAGCTCGGAACTTAACTTCTCCGACATCCTCAAATATAAACATCATGAGGAAAAAATATATCCTTTCGCTGTGCTAACATACTTCAATACAGACGAGTAATATACTCAATTCTCCTCCCTTTCGGCGGAGAGCGGCCTGGGAGGATATGATGCAATAGGTTGCAGCGTCTTGTCCATTGAAAGATGTTCTTACTACAGCTTTACAACACGTGAATTAGCGGTGTGTTTTTCGCCACCCTCCGAGCAGAGTCGTAAGGAGGCTCCGGCCAGCCGAGCGTGACTCACGCACTCCAGGCAAGTGCGCGGCTCGGGTTGGCCGATTGATTTGGGGTCAGCCGAGCCAGGCTCACATGTGGATGAGCACAGGCGCGCGCAGTCTAAAACAACAGGGATCTATTGTACTAGGAAACACTTGTAAATAAAACGCAATACAAAACTAATGTTATTTCAACTGTAATGGTATAATAAATTCTATTGACATAATGTTGAACCATTTACAGAATGATTCGGAGAGCGCCTCCCTCAAATATCTTTTATCAAAGATCAAAATCAGGAATTGATCACAGTTACGGCAATAAAATGTTTTATTACGCAGGACTACACGGTCCCTTCCGAAATTTTCAGGGAGGGGGGCACGCCCCACCGCCCCCTCTCGTGCGTACGTTTAGGTATGTGAGCCACATTTCGCAAGACCGTCGCGAGTTATAAATGAATTCCCCACGTCATGCATGCCCTACGCCACTGCTCTCACTGCGAAGCCAAAGGGCTGATCCGGCGGCGTGTGGCGCGCAGGGACGCCGCCCATCGACGTGGTGTGGCTGAAGGACGGCGCGGAGCTGCCCGACTGCGAGGACTTCCGGTACGTGGACTACGGCGACGGGCGCGTGGCGCTGCGGTTCGCAGACGTCTTCGAGCAGGACTCCGGCGACTACAGCTGCGAGGCCTTCAGCGCCCACGGCGACGCCGCCACCAGCGGACGCCTCGTCGTCCAAGGTACGCCTTCTTGCTTCTTCTCCGCCTTCAGCGCCCCTCACGAGCGGGCAATTTGTTTTCTCCTTAGGTGTACACTATGTTGCTGCCTTACGGCTTAAGCAGCTAAGAGGAGGGAGCTTCTCTTAACATTTAACTAAAAACTATCTTAGTTTCAGCTTAATCTAATTATGTAGTGTGATAAGTAAGCGCTTTGGCATACCTAACTTGAGTCCAAAAAAAATTTTTTTTTCTTAATACTGCCTGGTGTCTTTTCTTCTTTCTCGGTAACTTTTCATATACATTTTCATTCACTCATCATTCATACTTATTTCATCATTAAATGCGAGTACTTAAACATTCATTCATCCCATTCACTCACACTACACTTAATAACGAAACACATTGTTCACCACGGCACTGACTTGACTCAAAGTCGAAGGTAGGTCGCGCATTTGCTTTTGGCTTCTTTCTATTTTTCTTGTTTATCTGTTTATGGATTTAGCGTTCAGTCACCTATTACTATAGTGGAGAAAATTTATTTAGGCATGGTCCATCCCCTTTCTGCAGTCTGCTCGGCCTGGCATGGCCGAGCCGAGTATGCCCCTAGCAATATGCAGACGTCAATGATGGCCGATTACTTCTAGTGTTCAGAAGTAACGAGAGAACAGGCGACGCAGAAGACAATGGGGACGAAATTTCGAAAATTATATTGAGCTGCCTAAATTTATTCTTTTTTATCAAATGGTAAATGTGATGTGCGATCGCTCGCACGTGATTTGGTAGTATCCGCTCCTCCATCCCTCTTGCCTACTATTCTATTCTTTGAAGTCAGTTTTACTAGAATATTGTGGTTTATGAGAGACGTTGATGTAACTACACTTGCGGTATTACGAGGAAAGAACGAACAAGGAAATGTCTCTATGGCTCTTTTGCGGTTAATTTAACTAACTTCTCTGATCAATGACAAAAATTAAGAGAACTACTTCAATGTTAATTCATAGAACTATTCGAGTACTAGATTGTTCCATTTTATGATTACTATCTCCAACGGCCACTTGAAAGTTTTAGAAAACGTTTGCTTATAAAATAGCACTGTTTGACACTTAAGAGGCGCGTAGAATTAAGCATTATATATACATTATAAAATTTATACGTGCAAACTTGTGGATGAGCATTGAAGCATTGTATGTACTAGGCCTGTATTATATTTAAATACTGTAGATCACTTTCTAGATTCTTCTTCTACCTCTTGTAGTTGGACTAGGTTGAAATTTTATTAAAACGTTCTATTTTAAAAAAGGACGGAACAAAAAAGGTCCATGAAAATCGAAAAACAAATTTCGATTATATGCAGAAAACATGTAGTGTTTTAGTGGAAACTCGGTTATTTCCACACTGGACTGGACTGTCCGAAGTAAATCGGAAAAGAAATAATATTTATCTTATCAAGGGCCTACGAGTTACATTGCGCAAAGCTGATGTGTGTTCCGAATTATAATGTTCGGGGAAGATATGTATCCAAGACTCGCTCTTCTAGAATAAGAATTACATTAGAAAATAAGCATACGAAGTGTACGCAGAAGTGTCAATGTGATGTGCGAAGTTAATGTGACGTATGAACGTTGAGTGTTCCGAGCCATTAGGGATTTGCTGGCTATGCGACTTATTTATGAATATTTGAAATATAGCATCAACGAAACTAAATCATTCATCAACGTAATTGCAGCAGTGTAATATCAGCTTGGCATGCATCGGTCGAATAAAAAATATTTGAATACTTCCGGCACAGTACTTTCCGAGTGAGGTTTACTACTGCCGATGGAAGCGTTAACATTATAATCACGTCCCGTCTTCCCGCGAAGAGCAAACAATGGCGGCTGATTGCCTCTCAACTCGCGCGCTCGTAAACGGGATTCGCTCCATTGTTCCTCTTCCGTTCCGCCTGGACAAGTGTTCCGAGGAGTACACAGACATTCCTCTTTGCATTACAAATTATAGTTGAGGGAATTGTGGTAGGTTGTTCATAATGTTCAGCTTACTTTTCATTTCTCGTAGAAAAAACTGCAAGGTGGAAATGGGTAGTTATGTAGTTGTTAGGCAAATGGAACAGTATAATTTTCTAACGCAAGTCATGTAACAACTAGCCTCAAAGGAGTGAATGGATCATTCGAAAGAAAAGTCGGTAGAATACAAAAATTGGTAATTTACTATGCCGAATACATAGAATAAATAAAGTTATGTAAAGCTGCAAAAAAACGATGTCAAGATTTTTACGGAAACACATATTTGGGGGTAGCTGACACCGAAAATTTGTTTTATTTATTTATTTTACGTCAAAACAGTTAACAACTGTGCACGACGTGCTATGGGAAGAATTCTGTGGACGTTTTCAAAAATTCTGTGATCATATTACTAAGGCATATACTAATTGAATTTTGAATACAGAAACAAAATGAGCGTTTTTTTTCAAGGACAAAACAACAAAAGTAGTCGCTCCGATGTAATAAAATCTATTTTCAAGAGCAAATAAGCAATCAATTTGGGCTCTTATCCCACGTCATGTACTTCGTCAAGGAATACAACTTTCTGCCACGACAACATGAAAACGATAATTTGAATAACTATATTTTCCAATGAATTCTAGAAGACGTGCACAGATAATGAAGTTACATTTATATTCAGAAGCAAAACAAGAAGCCATCTCAGCATTTACTCAAAGGGTCAGAAACCTCTGATCGAGATGGTCGTCATTGACCCAGAGGCTGTGGTATATGACTTGTTGGAGAAATATACAGTCCAAATGGTATATAATACATTAAATATCACTGTTAAAATTAATGTTACTTTTTTGGGCTCAGTATAGTCTATAATTGTATCGAAATAGTTATACAGCAGAAACAATTTTACTCGGGATTTAAACTTTTCTATCGAATTTAATCGTTTAATGTCATCTGGCAAAGTTTTGTAAAATAATGTACATATATTGTTTGTGAATTTTTTGTAATGAGCTGTTGATATTTTCACCTGCTGTATGATGACTACGTCAAGTGTTATAGGCATCGGCGTTTGGTAAGAATATATTTCCGCCCTTAAGCAAGTCATTTTTGACAAAAAACACTGATTCGTAAATCAACAGACAAGGTAATGGTAAAATGTCTAGATTCATAAAGAGAGGCTTACAAGAATCACGTGGGTGGGATTGGGTTATTATTCGTACAATACTTTTTTGTAAACTAAAAGTCTGGGAGCTATAATATGTATTTCCCCAGAATATTATGCCATATATCAAGCGGGAATGAACATTCGCGAAATATACGCAACGAACAGTATGAAGGCTGACGGAATTTGGAAGAATTTTGAACGCGTAGCATAATGAACTTAATTTTGTATTAAATTCATTTAAATGGACGTTTTATTTGAGGTTTGACTGAATTGAGAGGCCTAAAAATTTGTTGTCTTAAAGTCAGTCATTGGTACATCGTTCATTTTCAATGGAGTACAGTATTGTTTATTTGACATGGAAAACTGCATTAATCTGTTTTCTTTTTATTTACTATTAATTTGTTATAACGGAACCAGTTTAAAAATCTGATATTGTACTATTTACGGTTTCTTTATTGCAAAGAATATTCGTATCAACAGCAAAGAGAACTGTTCTTCCGTTTCGAATCGTCGTCATAACGATTACATATAGTAGGAAGAGAATAGGGCCTAAAATCGATCCCTAAGGGACTCCACGTGCAATTGGCAAAGAGTCAGAATGGTGGGTGGTATATAATGTTCAATCATTCCAAGTAAGGTATTTCTACACTCTGAGAACGTTGTTAAAGGTACGAACACAACCAATCTAAGACAATACCACTGATTCCATATGAAGGTAATTTTGAAAATAAAATGTTATGATCAATGACGCCAAAAGCCTTTGAAAGATCTAAAAAATAATCCAATAGGTGTTTCATTTTGATCCAACGACGAGGAAACATTGTTAAGAAAAGAAAATATGGCTATTTCCGTAGATTTTGATTTTCTAATTCCATGTTGGCAATCTGAAAGCGCGTAGTGTTTGCTGAGAAAGGTATTTCGTACGTAAAAATTCGTACGTAAAAAAAAGTCTCTCTAATATTTTTGAAAAAACTGACAGAAAAGAAATTGGTCGATAATCTTGAATTTAATTTTTGTTACCTTTTTTTAAAAGTGGCTCTTAGACGTTTCAAAAATATCTGGAAAAGCGTTGGTGCATAAGGATGCATTAAATATGAGTTAACGGGTGTATAATGGCAGGAGCACAGGTCTTTAAAAAACAATCCGGAAAATCATCTAAACCGACCTACTATTTATTTTTTAGTTTACCGATGATTTTGAGAATTCGTAGGAAGAAGTTTCGGAAACGAACATCGTGTCTAAATTTTTGGGGGGAAATGTCTGATGTTGAACTTTGTGGCCGAAGACCCTTAGTGAGATCGGCAGCAATTCTCGTAAAGTATTGGTTAAAGAGATTAGCCACTGTTGCCGGATCGTTCACATTTCTATCACCATATTTTAAAACCTTATTTTTTACAAGGTATCTAGTTGATTTGATTTTGTATTTTTTATTATATTCTACATTGCTTTTGTTTCGTTATTTGAGCTCAAAATATCCAGATTTTGTTTCATAATGTTAGCCAGCTTTATGACTTTTCTTCACAATGATTTGTATTTTTTAAAGAAGAGGAGGAAATCTTCAGATGCGTTGTTTATAAATGAAAGAATGAATTTGCTTGTTTTGACGTGATGCCTAATCCCTTGTGTTATCCAAGAATCCAATATTGCGTGAAATATTTAATTTTCTTTTTTGAAGAGATGTTAAAAATGAAATGAAAGCGTTGAAAAAATTATATTTATTGTTTGTATTAACAGTATTACAAACTGCATCCCATGACTCCTGCATTAAGTAATAAATGAATAGTTTTATTTTACTTTTAGTAAATCTACTCATACGTGTATTATTTATTGTGCAAGTGTTCCTATTTCTTATAATTGTGAGAATTTGTGCATCGTAGTCACTATATCCTACATCTTTTGTTTCAACTTCATATCGAGTCGTAGTTTTGTTAATTATAATTTGATCGATTGCCTTCATTGAATTGAGTGTGATCCGTGTGGGTACATTCATTGTAATATCTAAACTGAAAGAATTAATTAAATTAAAAAAACTATTCTTTCTCACAAGATTCGACCAGGAAATCAATGTTGAAATCTCCTCATACAACAATGGATTCAAAAGAGCGATTGCTGACTATTAAGTGTTACCTCCAGTTTTTCTAAGAACAAAATTTAATCTGCAGCTCTCTTTGTTGGAGACCTGTAGATGCAAAGTAATATCATTTTTAGCGAAGGAAGATGTACAACAAATTTCGAAAACATTTTCAACGGAGTACACGTTGTTTTTTTTTTGTTTGTTTGTTTTTATAGAAACGGCTATCTTCCCGTTTTTCTAATAACAACATTAGAGCCTAAATGAATCTACACAATATTTTCTCCAAAATGAATATTATCAGATCGATCTAGCCGAACTCGAGACTCTGGGAATCCGATAATTTTAATTTAATTTTTGGGAGCACGTTGCACTGTCGAAATTAAAAATTTCTTCAAAAATGATATCATTTTTTCTTCAACATTTTGTTCCAATAAAAACAGTTTGTTTAAAAATATGACAAAGTCCGATATTCATTAATGAATATGAAAGGTAACAAAAGTAAATGATCGTGTGAGAGATGATGTTGTCTTCATAGGACTTTTAACAAAACGGTTTGCGGAATAGACATTGCAATGTTTGTACTCTTCTGTGATATTTTCTTTAGGATTTACTAGTTTCGTGGAAATGTGTTATTAATGAATGTGAGGTTGATCATTTTTAAAAGTATAGAAACATTCAAATATGTTGCGTTGTCAACTAATTCTGCTGAATGTCCGTGAGAAGTATAGATTTAGCGTTGGTATCGTAGGCTTCCGCGGCCAGAGTCACGATATGGGCTGTCCGGATGTCGCCGCGTCGAAGGCTGGGGTGCTGACGTTTCGACCGACGTATCTCGGTCCTCTTCAGGGCTGTACGCCGTATAGCCCTGTCTGTAGCCGTACGCTGTACGGCGTACAGCCCTGAAGAGGACCGCGATATGTCGGTCGAAACGTCGGCACCCCAGCCTTCGACGCGGCGTCACCCGGACAGCCCAGATCATAGATTTAGCGTTGTTAAGCACAATACTGACCGTGTTTGCTACAGAAAGATCAGTTTCCTACGAAGTAGGTTTTAGAAGATAGAAAAACGCAAGTAGATTGATGACTTTTCAAGAGATGGCTATGTCATATAAATTTTGATATACATTTTATAACGGAACTTTATAGATAATACGAAAAAGTATGTAATGTGATGAAGCACCATAAGTTTCCTTTTTTGGAAACGATGTATTTCTCTTGTGGCTATAAATAGTCTAAACCGAGAAAACAAACAGTCATGCCCGGCCGACCTGCATAAGGTTTATAAATGTAATCGATACTTTCACCTTATTTTCAATTCTACAGATGGAAGAGATGCCATGACTAAGACTGTTCCAAAATAACTGAAATGATTTTGTGCCTGTGATATTTGATACAAAGTTATTATTAGAAAATATAATACCTCCAAACAGTAACGAAACCTTGGCAGGTATCAAATATCCCTAATGATAAGTGAGGAATATATAAGATACCCTTTGGTTGCACATCAGCTTGGCTCCTTAAATAACTAGTTTCACATTGTTTGGAAGATTTGCACTGAGAAAAAAAAAACGGCCGAAAACCACTGTAGGAATTGTGCTTTCTTGCGAACGTGAAATGCTATAAAAATAGGCCCAACCAAATGTCAATCTTCTGTAATGCAAGTATTACAAAGTCGGGCCCAGTTATGTTGGAAATGGAGAGCAAAATGTATATACTTATCAAAAGGTAAGATCGCTTGCGGGCATAAATCCTTATCTCTTTCACTCTGGAAATTTCATGTTTGTTTTACTCGATCTTTCAAATAAGTTAAGTCAAACACAAGAAGATTTTAGCTTATTATGTGATCCAACACTCCCTAATTGATCTTTGCAAGCTGCTTTTTTACCCCCCCCCCCCGATACATAAATGGAAAGTATGATTCACATTATTATTTGTTGTACGGTTTCCTCAGTAACGCCAACTTCTTACGTTCCCAATCTCAGACGTTTCCTGAACGTTGCAATATATATTCCGCAAACAAGATTGGATGTTTTTCTGTTGATACTTCTATTCCCGAACCCGGAACAAACTCAAAGGACATCATACACATTCCGGATACGGATAAGTTTTTACGTTAGTTGTATCCATGAGTTGAATACGAATCGTTCGTTACCAATCGTTGTCCCCATCCAGGTAAGTACCAGAGTGTGTCCACAACCCCATGAGTAAAACTGTCGCAAATGACACCCGTCACTTGCTTATTTCCGTCAGAATACAAGTTCGTACTTGATCTACACTGAACGCGTGTGTACTAAACCTGTGCCGGGTACAGCTTTGTTAAACCTGAAAATGTGAAAGTTGTTTCGTCAACACGTCGTAGTAAATCCGGACGAGAAAAATTGTGACGTATCCCGAATGTGGAAGAGCCTCTTTAAAAGAAAATGTTCAGTCACATTGTTTCTAGTGCATGGTATTCAAAGTTACATTGCAATGTGAACCAGACATTATACTACCTGAGAATATGTCGGTCCTGTCAAACAAAATAATTCCTCTTATTTTTTTATATAATTATGCATGAAATTTTCATTAGTGTTATAAGTGCCCATTAACAATCCGTTGAACAATTTCGAAAAATGGTTATATCGGTGTATTAATGAACTATGAGAATGATTTAACATTTAATTAATAAAACAAGGACCCTCCTAAATGTATACTCCCAGCAATATGGTCAACAATGAGCTAACAGATGTCCAGCATTCACTTATTGTTCTTTTCATTTCACAGCATTTCACAGAAATGATGGTAGAGTACAACCATCCGACGTGTTTATCTGTTTTGTGACCATATATTGTACGCAGAACATATTCCAACTTAAAAATTCTTTGTAATTTTAATAACTCCAATCATCCTAAAGTTAATCTAACCATGAACATCCTGACATTTTTGTTCGTACAGGAACCAAACTGAAGCAAGCCCAACCTTGCGTCATGTATACTTTGGCGTCAGAACAGTAGCCTAAATACATTAGATTACTAGAATACGGAGCGTCCTGAGTCCACACTAGGCGGCTACAGCTCCAACATCGAGATAACGAATGACCACAACTCATTTTATTTTTTTTTTTATTTTTAAATTGAGCCTGCCGACAGGTTCAAACTAACTGCTTCGTGTCAGTACAAGCCGCATTTTCCACAAAAACTGCTTAGAGGTAACGCCAATCATATATGAATTTTCATCTGACAATGGAACGATTCCCTGACACATCTGTTCCTACGTGAACCAGACAAAAACATCTCCAGCAGCCCAACCCTCGCGTCACACGCTTTCACGTCAGGCCTTTACTCCGCGCCGCCCGCTTCCAGTTCAGCAAGAAGCCCGCGCCGGTGGCCGTGCGGCCCGGGAGCGCCGCGGCCTTCTGCGTGCGCTGCCAGTGCGACGCCCCCGTGCGCCTGGCGTGGCGCGTGGCCGGCCGGCGCGTCGACGACGCCTGCCCGCGCTTCCAGGTACGCCCCTCGGCGCTGCCCCTGCCGACGCCCCCGCGCTCCCTCGGAGTGGCCCCCTTTGTGTGCCTGCGCAGCGGCCGGCGCCCTCAGAAATGTTGATGAAGCCGATTACGCCGCACCTTCCCGCATGACATTCCAGAATCGCCCAGGATACTTTTATTATTCGTGTGTCATTTTATTTTTTAAATACGGTCAGTAAATTGTAAACATGTAAGTGGCTTGAGGAAAATTAATACTTCTTGATTTTATTGTAATTTTTTTGTTTTCCTCTGTGAGTTTGCTGTTTTCGACTTCTATATCTCGTTATTTTTTTTTTTTTTTTTTTGTTAGTGTGTCGTGTTGTTGGAGAGGCAGCCTGAACACCATTCTCCCTTCCGCATACCAAGCTGCATGGATGGGACTCGTTTATCTTAACAATGCGATCGTTCGCGCCCGTGTGTATGAAGGGGGCGTAGGAGTTTGTTTGTGGTTACTATTTCCTGAGAATGTGCCTCTAAATCCATTTTGTTTACCTCTCATTCCGTGTGCAGTGACCGGTTTTAAACGACTGTGCTTAAATGTGACAGCCAGATGCTGCTACCACTACGCCGCAAAACAGGGAGCGCTTACATTGATCCGTGTAATTAGATGTTCTCCTGAAGGTGGCTAAATTGTTGTGGAGTGGATTATCTGTAGTTGAATATTCAGAATCCTTGCGTTTTACTTCTCGGGTGTTATTCGTAAATCGTAACAGTGCCATTTTAAATTTGTGATAAAAACGCTCTTGTGAAAAGCATTCTCACTCTGAATTGTGATATAAAATTGGTAATTAGTAATGTAATCTTGCTCAGTTAATGAAGTCTTATATTCCTGTGGACAGTTTTTCTCTTGATTAATGTTTCAACTTGCTAGAAATTCATAAACCCTCAAATAGATGTATGATCGGTGTTTTGTACCACGGTAAAGCGAGATTTCATGTTGATTAGGGTTTGGCATTGATAATTGTAGGATTATTTATTTAAAAGTGGAACCTTTTTGTATGGTCGTTTAAAATCATATTACTCAAGAAGTTATGCACATTTCAGAATTTGTAGATATTTGTCGTTGATATTCAAGTCAAAATAAAATTAATATTATGTACGAGCTTGTTATAAATATCACGACCAGGTTTTGATGACATTTTCACCGTAAGAAATGTTTTTTATCCGTGGCGTAAATATTGTATTGATTGTAGTATTAATTGTTTAGAATTTATTATCATATTCATAGTCGACGAGGACGTTTAAATGCTTCGTTTTGGTAAAGAATCTATCCAAATGAAGGTTGTTAATTTAGTAAATAAACCTGATATTATGAATTAGTAATAAAAATGAAAGTATACCTATATTTTGAAGTGCGAATTAGGACTTTCAAACTTGAGGAGTTGGAATCTTAACGCTGTGACCAACCCCTCTTCCCTGGTTCGAAAAATTCTCATGTGTATCTCTCATTAGATTATATGTTGAAACTCTTAACAATGTCTTGTCAGTCATATATTATAAAAAAAATTATGAGAGGAAAGCTACGGAAGAAATTCTTCTTATAAGAGTTCCACAGGAGAATTGAGTGCCTTTTAGCACCAGTTTCATGACGACGCAAACGGTCAGGTGCCTTCTGTTACGTCGAAGGATTGTTTATCTCGTTGAAGGGCTCCTGTCTGTAGAATCTATTAACGCTTAACCATCTAACAAATACCAGTATCTTTCCAGTAGTCGGCTAGTAAGAACGTGAACCAGATGATAACATGTAATCCACCAGTGAGAGTTCCAGTCGCCCACAGGAAGTATAGTCTTTCGCCATAGGACTGTATCAAAAACCCTAAGTTGCAGATATCCCCCTTTCACAATAGAAAATCAGTTTATTAAAAATTTCAACGGGAATAATAACGCCATTAATGTAAGCTATTAAATGGCATCCTTTAATTTTATTAGTTTAGTTGCTGTGCAAGTTTTATGAAATACATATAATTAAACATATTTCTGTTATGGAAAATTCTTCTACGAAATGAAGATCTCTGAATTAGTACATCATGTTCTTCAAAATATTACATTACATAAATGTGTTAACCATTCATTAAACTGTATTTGAAAGCTAGACCAACAATTGCACTACATTAGCATAATGGAAAATTTTTGAATCTGAAATTCATGCACGCCCCCTTAGGACAGCTTAACAAAATTTATTTCGGACTTACCACCAGTTCTTTTGAGGCAGACTGTACCTAACGACCTCCTCTAATTTGCCATCTTCTCTCTTGTATTGACACCCCCATTTTTAATGTATTAGTCTTGAAATTCGAAATAAGAATATTGATATTTTGTACGTTTTGTCTTGCATCCTGTTCTGTTTTACATGTATAGTATATGTCATTGCAAAAATTGCTCGAAAATAAAATTAAAAATCGCAAACGACATTCGGTGGGTATTATTGCGGACTTTATTTGTATTTTTATTAATATTTTTCGTATTAGCCATGAGTTACAATTGTGTCAACCCACTGATCTGGTATGCAAAGAAAACGAAAATTCGGTGCCCTGCTTTTCGAAATAAACAGACTCCGCTTCATTTGTCATCAACCAGAATCGTTTGTCAAAGTCAAATGTTCGAGCTCGAAAACAGCACACTAGTGAGTGAGAAGAAACATTCTCTTATATCGGTGCTTCCTATCCACTCCCGACTAGTGCCCTTCTAAGTATTTTTGAGAATGCCCGTAACAGTTCAATACGATTTGTTCCATGTAGTTGTTGTACAGCTACAATGTACAATTTTGTACAGCTGTCTCAAAATAGAATTTTCGTATTAAAGGCTTCGTGAATAGTTCAAAGGAAATTATCTTCGGATCTCTCCAGAAATGACTATGTAACGCTCTTTCAGTGAAGTTAGTAATAAATAAAAACAGCTATAGATAAATTATTAGTATCAGTAAAATTTATTTTTTTGTATTCAGTTCAAGCGCCTCTGATGGTGTAACAATTAAAATGTTTTATACCAGGGTTAGCTGTACGAACAGGGTCGAAGTTGTGGATTTTTTAGGGGCAATAATTGTATGCCTTCCTTCTTGGGAAACACATGTAAAACCGGCTGACTCACATCGCGTATTTGCGTGCACAACCTATATACTTTCAATATACAATATAATATTTTTATTTAATCGTTTCTGGCAAAGAGGAATAAAAAAACTGAAAATATACAATCGATAAAATGTGCTTCTGATGGTATAACGATCGGCGTATTGAATTGCCGGTTGGCTAATTTGGATTCACAGTCTCATAGTCATTCATAGTTGGGCCTCAAAAGAAATGCACGCTTGATAATAAATGAATTGAAAAACACCTGACATATGATATTGAAAATAATATCAATATAATATATCCAGATTATAAAGAAGAAAATCATGTAGTTGAATTCATTGAAATAAATTACAGTTTTGTTGGAAAATATAAACGACGGTTCATTTCTTTTTTTAATGGTTTTCTCGCCTCATTCTAATGATCAAGATTATATCTAGCGGCAATCATTTCAATATCTTAAACTGAACTCTCTGCCCAGGTTTAAAATATTCCAAACATATAAAACTCTATGTTCCCTACATAACTCACTACATAAATGACTTATTATTGCACTTTTTATTCGATGAAAATTTTATACGCTATGAGAGAAAAATGAAGAACCAGTACGGGAGCTAGTATCATCTCCGCAGCTTATGCTGATAAATTTTATAATGCTGGATTCCATTTTAACACATCGAGAATGAATGTCTGTAATCTACATTCCATACGCACTATCATATTTTCTTTCTTTCCTTTCCACTTCTTCCAATAGACGATATCTCGGACGCTTTAGGACAATTTGTCAACCCGTCAAAATGTTAAACATTTTAGTACCATTATTTCTTGTGTTTATAGATAGAATTATTTGATTGCCATCTTCATGACCATTTTCCCCAATGTTGCTAGAGCTAGGTTTGCTTGTTGCCTAATCTAACTGTCAGGTTATCAGATAGCGCACAGTACAACGTTCTTTTTACATGCAATCCATTGTTTTCGGTCGACGGGAAAGAAAAAAAATTAATAAAGTTTACCAGCCTCCTAAGATGGACCGGTAAAAATAAAGCAACCTTCTCTACTCCAATTTTGGCAATTTTCTCAAATAAAAGAAGCAGATAAAGTTACACAACACTTCAGGGGTAACATTCGATTACTATGGGTATTCGGAAAACAATGAAGTATATTGGTAACATGAAGCATAAAAAATTGCGCTTTCTCCGTCTGCCCACAATGGCTTACGATATCCAGCATAAAAGTAATAAGTCACTTTCTGAAAACACTAATCCTACTTATTAAAATGACTCCTATCCACTGAAAATGTACAAACTCCCAATAGAGCCAACTTGCATGATCCTAATTTTTCTATGCATAGAATGCGGTTTCTATGCATACGAGTGCGGTCCAATGTAGGCGCTGGTTCAAGTTCGGCAACGTTTCCTTGCATTCTAAATAATCATTATCCTAGTCGTAACTCCGTTCGCTACTAGCTGATGATGTGGCTTCAGGCCTGCCCTCTTATCACGTCTCTAATACCGTGAAAGGAGCGTAACCAAAACCATGGCTGAAACGGAGAACGGTAGATCTAACGTAAACGGCTTCAGAAGTAAGAGCACAACATACCAGAACAAAGATAGTTTTTTGCTTGCATTTCATAGGTAAGCACCAAAATACATCAGTCCGTTCTTTAAATTACATCACTTTGAAAATGTTAATAAAAATTAAGAGATCTCTGATTTTATTTACTTTGATTTAATTCGTTTTTAATGTCGTCACAGAACCGTAAAAACTATATGTAGTAAAAAAACAGTAAAATATGTATAGGGGAGAATAATAATCTGCTTACTTTAATAATTAAAAACATTTTTTTAACAAAACGGCGATTTTGGAGTGCCTTTTGCCCCTGACGCCGCCCCTGACGCCGCCCCTGACGCCGCCCCTGACGCCGCCCCTGACGCCGCCCCTGACGCCGCCCCTGACGCCGCCCCTGACGCCGCCCCTGACGCCGCTCCTGACGCCGCCCCTGACGCCGCCCCTGACGCCGCCCCTGACGCCGCCCCTGACGCCGCCCCTGACGCCGCCCCTGACGCCGCCCCTGACGCTGCCCCTGACGCCGCCCCTGACGCCGCCCCTGACGCCGCCCCTTACGCCGCCCCTGACACCGCCCCCTGACGCCGCCCCTGACGCCGCCCGTGTCCGCCGTGCGCAGGTGGAGGAGCAGGGCGACGTGAGCATCCTGCACATCGCCGGCGCGACGCCGGAGGACGCCGGCGCCGTCACGGGCACGGCGCTGCGGGCAGACGGGCGCGGCCGGGAGGTGACGTGCTCCGCCGAGCTGTCGCTGCTGCTGGACGAGCCCGCGCGGGCGGGAGCGGGGGCGGGGGCGGAGGCGACGCGGCGCGCGAGGTCCGTGTCGCCGCGGCCCCCCGTCGTCCGCCAGCCCCACGCCCCGCCCGAGCCCGAGCCCGAGCCCATCCCGGCCACCCTGGTGCGCGGCCCCGCCGACACCACCGCCCTGCGCGGCGACTCCCTCACCCTGAGCTGCGCCTTCGTCGGCTGGCCTGCGCCCCACGTGCGCTGGCTGCGCGCGGTGAGTGCACGGGCGTGCATGCGCCACGCCAAGGGACGCTTTTTTTTAATTTTCCCCTCTCCAGTTGCCCTGAAGAGGCGGGAATTTATTCATGAATTGGGAGACATATTATTGCTGCAGCCTTTTCGGCTTTTGCAGCTTCATGAGGGCTGATATCTTAAAAATACTACTTATAATTATCTTAAAATTAACTTATAACTAACAAGAGTGCCACTTTGGGCTCTTTAGTTGTGTACAAGTATTATTAAAAAATCTTCATTTGAAAGTTCTTATTATTGTTCATTGTTCTTCTGTTTTTTTGATTTTTCATTCGCTCACACATTTATTCTTAGATTTTATATACAAACACATTCACTCACACATTCATACTACTTGTCACTACACTTCACTATTTACACTATTGACACATTTCATTATTCGCTTACCGATCTTGCTACGGTGTAGAGAGAAAGTTATGTAATGCCGCGCAAAAAACGGCGAACTTTTGGCAGAAAAAACTCTTTTTACATGGCCCTGGTAACGAAAAAATGGATAAATCCAGTTGCCAAATTTAGGGGGGGAAACCCTCTAACCCGTGGTGTAGCCAGAATCCATGTTTTGTCGGTCCTTGATACTGAAAAATCGAATGACGACAAAACGCCTGTCTCTCCGCCCGTTTGTGAAGCGAGCGGCTAAACCGTTCATCCGATTTTCTTCAAAACTGATGTTCTCCAATCGATCTGGCTAATGTCGCGGCCCTTTGAATTTGAAACCGATATTTTAATTTGGGAGGGGTACTTTATATGAAGCCCTTAGGACAGTTTCCAAATTTTAAAAAAATGGCTCCATCGTTTTTATTAAATTTTGTTGTTGGATAGTGCGAAGGAAGTTTAAGAGAATGGTACAGGTCTTATGTTCGTTGAAAACCCTGATTTTTTTAAAAATGCAAAAGTCCAACCTTTTTTGGTCTTCCTATAACTAAAATATTAAAGATAGAGATTTTTACCTTAATGTAATCTCTTCCTTAAAGATAGATTTTGAAATAAGGCCATGTACGATTTTTTGAAAATGTGAGTGATTTTCGCTTAATTTTGCGTGAAAATACCGGCAAGAAAGTACGTGCTGTTTTAGTACTAGTTTTTTATTGTTATCGTTGGTGAATTCGGGAGCGCTATTAAACCTTTCTCAGTAATCACTAAACGTTTTCAGATTGCTAACATGGATTTAAGAAATCAAAATCTACGGAAACAGCCATATTCTTTTCTTAAAGATGATCTATGAATCAAAATGAAACACCTGTTGGAATATTTTTAGATATTTCAAAAGATTTTGATATCATTGATCATAACACTTTACTCTTAAAAGTATCTTCGTATGAAATTCGTGGTATTGCTCTCGATTGGTTATCTTCGTATCATAAACAACGATCACAGAGAGTAGAAATACCGTTCTGGAATGTTGGAACATAACATTATATACACACCTTTCCGATTTAGTGCAAATTACACAAGGAGACAACGTTGAAGTAGTCGTATGTCAACATGGACGTACCATTCACATTGACCGTGAACGTAAACGCCAATAGAGGCCTTCGTCAATATAGATGCAATGAATACTCAGCACAGACATTCTATATATAATCAAACAGCATTATGTAGGTGAAATAAACGCGATAATGCTAGGATGATAATGATTTTGTATATCATGAGTGCCACAAATGATTTTTATGGTTTAATTTATGATAATGAACGACAAATAATTCTCTTGCAAAGTGCGTTAGCGTATGTCTAAAACGCTGGAAGTTCTTTAGATCTTCCCGAAGTACATGATAGTGTGTTGCTGTCAGAACACGTTAACGTGTAAGTGAATGCTTGCAGATTGCGAACTGCACATAAGACGGTTACGACTCACGTTTATGTTCACGTTTATTTCGCGTTCGCCGATGTGAATGGTCCCGTTCAAAAACCTGATGCCAACTTTTGCGTTTAGGATGAGGGGGGACCCTACCACCTGCGACCGCGCTCAGAAACACCCTACGGTGGTAAATGAAGAGATTTTGCACAGCGTGACACTAATGTAAACCGTTAAAAAGGCAATCACGTGAGGATGTAGTGTTGCATTATGCTGATTGCGTTTTGTACATCACCTTCCTTCGAAGACGATACGTTAAGAGGTTATTCTGAATTGTAATGACGGAGGATACTATCGCTTAATTCCAACTATCGGACATGCCATGGGTTTGTACTACGTATTTCGTTTTTGATTTGTTTGCTTTAACGACTAGTTTACCGAGACCGTTACAAGTTAAAACCACTTGCTTTTTCGTCGTAATGTTTATTGTTCTCGCAATTGCATAATCTAAATTAGTTAAAATATCGCATTCCAGCATTTCTTTAAAGTAATGTGAGAGTTCGCACATGTTCACTGACGTTGAAGTTAGTGCTAAGTATAAACAATAGTTTGCTTCAACCTATGCAAAACTTGCGAATAACACTTGTTCAGGTCATTGGCTCTATATCACACGTCACCTTACTTAAGTTTCCGTTACAGGTTCGATCACAAACCACATCAACTTGTAGCGTGCGGACAGAATTACCGTCCATAGGTTAGGGTATCGTGGAAATGGGGAACTCAAGTCTCTAAATGTTGTATTTCAATGGAAAGATACCAATTCGGCATCGATTAAATAATGAAATTGTTATAAGTTTTTGATATAATTAATTAATTAAACAAACCGGGGTGCTAATGGGGCGAAGCAAACATCAACTTGTAATCGGAACATAGAAGGAAAGAAGGGCAAAAAGCAGGAAAAAGAGACTCCAGTAAGGCATTTTAGATAACGTTATACATATGATAACTCAAAGCAAATCCAGGGATAATAACAAATTTGATTAATTATGAAGAAGTGTGAAAACCCTTTTCCTCAGAATTATTCAGTTATAACAAATTTGACCCAAGGTCTCTTTACAAGAATAAACATGTTATGAAAATTACACAGAACTACATCGAAAGACAGGTCAAGCAGCATTTCCATTTTAGGAAGCTGAAAGAGAAGAGACCTGTCGCTTCTAATAATACACAAAATTGCTGGAGTTTTTAACGTATGGAACCCACAAAGCTATTAAATGAAATGTTGAATTAACACCAGTTTCAGTGGTTCATAATAGTCAAATAATTCAAATGCAAATAGCTCCAAAATTACTCGTGGGTTGCGCTCATATACCAGGAAAATTACTGAACATTGCCAATTTTAATTATAACATGAAATTTACGTGTTCACCTTGCTATAAATAAATGCGCTGAGGCGCTATACCAATAAATAATTCAGCTCTAGTTAAATGTTGAGGTGGACCACAACCCAGCTTCTCTAACGTGACGGCTACAAGCCGTAAATGCAGCAAGATCCAGCAAACTTGTCAATCAAGAGGTATGCTACGGGATCAAAGACGTGTTTTCAGAACCTCTGGAAAAAACCAACCCGGGGTCCCACGTCGTTTTCCACGCGATCCACCTGACAAGGAATCAAATACCAGAAAAAACTGAAAAAGCCAATATTCTGCAATAATTTCAATAGCAATTAGAAACGTACAGTTAAATGTGAGACAGAGCTGCGACTCATGGCCAAATAATGTACTGCGAAATAAGAATAACAATGGTTAAAGCTGAGAAATCAATAAATAATTGGCCAGCTGAACATCCAATACTTATTAAATATCATAATGAATCAATAAATAATGAGCGAATCAATGTTAATACCTGCTCCGACCTGCGGAGCGTTAAAACTTACATTTAAATATTTGAGCTATTTACATATTTAAAAAATAAATTCAGTACAATTAAGTATATTTTTGCTGAACCAGAAATTACCTGTAATAGACTTAACTGAAAAAGGAAAAAAATAATTACTTAGAAATACACAAACATTTTAAAAACCTCTATTAATTCTTATCAGCGTTGAGCGTCGAGCTGTAACAAAATAAATTCACATTACAAGAAGCGCTGCTGGTAGCGAATTACGGTATTAAAGTGTGATAGCATGGTTTCATGTACTAGGCATACATACAGGAATATAATGTAGATGATAACAGCAGTGCTATCTTGTAGCAACATATCATACCTTACTAGACCAAGTTACAAAGAGTTTACAATATTTTGTTTACATACAAGTTTTTAGATATTTTTACATCAATAAATGGTATATACAGAATACAAAACAGCATGAATGGAGGTTTACAAATATGTTTTACCTTATAAATGAAGACAAGTATCATTAGTTTAATTAATAATTAAACAGATGGAATTGATAAAAGTAAATTGTGAATTAAATGGAAATAAAATTAATGATACTGAATTCTTCATTTAATTAATACCTGGTTATGGCCATAACATGATACTTATATCTGAGATATAACACTAAACGTCTGGCGCAAACGATACTGATGATCACTTGGGGTCGTCCAAAAATGACGTCCACAAGAGTTGGGAAGTGATCTTAAAAATTCTGATTCTGAGCGACACAAACAGGAGGACTTTTTCGGAAGAATGTTCCATTTAAATTTGTAATCTTAAAATAAATAAATTCCGTTTTTAGTTTAAAATACTGCTTAATAGACTACAATGTATATTTTTCAGCATTGCATTTAATTTTATCAGAAAAGAAGAGGAAACATTCAAAGTACATTGGTAGTCATTAGTAGTCGAATTTCGTAGTGAACGTACGCACCTCACATTCACCTCAGCAATTTTAAAATATAGTTACTTATCACAGAAATAACGTGTATGCTAATATAAAGGCGGCTTCACACATTCGTTATTCGGCAAACAGCGAGCAACCGCTCGCCGAATCCCGAGGAGTGTGGATGAGTTGCTTGCTATTTGCCGAGTGACGATCATTCGGGGTTCGCCCTACCAACCGCGTGTCGGTCTTTTGGACACATCAAAAGGAGCGAACATTCGCCAAACACGTCAGCTGCTCGGGATTGGGCGAGCACTAGCTCGCTGCTCGGCGAATGCTGAATGTGTGGAGCCGTCTTAATGTTTTGAAGAAAAACAATGAAATTTTAAAGCACAAATAGTACAACACTTCTTAATTTCAGTTTTAGTTGTGGCGAGCTCTATTTTCATCGGACGATGAAATCACACGAAGTATTGACGCTCTATGCAAGCTACAAACGAACGAAAGAAAGGGCGCCAATTGATATCACCGACGAGCACATAAACAGGACCTCCAGTTGGCAACAATAACTGTCACGTTCATCCATTAACGCCTAATTTCTCTATATTCGCACTATATACAAGATTTCTCTAAATAAATATTACAAACGTTTTTTAAAATTCTGTTGCGTCTTTATTGCAACAACGGCTCTTAATCATCTATTGGGTATCAACGTGTATGGAGTAATCCTCCCTTAAATTTTGCCTTGTCTCGTAACTTCGTAGTCAGTCATTGCCTTTTATCTCTTCGGCCAGGGGCTTCTAGGACATATAGAGGTATCCAAGGCGACCCCTTTTGCGAATTAATCTGTGATCGAAATATTCCATTTAATGAATTTACACATGTGAGATTTTCCCCAGGTAATTACGCATCTCCTCATGCTACGGCGTTCCACCGATCTCATTCGGACGCAAAGATATTTCGTGCACCTACCCGCCGAACACCGGTGCATGAGGATTTGCCTACCAATCAGGGGCAAATGTCAAATGTGTAACTTCGTTGTATGAAATTTCCCACTACATGTTCATTGGCAGAAAACGACCTTGGGTTTCTCTACATTCCTTAGAAATTTGTAACATCTGGGACATTCAGTATTCTTGTGTTGGACATTTGCATTAACAATAAAGGAAGTGATGAAATATTTACTGTATTGTACAGACAAAGGCCCGAGAATGGGAGCCATTGGCCACGACGGGAGAGAAATTTCAGTACGGTTTTCGCAGGAAATTTAATTTTACCAAAACGAAAATTGGCCTCTGGTGAATGTTAATTGTAACTGCCATAAACGTTTATTGTCAATAAACACAATAAATTTGAGAGAACAACTGGAACATAAAAACTTTTTATTTTTTAATGAAGTGAAGGAATTTAAAAATAACACTTATGCAATACATTAATGTAAATTGAGCTACACATGTTACAAGAATACTATTTTTGTGCTTTGTTGCACTCAATTGTGGCCCTGTTACACGAAGTTTTGGAAGACATCAACACAATAGTAACTGCCATATTGAAGAGGGCGATATTGTCAGCAATGGCTGTCTTCAGTGCATCACATTTAAACAATTAAAATTTAATAAATGTATAAAGAAGTTCCATTTTTTATTAATTTGTTTGCCTCTTTTTGTAAAATTGCTATGTTCATCTGTAAACAAATTTCAGCCATGATAATTACTACACAACGAAATAAGAGTTTTTCTGCCGAAAATTCGCCGTTTTCCTGCGCACGATTACATAAATTTCTCTTCTTATGAAGAACTTCGTAAGCGGAGAAAGTAAAACGTTCTTAGAGATTCTTGTTGTTTATGTTTATTATGTTCATATGAAGTAATTAAATAATTAGATATCTGTTATATAACACCAGTGTCCCATTGCTTCCTGTGATAAATATTGTAAGGTAGACTATAAATGGACCATCAAAAATAATTAAAATTATTTAAGTTCTTCATTTAATAAATTAAGTTTACCATTATTTTATTATCATTAACATGACATTGCTCTGTCATTAGGTGGTTTATGTTTATTTGCAAAACTAAAGGACATATGTAATGTATATTAATGACTAAATGCTATTTAATTACAAATTCATAAAGTTTTAAATGTTGATTGTTCATAAAAATGGAAACTGACAATTTTCTTGATTTCTTTAAGTGTTTATTGTGTCCAGAGATCACACAATTAATAGGTAAATAAAATATATGCAACTTTTGCTTTCAAAATTGGTTGATGGTAACTTTGTCACATTCCAAAAATAGATTGATATGGACTGTGATAGGTTTTAGATACAGTAGTTAACTATTGTGTTTGAAATTCAAAAATTACTATCTTTATTCATTCTTAAACAGAGCAGTAGCCCTTACATGATCAAACTGCAGTATTAATGTTAAGAGCATACTCAAGGGCGTTAATATTCTTTTTTGATTTAAATCTTTTTTAACTTGAATATAATATCAGCCACTTATAAACTTTTAGGCTTATACAAAACCATTGAAGCAGATTTGAAACAAATAATTTTGTATTCGATGTCACTATACTAATGAAAATAATAAACTTGATTAAGTGAAGTGTGCAATATTTTTATGATATATTTACTATCCCGTAACTGTAATTTGCAAATACTATATTTTTCACAACTCTATTCCATTTCAATTTAATACAATTTTTAATATGTAATTTGTGTATACTTCATGCACATCGCTTTCTTTCAAATTACACATATGATGTCATTTTTACATATTCAAATGTCAACATCAATAACATTTAATAGAAGTAGTTGTTTTGTTTTGTTTTTGTGCAGGGTCGTGAACTTGTTGCAAATTCACGAGTATGTATCAGCACAGCAGATGGTGAGTCACAATTGACTCTTCGAAGCATCACTGCTGATGACAGCGGCAAGTATGTTGTGAGCATCGAGAACGTGTTGGGTGCCGACTGCTATTTTGCATCAGTTGCTGTTGAAGGTGAGTGTGGTAGATAGTTGCTCTTCACCTTAACACTGTAAAATTTTTCTTTTATCTAAATGTATTTATTTATTTATTTGGTGTTTTGAATGAAAATGAAAAGGGGGAAATTAAATGCAATTTATATCAGGTTAATACAGTTGTATCTTATAACAGTTTAAAAAAGATTGTCCATCCGGATTCTCTGAAGTAATTGTATAAGACCAGAAAATAAAATGTATGAGAGGTGAGTTAGAGAAATCCTAAAAATTACCAGAACTTTACCAAATTTCATCTCTTTAATTATATTAATTATAATTAATTTTTAAATCCTCAATTTTTGTACATTTTATTCTTTCAATTTTTAACATTTTAGTAATGAATATCTGAATTCACTGATACGAAAAGATATTTTGCCCTGTGCTTCTGATTTTAAGAAATATTTCTATGGTAATAATTACCAATAGGAGAGATTTTACTCCTATGGATAATATTTTACCCATAGGAGTAAAATCATGGTTTTGCCTTTTCAGCAATATCCTTTATATCTTTATGTGGTAATGTCTAAAAGATGAAAAAAAATTTTTTTTTTTATATCATCATAGACAACATTAAGCAAATATTTTAATGGCTGATTAATCTTTAATAGTACAAAGTCTTTTAAAATTTTAATAATATAAAGAATTTATTTTTTTCATTAAACAAGCTTGAATAGAACCCACATCATCAACAAAACATGAACAAATGTTTGTTGATTGTTTCCATTCAACCTGATTTCAAACCCTTTTAGATTTCCTGTGTGGTTCTTTTCCCCATCACTGGTCAAATGCCTAGTGATTAGAGGACAGGGTTACACAATAAAACACAAGTGGACACAAAAATATTACTATGGAAAATTCCATTGGTAGAATTACTTTTCGAAGTAGGTGTAAATAGCAGGTTGGAATTAATGTTTTAAAATGATTTTCTGTAAAGTTATGATATTTTGCCAATGTATAATAATAATTAAAATTTATTTAATAATTAAAATTACCAAGCAAAAATTATCCAATAGCAAACTTCATATTTTTCTTGTTCATCTGATTACTTTGTATTTGATTAAGTACTTGAAAATATATTTTGTGTGATGAAGTCTGAAAAGTTTCTGAACATTCAGGTTAAGATCGTTTTCTCTTTGTTGAACAAAATTTCAATTCTTTTTCTGGGAATATTTTTTTTAACTTTTGTATGAGATAAAAAAATCTGGAATGAAAACTGCATTTAAATCTAAAAGCAGAAGGAATAATTTCAAAAATAGAAATAATGAACTTTAGAAAGTGAATGCAACTCATTATTATAAAGAATGATTTTGAATTAAAAAAAAAACAATTAATTTATTATTTTCAAAAAAATGATATTTAAACAATATACATTTAGATCGTATGATCTGCTTTTTAATCTTTCTCTTAAATTTAGTTTAAATAGGTGAAATATATTTTTGAAAAAGATACAGACTGTGTGTGATAGTTTATAAACTATAATTTAAAAAATTCTATTGAATCTAAGATTCCATGAATATTCCATGAATGTGCTTACAGATAATTTTTTTAATTCTAATCCTTATTAACAAAGAAAAAACTGATCAAAGTTTAATTCTCAATGAAATTTTTTTTATGGTTATGGCTTGTTTTTTGCCCCAAACTGGGTCTTCTATTAAATTGATAGAATAAAATTTTAAAAATGGTTGCACAGAATTATCAAATATTAACCAAAGGAGAAAGTAGACTACATTTTTTAACTCTGTCTTGTGGTGTATTTTTCTTGTTTTATCTTTAGACTCAGCTAATTTTCTGAATCGCTTACTGAGATGAAAAATGATTTCTTTTGGTTGTTGAAATATTAAAACTGAAAACTAATGAGCTATCAAAGACAACTGATGAGTATTAAGTATTGCAAACTTAAGTCATTCAACTTGCTTTATGAGAACAACTAAAATGAATCAAGAGGTTAAAAATGATTCATGGATTTTAGGAGAGATTTCATATTTTTTCAAGATTGCACTATTATAGGTGATTTTTAATTTCTGATTTGAAAATCTGAATGTTGATTAAATGTGTCCCTTTAATGATGATCATCATAACTGAGAGGATTTTGGGTTGTCAGGAGATAATATAAATTCAGTTGCATATGTTTGGGGCAAATATTTTCATTGGCTGTACACTTTCACTAGTTTGGAAACTTAAGAATAATACCTGGTAATAAATCAGAGGTCTCAAGTAGGTAAAGGATTAATTTACAGTCTCATAGCCTGTTTTCCCAAAACATTTTTGGCTACAGATTCCTTTTGCAACAATTATGAAAATGATTGTTCCCTCCCTCCTTCATGAACTTGACTGAACCAAAATAATAATGTTTGGAGATGACTTTGGGCAATATTTATTCAATAATAAAAATTCAATACAATATTTAATATCAAAATTTGCTTTAGATTAAATTAAAGCACAAAAAACATAATCAGTTTTTATAGTTATGTAGTAAAAATTCAAATTAAAAAAGTCCACAAATTAAAATCACTTATTAAAAATAATGAAATATCATTATATTTCTACATACATCTAAAGCATACAACAGTTTCTTTATTGGCACTTGTTTTGCTTTGTTGGCAATGACAATTCATGCACTGATGTGAAGTTTGTGCTGTCACAAACTTTGTCATGCAAAAATTTGAATGATGTTCGAGGGACTGTTTTAACTGTGTAAATGAGATAAAACTTGTTTTCCTTTCAATTAATTTGATACTACCTATTGTAGTTGTATACATTTTGAGCTAACAAACAAATAATAATAATAATTTAATAAGTAGTCAATGGTGAATTGGAGTCAGTTTTCATCTATTGTTGACCTTCCAACATTTTTTTATTAGAATCTATGACCTCTAAAAAAGTTCAAAATTACTCCAGGGGGTTGGTATCCAAACAATGGGAATGGCTGCTTTGGCCCTAAGCAAATGATTCATTGTGAAGAGTAATTGAAAACTTAAGCATTAGAAATATTTTTGATCCAAAGTTTTCTTTAGTTATTACTGCTAATCTGTCATTATTGTACACATGAGATAAGGTTCTGCCCTTAAGTTCTTTCATAATTTTAGTGCTTTCTTTTTTTAAATTTTCTTTTTATTATGAAGACTAAACAATTATGTTTCTTTAGTTCCACTTTTGACAGTACGTAATGGTCATCAGTAATCAGGGTTGGGCAGTATAAATATGCCCAATATTTAAAAATATTTGAATTTAAAATACATATTGTAAATACATTTTGTATTTGGAAAACTGTATTTTTGAGTTTTTTGGACATGTATTTTAGAGATGTATTTGAATACATAAAATAAGCGTATTTTTAAAAAAAATACTTAAAATACTTCAAATACAGTTGGAGATAGAATTTTTATTCTACAGTTGGGTAGATGTTGCCTGGTGGAAGAATGCAGAAATATGGAAGTATGGTTACAATTACAAATACAATTACAAATAAAAGAATAATGTATAAAAATCAATATAAAAAACAAATTATCTTTGTCATTACCTAGACATGCAGATGGCATTTACATTCCATACTACAAATGAAAATACATTTACTAACATATAGATAAATAAATATACAAACATTCATCATACAAACAAAACACATGTATATAACACAGAGCAAGGAACCTTCACATACACACCAATCTGCACCGATTCATTTATTTTCAGACAAACATGGATAAACACTTTTACCTAACACCACAGTGTAATAATATATAATACTTATAATAATTATTACATTCCTAATACGTGAAACACTCGTTACTATAAATAAATAAATAATTATCAACGTTTGTCAGAATAGCCTGTTGAAAGACATTTTCGACTAGTGGTACAAACGGGAAGGAATGAAATCGCTTCCCTTCACTTCACTTCACTTCACTTCACTTCACTTCACTTCACTTCACTTCACTTCACTTCACTTCACTTTACTGCACTGCACTGCATATCACTTTACCTAAATATTAACAGTTCAATACTTTTTAACTGTAGACTACGCATTATCGCACCTATAACTTTACTTCACTTCACTATACGTTTTCACCCTATAGACTAAAATTCTATATTTTTTTCCTAAAACCACGCGCTGAGCAAGATAAGGGCTCAAAAACTGCCGCAGGCAAATCGTTCCAATCTACCATTGTTCTGTTTACAAAGGAGAATTTGCCTTCGCCCGTTCTTTGTATTCTTGCTCTAATTGTATATTTGTGATTAAATCTATTTAAATAATCTGGTTTGTCTAGCCTTCCCTGAATTTCCTCTCATGCAGAGTAACCAACGTAAGATTTATATAGCGCGCACAGTCGTGCCCTTTTTCTCCGGCGTTCTACTGATTCCCAATGCGCAGGTGTGTAGATTCCCAATGCACGAATGTGTAGATGCGAAATGACTAATACGGAACATATAAATACGGAAGACTAATGTGGCCAACATTTTGTCATCTCCGTAAATTTTGAAAGGTGTCTGTAATTTCTACAAATTATTTTCATCAGATATGAATATATTTATGAAAATATGCTTATCATGTTAGGCTGCAGGGCCTCTTTCCAAAATTTTCAAATGAGTACACCCCCCTGCCCCTTGTGCGCTCGCGTGTTACGCAGCATTTCAACACGTTTGAATCACTTTTGTCGTAATATAAAAGAGGAAGTATTTCTTCATAATCTCTTCAATAAACGTTTTTTTCTGCACTAGCGAATTGCATCCTGAAATCTGTATTTTGTTCCCACCATACTCAACGTACACTGCAGATCTTCGGTTTCATTCAATTAACATATTCATTTGTACATATCATACAGGAGAAGCGGGGGTAATGAAGATCACTTTTTGTTTTTTCAATATAAATCAGTACGAATTACTCCTATGAACAAGTATGTGTTTTTATACACATTAGTTAAGCTTGTGTTGTCACCACAAAAAATAATCAGAAATTCACTAAAACCCTTCTTAGCTATTCTCAAATATCGAATTTCCAAAAATTTACATTTTACCCTATTACACTCGCATGCAGGTAATGGGAGTCACTAAAGGAATATGAAGGGAAATTAACACATTAGTACTTCAAACAGTATTTATATTGTTTACAATTATTCTAGGATTCTAAAGAGATGTAACTCCCAAGGTGGTCCAAGATCAGCAGCATCGGGTCCTGGGCAGATGGCGAAGTAGGGCATTTAAAGTGTTTGAGCCATTCGATGAATTCTTCATCCGTCTAGCCATTCTTGCTACATGTGTAAATAGCACCAGGAGGCCATTTAAACTCATTCAGATAAAAAAAAAATTATTTTGAGGAAATGCCCACAAGCACATTTTTTTATTGGAACCACTCATAATATTTTACAGAATGTTTAAAATTACTCGCAATTGGTGTCAAATGATTTGCTGAAGTACTTCCCTTCCAACAAATTTTAATTCTTTCAGAAATCTCCAAGTTCACTAGAGAACGATCTTATTTTCTGAGAGCAGTTTCTATTTATTTACATTTAACGTCAAAAACAGTTAAAAACTGTGTGATGTGCTATGGGAAGAAGTGAACTCTGTGCACGTTTTCAAAATTCTGTGATCCTATTCCTAAGCCATATACTAATTGAATTTTGAATACAGAAAAAATGAGCGATTTTGCAAGGTTTGTTAACAAAAGTATTCGCTCCGATGTAATAAAAATCTATTTTCAAGGGTAAATCAGCTATAAATTTGGGCTCTATCCCTCATCATGTCCTTCAAGGAATAATACTTCCTGCCGCGACAACATGGATAATATGAGCAACTTTATTTCTCACTGAATTCTAGAAGACGTGCACAGATAATGAAGTTACATTTATGTCATCTAACATCGACCACTCACTTTCCTGGTACGAACGTGATAATCGTTGAGCTTTCTTGCTGCGGCGATGAATTGGCTGTAGTTATCATGACCAATAATAGGCAGAAATATATATTTCTGCCTTAATTTGACGTGAAGTTTCCAATCTTCACGTCAAATTAAGAATTTTATTAATGGGACAGATGATATTTTGCTTGCGACAATACGCGCTAAAATAGCTAGGTCAATACCCCGTAACTTCGGTTGATGTTCGGATGATGGATCGTTCTTTTTATTTTGACAGACTGTAGAATCTTGCAACAGAAAATTTCGAAAAAAACATGATTTTAAAAATGACTAAAAGCAATGATTGTTAATAACAAAGGTTATATAATGGCACATTTTCATTCATGTTCAAATTTTCCTAATACAACTTGCAGCTTCATTTCGTACTTGCATATTACATATAAGCACTTCCTATGCTTATGTACATGCATATTTCAGCATTTTTATGTTGCAAATATCCCATCTCTAATTATGACTCATCATCTCCATGAATTTTTGTGCAGCCATTTTTTCACAATATTCAGTTGTTTTCTTTTTTTACGTTGAAAATATCTTTTTTGACAACTCTGACACTATATTCCAAATTTAAATTATTTCAGGATAGATCCTCTTTCTTAATTGGCACTTAGGGTCACGATTTTGGGACAGCTTTCTCTTCTTTTCTTCGAGGCTTAATCACCTGATGTTGACCGGTCCCCCAAGACTGCAAGCTGGCAGTGATTTCAAAATTACTTATTTTAATTATTTGTATCATTATTACTATTACTCAATTATCACCACTTTGACACTTTGGAGTGGCAATACATAAAGCATACGAAACTGTTCAAGGCATCGGTCGCCTCGGAAGCTCAGTGGCGAGAGCAACTGGCTGAATACCAGGAGGCCCAAGTTCGAGTCTCCGTAGAGGCCGGTATCAAATCTTTGAAAACGTTTAAATATTACTATCACGGTTGTTATTGAATTTAAGTGAATATAAAAATTGGATTATGATGCTGATCTTGAAGTTTCCACGAAAGCAATTTTTAGTACATGATTTTGTGACACACTATGGTGTCACATTCAGTACATAAAAATACATTGGAGATCTGTTTTTGTTTAAGCCAATTTGCTGAGTTTAGTGAACACTACCTTCTTTGCCATCATTCTGAATTGAGAACTTATCTGTATATGATACAAGGTACTCGAACAAATTGTTCAGAATAGTCCCTTGTAGCTCGCCATCGCGTTCACACGGGTCATTTAATCGTAATTGCTGACGACCTACATCCTGTACTCAACTGGACTACTACGAGACCAGTTGGTTCAATTAATGCATTCGATTTTGAGTAGACACTGGGCACCGTCATTGTTTCATTTGTTCCTTAGCGATTGCCAACGATCGCGCCGAAGTCATAATCATACTCGTGACGCGAAAATCCTCTGTCCTTGACACTTTTCGTGTTTGCGGATACGGCCTTCAGAGCCCTGTTTTCCCAGTAGCCGAGGCTGCGACGAGTGCTGGTGTGCTGGAAATGGACCCATTGTTCCAACGATTGAATCGTCTGTAGTGTTTGCAGTTCTCCACGGTCAGCCTCGGCACTTCTTCGGAGAAGTTGCTTAATTGCTTCCACCAGCCCGAGTTTTCCGCGTACCACGTACGAAACTTTCCACTTCACGCTAGAAAATTAGTCCTGTCTACAACCGTTCTCATTACAAATTAACTGTCTTGATTATGGATACAAGAGACACCATTGTAAATACTGGGAAAGAATTTGTTTCAAATTTTCATTTTCAGGGATACAGTATGCACGTGATATCTCATACTGTGATATTCCTAAAATTATTCCATCCAACAAGAATTTATATGTTCCCATCAGTTTTCTTGATTAAAAAATACGTTAATTTTAAAACTATCTTCAGAATTTCTTAAATTTGTGACGAAATAACTAATTTTTCAAAGATCGTGGAATTTTGAAATTTCTGATGAGATCGAAATAAGATTTTACTCAACGATGTGGTACATCTTTAAAACTTTGTTCCCATAATAGTGGAATGGCATTTTTCTTTTCAGTTTTTAAATCACGTTATTTTACGATGTACAGTCAAAGAAACTTCAAGAATTAAATTTAATTATACCAATTTTTGAATCTCTAGAGCAGCTATGTTTCATCCTTGGGTAAAACTAAATGTTCTGAAAAGTATGTTTGAGCCCTTCTTAATATACTAGCAAAACAGTTGATTAATTCTGGTGAACGATGTTTTCTCATGTTTCCGAATGTTAAATTTGAATGGTCAGGGACCGTGCAATTTCACCGCAGTGCGAATGCACAAAACGTACTCTTCTGTAATTATTACAAATTTGAATTGTTATTCCGTGAGAAATTAGTAGTTTCACAGCTTTATTTTTGGTTTGGTTTAATTAAGTTACTAGACAAATGAAAAAATTGTAGAGCGAAAATGACTCCTGTTCTTAACCGTTTCCTTCGTCGTTATCAACCGTGCACTAAAGGTCGTACTGGGAACGCAAACTTTCCGTCGCGTTTACGCAACGTTCACAAATTCTTGGGGCTAACCAAAGAATGAGTGGTTTTGTTTGACGAAAGAGAAATACTGCAATATGTTGACTCAATTGGTTAGGCAGATTGAAAATAATTTCATATTGATCTCTGAATTTTTACGAAGTACGTCTCCTATTCTGATCTTTACATATCGTCGATGCCCAAGAGAAGCGACATACGAGTATCTGAAAAATTGTCAATTTGCAGGAGAACAGGTTTAATCGTTGTGGAGCCATTGAATGCGCGGCAGAAAATGAAGTCGTTAGTCTCCATTATACCGGTTATATTGTGAACTATCTTTTTGACATTTTTACTTGTAAAAATATAGTATTTATTAAACACATTTCTTCACTTAACCAATGTTTCTTTGGATATGTGACTAATCTTTTACACCGGCGATACACCATCAATTTAAAATCAATTCAATTGATTGGCTTTCAGTTGGCTATCAAAATATTCACAAATAAGAGAGGTTCCTTTGTTATAATACATTAAATATCTCACTAGCTATCAAAGATTTAAGGCCCCTTGCGTGTTAAAAGAAAAGTGAGATATACCAAGTTCTGAAGACTAAGTTCGGTAGTCGATTCAAAGCCAGAGCAGACAAATGCTCACATTTAATCTGCTGTGCAAATAAATACCACACATTCATCCGTTCATTTTTCCCCCTTGAAATTGTCTCTTAAAAAATAAATTTGAGAAGAAAACCAATTTAACCACAGAGCTCGCACGAATGAGTTCCTAAGTAGAATTTATAAACCGCGTTCTTGAATTAACACAGAACCTTGATTTCTTGCGTCATATCAGCGTGACCATACGGTCCGAGAACGTAAAATACGTGAAATACCGTGTCCAGTTGCTGATGTTTAGAGCGACGAACGGCAAGCGAAGCCCCGAACTTCCATGGTTTTCCTCCCCTCCGGGCGACCCTTCTGGCCAGTGGTACCGGACGCGCGCAAGGCGGATTCGGGGTTTCCGCAGGCTTCTGACGCAGGTCCCCCTATGTCTTTCCGCGCGAACCTCCGTCGGGGGCCTTTCCCACCCCCGCGTTCTTCTCGGGCCTTACGACGGCCCTTCTTCCGCCGGCCGGGGCCCACAGCTGGCACTCGCGCCTCCGCCCCCGCCCCCGCCGCGCCTCCTGCTCCGTGCCCCCCTCCGCCGTCCCCCTTCTGCTGGCGCCGTGACGCACGTCGCGAGCGCCGCGGCGGCGGCGGCGGCGGCGGCGGCGCACGGCGGTGCAAGCATGCTCCGCCCCCCGCTGTCGCTGCCGCCGCCGCCGCTGTCATGGATCCGGACGCGCTCGCCGAGGACGCTGGCCCCCGCGCCGGGCCGGAAGCGGACGCGGACTCGGACGGGGGAGGAGGTAGGCAGCAGGGAACCCGGCAGACACGGCCCCGAACGTCCGTTTTAAAATGGACCATAAAATCCACTGCGTGTGTCAACGGTCTCGTTGTAACCCAGATTGTGCGCTACGTCGTGATTATATTGACGCACCGAGGGATGTTTCCCGTTCGTTTGACTGTCAAGACAATGGAGATAAATAATTGAAAAATTCTTAGTTGTTTACACATGAACACCACGTTTACACTAAATGGTGGTTAAAAAGCTCTAGCTAGCATTGAGTTTTAATCTGGAACAATTTCACTACGTGAGCCTGTCAGTGTGATGGTCGCTTCAGTAATTGTGGAGACGGGGTTTATGTTCCATGTCTTGAAGACAAAACGAAGAGTTTTAAATATGTGCTAAAATTAGAAATATCTTGGAACACCTAATGCAACAGAGCGGAAACTGTCCCATTCGTCCGGGCATCAGGACCTCAAAATGATCCAGATCACGAAGGAATTTAGCAGACATTCAGAGTCCCTTATGATTCTGCCTGGCACTTTATCCATTATTGGGATTTTTAAAAGCCTTGAACTGACAGTGAATAAATATTTTATTTTTTCTCAGAGAGGTTTAGTTTGAGGACTGCATTAATCATTCGTAGTTGATAATTCTAACAGTTCAGATGTTCTTGCACAGATAATTGCTGTCTGAACAGATGGCATTACGTAATGACTAAGGCTAAGTTCGCCCTGTGCGGTGATCGCGTAACTTTTTCAAAGGTATTTTAATATGGCGATAATGGTCTTCAAAATTAATCTGCGATCACTATCAGCATTAATACTTGTTCTTCTTACTCCAATAGGTTAGTTGGCAGTTTGAATACTGGGACCTACTTCTCACGAAAACAATTCAATTACAAATGAAAATTTGGAATATCTAGGTTTTTTTTTCCAACCTTCGCATGATAATCCTTGCGACTCTTGAGTTAAATTGCAAGGAAAACGTGTACGTACACACACTCACACACTTATTCACACACATTCATACACACACATACACAAGAAAATCTTTACCTTTCTGAAAATAAAATGCCATATCACGATGTGAAATTAAAGAGGAGGAAAATAGCCGCGTTTGTCGGGATTATTTCTATAGAAAATTGTGGGGGGCTCCGAGGCCAAGCACGTTTTTTGCTTATGCTTTACGTAAACTCTCTTTTGCCTGAATGTTGGATGCTTTTAAAGTCGGGCGAAACTTCAGCAACGGAACGGAGAGAAAACGACCAAATAATTAACGTGTGCGACATCAAATGCCCGGAGTTTGATGTAATTAAGCTAGTCACAACACGCTTTTTATACGGTAAATTTTAAACTGTGTATTGCAGTAAATTGTGCATAGTCTCGAAATGATATCTCAATGATTTTCAAGACTACTTTTAATTTTGGTGATACCCTTAGGATTGCAAAAAGTTTAAGAGAACTCTAATGATACTAATAACAGAGACTAAATATTTAATTTCCTTGATACTTAATTTCCAAGCAGCGGCGTCTTTAAATAGTAATAATAGTAAGAATGTAATAAGTCATGATAATGATAATAGTAATGATAATAGTGTTATTATTATTATTATTATTATTATTATTATTATTATTATTATTATTACTATATTAATGAATGCCGGTCGATTCGATGGCCGTGATCATTAAGATTTAGCAAACAAAATTGCGTGCAGTAGCGGTCTAGGGCAAGAGGATCACGGGTTCGAGTCCCATCTCGGGCATCGTTGTGATGAGTGTGTCTTTGTGTGTATATCATCATCCATCATCATCACTTCATCCCATCCCCCAGGGCTAACAACTACGGAATGAAAAAATGGAATATGCATTAAATTTCAAGATTTTTCCTCCTATGGAAAGTAACGTGCACCTACCCCGATATCAGTCTGGGCCCCGGTGGGATGCACATATCGCGTTGCCCAATGATGGCCAATTCGCAGAAAATAATAATAATAATAATAATAATAATAATAATAATAATAATAATAATAATATAAATTTTGCTCTTGGAGTGAAACTAGTATTGTATACCTGTCTATAGGATGGGATGAGAGAGGGTTCGTAATGACTAAGAAGGGAAATATTCGTTTTAAGATTTCCTTGTGTAGTTTAAAATATACACTATGAGATGACGCAAAAGCCAAAGGTCTGATTGGTGAGTGATGTCAACAGACCCATCACGCGTCATAGCAATAACAAGTAAAATTTGTTTTTGTTTATATTTTATAGAAATAGACGTGAAGCGACCTTGAGACAACTGACGAATGGAGCTTGTAGTCGAGAATCTTGTATCTTTTCTGATAAACAATATAAACAATATTCGGGAAAGGTCGAGGGCATTAGAAAGACAAAGTGGGGGCGACGCCCAGGAGGAGAACTGGGCATTACGTGTTCCCCATTGCATTAAAAAAACATGTATTCCAGTCCCCGGTTGTTTATATCTGTCTCACCCATACTGAATGCGTGCATAATAGGATAGATTGAATGGATTGCATTTTTCTAAATATCAGCATTAAATATAAATTTATAAATGTTTACAGCATGGTATATGTACTTTAGAGAAAACAGGATAATGTGAAAAAGTAGGATGGTAAGGAAATTCGAAAGTATTGTAAATTAAAATTACTCAAAGATATGAAATATTTTCACTAATCCCACATATACTGTAGAAGAAAACAAACGCTGTAATTTTTCTATCAACTAAATTTAGAAACAATAATTAAGTATTTAGTTGCAGGTTACATAATAAACTGAGATACATAAATTATAATATTATGTCATTTAAAAATTTGAATGTTACAAGAGACAAGTTACACGAACTGCAAATTAATTGTTTTCAGTTAAAAAGCACATGTCCGTCCTGTGCCCCTCCCTCAACGCAAGTTTCTGGGTCCGCGCCCAAATGGAAAGACAATTGACACATTGAGTATTAAAATTTTGAGGCATGGTTTCTAAAGGTAGCATATCGACTAGGTAGTCACTGATAATGTATGGACCAATGGTTTTGCTGTATCGTAAATCTTTGTAAATGCTTTAATTAATCTCTCACGTATAAAAATTAGTCTGGATGTAGTAACAGGTTTTCACAGGTTCGTCAGACTGTTGAATCGACTAAAGATGAGAAAAGCAGTAAAAAATGGTTCTTTTCATAGAATAGGTTATATAAAAATTTTAAGCACCCATGTATGCAAGGTATAAATAACAAAATTGATGGTCATCACGAGTAACTGGAGAGGTTTCGTTACCTCAAATTTCTGTTAGTTCAGTTATCTCGGCCACTTCCTTTCGGCTCGAAGATCGGATATTGTTTTTCATCAATAACGGACGGATCTATCTACGTCATCCTTCTCGATGTTTAGACACGTTGGATATTTTGATTTCGTTCGTGTACGTAGGTAGTTCCCAGTTCTGGCTAAAGATAGACCCCACCGCCTCCTCTTTAGGTGGTCTCCATTTCGTCATAGGACAGCCTTGAGATTGTGAGAAACTGTTCACTCTTGGCGTACCGGAGAAAAGCACGCTGGAAATTCTAAACTGACATTAGGGACCATAACACAAGAGTTAAGAAAGAACGACAAAATTCTGAATGGTTTTCAAAATATATATTTTGTAAGAGGAATATTAGTTTCTCGTCATTTTATATTTTGAAAGGTGATTGCTTTAATAAAATTAATAATCACGCTGTGTCGTATTAAGACGCCTTTAAAATAATAGTAATAGTAGTAATAATAGCAATAACTAGTTGAATGTGGCGTCGCTGACGCCTTTAACTGTTTTAAAAGTATTTTCTTGTGTTGAAAATTTCATTAATACTTCAGTTCTCTCATGCCTAACTTCGTTCAAATATGTTCAGTATCTGGCATTGGACTTACCAATGAATCATAGTAGCTGTTAATGTTATACTTCGTTCAAAAATTCCCAACATCAAACAGCCTTGTTTATTACCTCCATACGAGATATGTATAGGTAATATTGCAATTTCAAAATTATAATGGCCGTAAAAATACTTGCAGGAATGAATAATGCGAATATTTAGAATTTAGCACAGCGATTTGTTTTCAAAAATTAATATAAGTGATCACCTGTAAGCTGTTCTTCTGCGTTATTGTCTAATCCTATTATACGATCATTCTCAATTAGTATGTAAAATTCTGGTGCAAAAGCTTCAACAAATACATTGAATTTCCCTGAGTTGCTTAACACATCCACATTTTTGTCGCCTACATTTTTTAAGATTTTAAAACTCCACAAACTCGGTCTGATTTGTGTTCTGTAGGCGAATATATATAACCATTAAAAGGTTACTATTTTGTATATTTATGTGAATAAGGTGAATAAGTTTTAAGTCACATTAAATTGGAAATCTATCTTTGCACTTTTAAGAAATGTATTTTCTCTAGTATTCTACTTACATGTCTAGTTTTCTTATTTAGTTCATATTCTTCAAATTCAATGTTCCAAGGCAATTTGTAAATTTATTATAAAAAATACCCATGCAATATTTTGTACTTTACAAATTCTGCCGCGCGATTTTCATTTCATATGGCTGGTTTGTAAACAATCAGGGTGCCAACCTCGCGGAAGAAAATTATGGTGCCGTGGACTATAAATAACCACGGGGTACTGGGGTTTAATCAACCCCAACAACATAATCTATTGAGGTGACGTTGATTTAATTCCCGGTACACTCGCTAAGATCGCAGCGCCAAAACACGCAAAAATACAATTTTTGGAAATTTCTTTGAATTTTCTGACCGGATCCGAAAATAAATTATCAGTTCCACATCAGAAGACTGAGACGCGTTCAATGACACATCATATATCTCGATAGGAAGTGGTCTAACCGTGAGGGACGGAAATCGATCGCACGCACATTTGAACGCACGCACATCTGCACACTCGAGTTACTCAAATACTATATAGTAATAGTAGTAATATTTTAAATGTTTGTGTGTCTGTTCGTCTATATTATTATATTATGCTTTGGCCCCTTTATTTTTGAACAGACCTTGAGCAGCTAATGGAGATAAATTATTTCACACTTTTCATTATTATTCTCTTGCGACAGTTTCGAGGATTTTTTTTTCTCCATCGTCAGGCTAGAACATATGTAAATTAGAAGACCTTATAGCAGCATGAGACGTGCACAGATACATCGCGTTGACGTTCTTGATGTAGTTTCAAGGTACTGTAACGAATCACGTTCTCCAGTCACCACCACCACCACGCCGCCGACATCATCGTGGTCGCCTTCCCTTTTGAAAAGGGAATGGGAATACATAATGTTCTAGCCTGAAGATGAGGAAAAAAAAATCCTCTAAACTACCGCAAGAGAATAATAATGAAAAGTGTGAAATAATTCATCTCCATTAGCTGCTCGAGGTCTGTTCAAAAATAAAAGGACCAAAGCATAATATAATAGTAATAATAGTAGTAATAGTAATAGTAGCCTGCAGCAGCGAAAATGCTAGACATCTCACCCATGTTTGGAGACTGAATGATTTTCTTTCAAATTCTGCGCGCATGGAAAATTAGATATATACATTAGTAATAATAAGAGTAGTAATAATAATAATTTCCGAAAGGAAGCAGTTTATTTCTAAGGCCGTACATCTTCTTAAAAGACGATGTTACTATGCTACTAAGTTAATTAGTAACGTATATTTTCAAACATCCTGAGTGTTCATGCATCCGGTGACGACAGATGTGATTAGGAGTCTTGAAACAGCACTTGCTTTCAGTGAGAGCTTTTTGCAACGGTGTTTGGTGCTTGTTTGTTAAGTACCTAGGAGAGGACAGTGGTTGAAGTAAAGGTTTCCAGGCACTTCAGACGTCCTCGTACAATTGTAAATGACTGTAGTGAGCGGAAAGCGTAATGTATTAGTAGTTAAAATTGATTCACTGTTATAGTTTAATGATAACACATTGATTTACTCTTTGTACCTCTTTCTTTGTTAACATTGTGTGAATGTAACTTTAACTTTAAGGAAATGTAAATTTGTCTCTTCTGTTCTAAAATTTGAAATGTTCGCGTATTTAAGTTTTCAGTTACCTAGTGATTTCTGAATTTACTTTTCTAAATGATTCTATTCCCCCAATAGTCATGGGCGTCGAAATTTACTGAAACTATTTCTAAAAAATATGTTAAACTATGAAAAATGCCGTTCTCATAGTTGGTGGGAAAAATGTGTAAATGTGCACAGGAGATTCGTGTAACTAGCTACTTTTAAGAGAGTTTCTGAGTATTTTCCTCTGAATAGACCTAAATAATTTAATGTTTAGTGATGACTATACTAAGGATCGAGCATTGAAAGTCTTTATATTTTCTGCTTAAGATTGGACTTTACAAGAAAACTGGTGGTTGCCTTTAAATATTTATTTAAAATGCGGATTATAACTTTTCTCTGATCATTCTTACAATATATTTTACAAATCTTTTAGAAGTTGAGAATAACACGTTTAATATTACATTATGATTAAATACTAACTCATTATTTTTGTCCGTTGAATTGTTTCGGGAACCTTTAGTGAAATCTCGTACCCCCCATAATTTTTCGTTATCATGACGTTCATTTACCACAAAACAACATACGTAAGGTGTATAATTAGTTATGCACTGCAAGGTCAGATCTTTTATAGTATGTGTCTCCGGAATATCACGTCAGATACTACGTATACTGCACGAAGTTCTTCGAACAAGAAATCATAGATTTTTGAAGTGTATGCTCACTTTTAATCTTGCAAGACTTCCAAATCTTGAATTCGTAACATATTTCTTAAGTTCAGCTACTTTCTGTTAAGTTATAACATGTACTCTATTGTTATCAACTTGGAATGTAATGAAATAACCAAAGGGGAAAAACATTGCTTGTAAGTATCCCACTGCAGAAAATTTGGGTGGTTCTTTAAATGCATATCGTTTCCGAACTTAAAATAGCGCTTTTTGAGAATACTTCACTCTCTTCTAGTCATCCGTGACCGTTGACATAGCACGTAGAACAGACCATTTCTGATTTTGATAACCATAAGTGACTGATTTTATTTCTAGAAATAGTTATCAGGAAGATTCGCTCTAAACCTTTTTTGCTGGGAAGACAAATCTAGAGTAAGTTGCAAATGGAAATAATTTCTCTTTGGCAGAGAGGATATTAAAATGTTTAACTACTCTTAATTCAAGATTGCATTGTCTTAGCAAAATTCAGATTTTCACAATTCTTTATATTGCCTTAATGTTGACCCTTGCGAGCTTCAATATTTGTTAATTACTAGACAATGACAAGATAACACATCCAGATAAGTTTAGGCACTCGGGGAGAGCGGAGCGGAGAGAGTTGGGCCTAGGGTTGGGTTCCTTTGTCACATCCTTCGACGCGTTGACACTCAATGGGGTATTCTACCGAAATAATTGATCAAAATTATGTTTTGAATATCAATTAAAGTGTTTTTTTGCTGTTATTTCGTAACGTGCGGTAAAAATGTTATTTTCGTACTACAAGTTATTTCATTTTTAGTACAAAACTTTTTCGACTGTGGCAATCTCGAGTGATAAAAGAAAATATTCTAAAATGTAATTATAAATTATATAATAAAAAATAAAATAAAGAATGCGTATTCAATCATTTGCCATCATAAATTAAATCACAAATTATAACAGCAAAACACACAGGTAAAAATTGAAGAGGCCCCCTCCAAAGTAGTATTTGGATTTCACTATTACAAACAAAACATTTTTGTTTGTAACAAAATTACAGAGACAAACAGAGCAAATTTATTGTATTGAAATTTGAATTATAACAAGTTATAAGCAATTGGTTCTGTGCTTTGCCTTATTTCTATGAACCTGATGATGAAAACGTGATGAAATTAATTTTTTATGTTTATAAATAGCATCTATTTCAGATTATGCTAATTTTAATAAAATGTAATTTATTTCAAAAACATTTTTATATGAACAAAAGTACTGCTGAGAAGGCTTCACGGGCCGAACTGGGTAATTGTACGCGGACTCCGTGTTACAACAAAGAATAACAACAGAATAATGTGCAAGTATGCTTTAGTATTTGTTTTAGATATTCTGCTATGGGCATTGTTCTTTTGGTTCACCTGCTGGAATATCGCCATATTTTCCGAATAGGAGGTAGTGGATTTTCGACACTTGTAACTTTGTCGAATTTAACCGCTGTCTGGAGAATCCTAGCCGCAGACTGTGAGGTAGTTTTACGTAGTTTCTCCTACCAAGAGCAGACTATTTCTGGAATAGTGCCATAACAAAATGGCCAAGGACCGCACCCGATCTCTCCTTCATCTTTGTACCCTTCTTTCCCCTTACACACGCGCTTACTTAAACGAATGTCACTACCGACAGTCGGGAGCTTAGATCTTATTCCGGCTGGGGCGGTGTCGTGTTGTGGAGATTCCTGGAGAGGAAAACCCGCAAGCTGTGAAGGTCGACGCCGTCCGAGCGAGGTGGTATACCACAACCCTCGTGAAATAACTACTACACTCGTGTAAGAAGTTGACGCATCCGGAAACATCTCAGGCACTCTCAGGCACTCACCCTCATAGGATACATTCCTCCCAAGAATCACGGAAATTTTCTTTATACATAGGTCTGATGGAAGCAGTGCACTACTAGGCTGTGATCGGGCTACTCAATTCATTGTTGGGCCTAACCCAGTTTCTGTAGAGCAAGGTACAGGAAGTATGGCATAGAAGTAGTCTAGGGCAATTTATTCCCGCTGTCTCCGTCTCGTCTCTGGTAGTGCGACCTCTTGGGTTGGTTACAACGAATGGTTATCGGACTCCTAGGGTTGCGTAGACTTCCGCGGTCGGCATCTAGTGAAGTAGGCTGTCCAGAATGATACGCGTCTTTTTGGCCAACGTATTGCGGCTTTCTTCAAAGTTATACCGCAGCCATGTCAAAACTATTCCTTCCGCAAGTAGCGTATAAGAGGATATGTCTTACGTAGGTATTCAATACTTGTAGAAGGCGTACTCTCCTACAAGATATACTTGTAGAAGGCGTCCTGTTATACAAAGCGACCACGCTAGCTACTACCCGAGTGCGGTACAGCTCTGAAGAAGACCGCAGCCCCGAAACGTGGTCGAAACATAAGCCGGCACGGCATAGGCGTGGCTCATCCCAGAGAGCCGAGATTGAACATCGTAGTCGTCTGCTTTGCTCCCGGCTGTTCGGACGACGCTGCGGCCAGTGTGGGGCCCGGAGGAAAGGCATGGCCGGGCGGGCGGCAGTGCTGGAGGCGGGACCCGGTGCGGGAGGGGGCGAGCGGAGCGGAGGAGGGTCGGCCGCTGGAGAAATCCCGTCCCTGTGCGAGCCGCCGCTGGCCGCTGGCGAGTCTCGGGGCACCCGCCGCCGCAACCGCCGTCGATAAGCCGTTTAATGCACAAGTCTGCGGTGTCACTGATAAGTAGAGACCGGATTATGTAATTACATATTTTTTGTCTTTCTAGTTACCGGTCTCAAAATTGTAATCTTGGCGAATTGTCGCTCTTCTAGCACAATATCATTTTTTTTACATATTTAGTACTAAATTACGTATTTTACACATTTTGCTATTTCCACAATTTTTTTTATTCCATCAATTTCTTTTTAAATTTATTACGACCCAGTTTGCTTACGAATCAGGATCCATGTGGCCTACAATGTTAACATTTTGTATATAATGTTTTGTAAATAATTTGTATACCGTAATTTATACTTAATTTTATATTTCATGTATTCCTGTAATTTTTCACATAGCTCTGTTGATGATCGCTACGAGATTGAAAAGATCTCAAGATTAAATATATATTTGATACCGGACAACACCATTTATTTATTTAATTATTAAAGCGATCTACCTTACCAGCGATCTTATTAATGACACACGTTTAACTCGCATGCATGAATATGTAGATCTGTAGATTTCAAATACCTGTAATTATATATCTGTTGTTGGTCAATGTTGAATCAAAACTATGAACATCTTGTCTTGTGACCTGCACCGCGCCTTGCTTGCGCCACGCGGATACATTCTCAGTCGGGCTCATTGTAAAGGCGGCTCCACACATTCGGTATTCGGCGAGTAGCGAGCAACCACTCGCCGAATCCCGTGATGTCGAGGAGTTGCTTGTTGTTTGCCGAGTGACTAACATTCGGTGCTCGCCCTACTCACCGCGTGTTAGTCTTTAGGACACATCAGATGTTCGAGATTGGGCGAGCAGTAGCTCGCTGCTCCGCGAATGCTGAATGTGTGAAGCCGTCTTAACGTACACACACACGCGCGCGCGCGCGCGCGCGCGCACGGCGCGGTTTGCTTTGCTTCGCTTCGCCTCGCCTCGTGCGCCCGACCAGGGACTAGACCTGAGCTCAGGTCGTCAACCAGTCGATCGCGAAGATGTTTCCACGAGGTTGCGGTCGAAAAATAAGAGTGAAAATGCTCAATAACACAGGCTTTGAGTGGAAATAAATGTCCGTTATTTAGAAGTGTCCGCTACTGAAGAAATAAATGTTTCAATTTTCTAAATACCCGTAGGTTCTCATTTTTCTTAAATTTTATAAAAAAATGTAATTTTGACTAATCTGTGATAAACATTTAAAAATAATAGGCTCTGAATAATGTAGATCACTGCCGATTTTAGATTTTGAAAGTGGCTCCTAAAGAAAGGTTGACGACCCCCTGTTAGACGCTGCCACCTTCATGTCAGCGGCGTAAAAGTAGTAGGATTTGTAGATCTATAAATCGGTGCGATAAATGACTCCGAAAAGGCGGCCACATTATGCTATAGAAGTCGGAAATATTCTGAAATGTATGCTACAAAATTAAGTTTGCGCGAAATCGTTAAAAATAATCGCAATAATTATACATTTTTCATAATTGTTTCCGAAATATTCTATAAAATGTCAGCTTATTTCGTGCTTAAATAATTCAAAGTAAACCAGATCTGAGTGTTGATTTTATTACGTGCAACAACATTCTGATCAGAAATTTCAATAATCGTGTTTACAAAAAAAGCTAAGTTCGTAAGCTGTGTTTAAACTCAAAATATATCCTATTTCAGGGTTTGCTAAATGAATTAGTTACAAATTTCAGTACTTGAGTGAATATTTTGAGTAAAGTTCTGAATTGAAATACCAGGTGTGTGTCTTTCACTTGACATGATTGGTAGCAATTGCTTAATTCCTTTTACGGCTGAGTAAAACTCGAATACTCCGCATATTTGGAGTAATCAAAGCCATGATAGATCTCCACAACATTCTGTAGTGGCTCTGACTGCACAAATAACCACCGTCGGTGCGTATGAGCCTAATTGAAATGAATGTTGCTTTCGTTGCACTGGTCACGAGCCAACATTAAATTTCAGATTAATCAACGGCCTTGACACACATACTGAAAGAGAGGGGCTATGCCTTGATCGTGCACGTTTCTTCAATGTAGGCAAAAGTTTTATCGACGGCTTTCTTTGTTAGTAGCCGTGTAGATAAAGTTTCAGAAAGTATGTTTCTCCCTTAAGATTGCAGTTATCTATAGAACTAATTAGTGCATGTAATTAGTATCTGTGGTATGCAAAATAATTTGTAGTACAACGAATGTATTCTGAAATTACCGTTTGGAACCTCGTTCATTTGCATAATAAAAGCATCTACTTTACGAGTGCAGTATAAAAACTTTTATCTCAAGTCGAACCTGAAGAATTAATTTTATTCTGGTAAAAGAAATTAACTTTCTTCGCCCCAACGATTCGAGTAAATTAACACTTTCAGTATGAGAAGATCAGATAACCAAAGTCAAACATTACTTCAATATAGAGTCTGAGTACTTCTTGGTGCGAGAAATCCTAGTCTACTACATGGTTACTAGGACCTTGTCAAGAGAGTGAGCTTCTTCAGTGAGGTCCTGTTTTTGTGACCTGTGCCCTTTGTACAGCGACTGATTGAATTGAACTCTCTTCCGGAGGTCGATTGTCCTTTCAATTGATTAAGATTACACACTTTTCTTGCTTCAACTTCAATTAATCGATTCTTGGCGTGTGGCTGGGTCAAATGCCATGCCATGTCATTCTCATATTGTGCGGGTTCTAATTCTGTTTCTGGTGTCCGAAAGAGGATCGCACGTCATCAAAAACAAAACTTACAGAAAAAATACCCGCCGTATTGTCTTATTGCCTCCGCTTAAGAAAACGGAATTTTCTACATGTACCAGAGTAATTTTATTCCATAATCTATTTTCTTTGGAATTCTTAAAGATATTTATGAGTGTGAGATACACGAAATGGTAATTATTTATACTATGTATTATAATGCCAGAAAGCGTTTCCAAAAATGTAGAAACATATTCTCGTAGAGTTCAATCTGCAAATGCAACTGCATACAGTTTTTAAAAATCACTCTACACTCAACACCAAATCCTCATCTACCACCTCTTCAATCACACTATTACTGTACGTTTTGGCACAGAACGTTAGGTTCTGTCTCTGTAATACGGAAGGCAGAAGGCCGTAGGCACTTCCTTATACAGTTATTTTCACTATCATTCAATATATTGACGATCCGGATGACAGACTGCCATGCGTCACAAATGTATTCGGCCCCTCTTCCCGAATGGTCGCGGATTCCAATCTCGTCGTGGGCATTGGTGCTCGTCTTTCGCTTGTGTGGTATCACAGTAAATGTAGCTTCACTATGCGCACGTTTTGTTGAACTTTCCTTTTGTTTGTAGTGGTAGTAGAGCTTAGGGTGAGTTTCTATTTTGTTAACAATACAGAAAAATCAAATCTGTTTGTTCCTTTACTGTTAAAAATAAGTTTTCTGTAATTTTGCAACGAAAATATCTAGTTTTGAAATGTTAATCCCTCGCTTTTTTAAATTTATTATTATTACTATGATTTTTCATCTTTCAGCTATTAATAGTTAAATTGTTGGGAAGGGATTCTGAAACTGAAGAAAGCGTGCGCAGATGATTTTCTCCCCCATACGTCACATACAGTTTTTGACTAAATAAATAAAATAAAAACAGTGCCTAGGGTCTTTCTGATCCTTCACCCGAGGGGCGTTAGTCGTAGTGTCTATAGTGCGGTTCAAAGAACATCAGTCGGAAAGTGCAATTGTATCAGGTTTAAATAGGAAATAGATTTTAATAGCTGGATCCGTGCAAACATTTGGCATAATGTAAATCATCGTTTTCAAAGTGAAAATGGCTTCATACTGTGTTCCACTTCAAACTTCAAAATGACTTCATACTCTTTACAACCACCTCCGAAATCTGCATTGCAGCAATATGTGCCCGACATTGTGCGTACGTCTTATATTGCGAAGCGTTGATATTCAATTTCATACAAAATCAATCTTTCCAATTTTATCGAGGAACGTTATTCCTGACTCTTCCTTAATTTTAATTTGACAAGAATTTCGAATTACTGCTTAGAGTATCTGACTGTCTCCCGCGTTACGGATTGATGGGCTCCCGAAGAGGTAATGTAATGTAATAGATGGTTAAAAGAGTCCTATTTAGTAGAGAACAAACTGTTTAAGAAACATAACTCGAGCTACCTTCTGCCTCTCGCCCCTTGCCCCCCACCCACCCTACATGTCCCTCTTTTGTCCCCCCAAAACTCATTTGCCTCCTTTCAAACTTGTATCCTTTGAGATTTTAAGGGCATGTCACTGCGTGTCGTTTCAGAGCTACGCGCGATTATAATGTGTGAAGTAATTTTTTCCCTACGTTATAATCTACAAATTTATATTTTTCTCTTAAAATCTGTTTGATGCAGGACTGAAGAGAAATTACCTATCCAGTAGTAGCACATTTAATGTGTTTTGTTGTATATGGTTTCTTATAAATTGTCAAAAATCTGTCACCCATCCTTAGCGTATTATATTCAGAAATGATAATGAACTTCTGTTTGAGGATAACTTAAATTTTGTACTGGAGCTTTAATGTTAGAACACTAAGCTCTTTTTAATTTTAATATTTATTCTTTATCGTTGTTTAAATTGATGTCGTTCTGGCCATCGCAAAACTTGTATGAAGTAATCGTGTATCCACTACGTGAAACGATGATGCAAATTGGTCGCGGATGACAACTTGAGTTTTCATCGCGATACTCGGTCAAATTTTTTTAATGAAATTCTAAATCGAACTGGATCCTCGCGAACACAAAAGGCACATCAAGCAGGCGCTATGTACCGTTCAATGAGAAGAAAGACCACTCAAGAAAACATTAGGGTCGTCCTTTTTTGTTCTCCCTTGCAATATAATACTTTTTTCTGACAAATACGGACGTATTTGTTTTCCTTATACCTCACAAGCTTCTCGTGAAAGCAAGATGCTGATTGCCATTGTTATTGTGCACATTCACATAACATTCACATTCACATCTGTTGTGTTTCGGGATCCCCAACAGATACAAATATTAAGAATACATTACTAAATTAAAAATATAATGAGGTGTATAGTTCAAACGGAAATAGATGCTAACTCCTTAAACAATCTTTCCCCTTCTAAAACATGAATATGAAAATATAGAAAACATTAACCGTCGATGGGACCAACAACTACCGCGGCGCTCTCCAAAATACACTTAGGTCCGTCGAAGTGACAAATTCAGTGCTTGCACAAGGTTGCTTCTCGTTCGTCATACACGTGAGGCTGCTTCCGACGTAGTTTCGGGAACGGATTTCCCGTGCGTGACGAAAGCGTGGGCGTGCTAGTTGAGTCACAGCGACGTCAGCAACCTCAAGACGATTTGCGTGACCCGAATGCGTGAAGGTGTCATAAATTGCCAGAAATGCAAAGCGCTCAGCATAGAAAGAGCGATAATTTTTTAGTACCGCCCGAATGACCTCAGAGCCAGCGTTGCAGCTCTGTATACAGCGAATCTGTCGCGAGGAGAATTCTAGGCTGGCTGCTCTCACTTTCTTACTCTCTCTCTCTCTCTCTCTCTCTCTCTCTCTCTATCTATCTATCTATCTATCTCTCTCATTATCTCTCATTATCTATCTCTCTCATTATCTCTCTCTCTCACTCTCTCTCTCTCCTCACTCTCTCTCTCTATCTCTCTCCACTATCTCTCTCTCACTATCTCTCTCTCACTATCTCTCTCTCTCACTCTATCTCTCTCTCTCTCACTATCTCTCTCTCTCACTATCTCTCTCTCTCACTATCTCTCTCTCTCACTATCTCTCTCTACTTCACTATCTCTCTCTACTTCACTATCTCTCTCTACTTCACTATCTCTCTCTACTTCACTATCTCTCTCTCTACTTCACTATCTCTCTCTCTACTATCTCTCTCTCTCACTATCTCTCTCTCTCACTATCTCTCTCCTCCTCCTATCTCTCTCTCTCACTATCTCTCTCCTCACTATCTCTCTCTCTCTCACTATCTCTCTCTCTCACTATCTCCTCTCTCCTACCTCTCTCTCCTCACTTCTCTCTCTCTCACTCTCTCTCTACTCTCTCTCTCTCACTATCTCTCTCTCTCTCTCTCTCTCTCTCTCACTATCTCTCTCTCTCACTATCTCTCCTCTCTCACTATCTCTCTCTCTCTACTATCTCTCTCTCTCTCACTCTCTCTCTCTCTCTCACTATCCTCTCTCTCTCTCTACTCATCTCTCTCTCTACTCTCTCTCTCTACTATCTCTCTCTCTCACTTATCTCTCTCTCTCTCTCTCTCTCACTATCTCTCTCTCTCTCACTTCTCTCTCTCTCTCTACTCTCTCTCTCTCCTCACTATCTCTCTCTCTCCTCTCTCTCTCATCTCTCTCACTATCTCTCTCTCTCATCTCATCTCTCTCTCCTCTCTCTCTCACTATCTCTCTCTCTCTCTCTCTCTCCTTCTCTCTCTCTACTCTCTCTCTCTCCTACTCATCTCTCTCCTATCTCTCTCTCACTTCTCTCTCTCCTCACTATCTCTCTCTCTCACTATCTCTCTCCTCCTATCTCTCTCCTCACTATCTCTCCCCTCCTATCTCTCTCTCACTATCTCCTCTCTCTCACTATCTCTCTCTCCCACTATCTCTCTCTCTCACTATCTCTCTCTCTCACTATCTCTCTCTCTCACTATCTCTCTCTCTCTACATCTCTCTCTCTCTCTCACTCATCTCTCTCTCTCCTCTCACTATCTCTCTCTCTCTCTCACTCTCTCTCTCTCTCTCACTATCTCTCTTCTCTCACTTTCTCTCTCTCTCTCCACTCATCTCTCTCTCTCTACTATCTCCTCTCTCTCTCTCCTCTACTATCTCTCTCTTCTCTCACTATCTCTCTCTCTCTCTACTCTCTCCTCTCTCTCTCCTCCACTACTCTCTCTCTCTCACTATCTCTCTCTCCTATCTCTCTCTCACTATCTCTCTCTCTCTCTCTCTCTCTCTCACTCATCTCTCTCTCTCACTATCTCTCTCTCTCACTATCTCTCTTCTCTCATCTCTCTCTCTCTCTCCTACTCTCTCTCTCTCTCACTATCTCCCCTCTCTCCTACTATCTCTCTCTCCTCTACTCTTCTCCTCTCTCTCTACTCTCTCTCCTATCCTATCTCTCTCTCTCACTCTCTCTCTCTCACTATTCTTCTCTCCTACTCTCTCTCTCTCCTCTCATCTCTCTCTCTCTCATTCCTCTCTCTCTACTTCTCTCTCTCCTCACATCTCTCTCTCTATCTCTCTCCTCTCACATCTCTCTCTCTCTCACTATCTCTCTCCTCTCTCTCTCTCTCTCCTCCTATCTCTCTCTCCATCTCTCTCTCACATCTCTCTCCATCTCTCTCTCTCACTATCCTCTCTCTCCTACTCTCTCTCCTACTCTCTCTCTCCATCTCTCTCTCTCTCTCTCCTTCTCTCTCTCTCCTTCTCTCTCTCTTCTCACTATCTCTCTCTCTCTCTCACTATCTCTCTCTCTCGAAAAGAAAAGAAAAATACACCTATAATTTCAGCGCCAGTAATAATTGTTTTTCTGTATCCTGTGCACTCTGCAGGGGGAAATTGCGTTTGCGTAGGTGGGCGCAGTTTTTGGTGGAGACTTGAAACGTTTACTCGGACTTCGTTCCACGGTGTAGCTCACCGCGTTAGCTTCAAGGCGGAGGCAGCGAGAAGGCATATACTAAACCCCCTGTTGTCGGACTTGCCCGGTAACCCACCAGTTGGATCAACGGTTCTCTACTCTTATACTTGTGTTTTTATAACCTGGCATTTGGCGAAAACCAGCTGCTGACGGTTACATCCAATCGGGAGTTTAAATGTCACCACAATGACGTCTCCGTCATGACGTTTTAGCTCTCGATAGGATGACACCGTAATAGCTGATTTACGTCAACTGCCAGGTTATAAAACCCCAAGTATAGGCGGGGATGGTTCAAGGGGAGTTCGTATGATCGTTCCGGATCCCACGTATAAAAGTCAAGAAGGGAACACGCCCCCCTCCCCGCTCTGAATAGCGTAGGTCCTGGCGATACTCACGTCAACAGCCTCAAGATGGAGGCAGTGAAGAGAAGGGAAGGGGCCCCCAAACCCTCCGGAATCTCAGGGTGGCCCTCTGATGGGCTCTCGAGTTCGTCGTGGCAGTGGCCAGATACTCTGAGCAATGAGCAGGGTCTTGTTCCCGGAGCATGTGACTAGCACATTTTTTGGACTCTGGTACTAACCAAATAACTAGTAGCTCTGCGCTGGCAGGGCGGCCCGACCCAGGCGCTGCGCTGTGTGGGGAGGTTGCCGTGAGGGCACACTGCGTTCCGGAGGGTTCTGGATACCAGTCTGTCGGCATACTTGTGCGTCGGGGGGAGTGAGGATAAAGGCGAAAAGCTTAGGTGCCCACCCGAGAGATTCGTCTCCCTAGTAGAACAAGTAGAAGTGCGGATTGGTAGACCACGCAGGGTCACGACTGTATCCAGTGCTTCCTGGTTCACATAAAATGTGTACTTTCCCCTGGTGCGCAATTTATTGCGAAATAAGAATAGGAGTTTTGAATTCTTACTACTTGTGTAATATGAACTTCTATTTGCTCTAATAATCTGGACAAGGATTTATAACATCTTATGTAAGATATTATCAATGACAAATTTATAAAGCATTTACTTTGTAGCATAAATTGATTCAATCGAAAATAATATAGATTTAAATTTTCTTATTCCAGAAAAAGGAGCGCCATTCCCTTTAGCTCCCCTGGAAATTAAGCACCGCTTGTTCTACAGACTTTAATTGATAATTATTCGGTATTATAACCCTTACGTCGAGTGAGATGTCTTTGGAGTTTTCTTCCTTGTCCGAAAACACCTCATGTCAACATTACGCACCCATTGTTTGCCTCGCTGTCGCCTGTCGGAAAAGTTATTACCTGAAAACTTGATTAATGTTCAACGCGAAATGCAGACACTCACTCCTGATATTTTTCTTGTGTTAACTATTGCAGAATGTATTATTGATGTATATGGTTTAATTTTATTCAAGTTAAATGGATGATAGATTCATTGTTTTTACGGGCAAACCCATCTAGGATCTGCAACAAGTAATGAAATTTGTAGTAAATTCTCTAGAAAATTATGAAAATGCGAGTGTAGTGGAAGATAATGTATTTAATAGACACAAGCTTTGCCCAGTCAATTCCTCAATTATTTTCTCTTACGAGCGTAGTGATTCGATTAATCAAATCTCTTGAAAGTTGAACAACTTTGTCATCCGTTCAGGCTCTCCTCTGCGAATTAAAATATAGGGAGGTGTGCCAAGGCGTGAGCAGCCTAAAACAACGGGGGGAAGGGCTACATTTCTGGGATCCCTTTCCCATTAAACTTTATATTTATACATGACATTTTATTAGTAAATAAAAATATACTACTAAGAGTATTAAACTATAAATTTAGTGTATAGTAAAGTATTCAACTAAAAAATTGCCAGATTTTGAAGCTGTTCCCCATATATCGTATAACAAATTCTCTGGGTTTGATAAATTGATTGAAATTATGAAAAGTTATTGTAATTAATTATTCTACATTTATCATTTTTAAAATGTTTCTTGTGAATAAAATGGTGGTCGGTAATGACAGTAGTTTCTAAAGCAACCTGAATAATTTGAAATTTTAAAAAAACCTGATTTTGGTTTTGAAAAGGAGAAAATAAGGAATTGAAAATATTTGCGTATTTTTTTTATTGCGTACGGGCCCCTTTGAAAACGTTCTGCGGGGCCGTGAACTCTGCCTATGGAGGTGCGTTCTCACGAGTACTGCGGTACTGCGCGTTTCTTACGCCAGGCCGCATCTCGTACGCAAACTGCGGCATTCGCGGAGGCAAACAGTCGTAAATATGCCAGTAGCGGAAGCTTATGATCCGCTGAAGCCCTGTGGTGGGGACGGCGGGGACGGCTGGAGCGGAACCGGAACGCGGATGCGCTCTGAAAGGCAGAAGGCCAATCAGAAGGTACCACGATAAGTGTTGGAGAGTAATTGATAAAAGTAATTCAATGACTTATAACGATCACTTTGTTAGTAATTTTATCATGCATCGTAATCGTTACTTTTAGCAGAATGTACTTTTTACTCGTAATTTACTTCTTGATGTAAGAATTGTAATCGTTACTTTTTAGGGTTTTGTTGTAGTTGTTGTAAATGTGCCTTTTTAGTTGTTTTCCCTTGTGAACTACCTTGTTTGTCACGAACTACACGAGTGGGTAAATTTATTTAGTTCATGAACTAGACAAGAGATTCCATCCACGGTGTAGGAGGATTTCACGAGCGCGCCCATTGAAGATTAGTTTGTTGGAGGAACTAGTTGGTTCAAAAGAACGACATATCTCTATCTGTACTTGTAATTGTAATTTGACTAATTATATGCTGAAAATGTAATTTTTAATTATAATTCTGTAAAATATTTGACAAGTAACTGTAATCGAGCCTAATTACTTTTTACATACTTTTCCCATCACTGACCTCGATGTGCTTTAGATTCCACAGAACTTTATAATTAATTTCATTTATTTAATTTAATATTATATATTATTTTATTGACTTTAACTATCGACAAAAAACTGTGAGACGTATATTTATAGTATGTGTAGGCCTAGTATAAATATGGTTGCCACCTCGCCGTGTTTGACCAGGATACTCCGGGATTCAGGAGTGCTCTCTGGGCTCCGGGTTACTTTTGAAAATCTCCGTGTCAGATAAAAAATGAAATTAAATATTTTTTTGTCATTTCTTTTAAATGTTATCTGTGTTTAACATTTTAATTTAATCGAATGTTTTCATATTCAATGTTTTCATATCACACTATGTAAATAAAACTTGGAAAGCGCGGCAAAATCAGTAGTATGCAATCAATTCACCATCCCTAATCAAAAAGCAATGTACTTACTGTTATAGTACTTATTAACATTAGAAATGTACTGAAACTGTTATGAAATAATTAATCATAAAAAGGTATATATTATTTTATAATAAATCTTGAATGTGAATTTATGTATTTACTTTTCACCCCCCACCCCCACCCCGGTAATTGGTGATCACTGTATCAGGTGTTCTTGAAAGGTGGCAACCCTATGTATAAAAGTAAGTTCGTAATTGATCTTCATTACATTCAATAGATTTGCGATGCTGTGTTTGGCAGGTTTTGCATTTTTAGCAGTAACAACTGCGTTAGTTTTGGGGGACCTGAAATTAACTTTTGACTCCATTTTCAAATATCGCTGCTTAAAAAGTGAAGTTTAAATTGTAAATGTAAAGTACATTCAGAATGGGCAATTACTACAATTTTGGACAAATATCTACCATTTCTTGCAGATAATTACAAAATGAAATTCATAAATAAACACAATAATTTATTTTAATTATTAAAAATTGCTTCAAAACAATTTAATAACTACAGCACAACAAGTGTTGACATTTACAACTAAGTCAAATATCAAATGTTTTACTCATAGTCTCCAAGGCAATAATTTAAAAATATGGTAACAGTGCATGAAAAGATAATGCATCCATCAATTTGTCGTCACTTTAAATTATAAAATGTATCCATATGTCATTTATCAAGAATTTAACATATTTATGGAAATAAAATGTGTTTTATTACACGAGGCCAGGGGTCCCCTTTATCATAAGCACTGTGCCTCCCCCCCTCTGCCCAAACACTTGAATTGGGGAAAATTGAATCCCAATTTTTATGCTTCCATTAGGCGAACTAAACACCATGGGCATTTTAATCTTTTTTAAAATTTAAATTGCTAAGCATTTATGAGAATTGGTTATTCTCAATTACAGGGGTAACTATTGTGCTTTGGAAAAAAAAAGAAATTACTCTGCAATTGACTTACTCTTCATATAAATTAGAATCATTTTCATAATATAATATACATGAAATATTGTCAGAATAAGATCATAAATTCTGCGTCGCACATCAAAGGGAAAGCAGATACAAGTAGCGCCACAGAATGATAGTAGCACATGCATGCAGAAAAGAGTATAAAACACTCATTCGTTTGTTTGCATTAAACACAGCCTAAAACACATAATGAATTTGTCTTTGAAAATAAAAAGAAACAATCAACTGCAAAATAAAAAGCAAGACAGATTTGTGTAGACAGAGTGTGAACTCCAGTAAATGCGTTGTCAGTTAAGCATTCAAATGCATATGCTGTGGAGCTTCAAGCGTATAGTTCTGTGATCACTAGGTAGAAATTCAAAAGTAGTTAGGATTTGTTGACAATTTAAGAATGTTGACCCTGTGACCATAGAAGTATATAATGTTGATTTGAAATTGGCTTGTATAATTTCAATTAAGAAGGTTACATGGTTTATTAAGGTTATGTGGATTATTTGAAACCTGGAATAATTACCACACTTGGATATTTACCATTTAGTATGGAAACTATTGACCTGCTTTTGTTACAAACACTGAATGATGTGCATCCAATATTTCTTCACATTCGATATTTAATACGCAAACTGTGCTACATGAGCAATTTAAATTTTAAGATAAGCAGCCTAATTGGTTTTAACTAGAATATCTTAAACAAGGAATTAAAAACTGAAAAAAGGTTAAAATAAAAATAAAAATAAAAATAAAAAAATCTCTTACATTTCAACATGCATTTGTGATTTTAGGACCCCCAGATCCGCCTGCTGGAAAACCTACAGTGTCACCATGTACTGGAGGTGCTATTGTGGCTTGGTCCAGTGCTCCTTATGATGGTGGACGCATGATAACTGGATATTCAGTGGAGATGCAAAGAGTAGGAGATGATGAGTGGCATCAAGTGGCATCAGGGTAAGTTTTAGCCAAATGAGTCATTTTTTGCATTACTCATCAAAAGTTTTGGATGTGTTTTTTCTGATATTTCTAAATCAGCAAGAAGTAAATTCACTTCAAATTAACTTGTAGGGTATTTATGAGTAAAGATGAAAATTCTACAAGCTTTATGAAAATCCTTTTTGTCTTTTCTTGCTTATAAATATATTTTAATTACTTTTACAGATGTCATTCACTTTCAAATGTAGTTAGCAACTTGAGTTTTGGAGAGAAGTATGTGTTTCGTGTAAGGGCAGAAAATGTTCATGGATTAAGTGAGCCAAGTACTGAGTCCTCTGTTTTCTCTTTGGATTTGCAGTCAACAGGTAGGTGTGAACCATTTTTGAAACTGGGGTAGATCCAGCCAATCATTTTCGTGGGGGGGGATGTCGATTTTTGTTAAAATAAACATATTAGTTTTATATTGTATATTATTTTTGTAGTGTATATGATACTATACAATAATATTTTTGAAATAATTATAATTAAAATAATTACATAATCCTCACGTAAATATTTAAATAAAGTTTGCCAAATTAAGGAAGCTAACAAACGAAAATTTAAAGCCTTTGGGGGCATAGTCCCCTCCTGGATCCACTGCAGAAACTGCTGTTATATCTGAACAAACTCCAGACTTACGGTTACCAATCTGAATTACATAATTTTTTTAAAAATTAAATTAATATTTCAGCAATACCAGATGATAATGAGGATGATGAATGTTTCACTCCTGCATTCTCTCCGAGATTAGTCACCATTGAACCTGGCGAAGATTTCAAAAATCGTTTTGAGGTTCTTGAAGAATTGGGTAAAGGGCGTTATGGAGTTGTTCACAAGGTTGCTGAACGTGGTACTGGACAAAAATTTGCTGCAAAATTCATACGCTGCATTAAAGCCAAAGATAAAGAGAAGGTACAAGAGGAGATAGACATTATGAACTGCCTGCGTCACCCAAAGCTACTACAGTTGGCTGCTGCCTTTGAGACCCCAAGGGAGATGGTGATGGTCATGGAATAGTAAGTATCTTAATGATTAAATTTCATAAATTGATTCATTCAGTGCATTACAACCTTTTCAATATTGACCAGATTTTAGGAGGCAAAAATTTTTTGAAAATGTGCACACAATTCACTTTTCCCCATAGCACGTCATAAGCAGTTTTAACTGTTTTTTGATGTAAAATAAAATAAATAAATAAAATAAATAAAAAAATGAGAAATAGGTCTGTACTTGTATGCATTTGTCAACTGTCTGAACGTGTTTTCATTATCGAACTTAAAGGAAAAGATATTTCTCATTGATATTCTCCTCTTTCTTAGCATTTCAGGAGGAGAGTTATTTGAACGTGTGGTAGCTGATGACTTCACTCTGACTGAAAGGGACTGTATACTGTTCATGAGACAAATCTGTGAAGGTGTCAGTTACATGCATGAAAATTCTGTTGTTCACCTAGATTTGAAGGTAAAATTGAATTGAACTAGAAATGAATTAATGTACCAATACCATTTCAACAACTTCTAACTGGATATATTTTTCAGCCTGAAAACATAATGTGCCATACACGAACATCACACCAAATTAAATTGATTGATTTTGGACTAGCTCGTAAGCTACAACCAGACATCCCTGTGAGGGTGTTATTTGGTACTCCAGAGTTCATTCCTCCTGAAATTATAAGCTATGAACCAATAAGTGTGGAGTCTGACATGTGGTCGGTTGGAGTTATCTGCTATGTTCTGTGAGTATAAATGTATTACTCCATTTGTATTTTATAAGAACAATTAAATCTTGATTGTATATTTTTTTGTTCTTCAGCAAAATTTTCTCCTTGAAATTAGTTAATTTTAGTTTAAAATGATATGTAAAAATTCATATAAGATACTTTAGCTCTAAAACCATGTTATATTTGAATACTACTGAAAATGTTAATATTAGATTTTGTGTGATGCTCATTATTTACTGGTAAACACAGGTCATCCTACTCGTGTACTCTCTATAGTTATTGTATGAATCACTGATTTTATTTAGTTACATTTTACATACATAGTTGTATATTTAATTTGCTCTCCTGTAAATGCTTGAGTAGATTTTATTTTACTACAGAACTATTAAATAAGTATTTCAAAGACCATTCAAAATGTTTATCCTGTAATTTTGTATTTTTGATAATGTCAATGTCAAAAAACCCCTATTCTTCAGTAATTATTTTAATTAAAAAAAAACATTATTTTATTAGATATTTGGAAGGTACGTTATTGCATAACACATGAAATATCTTCATTCTTTCCTGTTCACCTTATTCTTTTCACTTTCAGATTGTCTGGTCTATCTCCATTCATGGGAGACAATGATGCAGAAACATTTGCAAATATCACAAGAGCAGATTATGATTTTGAAGATGAATCCTTTGATGCCATTTCTCAAGATGCCAAAGATTTTATAAGTAGTTTATTGCTGAAGAGAAAAGAGTAAGAATACTTTTATATTATAGCTTACTTAGAATATTTGGATTTTACATTGTTTTGGTATTTACAAACACACAAAAAATAATGCCATTTGAAGAGAATGTTATTTTAAAGTCTGTATTTCTAATTTGCAGGGATAGGTTGACAGCTCAACAATGCTTAAAACATATCTGGCTGGCACAGAAAGATGATAGTATGAGTTGCGTTAAACTGAGCACAGATAAACTGAAAAAATTCATTATTCGCAGGAAGTGGCAGGTATGTGAAATTGAACTCCATTTTCCTTGATATAGTATTGTATTATACTTCATATTTCAGTAATGTGTTTTCTTTTAATTATTAAATGCCTGTTTGTGATAATGCTCTAGTTTTTTTGTAAAAGTTTTTTGAAACACTTTTTGACTTGTAGATAACTGGTGTGACTTTTTTTAAAAACATTTATTACATTTGTTGCTTGTTAGATTGAGCATGTTATTTTCAATCTCATCATAATTTTTAACTTTTTCATTTAGTGTGTGTTTGTTTGTGTGTGTGTGTGTTTCTGTAAACTCTAACACAATGTGCAGAAAACTGGAAACGCCATACGTGCCCTGGGACGCATGGCAACTCTGTCTGCTGCCAGTCGGCGTAACTCCAATGCCAGTTCAACATCAGGAAGTCCCAGGCCCAGTTTATCTGGTGGTGGCATCTCGAGAATGTCCAGCCTAAATGAGGAAGACAGAGAGGGGCTGCTTCTTAGCGACCTCTCGAGCACACCTCTTGTTAACCCTACTGAAACTCTGGAGTGTCATTCTAAATATGCTAACCACATGAATGGCTTAAACAGTGTGGATACCAGCAACAAATCTGGTCGCATGCGTTTGTGTAGTGAACGTAGTGATAGTGGTATTGGGGATTGTTCAAGTATTGCTTCAAGCCCACAAGTACATCAGCCTTACTGTCAATGTCACTCGAAACTACTTATGAGCAAGAAGTTTTCTATTACAGAAGAAGCTGAGTACACAATTGAAAATCAATGCATGGGTGACATTGATAGGAAAACTGAGGTACTATCTATTTCCCCATTGCCAAAGGACTGTGTTTTCATAGATTCTAAGTCTGAATCTGAAAATGAGGGCTCAAAGGCAAAAGATAGTAAATCAGAGTCAAGTGATAATAAAAGTACTGTAATACAAGCTATTGGTAACACAAAAGCTAATTTGTCACATTCTTCTTCAGCTGAAAGTGTCAAAAAGACAACCTGCTTAAAACAGCAGGGATCTGTGGACTCAGGTGTTCATATGGATGTTGGAGCAGGCAGTGTCATGAACAAAGTCCAATCATATGTGAAGAACTGTCAGCAACAACAGCAACAGCAGCAACAGCAACAGCACCAGCAACCGCAACATCAATATTTGGTGCCTCAAAGTCAGAAGCTATCAAGAATTGCAAGTCCCAAGAAGCTTACACCAGAGGTAACCAGTAAAGTTGGGTCTGGTTTCTCAAATTCTGCAAAGACCAAACAATCTTCCACTAAGCCAGCTCTGTCCAATGAACATAGCACAAATTATCAAAAAGCAATGGCATTCTGGAAGCGATAGCTCGTTTTAAGATTTTATTTAATGATACAAATTATATATTCATTTAACCATTATTTTAAGAAAAAATTAAGAAAAAATGCAACATCTTTAAGGTTTTAATGTATTCACTGCTATAAAATATGAATTACTACTGCAAACAGCTTAACTGTTTATAAACTTGCAATCCATGACATTCTAATGTTGCATGGCAATTGAAGGCAACTTGGATGAGGCAAGAGAATGTTGGTATATTGAATATATTTAGCTTAGTAGACATTCCTTACCCCTCTGTGATTCAGATAACTGGTAAGATTTTATTGTTTGTAGACTTACTGTTATGTGGTACAATTATATAATTTCAAATGTAGAAATATGCCAACATTTTCAGTACTAGTTGAACATTAAGTCTGTGAAGGAAATGGTGATGAGGCATCAAAGTAAGTAGGCGGGGCCCTACTGCTTGTCTTCCAGACTAAGAAGATCAACCCTTGATGAAGGGCAATGAATGTGGTTTTGTTTAAGACACTGTAAGACAGTTCTTCCTCAGGTTTTGAAATTAAATGTGAAGAAACAAATTAGTCTCTCTGCAGAAAAGAACATGGATGCAGCTGAAATTTGAAGAATTTTGTCAGAGAAGTGAGGCAGCTTATAGGAGCATAAATATAAATGGGAGCAGATTCTGGCTCTGAATCATAAGGAGTATACTTAGAAGAATGAATGTTAATTTACTCATTAGTTCTGTACAAAATGTTTTGTTAATAATGAAATACGTTATCCACTTTAGAACTGAACAATGTGCCTTTACATGCAAATGCATCTGACGAAATGGATATCAGAGTAATAAACTTAGAAATCTGAAATTCCTAGAACTTAAGAACAGTATGGTTATATTTTAATTGTAATTGGATTATGTTACTCGTTGATGTGAATCAAAGGGAATTTAATTTTTGCTTAAGGGGGAGTTCTATTTTCTGAACTAGAGTTATAATGATAGAGTTTTATCATCAGAAACTTGCACTTCCCTGTTATTAAAGAGAATACCAAGACAAACCTTTTCTACTTTTCAATTAATAATTAATGGAATAAGACGGTGATAAAATTTAAATTGAAGTGATAGCTAATTCACTCTTTTAGTATTTCCTGGTCTTTCCCAGTGTTACAAAGAATTCGAGATGCAATTCATCTGTAAATGATGCAATATTTTTCCACATGACTTGGGATGATTGCCTTATTTGAAGATTGCTCCTCGAGATAAACTTGAGTTGCTGCTTCTCAGTGACCACAAACCATACTATTGGCAATGTTGTATATTGTTGGAATATCAGTATTCAGTTCATCCTGATTGCATATTAGAAATTCTTTCTAAATGAAATAACTGTAAGATTGTTTGTTTTTATGTAAGTTCCTTTAGTTTCCATGCTAAATATAGAGAGCGATGTTGTATTATAGTTTTGGCATCTCGATGAAAGCTCCAGTTACCCATTGTATGTGGTATATCTGTATTTCTATTACACAAATATGTATTAAAATTTACTTTCTGGTAACATATGGAATGAAATTATAATAAATGTGAATGTGGATTGTACAAGACCCGTTTTTTTATATCCTTCATTAAATTTGAACCAACACTAACAGAATTTATTGAAGAAAGTATTAGAGCTTCAAATATCTCTTCACAAGAAAATGTCATACTTTCTGGAGATCCAATGGTTTTGATGGTAATTGCTGCTGGTGCCTTTGTCCCTCGCATTAAGTTTGTGAACTACAGTTCTTTTCCCAAGCTGTGATTTCTACACTTTTCTCCTAAAATACAATACTTTAAAATCAAATATTAAGAGGGGGAACACGAAATTTAAAAGTTGCTAGTACTAACATTTCTGGTAGGGGGGAATTTTATGGCTTGTGTGATAACTTTATATAAGCAACTTTAAATTAATGAAAAGTTATTGGATTGATTTAAAACTAGTGCTGATGAGGTTTTTAATTGGCAATTAGAATTATAGTGGCCTTATCTTGAGCTGCAGGTTTGTGGGTAATGGCTGATGAAGTTATTGACATTTTAAAATGTTAAATATTTTTCAAAATAATTTTTAAAATATTTTTATTTAATATATTTTCATGTACATATTATTTTCACTTCAAAATCTTTTAGGAATTATCCCTTTTAAGTGTTGGGTCATTCCATGTCAAGAGGTCTAGGGCTCCCTGCAGGACCATCTCAGATTTTTATGAAAGTTTGTATGCAGAGTCCCATATGTTTCAAAGAAACTGGGGTGAAGTTGTAGCTTCATAGCTGAAATAGTTTTTAGATATAGCAGTTTTTTTGATCCTATGTGGCATCATTGTACAGTACAACTACATGAGTTTTGCAAAATTTTGGATACATTATTTCCTTCTTGGTTTTTGTTATACAAATGAAATTGAGCTTACTTATACAACTTTTTTTGCTCTATTCATAGGAATAGATATCAATTTTATAATCAATTTATTTCAATATATAACATCAATTTTGACTATTAATAATCAGTGGGTAATACATTAATAATAATAATATAATAGTAATAATAATATTACCAATATTGCAAAGTGGATAAATACATGTTGAAAATTTAAATTCCAAATTTTAATGTGGAATAGCTTCCTTAATAATAAAGTAAGGAATGTGACATTTGGCTCGTAATATAAATATTTAACATTATTTCTGAGTGCATAATTTCAAATTCTGAGCTCTTAACATTATTTCACAAAGTAGGTTTAAAATTACAATTTTGACAAGAAGCCTGAAAACAGGGTATTTTCAACTTTCATTTATAAAAAATAGTACCTTCTAGAAATGCTTGCAAATTTATCTCTTCAGAAAGAGCATGTTTGGAAGCTTTAAAAAATGTCGCATTTTTTGCTGATTTTTTGGGTTTGTCTGTGGTAATTGTCATTTTCCTTATCTTCCCTATTTCAAGAACTTGAAATAGCAAACTGGCTTAGGGAGCTCAGGGCAACAATTCCTTCCTCCTTGTCGTGAATTCACTCCATATGTACACACACTTACACTTAAATGCACTACACTACTACACATGCCAGGAGATCAGTCAGGAGCTTAGAACTTGTTCCGGTGAGGGTGGTGCCTTTCTGGGGGGAGATACCTATTTGGGGAAAACCACAAACCAATGTGTAGGTTGACGTCGGATCTTCCCATCCAGCAAGGAGACATCATTGCCACTTCCTGTGATAAAATGCATTCAGTACACTTACAGGACCAATGACCTTAGCAGTTGACATGTCCAGAATCACCAATCAATCAATCAATCAATCGAAGTAACAATCCCACCACCCTAGGGTCACATCTGATTGTTATGCAATACCGGAGACCTGCCTTTCTCAATTCTGTGAGTTTGGTTTCTTCATCTAGGTTCCAAAGTCTTGTAGGATATTTTTCTGGTCTAAAAGTTAATGTTTGGTCTGTATATCCTAGGTTCCAAATGACATGGGTATTCATAAACAACCACATCTAATATAAGCTAACTTGTATGGTTCCCAAGCAGAAGTTTGTAGCTCACATTTAACTGGAAGCAATGTTTTTTAATATTCCGTTTATTGGGGTCAAACTTTACAAAATGTCTTATATCTTTTCTTACAAAGATGCTGCACAGGGTCAAATAAACCACTATAAATTAAAAAACAACCTTACCTATGAAGGTACAACTTTGCAAACATTCTTCTTTTAAGACATGCAGGACACTGCATTTAAAATTTCATCAAAATTCATGATGGTTACAAGGGGCACTTCTCCATAATTACAATGCTTGATACAGAATTATCCTTGCGTTAATTATTAGTCATGCTCAAAAAAGTGAATATAGGCATTGCATCACTACAAAATTTTATTCAGAATTAGAATCTTCAGAAAAAGTATAATCTGTATGTGTACTCAAGTTACTTTTTTATGCAAAAAACCTAGGTAGTATTAAGTTCATAAATCATTAAAATTATTCTTTTGAATTGTTAATGTGAGGTACCATATCAATTTAAAAGCTTTCCTGCCTTGGTTACTGATTTCTTGTAGTCCCATATTTCTTGTTTCTAAAGGTCTTCATGGAATACTAGTGGTATCAGATAACTTCTACCAGAATTTCATTGAATTGATATGTTGCGGGGTGGCTGTGATTTTACGAGCTATAGGAACTCACACCATAGTATGTAGGCGATTGCAACATAAAGGCTCATTGGTGTGTTTAAGTGAAAATAATTGTGTATAAAGAAGGGTAGTTCTAAAGAACATTTATATTGTTGAGAATAATATGCAATACTTTTCCCCCAAGACAAATCAAATAATTTAAAACATTTATTGTAGTTTTAAATTTAAGTGATAAGTGTAAAATAAAATAAGTGTTTGGAATATTAACTATAGCATTGAAAACAAAAATTTCACAGAAGTATATTGTTTTTTCTTAATTTAATGCAAAATTGTAGGTATCCTAATGCTTTTTGCATGAAGCCACAGTACTCCTTGACAGTCTGGGATTCTCAAAGGATACATACAAATTTCCTCCTCCTCTTTTCAGAACTCTCAGCAAGCATCCAAGCCCTAGTTTCCTGCATCTTTCTTAATATAATTTCTTTTCTTCTCTTTTCTCTTGATGTCCTGGGGTCTCTCTTCTCAAGAAATTCTGCATATAGTATTTGCTTTGGTGTTTCTTCCTCCATTCATTGAATGTGCTCTTCCTAATAATGCCTTTTAAATTTTAGTGTAATTCACAAATATAATTCATTGTATCTGGTTCTCCAGATTCCTCTTATATGTGATATTAATGAGTTGCCATACAACTAGATTATGGAGTATAAGCCAGCTTGCCTACATGTATATCCTCTATTCCTAGATAGGTAATTACAGTGGTAGTTTGTCTTTGCCTTCCAATGTATTTATAATGGTATAAGTGATTGTAGGTAAGGGAAAAAAATATTTTTTTATCAACAAAATATTTTCATTTAAAAATTTTTAATTTTACAAAAAAGATGAGAAAATATTACTTTTAATACGTTTGAAAAAAATGTCCAAATGATGAATGTATAAAATTTTGAGCCATTTGGACTAAATAAGCCCCATGGACCAAAAAATTACATGGTAGAGACCTTGGGGTTGTTTGTATATATTATTTTTTTAATAATGACTTCAATAATAATAATAATAATAATAATAATAATAATGATAATAATAATCATCATCATCATCATCATCATCATCAAGAGAGATCATCACTGCATTGGGAATGAATGAGTTTTACAAGTATCTGGGGATACAGCAAAATAAAATGATTATACACAGTCAGATAAAAGGGAAGTTAAAAACACAGTTTACCAACAGATTGAATACCACACTCAAGACCTCCCTCAACTCTTGTAATCTTACAACAGCAATTAATACATATGCCATTCCGTGATTACTTACTCATTAGGCATTATAAAATGGACCAGAACTGATTTGGACTCACTGGAGAGGATTATCAGGGTCCAAATGACTGGTTTCAAATATCACCATCCAAAAAGCTCTATCCAAAGAATAACACTACCAAGGAAATTAGGGGGTAGGGGCATCTTAAATATTGGTCATCTCCATGCAAAACTGGTAACGGACATGAGAGAGTATTTCAATTAGAAAGCCTTGTCATCTCAGCTATACAGAGTGATACAGGAAGTAGACGAGAACTATACACCACTCAACCTTAAACAAAAAAATGTATTACACGAACAACCGACACAAGCCGAGCTCTTAGAACAATGGAAACAAAAAGCTCTCCATGGTAAATATCCTACAGAAATAGCCAAATCAAATATCGACGCCTGCTTGTCGTACAAGTGGCTTAAATTAGGATATCTCTACCCAGAGACTGAACGATTCTTGATAACAATCCAGGACCAGGTAATTGCAACACGAAATTATCTCAAGCACATTATTAAAGACCCCGAAGTGCCTTCTGATATCTGCCGGGCTTGTGGTGTAGGCCAAGAAACGATCCAGCACATTACTACGGGTTGCAGTATGCTGGCCCCAACGAATTACAAACAGAGGCACGATATGGTAGCACGAATCATCCACGTCAAACTTGCAAGGAAATGTGGAACTGCTAGTGAATTTGATACACCCTACTACAAGTACCACCCAAAAAATGTCATCGAGAATAACATCTATAAATTATACTGGGATCGAAGCGTAATGACCAACAAAACAGTTCGTCATAACAGGCCGAATGTAATACTCTGGGATAAATCTAAAAGAAAAGTATGGCTGATAGACATAGCAGTTGTAGATACCAGCAACCTCGACACAATACACAAAAAGAAAACTCAAAAGTACAGGGAACAAGTTATAAAGGAGCAGTGGCATGTATTGGAAGTGGAGATTGTGCCGATCGTTCTCTCAGTAACAGGTGTGATACCTACCGTCCTGAAGCACTCTCTGAAAAAAATGGGGATCGAGACGAACATTATCATCAATCTACAGAAAGCCGTGATCCTGAGCACGTGTTCTTTAGTCAGAAGATTTATGGGTTCCTAAATAAATTTGTGTTAAAGAATTATTTACCTTTTAATTTATAAACTAAGTGTTTAAATTTATATTTATAGAAATTTTATTTAATCTAATAAAATTTTTAAAATTTAAAAAAAAATAAATAAATAATAATAATAATAATAAAACTTTATTTATAAATAAAATAATTTTAAAAACAAACAAACATTATTGACACTCGAAAACTCTAAAGGTGTGCCCGAAAATAAATTCTGACAGATATTAATTTAGCAATACGCATCAAATGTTAACACAAAAACCTCAAATACATTAATGAATCGTAAAAAAACAATATGAGAATGCACACATCTGCCCAGCCAGAATGACATCTTAGGGCCGATTTTAGTTTACATTATGTACTAGGGGAATTATACTATCGTTAATTAAATTAAGAACTAACTTAAGAAATCAAAGAAAAGAAAAAAAAAACTTAAAAATGCCATGTAAAAATTACATTTACCTTACAATTTGGAACAAATTTAGTACACACTTTCACATCATACAATATCAGCTCAGAAAAAGAGTATTTAAATGTTTTTTGAATGATCGAAGTGTTTTACATTTCCTAACATTTACTGGAAGGCTATCTCTGGTCGTTGCTACTAAGTAAGATTTATTGTAAACATTTGTGTTGTTCTTAGGAATAGATTTCTGGAAATCTCTTCTTCATAGCAAAGATTTCTGGAATCTTCTTGTTTTGGGATAAAAAATATTATGAGAGAGGTTAGTAGGTACTCCCGTATTTAATATTTTGTAGAAAAGGCATAAACTATGAAACATGCGTCGGCCTTTCAAGTTTAATATGTTATTTGCTTTGTAGTATCCCGGTATGTGATCATACTTTCTGATATATTGAAATCTATCACACGCATTTTGAACTCTTTGAAGATGATAATGATGATGATGATGATGATAATAATAATAATAATAATAATAATAATAATAATAATAATAATAATAATAATATTTATTGAGTCAAAAATACAATTTCAATCGTGTATGACGAGTCAGATATGGCGGAGTGAAGTTACATTTAGATGCATCAGCGGTTGATTTCTTTACGTTGCCGTACACAATGGCACCGTTATCAAGCAGGGGGAGCAAGAGGGATTTTACTAGAAGTTCTTTGGTTTTGGGTGGAAGGCATTTGTAAGCACATTTGAGTGAGTACATTGAAGCATACACTTTGCGGCAAGTGTCGCGAACATGAGGTTCCCAATTTTTGAATTTATCGATGGTCAGACCGAGATTTTTAACCTGAGAGCATAGAGGAACGGTAGTATTATCTAGTACGATATGAGGAAGTATATTTTGAAGTACTTTATGGGACCGACAGGAGCCAATTATAATTTATTGAGATTTTAATGGATTTAACTTAAGACAGTTTCTCAGTGACTATTAAAGTAAAGAGGCTAAATCCTGATTTGTTTTACTAATAAAATGAGCCACTTCAGAAGGTTTCCCTGGTAGATCTGTGAGTCATCTGCATACATATGATGACTGAACCTTGATAGCACCAACGGGGTATCATTTTCATAGATAAGGAAGAAAAGTGGACCAACTACGGAGCCCTGTGGCACTCCACGTAAAACTGGTTTAGGTGACGAGAAAGTATTTTCTACAACTACGACCTGTTGTCTATTACTAAAATAACTTGAAATCCACGATAAGGTAGAATCAGAAAAACCGAGACATTTTCATTATGCCAGAAGCACGTCATGGTCTATTTAATCGAAGACCTTGCCAAAATCTAAAAGCGTTTGCGTTGTTATATTGCCTTCATCCAGAGATTGACGAATGTCTTCGATGACTCGTAGCAAAGCCGTTTGCGTACTTCTACCTTCCCTAAAACCAGATTGAAAATTATTGAGAACATCATTTATGGCGAGATATTTATTTATTTGTTGACGTACAACTTTTTCGAGGACTTTGGATAATGTTGGTAATAGACTGATAGGCAATCGCAAGGATTCAACTACACATAATAACACGAATTTAAACATTTCGGGAGGGGCGTACTGTATGTAAGATAGTTTCCACCATGGTTTCCACAATTGGAGAAAATATCCGGTGGTTAAAGAAAAGGTTATTATGTGGGTAAGTAATGAAAGAGCATGTTTTAAAAACAATTTTAATTGCTTTGCCGTTATATCGTCAGAGCCTTTTGAATTTGATTTGAGTGCCTTCACTATTTTTGCAACTTCTTGGCAGTCAACATTGTTGAAATAAAAACTGTTGTCACAGCGAGGTGCATGTGATTCAAGAAAGTGAAGTGATATTTCATTGATAATAGGGTCTATTATATGTGTAGTTGAAGCAAAATAATAATTTAAGTCATCTAAGGGTATTTCTAATGAACTGTCATTTGACTTACGTTTGCAAATTCCTAAGTTTTTCAAAGTGTTCCATACTCCCTTCGTACTGGAATTTGTTTGGAAAAGATTATGATAATAACGAATATTAACGTTTCTGACTTGTTGTTTTACGAAATTTCTAAGTTATTTATAAGACTTACTCCTTTTATTTTCATCGGTTTTAGTAACTTCAAAGGGCTATATGCGGAATTTCTAACTTTCATACGAACTTTTATCTCATTTGTAAGCGATGGAGCAGCAGGCCGCGTGACGAGAAGTTTTCTATGGAGCGTGCGTGTTAAAAAGGTTCGTTATGATTCCATTAAACTTATTTACTTTGGAGTCTATTGAGTATTGTTGATCAACTTCGTGCCGAGGTTCACGTTCACTGTCAACTTGAAATGCTGTAAAATCTAAATTTTTGTAATCACGGTAATGGATTGTTTTGTTTTTATATTTAGTACACTTAGCCGAGTATACTACAAAGAGTAAATCATGTTTGAAATACCCGGAACGAGAACTTGACCAATAGTGATACTTAAGAAATATCTGAAACAATAAGTTAGATGACCTAGGAGTAGGATTCAATTTGAATAATTGCAAATTATACTAATTGAAAGTATGAATACAGTTAGTGGCAGATTTTGTGATGGAATTTTTGAAGTCACAATTAAAATCCCCTATTGTAATAATATTTTGATACTTATCTGTGAATTGTGAAAGTGATTCCTCCAATTGTGACAACAGTCTCATATTTGGAGGCCAATATACAACCCAGACAAGTAAATGTTTTCCCCCAATCACCATATCAACAAACATGTTTTCCAAGCTCGGTGAGTTAGTTGTAGGTTTTGATTATTTTACAATTTATATCATCACACACAAACACAGCACCCCCCCCCCGATTTCTCTTTTAAATTAATTTTTATTATATTTCTATCATTTCGTATGCGTTTATATTTAGGGATTGACACAAGATCAGATGACGCTGTAGATTTCAACGAAGTTTCACTAATTAATAATATGTGTGAGCTAACTTCAGTCTTCGTTTTTAGCAAAAGAATTCATTTATTCCAAAAATTAAATTAAAGAAGTAGCAGTTTTATTCCCCAGAAGGAAGTGAAAGATATGATTGAAAAGCATTTTGATGTTGGCGAATGAACGTTTGCTGTGAAATAATTTCTAATGATTAATTCAAATTTTTTCAGTCAAGGTCATTTTATCTCCCTGAACCTAGGATACCTTAAAATTATTAAGAGAATAATCAATTAAGAAAATATTGTTAATATACCATTTCTGCCTTTGATTACAAGTATTATTTATGAAAAACAGTGACACATTAACACCATAATAATTTTTTTTATTAAGAAAACGTTGAAACACTTGTGTTTATAAAGATTTTGTTCCATTATTGCTTCTAATGCCCAAGCCGCAGAAATGTGTTCATGAAGCTTGCAGAAATGTGAAATACTCACCTTGGGCTATTGGGAATTTTTTCATTGGTACCTCTATGAGTTCCCAAAGTTACCAACTAATTTTGACTTTAATATTGATCCGAAATCAGAAGTACAACAAAGGTCTTGGTCATGTTTAACTGTTACTTTGATTTTGGCCTGGTACATTGGGTAGGGAATTTGATAAGACATGAATTATTATTTGAGGTTTTAATTTTGGGAGACATTCAACCAAGGTTCCTTTACGTGCCCCAAACAAAATATTGCACACTGAAAATTTTCTGTCCTCCAAAATCAACCAAACCCAGCTGTATTGAACCCTATAATCCCAGGTTTTGAAAGTCAACGATTATACTATTACATTGAAAAAATTATTTACATTATGTAAGAATATTTTTTAATATTTTAGTCAGAAGAATACATATAAAGCAAGTTATGAATGTAAATTATGGAATTTACAATACTAATAGTTAGAAGTAAATAAATAGGTCATTAGAAAAAGGGTCCAAATCTAGAATACAAAATTTTTCAGGAGAGACGAAAAACTAAACACAAGTTTATTTATATACAGAACTTAAGCTTTTGGTGGTAGAGAAGCATATTTAAGATGATCTTTCTATAAATTTTCAATGGTGTACATCCAGTAATTTATTATATATTTCTAATTTTATTTTATAAATTTAGGCTCCTTTTCTACTGAAGACATTTAGGCAATACAAAATGTTTTAAAATTTTTTTTTTTTAATTTCCAAACAAGTAGAATTTAAGCCATTAATGGTGTGATGCAAGAAATCTGGCATACAGTTTTGTCATTCAACAATCAATCGAAAGATAGCTTGAAGGATAAGCTTGACAAAATGAAAATTGTACTATCATTTAACAATATAAATTGTATCTGTCCGAGGAATAGATGCTATCTGTGCTATAAAAGTTTAACATTGGCCCAAATTCATCACTACAGGAACAAATCTCAAAAGCTGTATGTATTGTGAAATATGTCAAATGAATCATCCTCCTAAAAAGCATTTTAGTTAATATCCATTATTAGTTTTAATTATACATTCTATTGCAGGACATTGCCTCCCACTTGAAAGGTGGTGGGGTTTGTGTCTATGTCCTTGTCTTTGGGAGCATTTTGACTCAGAAAAGTTACAGTTCATTGAATACTTTTCGTGAACACTTTTTCATTAAACTCTGTTTATATTAGTCACTGTTCGTTTAATTCTATAGACATTCTAAAGTACTGTCTAAAGTATTGACTATCCAGCTTGACTCTGCCTTCCACTCATCCCTGTACTTTGCTATCCTTGACCATAGATTACCAACACCTGTTCTAAATTTGTCGCACGGGCAGTTCTTTTGGGATCCAAGAATCTTTTCTCCAGTTGGAAGATACCAAGATCTCCCTTTGTCTGCATGTGCTTTGTGTGATCCCATCCATATGACATGTCATCCCCACCTTCATTTTATTCTTCTTACTTATTTTGATTGCATCTATTATTTTATCTTCTTCCTAAGATCTTCATTCCTATTCTGTCTCAGAGCATTACACCAATCATTCCTGTTTAAATTTTTATTTGCCAAATTCTTTAATAATTAGTACCAGCATTGGCATATATGATATTGTCTAAATGTACAGTACAACAGGAATGCATGAATGGTAAACAACCTTTTTGGTATTCATACCATCCTATTTATTGGCCATAATGAAGCTTAAACTCTGCTTAAATTCTGCTTTATTTCTCAGATAATTTCCTATAGTAAGCCAATGAACACCAGTGGCAAAAGTGCATCTCCTTGATGAACTCCACAGTTTTGTTTAAATTTTTCTCCTATTTTCACAGTAGCTCAGCTACTCACGTATGATTTATTCAAAATTGTGACTAATTTTGTTGAGACACAATAGTGTTTTTAGTGTAGGTAAATATTCCACAAAGTCAAACATTTAGTTAAAATTGATGAAGGCAATGTTATCAATAAGACTTAATTCTTGTGCTTTCTGTAGTACTTCAATCTTAACTTGTTAATAGTCAAAAGTTGAGAAGGTTGAATGAAATCCTACTAGTTAGTCTTCTTGAGATAACTTTGGAGAACAGTAATATATTCATGCTGAAGAGTAAACTTTATATTACTTGCAGTTTATACATGCTGTAACTATTAAAGTCTTTTCTTTCCTTCTTGTATATTAGTTTTGTATCATTAGAGGTCCATTGTAAAGATATATCTTCTTTTTCCAGAACATCATTGATATGTCTTCTATTATCACATGCACTTTCACTCACACAATGAGCGGAAACCAAAGAAGTGCTTTATGATATATGGTTATTAATTAAAATTTACTTCATTTAAGTTCTCACAAATCTGATGTGATGGACAAAATCTAAATACATAATAGTATTGGATTTATCAGATTGCATAATAATAATAAAATATAATAATAATAATAATAGTAATAATAATAATAATAATAATAATAATAATAATAATAATAATAATAATAATAATAATAATAATAATAAATTTTACTTTTTCGCTCTGCGAATTTCTTTGCAAGAAGCTAAAGTTGTATTACCGTGCGCCGAAAACGGCGAATTTTCGTCAGACTATTTCACTCATTTGGTTTCGACCAATCACATTGAAGAATTCGTAGCTTAAGGGCCAAATCGCTGCTGTAATCCTCCTCGCGTTTTATCGCTTTTGTCTTATCGCCACCTCGTTGCTGGACAGGCATAATGATCGAGGAGAACTTGAGACATACGCCACATTTGCATCCGGCTGAATGACAGAACCAAGGAGGTTATAATATATTTATTGTATAAGGCATTGTATATTAATATATTGTATATTAAATAATGTCAAATAAAGTTTCTCGAAAATTCAACAGTTTTCTGTTAAAATGCGCTCTGATTTTCACATTTTCAGAAACGCTCAAACGCAGTTTTCTCAAAAATGGCTACAAATTTTTACTTCAAATTCTTTCAATGGATAGTGGTAATGGCACTATTTAATATGACGTCAAGTTCATTTTGGTACATTCTTTATTTTTTTCAAAAATTACACAAATGTAATTTTTTTAAATATTCTCACGTTGTTAGTGACATTTCCATCAATTTGTATACATATTACATTTGTGGAAAGAAGTGTTTCGAAATATATATTATAACCTCCTTAGACAGAACAGACTCCTGTTGAATTGAAAATATAGCGGCAAGATTTGGCGTAACGTCGAACGACGATATTGATGCTCTCATCCGCGAGACCCAGCCTAAAAATTCACTCAGGAATAGAAACTGCATATGGAATACTTTTTAATCATTATGCTTGCTCATTATGCTATCCAACATCATCTTACAAGCGAAACTTAAAACAACTCCATTTTACAATTTTGTGTATTTTCAGCCCTTTCCACCCAAATTACGGGTAATTAACAAAAAAAATCTACATTTATCACTTCCAAATATCCTCAACAACACCTAAAAATGAAATTCTTTACATATTTTTGTCATATAGTTGAAATTTTGTAGTGGTTCCAAATGGACCCAGTGGGAAGATGGGGTAGAACATGTTTATGTATAGGACTTTTTTTATTTCAAGAAATAAGAAAAGAACAATTTCAAGGGCATTGTAATGTTTATTTATTGAACAAAAACCAATGTTGAATGCAAACAGACTAATTGAAATTTAAAAAAATTACATATTCATTTTTGGTGATACTGCACAAAACAGTTTTTCTTTCCATGTAGACATAACGCTACATTACATTTGGAGCGCTTTATTCGTGACTTTGCATCCACACATAGTTTACACCTTTGTTGTTCATGTGCTCTGGCCAGTGACAAATTTCTTCAAATCGTACATCATTGACAGGTGCAGGATGAACAGCACGTTTCCTTGGTGGTTGCCCAAAATTATCTGCTTCGTTGCTTGGACGGCCGCGTTTCCTTTTGACAACTTTTCCACTCTGAAGTAATGCATTAGCTATTTCTAGTCGAAACATCACCAACGACATAGGCTTTGCTTTCATCAGCTGACAGTTTCGCTTATACAGTAGCCAATCATTGACTACACATATATCAGTAAGGTGGTATATTATTCGTAAATAATATCTTTTTACTCGCAGATTTATTCTGCATAAAGCAACCAGCATGTACAATAGGTCGACACCACCCACAAACTTATTGTATTCTCTTACAATAGCGGGTCTAGTTACATTGATGTAATGTTTGTCTTTCACCGACCATTGTCTTACTGTGTAGGCTCAACACCAGCATAGGAGGACATTAGATGTACACTTTTATTGTCAAACCACTTGACACAAACAATGTTCTCTTCATCTACTTTGACATCACTAGATCCGCGCCCTGCCATCTTTAGAATTTTGTCTGAAGCCATTACACATCCAGCCATCCGGTTAGGTCGAACGGTGCAGCAAGTCCAGATTCTTTTCTCTTTGAGCGCCAACAACAATGGATGTGAAGAAAAACAATTGTCAAATGCAAGTTTATAGTTTTTGTTTCTGGTATATTTTCTGCCAATCTGACAACTATATCGCCACTAATTCCCATACTGGTATTGCTAACCGTACCTTTACTAACATATATTTCGAAGTCATGCAAAATTCCACTACTGCTTGTAATTGCATAGACTGTTATTCCCCATTTATGGGGTTTGTTTTGAACATACTGCTTCAATGAGGAACGTCTTTTGAAAGGGATAATTATCTCATCAACACTCAAATCCTCCTCGATTTCCACTTTTTTCAGGTTTCTTTTCAAGGCTGATATGAAAGGACGAATTTTGAAAAGTCTATCATGATTTGGGTCATCTCTGGGTAAAAGATTATCATTATTTGTGAAATGAATGTATGTTCTCAGTTTATCAGACCTATTCCTTGACATAACTTCTGCAATCTTCTCAATTCTGCTGTGCTGCGTCCAATAAAATCGATAGGATGGGAGTTTTATTACACCACTCATTATGTTTATGCAAAATAATTGTTCTATTTCAGAAGAATTTGTGTTGGTACTGCTTCCTGTTTGCTGGATAGCATATATATTTGTCTCCTCTATGATATTTCCTATCATGTCATCAGTGAAAAACAATTTGAAATATTGCAAAGGTGACAGTAATTCATGAGGCTCTCTAAATGTAACATCATATTCAGTGTCAAGATTACATAAATTAATGTCACTGTTTTTCCATTTTACCACTGTTTTTCTTTTTTTCTTTGAACAAGTCCAAAACTATGTGCTAATGGAATGTCATCTACGTCAGAACCATACCATGTGAGTACTCTTGTAGGTCTGTTTTCAATTGTGATATTAGAGTATGTTTGTTCAGATGGTAAATCAGTAGGAGATTCTACATTTTTCCTTTGCACTGCTTCCAAAACATTATTTCACAATCTTCATCATCTGAAAATTCACGTAATTCCTCACAATGAGACATCACCACTCACCAAAAGTTCCAAAATATGTCACTTGATAATCTGGACATCTGAAACACACGTAATATAATTAATTTTGAAGTTGTGATTTCCTGCACATAACTTCATTTTGTAACATAATTACTTTTCTTCCCACTGGTCCATATGGAACCCAAAACTAATCACGTCACAGCATAATACATTTCAACATTGCATAACTGCTAAATTTATATCATTAACCTTATTACAAGTACATTTATAACATATTTTTGTAAGACTGCAATAAACAATCTTACCTCGAAATTATTATTTTCATATGAAGCGCAGCTGATGCAATGGCGGTAGACACTCAGTTGTTTACAACGCTGTTGAATATCACGCTTTCCAACAATAAACTCTTAGTTGCCATTTACTTGACTCTACAAACACTATAAAGCTATGGTGCCACGTTGAAACCGTGAGCGACCGCGGTTGCCGAGTAAATAAAAAATAATAATAACGGATCCATTTGGCCCCATTGGGCTGGAAAGGGTTAATAATTGTCGTTTTAAATAATGTGTAATTTTCGTTTGTTTATTAATATCTTGTTTCATACTTCATTTGAAAATTTCATTTCGAACAATTTGTGTAAATGAATAGCGATTTATGAAATGAATATTGTATTTGTGACATCTATTTATTCGGTAGTTGTTGTGCTTTGTTTTGTCCACAGAACTCCTATGTCTCCTACGTAACTATATAGGTAAACGAAACAATTGTATAATCTAGTTGCCGTGACTCTGACTGGGGAGTTTTAAATTAAAAAAAAACATAATTAACTTTATTCACGCATCGCCTTTTATTAGTTAGGTTTTTATTCGTGAAATAGTCTTCCTAAATACCACTCCAGGTTCTGAGTTTCCCAGATAAATTCACTCGTCGCTACGCGGCTCGTGAATTTATCGGTAAACTCAGAACCTCTCGTGGTATTACTTCTGAAAAACTCATAAAATTCTCAGAGCCTGGTTATGAAAAAGTGGATAGATCCTGTTGCTAAATTTAGGAAAAAAGTCCTCTAACATGTGGTGTAGCCGGAATATATTTTTTGTTGGTTCTTTATACCGAAAAATTTATGGACGGCGAAACGCCCGTCCGTCCGTCCGTCCGTCCGTCCATGGTCAGCGCTAGCGCCTAAACAGTTTAGCTGATCTTCAAAATTGACATTCCTTAATTGATCTGAATGAACTCGCGTGTTTGGGATTTTCAAATGAATATTTTGATTTTTTAGGGTACTTCATATAAAGCCCAATACAAATTTTCAAAATTTTCTCAAAAAAGACTCCAAATATTTTGATCAAACTTTGTCCTCGGATACCGTAAAGAACGTTTACGAGAATCTCATGTTCATTGAGATTACAGATTTTTTGAAAATTGAATTATTGCAATGTTTTGTGACGTCCTTCTACAACTATAATATTGAAGCTAGAGATTTTTTTCTTAATATAATCTGTTCCTTCATAACGGATCTTAAAATAAGTCCATGTTCAATTCTTCAAAAATTTGAGTAGTTTCCGTACAATTTCTTGCGAAGTATAGGCTTTTCCACCCTCAAAAACCACTCCAAATTTTTCTTCAAATATTCTTCTAATGTGTAATAACGGACGGTAAAAAGTACGGTGGTAGTCACATTTCTGCTTTTGTTCCTCTTTTTGGAATTTCCCAAAAAGTTAACATTTGAAAACTACAAAATTGTAGATAGCGATTTTTGCTTCAAGTAAAGTCTATTGTAAAAAATCTGCTCTTTAAAATGGTCATGTATAATTTTTCGAGATAACGAGCTGAATTTGCTTAATTCGTGCCTGAAGTTTATGCAATTTATACAAAAACGGTATTCTCAAAACACGCACGATTTTTTTTCTTTAAAGTTTCTCCTCGTATATAACAACGTATGGTAAATAAATAAACTAGTGATGCTATTGAATGGCACAGACATTCTCGCACTTGTTAGTTTTCTAAACTCTTTAGTTGGACTAGCTTTGGGGTTATGCTTTTTTCCTTTGCCAGTTGCCATTTTTTGCTGCCCAAAGGACATTTTTTCTTATTGTCTCAACTTTTTGTCTACCAAATGCTAGAACTGAAACCACCATACACTTGTATACCTTACACAGTGTAACTCCCATGTCCTACCGCGATGGCCGCGTGTACGGACTCAACTCTTCGGAGAGAAGTTCGCTGGTTTGAGCCTTGGGCAAGGATTGTCACAATCCTTTGTTGCCGCAGAAAATAATTGAGAATTCCAGGAAATATATTGAAAACAATTTGAAGCAATTTTAATCTCAAATATAATTAATCAAGATAAACTAGTAGTGCTAAACAGCACATACTTTCTCACAACTGCTGAGTTTTCCGTTATATTGCTACACGAACAAGCTTTTTAAACCATCAAAAATTATTTTCCGCGACGAGTTATGTCTTCTTAGTTGCCATTTTTTTTGCCCAAAGGACTTTTTTCTTCGGATTTTGCCTATTTTTCGGCTGTCTAATGCTAGCACTGAAACACCAAGCTCTTATAACTGTTATTAAAGTGCAAATCCTCGTAGCCGAGGTTGTTAAATAGCGGATACTGTTTCAGCGCTTCGGCACAAAAAGTCGCTGGTTCGAGCCTCGCTCAGAGATAATTATTTGTCACAATACTGTGTTGCGAAGAAAACTTTTGAGAATTTCAGAAACATTATTGTAAAGCATATGAAGCAATTCTACTCACATATACAATGAATTAAGGTACCAAATAAACTGGAAGTATCTTAATGTGATTTTCAGATTTTGAACTTTTAAACAAGTTTTTAACTCTTCATCATTCGGTATGTAAAACGTATGTCACATCAAATTATTGTTCGATATGTAAAACGTATGTCACATCAAATTAATTGTCTTTCTGTGCATCTGTATGAACCGATTTAAGTAAAATAATCAGTTTATCAACATGAAATTAAAAAAAAATATACATTACCCCTGGGACCGACTAACATATTCTTAACGGCTGGCAGGGAGAGGTTGCTCAGGGCATCAACTAATATAACTGTAGTGCCTCTAACTGTGAGGTGCTAGGTTCGAGTCATGACGATGGCAGTATTTTCGACACTAGTCGGATACCTAGGTCGAGTCCTGTTGCTGTGTGGAAAAGAATTCTACCGGCCGGTTGCTTTCATCGGTAGCTTTCAGTTTCTTCTCTAATCAACACCAGGCAAATGCCGAGGCAGTACCCTACGGACCTCCTGCGGTCTTTTCTTCCCATTCCTTGTTCTTCTAAACTTTAATTACACACACTTACATGCACCACCCCATCACAACACGAAAATATACGTAATCACATTGCCAAATTTCGTGAGTACTAGCTTCAATACATTTTGTAGTTAGCATACCTTCTCATTCTTGTATTGAATCTTACTTTTTAATTTATCGAATACACATCAATCCTACACTTTTAAAATATTTAGCTAGGTGCTTGTTGTTCTTATTTGAGTGTTCTTGTATTTATTTCAATTTTTATCACGTCAAAACGCATTTGTGACATGACTACTGCTCGTTCTACTCTTTTTACTCTCTACACTCTCAAAGCCGACCTTCTGAAAGCCTTCACGCATAAACAATAATTTAGATCAACATATCCCAAGGTTGGAAGAGGTCGTTCTCTACACAGACGGTTTGGTACAAGCAGGCATCATTGCGAATTTTCCCAACCATGCACCCATGACTGCACAGAAGACACAGACACCACTTTCAGTCGCAACTAAAAATAAATTTATTGTTTTAGATTATGAAACAGATTTTCCTCGCCTCCCTGATCCACACAACTTTCTCTACCATCGACAAATACATGCACAAACCTTCGCAAACAGGCTAGGAAGCGTGTAAAAACCAAAACACGTAAAGCTGCGCATTCTAGCCCACTTGAAAACAAAGACATTCCTACTGAGCCTAAAATACAGGTAGTTATTTTAGCTGACAGCCATGGCCGCCATCTTTCCTCCATGCTCAATAGGAAGTTACCCTCCAACTTTTCATCTATTTAGTCTCATCTATTTTTAAACCAAACGTGAGATTTGCAGATGTGACTGCAGAGTTGGACACCCACACGAAGACACATATCAGGACACAGTCATTACCATACGAGGGCAGAATGATATTAATTTGGGGGGTAACGTTACACCTGAACAACATGTAAACAACTTACAATGTTCTGAACAAAATACTAACATTGTAGTCTCGACTCTGCCCTTCTGGCACAACAGCCCAACACTATGCAGCGAGATTAAGCACGTGAATCAATAATTAAAACTGCAACTTAGAGAAACAAATGTCACACGTTTTGAAATTAATTTCCTCTCAGCAAAACACTTCACCCGGCATGGTCTTTACATGAACCTTGCTCGGAAACATGCAGTCGGTAACAAGCTTGCACAATACATCAACTCCAGTTATACACAGTCTCCTGCCAAAAATTCATCCCTTTCATCTTCCTTACGTTCTCCACCCCCACCCTTATTTCGAACCCTCTTACCTCCTCCTGTGAACCTACTCCCGTTTCTCCTTTCCCACTACCAAGACATCTATTCCTGATGCCATAATTTCCTCACAACCTGTCACTGCTGGGACTCATTACAACCTCGAGGTAAAAATGGAGTAAATATATAGCACCAACAGTCAGATGCAGCAGAAAAACATCCGTTTAGGTACTTGAAAAGATAAACGTACTGTACCATAATGTTCAATCCTTTTCAAATAAAACCGAGTTTATCAAGGCAGCTCTACAGAGCGATTTAAATCAAATGGATGCTCTTTTCTTTACAGAACATCGGTTATCTTCTAATGAACTTAGCATTTTCCAAATTCCAAATTTTTACCTCGCAGGCTTTTATTGTAGAAAAAGGCAATCGCATAAAGATCCTATATGTGGGGGTTCTTGTATTTACGTTAGAAATAATATCAATTCTATCTCCTTGACAGAATTAAATGTGTATTCCGTTAAAACGTTTTTCGAAATTTCTGTTGTACATCTTCCTTCCCTTAAATTTATATTACTTTATATCTACAGGCCTCCGACAAAGAGCTGCAGATTAAATTTTGTTCTTTGAAAAACTGGAGATAACACTTAAGCCAGCAATCGCTCTTTTGAATCCATTGTTGTAAGCGGAGATTTCAACATTGATTTTCTGGTCGAATCTTGCGAGAAAGAACAATTTCTAAATTAATTACTTACTTCAGTTTACATTACAATAAACGTATCTGCACAGATCACACTAAATTCGGTAAAGGCAATCGATTAACCAAACTACTACTCGACATGAAGTTGAAACAAACGATTTAGGATACAGTGACCACGATGCACAAATTCTCACCATTATAAGAAATACGAACACTGACACAATAAATAATACACGTATTAGTAGATTGTTTACTAAAAGTAAAATAAAATTATTCATTGATTACTAGATACAGGAGTCATGGAACGCGGATTGTAATACTATTGATACAAACGATAAATATTTTTTTCAACGATTTCTTTTCACTCTAACACTTGCTTTCCTCTTCAAAATAGAAAGTTTCTCTGTTTTAAAAAATACAAATCATAGTGAAGAAAAGTCATAAGGCAGGCTAAAATCATGAAACCCGATAAGGATATTTTGAACTCAAGTAACAAACAAAAGCAATGTGGAATATAATAAAAATACGACCAAATCAACTAGAAATCTTGAAGCGAATGTTGTATTAAAATATAACGATAGAAATGTGACCGAATCGGCAATCAGTGGCTAGTCTCTTTAACCAATACTTTTCAAGAATTGTTGCCGATATCACTAAGAGTCTTCAGCCACAAAATTCAATATCAGACATTTCCGCAAAAATTTTAGACACGATGTTCGTTTCCGGGACTTCTTTCTATGAAATTGTCAAAGCAATCGGTAAACTAAAAAGTAAATATTCGGCCGGTTTAGATGAATTTCCGGATTGTTTGTTAAAGACCTGTGTGCCTGCCATTATACACCAGTTACCTCACATATTTAATGCATCCTTATGCACCGGAACTTTTCTAGATATTTTTAGAATAGCTAAGATTAAGCCGCTTTTCAAAAAAGGCAACAAAAATTAAATTCAAAATTATCGGTCAATTTCTCTACTGTCAATGTTTTTCAAAAATATTAGAGAGACTTTTTTTACGAACGAATGGAAACCTTTCTCAGTAAACACAACGCGCTTTCAGATTGCCAACATGGATTTAGGAAATCAAAATCTACGGAAATAATCATATTCTCCTTTCTTGAAGATGTCGCTTCACCATTGGATCAAAACGAAGCACCTATTGGATTATCTTTAGATCTTTCAAAAGCTATTGACGTCATTTATCATACACATTTTACTTTAAAATTTACCATCTTATGGAATCCGTGGTATTGCCCTAGATTGGTTATGTTCGTATCTTAAACAACGATCTCAGAGAGTAGAAATACCTTACTGGAATAATGAAACATTGTGTACACACCTTTCTGACTCTGCCAATTGCACGCGGAGTCCCTCAGGAATCGATTTTAGGCCCTATTCTCTTCCTACTATAACCGATAAGACGACGATTCGAAACGAGCGGGAGCGGTAGCTCAGTGCAACAACTGATGTCACTGCAGAGCCTCTGACCGGAAGGTCCTCGGTTCCAGTCCTGACGGCGGCAGGATTTTCGATACTAGCTTTCCAGCTAGGTCGAGTTCAGTGGGTGTCTTGAGAGTTCTAGCGGCCGGCTGCTCTGATCGGTAGTTTTCCGTGGTTTCTCCGATCAACACCAGGCGACTCCGGAGCAGTACCCTAACAAACAGGTCACGGACCGCGCGCGATCTGTCCTTCCTCTTCCTTGTCCTATCCTTACACACGCACTTACACTAACATGCACTACACTACCACATATTCCGGGAAACCGGTCGGGAGCTTAGAGTTTGTCCTGGCTGGGGCGGTGCCCCGATGGTGGGAGAGTCCTGGTTAGGGGGAAACCCCACTAGCCGACGGTAGGTCGGCGCCGGATTATGTGGTATCATCCAGCGGGGGGAAGGTCATCGCCATCTGCCGAGAAAAATCATGCACTACACGAACGGGACTAATGACCAAAGCAGTTGACGCGCCCGGAAACACGAAGAAATCAATCAATCAAACGATTCGGAACGGAAGAACTGTTCTTCTCGCGGATAATACGAACATTCTTTGCAATAAAGTAACCGTAAATAGTACAATATCAGATGTTTCAAATTGGTTTCGAAAATAACAATTAATAGTAAATGATAAGAAAACTGTTTTAATGCAGTTTTCCATTTCAAATAAACAATTCTGTACTCCATTGGAAATGAACGGTGTACCACTGACTGATGTTAAGGTAACAAAATTTTAAGGCGTCTCATTTCTGTCAAACCTCGATAGGAACGTCCATTTAAATGAATTGAACGTACAAATAAGCTCATTATGCTACGTGTTCAGAATTCTTTCAAATTCAGTCAGCCTTCATGCTGCTCGTTGTGTGTATTTCGGGAATGTTCATTCTCGCTTGAGATATGGCATAATATTCTGAGGAAATACATCTTATAGCTCCTAGACTTTTAGATTACAAAAAAGAATTGTACGAATAATAACCAAATCGCACCCACGTGATTCCTGTAAGCCTATCTTTTTTAATCTAGGAATTTTACCATTACCTTGTCTCTTGTTTTACGAAACAGTGTTTTTTTTATCAAAAATGACTTGCTTTGGGTGGAAATATATTTTCAGAAAACGCCGATGTCTCTAACTATAACACTCGACGTAGTAGTTTTATCCATCAGGGGACAGTATCAACAGCTTATTGCAAAAAAATCACATACAATACATGCAGTGGCGTCACCTGCTTAGTGATCATGTGTATGCGATCAGTTTTATGGATTAAACATGGTAGAGCAATTAAGGTGTGAATCCATTTTACGATGTACCTACCTACTGTAGCTTCTTTGAGAATTGCTAATTGAGCATTGCTTACTCTGACGATAAAACAATAATACGCGCATACATGTGTAGTGTGGTCAAACTTCCCCTCCGCCAACCCTCTATGGAGGCCACAGTCGTTAGCACGTGACCACTGGGAGGCGATGACGAAGCTTTGGGAGGGGCAATACAGAAGCGTCAATGAAAAGTCCGCGATGCGACAGTCAGCGTCGCATCACCGCCGGCCGGAACTTCGCATCTTGCACACAGCACATGGTGAGACTTCAATGACCTCGCTAACGAATCGAAGCTGTCGAAGGGATGTTTCTTGGCCTGACACATCCACGGAGGTGACAGACGCCTACCGGAAAGCGCATGAGAAAAAAACGAAGAGTACAAACGGAACAGAGAGATGTAATTGAGGAATAGAAAAATATTTTAACAAAAGTTTTAAAAGAGACGAAAAATTTGGGGATGCGACATATCACTCGCATCCATTGAGCCTACGCCACTGAATACATACTCTTATTTTACAACACTTTGCCAGATGACATTAAACGATTAAATTCGATACAGGAGTTTAAATCCTAAGTGAAATCGTTTCTGCTGCATAACTTTCTATACAATTAGGACTATACTGAGCATCAAAAGGTCATTAATTTTAAGTGATATTTAATGTATTATTTACCATGTGGACTGTATATTTCTAAACAATCTGTAACAAGTATTGTACTGCAGCTTCCGGGTCAATGACCTCCATCTCGATCAGGCTTTTCGTCCAGTTTTGCCCTCCTTTGGGAAAATGCTGAGATGGCCCCTTGTTTTGCTTCTAGACATAACTGTAACTTCATTATCTGTGCACGTCTTCTAGAATTCAGTGGGAAATATAGTTATGCAAATTATCGTTCTCCATGATGTCGTTGCAGAAAGAATTATTCCTTGACGAAGGACATGACGAGGGATTAGAGCCCAAATGTATAGATGATTTACCCTCGGAAATAGATTTTATTACATTGGAGCGAATACTTTTGTTAACAAACTTTGCGAAAAAATGTTTATTTTCTTTCAGTATTAAATATTCAAGTAGTATATGGCTTAGGGTAGGGATCACAGAATTTTGGAAACGTGCAAAGAATTCACTTCTTCCCATAGCACGTCACGCATAGTTTTCAGCTGTTTTTGACGTAAAATAAATAAATGAAGAAATAAATAGTAAAAAAATAAACCTGGGAGGGAAAATCCGGTAGGTCTGCGCTTGATTTAACCATCCAGGGCGGGAAGAACACAACTACCTCCCGAGCAAAACAGGTACTACACATTCTGGACTAATGACCTTAGGAGTTGGTGCGCCCGGAATCCCTATCAATTAATCAACCTATCAATCTAACAATAGCCTTATCCGCTGCCCGTCTTATGTGTTTACCGAAACGTGAAGCCAAGGTATTTCATGGATGGCTTCGTTCAGATAACCTCAGCATCGACAATCATGGGAATCAGCGTCGGGATCTGCTTTCTTGTCAAAACAACGAGTTCAGTCTTTTCAGTAGCAAGGCCAAGCCTGTGATCCTCCATCCATCTTGTAACTCGTTTCATCACCTGATTAAGCTTCCAATGGAGTTCTGTCACCGTGCGTGCCTGGATGACGGCTGCAATGCTGTCGGCGAACCCTATCAGGGCAGTGTCTTCGGGCATTTCCATCTGAAGTATGTCGTCATAGGAGACGTTCCATAGGTATGGTCCCAGGATCGATCTTTGCGCAACTCCCGCCGTAACTTCTCAGTTTCGGTGGCTGCATGTGGTGTTATAGACTAGTTTCCTCTCCCTCAAGTAGTCACGGAGGATTCTTAGGATAGAGAGTGATATCTTGAACTTCTTGTCGAGGAACATCAGAATATCCGTTCATTTAGCCGAGTTGAAAGCGTTCCGCATGTCTAGTGTTGCTAACAGTACTATTTTACGGGAGTGGTGGTTCACCTGCCGCGTGCCTTCAGCGGCTTCCACTACAACTTTGGCTGCATTCGCAGTTAATCGCCCAGTCCTGAAACCGTATTGACTCTCCGATAGGTTTCCACCAGCGCGGATCGCCATCAGCAGGTGTGGTTTGAGCAACTTTTCGAGAAGTCGTCCAGCCGCTTCGAGCAAGCAGAGCCTGTAAGACAATGGTAGGTGGGGTCCACCCTTACCCTTGTCCACAAGGACCAACTGCTGCTTCTTCCATCACTTAGGGAAGATAGCCCCTCGTAGGCAGATGTTATACCCGTGAAGAAGGAGAATTTGGGCATCCTCGCTTTGCGGTTTTCAGGACTTCTGCTGGTATACCATTAGGCTAATGGCGGTGGTTGAGTTACATTTAAGGGCGCAAAATCAATGGTCGTTTGGGGGGTCTTCCTTTCCAGTATTTCCGGATCGATTAATGGACACAATTATTAAAATTGTGTAAGATAGTTGTACATTAAATTTCAAATATATTTTAAAATATTTGGATTTCTATCGAATAATTAAAAGTGAAAAAACTTATGATCATTAATAAAAAAGAATGAAACGAAAAATCCTCCTTTCTGTTCTCAGAAACCGATTCAAAATTAAAATGGAAGATTCACTTACAAGAATTAATCATTGAATGCAAGAACAGACTTAACAATATTAAATATCTCTCCAACAACAACTGGGGAGCTGATAAAAACCTCTTGCTACTAACATATAAAGCGTTCGTTAGATCAAAAATCGATTATGGTTCACTATTATACCAATCTGATAACAAAAAAGAGTTGAGGAAAATAGAATCTATACACAATAAAGGGCTTAGAATATGTACTGGGTGCTTCCACACCAGCCCCATAGGAAGTATACTTATTGAGTCCCAAGAAACCTCCTCAAACCACCGAAGAAAAACCCTCAATCTCAAGTATGCTGCCAAAGCCGCCTCGTCTACTAACCCAATAATACACAATGACGTTTTTCCTCAGCTACAGAAGATCTATAATAGTCATCTTCGATATAAACCGATGTACAGTAGAACAACCCAACAACTTAAAGAACTAGACATTAAAACTATAAGTTCTGATAAACACAGACAATTCCAGATACCACCGTGGACCATTGGAAAAATGTCAATAGAGTTATCACTCACTGATTATCACAATAACAACTTAACAAAAGAAGACTGGAACACCAAATTTAAAGAAGTAATCCAGAAATATAAAAATTACTCCCATTTTTATATTAGTAACAAAACAAGGGACCAAGATACTGAAGCCATAGTATATACACCCAATGAAAAATGTAGCTTCCTACTACATCACTATTGCAGTACTAATAGTGCTGAAAGCTATGCTTTAATGACAGCTCTAAAAATGATACATCAATCGTTGCACTCAAATATAATTGTATTCACAAACTCACTTTCGACAATAAAACTATGCTACAACAAAAAATCAAACTCTGAAATGGCTATCAAGGTTCAGGAGCTACACCACCTTATTCAAAGGCTTGGTAAAAAACTTGTTATTTTCTGGATTCCCCTTCATCTAGATATACCACTGACTGCACCAGGAAGTCATTTTCCAACATCACTAGTCGACCTCCGGTCAGTGAAATATGTCATAATATAGCATATACGACAAGTGATATCTGGAAATACTTGCATAGAAAAATGAAAACCAAATGGAGCCAAGAGTGGAAGATTTGTAAGGCTAGCAGTCTTCATAAGAAGATAGAAAACTTCTACAACCTACAAACTTAAAAAAAATATGCCGTAAAGATCAAGTTACAATCACCAGAATTAGATCAGAACATACGAAGCTTACTCACAGCCACCTATTAAACAAGAATACTCCCCCAATTTGCAATACATGTAATGTACAAATAACAATATTACACATTATTCAGGAATGTCCAAAGTACAACCAATCCCGCCAATCAATCTTACAGAACTTCAATGTTGATGCTTTACTTCATTCAAGCACCCAACAAGAAAAAATTATAAAATTTTGTAAATCAATTAATGTCTCTCACGAACTGTAATACTGTTTTTTTAAGTGTATGTATTGTGTGTATTACCATAACATGTGAAATATTTCCAACCACTGGTGCAATGTAAACTGTAATGTAATTCACTGATCAAAAATGTAAAAAATGTAAAGAAGTATGTAACCATGCTATAAAAAAAACCCTTATTGTAACTTACTGAATAGTCGCTAATAACCTCGCAGTTGATGCGACTAAAAACTGATTATAGCCTTTTCTGGATGCTCCACCCACATCTGACAAAGTTCCGTGAGCGCGATGCGCGCAGTCGCTCCGAAATCGAGCTGAGGTCAGCGGCGCATGCGTCGCAGACGACACGTCGGCAACTGCAAGGCCCACGCTGCAAGTCCGGCGTATCGTGTGCCTTTCAATGTACGCAACCACTGATAGTGGATGTTGGGCGTCTGCGCTTTTGTGCAGTGAAGGGGCACGCTGTTTACTGTGCTACTGACTTGCAGCCTGACCAGAGAGTTTGTGAAGAAAATTAATATTTGTAATATTAATAACCAGTCTTGAAAATAATGCTTTAATTTCTTCTTTATTGCTTTTCATTACTTTTGGTCTTGACCCTTCTGAACGTACCAGTCTCCATGTTACAACAGTTTAATTAGGCAACATTCCAAACGAGACATTTATTATCAGTTTTATCACTCTACCCAGAAATGAAGAAACCGTAATCTTACCTTGCTTACGTGGGTTGAACATCCAATCGAAGATTTTTCAGCGACACAAATGTCTCCATTGTTCATTAAAGATTGTGGTTTCACGAATAATTTGCTTCTCTACAAGTATTCGACAGCATCGCGAGGGCGCACGATCTCTCGGTTGCCACTGTTCTATGTTTATCCACTTCATTGTTGAAAATGATCGTTCAGCTTCTGAATAAGTCATTGGAATAGTGCGAGGAATTTGAAGAAGTTTGCAGACTTCTGGAAAAATTTCTTCCGCCATTTCATTTTGCATCGTTACTCGAAATAATGGTATCGCTCCTATTGCATTTCTAAATTTGCTTCTCTTGTTCATTCCTTGTAACAGTGTTCTGTACTGATTTGACGACCTTTTGAAAATGGTTGCAACTTCTAAATGATTTTTAAAGCACCGTCAGTAGTGCCAAGGGAATCCATTAACCGTCGAATTATCCCAAGTTTTTCCAATGGTTCCCTTCCATCGTGCCCTCGCAACGCAAGCTCAAATGCACCCCAAAATTTGGCACAGTTTATTAGAGTGTCTCATCTTACACACGTCATCGTTGTCGTTTTACAGAGAAACGATAACTGTCGTCAAGCTGAGTTACAATGTTCATGCGTTCCAGTAAAGTCTGTTCAACACTAATGTTGTGAAGATGTGTGCTTGATCATTTTCTCATTGAAATGGTTCATGTCATTATAACCGGTCTTTGTCCACACATTTTCCTCCGTGCTAAATAAGATGCAGGGAAAACAAAATATTACATTTTTCCCTCCCACCCATAGTCACTTGTGTGTCGAATTAATTTTAGCATTGAATCGTCGACGAAACTGTCGTTTTGCTGATTTCACAGTTATTTCAATTTTCTTCAAGCTTCTTTGAAATAATTGAACACCAGGATGTACGCACACTATAACTAAAGCACTATTCAATCCCGAGATGGGATTATTAAACAAAGTATTGCAGGATTAACGGCTATTTTTAATACTTCCCTACGTCTTAACTATTTCCCAACATCATGGAAAAAGGCAATTATAATTCCATTTTGCAAACCTAACAAAGATTCTAGATTAGCTGAAAACTATAGGCCAATCAGTTTTTTATCTACACTATCAAAAATATATGAAAAATTAATATTAACTCGATTTAACCTTTTTCGAACCTCAACGAACGCCATACAAACCGTTCAGTTTGGTTTCAAAGCGAATCACACCACTACCCATCAACTTCTTCTATTAACCGAAGCAATCGCTCAAGGATTTCACGATAAGAAGCACACAGTAACAGTATTTCTAGACTTAAGCTAGGCTTATGATACGGTCTCGTATACAAAATGTTTCGAATGGGAATCCCCGAATACCTAATAAAAATCATTCAAAGTTTCATATCTAACAGAACATTTACCGTTAAAATCAACAACTCTACTTCAGAATTTTACCCAATAACTGCAGGAGTACCACAAGGATCAGTACTCTCAATCGAAAATATGTATTTATTACCCCTATGAAACCCAGTATCCATCATCGAGACAAGTGTCGATGTGAAACGTGACGTTTTCCTTATCACTGTACATTTCGTCAGTGCAACCTGAAGTAGTTTGGGTGCTGCTCGAGTTATGAGTGTTTGTTATCGCGCAATGTTATTGCCTGAACCGACAGTAGTGTTAGAATGTTAGAAATGCCCCTCAGACGTTTTGACAGATCGTGAACCCGACTCCACCCAATCCCGGGAAGTCCCACATGTGATGTGTGATCACCACTGCTTTCCAAACTGGCATGTCTTTCACCACATATCCAAAAAGTCTTAAGTATTGAACTTTAAAACAATCGAAATATTAATTTATTCATATAAAATTGAACACAATATGTAATAATACTTGTCTCCACGAAAATATTTATTTTTATGTTACTTATATTTATTTTTTGGTGATATGTAGTTTGGTATATGGAAATCATGGGCCTCTACTTGAATTCCCACTTTACTTTCAATGCTCAAGATTCTGTTTCTTCACTTTACGATCTAGGATACTGCCGGTTCCATCCTCACAGTGTCACTCCATCTTTTTCTAGGTCTTCCTACATCTCTTCTTTCTGGTGTGTAACACATAGTTGCCTTTGGAAGTCTATTTTCACTCTTTCTCTCTATATGCTTAGCCATCTTCATCGATAGACTTGTATTCTAGTATTAACTGCAATCACTTGTAGCTCTTTTCTTATTTCATCATTCAGTCTCCTTTTGTACCCCCTTTTTATTCTTCTCAGAAACTTCGTCTCACTACTGTGAATTCTCATTAAAGTTCTTTGTGCAGGTACCCATGTTTCACTCACAGAGTAATGTGGGAACTGCCATTGTATTGTAAAATTTTATTATCGTTTGTGGCCTTGTTTTATTTTTTAAGATATTATGAATAGTGCCACATAGTGTTTGCCCCCCACACACACACACCACACATGCATGCATGCAAGCAAGCACACACGCACGCACGCACCACCACACACACACACACACACACACACACACACACACACACACACACACACACACACTAATGCCACGCATCACGCTTAAGATTAAAGGGAGATAATATGTATTAATTAACAATGTATTAATAAACAAAATTAAGTTCATTATGCTACGCGTTCAGAATTCTTGCAAATTCAGTCAGCCTTCATACTGCTCGTTGTGTATACTTCGCGCATGTTCATTCCCGCCTGAGATATGGCATAATATTCTGGGGAAATACATCTTATAGCTCCCAGACTTTTAGATTACAAAAACGAATTGTACGAATAATAACCAAATCCCACCCACGTGATTCATGTAAGCCTCTCTTCATTAATCTAGGAATTCTACCATTACCGTGTCTTTTCATTTACGAATCAGTGGTTTTTTGTAAAAAATGACTTGCTCAAGGGCGAGAATATATTTTCAGAAAATGCCGAAGTCTATTACTATAACACTCGACGTAGAAAATAATTTTTCAAGGAAATTAAAAAATTAAAAAAACCAAATTTTGCTGCATAACTGTTTCTATACAATTAGAGACTATACTGAGCATCACAAGAAAAGTAACATTAATTTTAACAATGATACATAATGCATTATTTACCATTTGGACTGTATAAATGAGTATAAACAACCTGTAACAACTATTGTACTACAGCTTCCGTGTCAATGACCCCCATCTCGATCAGGTTTTTCGTCCAGTTTCCCTGATCCATTGAGCAAATGCTGAGATGGCCCCTTGTTTTGCTTCTGGACATAAATGTAACTTCATTTTCTGTGCACATCTTCTAGAATTCAGTGGGAAATACAATTATTCAAATTATCGTTTCCATGTTGTCGCGGCAGGAAGTAATAAGAGCCAAAATTTATTGCTTATTTATCCTTGAAAATAGATTTTATTACATGGGAGTTTTTTGTTGTTTTTTCTCCCTTTCAAAATTCAAAATTTATTGCTTATTTATCCTTGAAAATAGATTTTACTACATGGGAGTTTTTTTTCTCCCTTTCAAAATTCAAAATTTAAGTAGTATATTACTTAGTGTAGGGATCACAGAATTTTGAAAATGTGCACACAATTCACTTTTCCCCATAGCACGTCATACGCAGTTTTTAACTGTTTTTTTGACGTAAAATAAATAAATAAAGTGTATTTACCTAAAAGTCCGAGCCTTAATGTTTCCTATGGTTGCTTTGATAATGCCATTAATCAGGTCGAGCGATGATTGGTTGGATTGGAAAATACAGTGGCAATTTCTAAAGTCATGCAGCCACAAATTTTGAAAGCTCTTTTGAACGATGAAATTTACGAAGCAACACAAAAACCCAATCAAAATACCCTGCAGATGTAACGGAAACTTGTCGTTTCAATTTTTGTCTATGCGCTTTTGTATAAAGAGTCAAATTTCAGAATGAAGATCTGTTAAAGATCTTGTAAACTTATTAATAATTGAACATAGATCATTATTAAAGTTTTTCGGATGTGTGCACTGTATTGACATTTTTTCCTTTAATTTTAATTAAAAATTAAATTTTAAAAAAAAAGTACCCAAATTTAAATTTTAAATTATATCATGAAGTTGCAAAAATAATAGTTTATTTTCTGTAATAAGTTATTTTAATAAATGTTTTTACTCCTAAAATTCAGTTTATAATCACAAAATTAAATTAATGACGTCTTTAATTTGGGGAACCACCATATTGTGTCGGTCCAAGGGCTTCCTTTGTTGAACTTACGCCAATGATGGGAACTTTGATCAGCTGGGTTCAACTAGTGTCAAGGGAAATCGTGAATACTGAATAATTCATAATTATTTTCAAGCATACATATTTAATGTAAAAACCATGCGTAAATTAAAAAAAAAAATTTTATTCTATCGGTAATTAATTGGCTACATAGAACGCGGGTAACTAATTGAATTAGAGATTAACGAAAGGAATCGTTCCAAATATTCATACCTTGAAAATAGAGATCAACACGAGACGTGAAAGATGTTCTTAGCTTAACCGTGACGTCCTACACTCAAAAATTTGTCATGCTCTAGAGCCTAAACCGTTCATCTCGAGGAAGAAGCATAATTCCTAGAAAAATAACGATTTGTAATAATTTTCTAAGCACTTTCTAATTTCTTGCACACTACTTATATAGTTAGAGATTTCTTAGAGATAATATTATAATGCTGCGGCAAAAACCGGCGATTTTTCGAAAGAAAAATTCATGTTGGACCCCGATATCGAGAAATGGAACAATCTTCTTCCTAAATGTAGGTAAGTAAATTTCTTCTGCTAACACGTTGTTTAGTCAGAATCCTTGTGGGTCCTTGAAACAAAAACTAGGTTTGCGGCAAAACGTTTGTCTGCCCGTCTATCTGTGGTTAACGCTGACAGTGTCAGGTGTGCCGTTTAGCAGATTTTCTCCAAAATTGCCATTCCCGGATCGATCTGTTCGAACTCGAGGTCCTGCGTGCAGAAAACGGTTATTTTCATTTGAGTTACTTTTCATAAAACGTTAAAAATATTTTTAATTTTTTTCAAAAATAACTCCAAATTTTAAAATTTTTCCCCTCTTCCCCCTGAGCAAAGAACGCTTAAAATAAGATGTAGGTCTCATTTTCATTGCAATTCATGAATTTTTGAAAATTGCAAACTTACTACTACGACAGCAGTATTGATGATAGAGATTATTTCTTAATAAAATCAGTTCTTCAAAGATACATTTTTAAATATGATCATGTACAATATTTCGAAGTTATGAGTAGTTTTTACGCAATTTCGCAAGTAAAAAAGCACTTTTTAACAATTACTTTCTCAAAAATGCCTCCACATTTTTTCTTTATTTTTTTTCTGGAAGAGAGCAAAATACGCTTATAAAACGGTCCAAGGTATATTTTCGTAGAACTCACGGTATTTTGGAAAATTAAAAAAAATTGACAATACAAAACTACAATATTAATGAGAAAGATATGTTACTGTACTTTTTGTATTGAAGAATTAAAAAAGAAATTCCTTGGGAGTTTTGTCGTAGTCTCGCACTCGAATCAAAATCTAGATTAACTTATCTTAGATTAGCCTCAAGGTACTTTCTACATTAAGTTTTTGTCTGAAGATATTTTTCAAAGAAACTGACGTTGAGAAGGCGTGTACACAATGGTAAATGGTCGAGGTTTTCATCAAATGACTCGGTGCAAGTTTAGCAATTGATGGATATTGTTGATGAACGTTTATTCACAACGGGACCAATGATGATTTAAAAATGATTTTAGAGCCTGGTCACATGTTAGTTCAATTAATGAGTCGTATTTTGATGATTCTTTCGCTTTCTTTTTGTTTTCTTTTAACATTGACCTTTGTTAAGCATTCTGCGGCCCACAAATTGGGAACTATTTTATGAGAGAAAGTCATTTACTAGATATAGGAACAAGATAAATCCACATTTTCGATTGATTGGTAAATTGATTTAATTTTTTTCCGGGCGCGTCAACTGCTATGGATATTAGTTCTGTTAAGGTAGTAATTTTTTTCTGGGCGATGGTGGTGATTCCTTCTTCGCTGGATCGTAAGAGCCGGCGACATCCTACACCTCAGCATTCGTGGTACACTCCTCCAGGAATCTTCACCAATCGTCCGCCTGACGGCGACTGAATTCTACCTAGCTGTACAGCTAGTAGCTAAAATCCGGCACCACCAGGATTCGAACCCTGAGGCTTCCCAGTCAGAATCGTTGTAAAGACTGCGGCGAAGCTGGCTTCGAGCTCAACTCTGCCAGTCACATTTTCGAAACTAAGGCCAAAGAAAAGAGTTTTGCTTTCGAAAAATCCCAAATGTTTGCCGCAACATTTCAATACTTCCTATGTACCACGTAAATACACAATATAATACGACGAGAACGTAAAATGAATTGACGAACGCGTACGAAAACTTTCATGAAAGATCTGCAGGCAGAGCCATCTGTTATATTTTCGCATAAGATGGAATTAGCCGCGAATTCAAGTGGTTCAAGAATTCAGGTGGCAGCGCAAGCGTGGCAAACAAGATGGGCTCCGCCGACCGCCTTGGACGGGGGCGGGGCTGCGCAAGACGGTGTCGCCGTGGGTGAGCGGGGGCTGCACTACATCTCTTGGACTTGGCACCAAAGGCGAGCGCTCGGCTGCTGGCCGCGCACGCGCAGACGGGCTCCAGCGGCGTCGGCGACTGGGCGGGTCGCGTCCATCCTCCTCCGTCTGGATTGGACGACTTCGAAGAGCGTGCTCCTCTGCGCAGCAGATAGATCATCCCTTCACAGCAGAGCATGTAAGCACTTACTACTTGGCAATGTCTTCTCTGATGAAACCGATGGTATCCATTTCTCTTATCTCTACATCCAGAGTTAAGGTAAATATCTTTTTTCAAGTTATATTGGAATGCGAGATGGCATCGAAAATACATATCTTGCTGACAGTTTTGCTTCCAGATATAAGATATTCGAATATTTCCTAAATTCTTTTCTGCTTTTTTAGAGAATGATGCAACTCCCTGTAGAACTTGATACAACGGGATGGAAACGTGAGAGTGAGATATTATTGCTCTCTGTTTCCAATCCGTTATCGTATTTTACTCGGTATCTTATGGCTCGCCATGATCTTCATCCTACAGTGACAAAGAAATTTGGACTAGAAGTAGTTGAAAAGAAACGTTCTCCCAAACTTGTGAACTCAAGCAATGAGGTTGTACGTATCTTCATCAAATCTAGCAGTGACGGTACGATAAGAACGAAAAGTGCAATTTGTATTTTACAATGTGTTGTTTTCAGATCGTCACAATCAGATCGATGAAAACTCTTCGTCGCTTTGTTAGGTGGTTACGTGGAGCAGAAAAAAGAACAGATGCCGTGATTTTGTCCACATTGGGAAGGCGAAGAAATGCAATTCCTCTTTTTCTAAGGAATTTCGAAAAACGCAGATTGATAGAAAGGTTTTCATGCTCTGGCAAAGGTTTTATTGTTCTGAAGGTGCAAGGAAGACCGCGCTCGAACAGTCATGTCTTGCTTACTCAGTGATTGCTTTGTCTTGAATGCTGCTGGACCTTTATGAAAAATGTTTCTGCCTGTACCTGACTTATTTCAGCTTTTCAGGTGTGGTCTAGAAGTATTTTACTTAAATAAGAAATTGTATGTATTATGTTTCCCTTGCCTGATTGAAATATTTGTTTAGCTCGTGTGTCGTCTGTTGCAGGCAGTTCAAAATGAAGTCCAGCGATCAAAGTATAGATTCGCGCGTACTCGCTCAAACCTCAATGCTCATTGGGAAGACAAGACGAACAGAGGCGTCCCTGTGATCATCACTAGTTCATGACAGAGTCCGGAGTTGACTGCATGCAACATTCCAAGACGAGGGAAAAGATGAAATTGAAGATCTAATTAGTACGAGTCTGACTCGCATCAAGAGCAAACAACTTCAGATATTGTGAAAGACAATGGAACAGCACTTTGCAATTGAACAGTGAAATTTGTTTGCATTGGGTTTTCTTTTCCTCGTGTAATTCTGCGAGTATTTTCTATTTTTATTAATCTGAACAAGTTGCTACATAAAAATTCATTCACATTTTCCTTTTTTTAAAGAATTTGCATTTTTTATAAATCGAAAAATGTGTACAAATAAAGGTGATTTACATTTTGCGCACTAAACGTGTTCTATTATATTATAGGCTCTTCCAAGAACCATTTTCAATTGTTTTGTTCAGTAGGATTTTTTCTGCAGCATGCCTCTAGAATATTTATAATTTCCAATACGAACAGAAATTGTAAAAAACAAACAAAAAAAGAAAGAACTGTGTAACTCTAAATTGAGAGAAATCTACAATTTCGTACCCAGGAACTCACGAAAAATACTAATTAGTGGTTCTACTTTATCGCATTATTTATAAGTTTTGCAATTTTTGAAAAGTCGGAGAGTTCAACGACAATAAGACATGTGCCATTCTTTTAAGTGCCTTGTTTCATCTGTGGATACAATTAAAGAAAAAAATGGAAAGGTTTTTGAGATTTTTTTATCAATTACATTAGTTCCAAAACAAATTACGCAAAAAGCACTCGTTCTTTCAAAAAAATTGTACCACTGTATACCTTTCTTTAAAGAACTGATTGTTTAGAACGTATTTTAAGACAAAAATATCTATCTTCAATTTGTAGTTCTGTCTACGAAGTAAATTGAGAAAATGAAAACATTTATTAATTATTATATTAATGTTAATTTCAAATGAGAGAAGTAATTGAAAGAAAACTTTGCTGCCTCCAGCCAAGTGAGAGATGTCTAACATTTTTTGAGATACTCACAAACTCAGGACAAATATAACTAATCCTTGAACAGCACTTATTTTCTGACACTTCGTGACGATTACGTAATATTATCAAAATTCAATTTCTGTTCATATTAACATTCCAGTCATTATTTGTAAAACTCTTTACAAATCTTGGAACATTCGGAGCGAAAGCTATTTTTTTAAGCTAATAAATCAACACAACTTCGACAATTAAAGCTGCGTTTCATACAGCTATAACTTCTCTCAGAAGGAATTCCCAGAATTTCGAGAATGTCGTGTTGCGGCGCAACGAGTGGCTTTGTTGAATTGCAATCTGATATCTCCTGAGCCCAGTACATGGCCTGCGAAAAATTCGAATTTGCAAATTTGGAAATTTACAAAATTACGCTAAACTACTTATATTTTAAAAGAAATGTGTACAAACTTTTTTAAAGAACTGATTTTTTAGAACAGATTTCATTTAACAAAAAAATCTCAACCATTAATATTGTACTTTTGCAATGTTAATTTTTCGTAGTTGTTTGCAATTTTCTAAAATACAGACAGTTCGCCGAAAATGCGACTAGCACCAATTCCTTTACAGTTATATTCCACATTCGATTGGTTAGTTGGTTGTTTAGTGATTCCGGGCGCGACAACAGATTAGGTCATTAGTCCCGTAAGTGTAGTGCATGGTTTGTTTCTCGGGAAATGGCGGCGATATTCCTCCGCTGTATTCCACGTTCGAGAAAAAATAAAGAAAGAATTGTTTCAAAATGGCTTGTTTCACGCAAAATTCCGCAAAAACAAATCATATTTTTGAAAAATTAAATATGAACTTATTTAAATTGCTGTTTTGGTTGATATAGTTAGTTATATAATATTAGATTTAGTTATATAATAAATATCTATCTTCTAAATTGTGGTAGTAGGATGACGCCGACAAAAAATTTTACTTCGAAATTTTCAAAGAATCAGATATTTCAACGAAAATGAGACTCGAACTATTTCTTTAATAGTTTATTCTCGGTAACCGAGGATAAAGTTTAATAAAAAAAATTGCAGTCATTTTTGAAAAATTTTGTAAAATGATGAGGCTTCACGCAAAGTAACCTCCAAAATCAAAATACCCGTTTCAAATTCAGAAGTCCACGAGTCCCCTTATCGATTAAAAAATATCAATTTTGAAGATCGGCTGAACGGTTTTGGGGCTAGCGTTGACCATAGACAGACGGAGTCACAGACAGACGTTCTGCCGTCAATCGATTATTCGGTATCAGTGACTCACAGCACATAGATTTTGATATTGATTCAGTGGTGAGGTGTAGTTGACATTTACATAATTGAAATGATTGAAGGCGTTGTCATTGTCAACAATAGTATTTATTTCACAAATAGCAGCTTTCGAGGCTTAGCCATCATCATCAGTTTTCTGGTACAAAAAATATAAAATTAAATTAACATTTAATTTTAAAAAACACTTAAAAATGAAAGGAGAAGAATTAAAGAAAAAAAAGAAAGAATGAAAGAAAGAAAGGGGGGCGGAGAGTTAGATCTTTATAATATAAAATAATTTATATAATTTAAAACATCTTAAGAAATGAAAGAAGAAGAATTAAAGAAAGGAAAGAAAGAAGGGGACGTATAGCTTTATGTAATATAGTAGTTTTTTAAATTTAAGCAAGAAATGAATGAAAAATAGTACATGTACAATTTTGAGAGAGAAAATACGAAAAGTAAGTTGAGCTCACTAGAGGTGCTCAAAAAACACATGCATTTTTTGCATTATTGGAAATAATTATGTAATATTGAACTATACAATTGTTTCTAGTATTTCAGAAATGGTAATTTCTGCCAAACTAAAAACTAAGCTAGAACTTGTAAACGCCCAACTCAACCAATTCAAATGAAACGCCTATAGTGTATATCTGCGTTTATTTCGATAGCTAGGAACAATAGCAATTTCCAAGTTTTACAAGTGACGCAAACGTGAATCAATTTAACGGTTACAGTATTTTCGGCACATTATACAAAAAAGAAATTATAATATTTCACACAAACGTGCCTTGATTATTTACATCGAAGTGTGCTAACAACTCCTGAATTCCATAATCAGCGACCAGAATTTCTTAAATTGAAATAAATATATTTGTTAGATCTACGTTGCATGTTAGTCCATTTAACACTATCCGTTCAAAATATGCAAGAAAAAAATTCGAGGGGTCTTCAAGAAAATTATGTTTGAACGTTCCTGGAATTACAGAATTTTGAGCTATTTTCACACAAAAGTTTTGAGTTTTCGAGAAATTTGATCAAACATCATTTGAAGAACACTCAAAATATATTCAAATAACCGCTAATGCACATATTAACGACGTGATAAAGTCAAAAAAACATTTCGTAATTTTTGAAAAAACAACAACAAAAGAATAGAGCAAAATGACGTTTATGTTACCTCTTGCAGTACATTTATCACTATTTCTACGAAAAGTTAAAGAAATAATTTGCAGCATTGTTTGAGAATTTGTTTTTATATTTTTAATGCTCATATTTCACTCAATATTGCGCGAAAACTCCTCATTTAAAAAAATGCATGACCTTAATGAAAGAAATAATTATGGAGAACAAATTTCATCTAAAGAAAAAAATCCCCATCTTCAATGCTGTAGTTGTAGAAAGGCGCAAAAAAAATTACAAAGTTTTGCAACTTTCAAAAATGCAGTGTTAACTGTGAAAATTGAACCATTGCCATATTTATAAGTGCATTTCACTCTTTTCTTAGAAGAAAGCCAAAGAAAAAATTTGGACCCATTTTTGTGAAAATAATGAAAATGTCCCGGAAGTTTCATGTAAAGTACCCCCAAAATATAAAGAATGTTTTTCAAAATCGTATAGCTTTGGGTGAGGCCAGATCGACTTGGGAGTATTCAGTTTGGAAAAAAATCTTACGCATAATTTATGCGCTAGTGTAGTTCACAGGCGACAGACCGACGGATGGACGGACGTTTTGAAGAAGTCACTTTTTCGCTACCAGGGGACCGCGAAACGAGAATTTCTGTTGTAATCTCGAAATCGATTTTCTGCAGCATTATATAACTGTACTATGTATATACGTACGTGAAAAAGAACGTAAAAAATGCTTACTTTTCACGCAAAATTACCACTAAACCACTCATACTTTCGATAAATCGAACATGATCTTCCTTGAAGAGGTGATTTTAATGAACGCCTTTCATTAAAAACTAGTGGTGCTGCAGAATGGCACGAGCTCTCTCGTACCAGTTTGATTCCTAATTTCTTTGGTCTGCTTTTCTAACTTCTTTGGTTAACTTCTGGATTTTGCCCCATCTTCTTCTCAGCTGCCATCTATAGCCGCCCAAACTACATTTTTAACATTTTTTTCTATTTTCAGTTCCCTAATGATAGATCTGTAACATGAATTGAAGAATATTATAGAAGAGTCCTCGACCTCGTCCTATATGGAAATTTTCGCTGAAAAATTTGGAGCCGTTTTTGAGAAAATATATGAGCGTTTCTGAAAATGCACAATTTGAAGCTCATTCTCACCCAAAATTTTCGGGTGTTTGAGAAACATTGGAAATTATTCGAAGCAATAATACTTACAAATGCAATCATGTATGCAAAGTGAATGTAATGTGAGTATTAACGTCGTGAAAGACAATTCAAAAAAGTTACATTTCCGTAATTTAAAAAAAAGTCAAAAAACAACATCAAAGTGGTATTGATGGTTCAGTCCATTTAACACTATCATTTCAAAAAAATTAGGGGCCGTTGTTGAGAAGATGACCTTTCAGTGTTTTTGATAATGTGGAATTTTGAGCTAATTTTTGGAGAAAACATTCCGAGAAACTTTTTAAGACATCATTTGAAGCATGAACTCATAAAAGCAAAAATTAATCGTTGCTAATGTGAATGTTAACGACGTGAGAAACAAGTAAAAAATGTGCATTTTGTAATTTTTGAGAAAACAAAAGAATACAGCAAGATGGCGCATATGCTATCAGATTATCCTATTCCTAATGAAAGTTTAAAGAAATAATTTGGAGCAATATTTAAGATTTTTTAAATATTTTTTAAATATTATACATATCTCGGGTAATATTGTGCGAAAACCTACTAAAATTTCCAAAAACATTGTTTGACATTCTTGAAAGAACTAATTATGGAGAACAAATCTCTTTTGATAGAAAGATATTTAACTTGAATTTTGTAGTAGTAGGAAGATGCCGAAAAAATTACAAACTTTTGCAGTTTTCGAAATCTCAGAGTTAACAGTGAAAATCAGACCTATGCCAACTTTATACGGGTATTTCACTCTACACTTGCAAGGAATTTAAAGGAACAATTTGGAGACATTTTTGTGAAAATTATGAAAATGTTCCAGGGGCTTCATTTGAAGTATCCACAAAAATTAGTGAAAGTTATTCAGAATCGCAGGGTTTCGTGAAAGGCAGACAAGATCGATTGGGCAGTATTCAATTTGGAAAAAATCCGACAAATAGTTTAGGCGCTAGTGTTGTTTACGGACTACAGACGGACGGGCGGGTGGCCGGACATTTCGAAAAAAAATCACCTTTTCGGTATCAGGGGTCCGTGTATTTCCGTTGAAATCACGACATCGATTTTCCGCAGTATTACATAACTTTCTCTACACTACGTATATTATACCGTGTATTGCAATCCTACCAATTCAGTTTTATTTCCACCAAACGGGGGGGCGCATCAATTGTCCTTATTTCGTTGATTGTGCACTAATAATTGTTTGTTTTCTGAATGAAAGTTACATACAAATGTATCTTGACTGCGTGTTAATTCTACAACGGTAAAAGGATCCCCTTGTCGACTCAGGGTGTAAGATACCGTTACTCGAATGTGAACACTGAACACATGTGAATAGTGTTTGTAATCCAACAAAAAAACAAGAATAACATTGATTACAACAAAAATCACAATATCCAACAGTTGAAATTTGGATTCTTACAATATTAAAAATCTTTCACAGTTTCAACAAATGATTCACCTCCTTTGAATGTACTGTACTTCATAATGTCCCGTTAATATACAATGAAACCAGAGAGACCTATTTGTATAAAGAACCAATGCTCTGTCCTATATTCTCTGTAGCATTGGAAACTAAAAAGTGCCTATTATAAAAAAAATATCCTCTAACACGTGGTGTAGCCATGTTTTGTGGGTCCTTGATATTGAAAAATCGATTGACGGCAAAATGTCTGTCTGTCCGTCTGCCTGTAGTCAACGCTAGCGCCTAAACCATTGAGTCTATTTTCTCCAAAATTTATATTCCTCGATCGTTCTGAACGAACTCGAGGCTTTTGGAGTTTCAAACAAATATTTTAATTTTTGAGAGTAGTTTACATTAAGTAAGCATTTGTTTTTAAGCGTCGTCGGTCTGAGTTGGCCCATATGGCGCTTCTGTAGTACTGTAGTATTAGTGACGGCGAGTTAACTCAGAGGAAATGTTGGGTGAGCGGAAAAAATGTTGCTGCTTGAAAACACTTTTGCAGGTTTATGTAGTAGTATAATATAGCGGAGCAGATAGAAATAATGCGAGAAAGTATGTGTTTTGTAGCAGCACTAGTTTCGTTTACCCTTATCGTGGACTTCAATTTGTGTGTAGCATTGAAATAAAAACACTTTTCTAAACTACTAAATTGAAGATAGTGATTTTTGCCTTAATCAAAATCTATTTTCAAAAGTTAGCGTTTTAAAAATGTCAAATACAACATTTTAAGAAACGAGTAATTTTCTCGTAATTTTTGGTTGAAATTAATGCAAAACTAGTGGTGCCCTCGCGATTTAGCTTATTGGTCAGCGTGCTCGCTCTCCATGACTCAACCCGGGTTCAATTCCCGGTCGGGCAGGATTATAATGTGCGTTTTCCTAGCAATGTCCCAGTATATGTTACTGCCTGACAATGAGAAAACTCAATTTTCAGGTTGAGAAGACGGCGTGGGAATGACTTCGTGCTAACGTACCCCCTTAACCCATGGCTGCGAGACCGGAATGCTGCTAGTAGGCCATGGCCCGTACGCGTGCTGTCGCACCAAATACATACAGATAACTAGAGGCGGTAAGAAAGCAAATAATGTACTTTCTCTCCCGTGATTACGCAAAAAGTATTCAATTTTCGAAAAATTGTACGAATTATTTCAAAATCTATCTTTAAGGAAAGATTTCAATGGGAAAAAATTTATCTTCATAATTGTAGTTGTAGGAAGACGCCGAAAAAATTAAAAAATTTTGCAATTTTTTTTCGTAAAATCAGTGTTTTCAACGAACATGAGCCCTGCGCCATTCTTTTAAATATTACCAACCAACCATCCTTCTCTCCATTCAACAACTCTCCAACATACTACACCTCTACATCCAACAACAAAATTTAAAACGATTGACCATTTTTTTAGAATTTTGAAAATGCCCCAAGGGCTTCATGTAAATTTCCCTAAAAATTAAAATATCGGTTTCAAATTTAAGTCGATATTTTAATTCGGCCAGATCGATAGGGAATGTTAATTTTGGAGAAAATCGGCTGAACAATTCATTGCAACTTCATGTAGTAGGATAATATAGAGGAGCAGTTAGAAATAATGCATGAATGTATGTGCTGATGAAGCTCCACAAGTTTTCAAAATATTGGCGGCACCTGTTCAACCTTCTTTGTAAAGCGGACGGAAAGTTGTAATGCGAACTGAGAATTTTGGTACAGTACTCATAGCTTTCTAAACCAAAGTTCGAATCTCTGCGTGGGGAGAGCTTTCATGGGTTGGTAATATTTTCGTGGATTGGAGTATTATTACATCATTACGTAACCATTACAAATAATGCGAGAAAGTACGGCTTATTGTAGCCACACTAGTGTCTCCTGTATTCGCTTCTTCTGATATGGAAAATTTGTTGCAATTGGAGATCGACCCTGCTGCTCTGCCGCCACCAATAACGCCGCCGCGGTGAGTCACAGCGTCGCCACAGCCCAAGAAACTTACACGGTTCTAAGTTGTGGGGCTATCGCATTACATGATTCGCACAGGAGCGAGTTATAGCTCCGATTACCCGTCAAGATGCGTTCTTCCAGAAACATGAGACCATACAGCGCGGAAGTGCCGCTTAAGGAATCAGATAGCAACGTACGCAATTTTTCCTGGGTGGGTCTACCATTACACATGATGGTGGTACGATATGGTAGGGGAACCGTTTCCTCGTTGGGTTTGCTCACAAAATATTGTACATTTTTTTCTCGCTCTTACGTAGGTAAGATGAAGTATAGTAATCATGCGCCGGAGACCGGAGCGGTAGCTCAGTGCATCAACTGATGCCACTGCAGCGCCTCTGACCGGGAGGTCCTAGGTTCGAGTCCTCACGGCGGCAGGATTTTCGACACTAGCTTTTCAGCTAGGTCGAATTCAGTCGCTGCCTGGAGGAGAATTCTAGCGGCCGGCTGCTCTGATCGGTAGTTTTTCGTGGTTTCTCCGATCAACGCCAGACGAATGCCGGGGCACTATCCTACCAAACGGGCCACGGGCCGCGCGCGATCTTTCCTTCCTCTTCCTTGTCCTATCCTATCCCCCTTACACACACTTACACTTACATGCACTACACTACCACATATTCCGGGAGACCGGTCGGGAGCTTAGAGCTTGTCCCGGCTGGGGCGGTGCCCCGCTGGTGGGAGAGTCCTGGTTAGGGGGAAACCCCACTAGCCGACGGTAGGTCGGCGCCGGATCTCGCTATCCAGCGGGGGAAGATCACCGCCATCTCCCGAGAAAAAACATGAACTACACTAACGGGACTAATGACCAAAGCAGTTGACGTGCCCGGAAACACGAAAAAAAAAAACAATCCAAACCATGCGCCGGAAAATGGTGAAATTTTTTACACCAATTCTTATTGTCGGGCTCTGATAAAGAAAAAGTGGATAAATCCTGTTCAGATTCCATTCTTGGTATGTCCTTGATACCATAAAATGATAGACAGCAAAAATTATAGTCTGCCACTCCGTTTGTTTCCCTGTTTGTCTGTGGTGAACGCTAGCGCGTAGACCGTTCAGACGATTTTCTCCGAAATTGATATTCTCCTATCGATTTTTTTTAAATTTATTTCTTCTTGTTCGACAATAGTCTTTCAAGGGCTTTAAAAATACATAATATTATTATATGACAGTTTTGGATTGGCCATCCATAAGGTAAGTGAGGTTTAAACTCTGACATAATTATTGATTTAATGTTATTGTTAATTAAGAAGAGAAAGGAATATGATTATGTTAAGAAGCAAAGGGTATAGTTGGCTGAGGGTATAGTGGTTTACGGGGGTTTGAATTTGTCTTTGGGAAATCTTGGCTTTATGCGTGGGTGGACCGCATTTTTCCCTTGTTAATATGCGTGGGTGGACCGCATTTTTTCCCATGTTAAAAATGATGGTACTTGGTGAGGTATGCAGATTGTTGTAAAAATTGTTAGCTAATTTAGCTATGGTTTCTTCTAATTGTGTAATTTTTAATTCCCGATTCATTTGTTCATTTGTAATGAACCAGGGGGCATTTAGAGTATTTCTTAGAAATATATTTTGAATTACTTTGATTTTATTAATATTGCTAGGAGCTGCACCTCCCCAGATTGGGCATCCATAGGTTATAGTAGGAAGGATTATCGATTTGAATATTAGCAGTCGACATTCGCTTTTCAATGTAGAGCACTGGTTTAATATTGGAAATAATTTTGAAATGTTTGCTTTTGCTTTACTTGCAACCGCATTGATATGCGGTTTCCATGTTAACCTTTTATCAAATAAAATACCAAGGTATTTTACTGGTGAGGAGGCCCATGATATTTTCGTTCCTAGAATCGATAGCTCAGTTGGATTTCGTGGTCTACAAAGGGTGAAGATTTTTGCCACACTTTTATCTGGGTTAATTTTAACTTTCCAATTCTGTGTCCAGTTTATGTACTCATCGAGATGATTTTGTATGCAATCTTTCGCTAATAAGATATCGGAATTTGTAGAAAATAGGACTGTGTCATCCACGTATAATGCAATATTGGAATCAGCCTGAATTGGTATATCATGGGTATAAATATTGAATAATGTTGGAGAGAGTACTGATCTTTGCTGTAGCATCAATTAATGCTCTGAGCTACCCAAACCGGTCAGAGTTTTCAAAAATTGCTAATGCAAGAAAGTGTGCGCTTTTGTAGCAACTCTAATTTATATTCGGAATTAAACTCTTTACATGCAAAAAGCTAGTGATACTACGATAGCAACAGACTTTCCCGCATTATTTCTAACTATTGCAATTTTCGAAAATTCAGTGTTGAAAACGAAAATGAGACCTGCGCCATTCTTTTAAGCATCTCTTTTCTACACATAGAAAAGCATTAAAGAAAAAATTGGAGTGGTTTTTGATATTTTTTTATAATTTGCATTAACTTCGAGCAAAAATTACGTCAACACTACTTTTTTTAAATCGTACATGAACTTTTTTAAATATCTGATATTTTAAAACTGATTTCTTTTCAAGCAATGATACCTATATTCAATATTGTACTTGTACAATCTTAAATTTTTGCGATTTTCGCTCATTTTGCACAGAGTTCGACGGAAATGGGACTATCACAACTTTTTTACCTCCCTTCAAAAGAATATAACATTTTTAATGTTGACATGATGATAATTGTTTTAAAATGCTTAAATTTCACTCTAGATAGTGCAAAAACCACTCATATTGTCGAAAAATTTTACATTACGTTATTTGAAGATCCACCTTTAAAGAATAAGATTTTATTTAGAAAAAAAATATCTATCTTAAATATTGTAGTAGTAGGAAGACGTAAATAAAATTGTGAACTTTTTGCAAATTTCAAAAGATCAGGGATATCAACGAAAATTAGATCTGCGTCACTTTTTAAAACTTTTCTTCACTAACCAAAGACAAAGTTTAATAAAAAATTGAAACCATTTTTGAGAAAATTTAGAAAATGTTGAGTTTATACGTAAAGTATCCCCAAACCCCAAATCCCCAAGTATCCCCAATCAAAACATCCCCTTCCAACTCGCAGAACCCGGTTTTCCTTTAAATCGATCAGGGATTATCAATTTTGGGGAAAATGTCTAAAGGAATTGACCGCAGACAGGCCAACTAACATACGGACAGAAAGACGTTTTAACTAAATCGATTTTTCGGTATCAAAGACGCACAAAACATGGATTCTGACTACGCAACGAGTTAGATTGATTGATTGAATAGTGATTCCGGGCGCATCAACTGTCAAGGTCGTTAGGCCCGTAAGTGTATTGCATGTTTTGTCGCGGGAGGTATCGGTTATCTTCCTCCGCGCGAAGGTGAGATCCGGCGCCGATCTAGACGTTGGCTTGCGGGATTTTGCGCGCCACCAGCGGGGCACCGCTCCAGCTGAGACAAGCTCTAAGCTCCCGACTCATGGTCACTCGGTATATGTGGTAGTGTGGTGCAAGTGTAAATGTATGTAAGTAAGGGGTGGTGTTAAAACAAGGAAGAGGTCGGCTAATGGGGTTTTCGCAACCATGTATCTCTCACCAGCGGGGCACTGCCCCAGCCAGTTCAAGCTCTACGTTCCCGGCCGGTCTTTCGGCTTGTGTGTTAGTGTAGTGAATGTAAGTGTGTGTGTGTGTGTGTGTGTGTGTAAGGAAGGGGATAGGACAAGTAAGAGGAAGGAAAGATCGCGCGGTTTGAGGCCCGTTTGTTAGGGGCTCCGGCATTCGCCTGGTGTTGATTGGAGAAACCACGGAAAACTACCGATCGGAGGAGTTCGCCGCTAGAAGTCTCCACCAGACAACGACTGACTTGACCTAGCTATACCATATAGCTTGTGCGCGACGTGTTAGAGATTATATTACGTGTTTGTTATTGCTTGTAGGAACTAGATTTATCCACGTTTTTGTTACTGGGGCCTGGCAATAACGGTTTTTCTGGCGAAAAATCGTCATGTTCCGGCGCACGATTTCAATACATTATGTTCGTACGAAGTAAGATGAGAAACTATAAAAGAATAAACACGTTGTATAACACGAACTTCTGGAATGGAACAAAATGAATGAGAATTAAAGAAAATTGACTATTATTATTATTATTATTATTATTATTATTATTATTATATTATTATATTATATTATTATATTATTATTATTATATTATTATTATTATTGTTGTTGTTGTTGTTGTTGTTGTTGTTGTTAGTTTGATGACAAACTAAGTCACCAGATATATATTCGACATAAAAAAACACATTTCCACTGAATATTTTCTTATTCTTTAAAGTGATCGTATAGCATGATAGTAATAACCAAATGACATATGTTCTATTGCATTCTATACGTTAAGCTTTTTAAGTTGGATCATGTCTTCGGCTATCTAATGAGTAAGGTCTACCTATCAATTATTACCTTTGCATGTTAATGAAATCACTCCCTAATCTTACCTTATTAAGTATTTAGAGCTAATGCAATTTTGTTTTAATAACTTTTTCTGTTTTCGTAAATAGAATCGTAAACTCAGTGCTTCCCAGTGTCTCCAGGGAGTTTGTGAGTTTATTGTGAATGTAAATTTGTCATCGTATATACATATGATTTGCGTTTTAGGGGTTGCTTTAGCATTTATTGTGTTCGCTGAATTCATATCCTTGAACAATTTTAGTCCATATTCTCTTCTGTCTTAAATCTTTTAAACACGACTGTAATATTCTAACATGGCACTTCGCAGATAGACTATGTTGGGGGAAAATATCTAGGAACTAATCGCCATTTTTCTCGAAATCACATTTACTCGTCAGTCGCAACAATGCGGTGATATGTGTATGTAAGAATTTAGAAATTAATAATAATAATAATAATAATAATAATAATAATAATAATAATATAATACCGCAATTGAAATCAATAGTAGTCTATTGTTAAAATTATGATAAAACAAAATGTTCCATCGTTTTTATTTTGTGGAAGTGTTTGTTGGCTTTTGCCGTCAGCAGAGACTGCAAAAACGGTAACATGTTCGTTATCATTTAGGTCTTAAGAAGCCGAATATATCAGGGGCTGCTGAGGCATGACTTTTTGAGTCTCTGGTTCATAGTCAACTCATTGTGATCTACTCACATTAATCGTTTGAAAGGAGTTACGAAACAAGATTTCAAAACACTCTTCTTCGATACACGTTGAGACCGATGTTTTCCAATCACAAATTGTCAAAATAAGTAATGATATTTAAAAAGATATTAAAATATTAAGAATATTGTTCGAAGTTAACCCTTTTCTTCGACATTGTTACTTACGACCCCAGCAGCCAACAGTTGATCGCCCACTTCGACGGCAACCCCGGTAGTGGTGTCAGATAACAAATTCCAATGAAATATCACTTATGTGGAATGAGTGGTGGGGGGCTAAACTCCATTTTCCTTTTTGGACTGAATAACTAGGAAGGCCATTTAGGAATTGCTTAATTGTTAAAACTCACGTGTTCACTTCCAAGATGTGCCTCAGTTGGGGAACATTTATTATGATCCTACTGGTGTCAGAAGTTGCAATACTGATACTACTGGCTTCAGCATTTGTGCATTTGGGCACTTATCTTGCAATTTCTGCTGTGATTCTTCGTTTTAACGACGAATTCAATGATGATTAACAGTTCTTGCTGCTTACCACACAGTAAGTACTTAAAGAAGCTTCCATGATACAAATAATTTTATTCTTAGCTACAGAGAATAGTAATAAAATTATTATTCACAGGTGCTTCTGGAATTCCTTTTTTTTTAAATTTAAAAACTTTACTTTCTGATACTTTACTGTCTCACATTGCCATGGTATTCACTTTGACGTATTCATTTCTAATCACTGCCATGTCTGTTTCCACTTTCACATGCTCAGTGTTTCACACTGATATGTCTATCTTATTGGGAACTAATTCTTGATTTTATCTGTAATACTTGTCCATTAATTAGACATGTTTAAAACATGAGGTTTATTCACTATAATTCTGAGATTTTTTTTATTAACATTTAATAACATTCAATGTATTAAGTTTTTTTAAGATCACCGCCTATTGGCAACAGATACATTTTTTAGTTGATGTGGTTGTTGATGTATATACATTTTTTAATTGTATCCTGTTTCTTTGTTATACTTACTCTTATGAAAAACTGTTCCAGAGATAACATCTGTGAGCGATTGCCTGCCTGGAAAATGATTTTTCAATCTACAGAGCTTTATCATCAATATCTAGAAAAGAAGGAAGACAGAAAAAAAATAGTTTGTGCTATCAAACTTCCATGGGAAGATTAATTAATTATTATTATTAGATGAAGGCCACATTTAAATATGGTATATAATCTGTAAATTATGGTGAGAAGAAATAATTCATTATTTCTGGGGAAAAAAGGAGAAAAAAAGAAAAAGAAAAACAAAAGTTATTGATGGCATGATACTAAAAAGTATGTGAATACCTTTTGGTAAATTGACTTCTGAAACAATTTTATATTTATGTTAACCTGTTTATGAAGTGTATAGCACCATGATTGCAGATTTTTCAAATTTTTGTAGCAGTTTTCCAGAACGCATTATGTGGAATTTGAGAAAATAACATTTGTTGATATTTAACATGTCAAAACATTTGTCAAAATTTTTAAAAATTTGATGAAACATTGATGAATCATCAGTATCTTCAGTATTACTATTGATACTTACATAATTACAATAGTGTTTTAATGTTCTTTTTGAATTCTTTTTAATGCCATAAAAATTTATATTTATACTATGTTCATATTGTCAATTATTGGTAAAAATTAAGGAACATGATATTGCACATGCATAATTGAAATGTGAAAATTGTTTATTTTATTTCAAAGTTTGTTTCAATTTTTTAAAAATTTTGTTTTGTACTTTTGAGTGGCATTAGTGAGAAAAGAAATATATGTCTAAAAATGTTGAATGCCAATGCAAAAAAGGATAAATGGGAAAAGATTCTCTGGGGCAAAAATAATTTTAATATAATCGAGGTATAATTTGATGTGGGTATGAACAGCAAAACATTTAAAATGTAATGCATAATTAGCATATTTTCATCAAAATTGGAATTTACATGAAAACCATAATAAATATTTTTGTGTGAAAAATGTAAGTGAATATACTATTGAAAATATAACTAATCTTTGGAGATAGTTAAACTAAAACATTTATTTTTAATCTTAATTTAATTAATACCTAATGTGTTTTCTCAGAGAAAACAAATCATGCATTTATTTCATGTCACACTTTGCATGCATATATTTACGTTTCACACTTTTGTTATGGATGTGGAATGTTTATGCATTTTGATTTTTAACATGTTGTCACAAATATCACATACTACTTTAACTTTTCTTATGATAAGCATATATTTCACAAGAATTTACTCATTGAAGGGTTTGGGAGTAAAAGATGGTAACTCTCAAAGTTATAGTTTTTGTGATATTAAAATTCTCATATGCTTCCATATGCTGTCCATGCATTATGGTTCTCAAATAGTCTAAATTATGGCACATAGTTGCCCTCAGCTGTTGTCATCTTTAGTACCGCATTTAAGCCCCTTCCAGCAAAAATGCTCACTTGCTTATATCTCGCAAACATTGCCACATGGGTTACCATGTTCAATTCTAGATACATCAACATTTTTTTGCTTGTAATCAGTGCATAAAATTCACTACAAATATTGTTTGACATATTCTATTGAATATCAAGAATTGCACTTACTGTTGCCAAACTTAATCTGCTCCTATCCTCAGTCCAGTGAGCATTCCGTAAGGATAATACATTTTCTACATAAGCATTGTGGCTAGGTAGAGAAAAGTAAAATTGTCTGGTAAGATTTTATGAGCTCAGAATACTGTTTTTTGAGACAACTTTTGAAGAATATTGCCTGCTCCTCACTTGCTAATGAACTGGAAAATCATATTTGTTTTGCTTTATCTGCAAAAGATTTTCATTTCATTTCCTGATCAAACAAAGTACTTTTGTTCAATTTGCAAGTGCTCTTCCCACTCAAACATTTCAAATATTTTTCAATATCAGCCCATACAACTGGCTTTCGCAAAAGTATCCAATCAAAATGGTTGAGTTCAGTGAGTGACACACTCCATTTCAATGCCACTTTTGAGGCTCAATCTAATCAGCAGCCCACATTTGAGCCTCCATGGTGTCTGAGGCAGAAATACCAAGTACATTTTGTAGTGAAAATTACATAATAGTGTCATCAAACTTTTACGTTCTATAAATCCTGGGTTTTTACTGAGCCAGCCAGGACACTTTGCAACCTTGGGAACTGGTACACTCCCAGTTTTCCAGGATAAAAGGCAACCTTCAATCAGAGACTATCCATTTTTGAAAAATTGTAAAATATAGTTTAGGCACTAGTGTAATTTACCCAGTTAAATTGTTCAACCCTACTTTATTATGCATTATGGATTAAGAGATCTTTGGCCAGTATTATCAGAGTGTCATTAAAATACCATAAATGTTCTAGAAGATAATACTGTGTAAGCCATAGGAAAATCATTGGAGTCAATTTCCAAAAATAGTGGCTGAATAAACAAAATTGTACAACAATAAATTGTACAACAATAAATTGTACAACAATAAATAAAACAACAATAAATTGTACAATCTTTTTTCAAAGTTGGTTATAAAATTATTATTCCCAAGATGATTATTGTGTTTATTTTAGAGTGGTTAATTTGCTTTAGGCTTTCTGTAAGTTTCCTTTTATCTTCCCCACATTTGCTCTGTTGGAAAAATAGGTCAGTACTTTTTTTGTTTATGAATGGCTATTTGTTTAAAAGGCTTGAGATACATTTTTAAAAACAATTCTTTCAAACAATGCAATATATTCTTAGAACATAGGTGCACTGATTTCTGTTAAAGAAGCCTATGTGTTGTTGCGGAATGTGGCAAGAAAACATAACTTCAGTTTTGTTTTACAGAATTTTTAAAAGGGGCTGAAGTCCAGGACACTATTTCTTTTAACAAAATCAAGTTTTTTGCCTTCAAGAGTCGGAAGTTATTTGGACTGACTTTACAGCTGATATTGGTAATGTGAGTCAGTCATTGTCAAAGGTGTGGTGTTTGAAGAAATGTTATGCTGTATCACAGTATAATTTACAATGAATTCAGTGGGTGAAATAGATGCTGCAGATGATGGTGTTAGGAAAAAAAGCAACAGATGCACAAATTCTGGTAATTATAAAAGAAATATAATTATATAATTAAGAAAGTGAAACTTGCAGTAGAGAAGCATGAATAAAATCTTGTTGGGAAAATGGTGAGATATAAACTTTGGTACTGATAGCAAATGTTGGAAGAATTGTTTCTCAATAATATCAGAAAAGAATAGACTGATGTACTTCAAACAGTTTTACAATAGCTAGTCAAGTAAAACTGAACAAAATATTTATTTGCAAAATCTGACTGATATTGAAAGTGTGAAAAGGAGGAGACAGAAATGTAGAAGTGAAGAAAAGATAAAATACATTTAGATACCATTGAATGGTTGGAGTTAAACAATTTAAGTACGTCTGTCAATATTTCTTGTAATACTGTCAGTAGGTGTGAAGAGAATTAAATGATTAAATGCATTAAAAATAGGAGGATAAAGCCCAATAGATATGCATAGCAAGCATACAAGCTACTCTCTTCCACCTGAGAGTAATTCAGTTTACAGTCCTTTTCAGTAAAAGATACCCACCATAGTGGGATGCAAATTCTAAATCTTCATGCAGATTTGAATATGGAAATAATGTATAACATGTTCAAAAACAATATCCTGGCATTAAAGTTAGCTTCGGTTTCTTTTATAAATATTTCAAAGATAATTCCAATACATGGTTTGATCTCCCACAAGTAGATTGTTATGTCTGTGAAGAATTAAAGTTCAAATTCAAATCACTGTATGTAAATGATGCTGCAGAAAGGACAGCAACTATAGAACTAGCCATTCACATGTGAAGAACAAAAAAAAATGTATAATTCCCTACAGATTGACCAGTCTGATGCAAATATTGAAAATCACAATTTATTGCATTGATTATATGCAGAACCTGGCAAAAATACATGTACAAAAACTGTCACAGAGTGACAGTTAACAGTCAACAAATTTTGCATTCACAATACAATGACTATCCATGTTGCGTGTATTAAATGTTTTGATTTAGAGATTTCATAGGAAATACAAGTTTTGGGGTCCCTTGATACCAAAATAGTTGTTTTTTCCAAAACGCCCGTGTGTCTGTCCGTTTGTCAGCCTGTCCGTCTGCCCTTCTGTGAGTGAACACTAACAAAAATGGCTCCAATTTTTTTTCTTTAAGTTTCTTACAATAATAGAATAAAATACACTTATAAAAGTTGTATAGGTCTGATTTTGACGTTTATCTGAATTTTCGAAAATAGCAAAAGACTGATTTTTTTCGGCATCTTCCCTAGCGGCCGGCTGCTCTCATCGGTAGTTTTCCGTGGTTTCTCCGATCAACACCAGGCGAATGCCGCAGCAGTACCCTACCAAAACGGGCCACGAACCGCGCGCGATCTGTCCTTCCTCTTCCTTGTCCTCTCCTCTCCCCTTACACACACACTTACACTAACATGCACTACACTACCACATATTCCGGGAGACCGGTCGGGAGCTTAGAGCTTGTCCCGGTTGGGGCGGTGCCCTGCTGGTGGGAGAGTCCTGGTTAGGGGGAAACTCCACTAGCCAACGGTAGGTCGACGACGGATCTCGCCATCCCGATCACTGCCATCTCCCGAGTAAAAACCATGCACTACACTAACGGGACTAATGACCGAAGCAGTTAACGCGCCCGGAAACACGAAAAAATCAATCAATCAATCAATCAATTTCGGCATCTTCCTACAACTACAAAATTAAATATAGCGATTTTTCCTTCAAATGAAATTTGTTGTCCATAAATAGTTCTTTTATTAAGATCGTGTACATTTTTTGAATATTTCAGTAGTTTGCGCGCAATATTTTGTGCAATATTTGCAGTGTGGTAAATGTACTCTATAAGATGACATAATGGCTATATTGGTACATTCTTTTCTTTTTACAAAAATGTGTTTTTTTGACTTGGGATCTCACGTCGTTAATATGTATATTGGCGGCAATTTCTGTACATTCTTGTATTTATGAGTACATGTGCTTTAAATAATGTGATATAAAAAAATAATGTGATATATAGTTTATAGAAAAATCAAGAGTTCTGCTAAATAAGCTCAAAATTCCGCATTTTCAGAAAATCTCAAACGCCATTTTCTCAAAAATGGCTCCAAAATTTTCTTCATTTTCTCCAACGGGTAGGGTTAATTGCATTGTTAAAAATGACATAAAGTTCATTTGCTATATTCTTTTGCTTTTTACACAATGTAATTTACACAAATGTATTTTTTTAAATATCTCTCACGCTGTTAATACACACATTTCTAGCGATTTGTAAACACTATTACATTTGTGAATTAAAGTGTCTCAAATGACTTTAAATGAAGTTTTTCGAAAACTCAAAAAATTCTATCAAAAGAGCTTCAAATTTCGTATTTACAATAACGGTTAAACGCCATTTTCTTAAAAACGGCTCGAAAGTTTTTTTAATGAAAATTGCTATTTATGGCGAGATTTTACTCTTCTGTAATATTCTTAACGTAATATTTCGATTGTACAATTGGAAAACTTAAAAATTGAGAAAATGTCAAAAAGAAGTGCTTTGGGCGGCGATAGATGGCAGCTGGCATGATAACGGGACCAGATCATAAATCCGTACCGTCCACACCATGGAACTTAGAAAACTTTACTAGGAGAACGTCTGTGGCATTCTGTAGCACCACTAGTTATTTTCTTGTAAACGTATGTATATGCGGAGTAATATACATAGTAGAGAGAAAGCTATGTAATTGCTGTGGAAAATCGATTTCGAGATTTCAACGGAAATTCACGTTTTGGGGTCTCCTGACACCGAAAAAGTGTTTTTTTCCCAAAACGTTCGTCCGTTCGTCAATCTCTCTGTCCGTGTACACTAGTAGCGCCTAAACCATGCATAGTTTTTCCAAATTAAAGAAACCCCTGTACATTTGGCTCTAGTTCAAACTTTGAAATTTTGAAAAACATGCTTTAAAATTTGGGTGTACTATACATGACATCTGGACATTTTCAAAATTTTCTCAAAAACGGCTCCAAATTTTTTCTTTGAATCTCTTGTAAAACTAGAGTAAAATACTTATAAAGGTGGAATAGGTACGATTTTGACAGTTTTTATTTATTTATTTTATTTTTTATTTATTTATTTAGTCAAAAACTGTATGTGACGTATGGGGCAGAAAATAATTTGCGCACGCTTTCTCGAGTTTCAGAATCCCTTCCCAACAATTTAACTATTAATAGTTGAAAGATGAAATAAATAATAATAATAATAATAATAATAATAATAATAATAATAATAATAAGTTTAAAAAAGCGAGAGATTAACATTTCAAAAACTAGATATTTTCGTTGCCGAATTATAGAAAACTTATTTGTAACGGTAAACGAACGGATTTGATTTGTCTCTATTGCTAACAAATAGAAACTCACCCTAAGCTCTACTACCACTACAAGCAAAAGAAAGCTCAACAAAACGTGCGCATAGTGACGCTACATTTACGCCCAGAAGCAAATCAAGGGGCCATCACAGCATTTGCTCAATGGATCAGGGAAACTGGACAAAAACCCGATCGAGTTGGGGTCATTGACCCGGAAGCTGAAGTACATTACTTGTTACAGGCATTTAAGTCTTTTTAAAAATTATACAATGCAAATGTAAACTAATTCATTATACTATATCATTGTTTTGTTAAAGTAAACATTATTTTCCTTTTTGACGATCAGTATAATCTCTAATAGTATAGAAACAGTTTTGCAGCAGAAAAGATTTTACTTTTACTTTTAATTCTGAGTTTTAACTCTGAATTCACTCTGCTAATTCTAAATTTTCGAAAATTGCAAAAATTGGAATTTTTTGGCGTCTTCCTACAACAGAATTGAAGATAGAGTTTTTTCCTTCAAAAAAAATTTGTTATCCATAATTAGTTCTTTCATTAAGGTCATATACATATTTTTGAAATTTTTTTGTAATTTTCGAGTAATATACTGTACAGTATATGCAATATTAAGAAAGAAAAAGAAGATTTTCTCAATTCTCAAACTGCTCCATTTTTTTTAAACTTTTGGTCGGGATTGTGCTAAATGTACTCTATAAGATGATGTATCTATATGATGACGCCATTGTACTCTTTTACTCTTTACTCATTGTCTTCTTTTATATGCTCAAAAATTACATATTTGTAATTTTTTGACTTGTTTCACATCATTAATATTTAATTAGCGACGAATTGTTCATATTATTGCATTTATGACTACATTTGTTTTAAATGATGTCTAATAAAGTTTCTTGAAAATGGTCTAAGCGCGCCACTTTGAATTAGCGCGCACACAGCTAAGCAGTGTGCGCTGCATGAGGGCCGGTAGTGGCAGGGGCACGACCAGGACACGCGCGCCTGTAAGCGCCACACAACCACTATCTAAAAACAATCTCAAGTCTAATAACAAATCTTTCTAATCATTTGCATAAGTTTTAAAAAAGATCATTTGAAACTAAATTCAAAAATCAAAATATTACTGAGTGCTACAACAATGTATTCAAATGTACAATAAACACTCAAATAAATGCACAGAATTGTTGCAGTCATTTTCGAAGTATGATTGAAATCAAGATGATTTAAAGACGGAAAATGTTTTTTTTTATTTTTTTAACTGCAGCCCAGCTGTCGAAAAAATATGAACAAAATTAGCAACAATTTGTGTTTTAAGAGGAACGTTCGAGATTTTTTCGAGCGTGGTTCTAAGACAAATTATGTTTTGTTATTTTTTCAAAAATATGTTTTTGTGTTTGAATTTGGGTCTGAGAATATTAAAAAAAATTTGATGGTATAAATTGTTTTATTTATCATATTTTTCAATCAGATAAAATAATGTCAAGTTGCCGGAAAAATAAAATAACGCGTTTTTTGGCTGTAGAGAGGTGTGAGGGTGGGTTGGGGGCTAAGAAACCTTTCAAAAATGTTATTTTTATGTTAGAATTGTAATGTAATCACCCATACATCATTTGGTGTAGGGGAAGTTTTACTGTCTTATCCGGGGTACCCTTTCGAATTCACAGTAACGCTTAAACGCTATTTTGTTAAATACGGCTCCAAAGTTTTCAATGAAAATTCCCTTCTAGGACGAGGTTTTACTCTTTTATAATATTATTAAAGTAATATTTCGGTTCTACCATTAGAAAAACAAAATAAAATGAAAAAAAAATTGCAATAAAATGAAGTTTGGGGACGATAGATAGCAGCTGGTTTGAGAATGTAGCTAGTCCGAAAAGCTAGCCCAGACCCTTTGGTCTGTACTATATTTGGATTTTTCTAACGAAGCATCTGAGGGTAGTATCTCCAAGATGGAATATGGCACGGCTTTTCGCGTCTTTCTCGGTCACACCGCTAGAGTCGCTTGATCTGCAGCACTGCTTGATACGGTCGATCTCTTGCGACAGGACCGACAAAGACGCAAAAAGTCGTGCCATATTCCATCTCGGAGATATTAGCCTCAGATGCCTCGTTGGAAACCCAAGTATAGCTTTTCGAACTAGTCATTTTCCGGACTAAATTAGAAAACTAACCAGCACGAGAAAGTCTCTACCATTCTGTAACACCACTAGTTACTTTCTCGTATACGTACCTATATTATACAGAGTAGTATTGAGAAAAATATGTAATTCTGCGGAACATTGATTTCGAGATTTCAAAAGAAATACATGTTTTGGGGCCCCCAGATACCGACGAAGTGTTTTTTTTAGGGTTCTAAACTTCCGTCCGTCTGTCGTCTGTGAACAACACTAGCGCCTAAACTATGGGACTGCTAGTTAATTTTAACTAAGGATAACTAAACTAATTTTTGGGAGTACTTTTTATGAAGCCCCTGCGACATTTTCAAAATTTTCTCAAAAACGGCTCCAATTTCATTCCTTAAATTTCTGCTAAGAATAGAGCAAAAGACATAGGTGGCATATGTTCGATTTTCACTGTTAACACTAAATTTTCGAAAATTGCAAAAGTTTCAATTTTTTTGGCATCTTCTTACAACTACAAAATCAAATATAGAGATATTTCCTGCAAATGAAATTTGCTTTACATAATTAGTTCTTTCACTAAGGTAGTGTACATTTTTTCTTTTTTTGAAAATTTTAGTCGTTTTCTCACAATATTGCGTGAAATATGAGCAATATTAATAAATATAAAAAACTATAATTTCTCAAAAACGGATTCAAATTTTTTTCTTTAAACTTTTGGTAGGGATATGCACTGTTTAGTATGACACACGAGTCATTTTAGTGTATTCTTGTTGTTTTTTAAAAAATTACGCAAATGAATGTTTTTCAATATCTCTCACGCCGTTTATATGCATGTATCCAGCGATTCGTATACATAATTACATTTGTGAGTGGAAGTGATTCAAATGACTTCAAATGATTTTTTTTAGAAATTGAAAGCTTTTCTGTAAAAAAAAAAAACTTCCCATTTACACAAACGCTTAAACGATATTTTCTTAAAATCTGCTCCAAATTTTGCAACGAAAATTTCCATATAGGACGAGGTTATACTCTTCTTTGATATTCTTAAAGTAATACACCAAAGTAATTCTACCATTATGAAACCGAAAAATTGAGAAAATGTCAAATCAAATGTAGTTTGGGCGGCGAGAGATGGCAGCTCGCAAGAGGATGGGGTAAGTCCAAAAAGCTAGCCCAGACCAAAGACATTAGAAATGTATCTACTACAAGAAATTCTGTGTTATTCTGTATCACCACTAGTTTTGACATTAAATAAATAAAATAAAAAAATCAAAAATATCCATTTGATTGGATACTTAATAAATTTATTATTTCTTCAACATCACATATCTAAAACTTTTAAATGGATAAGAGGTTAGTGCTTACCATAGTACAGATCCAAAAAAGAATGGTTGTTTTGCTAATATTACTGGTCTAGCCATCCGATAAAGCAATTTTACATGATTAATTCATGCGAAATTAAATATGAGCACACTTCCTTTGGGAAAAATCAAAAACAGATGTTTCTGATCCAATAGAGTTCAATGAGGTATCTAGGTAGCAATCAACAAGTGACTTTAGATATGGGCACTTTTTCAAAATGCACACCTAGACATATTTAAATAATGTTTACTCGTAATTACTCAAATTATTGAAAAAGTTAGCTTAAGGACTCTTAAGAGAATGGAGATCTCATTTTTATTGAAATCGTTTATTTTTTTGAAAGTTGCTAAATTTATATTTTTTCGGTGTCTTCATTCAATTAAAATATTGAAGATCAATTTTTTTCTGATTGGAATGTGATTCTTTAAAGAGATATGAAGTAAATTCATGTGCAATTTTTCGAAAATGAGTCGTTTTCCTGTAGTTTTTTGTGAACCAATTTCTATTTTTTTAAAACATTGTTTCTCAAAAATGGCTCAAAATTCTTTGTTTTAATTTTCTTTTGCTATCTATTAAGAAAAAATGGAGCTAGTCTCATTTCTGGCGAACTCGCTGTATTTTCGAGAATTGCAAAATGTTAACATTTCAAAACCACAAAATTTAACCTAGAGATTTTTACCTTACACAAAATGTTCTAAAAACTCAGCTCTTTAAAAAAGCGTAATGCACATTTTTAAATAAAAAAGGTAATATTAAATAAAAAAGGGTTTTGCCTAATTTCTAGTTAAAATTAATGCAATTTATAAAAAACCACATTTTCTCAATGTTTCTGTTTTATCGGTTTTCGGTGAAATATTTTCCTAGCATTTTTGCATACGCCCCTTTCACATGGGACACTTAATAGAGTGGAGTAGGGTTCATTTTCGTTGAACTCTCTGAATTTTCGAAAGTTCTTAACTTAAAAATAAAACGAGAAAGTATGTGCTCTTGTATCACCTCAACTTTAAATTTTTTTTAATGGAAACTTGTTCTTACGACACTTGGAATTCGTATATGAATCAATCATCGGGGATTCTCAAATCTCCAATTGTGTGTAAAATTATAAACATGTCTCATCCTTCAATATTTACTTCAAAATTCAATCTTTGACTCTACCGTTAAAATATTTCGGTAATGGAATAATATAATACTATTCTGATTCGTCCGTCTGTCTGTTCGTCTTCCAAACAACATTTGGTGTAATTAGAATATTTCTTTCACGTTCCGTAATTACTACTATATTGAAAACTAGCTGTGTCCCCGTAACCAAACGTTAAAAAATGATAATATGAATTGTCAAGGCGGGATAATCAGAATCCTTTGGGTTGAGTTTCAAATCCTTGTCTAAGCAAACGTTTTTTGAAATGTTTTTGGTTGAACGAAGCAGGATACACCAAATTCAATTATACTGGTAGATGTGTCATTTTCATTACAATTGTCAATGGTCTTAAATTTTAGACACGCATATTTTTTTTTAGTCTCCCGAGCTTCGTTCAGTTAAAAGTTATTCAAGAGAAGACTGAAGTATTAGCAGGATATAAGTGAATAATATAGCCTAATATTACGTAACCGTTACCATTAATAGAAGAAATTAAGTACTGTTTACTTTCTAATTTTTACTTTCTCGTAAACTACACTGTATACACTATGACGTTTTCTTCTTTTAGTGCCACACACTGAATAGTTCGTAGGCAAGTCTCCACAAGTCCCTAACGCCTTCTAGTGAGACTTGTCCTGGGCAAGTGTACCTAGGATAGTATACCATTGCTTTCCCTAGGGGCGCTAGTGTGCCAATTTTGACATTTGATTTGAATACCAGATAGTGCAAGCCAAGATACAATATCTGCAATCTTATCCAGTAATTCAAATTGGAACTCTTATTGGTGATAAATTTCTAGAGGATTTTGTTTTTCCAGGAACGGCCAAGTGCTTTTCCTGGGATCTGTTTAAATGCCGACGAGCGTCCGCATGCATGCCGTCGATTTTTGGCACCGCAAAAAATCCCCCGACTTTGCTATAAGTAGTAAATTCCTTCCTCTAACACGTGTAGCACGAATTTATATTTCGTGGGTCCTTGATTCCGAAAAATCGATTGTCGGCAAAACGTCTGCCAGTCCGTCTTACCGTCTGTCCGTCCTTCCGCGTTGAAAATGTTTTCTTGTGACTTTTTGTGAGGATAGTGAGGAAAAAATAGAAAACACTGAATTCTATGGAGAAAGCGCCACTTAGAATAATACATTTGAATTTTCAAAAATATAACAATTGTCTTTTAACAATTTGCACCATAATATTTACGTTAGATTCCGTACATTCTCTATTTTCATGTCTGAATTTTTGAGCACAAATGCTTTAAATAAACATCAATGCATTTTTTCCATATCTTAAAAGTTTTTTAGTATGAAATGTTTTTCTTTCTTAATCTTTTCTATGAAGAGATTCGAGGGGAGGACGTATTAGAAGGTTAGCGGTATTGGTGCTGCTTTGCAGTTTGAAAATAGGGGTTTGCTTTCCTGGGTATTTTTCTTAAACGATTCAATGTACGCTGATAAATTTAATAAAAATTGGATTTCATTAAAATCTCCGAAATACCGCAAATAGCAAATTCGAATCTCCCACGCTTATTTATTTTTTCACAAGATGGCTGAAAACTAAGTAGGAGACAAGTTCCAATATTTTAATATTATTTATCTTACAAGTAACAAAATTTGACAAAAACCGTAACATTTCTCGTCGCAAAACGTATGCATATACTCCTTACTTTTATCAAGACTCAGGGATTCATAATCTTACACTTCCACACTGAAGGAAAACTTTAACAAGATATATATGAATTGCATTTTATTTCCATCCACTGCATTACATTTTTCATTACATAAACAAAAGGCAAATTTATGTAGCAATTACACACAGATAGAATCTGAAACAATGAAAAACAAAAAAGTGAACATGAAATAATCAATTAACATCTAAGCAAACTTGTTATAGGTAATAAAAATAGGAAATATATGAATATTCCTCGAAAAAAAATAAGAAAAACTCAATGCAAAAAATATTTCACTGTTCAACTTCAAAATGCTGTTCCAATGCCTTTCGCAACATCTGAAGCTGTTTCTTCTTGATATGGGTCAGTTTCGTACGAATTAAATTTTCAATTCCATCTTTTCCTTTGTGTTGAAATGTTGCATTCAGTAGCATATAGTCAACTCCAGACTCTGCCAAGAACTTGCGAAGAGTAAAAAAACGCCTCTTTTCCACCTGCGACTTCCCATTAAATAAAAGCTTGAGCGAGTACATGCGAATCTGCACTTTCAAGCGCTCAGCTTCATTTAGAAGTGGCTGCATATACGTTCCCATGTGTCCTAGCATACGGACATAGTACAGATCTCTATTTTTCTTTAGACTGTGATGCCTTCCTCCAAACAGGCGATACATGAGCTGAAAAAATATATTCCAATCAGACCAGGAAAATATATATAATTTCTTACTTTTGTAAAAAAAATAACATCTAGAACCCACCTGAAAGGTTACGATTGATCTGGTACAGGCAGAAATAGGTTTTTCATGAAGACCCAGAAGTATTCGAGATAATGCAGTCATTGAGTAGGAAACGAATGTCTGCTTGAACGCAGTTTTCGCTGCTTCTCGCAAAACAACAAAACCTTTGACAGACTGTGAAAACTTTTCTGTCAATCTGTATTTTTCTAAAGCTCTCAGAAGAAGTGATATTGCAGCTCTTCGCCTGTCAAATGTGAACAAAATGACTCCATCTGTTCCTTTTTCTGCTCCACGCAACCATCTAACAAAGTGACGAAGTGTGTTCTTCAACGATTTTGTTGCGACAGGCTGAAAAAGATAATTATGATAAAACATATTGCACAATTTGCTTCTATCATCTCATCTGTGCTACTTTCACTTAATATACGAACCCTCTGAGTGCTTGTGTCCACAAGTTTGCGATCACTATTGATATCTACGACTTCCAGTCCAAATTTCTTTGCCACTGAAGGGTTAAGATCACATTGGGGCATAACATACTGGGTAAAATACGCTCCAGGACTGAACACGGACAGCAAAATAATTTCACTTTCCCATTTCCATCCCGTTGTGTCAATATCCAGAGCAAGGAGCTGCATCCTTCCCTAAAAATAAAACATAAATCGTGTCCATTACATTATGCTTAGTAGCTACGTGGTTGCAACGATTGTTGACCATTGCAAAACGGGAAAAGTATTCCCGCAAAATTGTTAACCTTCCAACTGCGGCCTGGTGGTGGAATGTATAATATTTTGACGAACCCTTCTCTCTTTAAAGCTATGCGAAGTATTCATTTTCTCAGTATCTCAAGCGGTTAAATTAAGGAGGCGTTTACCAAGCGATGCGGGATGGGTTTCCCATGGTTCCAGAAGCATTCAAGATAAAACAGATATTGAGTAGGAAACGATTGGTTCGACTCCCCGCTTGGATAGTCAATTCTTAAAATTCTGTTCACTTTGAAACGCCGTACGAGTAGGTCGTGCTGTGAACAGAGATAGACTGACGAAACACGAGTGATTTACTTAACTTGGTTGACCTATACGAGTTTGTTTCTAAAACGGTAACCAAAACAGCACATCACGTTGAATTTCAGGTATAGCTGCAGCTGCATAATAATTTCACTTTCCCATTTCCATCTCGTTGTGTCAATATCCAGAGCAAGGAGTTGCATTCTTCTCTAAAAATAAATCATAAATCGAGTCCATTACATTATGCTTAGTAGCTACTGCAGCTGCAGCTATACCTTTAAGAAAAATGGGTTCTCCTGACAACAGGAGAAACATAACTCCCAATGGTACGAACTAACGACAAGGTATGTCATTGAAGAATTCTTATGCAGGTGCTACGTCATCAGATTCCTTTCCATCTAAAGAACAAGCAATTGTTAAAAATTGTTGCGCTAGTGATATTAGATTTGTTTACGATATGTAACAACCGAATATGCATCTTTCTATCTAGCCAAGTCATTGCGGATAAATTCACTGATAAAAACAAAATAATTGTTATAAAGAATCATGAACTCAGTGTTAAACCTCTCATTAGCAAACTTAAAATGGTAAATATATCCAACGTTTGCTGAATCATACCACATAATATAACTGAAAAGAAGATCACTACGAGGAAAATTACCACATCCTCCAAGGTCTCATTCATAAAAGCAGGAATATCAAAACGGGCTTCTCGCGTATCATGAGTTTCAGAAGACAAGCGTACATAGATCCTGAAGATCTAAACAAATTACTTGATTCAACTGTTGTTTATTTTGACAATACCTCATACCGTATATACTTCTCTTCTGAAATCATGACTAGTTTTATACGAGTATGTACGCAAGAAGGACATGTAGTTTAGCTTTGTTTCAATAAATGCAGTGGAAATGATGAAATGGAAACTGAACTTTCAACAACATACCCAAAGTCCCTCTTCTGTACCAAATCGTCAACCTGCAAACTCTACTGATGTGCATATCACCTCAAAAAGTCCTCCACTATCTGACTCATCCACCTAAACTGACGAATCTATTCGCACAATAATGAGTGAAGACAACACTTGGAAGCAAGAGCTTGCGGCCAACAACATTGTCCCTTTATTAACCCAACCTCAATATGTTGACGTCCCTGCACTTCAAACTCCACATTCAAACACCCAAACAACACAAATAACTTGATCAAGAGACGACCTATATCCTCATCATCAACAACCTTAGACCCCTCATTGAACCCTCATCAGAATCTGATAAACATTTCAATAATGACCTCACTGCAAAAGAAAAGGAGGAGAATGATAAAAAGTCACAACTAGAAAGTACAAATATTGAAGAATCTGAAGAACTGGACACAATACAGAAGGACATGAGGGAAATATTTTTGTTTTAAACAACAAATGTCCCTTAAATTTTATTCAAATGAGTTTTCTTGAAAAAGTAAAAACAGTACTGAGGTAACTGAAATAGCTTAAAATTTACCCCTGGCGTAACTCAATTGGTCCAAATGTTAGAAAGTAATTACAAAGAATCCGAAACTATATGTCAGAAGTATGAAGAGAAGATTTACAAATCCAAAAAAGAAATTAAAAAATACATTCAAAGCAATGAATCAGAGTACTCTAGTGATACATGTTAAATTATCTCACTCCCTTAAACTAAATATTATTTAACAATGATTGAATGCATATTATAATGGAATATCAATAGGTTTAGGCCTCAATTAATTCTAATTAACAAATATAATCCAGATGTAATATGTTAACATGAAACTAATAATTTAGAAAGAATTATACCACAAATAAAACATTTTCAGAGTCAGAAAGAAAAATTTTATTTCTGACTTCATCTGCTTCTTCATCTTCGACTTTCTTCATATATTGCAGCAGATAAAATTGAAAAGAATGATTAAATACATAAGCAAATAAAATTCAAATAAACGCCAGAACGCCAATATTGAATGTATAGCAGTCAAAATTAACTTGGGAAGAAAATATTTGAGTAGATGAAAGACACTACACTAGAGGAAGAAGTCAGAACACTAGAGGAAAGATCATTTTAAAAAATATTAGAGGACCCAAATATATTGATACTTAACAAAAATCAATACAAACACCTTAATAATACACATAAAATGTTCAGTACTATTGTTAAATACGTTCATTTTCTATTGCTTCTAAATGGGACTGGAGTACAACAGAGGACGTACGTGGAAGTGCCCATTTTCGCATTCTCATAACTTACCTCAATAATACCTCAGTGACTGCCTGCCCTAATTATTCTCCAAGATTGAAATTCCAAGCTAACTTTGACAGACAGAAGGAAATCTTATCAACAAAAATTAATGAAATTAACATGTTAGAAGAAACTTTCTCAATCTCCCTCAATGAAAAAATTGAGAAACTTACTGATCTCATCCTCAAAATAGCTGATGAAACAATTCCAAAAACTTCAGGAAAACCAATAAGGAAACAACTCCCTTGGTGGAATGAAGACTACAAAACTGCCCATAAATTATACACATACTCTTTCAACAAATACAAGAGGCATCCAAGCATAGAATATCATATTGAATATAAAAGAACACGAACAAAATCAAGACGAATATTCAAAGAAATTAAAAGGCAGTCCCAGATTGACTTCATCCTATCAATAAATTGCTTCTCTAACCCAGTAGATAGTTGGATAGAAAATCAAAGCTATCAATGTTTGCTACAAGCAGTATATCCAACCTAAATTTATGTTACACAACAATCGAATTACCTCTTCTAACGAAGAAATTGCTAACATTGTAGCATCTACACTTGATAATAATTCAAGCGACAGTAACTTTAACTATGAATTCCAAAATTACAAATCTAATTCGATTATCACAATGAATAGAATTATTCAACAAAATTCTTCAAGAAATTCTACATTAAATTATCCTGTACAAGTATAAGAAGTTGAGATTGTGCTATCTCGTACTATAAATTCAAGCCCAGAACCAGATGGAATATACAATGTTTTTCTTAAAGAACTGCCGACAAATGCTATTGAATATCTAACATATATAACTCATATTGAATATTCAATTAAATAATAGCCACTGTAGAATTCCCTGACAGATGAAGAGAATATATAGTTATCCCGATTCTTAAACCTAACAAAGATCCAACCAACCCGAATAATTACAGATCTATCGCCTTAACGCCCACCCTGTGCAAATTACTGAAAAAAATTGTCAGTAGAAGACTTAACTGGTACCTCGAATGTTATATAATGAAATGTCACCATTCCAATGTGATTTGATACGAAATCGTTCTACAACCGACCATCTAGTAAACATCCATAGTGACATTTGTGATGCCTTTATAACAGACTAAAATCTTATGACTATTAGTTTACACATGGAAAAGGTTTACGACATAGTATGGAGAGATCGAATCATTAAAATTCTCTACGAAATGGGGATTGATGGCCAACTTCTAACTTTCATAACCCAGTTCATGAAGAATAGATCTCTACAAGTTAAATTCAAGAATATTTTATCGCACAAATATACAATTAATAACAGAGCGCCCAAGGATCTGTGCTTAGTGTACTACTATTCTTAATTGCCATAAAATATTGGTGGACACGAACCATGTCCATCGACCAGTGAAAGTATACTTGTTTGCAAATGATATCACTATAACATTAAGTGGAGAAAATATTAAAACATCTCAAGAATTGTTCTAAATCACTTTAAATAAACTTCAAGATTGATCCAATACGACAGGTTTCAAGATCTCTAAAACCAAATATGAATGAATAATCTTCAATAAAAGGGGCAACTTATCTGATCAGCTAAAATAGGACCACAACAATATACAATAGGACCACAACAACTTAAATGTTCTAGCCTAATAAAAATCCTAGAAATATTATTTGATAGTAAACTAACATGGATACCACGTATTACGAATTTAAACGCTGAATGCCTTTGAAGAATGAATAAAATAAAAGCCATTTCATCAGCATTGTGGGAAGCGGACAGAAATGTTATACTTTCAACATACAAAGCTCTCATTCGTTCTAAGATATACTACGGAGCAATTATTTACAAGTCAGCTAAGTCAATAATATTAAATAGTCTTAATCCAGTCCACTCAGCCGGATTAAGATTAACCATTAGCGTATATCGAACGAGTCCAATTTCGAGAATTCTCGTGGGATCCGTGAAGAACCTCTTCATATCAGAAGAATAAAACTATTTTTTTTATATGCCCGCAAAATATCATTCACTTCTAATAACCCTATTTATAAGAATGTTTTTTCCAGAAAAATATTACGATAAGTATACACAGAAAAAGGGTGCTCGGAAACCAGCTTATTAACCCTTGAACCAGTATCTTGAAGAAATTCACTCCACATTATCTACTGTTCAAACTACCATGATTAAAAAACGACCTCCTTGGATTTCGTCCCTAAAAAATATCAACATAAGTCTCAATGATCTTACCAAAAATAAACTAACATGTTAATTTACCAAGCTTACTCCAACGAAATCTGCAACAAATACATTGGATAAACACACATCTTCACCGATGGCTCCCGTAAAGAGATTGGAGCTGGCTGTGCAGTACAAATAAAATACTACTACAGTCAAGGTTAAGTGATTATTGCTCTCTTTTTACTGTGAAGCATACGCCACTCTTTTCGCATTCAAATATATTCAAGAGCAAACCGAAGATAAATTTGTTATTTTTACAGATTCTACAAGTTTGCTTGTAAGCTTAAGTCATACTGAAAACCAGGAACCTATGGTAAATGAAATAGATAACATATCATGACTTATTATACATCATCAGGGAAATAATTCTCATTTGGATCTCATCACATCGAGGCATTGCCGGTAATATATTAGTTGATGAAGCTGCAAAAGTCTTCACCTATTGAATAGCATCAAATTTCCCACAATGACATCAAAAAAGAACTTCATGAAAGAAACAAGGATATTTGAAGGACTGAATGGACCAAATCACCAAACCAATTACATCAGATCTGAAAAAGTGTCTTCGATGACCCCCTTCCTTACCTTCACAAGAGAAAATATCAAACTGTGCCTACCCGTTTAGGAATTTGCCATTCCAAACTTACCCATTAGCGTTTACTAACAAAAGAAATGCAAAAAATGTGACCAGTGCCAATCTGCTCTCTCTATACCACCCATACTATTGTTCTGTTTCATTTACTAAAACATCTGCAAAAAATATGCATGACCTCTCTCTCTCCCAGAAATTCACAAGAGCATTGCCCATTGAAAAATCTTTAAATTTGTAATGAAATTAACTTTATGAATAAGCTGTAAAAAACTAAGAATGTTAAGCACCAATTTAGTCGCAATGTTATGTCAAATAATATATTAGTAATGCACAAAATGTATTCTGATGATTGCCCTTTTTCTGTTTATATTCTGTTGCTGTTGAATGTGATTGTTAATGGTCGTCAAGAAATGTTACTTTTATTTTGACAAATACATATGCTTATACATAATATTTCTTTAATTTTAAACTATGTTGTATGTTCTGTTGTAGTTTATATATATTGTATTTAGATTGTGGTCGCTAATGAGTTCATGAGAGCAATTAAATAAAGCATAATTTTAAAAGAATCTTTAAAGTCAAATAATAATAATACAGGCACACACAAAAAAATTGTCAAGATCCAAAGACTTGACAAATGCTTCTCTGCGTATTTCGACGCGCTCAATACGAATCTGAAGCCAGAACTGCGCCACCACCCTCCAATTTCTTTAAACACGGAAAACCGCTGTGAAATTGTATTTTTTGTTTTCAGGGGTTGTTGCCAGACCCAAAGACTTGACACATGTTTCTTTATGTATGTCGACGCGCTAAATCCGAAACTGCAGCCAGAATTGCACCACCGGCCTCCATTTTTTAAATCGCAAAAAATCACCGTCAAATTTACAATCTACTATTTCAGGGTGGTTTCTCGCGATTTAAAAAAAATTGGAGGGTGGACACGCAATTTTGTCTTCAGATCCTGATTCAGCGTGTCGACATACATAGAGAACCATGTGTCAAGTCTTCGGCAGCAAACTGACAGACACCCCCTAAAACAAAAAATACAATTTCACGAAGGTTTTTCGATTTAAAAAAATTGGAAGGTGGTGTCGCTATTCTGACTTCAGATTCGGATGCAACACGTTGAAATACATTAAGAAACATGTGTCGAATCTTCGGGTCTGAAAACTTTTTTCTGTACCAGTGAAATTTATAAATGAAAAAAATAAAAGCAATTGGTCTTTTTATCCAGAAACAAAAGTGTCATAAATATATGTACTTTCAGAGCCATCTCCCATCGCAATGTAACCTGAAAAAATATATTTAGTTACCTTAACTCGGGATGTAGAGATACGAGAAGTGGACACCATCGGTTTCATTAGTGAAGACATTGCCAAGTAGTAAGTGATTAAATGCTCTGTAGTTTCCTATCGTCTGCGCAGAAGTGCACCTCTTCAAGGTCGCCCAATCCAGACGGAGGAAGATGGCCGCGTCCCGCGCAATCGCCGACGCCGCTGGAGCCCGTCTGCGCACCCAGCAGCCGAGCGCTCGCCTTTGGTGCCATGTCCAAGCCATGTAGTGCAGCCCCCGCTCACCCACGGCGACACCGTCTCGCGCCCGTTCAAGGCGGTCGGCGGAGTCCATCTTGCCTGCCACGCTTGCGCTGCCACCTAACCACTTGAATTCGCGGCTAATTCCATCTTACAGTTCGGCGAAAATACAACAGAAGACTCAGGAGATCATGCAACAAAGTTCTCACGCCATTTTTCAAATAATGAATTTTCTCTTAAAAGACAACTTAGAATTCACTCGAAAGTTGCCACCATATATTTTTGAAGGGCTACTTTTAGAAAATATTTGAAATATTATATACACGTGAACGTAAATACACTGAAAAGTGAATACGTGAATTCACTGGAACTAATTCAGAAGGTAAAACCACACATTTGCGGATAACCAGTCGGGGACTTCCACTTAAGTAAGCTTCCATGAAAATAATTAATCCGAAGGATGAAACTCCATATTTTTTTCAAACGTACGCGGTAGATATCCGTTTTTAGCTATTTCATTATTATTCTACATTACAGTTCACTACATTACAGTACTCACCAACCGGTTTCGTCGTCGCAGACTGATCGGCAAACAACCAAACAATGAGGAGAACGCATAGTTTTTGGAAGCGGATGTGGAACCTATGGTCAGGAAGTTGATTCTGTCCATAAACATCTTAAAAAGTTGTCTGCAAGTGACGTGTGGTGGCAGAGCTAAAACTTCATGTAAAAGAACAGTTTGTGTATGCTGCAAACATATAGCCTAGTATAAAATTATATTTCTATTAGAAAAACGTAGCATATTTACATGAGTACAGTAGTTTCGTTCAACCAAGAAATTTCTTCCTAATAATTCATTCTTCTCAATAATTCAAACTACATGTTTGTTAAGTGTAAACTTTTAAACAATAACATTTTTTTGGCTGACTAGAAGAGTCTTTATGTAAATATCTGCGTTTAACGCTTATTCGCAATTTTAGGTCTCCGTAGTGAACATAACACCATCACTCCATGTGTCAAGTATGTTTATTAATACATTATTTTCTGGATGCATAATTCACTCCATTATTTTCCCTTTGCTTTTCTTCATTTTGTCGCTTGCTATTAGTTTTGTATGCTAATTTATACTGTGGTGGGACGGCAGATCCTGTCATATGATCTGTTTTTGTGTTTGTTTAATTGTATTATCTTTGTGCAATTTTCACACAGCAATAATTGGTAAGGAATTCAGGACAGTTTCAAAAACGTAAACTCTCTCCTGCTCGAGACATTTTTGTGACGTCTTGTAATAAGAAACCCTTATCAAAAATCAATTACAAATTAAATCAGTTTCAGCAACGCAAGGCGCTGTATTTGTCTGTAACCCCGTGAGCTAAGAAGAACTTATTCGCGTATTTTTGGTGAAATTGCGGCAAAAATCAGCTTCATTTGAGGAAGTCTGAGGTTGATGACCCTGTACAAACAGGGAGGCAAAATTCACGATAAACAAGGTCAACTGGAAATGGATGAAGCGGGATATTGAAATTTAAATCCAATATGTTGATGACACTTTACAATTCTGAAGAAGGGACTTACTGATCGCTCAGCCTCCTTTTCATTGCATGAGGTAACTGAACAACGTAGTAGTCTAAATGCATGCATTTAGGAACCTATGAGCACAGCATAGTTCTTTCTAACTTATTAACATTAATGCACGACGTAAAACCGTTACAAGGATTCAGTTTACATCAAAATACGTTTCTTATTTTCACTATTATTAATTATTTCTCTCATGTTGGGAAAGAAAAAAAGAAAACATTTTTAAATACATTAGAAATGTACACAAGTTTACGTGTCTAATAAAATATTTTCTGCAACATTACTGTTTCTCTACAATTAAAGACTACTACCGGTATCTAGAGAGCAAAAATTATTGCTGAAAAAAATCACACATTAGTTTTCCAAAAAAATAGCACGTGCACCGCAGTGCAGAAACAACGAATAAAATACTCTCGTACCATAAAAAATTAAATCTTGTTACAAAAACAGTCTTATACGAGTACTGTAATAAGATAATACTGTGTATACAGACCAACACCTCTTTATATACTAATAATATAAAACTAGTGGTGTTACAGAATGGCACAGACTTTCTCGTACTAGTTAGTTTTCTATTTTCTTTGGTCTGGGTTTGCTTTACGGACTTGCCACATACTCTAGCAGCTCACATTAGCAACTCAACATTTTTTTGACTTTTTTCTCAATTCTCGGGTTTCCTAAAAGTAGAATCGAAATATTACTTTAAGAGTATTATAAGAGTAAAACACCGTCCTACACTACCACATATTCCGGGAGACCGGTCGGGAGTTTAGAGCTTGTCCCGGCTGGGGCGATGCCCCAAAGGTGGGAGAGTCCTGGTTACGGGGAAACCCCGCTAGCCGACGGTAGGTCGGCACCGGATCTCGCCATCCAGCGGGGGAAGATCACCGCCATCACCCGAGGAAAAAACATACCCTACACTTACGGGACTAATGACCTAAGCTGTTGACGCGCCCGGAATCTTTAACCAATCAACCAACCAACGAGAAAGTAAAAATGCCATTCCAACACGCTACATGTTAATAGTAATATTTAATACTAATAAACTGAAAAGCGCAGAGATGTGATTTGTTTCTAACTCCAATTGCGAGTTTCACATTGTGATCACTATTGCAACCTACTATTGTTTTTTTTATTTTTTAACGTATTCATTTATAGATAATTTCCTTTGCTTGTACCCTCTATATGATAACGAGTGCAGGTTATTCCACAAAGTTCGCACATGCACGTTTCTTTTGGCTCATGGAAGATCTTTATTTTTCAAAGTAGAAAGTGGAAACCGTGAACTGCCAGCCTGGTCTCAGTCTCTGGCATGCCTCATCTCATAGTTTCTCGTGGTCGATTTTTTGTTCGTTATTGCTTCTGTGGCGTAGAATTCCGGCCAGATCTGTGTTATTTTTATTTTCTCGTATACATACGTATATACAGGAGTAATATACGTAGTATAGAGAAAGTTATGTAATGCTGTGGAAAATCGATTTCGCGATTTCAACGGAAATACATGTTTTGGGGTCCCTTGATACCAAAAAAGTGGTATTTTCAAAACGTCCGTCTGTCCGTCTGTTTGTCCGTCCGTCCGTCTGTGTCTGTGTCTGTGTCTATCTGTCTGTCTGTCTGTCTGTCTGTCTGTCTGTCTGTCCGTCCGTTCGTCTGTCCGTCTGTGAACACCATCTCGATCAGGGTTTTCGTCCCGTTTCCCCTGATCCATTGAGCAAATGTTGAGATGGCCCCTTGTTTTGCTTCTGGACATAAATGTCACTTCATTATCTTTGCATGTCTTCTAGAATTCAGTGGGAAATACAGTTATTCAAATAATCGTTTACATGTTGTCGCGGCAGGATGTATTATTCCGAAGGACAACATGGATAAGATCCCAGAACTTATTGCTTATTTATCTTTGAAAATAGATTTTATTACATGGGAGCTTCTTTTTAATTCAAAATTCAAATGTATATGAGTTAGTGTAGGGATCACAGAATTTTGAAAATGTGCACACAATTCACTTTTCCCCGTGGTACGTCATACGCAGTTTTAACTGTTTTTTTACGTTAAAATAAATAAAAAATAAATAAACACTACTAGCGCCTAAACCACACGTACGATCTTTTCCAAATTGAACAATCCCCTGTCAATCTGACTAGTTGAAGCTTTAAAAATTTTAAAAACATTTTTTAAAATTTGGGGGTACTTTGCATGAAGCCCCTCGAACATTTTCAAAATTCTCTGAAAAACTGCTTCAATTTTTTTCTTTAAATTTCTTGTAAGAATAGAGTAAAATACACTTATAAAGGTGGCGTAGGTTCAATTTCATGGTTAACTTTGAATTTTCGAAAATTGCAAAAAATTTTAATTTTTTGGTGTCTTCGTATTACTACAAAATTGAAGACACAAATTTTTTCTTTAACTGAAATTTGTTGTCCTTAAATAGATCTTTCATTAAGGTCATGTAGGCATTTTTAAAAATTTTAATAGTTTTCATGCAATAGAAATATTTACACTAGAGGCAATTTCTTCACATTATTATATTTATGTTCTTTAAATAGTGTCAAATAAAGTTTCTTGAAAACTCAACAGTTTTCTGTAAAAATGAGCTCACAATTTTTCCCGTAGTTTCAGAAACGTTTAAACCCCATTTTCTCAAAAATAGCTCAAAATTTTTTCTCCAATTTTTTCCAATGGATAGTAGTATTTTGTGTTTAATTATATTCATTATCGTGTATTTTTTTTTTCCAAAAATTTTTCCATCGATTTATATTCATTATTGCATTTGAGTAAAAGTGCTTTAATGGTCTTCAAATGAAGTTTTTCGAAAACTCAATAGATTCCTGTGAAAAAGAGCTTCAAATTTCTCATTTAGAGTAATGCTTAATCGCCATTTGTCTCAACCCAAGATGTCCTTAACGCAATTTTCGAAAATTCAGGGAGATCAACGAAAATGATACATCCACCATTCTTTTAAGTATCCCTTGTTAAAACAAGGGATACTTTTCCTTGGGAAAATTGTCAAGAAAAAAAGGAGCAGGTTTTGAGAAAATGAGATTTTTAAAATTTGTATTAATTTCAGTCAGAAATTACGTGAAAATTTAATTAACGTAATTATACTTGACCTTTTGTAAAGAGCTGATTTTTTACAACATATTTTGTTTAGACAAATATCTCTATCTTCAATTTGGTACTTTTCAAATGTTAACTTTCAGCAATTTTAAAAAATACGGAGTTTGCCTGCATTGGTAACAGCAACATATTTTTTACAGTCATTGTATATATTCGTTGAGAAAATTTAACGAAGAAAATTTGAGGCAGTTTTTGAGAAAATATTTTTAGAAGTTGCGTAAAAGGTATAGCCGAATAAGGCAGTGAAAAGTGCCCTCATACCAAATCGATAATCGCGATGCTCATATGAAAGAGAATACAAAATGACGTAAATTTACAAAAAGTCAGCCTCCTAGGACAGTCTGTTGCAGAGACACGAGAAACGTATTTTGCATGTTATATTTTTTCTCGGCATCTAATACGTGTATCAGGCTGAAAAACATTGCAGAGACGGGGAAACAGTTGAATTTGAAGTAATTTACTCGTTTTATCAAAAAACAGTACATGACCTTTTTTAAGTTTTTTAGAGCTGACTTTAAGAAAGAATTGCTATCTTCAATTTTGTAGTTTTGAAATGTTGACATTTTCCAATTTTAAAAATTCATTTTTGAGAAAAATTTGTTTTAAAAAATTGAAATTGCCTATATTTCACGAAAAAATTATACCAAAACAACTAATATTTTCGAAAAATTGTACATGACCTTATTACAAGATAATTTTTAAGAAGAGATTTTATTGAAGAAAGAAATCTTCATCTTCAATATTGGAATTGCAAGAGGACGTCGAAAACCATTGTACTTGCAATTTTCGATAAATTAAGGATATCAACGAAAATGAGACCTGCACCGTTCTCTTAAGCGTTCTTTACGCAATCCCAGGACAAAGTTTAATTGGTATATTTGGAGCCATTTTTGAAAAAAAAATTGGTTGATCCCGGGTTTACGGTGTACCTTAGCCTAGGTTCCCTCGATTGCTGCCTGCTTCCTCGTCAACTTGGACACGCGTAGCGAAGCGTCACAATTCTGCTCCCGTTAACAAAACGGATCGCAAACTGCATTTCTACCGAAAGAATTTTTCTAAAACAAGTGTTTAAACATTCCCTGTATGAATCATTGACTATCGTTCACGACACAAGTATCAGAAGTGAACGATACATACAGTAATATTGAGGAGGCCGTGACAGCGAAGGCTGAGATGCACCGTAAACCCGGGATCAACCAAAATTTGAAAATGTTTTGAAGGCTACATGAAAAGTACCCGCAAGAAATCAAAATATCCTGTTCAAACTCCCAAAACCTAGAGTCCGTTCAGACCGATCGAAAAATATCAATTTTGTAGAAAATCAGGTGAACGGTTTAGGTTCCGCGGTGACCGTAGATCAGACGGACGGCCTGACAGACAGACGTTCTGCCGTCAATTGATTTTTCAGTATCAAGAACCAACAATACTTGGATTCTGACAACATAATGTGTTAGAAGAAGTAATTTATTATGTATAGGAACAATATTTATCCACTTTTCCGTACCAGGAGCCGGCAATAAGAGTTTTCTGCCTAAATTTTCCGTTTTCCGGTGAACTACTACAATACTTTTACTTCTTAGATAGTAAGTACGAGAAAGTAAAACAGTACTATCAATTCTAAGACATTCTAAGCACTTAAAGTATGTATGTTCACACAAAATTGAATAATTTGTGAAGAAGTTTAAATCAATTACTTTGAAAAAAATAATCAATTTTTGTTTCAATTTAATTGTAATCGATTAATTGGAACAAAAATATTATTCAATTAATCGAATGTTTTTTTCCTATTAATTGATTATTAACTGTTTCTGATGAATTGTTGTCATCACTATGTAACGGTTACAAATAATGGGTGAAAATACGCGCTGTTGTAGCACCACTATTATAATTAAGTATCGGGATTTCGGACTGTTAAGCTTTGGCGAACGGTATCAACACCATACGCCAATCACTTGGACGTAACTTTTTATTTAAAAAAAAAATTAAGTTATAAAAATTCCCTAATTCCGTTTAATATATATTTCGACGTCAATAGTTTTTACCACCCAAGCCGTCTTTTTTTATCCTTTTTCTGTGAAAGAATATTGAAAATGTACTCTATAAAATGTCAAATTATCAGTGATAGTACTTAATAGCCCTTAAATTGTGAACTACTGGTTATTTCCACGTTTATTTCACATTATATTAAATGAATGAATGAATCAAATGACAAATATTTCACATTCACCAAAATAATAACCACAAATATACAAAGCCAACATTTGAATCAGTTAAAATGAATAACATTATTTCTTTCGGTGACTGGAACGGCTGGAGCGGCTTTCTCAAAGAAACCCCACTCGGCGAGCTGCGTTTGGTAGTGGTCGCGGTGTTGCACACGTCCACAATGTAAGCGAGATCGGCTCTGCGAACAACCGTCCTAGGCAATCGGTCAGAACAAGTGGCAACTGAGTCAAAGTTTTCTCTCCGAATCTTTCCCGCCGTTTCAAAGGAGCCTCCGGAGGAGCCACAGTGTAGAATTGATTGATAAATTGAATAGTGATTCCGGGCACGACAACTGCTAATGTCTCGCAGGTGTAATGCATGATTTTGTTCGCGGGGGGTGGCGGTGATCTCCCCCTCTGGATGGCGAGATCCGGTGCCGACCTATCCGTCAGCTTGAGGGATTTTCCCTAACCAGATATCTCCAACCAGCGGAGCACCGCCGCAGCCGGGACAAACTCTAGGCTCCTGACTGGTCTCCCGGCATGTGCAGTAAGTAGTGCATGTAAGTAGTGCGTGTAAGTTTTGCATGTAAATGTGTGTAAGTAAGGGGTGGGAATAGGGCAAGAAAAAGGTAGGAAAAATCGACCGTGGTCTGTGGCTCGTTTGTAAGGGTACTGCTCGGACATTCGCCTAGTGTTGATCGGAGTTTTCCGTAGAGACTACCAATCAGAGCAGCCGAACAGTAGAATTCTCCCGTCAGTGGCTGAATTCGACCTAGCCAAGTAGCTAGTTCGAAAGTCCTGTCATTGTCGGGACTCGAACCCTAGGACCTTCCGGTCAGAGGCACTGCAGTGACATCAATTGCTGCCCTGAACCACCTCAGCCGGTAAAGCGTCGGAAGAGCGCGGTAATCGGAGGCCAGACTCGGGACGACAGCACTAAAAGGTGCAGGCGCTTCTACTTCCCCATCCGTTCAGCTGTGCTCTCTCGCGCCGGGCACAGTGTTGCTCGCTTCTTCCGCCTTCCCCCTCCCCTTCCTCTCACAGGTTCGCCTACCTCCATCGCCCCGTCTCCTTCTGCCCTTCCAGTTTCGCCGCTTGCGTAATCGCTTTCCGCGTCATGAAGTATCAATTCTCCGCCGCGGTTCGGGCGCTTGTCCAAACCCCCGCTTTGGCTGTACAACGTAATGGTGAAAGAGACAAAGCCAATATCGACCTTCCAGAAAGTTCTGTCCTTACATCACACCTAGAAAACCTTGTCTTTGGTGACCGTGCTGGCAGAGGAGTTGATTTCATAACAGGTTATCTGAATTCCCGAAACCAACAAGAACATTTCAAATAAACCATTCTGTGCTCCATTGAAAATGAACGATGTTCCATTGACTGATGTTAAGGCAACAAAATGTTTAGGTCTCTCAATTCAGTCAAACCTTAAATGGAGCGTCCATTTAAATGAGTTGAACACAAAATAAAAGTTCATTATGCTACGCGTTCAGAATTCTTTCAAATTCAACCTTTATACTGCTCGTTGTGTATATTTCGCGAATGTTCATTCCCGTCTGAGATATGGCATAATATTCTGGGGAAATACATCTTATAGCTCCTAGACTTTTAGATTACAAAAAATAATTGTACGAATAATAACCAAATTCCACCACGTGATTCTTGTAAGCCTCTCTTCATTAATCTAGGAATTTTACCATTACATTGTCTGTTTATTTACGAATCAGTGTTTTTTTTTGTCAAAAATTACTTTCTTAAGGGCGGGAATATATTTTCAGAAAATGCCGATGTCTATTACTATAACACTCGACGTAGAAATCATATTCATCAGGTGACAGTATCAACAGCTCATTACAAAAATTTCACATACAAATCATGTACATTATTTTACAACACTTTGCCAGATGATAAAAGTTTAAATCCAAAGTGAAATCGTTTCTGCTGCAAATAAATAAATAAATAAATAAATAAATAAATAAATAAATAAATAAATAAATAAATAAATAAATAAATAAATAAATAAATAAATAAATAAATAAATAAATAAATAAATAAATAAATAAATAAATAAATAAATAAATAAATAAATAAATAAATAAATAAATAAATAAATAAATAAATAAATAAAAAAGAAAAAAGAAAGAAAGAAAAGAAAGAAAGAAAGAAAGAAAGAAAAGTAAAGAAATAAATAAACATTAAGAACACGGACAGGTAATCCTTGTGCACCTATTATCATCTTAATCTAGAAAATAGCAATGAGATAGCAAGTTTTTTTTATTTTCCGGAAACTTTTGAATCGACAAGTATTTTTATTTAAATATTTACAATCTCTTTAAAAAAGACAGGTCTTCATAGAGAGATAATTTTTTAAAACAATTTTTAAGGCAGAATCCTTCAATTTTGTTATCTTGAAAATATGACTTTCCCATTTTCTAAAATACGGAGAGTTCGCAGAAAATTTGATTAGCGCCATCTGTTTTACTGTCCTTTCATACATACGAGGAGTAAAATTAAAGAAGCGAGTGGCGCTACCAAAGCACAGACTTTCTTGCATTGTTTCTAAATGCTCCACAATATTATACTACGTACTACATAAACCAGCAAAAGTGTTTTGAACTAGCAATTTTTTTTTCGCTCCGAAAACCGAACTCAGATTCTCAGAGTTAACGTGCCGGCACTCATACTACTATGACACACAAAGGCTGTATGGATCGAACTCGGGCAGAGGCATAAAAAGGTAAATGCCCGATTCCCCTCTCAACAATCAAAATATCCGCTAGAAACTCCCAAAGCCTCCAGTCATTTCAGATCAGTCAGGGAATATCAATTTTCGGGAAAATCTTCTTCTTCCATTAGCTCTACAACCCTTTGAGGTCTTGGCTTTCTCAATTAAGTCATTTCATGTTTTCCTTTCCTCTACAGTCACTCTCCACTCTTTTTTGCCCAACATTTCTTAATTCAAACTTTCAAACTTTCCTTTGAATCTTGCCATCCACCAAGATCTTTCCTCTCTTTCTTGCATCTGTTGTCACCCATTCCATTCATCTTCTTCGGCAGTCTGTTTACCTGCATTCTTTGAATATGACCCAGCCATTTCATTCTTTGCGCTTTAATAAATCTGATGATATCCTCCCCTTTTCTTAAGTTCTCTATTTCATGGTTCATTCTTATCCTCCATACATCAGCATTAACTTGTATTGGCCCGTAAATTTTACGTATTATCTGCCTCTCAAATATTCTTATATGGTTTATGTCTTTGTCGTTTAATGTCTTCGAAATGTAGGTTTCTGTTGCATATGTAACAATAGTACTATTAAGGTCTTGTATATTTTAATTTTTTTTTTATCTGCTGTTAATAGTTTTGATTTTAACAGTTTTATATTGTCATAATATGCTTTCTGCCCTTTTTACTTGCTCATACACATACGTATATACGGGAATAATATACGTAGTATAGAGAAAGTTATGTAATGCTGCGGAAAACCTATTTCGAGATTTCAACGGAAATACACATTTTGGGGTCCACTGATACCAAAAAATGTTTTTTTGTTTTGTGTTTTTTCAAAACATCCGTCCGACCGTCTGCCCGTCTGTCCTGCCTGTCTGTCCTGCCCGTCTGTGTGTCGTATGTGAACAAACCTAGCTCCTAAACCACACGTACGGTCTGTTCCCAATTGAAGAAACCCCTATTCATATGGCTCTAGTTGAAGCTTTGAAATTTTGAAAAACATTCTTTAAATTTGGGGTTTTGTAAATAATAAAAGTGACGTAGGTCCCATTTTCACGGTTAACTCAGAATTTTCGAAAATTGCAAAAGTTTGAATTTTTTCGGCGTCTTCCTAAAACTACAAAATTTAAGACAGATTTTTCCTGCAAATTAAATTTGTTGTCCATAAATAGTTAAGTTCAATAAGGTCATGTAGACTTTTTGGGAAATTTTAGTAGTTTTTGTGCAATAGAGCGTGCATTATTTGCAATTTTAAAAAATTACAAAAAACAAGATTTTCTCAAAAACGGCTCCAATTTTTTCTTTACATTTTTTGTCGTGTTAGTGCCAAATGAACCCTATCCGATGACATTAACATCATATTGCTCTATTCTTTTGTTTTTCTAAAAATTACAAAAATATAATTTTTTTGACTTGTCTCTCACGTCGAAAATATATACACTAGAGGCCATTTCTTCACATTATTAGATTTATGAGTACATGAGCTTTAAATAATGTGAAATAAAGTATCTCGAAAACACAACAGTTTTCTGTAAAAATTAGATCAAATTTCCGCATTTTCAGAAACGCTCAAACGGCATTTTCTCAAAAATGTCACCAAATTTTTTCTTCAAAAATTTCCAATGGATAGTGCTAATTGCACTGTTTAATATGACGTAAAGTTCATTTTGCTGTATTCTTTTGTTTTTTAAAAAATACACAAACGTATTTTTTAATGTCTCACGCCATTAAAACGCACACTTTCATCGATTTGTATACATTATTGCATTTGCGAGTGGAAGTACTTCAAATGATATCAAATGAAGTTTTTCGAAAACTCAATAGATTCCTGTGAAAAAGAGCTTCAAATTTCGCATGTACAGTAATGCTTAATCGTCATTTTCTTAAAAACGGCTTCATATTTATCAATGAAAATGGTTATTTAGGACGACTTTATAGCCTCCTTTAATATTCTTAAAATATAATTTAGGTTCTACTATTTGGAAACCGAAAAGTTGCGAAAATTTCATGGAAGCAGGCAAGGAGGGACAGGACTGTACAGTACCAGTCCCACACTAAGGAAATTAAAAAAAAAAAAACTTTACTACGAGAAAGTCTGTGCCATTCAGTAGCACCTCTAACCGGTAGCGGTAGCTCAGTGCATCAACTGATGTCACTGCAGCGTCTCTGACCGGGAGGTCCTAGGTTCGAGTCCTGACGGCGGCAGGATTTTCGACACTAGCTTTTCAGCTGCTGTCTGGAGGAGAATTCTAGCGGCTGGCTGCTCTGATCGGTAGTTTTCCGTGGTTTGATTTCCGTAGACTGATCAACACCAGGCGAATGCCGGAGCAGTACCCTACCAAAACGGGCCACGGACCGCGCGCGATCTGTTCTTCCTCTTCCTTGTCCTATCCTCTCCTCTTACACGTACACTAACATGCACCACACTATCACATATTCCAGGAGACCGGTCGGGAGTTTAGAGCTTGTACCGGCTGGGGCGGTGCCCCGCTGATGGAAGAGTCCTGGTTAGGGGGAAACCCCACTAGCCGACGGTAGGTCGGTGCCGGATCTCGCCATCCAGTGGGGGAAGATCACCGCCATCTCCCGAGAAAAAAAACATGCACTACACTAACGGGATTAATGATAGAAGCAGTTGACGCGCCCGGAAACGCGAAAAAATCAATCTAATCAATCAATGTCGCACCTCTAGTCGTATTCTATCATGGACTTCAGATAGGACTAAATTCTTTTCATTTAACATCGATAATTAAAGTTTTCGACCTTATGGAATTGATATTTATTTGTATTTCTTTTATAGAGGGTAGTGGGTTTCTGGTAAAGTGGATGTACTTTGGTGTTTGCTCGTTTACGATTCCCGCTTTTCGTCCTCCTTTTCTAGTGCATTAAGCTATTCAACAGTAGCTTTCTTCGTTCTTCCTACTGTAACCAAATTATCTGCATAGGCGCCGAGCTGAGATATCTTAAAACTTATATCTCCCGTTTTTTTTAACAAATTAGCGCGTTTATCTCAGCTTATTTTTAAATAAATGTACATAACCTTTTTTAAAGAGCTGATATTGTACAACAGACTTTGTTTAAAGCAAAAATCGCAATCTCCAATTTTGTAGTTTTGAAATGTTCAGTTTTTTTTGGCATTTTCGAAAAAACGGAACAATGGAACTAGCACCACATTTTTTACTGTCCCTTATTAAGGGACAGTATATATCCTTATTATATAAGGAGAAAATTTAAAGAAAAAATTTGGAGCAGTTTTGGAGAAAAAATTGCCTATATTTCGCGCAAAATTACACCGAAACTACTCATATTTTTTTAAAAATTGAACATACTCTTATTTAAAGGTTCTTCTTCAAGGAACATATTTTATTAAGGAAGAAACCTCTATCTTCAATATTATAGTAGTAGGAAGACACCAAAAACAATTGCACTTTTTCAATTTTCAAAAAAATCGGTGTTTTCAACGAACATGAGACCACGACCATTCTCTTAAACATTCTTTGCTATCCGAAGACAAAGTGTGATCAAAATATTTGGTACCATTTTTTGAGAAAATTTTGAATATGTTTTTGAGGCTTCATGCGAAGTACCCTCAAAAATCAAAATTTCCGTTTGAAATTCCCAAAGCCACGTGTTCATTCAGGTGGTTTAGGGGAATATTAATTTTGATGAAAATTGGCCGAATGGTTTATGCGTTAGCATTGACCACGTATAGACGGAAAAACATTTTGCCGTCAATCAATTTTTCGGAATCAAGGACCAACAAGACATAGCAATATGACATGACACTGATATGCAGGTGATCCACAATTACATCCCTATTTTCATTTCAGTTTTATTCTGTCATTAACAATCTTACATGATTGCTGTCAATTCTGTAATGTAATTAAAATCGGTCAGGAACCTTGCCACTTCATATTTCAACGTAAGCTCCAGCATTAGTAGCACACCGTTGTAGTCGGGGCCCAACATTTCTCACAGACCGTTGCAACATGTCGTTTGGTCCCCGCGCACACTCTTCCTTAATGACTGCTTCCAAAGTGTCGAAGTCACGCGGTTGTCTGGAATACACGTTCTCTTTCAAATACCCCCCGAGGAAAAAATCAAACGGGGTAAAGTCAGGGATTCTCGCGGGCCGCGACGTCCAATAACGCGGCCTGGAAAAGCATTGTCGAGCCATTCTCGCGAAATCAACGCAGATTGGGGAGCTGCCCCATCATGCATGAAGTGCAAATTTTCCAATCATTTCCAGGTTGACAAAATGGGATAAACAAATGTTTGTAGCATGTGCACATACCTTTCCGCATTCATTGTTTTGCGAAGAATGTAAGGACCAATGAAAGTGTCATCACGAATACCACACCACACATTCAGCAAAGACGTGACTGCAATTTTTCAATTGTAGCTCCAGATCTGTGGTTACTAGGGGCCCAGCGGTGGCAGTTATGGCGATTTATGAACCCACCCACATGAAACACTGCTTCGTCTGACCACAGAATGTTACACAGGATATCTGGTTCTTCCTCTATATATTGCAATGTACATTTAGAAAAATCCATCCTAAAATCACAGCCTTCCGGTGAGAAAGCGTGAACAAAATGTGGTTTCCATGGTCTCCATTCGATATCTTTCATTATTCGTTGGATCGAACCATACGATAAACCAAATTCCCTATGATATTGTCTCAGGGACTTCTTGGGACTGTGCGCAAACGCGGCAGCAGGGTTGGTTTTAGCCTCTTCACTGACAACTCTCTTTGGGGGCCCTGCACCCTGTTGGTGACTAACCGAACCCGTACGCAACCAATTCGCATGCAATCTCTTTATTGTTTTCACGTCCAGATTCGCGTGCCTCCCCCTCTCTCGTCTCCACCATTACAGGCGACTGCCATTACTAGCTGCAATCTGAGCACGGTCAGAAACGTCTAGTCACTGCGCCATCTTCACTTGGGTGGTTTGACCTGTAAGAAACAAGAATGATGTAACAATTGTATAATTGCACGTAATGACATATAATAGAGCGTAATAAAATAGTAGAGTTATTAATATTACATCGTTTATTATAAAATAGCAGTAAAATAAAAATAAGGATATATTTGTGGATCGCACACACACACACATATATGTGTATGTGTTTTGTGTGTGTGTGTGTGTGTGCAGAGAGAGAGAGAGGTGAAAGGAGAGAGAAAAAAGCTCTGCTATACCCCCTTCACTATATTAAAACACGAATGAAGAAAAAGAAGACGCTACCTGAAGATGTCTGCGATTGCGAGCGCTCGAACCTGGCGCGCCCGACCTGACGTCCGGAGCGAGCAGCCAAGCAAACACCGAGCGGGCCAATGTGAAAATTATAAAAAGCAGTCAAGGAACCATTGGTCATTGGTCAAGACCTCGAAAACAAGGGAAACAGCGATCGAAATTCAGTTTTTACTGAAAAAAGAAGTTTCATCTTGTATTAACAGCCGACGTAACCAGTTATGTTTTAATGAGTATTCGTTGTCGTGGATATTCTTATGAGTCGTCTTAGGCCAAAGTTCTATCTAACCGCTACGCCATGTAATACGAGAACACACGTTTCACGAACACAGTTATGATTGAAGACGACGTAAAAAACATTCGTAGGAGTAGTTACATTATTTACATTGCATTTACTACGGAATCTAAGGATATCTTTGCCACAAGCGAACGCGAGGGGCGAGTTCCTGCAAAAAGTACAATGTGCGCCACAGCTGCCATTTTGTACATTTCATGAGGGGCGACACACACTACCTGCTCAGAAAGAGGCATCCCCATCATATCTTCGTAGAGGCCGAGTACAACGAACCGAATCACGGACGAGCAACTCCTGGCGAGCGCCCCAACTAGACGGGAAAGCTGCTGAATATCGTGGAGCCAGACCGCATCCGAGAAACCACGGAGCCGAGCATCCACTCCAGCCCCCACCATCACAACCCAGAAAATACTTGATCAGAATATCAATGACCAACTTGATCAGGGTTTTTTGTCCAGTTTCCCTTGATCCTTTGAGCAAATGCTGAGATGGTCCCCATTGTTTTGATTTCTGGACAGTAAATGTAACTTCACTCCGCCATATCTGACTCGTCATACACGATTGAAATTGTATTTGTGACTCAATAAATATTATAATTATTATTATTATTATTATTATTATTATTATTATTACTTGGGACTTCATCTGGACACAAAACTAACCTGATACACCCACATAGATATCAAACTTAAACAAGCAACAAATAAATTATTCCAACTCCGACCACTATTCAACAAACACAAATTCCCCTCTCCACTTCTGCTTTATGCATACCCAATAGGGCCAAACACATCCCCCACAAATATCAATACAATAAAAGTAATGCAGAATATCTTTTTAAGATGAATCACAAATGCCTCCTGGTTTAGAAGTTATAAACAACTTCATTCAGAGTTAAACATCAATACAATAATAAACCAAATAGCACAAATATCACACAACTTCTACCAAAACCTAACAGACATACCAGCAGCAGCTCATTACAAACTACCGAAAAATCCAACCCACACCCGAATAAAAAATTCATTTCTCTTTAAAGCTTTCCTCAAAATTTTAACCAACATAATTCATAACCCCGAGGTTCTCCCCTAGAGTATCCCCTTCAATGTATAGATTAAGTTAGCTTAGAATTTTAACTAGAATAAGTATGAAAAACATCTGTAAAGTGATTGTACTGAACGATGTAATCCATCTAAAATTAATAAATGTGTTAAATAAAAAACAAAAAATCGAGTCCAGCCACTGCGGAGCAAGCCAGCCGCGCTGCCAGGCCCCGGCTAAGGCGAGGTCATCCGAGGAAACGTCGGTGTTCTCTTCGCGCGTCGCCGTCCAGCCGCTCCGGGAGTAGCGCCTGCAAGGTTCGTTCACCCGGCCAGTAACCAGAAGCGTGAGCACCCGCGAAAACGAATTAATAAACAGAACTAGGTCAACGCGATCAATGCGTATGTTTGAATAGCTCAGCCACGAAGGAAATCATGAAAAGAACTTACATTATCAGAGAATTCAGGAAAGTATAGAGGAAGTATACATGAGTAAATAGCTCACTGTAATTAAGGTTGAAAGATAATTTGGTGTTAATTTCTTGTGCGTTAAATTTTGGCTTGATTTCATGGGTTCCATTTCATTTTTAACATTGGTTTGTAGAATTTAAAGGGTTCAAAGAATACAAGTCAGCAAGAGAATTTTTTTTAAGTAAATGGAAAAATCAGGGTGTATGCCAACACTAAGGGCAATGACATGTGAGAAGGCGCCAGCTGGTAGTCCATCACGGTAATTGTTGGTAATTGTCGGCTATAGTTGAAGCTTTGAAATTTTGAAAAACTTGCTTTAAAATTTGGTGCACATGAAGCCCCCCGGACGTTTTCAAATTTTTCTCGAAAATGGCTCCAATTTTTTTCTTCAAAGTTTAGTATGGTTAGTGCGATAACCCTATACGTTGACGTGAATGCCATGAATGTCTATTATCATGTTTTTTTCAAAAATCACCAAAATGTAATTTTTTGACATGTCGCTCACATCGGTAATTTTTTCATTAGAGGTGATTTCTTCACATTATTGTACTTATAAGTACATGTGTCAAAATAAAGTCAAACAAAAACAAAAACTAAAAAATTTCGATTCGATTTGTAAACACTATTAAATTTATGAGTGGAAAGGCTTCAAATGACTTTGGATGAAGTTTTTCGAAAACTCAATAGATTTCTGTGAAAAAGAGCTTCAAATTTCGCATTTGCTTAATTGCCATTTTCTTAAAAAGGCTTCAAATTTTTTAATGAAAATTTATATTTAGTACGAGGTTTTATTCTTCTTTAATATTCTTGAAGTAATATTTCGGATGTACTAGTAGGAAAACAAAACGTTTGTCCAAATCGTCCAAAAAATGTACTTAGGGGTGTATAACGAGAGATGGCAGCTGGCCAGAAAATGGAGAAGACCTTAAAGCCGGATAAGGACCAGGTAACAGCCAGGTAAAAGCCAAATAACATCAGGTAAGGAAATTAGAAAAAAATTGCTTCAAGAAAGTCTGTGCTATTCTGTAACACCAATGAAATTATTTTATCTTATTCTTTATATTATTATGATTATTAAAAAGGTTTGGGGTTCGTACTACTGTTTCCAATGTTTGTTCGTTTGTTTGCTTCATTCCCGGGAGCAGTAGCTCAATGCATCAACTGACATCGCTGCAGCGCTTATGACCAGGAGATCCTGAGTTCGAATCTTGACGGAGTATGGAATTTTTTAATTTGGATTTTTATATTTTTTTTATTTGCGGAGAAAAACTCCAGAGGTAGTCCGCTAGTAGGTATATTTTATTTATTCCTCGATAAGAACTCTAGCGGTAGTTAGCTGCTAAAAGCTAGTTTTCCATGGTTTCTCCGATCCTTTTTTTCCCTTTTTTCATTGTTTCTCTTTTTTCCTTTTTTCTTTTTTTCCCTTTTATATTTTTTTCCTTTTTTCCCTTTTATTGTTTTTTTTCCTTTTCCCTTTTTCATTTTTTACTTTTTTCCTTTTCCCTTTTTTCCTTTTCCCTTTTTTCCTTCTGCCATTTATCCTTTATTTTTTCCTTTTTTTCATTTTTCCTTTTTCTTTTTTCCATTTTTCCCTTTTTTCCTTATTTCCTTTTATCCTCTTTTCTTCTTTTTTCTTTTATCCCCTTTTCCCTTTTTCCTTTTTTGTTTTTTCCTTTTTTCCCTTTTTTCCTTTTTCCTTTTTTCCATTTCTTTTTTCGTGTTCCGTTTTTCCTTTGCCATTTTTCGTTTTTCCTTTTAAGAAATTAAAAAAACTTAATAGAAATAAAACTGAAAAATAAAAATAAAAAAGTGGAAAAAATAAAAGTTAAAAAATAGAAAAGATTATATAAACAATAAAAATTGAAAAATAAAAATAACAAATGCAAATATATAATTAGAAAAAATAAAAAATGACAATTTAAAAAAATTATAGAAAATTAAAAATTAAAAAATAAATGTTTAAAAATACAAAGATTAAAAAATAAAAATATAAAAAATTTAAAATTTTAAAAAAGATAATAAAAATATAAGAATGCAAATAAAACTTATAAAAAATAAAAATTCAAAATATTTATTAGAAAATAAAAGTTACAAAATAAAAAAATTAAAAGTTAATTAAAAAATAAAAACTAAAAACTAAAAATTTAAAATAAAAAAAATAAAAATTAAAAATGAACAATTAAATATAAAAATAAAAGTAAAAAGCAAAAATTACATTCGAAAAATAAAAATAAAAATAAAAATAAAAATAAAAATAAAAATAAAAATAAAAATAAAAATAAAAATAAATAAAAAATAAAAATAAAAATAAAAAAATATAAAAAAAAATAAAAATAAAAATAAAAAAATATAAAAAAATAAAAATAAAATTATTATTATTATTAATTTAAAAAATTAAAATTAAAAAAATTAAAATTAAAAAAATTCAAACTAAAAAAATTAAAACTAAAAAAATTAAAACTAAAAAAATTAAAATTAAAAAAATAAAAATAAAATTATTATTAATTAAAAAAATTAAAATTAAAAAAATTAAAATTGAAAAAATTAAAATTAAAAAATTAAAATTAAAATTATTATTAATTAAAAAATTAAAATTAAAAAATTAAAATTAAAAAATTAAAATTAAAAAAATAAAATTAAAAAATTAAAATTAAAATTAAAATTAAAATTAAAATTAAAATTAAAATTAAAATTAAAATTAAAATTAAAATTAAAATTAAAATTTTTAAAATTAAAATTTAAAATTAAAATTAAAATTAAAATTAAAATTAAAGTAAAATTAAAAATTAAAATTAAAATTAAAATTAAAATTAAAATTAAAATTAAAATTAAAATTAAAATTAAAATTAAAATTAAAATTAAAATTAAAATTAAAATTAAAATTAAAATTAAAATTAAAATTAAAAATTACGTAAAATTGAATTTTCTTTATATTTTATTTTTAATTTTTTTATTCATTTTTATTTTTAAATTTTTATTTTTTTTTAAAAATTTTTTTTTTCTATTTTTTTATTTTGGTATTTGATTTATAAAAAATGAAAAAATATTTTTCGTTTTCTAATTTTTTAATTTTTTTATATTATTTTTTTTATTTTTTTATTTTTTAATGTTTTTATTTTTAATTTTTTATTGCATACTTTTTAACTTTTAATTTCTTTGATTTTAATTTTTTGATTTTATTTTTTAATTTTTTTATTTCAATTATTTTTTATTAATTTTTTTTTTAATTTTTTTTTAATTTAATTTTTTATTTAAATTTTAATATTTTTTGATTGATTTGATTTATTTTTAGTCGCATCAACTACATATGGTTATTAGCGACTACTTTTATAATTACACAGTCAATACAAAATAACACAGAAACTCAGAATTATACATATAAGGTTAAATACTATTATAAACTTCAATTTCTCTTATAAAGCTAATGAATTTAGTGCACTATTCTTTGTTATTGAGGTCTTTAGGAGAACTTAAATTGTACTTCTTTCTTGAACTTTCATATTTATGGCATGCAAACAAATGTTCTACTGAAAGAGAAATCTTGCATGAATTGCAGTTATCAGCATCAGTCCTGTTCAGTAAGTGGCTGTGAGAAAATTTTGTGTGTCCTATTCTGCATCTTATCAAGACAACCTGATCGTTTCTGCAGAAGCTGACCGTTGGATTATCATCTTCAAACCTTCTAACTGATCTTAATTTGCACCCCTGTAAGTTGTTCCATTCATTAGTGTCAAAATCAGCTAATTTGTTCTTGACTCTCTTGAGATATTCTTGAAAACTTACTGGTATATTACTTCTAACTACGCTTCGTGCTGCTTCTTTAGCTTTTCTGTCTGCTAATTCGTTTTCTACAACGCCAACGTGCGAAGGTATCCAGCTCAACGCCATTTCTTTGCCCTCGCTGCTTAGTTGGTTGATTTTTCCAACTATCTCTTGGACCAATACATATATTCATTATAGCAGATACAGCACTTTTAGTCTGTTATTATCATAAATCTCTTTTGATTGGCCCTTGTAATGTATGTAAGGGCCTCTACTATGACATATAGTTCACTGGACATCACTGAAAAGTCATCAGGTAATTTTTGGTGATCACCTCACATGAAGCTATTACTGCGCAACCTACGTTGTTTAGATTCTTTGAGCCATCAGAATAAATTGGGTTGTAATCATCATATTTTGCTAGTTCATTTCTTATTTGGACACAGATTTCACGAAGATTTGCATTCTGCTTGTTAGGGATGTTCGTCAATTCAATAACGTTGATGTCTCGTATTATCCAAGGAGCATAGTCAGGTAAGGTCGTATTCCTTAGGAGTGGAAGTTTCTCTTGTATCTTCTCTAATATCTGAATTGCCCGAATTGCTAAGGGCCTCGGGAGCTTCTTTTTATAATTTAATGTTCTATAATGTTTGTATGCATATTCGAATACTCTGTTTATTGAATTCAATTTGTTGGCTGCTACTTTGATCGTATATCCCATAATTAGGTTTCTTCTACGTTTTTCTAAAGATAATAAATTGGCTTCACACAAAATACTCTTAGTTGGGCTGGTCTTAAAGGCCCCACACGTCAGTCTCGCTCCCATATTATTGATAGGATCCAGCAGTCTCTTGATATTCTTCTTGGCCGCATCATATAATATACAGCCATAGTCCAATTTGGATCTAACTATTGCCTGGTAAGTTCTTCGTATAATCGTATAATCAGCTCCCCAGGATGATGTATGGCTGATGACTTTGACAAGGCTCATTCTTTTGGTGCACTCATTCTTTAAATTCTTGATATATGGTACCCATGTCATTTTTTCATCTAAAATCATTCCTAAGATTTTAATTTCCTTACTCTGTTCCAACTTATGTAGTCCTATTTTCAACTCAATGTTTCTTCTAAAATATCGTTTCCTAGAAAAAATTATGAACGTGGATTTTGTCTTGGAAATCTTGAGCCCAGTTTTCTTTGAAAATTCTATGACTGCGTCTAAGAGGTTTTGCGCCTTTTTTTTCTAATGATGTAATATCTTTGCCAGGTATGCTAATATTGCAATCATCCGCATACATATTGATGACAGCTGGAGGTTTAATTTTGTCTTGGAGGTCATTGATGATAAGTAAAAATAAAGTTACACTAAGTACCGATCCCTGCGGGACGCCATTCATAACTTTATAGCTGTCTGATAAAATTCCGTTTACTCTAATCTTGATTGAGCGTTCTTTTAAGAAATTGTAAATGAACTTGCTAATGTTGCCTTTAATCTTAGCCGACGTTATTATATTTACAACCCGTCTTCTCCACACCATCTCATAAGCTTTTTCTATGTCTAAGTTTAAAACTAATATGTTCATATTATTAGCAAAACCGTTGTATATGCTGTTTTCTAGTGAAGCAAGACAGTCCATTGTTGACCGATTTTTTCGGAAGCCGCTTTGATATGGAGTAATCAGTTGATGCTTTTCCAAGTACCACCTCAATCTCTGATTCACTATTTTTTCTAGAAGCTTACATAAGCAGCATGTTAAAGCAATAGGCCCGTAGCTGCTTATCAAAAATTTATCTTTCCCTGGTTTATGTATCGGTACAATGATAGCTTCAAACCACTTTTTAGGAAATACATTGTAAATGTAAACCAGATTGTATATATGCAACAGATACTTTATTGCAGATGAAGGCATCTTCTTGATGAATACATTGGGAATTCCATCAGGGCCGGCACTGGTGTTTTTAAGTTTGCGTATAGCTTCATGTAGTTCTCAAAGTGTGATAGGAGCGTGAGGGCTCTTGGGGCTCTTCTTTAAATATCATTATCTACTGTGCTTCCTTCTTCAATATCGGGTTCAATTTTCTCAATTTCTTCTTTGTACTTGAAGGTTTTATCATAATTCTGATCACTGGAATTTGATGAAAATAATGTCCCAAAGCTGTTTGCAATATCACAAGGGTCATTTAAGTTGGTACCATCGGAAGTGTAGAGTGACGTAATGCTGGTACTTTTGTATTTTCCATTTATGGCGTTGATTCTTTTCCACGCTTCTTTGCTGTTTGTATTGGAATTAATGGATGAAATAAATTCCCTCCAACATTTTCTTTTGGCCTCTTTTATTATTTTTCTTGCTTTTGCTCTGGCAGACTTGAAACGGATTTTGTTTTCATCAGTATTGTGCCTCTTAGAGGTATTAAACAATTGCTTATATTTCTTTCCTGCCTCCTCACGGTCATTTGACCACCACCTTTTGCCTATTTTGCCAGTAGTTTTCGGAATGGTTTCCTCGGCGGTGGTCAATACTATTTCTTCAAATCTATCTAAGTTTACATCTATTTGGTTGAAGTCAGAATCATCATTACTGTTTAAATGATTAATTTTTTCTTCAATAATTCGCTGATATAAGCTCCAATTTGCCTCAGAAAAAATCCATCGGGGCGCATAAATAACCTCAGTTTCCGGTGTGTCCTCGAAGGTCACGGTGATAGGATAATGGTCGCTGTTGAGACAACCACTTCAAGATCACTTGTTATTTGCACTTCACTACTCACTATCGATTCACGAACATAAATTGCCACACCTCCACTAGCTTTCACACATGACGATCTGTTTTTGTAGTAACACTTAAAACCTTTGATATGCTTACAATAGTTAGTTTTGAAATTAGATTCTTGTATACAGAAAATATCAAAGTTATTCTCATTTTGAAGTTTCTGGAAGAACTCGTATCGTCTCAGGAAGCCATTCACGTTCCATTGCAGAATTTTGATTTTCATTCTGCTTCTTCACTTGATGAACATTCGTTCTCCGAGGATGCTCTTGAGGAATCAGAAACTACTGGATCCTTCAACCTTTTCATGATTCTCGTGAAACGAGACTTCATACCTCTGTCCTCTAGCAATGGATACATATCTCTAAGCAATGCAATCAACTTATCAGTTTCCTTAGTATAGTTAAGAGATAATTGTAGAGCATTACTAGTTCCGTACGTATCTTCCAAAAAATCTTTGAGTTGTTCATAATTAAGAACATTGGAGGTTACTTCTAATATTTCTTTAACTGGAGCTAACTGTTCACTAATGTTCTTTTTCTCACTTTTGTTTTCAGAGTTGTTTTCACGGTTGATCTTCTTTTTCTTCTTTTTTGCAGGTTTAGCAAACTCAGGTGTTCTTTCTTCCGAACTATTCAGGGTTAGTTCAGATGTTTTATTGCTAGATGTACTTGTAATCTGCGACAGTGTTCTTTTATTGTCTTTCCAGTCTCAATTGGGGGAAATTCTTCATCAAAAGTAGAATTATCGTTGTGTTTGTTCTCAATGTTCACGTTTGTTGCTTGTACTAAATCTACATTGCTATTGGTTGCTATTGGTGAATTAATATTGTCTACGTTTTTAGTTTCTTGCTACATCGCCTTCTTCCTTGCATTGATAACATTTAATATTACCATAAGATATATAAATCCAATTTCTCTCTCCTTTATACTCAACTGCTATAGAATAAGGTAATTTGTTTAGTGAGTCTTCCGGTACATACATTTGCCTACGAAAGCTTAAAATATGTGTGAATTCTTCTTTTCCGAAACCCGCTCGTAAGAATGACACTCGTGAACTTCGCACTACGTTCAATTTATCAAGTTCTTCTTCAATTATAGCATTAGGGATCATTGGATATACATTTGAAAGAACTACTCGCCACTGCTTACTAACAAATGGTCGCATATTTTGATCACTGCCATCAATATTAATGGTTTTATATTTATCTGTTATTTCATTAACTAGTTCTTTACTGCTAAGAAAGATGCACACTCTGCTCTTCGAGATCTTTGACGCGTATATTATGTTTCGTGGTGAAACAATAGTAGCTAAGGCTTCTACCTTTCTAGTGATGTGCTATAGTCCTTCCCATCAATTAACAAACCTTGTTCTTTGGCCGGATACATAGAATTCTGTACGATTTTGTTCCAGTTAGTGCGACCTGAGGCGGGTTGGCTCCTGTAGTCAGAGACCTTCCCTTCAGCAGGTGCGTCATGCCGAAGCGAGGTCATTTCACGTCTTATCCCCCCGTAGGGGAGGAAAATGAAACAGTTTTATACTACTCTTGCAGTATTTGCTGTTCGCTAAAATGTCCACTAGTAACACTCAAACTAAAGAAATTCACACCCTCTCCACTTACTGTCACTGCGTACCGCACGATGTTGACTCGACCCCTGCCTGTGACAAACTGTCTTTTATCTTTATTGAAGTTTTTTATTTTTATTTCTTCTATTTTTCTATTTTCAGTTTTTTTAGTTTTCGTTTTTTATTTTTTATTTAATATTTTTTAATTATTTTTTTTGCATTTGTTATTTTTATTTTTCAATTTTTATTGTTTTCAATCTTTTATATTTTTAACATTTATTTTTCCACTTTTTTATTTTAATTTTTCAGCTTTATTTTAAATAATTTTTTAAATTTTTAATTTTTTTAATTTCTTAAAAGGAAAAACGAAAAACGGAAAAGGAAAAACGGAAAACGAAAAATAAAAAGAAAAAAGGAAAAAGGAAAAGGAGAAAAGAAACAAGGAAAATACGAAAAAAGGGGGAAAAGGGAAAAAATGGAAAAAAGAATGGAAAAAGGAAAAAGGAAAAAAGGAAAAAGGAAAAAAGGAAAAAAGGAAAAAGGAAAAAGGAAAAAGGAAAAAGGAAAAAGGAAAAAGGAAAAAGGAAAAAGGAAAAAGGAAAAAGGAAAAAGGAAAAAGGAAAAAGGAAAAAGAAGGAAAAAGAAAAGGAAAAAAAGGAAAAAAGGAAAAAGGAAAAAGGAAAAAGGAAAAAGGAAAAGGAAAAAAGGAAAAAAGAAAAAGGAAAAAGGATCAGGAGAAAATGGAAAACTATCTTTTAGCAGCTAACTACCCTAGAGTTCTTATCCAGGAATAAATGAAATATACCTAGTAGCGGACTACCTCTGGAGTTTTTCTCCAGAAATAAAAAAATATAAAAATCCAAATTAAAAAATTCCATACTCCGTCAAGATTCGAACTCTGGATCTCCTGGTCATAGGTGCTGCAGTGATGTCAGTTGACGAATTGAGCTACTGCACCCGGGAAAGAAACAAACAAAGGAAGAAACATTGCAAATAGTACTACGAACCCCAAACCTTTTAATAATCGTAATAAAGTAAAGAATAAGATAAAATAATTTCATTATTGTATGAATACGCCAATACGCCAAAACATTCAACTTTTGCAGTCTTCCATAAATCAGAAGTTTCAACAAATTTTAGACCCGCGTCATTCTTTTAAGCGTTCTTTCCTTTAAGCGTTCGTTTAATGAAAAAAATTGGTGCTATCTTTAGGATAATTTTAAAAACGTTGCGAGTGAGGCTTCCCAATTGAAATACCCCCAAAAATCAAAATATCCGGTCAAACTCAAAGAACCTATCATTTAAATCGTAGAGGGAATATCAATTTTGAAGTAAATTGGCTGAAAGGTTAATCGCTAGCAGTGGCCACATGCAGACGTACAGGCTAACGTTTTGTCATCAATCGATTTTTCCGTTTCAATGATTCACAAAACAAGGATTCTGAGTACATATCTTGTTAAAGGAAGTGATTATTAAAATATCAATTATGATATATCAATATAAATTAAAAACTAAAAACTGCTCGGATATATATGTATGTCTGCTCGGATATATATGCAACAAAATCCGCAAATCCGAGAAATTATTAAAATATCAATTATGATATATCAATATAAATTAAAAACTAAAAACTGCTCGGATATATATGTCTGTCTGCTCGGATATATATGCAACAGAGCATGTCCTCAAATCCGAGGCGAATCCGGCATCATGCAACTCTAGTGACTGGGAGTCGTCAACCCTAAACGCCAAAGACGAGTGGGTGTTACCTTGGATGTCTAACGCCTTCTCCGCTAGGCCACACTCAGGTCCGTCCAGTTGATTTATCTTTATTCTCATCAGGATGCCATGCTTAGGAATGTTACACACACAAGCATACGACAAAAGATTAAATAGTAAAAATTAGATATATTCTTCAATAATAGCTTTCTGCACCAATTTACATAATTGTTGAAGAATCGACGTAATTCTGTGCTTATTTATCGTTTTGGAATTATTTGGACTTACTTGAGGAGGTTACATTAGAATAATGAACCGGATAGGGGTGTGTTACAGAATGACACAGACTTTCTTGTAGCAATTTTTTCTAATTTCATTTCCTGGTGTTATTTGGCTTTTACCTGGATGTTACCTGGTCCTTATCCGGCTTTAAGGTCTTACTCCATTCTCTGGCCAGCTTTCATCCCTCGTAACACACCCCTAAGTACATTTTTTGGACATTTTGGACAAACGTTTTGCTTAAGAAAATGGCAATTAAGCAAATGCGAAATTTGAAGCTCTTTTTCACAGAAATCTATTGAGTTTTCGAAAAACTTCATCCAAAGTCATTTGAAGCCTTTCCACTCATAAATTTAATAGTGTTTACAAATCGAATCGAAATTTTTTAGTTTTTGTTTTTGTTTGACTTTATTTTGACACATGTACTTATAAGTACAATAATGTGAAGAAATCACCTCTAATGAAAAAATTACCGATGTGAGCGACATGTCAAAAAATTACATTTTGGTGATTTTTGAAAAAAACATGATAATAGACATTCATGGCATTCACGTCAACGTATAGGGTTATCGCACTAACCATACTAAACTTTGAAGAAAAAAATTGGAGCCATTTTCGAGAAAAATTTGAAAACGTCCGGGGGGCTTCATGTGCACCAAATTTTAAAGCAAGTTTTTCAAAATTTCAAAGCTTCAACTATAGCCGACAATTACCAACAATTACCGTGATGGACTACCAGCTGGCACCTTCTCACATGTCATTGCCCTTAGTGTTGGCATACACCCTGATTTTTCCATTTACTTAAAAAAAATTCTCTTACTGACTTGTATTCTTTGAACCCTTTAAATTCTACAAACCAATGTTAAAAATGAAATGGAACCCATGAAATCAAGCCAAAATTTAACGCACAAGAAATTAACACCAAATTATCTTTCAACCTTAATTACAGTGAGCTATTTACTCATGTATACTTCCTCTATACTTTCCTGAATTCTCTGATAATGTAAGTTCTTTTCATGATTTCCTTCGTGGCTGAGCTATTCAAACATACGCATTGATCGCGTTGACCTAGTTCTGTTTATTAATTCGTTTTCGCGGGTGCTCACGCTTCTGGTTACTGGCCGGGTGAACGAACCTTGCAGGCGCTACTCCCGGAGCGGCTGGACGGCGACGCGCGAAGAGAACACCGACGTTTCCTCGGATGACCTCGCCTTAGCCGGGGCCTGGCAGCGCGGCTGGCTTGCTCCGCAGTGGCTGGACTTGATTTTTTGTTTTTTATTTAACACATTTATTAATTTTAGATGGATTACATCGTTCAGTACAATCACTTTACAGATGTTTTTCATACTTATTCTAGTTAAAATTCTAAGCTAACTTAATCTATACATTGAAGAGGATACTCTAGGGGAGAACCTCGGGGTTATGAATTATGTTGGTTAAAATTTTGAGGAAAGCTTTAAAGAGAAATGAATTTTTTATTCGGGTGTGGGTTGGATTTTTCGGTAGTTTGTAATGAGCTGCTGCTGGTATGTCTGTTAGGTTTTGGTAGAAGTTGTGTGATATTTGTGCTATTTGGTCTATTATTGTATTGATGTTTAACTCTGAATGGAGTTGTTTATAACTTCTAAACCAGGAGGCATTTGTGATTCATCTTGAAAAGATTTTCTGCATTACTTTTATTTTATTGATATTTGTGGGGGCTGTGTTTGTCCCTATTGGGTATGCATAAAGCAGAAGTGGAGAGGGGGATTTGTGTTTGTTGAATAGTGGTCGGAGTTGGAATAATTTATTTGTTGCTTGTTTAAGTTTGATGTCTATGTGGGTGTATCAGGTTCGTTTTGTGTCCAGATGAAGTCCCAAGTAATAATAATAATAATAATAATAATAATAATAATAGTAATAATAATAATAATAATAATAATAATAATAATAATAATAATAATGAAAGATTGGAGAAAGGATGGAGAAAGATTGATAAGCTTTTGCGAAAATTTCGACTTTGTTATCATGTCAACGCAATTCGAGAAACCCAAGAAAAAACTATTCAGTTGGATGTCGCCCAACACAATGCTGGGAGAATTCCAGATTGCCCATGTGGCCATCTCTAAGAGCAACATAACAGAAATTCTGAATGTGAAAACCAGAAGAGGCTTTTTGAATCAGACCACCATCTTCTACAGATAAAGACCAGGTTACAACCCAATAGGAGAAAACCAAAATTAAACAAAGTGTTCAGGCCAGACCCCGAATATTTAAAACTCAACAAGGAAATCATCTTACAGGAAATCGCTAAAACAAACACCACAAATTGGACAGAACTAGCGGACGTCCTCAAATCCACAATGAAATTGGGACAACCTCCGAAAAGGAGAAAACACAGGTGGTGGAATGTAATATGTGACCAAGCAATAGACGAAAGAATCAAAGCCTGGAAAAACTTCAATAGTAACCAAACATCGGACAAATGGCAACAATTTCTGGAGATCCGAAAACAAACATCAAAAACAATTCGGAGGGAAAAACGTAATTTTGATAAAATTAAAAGAATAACACCAGAAATCTATAAAACTTTTAAAGAACATCTCAGAGGATACCAACCGCCTAATCTTTGCTTCAAGAAACCAGATGGCTCACTAGAAACCAACACGAAGAATAACTGCCAAATCCTCGCTATTTCAACCAACTTCTCAACTGCGAAGGTCCCACAGAATATATCTTCTTTGAAACGTCCACACCTATTTCCGACGCTGAACCACCAACCATCAAGGAAATAGTAGAGACTATCAAAGTTCTGAAAAGCAATAGAGCCCCAGGAGAAGATGGAATTATTGCAGAACTCTGGAGCTAAATGATGAAAGATTAACGGGGAAAATTCATAGGATCATATTAGACATTTGGGAAACTGAACAGATCCCTTCTGAATGGAAATGCGCAATTATCCATCCACTCCATAAGAAAGGGGACAAAATCGATCCGAATAATTACAGGGGAATCTCACTCTTGCCAGTCACGTATAAAATTCTCTCAAAAGTCCTCTTGAATAGGTAAGAAGAACAAGCTGATAGACAGATAGGAGAATACCAGGCTGGTTTCCGCAAGGATACTCCTGCATAGAACAGATCTGGAATCTGAAAATGATTCTCCAGATGAGAAACACCAGAAACACAGTGGTCACATTTGTGGACTTTAAGAAGGCCTACGACTCCATAGACAGGGAAACACTCTACAACACACTAGAAGAATTCGGTATCGACAGAAAGACAAGAACACTCATCCGGCAAACTTTAACTAACACAATTTCCGAAGTTAAATTCATGGGGGAAGTTTCCGAACCATTTGAGATCCAAACTGGACTGCGACAGGGTGACGGACTTTCGCCGTTGCTTTTTAATATCCTTCTCGAGAAAATTATCAGGACTTGGGAAAAGAAGTTAAAGGTATCCAAATTGGTATAAAAAGGAATAGGTTCCATGTGAAATGCTTAGCCTTTGCGGATGACCTCGCAATTCTACAAATAATAGCACATAAAACTGGTCTTCAAATTTCGTACGAGAAAAAAGGCCACAGACGCCATAGAGAAACTACAGAAATTGCACATAAAACTGGTCTTCAAATTTCGTACGAGAAAACACAATACATAAAGAAAGAGTGCCACAAGACAAACTGCCTATCGAAACAACCTACGGGACAATCATACAAGTGCCGCATTTTAAATATCTAGGAGAAATCATCCAACCATCAGGGATCAACCTAAGGGCCAATGAGGAGAGAATAAGAAAATTGCAGAGAGCATACAAACTCACATGGAACTATTACAACAAAAGTCCATATCCATTAACGCAAAATTAAGACATTATAACACTGTCGTACTTCCTGAGGCACTATATGCCGCTGAAACGACACAAATCGGTGGTCAATCAAAATAAAAGAAATAGAGAAACAAGAAAGGAAAATTCTCAGAAAAATTTTTGGACCGGTACAAGAGCAAGGGATTTGGATGAAGAGGCCCACATTAGAAATTTATAAGCACACTGATAAGATTACGGACACATTCAGAAAAAGAAGAATGCAGTTCTACGGACATATTCATAGGATGAATGAAAACAGAATTTCAAAACGGATTCTCATAGTCATCAACTCAGGCAGGGAAAAACAAAATGGATTAAAGAAGTCGAGGAGGATCTAAGACAAGCACACGTACAATAAATGATGCAGAAAAAGAAAAGAATTCAGGAACACCATCAAAAAACATACATTTGGAACCGAAAGCAAGAAGAGGCCAGGATGTAAATGACAGCAGAGCGGAAGAAACAACATAGTGAACACATGAAGAAAATATGGGCCTAGAGAAAACACAAACAATCATCATAAAGGAATTCAAGTTCAAACGCTCTCTTTAAATGGGAATAATCGTGAAAATAATAATAATAATAATAATAATAATAATAATAATAATAATAATAATAATAATAATAATAATAATAATAATATTTATTGAGTCACAAATACAATTTCAATCGTGTATGACGAGTCAGATATGGCGGAGTGAAGTTACATTTACTGTCCAGAAATCAACTAGTTGGGGCGCTCGCCGGTCGGATTCGGTAAAGGTTATTCTGATCAAGTATTTTCTGGGTTGTGATGGTGGGGGCTGGAGTGGATGCTCGGCTCCGTGGTTTCTCGGATGCGGTCTGGCTCCACGATATTCAGCAGCTTTCCCGTCTAGTTGGGGCGCTCGCCAGGGTTGCTCGCCGTGTTCGGTGTTGTCTCGGCCTCTACGAAGGTATGATGGGGATGCCTCGTTCTGAGCAGGTAGTGTGTGTCGCCCCTCATGAAATGTACAAAATGGCAGCTGTGGCGCACATTGTACTTTTTGCAGGAACTCGCCCCTCGCGTTCGCTTGTGGCAAAGATATCCTTAGATTCCGTAGTAAATGCAATGTAAATAATGGAACTGAGTTATATCGAACGCCAGCTACTCAGGTCCCCGCCCTCTTCGCCCTTGTGATTGAGGACCGGGACCACCGCCATTCATCAAAGACACAACGGGTTCGGTGAGCAACATTTAATATCAGAATCAATATTTATGCCACTGGTTCGACCGTTTTTTGTGAAGCCGTCCGCCCCCGGTGCAATGTTACAGCATTTCGCCGGCTTCTGGATAACCTCCGCCGCCGTCGTGGAGTAAGCTGGGATGCTCCTCGGGGCCCGTCGAGGTGGCTGGGAAGAGATCCTCGCACATTACACCCGGGGCGGTACTGTAGAGAGTCCTGCAAAATGCGTCTAGCTCCGCCTTCGGAGCCTCACACCTCGCACCGTCCTTCCCGGTCAGCGCGCACATTCTTCCGCTGGTGGTGCTTGTTACGCCTGGGGTTGCTGCTTCGAAGCCGCGATGGCGATCGGGGCACCCCCAACAAATGCGGAGGGGGGGGGCGACCGGGTCGAGGGGAGTGCAGGATCTTCATTCGGAGCGCCTTCTGCATTTCGCCGATACATTTTTCTTGAGTGTCGGCGCTCTCTCCACGGGTTCCGGCTGGTTCTGGAGCTGGACCAGCTCTGACAGCGCAGCCGGTAGGTCCGAGGACCATTCAATGCCCCCGCCCCACTTCTACAGTTTTTCGCGCGTAGAGAAGGCGGGGGCCCCCGACTGGGAGATCAAGGGAGAGTCGCCAGGGCGACGGCCCGAGAAGGTACTCCAGGGCGAGTGCTTGGCGTAGAAGTAACGCGCACGGCGAGTTAACTCTGAGGACTCTAGTTCGAGTCTCAGTGCGGATTTTTTTGCTAAACACCTTTACAGGTTCATGTAGTAGAATAATATTGCAGAAATAATATTGGGGTAATCTACAATGAAGAGGATTTGACATCTAAACCTGTAATTTTTCGTTGACAAACGTTATAACAGTAATATTCACTGTTGCTGAGATTGAAGGGAATATAGCCAATGTTCGGGGCGCTCAGGCGGTTCATGGAACTTAATAAGTCAAGTTAAATTTTCCTCCTATCGAACCTTCATAGTTGTAACCTTTTGCCCTCTTATCTCGTGAGCTGGCTGCTTGCCCGGCTGCCAGTCGATAGTGAGCACTCACCTGCATAGCCACGATGGCGATCGAGGCACCCCCAGAAAACGCCCTGGTGGAGCGCCCTCGGTGCCATTAGGGAGATGATGATCTTCGGTCTTCCTCGGTGATCTTCCCCCGCTGGATGGCGAGATCCCCAGCTGGTGGGAGAGACCTGGTTAGGGGGAAACCTCACTAGCCGACGGTAGGTCGGCGCCGGATCTCGCCATCCAGCGGGGATGCCAAAAAATTCCAAAAGATCACCGTCAGATCCCGAGAAAAACATGCACTACACTTACGGGACTAATGACCTAAGCAGTTGACCGGAAACACGAAAAATCAATCAATCAAATGAAAACCCTCATTTTTTCATTAAAGAATTAGATTTAATGTGCAGTATTTTTTTCATTCCTGAATAGTTGGCAAAATATTTTTTTTAATTTTGAATTTTTTTAAATGAAATTTTTTTAAAAACTACCACCCAGATGGTGGAGAGGTGAGGGGACTCACCTAAAACAATCACCCTGAAGGGAACAAAAAACTATTACGTTCATGTCGTTGTTCCTGGGTGATGCTAAAAGTAGGTTGTAAAAAACATTTCAACGCAATCATGAATGAAATAAACCTACACATTAAATCTAATTCTTTAATGAAAGAAATGGGGGTTCCTGTTTGAGACTCGAAACCCCACCCTACCCCCTAGAAGTGGGAGTGGGAGCTTAACTGTTATCAGAGATACTTTTTAAAAATTATTGAACAGGCATTTCTTCATTTTTCAATCCAAAGTGTAATTTTTCGAGACTTGCAAACAAATTTATTTTTGATATTATAACACACTATCACAAGTTCAAAAAAATGTTTTTCGCAAAACTTATGATTTTTTTAGTGTATGATCCAAATTCATAATAAAAAATGGGAGTTCCCATTTAACATTTCAATGCCCCCTCCCCCTGGCGTGAGCTTTGATTTTAGATCAGGTGGATGTACTCCTTGGAGATATTCATTTTCTGTCTGAGATATTTTTTTGTATGAATTGAATTATTTTGTATGTTTTGAATTATTTTTGATAAGTCAAGTTAAATGGGACACCTGTATTTTAAATTTCTTTGTTTCCTTGGTATGAGTGGTCTTTCTCGTTTCTGTTTTCCAAATAGTTTCCAATAAAATACTCTTTTAGGTAAACTCTATTCTTCCATCATTATTTGGCCAATCCAGGTTAGTTGTTTCTTATTTCTATAATATATAATAGAATGTGATTCTATAATATATAATAGAATGTGATACATTCATATTTTTTCTTATAATTTCATTTCTAATGTTGTTCTTTTTTGAAATTCTTGCCTGCTTCTTCATTTCCGTTGCCAATAATTTTCCTTTCAACTGTCAATTAATGTCCAAAATTCTGATTCATAAGTCATTATGAGGGAACGGATATCTATGTAATTTAATTTTTGTCTATGTAATTACTTTCTAAACAAGCTAATATAGATACTAATTTGCATTATCTTTAGGTTTCACAATGAGCACAGTTGAAAAGTGCTACTTTTATTTTCCATAATTTTTCATATTTTGGGTTTTGGTACATATTTGAATAAAATTCCACATATTTTCCATATTTCTGATTAAGTGAATCCATGTACTAGCATATGAAGCTTAACACTAAAATTTCATTAATTATTAAAAATGCATGTCAACAATAAGAGCTTAAAAATTTGTAGTAATTCCTAGAATATTATAGTTTTTTTGAAAATGAGGGAGAATTGACAATGGAAAAGCAAATAAAAAACTGTTAATTTTCTAATTTATGTGAAGAATAGATTCACTCTCCAGGCCTGAGGACTGTTGGATTTGTTTGAGAGATGACCTTAAGACCATGATGGTCTGTGGGGAACGCACCTCGTTTTAGTATCCATACCACCCTTTCCCCTTCCCTCTGAGGCTGCCACCCTGAAATCACATTATGTCACAAACTCTTGAACATTAGAATTCAACTTTGTATACACCTCGTCATTGTCAGTTACAAACCAGTCACACATTCAATAAAACGAGTTAGTTGAGTTCTATTAATCTCTCTATTAAGCTAGTGTAAAATGCCAAAAGTAGCACAGTCAGCCAGTAAAAAATTAAAGTTATGTTTCTGAATTTAAAGATGCAGATTTATCAACTCACAATAAAATATGATTTTATCATAGTCATTTGTATCATATTAAGTCCATATTTAACTCCATATTTTGACAAAAATTATTACATATATATTTACATATTTCATGTATTTTTAGTCCGTATAAGTCTGTTCCTGGGTCATGATGCTTTGAATTATCATTTTCAATATTATATTATTATTTTTGCTCTCTTTTGGGATACCTTTATCTCATAAAATACAGTACAATTTAAAACTAAATCTTTTTTTTTCCGATTTTTATCCTAAAACCAAATCTTTCCTATTGTTTTTTCCTCCTTATAAACTTTTAGACCCCAACATTTTATATTCTTGAATTAATTTTCTAGTCTATATTGTCCAAATCAAATGCCAACAGATCATAAGCAAATCATAAAGTATAAATTGGGCATTCATTTACTGATAAACCCATTATACTACATTTTTCCTTCCAAATTTTCAAACAACTTTCAATACAAATTTTAAGTAGTGTTGGTGATATACAACAGCCTTGATGTAATCATTTTGTTCACTTCAAAACCTATATAAATTATTCAATTTTTATTTAAAAAAGATTTTTTTTTATAATTCTTGAATGGATTTTATTATAACCGGAGTAATATGACATGCATTCAAAGCATCCTATAATTTGATTAAGGGTATGCTTCCATAAGCTTTTTCTATATCAACAACTAAATGGAGAGGTTGTGCTTAATACTATTTTTTTTTTTTCAATAATTTCTTGAAAACAAAATAGATGATCTAGTGCATATTTTTCTGCTGTCAATCCTAACTGTCTTTCTGCATCCCTAAAATCATTTTCCAAACAATATTTAATTACGGTTCCATACACTCTGCCAAATACACTGGTTACTGTAATACCTCTGTAAATTTTACATTCATCTTTCCTACCTTTATTATGTATCACTGAAATATAATCTAGATTCTAATCTTCTGGTACTGTATCTCCATTTAAATGTTTTACTAATAATTCTCCTAACAAGTTACTACATTACATGAATCTAAGACACCATCAAATCTAATGTGCACCCCATATTTGAAACTTAAAATTATTAATAAAAGGGATTTTATTTAATGTAATGCTCACCAATGAGAGAATAATAGGTACGGTATATTATTTAAATTTATGTAATACAACAATGGATTTATCGTATACATAAACCATCAGATTACAGAATTGAAAGTTTCTTAAAGTTAGGTGACACACTATTAAAAAAGAAAATTAGGGAACATGAAATAAGGAAAATACACATTCAAAATGAATTTATTAAGACAATAAATTACAAGCGTGAATTACCATTATTCCCCATGGAATGGATTTGCACTCAAATCTAATGTGCACCACAATTTTGAGTATTACAGCATGTCAAAAAAGGTGCACATTTCATTCACATAACCACGATATACATTATCAGTTCCACTTATTATCAGTTCCAAATTTTAATAATTCAGCTGGAATTCCACCTATAACTGTTTGCTCTTCCATTTTTTAATGATTTAGTTGTTTTCTTCCCAATTTTATTATTTACATTAATATAGTTATTACCTATATTATGTTTTACAATAGTTTCTTATTATCTAAATAATTTTCTCTGTTTTGTGATAATAACACTGGTCAAAACAATTTTTGTCTCACGAGTAATAAGGTAGTTTTTCTCTGGTTTTCAAATATGTATTCAGAATTTCTCCATCACCCACTGTTTTTTATTTTAATTTTTTAAATATTTGTAAACTTTTTTTGTCCATTTGCTCATTGTCCAGAAAAATAGAGCATAGAATGGAACCAAATGAGCTCACTCAAATGGAAACATTGCTATTGTTCTGCAGGTTCAGACATATGTAGACATGAACAAATATGATCTAGAGTAGCACACATTTATCAGAACTATGCCAGTTATGAGATAGTTGTGAACCAGTCATTTTGAGTGTTTTGTGTGCCTGAATTATTGTGTATTTCATATTTACATATATATTTATTTATTTATTTATTTTAATTAGTCGTTACTTTGTCATTAGTTAAAATGCCTTAGATTTTGTTTAAATAAACCAAAGAATGTTAGTTAAGTATGTAGTGAAGTGACCCTCAAGTCACAAAGTCAACCCTTACTCTATTAGTGAAAACGTGTTATGAACTTTATTTTGGGTGTAAAGTGGGGACCAAACAAGGTCCTGCCTCAACCCCTCTCGCTGTTGTTTATCCTTTTCTAGACTTCTCACTGGATGCAAAAGTGGCACCCACCACATACCATTTGCTATCCCTATGATTTGGAGGGAACCCAAAGATCACTCCTCTAATTGCTATTTCTGTTTAACAAACATTATAGGAATTATGTCAAAATCAAAAAATTCAGTGGTGTACCCTAACTTCAAATCTGCAATGAGTCACCAGATCCAAACTGCATAGAATTGCACGTACCAAAGCTTCTAGAAGATGTAGAGAGTTCAGATTCTGATAGAAGTATGGAAGAAAAAGAAACATATTCCTCTGGAGATACAAATTTTGAACAAAGCTGTTTATCTGACCCTCATTTATTGATTTAGAGATATCTCAAAGATCTCATAACACATTTAAAGTAATCTAAACTAGCAGTTTAGATTTTTAGCAATTCCTGGCTCAAAGAATTGAATCTTCTTCAAAAGAATACAAAGATATGTACTTATGTATATTAAGATATGTAGTCGTCATTTTGAATTTAAAGACTATTTTTCTGAAGAAAATGACTTAGTGTTTTGTAATGACATTTCTTCTCTTATGGAGACACTTGAAAATGAACATTCCCAACAGAATGCTACTTGTTCATCGATTCCTCTAAAGTTAGTTTAAAAGCTGTACTTCTGCATAATGGTAATAAATTCCATCAGTACCTGCAATGCACTCTGCTAAGATACGAAAACTTAAAATTTTTATTGGAAAAGCTTCAATATGCAGTGAATGGAATATTTGTGGTCTAGGTTTGCAATTTGTCTGCAACTTGGTTACACAGAGTACTGTTGTTTTTTTGTGTGAATAGGGCAGTAATGGCAGAAAAAATCATTAAAAAACGAATTTGTGTTTAACGAATCACTCATTCCTGGACAGAAAATGTGAAACATGACCAATTATGTAATCCTAAGAATGTGTAAGTGCCTCCATTACATATAGAATTAGGGTTAATGAAGAATTTCGTCAAAGCATGGGCATTAAATACTCCTAGTTTTATGTACTTAAAACAGAAGTTTTCTAAAATTAGAGATGCAAAAATTAAAGAAGGAATATTTGTGAGTCAACAAATATGATCATTAATGCATGATCAAATGATTGAAGAACTATCGTATCCATTGAAGAAAGCAGCTTGGCAAGCACACAAAAATGTTGCAGTTTTTTGGGAAATCAAAAGGTGGAAAATTACCAAGATATTGTAGACTCTTATAGCATCTTTTAAAAATGGGGGTTATGATATGTCCTGAAAAGTACAATTCCTGCACATGCACCTGGATTTCTTCCTAGAAAATTTTGATGTAGTGATAGATGAGCATGGGACACACTTATTTGAATTTTGATTTTAGCTATAGAAAAGATATATCAAAGCGAATGGAAACATACTATGCTGCCAATTCTTGTTGGACCATTGGAATAGATGCTCCAGAGGTGAAAGATAGCAGAAAATAGACATTTCTTACTTTCTAGGTCAGTCAGAACGTTTGAATATTGTGTAGTTATGAATGCAAAAAGGATTAAAATGTTTGAAAATATGCCTGTCTCTCCGAAACCTTGGGTGATGGGGAAAAAAACAATATATTTGAATTAAGGAGAAAAAATACTATCAGAATCACATATTTTTCTTTCTGAGACAAAAAAAGGTGTATTTTTTGTTCCCACTGCATAACATAGGGGTAGGGGATTAGTTTTGTGTAATGTAACATTGACATTTCTCAAATACATACGTATATACAGAGTAATATACATAGTATAGAAAAGTTTGTACCACTGCGGAAAATCGATTTTGAGATTTCAACGGAAACACTGTATGGCATTCTCCGATAGCAAAAACGATAAAAAAACAACAACATCCATTTGTCCGTCTATCCATCCGTCCATCCTCTGTGTAAATTACGCTTAGGATTCTTTCCAAACTGAATACTCCTGGACTGAACTACTCCAAACTGAATAAACTGGTTGATCTGGCCCCACTTGAAACCCTGTGATTTTGAAGAACCTTTAAATTTCGGGGGTACTGTACAAAGCCCCTGCAACAATTTCAAATTTTTTTCTAAAAGGCTCCAAATGTTTTCTTTACATTTTTTTGTAAGAAGAGTAAAAAATACATTTATGAAGATGGAATAGGTCCAATTTTCACTGATAACTAAAATTTCAAAAATTGCAAAAGTCTGAAATTTTTTCTGTCTACTACTACAAAGTAGTTTTTGCACAGTACTGAGAGAAATTAGTCAAATATAACAAAAAACAGAATTTCTCAAAAACAGCACCAAGTATTTTCTTTAAACTTTTGATAGGGATAGTGCAAACTGTACTCTATAAGATGACATAAATGCCATTTCGCTCTTTTATTTTCATTTCTTTCTTTCTTTCTTTCTTTCTTTGTTTCTTAAAAAATTACACAAATGTCAATTTTTTTTCCTTCTCTCTCACATCGTTAGTATTCACATTACCAGCAATTTGTATACATTTGTATATATTCTTAAGTACAAGAACTTCAGATGATTTCTCATGGAATTTCTCGATAACTTACAAAGTTTTCTGAGAAAATGAGCTCTGCATTTTCAGAAATACTGAAAATGAATTTCTGCATTTTCAGAAATACTGAAACGCCATTTTCTCAAAAACTGCTCCAATTCTCTTTTCTCTAAATTCTCTGAATTGATAGGGCTAAATGGATTGAATAATATGACAAAAATGCCACTTTCATGTATTCTTTTGTTTTGTTTTTTTCAAAAATTACAGAAATTAAATTTATTTGAAATATCTTTCTTGCTGTTAATATTTACATTACCAGTGATTTGTATACATTATTGCATTTGTGAGTATAATTGCTTAAAAATATTACATTGATTTCATCTTCTTTTTTCTGTCCACCCATGCTATGGAGACAGGGCACCCAAAAGAACTAAGAATGCAAATTTTTAAAAAAGGACGATCATAAACCTTTTTTACGTATGCAATGGATTAGGAAGATTTAAACAAATTGTAATTTGTAACTAAATTCCAAAATCAAAATATTACTGGGAGCTACAACATTGTATGCAAATGTATGATAATCACTAAAATAAATGCGCAGAACACTCGCAGTCGTTTTCAGAGTATATTTAAAGTCAAGGTGATTTAAAGGAGGGAAAATAATTTGTATTTTTTTGTGTGCAGCCCAGCTGTTGAAAACCTCTGAAAAAAATTCACAACAATTTGTGTTTTAAGAGAAACATTTGACATTTTTTTTCAAGCCTTGTCTATGATTCTAAGACAATAATTTTTTTTTGTTATTTTTTTAAATATTTTTTTGTATTTGAATCTGGATCTGAGAAAATATTGAAAAATGTTTATCTGATAGTATAAAATGTTTTCTTATTTATCATATTTTTTCAGTAAAAAAAAATAGTGTTAAGTTGCCGAAAAAATTAAAATAAAAAAACAAGATTTTGGCTGTAGAGGGGTATGGGTGGTGGTATTGGGGTAAGAAACCTTTCAAAAATATTATTTTTATGTTAGAATTATAATGTCATACATATTATAACTCATACGTCATTTGGTTTAGGAGAACTTTTTACCATCTTATCCGGATGTACCCTTTTTTTTTAATCTTTTTTACGAGATAAATCTAACCTTAGTTAACCCCTAAAGTATAGTAATTCCAACTCTATTTTATAAAAGGTAAACTTCTGTCAACAGATATTTATTTTAAAATGTATTAAAAATTATGCACTATAAATTGTTAAAATGTACAATTAAATACCAGGTCTGAAGAGGTGATGACAAAACACCATGTAATAAAAAAATACTATATGTAATCAATATACACTATAATAAATTACTCTTGAATGTCAAAAATAAAAACTGGAACTGGTTTTGTTAATAATAAATTATAGCCATTCACTGAAGAAGAAAGAAAATAAGTTTATAAATCTAACCTGTGCCGAGGTAATGAATGTTACTTCAGGATTGATAAATTTGTTACTTAAATGCTCCTTCATTCTGTTTTTAATTTTCCTTTAGGTCTATCCTACATAGACTAAGTTACAATCTCTGCAACTTATTTTATATATAATATATTTTTTTTTGAATTTAAAAAAAACACATTCATACTTTTTACTATTCTCAGGTGGGGTAGATTTTGAAAATGTTGAAATTGTAGACAGACAAGTATGTATGACATTTTACATTTGAGATTGAAAAGATATTAATGTTTTATTAAGATAACAATGACTGTTCTTTATCTTATTCTTATTTCTCTATGTTATTTCTTTCAACTATTTTTTAAACCCAGTTTCTTCATCTTTCTTCACTCAATGGTGGTATTTTTGCATGAAAGTAGATTATTTATACCCTCACCTGAATGGTATAAAATTTACACACTTATGGCCTAAATGCACCATATTCACTTTTAAGAAGTTTTTTAACTTATTAATAATTTTATAATATTTAAGAATTTCAACTATTTTCGACCTGAGTTTTCTTTATTAAAATTGTATATATTTTTTTTTTTTAATAAATATGTGTTCCTTATAGTTCCTAAAGATGAAAATGTATGTTTCATGAAATGTCCTACATGTAATAGATATGACTATGTGAAATAAATATAAGTTTTAAATGTGATTGTCTACAATATAAAAAAGTAAGATATAACAATAATATACCAATTAAACTGAAATCAGACAATCAATTACATTATTTCATATAATTAAGTAATTTTTATGCAGTAGAATATGGTGTTCTGTTAGAAAATTGTCTAGGCTCTGTGTTAGTTTTCATTTGTGTTATGATTTATTTAATGCACTCAATAAATGCAAATTGCCCATATGTGCAGATGATACAATATCTACTGTTGTACTCAAATAGACATGTTAATGTTAGCCAGAAACGTCTTACAAAATGAATTCAATGAAATCCAAAAATGGTCATTTGACCACTTCTATATTAATTCATCTAAAACTGGTGTTACACATTTCAAATCACCGCATAAAACAACAACACAAATCAAAAATATCATAATGCACACTTTAAAATGTATGAAATGCCCAGATAAGAATTGTCTTTGTGAGAAATTAACATTTGAATATGAATATATCTACTTGGGAATAATATTGGATTGGATTCACATTTAAAATTTCATCAATATGTGCCATCTACATTTTGTATTTGATAAGATCATAAGATTATTAAGATATTTTATGCCATAAAATCACATGTAAATAATAATGTACTAATAACATGTAGGAAGCTTGTGTTGAATCAGGCTTGAGATATGGATCACAATTCAGACAAGTCAGACTCGTATAAATAAACTACATCCTTTAGTTCAAGGTTTTAATACTAGTTGTAGGAAGATTTAGATAAAAAAAAATGTATTTCAATATTGTAAATCATTAATTGGAAAAGAACATCATAAATATTATATTTGCTACAACATCACAGTGATGATACATATAAAATAGTAAATAGACACGGGTATCAAACAACAAGGTACAGGTTCCACAAGATCACAAGAATTATGGTGAGAAAACCCTACATTAAATAATTTAATTATTAAAATGCATTGTTACTCAGTAACATGGTCACAATTTGGATAGATGTATGTCTGCAGAGCATATTCTCCGATCGGCAGTGCATCCAACAAGGTGACGGGCAAGGTGACAATTATATAATTTCAAAATAGTTTAATTTTATACCAACAGACACTGAAAACACAGTGTCTAAAAAATGCATGGAAAAAATTAAAGAATGTGGGAACATACATTCTTTATTTTACACAATTTCCAGACTTGCTAGAATTGCAATGATTATATAACGTGGTGATATGCATTACTTTTACTAAATTTTATGAGTGAACTTCATTTTAGTTTACAATGTAACATCACAACCTCAAAGTTTTTATTTTGTAGTAGGGTAAGGCTTCAAACACGTCTCCAAGGAAAATTAGAGAAATACAAACACTATTACTTCACCCCACACATTGACAGAGAGTTATAGTAACTATTCCAGGTGTTTCGAAAACTGCTGCTGTTAACAGAATATAAATAACAATTGATCAGAACAAACCCTGGAAGCAGGTCATGTGGGTAAATGTGGCAGGAAAATGATTACCGGTCTTTGTGTCAATTGTAGAATCAGAGATATGTCTCAAAAATTGTAAAAAAAATGTTTCAAAGCCCCCCCGCATACCATAGTAAAAAGTTCCCCTATACCTCATGACATTTAGTAGTTGCACTACAAAATAAAAGTAAAGGTTTCTTGGCTCCCGCAATACCACTCACACCCCTCTACAGCCAGAAATGTGTATTCTTAATTTTTTTCCCCTCAACATAACATTATTTTATCTGATTGAAAAAATATGAAAAATTAGAAAATAATTTATACCATCAGAATAATATTTTTACTTTCTTCTATATGCATTTATAACTGAGTAATGTGTGCAGTATAGAGTAGTTTATGTAATGCTGCAGAAAACCGCTTTCGAGAATTCAACGAAAATACATGTTCTCTTGATACTAAAAAAGTGTTGTTTTTTTTTAAGTCCATCCACTGTCTGCTGATTTGTGAACACCACTAGCACCTAAATCATTGGATTATTTTCCAAAATAGATATTCCCTGGTCGAGCTGGCTTGACCTAAAACGCTGCAATTTTGAAAAACTTTCCTCAAAATTTGAGAGTACTTTACATGAAGCCCCCCAAACCTTTTATAAATTTTCCCAAAAATGGCTACAAATGTTTTCTTTAAATTTATTGTAAAAATAGTTAAAGTTATTGTATATTAAACTCATACAACTTATAAAAGTGATATAAGTCATCAATTTTGATGGACTCTGAATTTTACTTTAACTCTGAATTTTTGAAAATTGTGAAAATTTTGAATTTTTTCAGTGTCGTCTTACAATTACAAAATTGAAGATAGAGATTTTTTTCTTCAAATAAATTTGTTGTCCATAATTAGTTCTTTCATTAAGTTTAAGATTTTTTTGAAAATTTGTTTTATTCTCAAAAAGGCTCGATATTTTTTCTTTAAAATTTCATTGTAATATTCTCTATTTGTGAACGAATTATTGTATTTATGAGTACACATACTTTAAATAATTTCATAAAGTTTCTCGAAAACACAACAGTTTTCTGCTAAAATGAGTTTAAAATTCTGCATTTTCAGAAATGCACAAACACCGTTTTCTGAAAAAATGGCTCCAAATTTAAATATCTCTCACCATTAATATGCACATTTACAGCGATTTGAACTTGCATTTGAGTTAATGTCTTTAAACAATGTTTTTCAAAAACTCAATACGTTACTGTGAAAAAGTTTCAAATTTTGCATTTAGAGTAATGCTTAAACACCATTTTCTTAAAAACTGCTCTAAAGTTTTCAACAAAAATTTCCTTATGGACGAAATTTTACTCTTCTTTAATATTTTTAAAGTAATATTTTAGTTCTAAAATTAGGAAACAGAAAAATTGAGAAAATTAAAAAAAAATATTAATGTTGGGTGGTGAAGGTTGGCAGCTGGCAAGAGGATAGGGCAAAACTGTAAAACTCGCCCAGACCAATGAAATTAGAAAACTAACTAGTACGAGAAAGCCTGTGCCATTTTGTAGCACAACTAGTTTCGATTGCTGAACTATAGTGAAAAAATAATAACATATTTTACTATTTCCCCATCATTAAATCACATTGACTTTCAATACACTTTGAAAATTGTTGCAACAGTTCAGTGCATTTATTATTTTAGTTTTTATTATAAATTTGAAATGGAAACTGTTCCGTGGTCTAAAAAATGAATTTTTTTGTCATTGTATTTTGGAACCGACATTATGATTAAACTACAAGTTCCACATTTATAATAACAGAAATGTGAAATTATTATAATAACATTGAGTATAACAGAAAATATTCAGTTGAGATTCGATTTTTGCAGATTCGATTTTTTCTCAGTGTACACTTGGTATCAAACAAATATCATGCATTAGTTACATTATATCTTACATTATAATGGAAGAACATACAATATATAATATAATGAACCAGTTTATACATCATTTGTATATTTTCACTTTCCCACTTTTTCAAAAATTTGAAATGTATAGCTTTTGGTCTCTAACACACTGTATTTTCACGATAGAACTCCCAGATCACAGAAAAGTAAATCAGTCGGTGCCTTTTTCGAACACTAAAATCATACATCTAACAACCAATAATCTTCACTTAATTCAAGAGCAGATTCTTTTTAACATTTCCTCCCTTTACTGTAGTATTAGGAGGAAAAGTATTGGAATCACCTCAACAATATGATCTCAAATTTTTATCACTAAACCTGTGTTTACTATTCTTTTGAGTTGTAACTTCGTACACACATCAAGATTGAGGTATATTATTGCTGTTTCAAAGATGACTAAATTTGGTGCAGGTGATGAGATACACACAGTTTTGTATATTTTTTGTATACACACAATGAGAAATAAAAGTTTCAATACTTGTAATATAAAATTGTGTGTCAAGCCACACAATTCAACATGGTGGGCCACATACAGTACATGGGTTAGTCAGGCCTACTTTAGATATTGCATATATTATTTAACCATTTATTACTTAAAAACTGCCAATCACCATCTATATTTTCAATCATTAATGAATAGGTTCTGAATTAATATATAATTCCTGCTCCAAAAGATTTCCTTTATATTCGGTTTTTATTTTATATCATAAATGCATGAACAATATTGACACTTGCCTTACAATTAATATTTACAACCTCAACAAATACCATGTGTCCTTGTAAAGTGTAAGTGCAAGTGTGAGGATCCAAAAAGTATCCTCCAAAATTCATCATTGACTATTAACTATTTGTAGAACTGCACCCAGCATTTTTCTCTGAGTGGGCTACGGGTACGATGTTCAGCTGACTTGATGTTTTCTTCTAAAGAATTTTTTATTTATGTTAAATATAAAATTAATTTTTATTTGTTGACTTATAGTTAATATTTATAATAAACAATGACTTTCAATATTTTTTGATATGTATCATTGAAGGGAGAGGGGGGGGGGGAGGAGCTGAAGTCCTTTGAATGCTGACATTGCCTTGGGAGTACCAATGACTATTGGATACCATCTTCTCCAGGGCTGGATTATTATTTTAAATGGGCCCAAGTATGACCAAACAATGATGTCCCTGATGATACAAATTTATTAATCATGTATTTTAGTTAAAAAATGTACTGACACTTTATGTGCCTAAGGAGTCCTTCATTCATGATCATAGTGCAAAGGACAAACTCGCTAACTATAGAGGTCTGACCTACCCCTACTAAAACTCCTTTTTATTGGCATGTGCTGCCATATGGTATTAAATTATGAAAGTGCACTAGGCTCAAGGTCAGTGATTTTGTGCACTTGCTGGGAACCATACGAAGGGAGATAAGGCATTTTAGTATTTGGTGCAAAGAATGTGTGTTTATTCAGTTTTCTTTGGAAGGATAAGGGTAACAATTGTGTACGATATGAAATGTAGGAATGAAATAATACCAAGGACAGGGTACTAGAAACATAAAGTAGTGACAAAGCTTTATAATATAAGCTTAAACTAGTTTGTACATAATGTAATGAAGTATGGTAGGGAAGTTTGACCCACCAAGTTAAAAAGTTAGTGTTAGAAATATAGTGTGTTCACTCCCAATCTAAATTTGAAACTTGTGTGAGACTAGTTCTCGCTTATAGCACTGCAATCGGTCTGGGCATTTATAGGTTTCTATTGACAGCTGTTCTGGCTGATATCTTCGCAGTCGAAACTTTATTCCAGAGTGTGAAGTAAATTTAGAAGTTTTCAAAGTGGGTAGAAAATGCTTCATTAAACCGTGTGATAGTAGCAGTGATAGATGTCACATCAAATAGCTTTGTTTTCTGCATCAAAGTGAGAAGATATTAAAGGTTTAAGTTTTCCCCAGAAAAGGAGAAAATTAAATGACAATGATTATATTTGCGTCAAGCATTTCAACAACAAAAACATTGTTATGCATGGTAAGTACATATTCTAATAATTCACCTTACACCATGAGTTAATTATAAAATAAATGCACAAGCAGTGTAAAATCATACACAATTGCTATTGCAAAGTCTAAACATCCACAGTAGTATTATTCATTATTTATACATCCATTTAGAAAAAAATTCTAGGAATTAAATTGTGTGGCCAAAGAATATAAATGAACATTTTACACTAAATTAGTGCAAAGTTTGCAGAATATACATGCAAAAAACTGAAAATGGAAGCTAATCCAAGCAGATTAGCATGTGATATTTCAAGGAATGTGTAGGAATAGTAAATATGCAGTTGATAAGTGTTTTCAATAATATTAAAAAATAAATAAGGTAACTTGTAGAGGTTATGATTTACACACCAGACCTGAAGACAGAATTTCTTATAATTAAAATGGTTATTTTTAAGATTAATAAATGTAAGAATTTACTTATTAATCTTATTATTTTTCATTCTTGTTTAATTTTGTTGAACTTTCAGTTGATCTTTGGGGCAAATACACAGAGACATTGGAACACCATGCCTGTTCATCAAATGTATGTGACAACTGTAATCCTCATACTGAACCATATTGGTATGATAAATGTTTATGTTGTTTACTGCGTACTATTTTTTAATTAATATTAATAATTGATTTTTTCTAATTGTAGGGAATTACAAGCTTCATAAAGTACATTTTACCACCTAGCAGTAAGAATTAAAAATATACAGCAAAACCCCTTTATAAGAGACACCTGGGGGAATGGAATTTTGTCTCTTATAGGTGGGAACTCTTATAAATGGGAAATGGGTTTTTGACATATTTAATGAAATGTTACCATATTTTTTATGGATTAGTAAGATCAGTATGTTATTTTACACTTGAGGAAACATTAATAACTTAAAACCAGTTCCCATTTAGCCAGATCTTTTGAGTTTCAATGTACAACAAAATCTTGTTGTACGATAGAAGAGATAATACCCGATGTTATTATTCTTTCTAAATAAAATAACTCAATTTTCTGTTGCCCACCTCCACAAATTGTGCACATGGCAGAAAATAGCTCCACTGCACCAAAAATAATAGAAATGTATGCATTGCAGCGTCTCTCTTGTTGCCAAGAGACACGAAGCCTACAGAATGAGCTTTCCTCGAGAGAAATTTGCAGCCCCCCTCCAGGTGACGCTGCTGTGCAAAATCCTACTCCAGTCTGTTTAAAGCATGTGCTCCAACCCTTACCAAGCTGACGAAATTCCTGAGTCACCTGGAGGAAAATTTCACGCTTTGTCTCTTAAAAGCGGGATGCAAAAGCATGGCGGGTCATAAAACTTGTCTCTCTTATAAAGGGGTCTCTTATATCGGGGTTTTACTGTATTTTTAAAACCATTAAATTTTCAGAAGATTATTATAAAAAAATGTTGAGGGAAGCAACTGTAATTCTTGAAGCAAATTCATTGAATCTCTCCGAAGGGTGCCAGACAAACTTATTGATGTTTGAAAAAATATCTGAGAATAAACAAATAGTTGGTCTTCATTGAAAATCATAGGACATAATTGTGAGATGTGAACTGATTGTGAAGTACTGGACTCTATGTACCTATGCTATTATTGTAATGATGATGACGATGAAGATGATGAGGATGATGATGATGACGATGACAACGACGACGACTGATGATGATGATGATAACCATTTCTTATTTTAGTATCTTATCTTAAGATAATGATGAAAAAAATTAAATACGAAATACAATTTACTGGTATTGATTGTTAATTCCATTGATTGTCTTAAAACGTAAGATACTTAAAATAATGAACTTACCAATATACAATCCCATAACTGGTGTACAATAATGTACTGTAGTTATAGATGAAATAACCTTTGTTATTTCATCTACCATTAGTTAAAGTGTAATTGGTATCTATAAAATAGTGAAGTGATATCTTGTGCAGTGGTTCTAAAAAGTACCTTCAAGGATGGAGACATTCATTTTTCTTTCCTGACATTAATTTCATGTTCTTGGAGCCATCTAAAAAAAGTGAAATGAAGTGGTTGTTAGGAATTCATAGAAGTTAATAGAGAGAGAATACAATTCAGGTAGCTGACAACCATACACAGTGGTGGGATTCAGGGGGAAGGGGGCAACTGCCCCACCAATGTTGGGATAGCTTTTTAAAAACATTTCATTTCACGAATCTTCAAATTTTTTATCATAAACAAATCACTGTTTTCTGTATTTTGAGAAGAAATGTAATAATAATTAAACAAACATTAAGCTGAACTATTATGATATGCTAATAAATTTATGAACTTTATTTCTGTACTATAAAACGCGCAGGATAATGTTCAGTCTTACTGTGAATATCCCATATTAATAAATCATCTTTCAATTATATTGCTTTTAAATATTATTTACTAAGAAAGTTAACAGTTTCGTGCCTACAATCACGAATTATAGCACTTCAATTAACATATATTATGATCACATAAATTCTTTCCATTACCAATTTCCTAGCATTTTTAAATATTTCAAATGCCGAAAGATATATGCTTCTCATGAAACAACATTTCGTGGGTCCATGGGGCAATGAAAATCATGAGTTGTCTTCAGCATTCCTTGTAATTTATGGAAGCATAGTCAGCAAACTGCAAACTTTAGACCTTGTCCATGTAGAAAAATTAATTTCTTTAACGGATCTTCAAAAAAGAAATTTGTCCACATTACGAAAAGTAAGGATTTGAAAAAGGCACCAACTGATTAAGTTTTCTGTGATCTAGTAGTTCTAGCTTAAAAATACAGTGTTTTTAGAGACCAAAAACTACGTGTTTACAATTTTTGAGAAAGTAAGAAAGTGAAAATATATGAAAGATTTTATGTAAAAAGGTTTATTATATTATATATTGTATGTTTTTCCATTATAATGTAAGATATAATGTAACTAATGCATAATATTTGTTTGATACCAAGTGTATTCTGAGAAAAAATTGAACCTGTTATCTCAACGAATATTTTCTGTTATACTCAAAGTTATTATAATTTACTTTTCTGATATAAACGGAATTTATTGTTTTAATCATAATGTCAGTTCCATTATTACAGCAAAAAAGTTTCATTATTTTGACAATGGATCAATTTTCATTACAAATTTATAATAAATAATAAATACTAAAATAAATGCACAGAACTGTGGCAGCCATTTTTAAAGTGTATTTAAATTCAATGTGGTTTAAAGACAGGGAAATCATAATATGTGTTTCTATTTTTTTTAAACTAAAGCTCAACAATTGAAACTAGTTATGCTATGGAATGGCACAAGATTTTTTTGTCCTAGTTAGTTTTCTAATTTCTTTGGTCTGGGTGAGTTTTTCAGTGTTACCCTATTCTCTTGCCAGCTGCCATCTTTCGCCACTCAAAGTTAATATTTTTCAAAACTTTCTAAATTTTCTTAGTGGTAGAACCGAAATATTACTTTAAGAATATTAAAGAAGAAAAAACCAAATGTCAATTTTCTTAAAAATTTTACTGCAAATGAGAAATTTGAAGGTTTTTTTCACACAATCTATTAAGTTTTTGAAAAATTTCATTTGAAGTCATTTAGAACACTTTCACTTACAAATGCAAAAATGTATACAAATTGATGGAAATTGATGGTACATATTAACGGAATGAGAGATATGTTTAAAAAATTTCATGTATTTAGTTTTTGAAAAAACAAAAGAATACACTTAAAATAAAATTAACTTTATGTCATAATAAACAGTGTAATTAGAACTATCCAAAAGAAAAGTTTGAAGAAAAAATTAGGAGCCATTTTTGAGAAAATGGCATTTGACTGTCTTTTTGAGCTCATTTTCACAGAAAAGTTTTGAGTTTTCGAAAAACTTTATCTGACATCACTTGAAGCACATTTACTTGTAAATGCAATGAAGTGAACAAATTGCCGCTAATGTAAATATTATTGACGTGAGAGACTTTATGGTCTTGTCCCATTCTCTTGTCAGTTGCCATTGCCGCCCAAAGTACATTTTTTGAAATTTTCTCAATTTTTCGGTTTCCTAATAGTAGAACTGAAATATTAATTTAAGAATATTAAATATGAGTAAAACCTTGTCATAAATGGCAATTTTCATTGAAAAGTTTGGGGCCATTTTTAAGAAAATGGCATTTAAGCATTACTGTAGATGCAAAATTTAAAGCTCTTGTTCACAGAGAATTTTGAGTTCTTGAAAAACTTTCTTTAAAGACATGTGGGGCACTTTAACTCACAAACGCAATAGTGTTTACAAATGGCTGGAAATGTGCATATTAACGGTGTGAGAGATATTAAAAAAATATTTGTTAAGTTTTGAAAAACAAATAATTCCCCAAAATGAAATTTATGTCATTTTAAACAGTGCAATTAGCACTACTCATTCGAAAAGTTTGAAGAACAAATTTGGAGCCAATTTTTTCAAAAATCCGGAATTTTGAGCTAATTTTAACAGAAAACTGTTGAGCTTTCGAGAAACATTATATGACATCATTTAAAGCACATGCACTTATAAATACAATAATTTGTTCATAAACAGTGAACAAACTGCCGGCAATGTAAATATTAAGGACATGAAACACATGTCAAAAAATTAGTTTTGTAATTTTTGAAAAAACAAAAGGATAGAACAGTATGATGTTTATGTCATCTTATAGAGTGTATTTAGTACTATTCCTACCAAAACTTTAAAGAAAAAATTTGGAGTCTTTTTGAGAAAAAACAGTTTGTTGAAAATTGCAAATATTTCACGCGAATATTGCGCAAAAACGACTACAATTTTCAAAAAACATGAACATGCCTTTATGAAAGAACTAATTATGGGCGACAAATTTCATTTGAAGGAAAAATCTCTATTTTCAATTCTGAAGTGGTAAGAAGATGCCGAAAAAATTCAAAATTACGAAATTTTTTAGAATTCAGTGTTAAAGTGAAAGTCAGAGTACATGAACATCAGACCTATATGACCTTTATAAATGTATTTTACTTATTTTTACAAGAAATTTTTGAAGAAAACATTTGGAGCCATATTTTAAGAAAATTTAGAAAATGTCTGGTGGGCTCCGTGTAAAGTACCCACAAATTTTGAAGAAAGTTTTTCTAATTTGCAACGCCTGAAGTCAAGCCAGCTCGACTTGGGATTATACATTTTGGAAAATAATCCTGCTATGGTTTAGGTGCTAGTGGTGTCCACAGAGGGGCAGACGGACAGACTGACTTAAAATAACAACACTTTTTCGGCATCAGGGGACCTCAAAATGTGTATTTTTGTTGAAATCTCGAAAGTGATTTTCCGCAACATTACATCATTTTCTCTATACTGTGTATATTACTCAGTAAATACGTACGTATACAAGAAAGTAAAAAACGTTTCTGGCTGTAGAGGGGTGTGGATGTTGGGACGGGGGCCAAGATACCTTTTTTTATCTTAATTTATAATATAACTACTCAATGTCATTTGCTTTAGGGGAACTTTTTACTATGGTATGTGAGGGACCATTTGCCCCAATAATAGATCAAAAATCCCGCCTCTGACCATACAAACCATTTCATGAATAACATGGAAACACTTTCACAATAAAATCTCGTACTCTACTCAAGGTTTGGGAAAATACAAAGATCTTTCAGATGGAATGAATGTTACAACTACAAAAAGAATTTATTAGACCCATAGCACAAATTGGGCCACAAGTCTCACGAAAAAGATATTTTCAATTTTTTTAAATTCTTGCCTTTCCATGTTTATTCATGCCGAGAATCATAATGTTATAAATTGAAACGCAACATGCCCCTCATCTATTCCCCACCATATCACTAAAAATTTACAATACAATCTTAAGTAATAATACTCTGTGAGAAAATCCCTTCACAAGAAGAAATTACTAAAAAATATCTGAGAATAATGATTTAATATTAAGGTTTTCAAATTAAATTCAATGAATGTTGCACATATCACAGCATTTTGAATTGAGGTACAGCAAATGACTGTTAATAATATTAATTCTGCAATAAATGTGAAATTTATAAATGTTACATATGTGATATGTATTAATATATTTAGGAAATTAAGAATGTATGTGAGCTGACCCGGATGGTTGAGGTGGCTAAGAGCGAGTACCAACTCACTTTGGTCCAAAGGGTCGCGGGTTCCAGTCCCGCCTTGGGCATGGTTGTTTGTCCCTTGACTTTGTATGTTTTGTCACAGAGGGCCTTGCATTCTGCAGACCCCAGATCACAAGAGCTCGCAAGTGTGTTGGTCTAGTGTATGGTCGAATATGCGTCCCATCAGGATGTAAAGGATAACTTGCTGTTGGCTGGATAAAAGTCCTAGAAAAAAAAAATGTATGTAAACTGTGTAGGTATACTGTTTGTAAGCATATTATATGTGATATTGAGAATTGTAAGTATTAAATTTGTAATTATTTTAGAAAATAATATGTATAAATTTAATATTATTAATATTGAATAAAGAATTGAGTTGAATTAATATACTACATTTTTTCAATTTGTAGGTCATTCTTGATAAAGATTAAAATTTAAATATTTTATTTGACAATGAAAATTTCTTCTTTAGTTCATCTTCAAGTACATTGTTTGATGTTGAGAATGTATTACAAGCAGCAGACAAGTTGAATTTATGTAGTGGAGGGGCTGCTCTACATATTATAAAAGGAAAAAGGTGTCTTGTGCGGAAGTTCATGGGAATGGGTCTGTAGTCACATACTTGGTTTTGAATTCTTGTGTTTTTGCAAAGAGGAATTTCCTAGCTGGATCCATATATAAATTACTCTGTTGGTGAATAATTTATTTTTCGGATTCAGACCAGATCTTGAGTTTGTTAATTTTATGGTATGATTCTAAAGATGTGTAGTGTTTGATCTCAACGTAGTTTGTATATGTAACATAGAACCCATGCATCATTTTGGTTCGTATAATTTATTAATTGCAAAATGTGTACATAAGCATTAGTAACAAGGCAAAATTCACTTCATAAGATAATCTGTAAACAAAATGTAAAAAATTATTTCTACAAGAAATTTTTTAACGACACTGAAATTTTTTCAATTCAAATTTCCATAAATGTAATCCCTATTATTGTTTTTATGTACATATAACTTCAAATCTTCTTTTTAAGAGGATATCCTCATTCTTTGAAACTTAAAATACATAGTTGCTAATAAGCATGGCTCTCACTACAATTTCACACAACACATTTCAAAAAAATTAATACTGCTGTCATACTTTATAATACGTCTTAAAAGGATTCCAATACATGTACTGTAGCGTCTCCCCAATTTTGTGTGCCCAGTGACCAATATCCTTTTCTTGCGGCAAAAACATTTATTTATTTATTTATTTATTTTGCGTCAAAAAAAAACTGTTAAACCTGTGTATGACATGCTATGGGGAAAAGTGAATTGTGTGCACATTTTCAAAATTCTGTGATCCCTACACTAAGTCATATACTACTTAAATTTTGAAAGAAAAAAAAAAAAGGAAAAACACTCCCATATAATAAAATCTATTTTCAAGGATAAATAAGCAATAAATTTTGGCTCTTATCATGTTGTGCTTCGGAATAATACTTCCTGCCACGACAACATGGAAACGATAATTTGAATAATTGTATTTCCCACTGAATTCTAGAAGACATGCACAGAAAATGAAGTTACATTTATGTCCAGAAGCAAAACAAGGAGCCATCTCAGCATTTGCTCAATGGATCAGGGAAACTGGACGGAAAACCTGATCGAGATGGGGGTCATTGACCCGGAAGCTGTAGTACAATAGTTGTTACAGGTTGTTTATACTCATTTATACAGTCCAAATGGTAAATAATGCATTATGTATCATTGTTAAAATTAATGTTACTTTTCTTGTGATGCTCAGTATAGTCTCTAATTGTATAGAAACAGTTATGCAGCAGAACGATTTCACTTGGGATTTAAACTTTTCTATTGAATTTAATCGTTTAATGTCATCTGGCAAAGTGTAAAATAATGTACATGTATTGTAAGTGAATTTTTTGTAATGAGCTGTTGATACTGTCACCTGATGAATATGATTTCTATGTAGAGTGTTATAGTAATAGACTTCGGCATTTTCTGAAAATATATTCCCGCCCTTAAGCAAGTCATTTTTGACAAAAACCACTGATTCATAAATAAAAAGACACGGTAATGGTAAAATTCCTAGATTAATGAAGAGAGGCTTACAAGAATCACATGGGTGGGATTTAGTTATTATTCATACAATTCGTTTTTGTAATCTAAAAGTCTGGGAGCTATAAGATGTATTTCCCCAGAATATCATACCATATCTCAGGTGGGAATGAACATTAAGTATACACAACGAGCAGTATGAAGGCTGACTGAATTTGTAAGAATTCTGAACGCATAGCATAATGAACTTAATTTTGTGTTCAATTCATTTAAATGGACGTTCCATTTAAGGTTTGACTGAATTGAGAGACCTAAAAATTTTGTTGCCTTAACATCAGTCAATGGTACACTGTTCATTTTCAATGGAGCACAGAATTGTTTATTTGAAATGGAAAACTGCATTAAAACCGTTTTCTTTTCGTTTACTATTAATTTGTTATTTCAGAACCAATTTGAAACATCTGATATAGTACAATAGTACTATTTACGATTTCTTTATTGCAAAGAATGTTCGTATCATCCGCAAAGAGAACCGTTCTTCCGTTTCGAATTGTCAAGGGCATATCGTTTACGTAAAGTAGGAACAGAATAGGGCCTAAAATCGATCCTTGAGGAACTCCACATGCAATGGGCAAAGAGTCGGAAAGGTGCATACGTAATGTTCCATCATTCCAGTAAGGTATTTCAACTCTCTGAGTTCGTTGTTTAAGGTACGAACATAACCAATTTAGAGCAATACCACGGATTCCATATGAAGGTAATTTGGAAAGTAAAATGTCATGATCAATGACGTCAAAAGCTTTTGAGAGACCTAAATATAATCCAATAGGTGCCTCGTTGTGATCCAATGATGAGGCGACATCTTTAAGAAAAGAAAATATAGCTGTTTCCGTTGATTTTGATTTTCTAAATCCATGTTGGCAATCTGAAAGCACGTTGTGTTTACTGAGAAAGGTTTCCATTCGTACGTAAAAAAGTCTCTCTAATATTTTTGAAAAAAACTGACAGAAGAGAAATGAGCCGATAATTTTGAATTTCATTTTTGTTGCCTTTTTTGAAGAGCGGCTTAATTTTAGCTGTTTTGAAAACATCTGGAAACGTTCCAATGCATAAAGATCAGAACATCATAAACATCAGAAAATACTAAATTTGCAAGACATCATCATAAGTGCCCAACCCACGGCTGACTCCAGCTGACTCACCTGTGCTCAAACCGATCATGTACATTGTACAGACAAGCAAGGAACTAGCCTCAAACTTGTTTCAGACAATTTGCCCAAAAGGTGGCTAATTGACACACCTTCCACGGTGGTTTGACCTACTTTGTAGCCAAATCGGTAACACAATATTATTGAAATTTTTAGCTTTGACAGTAGAGTTCATAATAACACACTATTCTGAACTCTACTGATTTTGATTTTTCACAATTCAATGTGAGTTAGCAGAGAGAATAATGAGACAGTCTTATCTGTAAATGAAATTTCACATTTCAGTGCTTAGATTTATCACATTTATTACTGAATACTTAGTTGGGATTTCTCTAATTTTCATTATTCTTACATATGTAATCTTTAATTCTTATATAGTTAATGTTTCTAAGTTTTATTCTTTTTAATGTTCTTTCTTTGCCAGTTGCTTGTACTAATTTATTATTTAATTAAAATATTCTTTCTTAATTTTATTATATGGTGAAGCAAATCACCCACAATGTGGGTCAAACCTCCCTCACATCAGGAGTTTGACATATCTTCATGTTTTATACAATACAGTGTATGCCAGATTATTCCCCTTGGCATGATATCCTCACTGTTAAGAAAGGCAAACAAGAAAATTGCAACAACTAGGGAAATCAGCCTTTTAAATACAGACTACAAAATATATGCTGAAATTATAACACAATGGATAAAAGTCATTAACAAAGCTATCCTGGGAGAAGAACAATGTAGCTTTAGGAGAGGGTGATAATGTGCATAATGAAACCACTGAAACAGAAAAGAAGGGAATACAATCTCTCTACCTGCATTTGTTTGTAGATTTTACAAAAGCTTTTGACTTAGTGTTCTGAAAAAAACTACAGGAATTTCTTAAGAAACAGGGAATCCCAAACTAGTACCTGATAGAAGTTATGAAAAGCAAGTGTAGTATTAATAAAATGACTTGGGAATAAGAATTAGCAGAAAACAAGCAGTAATAAATAAGAGTAAAACAAGGTTGTTCATTGCCTTCTGCTCTTTCAGTTTTTTTAGACAATACCAAAAATCAACGGCAGTGATCTTTATGAAAAAAAAGCATTACAGTTTGGTGAACAATTTTATTTGATAACGATAAGGTTATTTTGGAAGACCTGGAGGATATATTTGAAAATTTATTACAGGATTATGAGTTAAGGATCACAGTTAAGCATTAACTCAAAAATATAAAGTAATGTTTTTTATCGGCAAGTATCATATGATGTGCAAAATAGTTGTAGCAAAAACCTTACTAGAACAAGTGTTATAATTTAACTACTTTGAACAGAGCATCTCTTATTGCAATAAGAATGACATCCAGAAAAAAAAAAAAAAATTCAGGCAATATGTGGAATAATCTAAAGAAATCTTAAGAAGGAAACACACACAAATGAAATGTTACAAGGTTACAGTAGGTTCTTACAAAGGTACAGTTCCTGTACTTTAGTATGGTTGCAAAAATTAGAGATTGAGCTGCTCACATAAAAGAAAGACCGAGGCTGATGAAACGAAATTTCTAAGATCTTCTGCAAGATATATGATTCTAGATCACCAAGAAGCAAAGTCATCAGAAACAAATAGAAAACTGTCAATCTTAATACGAGAATTCAAGAGCGAAAAGAGAAACAGTTCCATCATATTGATGACCAGTGAGAGACTACCAAACAAGCTCCTCAAATGTGCAGCCAAAGAAATTCAAGATCAAAGTAGACCCAGAAGAAGATGGAAAGATGATCTTCTTGGCATGGATCTTCTGGGTGATGCATCAGGCTATTCAGTCTACATCTTGATGATGATGATGACGACAATGATAATGAAAGATTATACTAGCTACAAAAGGTTAAATATTTTATATATGTTTAAAGATAGATCACATAATCCATTTTTACATATTAAAAAAAAAAATTATCATAAGAAACAGAGAGAAAAATGTTGAACTAGAAATTTGATCAAACCTCCTGAGTTTCTCCTGTACATAATATATCCATATGTAGAAGCAGTTTCTAATTAGCATATAGCTTCATCTGAGATGCTTATGAAATGAAATTAGATTTAAATAAAATATAGTATATAATCTTCACAGTAGTTCTTCACAATAGTGAAGAAAGTACTGTATGTCAATCTTTATCAATTATAAAGAAATTTGTTGGTGGGACATTTCCTCACCACAGTTGCAATTAGATTGATTGCATGCTGTAGTCCCAAAGGTGCGTTACTCCTTTGTTTTAAGTGGCGAGTTCCCCAAGAGGCCTATTTCCACTTTTTAAATCATGATTTGAATTTTGGAATGATATAAATACTTATATGAATTCTGTCCAATTCTTCATTTTTACAACAGTCATTAAAGGTAAAATAAATATTAACATATAAAAAATAAAGCATATTGTAGTTGTTATTATTATTATTACTAACAATACCTTGACCGCCACGTGCATCATATATGATCCACACTTGCAATGAATTAGTCAGCCATGTGAATCAAAGGTGTTTTGCACCCAATATTATTATCCAGGCCGCGTGGCTCAGAGATGCTTCACGCTATAATGCTATGCATATGGAGAAATATACTCTAAGGTCTTCTGAACAGATTAGTGTTCTTGGCCTACATGAATATATGAAATATTACCTTCAAAGGGTTTTTTTTATTTAAAAATGCAGACAAACACAGCATTAAAGTCCAGAATAAATGATATATTTCTTTTAATAATATTCTTAATTAGATCAATTATTTCATCTATATCTATATCTATATATCTATATCTATATCTATATCTATATATCTATATCTATATATCTATATCTATATCTATATCTATATCTATATATCTATATATATATATATATATATATATATATATATATATATATATATATATATATATATATATATATATATATATATAGCTATTAAATAAATGCTTATATATTATAAAATATATATTATACCAACCTCGTAAAAAAATTATATTTTATTATATAAAATATGGTATATATATATATATATTTATTTATTCATTCAACATGCGGCTTGAAATAAAGTTATTCACTTCTCGAGCTGCTTGGTGAAACATTGATTCAAGTTTTAAAATGGCCGTGACATCTGTGAAAATTAGTTACATTTTCCAAATATATAATATAAATAATAATATAAATATAATATAAATGTAAATATAATATAGATATATAGAAAATAAATTTGATAACATTACGGTGGAAAACATGTTAAATATACCAATTTACACAATGTTTCAGGCATGTGTTGTGCCAATCATCATGTATCCATATGGGCACAACAGACACCTGCAACTTTGTGTAAATTACCATTTTTAATAGGCTTTATTTTTGATGTGTTAATATTTATTTGACCTTTAAAAACTTGTAAAAATAAGAATAGAAGAGAACTTTTACTCATAAAAGTTGAAATGTGACAGTATGAATAATATACAATTAAATGATATAAATAGTATAACATTTTATATTCTGAGATAAAGTAACAATGTGTACTGAGTCAATAGCAACACAAAATAAATTATAGAAAATTAATCATTGTACATTCACATATTCTGTAGAATATAAAGTACCCCTTGTTAGTACATACTCATTTAACACAAATCTCACCATAACATGAACAATATTTGTATTCCAACAAAGAAAGTGGTTCTAAAAATTTTTCTAGGTAATCATTTCCAAAGGTCCCTTACATATAAAAAATAAAGATGGCATGCATGACAAAATATTAATTATTTGCAAGTATTTTAATGAAATATTTTTGAACAGTTCCCTTTGAACACCGACTAGTTGGATATAGATCCTGAAAACTGGGATTCTAATGATAATTATATTGCTTCTAAAAAAGTTATAAAGTTATCCAAGTTGAAAATGACATAGAAAGAACTATTAAGTTATTCAAAGAATATAAGTTTACTAACTCTTGATGAAGAGCAACAACAGTATCAATAACAATACATAATTTTGAAGAATATCGAAGAGATTTTCCAACAGCCAATAAGAAGGGGCCTAATAAAATCTTTCTGGAACTCTACTTGTAATAAAAATTGAAGAAAAAGAAGGATTCTGTGTCATTTTTTTCATTTAATGTTAATTCAAAATTCACCATAAAAATAATAAAAAAATATTAGTTGCTCAGATATTACTATAACAAACATGACCTTAAAGTGAGTGTTACAGTACAAAAAATTTACATGAAAACGTAATTATTTATAAAAAATTAATTTTGTCAAATATGGCTGAAAGAAGCTACTTTTGCTTTAATTGATGAAAATTAATATAAATGTCTAAAATGATAACCAATTGGTTATCATTTAGATACCATTTCTAAAAAATTTAAGGCAAATATTAAACAAGCAAAATTATAATTTGAGATAATAAGTTTTCTATTTATTAAAATTGGTTAAAAATGAATTTTTTGACAAATAAATCATTAGAGGCACATTACTTCACTATCATCAAGGCCTATGATGCATGCCTAACTTATTTTTTTATATCCATGGAACCTTTGAAAATGATTACCGAGGAAAATTTTTTTTGCAGCCACCTCACATTTATATATATTTATATAAATTATTTACAGCATTTATATATATTATATAAATTTTTATATATTTACATATTATACATTTATATATATTTATATAAATTATTTCTCATTACCATGTTCCTTTGCTGGAAACCAAACATTCAGTTTGTGCTAACAACGGTTTACTGTATATTCTACAGAATATGTAAAAATATTTATTGTGTGTGTGTGTGTGTTAACAGCAGAGTATCCCAAGTGAAACTTTGTATCTATAGTTTCATGTGTGCATAATTCAGAATATTTTTGGTTTCAAACATGCACTTACCTTATAAATATCTTATTTATGCTTATAAATAAGATTAAATAAGATAGTCAAATGTTCGATAAAAGATCAGCATTCATAGAAAAGAAGTAATAAAAATATATACCTATTATTAATAATGAATAAACAAACAAATTAAATACTGCATAATTTTATTGCCACAATATTCATGTCTAAAAACGTTCAATTTTCTCAAGTTATACCATGTTAGGAAATCTCTATTGGCAGATATTTTAAATAAAGTTGAATACATAGCATTCCTTCCTGCACTTTAGATTTTGGAGAATGACAATATAAATTAATTCTTGTAAGAAATCAATTGTGCTTCAACACAAATTTATCCTTAAAAGCTGGAAAAGCTATTGAACAACATAATCTTCTTTGTCACTCTTGTACAAACACTTGAAGGAGCCTTGTATTTCAGCATATAGTGAAGAATTGTATGAGAGAAAAGAAGTGAATTTGGTAAAGACAATGCAAAAAATATTACAACAAGAAATGGTATTTCAAATCTCATTTGATAATTATGAAAACCAGAAAGCATACATATTAACTAGATAAACTTGTTGAAAAAATTATAATCTAAATGTATCCTTGTACCTCAATTGAGTGATGTAATCAAGCAGACTTTTCAGAGGAAGAGGAAGAGTCAGGATCTTCCAAGTTGATGGGCAGACATTCTCTTGGTTCATGTGCAGATGAGTTAGTAGATGAATTTCCAACATTGAGATATTCTTGATCTGTTTTCTGTAACTGGCAAGACAATTTTTTTGTGGGTGTCAAAGAGAAAGGTTTGTTACAATTCATGCATAAATTTCTTGGTTTCTGGCAAGACACACTTACTTCACCCATGGAAGGGTTAATAGATGACCCTGCCAAATTAATAGAAATTGATTCTGGCTTCAGCCTCTGGCAAGGCAAATTTGTTCCATGTGTTGAAGAGTCTTTAGACGACCCTGGCAAATTAATAGAAATTAATTCTGGCATCTGTCGTTGGCAAGACAAGTTTGTTTCAGGTGTTGCAGAGACATTAGATAACCCTCCCAAATTAATAGAAAGTGATAATGGCTTTGTTTCAGGTGTCAAAGAGATATTAGATGATTCTCCCAAATTAATAGAAAGTGATAATGGCTTATTCCTCGGACAAGACAATTTCTTTTCAGGTGTCAAAGAGACACTAGATGAACATCCAAAATTAATAGAAAGTGATAATGGCTTATTCCTCTGGCAAGACAAATTCGTTGCATGTCTCGAAGAGTCATTTGAAAATTCGGCAAAATTAATGCATTGATTTCCTTGTTCCTGGCAATGGCACGGCACATTTTGTTCATGTCTAGAAGAGTCAAATGGTAAAATGGCCAAATTTTTTTTGGCATTGGGAAGTGAAGCATTTTTCAGGAGTTGAAGAGTCGGTAGATATCTTATCCAAATTAACACAAGGGGGCTCAGTCTTCTCCACCTTGCAAGACAAGTTTGTTTCATGTGGTGAAGACTCAGTAGATAACAAATTAGTAGAAATGGACTTGGGCTTTTGTTTACAAAAGTTTGTTTCATGTGTTGAAGACTCGGTAGATAACTCATCAAAAGGAGTATGAGAGGACTCAGTCCTCTCTGCCTTGGAAGACAAGTTTTTTCATGTGTTGAACACTCAGTTGATAACTCATCAAAAGGAGTACACAAGGTCTCAGTCTTCTTTTCCTTGCAAGACAATTTTGTTACATGTGTCGAAGACTCAGTAGATAACTCTTCAAAAGGAGTACAAGAGGACTCGTCTTCTCCGCCTTGGAAGACAAGTTTGTTTCATGTGTTGAGACTCAGTAGATAACTCATCCAAATTAATACAAGGAGGTTCAGACTTAGTACAAGAGGACTCGCTCTTCTCCGCCTTGGAAGACAAGTTTGTTTCATGTGTTGACGACTCAGTAGATAACTCATCCAAATTAATACAAGGAGGTTCAGACTCTTCTGCCTTGGAAGATATGTTTGCTTCAGATTTGGCAGACTCGGTAGATAACTCATCAAAAGGAGTACAAGAGGACTCAGCCTTCTCCGCCTTGGAAGACAAGTTTGTTTCATGTGTTGAAGACTCAGTAGATAACTCATCCAAATTAAGCTCCGCCGTGCAAGAAATGTTTGTTTCATGTGTCGAAGACTCAGTAGATAACTCATCCAAATTAATACAAGGAGACTCAGGCTTCTGCCTCTGGCATGACAAGTTTGTGTCATGCATCGAAGTGTCAATAGAAGAATTTAAGTTATCCGTATATTCTGGTTGTGGTGTATGCCAATGGTAAATCTCTGTTGGAGGAGGTGAACTGCTAAATGAATCAAATAATTTTGCTTGCTCAATTACTATTTCATCTTCAAGTGATTCTGTCTGAGACCCATGAATGTCAGAGATATGCAATTGTGACCACCAGTTTTGCAATTCAGCCTGAGACTCAGGAAAGTCTTCAGAAAAACTGGAGGTGGATGGTTGTGGTTCTTGGAATGTATTATATATAGAATCTGCTAAATGAATACTGTTGTTTTGTTGAAAGGTACACGTAGATATCAAGGGCGAATTATCTAAATCAAATAGACTTGAATCTGGTCCATTCCACCAGTTTTGAAATTCAGCATTAGTCTCGGGAAAGTGATCGGAAAAACTGGAGGTAGATGGCTGTGGTTCTTGGAACGTATTACATACAGAATCTGCTAAATGAATACTATTGTTTTCTTGAGGGGGAAAGGTAGGGATCAAGCATGAATTATCTAAATCATCTAGATTTAAGACCGGTTTAATATACGTTTCTGTAATAAAATTGAATGTTGATGGTTGTGAATTCTGTCTACTTGTTCGGAACAGATTATGAACATTAGCCTGCAATTGACTGAAACTATCAAAAGGATGGTAAGACGTTGATGGTCGTAGATCTGCGTACATACCAGTTTCCTGTAATTGCCGCCGATTCCCTGTACTCGCATTTGCTTTCTTCCTTTTCTTGCTTCGGGGGGCCCGTTTTCGTGGTTCCTTTGTCGGCCGATATTTCACAAGCCTTGATTCAGACACCCACTCGTCTGGACAGACACGTGATTTAAATTGTATAAAATACTTTCTTGATTTTTTTTTTATCTCCACCTGCTTACACGTGCCTTCAAAAAACCATTTAGACTTCTGTGCGGCCGCGCTTAACCCCCTTCCCTTTGCACTCTTCAAAGCACCTCTGGCAGACGCGGGACCCTTGCCAGTTACGGGATTTCTGAAGCAAAGGACTGTCTCGCCTACTTTAAATTTTGGTGGCATTTTCTCAAGTACCTCTATCGTTTTCAGCTTATGATTCAAACATGTACAGCAGAATTAATATTTACCTCTGATATGATCTCGTCATAACTAATGGAAATGTTAATTTTCGAATATATATTCAACAGATATGAATTCTTGCCAACAATACAGTATTCGTTCCAGCAGTTTTGTGATGTGTTTTGTTCGTGGTAAAAAATGAACGTCAAGAATCGATATCAAAGAGTATTGTATTATCGATAGTTCTGAATTTCATTCTTACGAAATTAAATTCTTTGAAAATACTTACGAGTACACACACTGCACAGGTCGACTGTGATAGTCCTATATGTTGTATACGAGATATAAATATTAAATAATTAACGTATATATTGCAAACACAATTTTATATAATTGACATTTTCCTCTCATACCTGAGAAATTATTTTATTGGTTCAATATTAATTAAATGTAAATACAATTGAATGAAATAAGTAATAGTAAATGTTGTTCCATCAACTCTGTCATTAATCCTGGGATGCATACAGTATGTACCATTTTTGTTCGTACACTTGATATCTATATCAATAAATATTGATTTTCATTCTTCGGTATTGATGCACTTTAAAAACAATTTTAGGCTAAATTCCTAAATATATAACAAAGACATTGCATGTCCTAAAATGCTATTATTTTCGTAGTATCAGGCATGGAAAATGTAGAAGTAAAAAGGTCGCTGAATTGATGCACCATTTCTGTTAGTACGATTGAGTTACACTATACAAACCTTAGTATAAACGGAGAATTTTCAAACGAACTTCGAGTTAGTAACGGTCTGTGCAAAACTGACACCAATTGGCCTTGAGTATTTCACGCTAGTTTCTTCTCCTAGAATATGGGCAAGCAGAAAGAACTCGGTACTTGTTTGAAAGAAGTAGTCGTTAATCTAATACTCAAAGGTAATTCATTAAGAAATGAATAGGCCAAGGACAAATGGTAAATAAACGCATTCAACGGTGCAATATGTTTTTAACAAATTTAAATATAACTATTCCATAAAGAATTTGCTTCGAAGAAGCAAGAGGAAAGTTTGGGCGCGAGGAAGAGCGCCTTGCTGTAAAGGAAATCAAGGCAAAGCCAAAATTGCTCATTTTGATGAAAATTATCTCAGATAAAGAAGCGAGTCTCTCCACCGGATATTCTACGGACATGGGAGAATTTTCAGGCAGAGGCCGTTTGTAAGTAATAATAGTTATGCTCAAAGACTAGAATTTGCAAAAGAGTATGTTAATAAAGATCAGGAATTCTGTTCATTATTCTGACGAAACAAAAATTAATCGTTTCGGTTATGATGGTGTCCTTAAAGTATGGAGAAAGGCCAATGCAGATAATAACGTGGCTAATACACTGCCTACAGTAAAACAAGGAGGCGGATCAATCATGGTTTGGGTCGGTATATCATCGAACGGTGTAGGAAACTTACATTTTATCGCTGGCATAATAGACCAGTTTAAAATCATATTGTGCAAAGAAATATCAAAGTGTACATAAATTAAAAATGGCATCTGTTTGTATCTTTCAGAAAGATAACGACAGTCAACATACGGTAACACAAGGAGTTGCTGTTTTGGAACGTACCCAAACAGTTGCATCCAATGGAAAATATGTGAGCCTCATTGAAAGTCAGAACAAGAAAATACAATATTTCGTCGAAAAAAGACGTAAATTCTTTTGGAAGAGTAGTAAAAAATTAGGCCGGAATTTGCTATACCCTTGTTAATTCAATGCAGTGAAGATACAAAGCAGTTATCAAGGCTAAGGGATTTCAACTAAATATTAGAACTTCCTATATTAAATTTTTGAACTTTTTTCAATGTATATTACAAGTGTTTTGTTATTTCTGATTCAGATGTGTAAGAACAGAAATGGTTCGAAGAAATTAGACATATTTTTGTTTATTGCAATATATTTTTCTGTTTTCTTGAATTCTCACTTTTTCGTTTAGTGTATATACTCGTGAACATACAACTCGCGCAACTTTTCTTGAACGATGACCTAGATTCCCCCGTCCTTGAGAAATGAACAGCTGAAGGCAAAAGCTCGCAGCGAGCACTGATGACAATATTCCAAGCATTGAAACTTTGTTGGCGCGAAACGGAAGCTAGTCAAAGCTAGTTTCTTTCATAGTCGAGAACTTCTTTTCAGCTTTATCACCATTACATAAAGAAAAGGCTGAGGCAGGTCCAGGTCCTTCAAGGGAGGCACCCAAAACTTTTATCTAATGACACTGCTGTTGCCTACCTAGAGCGATGACCTGGCCGCACGTGTAGCATGTTGACTTTGATTTTCTAGAGGTTAGTATTACTGTAAATACTCTAATTGCCGGCTTTGTAACTAATACCCCCACTCCGCCCCCTTTTCTTCAATCTATCGTTCAAGAAACGTTGCGTGAGTAGTATAGAATTAGTTTTGCTACAGAATGGCACCCTTTTTTTTTTTAATTCATTTATTTATTGTCGCATCAACTACATGGTCATTAGCGACAGGTATAAGGTTACAATTGTTTACATTGTATTACAAGGATACACAGTTTGTTGTATATACAGTTTAGATTCCAGAAAATTCGACGAGGATACAACACAAAATTATACAATAAAAAATATACCACGAAAACAAAAAATGCAATAGAAAATACATAAATGATTACAATAGTAATTACATGATTAATACATGATTACAATAGTAATTACTGAAGGTGCAGTGAAAAGAGTTATCATTCTTTGTTATGTTATTGATTTCTTTTTTTTTATTGCACTTCCCGTAATAGACTTTCCTGGGTAGGAATTCCGGGTTTTTTTGAACAGTTTACAAACTTCAATATTGCATATATTTGAATATTGTTAAGTGCATTGTGCCTAAATACGTATACATAAGTTTACACCCAAACTTGCATATACATTGATTGTTCCTTGTTGTGTACATTATTCCATTTATATTTCGTCAAAAAGTTTGGTATGTTTGCAGAACTCTATAATTTTGTTTTGGTATATAGGGAGTAAGGATTGAATCGAAATTTGTTCCTTTTTTGTTGTGAGAATTGAGGGCATTCGACAATTAGGTGTTGTATGGTGTTTGGGATGCTGCAAATAGAGCAGATGGGAAGAGTATTCTTAGCTAACAGGTGAAGGTGGCTTAGTTTACAGTGGCCTATTCTTATTCTTGATATGCTTGCTCTTTCTACTTATTTGATTGTGTGTGGTTTTGATCTCTCCATATTTCGTCCCATTTTGCAAGAGATATTTTGTTAATATATGTCCTTAAATCGTCAGTTGTGTTGGATATGGTCAATACACTGTTTGAATCTCCAGCTGCCCTATCATTGTCGGGGCATATACTGTTGTCATCTCCAATTGTTTCTTCTGTTTGGATCATTTCTATTGTGATGGATTTCCCTGCTTTGGTGATGTAGTAGAGTTCTTGTATATTAATGCCATTTCTGTTTTGAGATTTCTTTTATATATGTTGTATGGTACCGGGAGATTTTATGTAAATTATAAATCGGCTGCTGTTTATTTGGTTAGCCAGTTTAAATGCTAACATTAGTGAGCACATATCTGCAGTAGTCTTGCTGCAGAAAGAGTGAAGTTGATGTTTAATTTTGGTTTCCTGCGTAGAGATAACTGAATAGGTTTCGTTTTCATTTTTTATTCCGGATCCTTGGGGTACTCCATTTTCTATCTTCTTTTCTTCAGAGAGGCAGCCGTTGATTCTCACTTGTATGGTCCTGTCTTTATGAGACTTTTGATAAACTGAAACATGTTTCCTCCGATTCCAATCTGCTGTAATTTTCTTAGAATTCCGTGTATCCACACCATGTCGTAAGCTTTCTCAATGTCTAAGTTGATGGCTAAAACATGTTGGTTGTTTGAAAATGCTTCTTGTATATGCGTGTGTATGCTTATCAGGTGAGCTCAGGTTGAGTGGTTTGATCTGAAGCCAAATTGGTTATTGGATACAATTTTTTGAAAATCGAGAAACCACCTGAGTCGTGAGTTAATTATTTTTTCAAAATTTTGCACATGTTGCTCGTTAATGCGATAGGTCTGTAATTTTCGCTTTTTGATCTGTCCTTACCAGGTTTGGGTATTGGAACTACTATTGCAGTTCTCCCTACTTTAGGAAATAAGTTCTTAGTCCAGATTAAGTTATATATTTTCAAAAGGGCTTCGTTTCTCTCAGTGGGTAATTGTTTGATGAGTATACTGGGGATTCCATCGGGGCCTGGCGATGAATTTTTGGTAATATCAATAGTTGAAGTGAGTTCCTTTAGGGAGATGGGGTCTTTTGAATGATATTGAGAACCGATGTCTTGATTACTATTAAATGTAATCTCTTCTTTTTCTTCTTCTGCTTTATACTGAAGAAAATCAGCAGTATAATTTTGAGAACTGGAGTTTGTTGTAAATTTGTCAGCCAATATGTTTGCGATGCAGTAAGGTTCTGTAATCATTTTGTTGTCATTCAGTAAGAATGGAATTGAATTGTAGAATTTGCTTCCTTTTATGGCATTAATCTTATTCCAGGAGTCTTTAATGTTGTTTGATGCTGAAATAGATGACACAAGGACTGTCCAAGATTTAGCTTTGCTCTCTTTGATGATCCTTCTTGCCTTAGCTCTCATTTTTTGTATTCAATTTTGGTTTCTAAATTGTTGTGTTTTTTATACTTGTTAAAAGCTCTTTTATATCTTTTTATTGCGTCACTGCATTCATCGTACCACCAGGGAACCGATCTCATCTTATTTGTAGGCCTGGTGTATTTAATGGATTCATATTTGGCTTTTGTTATGACATTTGAGAAGGAGTGAATGATACGGTCGATATCGTCGTTTTCTTCAAATATATCTTGCTGATTTAAAAGCTTGCTAATACATTTTTTGTATTGTTTCCAGTTTGCTTTGTCGTAATTCCATTTGAGAGATCCTGCAAAGCTATTGGAAATACTGTGGGGCAGTCCATGTACAGGAGTATTGAAAGTGATCACTGTCGTGTAGCTGTTCGAGAACACTCCAGTTGCATTTTGGGGCAATTGCAGTGGAACATAAGGTAAGGTCTATTGCACTGAGATGTCCATTGCTCATATTAAAATGAGTGGGTTGTCCGTTGTTCAAGATTATTAGGTCCTCTTCATCAATAATATTTTCCATGAGGCGTCCTCTTGCGTCGGATTTGTTTGATCCCCATATTGTGTTATGGCTGTTGAAGTCGCCAAGTAGGATAAAAGGTTTTGGAAGTTGTTTGATCGGATTTTTAATTTCATTAGCATCCAGAGAGTAGCATCCAGAGAGTGGAAGGTAGATATTACACACACTGATTGTCGCTGGGGCTTGGATTTTAATAGCTACAGCTTCAATCTCTGTTTGTATGTCAATTTGTTCTGCAGGCAGGTATTCTTTTGCAAAAATGGCAACACCACCGCTAGCTATATTGGAGTGGTGACGGTTTTTGTTGTAGCATTTGAAACCTTTTAATTTGCCTTTGCTGTTTGCTTTGAAGTTAGTTTCCTGAATGCAGATTATTTCGGCTTGTGATTTTGGCAGAGTAATTGTAGCCTTTCATATCTTGTGTAGAAACCGTTTGCATTCCATTGTAGAATGTTCATTTTAGTTTTGAGAGGGTTAGGTTCAGATATTTCTGTTGTGGTGGCTACATTTTGTAGTACATTTGCTTTATATTGTTGGTAAGTCTTTAAGATATTCTTGCAGACAGATATTGGCCAAGTCAAACTTGTTGTATAATGGTTGTGGATACTCAGGTCAACAATGGTATCCAGTGGTATTCCTTGGAAGTGTCTTCGTTTCTTTGCTTGAATTTTATTTAATAATGGCAGGTTGGTGTTTATCATGAGGCTTCTATTAAAAAAAGAATTTAATGTCAGATTGTTTCCATACTAGATTCTGAGTCGGATGTGTCTGATTCTGGTATGTGTTTTAACAGTTTTTTCTTTAGTCTGGTGACTCTGCCTTTGATAACTCTGTCATTTAGTACAGAGTGGATATCGTTGAGCATTTTTATGACGCTGGGATATCAGTGGAATAATCTTTGACTTGTAAGAGGGTCAGCAGAGCCCATAGCATTTTCAAGTAGTAAATGAAGTTGTTCTTCTGACAGTGGAAAAGAGTTTTTGTTCTTTTCGAATAGAGCTTTAGTTGGGCTGAGCATGTCTTCAAGAGTAGTACTAGGGCTGCTGTCTTGGTCCGTTTCATCTTGTTTTGCAGAATTCTTTTTCTGTTTCTTTTTGTCTTTTTCTGAAGATGACGCACCGCTTGCCTCAGCGATCGAGTCCTCGGTTGCCCGGCGATTTGTTCATCCGGCGCGTTCGTCGCTCGGCCTAACCGGCCGATACACCAGTGTCCCTAGAGCAGTCAACTGTGCAACATGAAATTTTCTTTGAAGCAGAGAATATTTCTTTATGGCACCTTCGTTTGAGTTAAGTCTGCCAGTAAGTGCCGCAAGCGTTTTATGAACAAATTTCCGAGCGTGAATATTCCACATCGGTCAACAATTTTGAAGATTGTTAAAAAACTTCGCACCCAGGGAATTTTAATAGACAAACGAAAGTGTCGAAAGCGCCATGTCCTGACAGAAGAGAAGGTGAGAGAAATTTCTGCCAGGTTACAACAATCCCCAAGAAAATCTTTGAGGCGTCTTGGACAACAGGCACGTGTATCCACGAGCTCAGCCAGAACAGCTACTGAGCTTTTAAAGCTTCGGCCATACAAGACCACTGTTGTTCATGCGTTGCAGCCTCGTGACCCAGAATCCCGAGTACGTTTTGCGGAATATTTTTTGCAGAGCGTATATGACGGTGATCTTGATCCTGCTTTGACTTTTTTTCTGATGAAGCGTGGTTTCATCTGAGTGGATACGTTAACAGCCAAAACAACCGCTATTGGAGTGCAGAAAACCCTCACCTGTTTCATGAAGAACCACTTCACGACGTAAAGATAGGAGTGTGGTGTGCGTTGAGTTCCACAAGAATTATCGGACCTATTTTTTTCAACACCACCGTTACTGCTGATGTTTACATTCATCAGATATTGACATTATTCTTCGAACAATTGACACCAGAAGAAAGGTTCTATGGTTACTTTCAACAGGATTCGGCAACAGCTTACACTGCTGGTCGATCCATGAACTTCTTAAATAATGTTTATAGTGATGATAGAATAATTAGTCGTGGGTTATGGCCTCCTAGATCACCTGATCTGACTCCTTGTGACTTTTTCCTTTGGGGATACTTGAAAGATCAGGTATATGCAGAAAACCCGCATTCGGAGGAAGAGCTCCGGCGCTCTATTGAAGAGAAAATCGCCGCAATTCCTCGAGATTTACTTCAAAGGGTTAATCATAATTTATTCCGGAGGTGCCAAGAATGCATTCGAGCCGAAGGACACCACTTTCAGCATCTTCTTTAAGGTAAGTTACGCGGTAGCGATAGTTCTCGTATGGCAGCACGGGCGGTGAATCAGCATTTCTCCCGGCGAGTGAGCCCTCGATTGCCCGGTCGACGCGGCCCGATTCTTCGGCGAACGATAAAACCATTCTGTGTATGTGTGTGTGTATATATATATATATATATATATATATATATATATATATATATATACACACACACACACACACACACACACACACATACACACACACAACCACCCACCCACCCACACACGTCTCTATAACATTATTAAAAACAATAATGTAGTGTATAATATAAGAATAAGCCACAACTTAAAATAATTTTAAACATTTATTGTTATTACTGTCTCGCGAAATGAAAGTTAAAGAAACATGTTCAACGGAATGCGGAAGTAAAGGGACAAACGATTATGTTGAAAAGTAAATTTTAATATAGTTACACTTGTTGTAATAATAATAATAATAATAATAATAATAATAATAATACAAAAATGTTATAAACAATTAAAGGGTATGGCCGAATAAGGCGGTGAACAGTGCTCCCAAACCAAATTGATATTGGCGATGCTCACATGGAAGCGAATATAAAATGACGTAGATTCACAAAAAGTCAGCCTCTTTGGGCAATCTGTTGCAGAGATACGAGAAAGATCTCTTCATGTTTAATTTTTCACTCAGCTGCATGTATCACTCACTTTGCATGTATCATGCTGAAAAAACAAATGGAGAGACAGAGAATCATAGTGAAATTTTAAAGTATTTTTGTCTACAAATTTTGACGTCAAATTCATATAGAAAAAAATAAATAAATTTTTGAAATTGATTTTCGCTATGATAACGTTAGAGTACAGTCTCAATTTCCACCCAAAATATATCTTTTAACATTCTATTCCATATATTTTTTTCGGATTTTTAAACAATGTGGACGGTAGTGGAAAAAATTAAAACCAATTTCTTCAGCTTAAACATTTGAAATTCGCCCCTAAATGTGATTGGAAAAAACGTTTTAACCAAATTTAAACATGATATACTAACTTGAAATCTTATAGGTGTTACATCGATTATGTATCACTCTCAATCGGAATATCCTTGGTAGAAAGAGATGTGCCTCGTACGCATCCGACTTCAGTCAATGAGCTTCAGGCACCAGTGTGCGTCAAAATATTAGCGTGAATTTTAAATGCTTAAATTATAACAGTTAGAAGTCATTGAAACAGATAAGCACTTTTTTTAAATATTACATATTTTACTTCAATTACCCTTTCATCATGTTATTTTTGGTCAATCGCCGTTGCAAATTGTCCATTTATGCCACTTAAAAAATGTTTCTCAACACTTTTTGCTCTCCATGAAACATGGCGGCCGACGTCTGATCTCTCTTTTCAAACAGCTTTTCAAACAAAGTGGTCACATGTTTCCTGACAGAAACTGGTGCTGCGCAGAACGAGCAAAAAATCGGTGCACCGGAGGAGTCCACCCAGAGATGGGAATATCCACCTTTGGAATATTGGGAGAGAAACAATATTGTCAACGTGCGAACGGAAATGGCACCCTAGAATGCTGTTCTCACAAAGCTACGATCATTTAAACACACATTTGGCACACGCTCGTTAATTGGCGAAAATTGTTAAACAGGTATTTTTAAATAGAAATGTTGAATAAAACAAGAATTTTGACAAGACTGTTTATAAATAAATGCGTGATCCCAGTTATTAAGAATGTGACAATGATTAATTTATATTAATTTTCAATGATTAATAAATCTTCAACTAAGTAATTTGATTTACATTATTATTATTATTATTATTATTATTATTATTATTATTATTATTATTATTATTATTATTATTATTATTATTATTATTATTATTATTATTAATAATAATAATAATTATTACCATTATCATCATTATTATTATCAATTATCATTATCATTATTATTATCATTATTATCATTATTATTATTATTATTTTATTAAAAACAATAGATAAATCTGCAAACAAAAGGGGTTTGATGATTTTATTTCGTTAATATAAATACTTTCCTCATAAAACATTTATCGTAAAAAACTTGCAAATCATCCTCATAAGCGAGTCCTTTAAATAATTTTAATATAAACTTTTTAAACATTGGTGAAACAAGTTTTCCCAATCACATGTTGGCGCGATTTTCAAATGTTTAAACTGAAAAAAAAAATGTTTTTAATTTTTTTCAGTACCGTTCACATTGTATAAAAATCTGGAAAAAATATATGTTATAGAATGTTATAAGACCCATTTTAGGGGGGGGGAATTAAGACAGTACTTAACGATAACACATTCAAAATCAATTTCAAAAATTTATTTATTTTTTTCTAAATGAATTTTGCGTCAAAATTGGTTGACAAAAATACTTTAAAATTAAACTATGTTTCCCCGTCTCTCCAATATTTTTCAGCCTGATAAACGCAATAGAAGCTGAGAAAAAAATTAACCATGGAAAACACGTTCATCGTTGTAAAATTCCGTACTTTCAGAAACGCTCAACGCCATTTTCTCAAAAACGGCTACGAATTTGTTCTTCAAACTTCTTCAACGGGTAGTGGGAATTGCACTCTTAAAAATGTCATTAAGTTCATTTTGCTGTATTCATTCAATTTAAAAAAAAATACAATTTGTTTCAAACATCTCATGCCTTTAATGGACACATTTCCAGCAATTTGTATACATTATTGCATTTATGAGTAGAAACGCTTCAAATACCTTTCAATAAATGTTTTCGAAAACTCAATAGTTTTCCGTGAGAAAAAGTTTCTGTAATTTCGCATTTATAGTAATGCTTAAACGCCATTTTCGTAAAAAAGGCTCCATAAATTTCAGCGAAAATGTCCAAATAGGACGAGATTTTATTCTATCTTCAAGCAATTTTTAATTTATGTCATTAGGAAGCCGAAAAATTGAGCAAATGTGAAACAATGATGTAAGGGCGGCGGTAAATGGGTTCTGGCAGAAGGATGGGGCACGACCGAAAAGCTAGACCCGACCAAAGGGGTTAGAAAACTAATACGAGAAAGTCTGTGCCATTCTGTAGCACCACTAGTTTATTTTGCTTTTTACTCTGCACTGCCTCATTTCTGAGAGGTCCTGCTTGGAATATTTCTTATATCTTTCTACTTTCATTTTTGTCGTTATGTAGGTATGTTAAGTATTAAGTTATTTAGGTAGGTCCTGAAATTTGATTATATTACATCTCATTAGTATGGCTTTTAAGGCCCTATTAATAGTTATCTAAGTAAACAACAATTTGCTTAATATAATGAGTTGACTTTTATTAAAGTTATCAAGAAATCAGGTGGCTAAGAATAAAAAAGTTTTTATCGGGATTTTTCTTGAGCTTAGGCATGGCCTCGAAGATATTCAGGAAGTTTCCCGGGTTTATACATCCTAGTGTTAATATATTTTGAAAATTTGATTAGAAATTATAATTGGTCGTTGAATCGCGGAGTTTTCAAAAATTTGCAAACGTGCATTTGTGAATCGTTTTGCTACAACTACAATAAGGAAGATAAGAGATTTATTCCCTTAATTAAAAATCTGTTTTTAAAGACATCTTGAAATAAGGTCATGTACAATTTTTCGAAAATATGAGTTCTTTTTTTGTTTTTCCCAAAATATAGGCAATTTTAAAATTTTTAAAATATTTTTTTCTCGAAAACCGCTCTAAATTTTTCTTTTAATTTTCCCCTCATTAGTATCAATGAACGGCAATAACTTTGGTGCTAGTCCCATTTTCATTGAGCTCTCCGTATTTTCGAAAATTGCAAAAAGTTCACTTTTCAAAACTACAATATTAGAGATCCAATTTTTTCCTGAGAGAAATTCTGTTGTAAAAATCGGCTCTTTAAAAAAGGTCACGTACAATTTTTTTTAGAAAACGAATAGATATTGCGTAATTTGTGTCTGAAATTTACGCAATTTCTAAAAAAATTCTAAGAATCCACCTCAATTTTTTATTCAATTTTCTACACGTATGTAACAAAATGTGGTGCTAGTCTGATGTTCGGCGAACTCTCCGTATTTTCGAAAATTGCAAAAAGTAACATTTCAAAAGTACAAGCCCGAGTTCCGAACTCACTGCGTTTCGATAGCATAGATGTAAAAGACACACGGAGGACCTGATTTAGTCTCAGGACGGAAACAATTTTTTTTCTGGTTAAAACATTTTTGTTATTTATGTAGTTTTGTAGTTTATGTATAACAGCGGAGCAGTGTGAAATAATGCGAGAAAGTGTGTGCTGTTTTAGCACAACTAGTTGGAAAATGCAAAAGTTCAAAATGTTTTCCGGCCCTTTCCTACAACTACAATATGAAAAATAGCTTTTTTCCTTAATGAATTCTGTTCTTCAAAGATTCCTTCTTGAAATAAGGTCATGTACATTTTTTTGAAAATATGAGTAAATGTTGCGTAAAATATGGGTATCTTAAACATTTTTTCTCAAGAACCACTCAACTTATTGTCTCCTCGTATGTATCAAATGACGATATAAAAATGGTGCTAGTTAGCTGCAAACTATATTATTTAAAATTATCAATAAGACACAAATAACATTTCTGATAATAAATGGTGATTCATAAAAATGGCTTTATTTCACAATACAACGTTTCGAGTGTAGGCTTCACGCACCATAATGTGTGTTCATAAATTTGGAAATGTTTTAATCTGAAAGTAAATTTGACAAACTTGTTGAAGATATTGAATATCAATTTTAAAATAAGTAACAAAACCAGAGAATTAAAATCATTTAAGTTCAAGTTTAAGTAAAAATATAAATAAAAACTAAAAAATATAAATTAGATGGGAGAGAAATTACCAAAAAGCTTATTAACTTTCAGTTAAGTTCTCTCCCAACTAATTTATATTTTGTGTTTATTACTTAAATATTTCATTTAAACACGAACATCAACTCTGTTTTTTGTTACTTATTTTAAAACTTGTATTCAAAATAATAAAACAATTTGTCATTTTTACTTTCAGATTAATACATGTCCAAAAGCAGAGGCGCGCGCACACAGAAAAAGTTGTCAGATCCAAAGACTTGTTGCAGCACCTCTGACCGGGAGGTCCTAGGTTCGAGTCCTGACGGCGGCAGGATTTTTGACTCTAGTTTTTCAGCTAGGTCGAATTCAGTCGCTGTCTGGAGGAGAATTCTAGCGACCGGCTGCTCTGATCGTAGTTTTCCATGGTTTCTCCGATCAACACCTGGCGAATGCCGGAGCAGTACAAAACGGGCCACGGACCGCGCGCGATCTGTTCTTCCTCTCTCTTGTCCTATCATCTTCCCTCTCGCACTCGCACTCGCACTCGCACTCGCACTCGCACTCGCACTCGCACTCGCACTCGCACTCGCACTCGCACTCGCACTCGCACTCGCACTCGCACTCGCACTCGCACTCGCACTCGCACTCGCACTCGCACTCGCACTCGCACTCGCACACACAGAGACACACACACAGAGACACAGACACAGACACACAGACACACAGACACACACACACACACGCGCGCGCACACGCACGCACGCACACACACACACACACACATACACACACCAACATGCACTACACTACCACGTATTTCGGGAGAGCGGTCAGGAGCTTAGAGCTTGTTCCGGCTGGGGCGGTGCCCCGCTGGTGGGAGAGTCCTGGTTAGGGGTAAACACCAGTAGCCGACGGTAGGTCGGCGCCGGATCTCGCCATCCAGCGGAGGAAGATCACCGCCATCTCCCGCAAAAAAACATGCACTACACTAACGGGACTAATGACCAAAGCAGTTGACGCGCCGAGAAACACGAAAAAAAATCAATCAATCAATCCAGACTTGACACATATTTATATATTTCGAGGCGCTGAATCTAATCTGAAGCTAGAATTGCGCCATCACTCGCCAATTTTTTATAGTAAAACGAATTTTTTTTTTAAAATCGTTAATTTGGAAGTAGTTAAAAAATCATTTAAAATTGCAAAAGTTAAGCATTGAAGATTGAGATTTCTGTTTTAAAGAAAATCTGTTCTAAACAAGTCACACCTTCAAAAGGTCGTGTACATTTTTTTGAAGCTAATAGTGTTCAACAGCACTTACTTTTTTGCATTATTTGTAACTTGTTCACAATATTATACTGCTATATGAACCTCTGTCCGTCTGTGGTCAACGATAGGGCCTAAATTGTTCAGCGACTTTCTCCAAAATTGATTTCCCCGTTCGATATGAACGAACTCGAGGCTTGAAGCGGATGTATTAATTTTAAAGGGTACTTAACATTAAGCTTCAAAAATATTTGAGAAATGTTCTCAAAATAGCTCCAAATGTTTTGATTAAACTTTGTCATCGAATAGCGTAAAGGACGCTTAAGAAAATGGTCAAGTCTCCCTTTCGTAAAAATCTCTGTTATTTGGAAAATTGCAAAAGTTTAATTTTTTGTGCCTTCCTACAACTCCAATATTGAAGAGAGATTTTTTCTTCAATGAAATCCATTCTGTCAGATCTTGAAATAAGGTCGTGTAGAATATTTCGAAAATATAAATAATCTTCGGGTAATTGATGTGTGAAATATAGGCAATTTTTAATTATTTTAAACAATTTGTTTGTCAAACCGCACCAATTTGTTTTTCAAATTTTCTCTTCATATGTATCAAAGGACAGTAAAAAATGGTGCTAGTTCTTTCAGGGATCTCTCCGAATTTTCGAAAACTGCAAAAAGTTCACTTTTCAAAACTACAAAATTGAAGATGGAGATTATTGCCTTAAACAAAATTTGTTCTACAAGATTACCATATTTGCCTGTAAGACGCACCTGTTTTTTCAAGAAGGATTTAATTATTTAATGTTAAATTTTATACTTAATTTTTATTTTTATGAAGGGAATGGAAATTGTTATGGATGAAAAGAAACAATGTTTTTTCTTTATATTCCGCCGGGAGTCTTTGTGATATTTTTCTAGTATGCACGGAGAGACCGTGCCTTTTCATGAATTTTGTACACCATGGCGCAGACACAACTGAATTTTCAACATTCTTTTTTCTTGCAATACTTTAAGCTTCTGTAATGATCAATTTTGTAGAAATACAAATGCCTATTTTTCAATGTACAAAAATTTGATTTTTGTAATGCTATATACTGTTACGTTTCTAGGTGGTGAATTAAAAGTCTCGTATTATTTTAACAAAAACGTTTAATTTGTTTCTTAACAAATCACTGAAAACATTCTTGATTATTTATTTTTTTACACACTCGCACAGTCCTAAGCACTGGCCACAGTTACTGCACTGATCACAGTTCGATGCACTGGTCACAGTTCACGTCACCGACCACAGTACGATGCACTGACCACGGTTCATGTCACTGAGCACACTCACTGCACTGCTATTCACCGCAATGCACACACTTCACAGTTCAGCGTCCACTGCGGACTTAAGACTGACTTGCGGTCGCCGGCTTCCGCGTATTTATACTCGGCGAGTGCCTTTCAGAACTTTCCGGACGCCGCGCACGTTCTGGAATAATCCGCCGGCAGGTGATGCAACCCGCGATCACAGGCAGCTCGGGGTGGCGCCGGCAGATGACGCAATATTCGTTACAACACTAAACATTCAAAGTTACAAAATTTTCCATTCTATGTATAAGACGCATACTGTTTTTGACGAGTTACTGAAGGGAAAAAAGTGCGTCTTATACACTGGCAAATGCGGTAGCTCTTTAAAAAGTTCATAATGTCCTTTTTTCAAAAGAGGAGTAGTTTTGGGCAATTTTTGCTTTAAATTTATGCAGTTTCCAAAAAACATTTTCTAAAAATTCGCTCCAAATTTTTCCTTAAATTTTCTCCATATATTCAACAACGGACACGTAACAAGAAGGTGGAAGTCTTACTTACGTTGACCTCTGAATTTTCGAAAATTGTGGGTTGGAATATATTTGAATGAGGCCATTAGACTTTTAAGCATCGGCTCGAGTCGCTGCGTAAGGGTGGTTGCTTGTTGTACAGGCACGGCGCGCGGCGGGTTGACTGGGAGGACGAGCGCGAAAAAAATTGTGGGTTGAAAATAGTTTTGCAGGTTCGTGTACTAGTATAATGTTTTCAATATTATAGTTGTAGGAAGACTCACAAAAGAATTGAACTTTTGAAATTTTTGGAAATTAGAGATTTCAACGAAAATGGAACAAGCACTATTCTCTAAGCGTCCTTTACGCTATCCCAGGTTAAAGTTTAATCACAAAATTTGGAGCCATTTTTAAGAAAAAATTGAAAATATTGTTGAGTCTTCTTGAAACTACCCCCAAAAACTAAATTATTAGTTTCAAACTGGCAGGACTTTGAGTTCCTTTAAATAAAATTTAGTTAGTGTAGTGCCTCTGGCCGTGAGGTCCTAGTGTTCGAGTCTCGACAATGGCAGGATTTTCGACACTAGCCAAATAGCTAGGTCGAGTTCAGCCGCTATCCGGAAAAAAATCCTTGCGGCCGGCTGCTCTAATCGGTAATTTTTCTTTTTTGTCCCATCAATACCAGGTAAATGCCGGAACAGTATCCGTGGCCCGTTGGCCACGGATCGCAATCATTCCTTCCTCATCCTTGTTCTTTTCTCACCCGTTACTTGTACGCACTTACACTTACTTGCACTACAATACCACACTTGCCGAGAGTCTGGTCGCGAGCTTAGAGATGGTCCTCGCTGAGGCGGTGCCCCATGGGAGATACCTGCTTGTGGAAAAACCCGCAAGCCGACAGGAAGATTAACGTCGGATCTCGCCATCCATCAAGCGAAAATCATCACCACCTCCCGCGCTAAAAACATGCACTATATTTACGAGAGCGGAACCTAGCAGTTGATGCGTCCGGAATCATTAGTCAATCAATCATGATGTATATCACGTGATTATAAAGGGAGAAACCACAGCCAGAAGGAGATGCAGATTGTGCAAAATCACAACAATTTACAAATGTAAAAAAATACAATGTTTATCTCCAGTCAAACTGTTTTCACTCGTCCCATGTCAAGATGAATTGATATACCCTAAGGTCCCAAAGTTGCGTATACGCAACATTTTCTTGCACATTGAGAGTTGGTTAAAAAAATATAAATGTTTTTTATCCTTTCTATTGTAATATTAGAGTAAATACATGATATTATTAATGATTGATAGATTGATTGATTTTTCGTGTTTCCAGGCGCGTCAACTACTTTGGTCATTAGTCCCGTTAGTGTTGTGGGTGTTTTTTATCGGGAGATGGTGGTGATCTTCCCCCGCTGGATGGCGAGATCCGGCGCCGACCTACCATCGGCTTATGGGGTTTACCCCTAACCAGGACTCTCCCACCAGCAGGGTACCGCCCGGGCCGGGACAAGCTCTAAGTTCCCGACCGGTCTCCCGGAATATGTGGTAGTGTAGTGCATGTTGGTGTAAGTGTGTGTGTAACGGGAGAGGATAGGACAAGGAAGAGGAAGGAAAGATCGCGCGCGGTCCGTGGCCCGTTTGTTAGGGTACTGTTCTGGCATTCGCCTGGTGTTGATCGGAGAAACCATGGGAAAACTACGATCAGAGCAGCCGGTCGCATGTGACATCAGTTGATGCACTGAGCTACCGTTCCCGGTGATAATATTATTAAGAAAATATTATTTCAGTGTTTGGTCGTTAATGGGTTAATTAAAATGCTACATAAATTAATCGAGAATTTTGATGGCAATAAACCGTGCACGGAAGAGATATATTTGCAAAAACATCTTATACACGATGATATATTCTAACCAAATTAATCCATCTAAAATGTCGCCATGTTTGCATATATCTTTATTCAAATCCAAAGAAAATATTTTCGAGGGAGAATTACACATGTGCTAAAATAAGCCCACTCACCTCGCCAGGTTGTGTGGGCATAGGACAGCTCTAAACGTTATAGTATAAATCCCCCTTTTGTATATTTATATAAAGGTGGCCTGCCACGCTCCTTTCTTGTTGTGTGTCCACAGCCACACCTTCTAATGTGATCCATCCGTTAGAGATGCCTATTGGTATAGACATATCTAACGGATGGATCACACTCAATCGCTTGACTTCAACTGTGGCTATAATGAATATTCCCCATTTATTCATGTTCTTATCTTGCGGAAAGTAATGTAATTTTTGCCCTAAAAATATTGTTTTTCATTTGTGATAGAAGTCACAGTAATTAATAAAAAATAAATTCTCTTAAGTTTCTTTGGGTATCACTCCTATAGCTCCCAGACATTTAGATGACCAAAAAGAATTCTACGAATAATAAGCAAACCCCGCCCACGTGATTCCTGTAAGCCTCTCTTTATTAATCTAGGAATTTTATTATTTTATTCATTACTTGGTCTCTTGATTTACGAATCAGTATTTTTTTGTCAAAAAATACTTTTTTAAGGGCGGGAATATATTTCCAGCAAACGTCAATGTCTATAACTATAATACTCGACGTAGTTATCATATTCATCAGGTGACACACATTTCAGTAGCTCACTACAAATAATTCACCTACAATATATGTAGGGGAACCGGGGTATCAATGAGCCACAAAAATTGGAACATTCTGGAATTCTTTACATTGATGATATATTTCATTTTATGTGTACAACTAAAGACAAATGTATGTATTATTATTATTGTGTGATTATAGTCACGAAATAATTAATGGAGAAAAATGTGAAAAAATCTATTTTCAATGAATGACTATCGTGCCCCATGTCTGGAGTAAAATGGGTCATGACTATTCCAGAATCACTAACCCATTTTCATCATTGAAGAGTCACTATCATTTTTAAAAATAAGGAATTTGACGAGCACAAACAGCATGCGCTCACGGAAATTCACTCGAGGAAAAATTAAGATAGGAGGTAAATAATTGCCATCGACGCAAAGAATGCAGCATGTTTTTTATTTATTTATTTTTTACGTAAAAAACAGTTAAAACTGCGTATGACGTGCTATGAGGAAAAGTGAATTGTGTGCACATTTTCAAAATTCTGTGATCCCTACACTAAGTCATATACTACTTAATTTTTTTTAAAAAAAGATCCCATGTAATAAAATCTATTTTCAAGGATAAAAAGGCAATAAATTTTGGCTCTTATCCATGTTGTCCTTCGGAATAATACTTCCTGCCGCGACAACATGGAAACGATCGTTTGAATAATTGTATTTCCCACTGAATTCCAGAAGACATCCACAGAAAATGAAGTTACATTTATGTCCAGAAGCAAAACAAGGGGCCATCTCAGTTTTTGCTCAATGGATCAGGGAAACTGGACGAAAAACCTGATCGAGATGTTGTTACAAGCGTTCCCTTCTCAGCACTATCCACTTGACACACAGCTTTGCAAACCTTTCTCAGCAATTACCTTTCAGCTGTTTTGAAGTGTTGCTGTTTTTGTTTCATCTAAATTGAAGACCCACGAAGGGTCACCTAGTTTAAGTTCTCACTTTAACGATTGATAATTGTTGAAAAAAGCCTTCACTTTTTATCGATAGAATGTGTCACGAGCAAGACTACAACTTTCTGAAGGTCTTAAGGACAAATATTTACTTCTTTTGAAAAATTCTGCTAACCAGTGTTCCCCAGCAATTTCTTTTTCTTACCCTGAACCTGAACATTTAACATTATTTGCAAAAGCGGTTTGATATTCAAGTTTTCGGCATCTTTATGGCCAAACCGTAAAACATTTTGCAGCCAGGAAATCACTTCCTCTTAGACAGTAAAAACATACGTAGGGCTGTAGTTTGATTCGGGTTCAACTCCTGCACCAGGAAGTGATTTCATATTTTTCTTTCCGTCTTAATGTTTCCCTCTTGACACAACATTCATCAACAGCACTTTTTATACTTCGACATTCTGCAACCACATTAATTGCTCTCTTTATATATTTTCCCTCGTATTTCCCTTTGGTAGTTTTTCTCTTGTACGTTCACACCATGACGGATAAACATCTGAAAAATCATTGTAGCATATGATCCATGGTGCTCCAGCATCACCTGACCCTCTTTGCTTTTCTTTCCCTGTCCTTCTCCCTTTCCGCGGGTTCTCTTTCCCTGTCCTCCTCCTTTTCCGCGCCCCCCTGTCTCTCTCTCATCGGCCTCTACCATACTTTCTACGAGCCCTTTTACAAATTCCATTTCATAATTCTCACTCTCTACGATTAATTTCTTAAGCGTGACTAACTTTGCATTCGATGGAACAGTTTCACCTAATTCCTTTGCTATGGTAATGAGCAATTCTTTTTTGATTTTACCTAGATAGGCAATCGTCACGACAGAAAAAAATTGTCTTACCTTCGGTTTCTTCTGCAATTGGTTACAGCTCCTGGATCTCCCAGCTGCTCTCCGACTCGTTCTCAGGCTCACGATTTCTTCCGTCTGGATGCGCCTGTCCGACTCGTCCTCCGGCTTTCCCACGGTTTTCCGGTCTTGATGCGGCTACTCCGGTCTGGGTCAGTAGTCTCCAGTATCGGCTGCTCCACCAATTCTCTATTCAACGACTGGCTGTCGTTTCTGTTGCGGCTTTTGCCTTGCCACACTCTCGCCTCTAGCAGTTGATGTTTTTCTGTTATCGTATGGTGGGTCTCAAAAGACGTCGCCGGTTTTCACTCATGTACATGCTATCCGTTTTATGTCGCTGTCATGTAGCTACACTTTTCTATCCCAATACGCTGCCACCAGTTTTTATATCCTTCATCTGTAGCGTCGTGATGAATAAAGACAGGATTCTCATTTGCGTACATTTAATTTGTACATAATTTTCAAGGATAGCTTGAATTGGTACAGAGCTTGAATTGGTCATCCGCGTGTCGTTTGCGGAAAATAGATGATGATTGTCTAATAACAACCTTCACATGTTGAAATGGCACCATGGTAATCTGTTGTCATGGTCGGCAGGCGGGACCGTCTCTCATAAAGGGATGAGAGAGCTTGTCAGCGACATTACAATACTTCGCGCTTCCTTAGACAATGAAGTTAGATAATTGCCACCTGGCTAGTAAGTATGCTCACACTGTATCAGTTAATCATGATCCGATTAGTTAAACTAACCACCCTGGATATCAGCAAACATTCTGTGACTCATTGTACCCCATGGTCCATGGTGCTCCGGTCTCCCCTACATTATTTTACAACAGAATGCCAGATGATATTAAACGATTAGATTCGATAGAAAAGTTTAAGACCCAAGTACAATCTTTTCTGCTGCATAACTATTTCTATACAATTAGAGACTATACCGAGCATCAAAAGGAAAGTAATATTAATTTTAACAGTGATATTTAATGTACTATTTATCATTTGTACCGTTTAAGTCTAAACAACCTGCAACAAGTATTGTACCTCAGCATCTGGATCAATGACCTCTTCTCGATCAGGTTTTTCGTCCAGTTTCCCTGATCCTTTCAGCACATGCTGAGATGGCCCCTTGTTTTTTTCTCTACATAAATGACACTTCATTATCTGTGCACAACTTCTAGAATTCAGTGGAAAATATAGTTATTCAAATTATCGTTCATGTTGTCGCGACAGGAAGTATTATTTCATCACGAAAGACATGATAGGGGAAAGAACCCAAATCTATAGCTGATTTACCCTTTAAAACGAATTTTATTACATTGGAGCGAATATTTTGTTAACAATTTTTGCCAAAACCCCTCATTTCTTAATGTCTTCAGAATTTATCTTGTACATGCCTTAGAGTAGGGATCACAGAATTATGAAAACTTGCACTGAATTCACTTCTCCCCGTAGCATGTCACATACGGTTTAAACTGTTTTTGAGGTAAAAATAAATTTAAATAAAATTAAGACCCTTCATTCCATTTCAAAGAATAGGTGGTGGTAAGTGCTCTCAAACCAAGTCGATAATCGTGATACTCATATGAAAGAGAATAAAAAATGCCGTTGATTCCCCCCCAAAAAACAGCCTCTTAGGGCAATCTGCTGCAGAGATACGAGACACGTGTTTTTCATATTATATTTTCTCTCGGCTTCTATTGGTTATATAAGTCTGAAAAGTTGCAGAGACGGGGGAAAAGAGTTGAATTTAAAGGGGTTTTCGTTAATTAATTTTGGCGTCAAATTCAAATAGAAAAAATAAATAAAATTTTGAAATTGATTTTCGACTTAATAACGTTGGTGTGCTGTCTCAGTTTTTCTCCTAGAATGTGTCTTTTATCATGATATAACATATATTTTTCAGATTTTTAAACAATGTGCACGATGTGCAAAAACGTATTCACGAATGTTTAATCGATTCATATTTAATTTAGTGAAAAGTCTTACCGGCATGATTTACAATTTCTTGCTGACAAATGTTTTTTATGTGGAAAGTGTCGTAAAATCATCAAACTACTTTGATTTTGGATTTATGTATTGTTTCTAATAAAAATCATAAACCATTAATCATTGTCACTGTTTTTCTTCAATAACTGGGTTCACGCATTCGTTTATGAACAGTCTACTAAAAATTTCTGACGGATTAACAATTTTCGCCAAGTAACAAGAGTGAGCCAAATAAGAAATTAACGCACATATGTGGGAGCAGCATCCCAGGGTGAGACTTCCGTTCGCAGGTTCAAAATAATATCATTTCACTCCCAATATTCCCAAGGTGGAAAGAGATGTGTGGGCTCCTCCGTTGCACCAATTTTTGCTCTTTCTACACAGCACCGTTTTCCGACACGAACCACGTGACCACAATAAGGGCACTTCGTTTGAAAAGAGCAGACTTCGTTTGAAGAAACCAGACGCATAGAGAGCGAGAAGTGCCCAGAAACATTTTGTAAGTGATATGAAGTGACAATTTTCAACGGTGACCAACCAAAAAAGAACACGATAGAGGTGTAATTGAAATTATCTGTTTCAATGAATTGTGATAATTTTAGCATTTAAAATTCCCGCTAATATTACGCCTGACGCCCAACTGGTACTTGAAGTTCATTAACTGAAGTCGAATACGCAAGAGCCCACCCATCTCTTTCCACCATGGATATTCCGACTACTGATAATCGATGTAACACCTATAAATTTCGATTTCATAAGTCGCGTTTGAATCTATGTTTAAATATTGGTAAAAACCTTTCTTGCAATCACATTTTGACGTGAATTTCAAATATTTAAACTGAGAAAATTGGCTTTAATTGTTTCACTATAGTCCACAGTGTTTAAAAATCAGAAAAAAATGTTATAGAATGTTATGAGACACCTTCTAGGGGAAAACTGATGTTATGAGACAACTCCAACGTTATCACGTCAAAAATCTATTAATATTTTTTACATTTGAATTTAACGTCAAAAATGGTTGACAAACATACCTGCAAATTCAACTATTTTTCCAGTCTCCACAATTTTTTCAACCTGATACATGCGATAGACGCCCAGAAAAAAAATAAAACATGAAAAACACGTTTCTCATCTCTCTGCAACAGATTCCTTAGGAGGCTATTTTTTATTTAATTTTTTTAAAAAAGTTTTTTTTTTTAAAAAAATTTTTTTAGCCATCTTCAGAGCTGTTTTTATAATTGTACATTTCAACAATATTTAGTTCATAATTTTTAATACATTTTACAATAAAAATCTGTTGACAGAAGCTTATCTTATAAAATATAGTTGGAATTTTACTACACTAGTATATTCACATTATATACATTATTAATATTGTAAGCGTACGTACTTCCGCTCGCTGTTTCTTCATGTTTGTTTACCGTCTCCTTGAATACTGGAGACGGTTACAAGACGAAACATGTAATATTCAACGGCCAGAAAGGGACAATGAGGAAGAATTAATTTTTATTTTTATTGTTAAATTGTAAAAGTAAGTTGTCGTAAATTCCAGTGAAGGTGTTGGATTCTATCATAGTATTTAAAGTTGCATTCATTTTTATGTGTAATGTCTCTGATACTAATCTCGCGCTTTTCCGCGGTTCATGGTCCAAAATTTTAACTTGTCCGAAATCCATTTTATGTCTTGTTTCAATTTGATGCCTCGAGACCGAGTTTAGGTGTTGAAAAGGTTCTGTAATGTTTCTTTGATGTTCTGATATTCTTTGCTTAAGTTTTCTCAGTGTCTGGCCAACATACGATTTGGGGCATTGAGTACAATTAATTTTATAAGCGACATCTTGTTTTTCCATTTTTCCAATCCTATCTTTGTTATTCTTAATAACGTTTTTTTTAGAATTTTTGTACAAATATATAATTTTGTGCTACGGGACAAATTCCATTACCAACATATTCACATTGTGAAATCTATACTACTCTTAATGATTATCCTCCAAAAAGTATTGAAAATGTTGTTAAAAGAAGACTCTCTTTTCTTAAAGTACAACATTCTACAGTTTCAAAATCTGCAGATTATAAAACATTGTTATTTCTTATATTAAAAAATGTACCCATACATTCATAAAACAACTTCCCCCTAGCATTCTTCCCCTAGCAACTTCCCCTAACAGCATTTTTTATTCTCTTTCATAAGAGCACGATTATCGACTTGGTTGGACACTTTTCAACCAATATATCCCTTGTGCTAGACATTATTGATCCAATTAAAAATGCATGTTGTTAATTAATCGAAACACAAGATCACCATATAACGCACAAATACAAAAATATATTTCGTAGTCTGTCAAAAACTACTCCGAAATATGAGAACATTTTTACGGATATCATAAAGAGAATATTCCCTTTCGAAATATGTAGTTTTACATGTACCGTTTAACCTGTCCGGGTAAACACATTTGTCCGTGGCTTCTATCAATACGTAAAACTGTCACAAAGGATTATTTGATATGTGCTGATTTTCGTCAAGATACGGATTCACGGTTGATCGTATCCTGAGTGTCCATTTTGTAAAATTTTGAAAATTCGAAAGTTGTTCCGAGAACAATGAGACGCGGTAAACTTCAACAGGTAAAACTGGACGTCTTCAGGTCAGGTGAAACTGTCACGGATCCAGAACGTGTGTGTTATGGGACCGGAATGCGATTTCCATTGACTGTAACTAATCCGTTTGTGCTATATCTAAGGGTCTCCTTCACTCAAAAATTCTCGAATGCTCTCATGCGCATGGAAGGGACGTTATTGCAATATTTGAACATCACCGACAAGGGATGCACGTGAGGCCATTAGGAGCCTCAGTAATCCAAACTTAGAGGTGAACAAGATCGTCCATTTAAATGAATTAAACACAAAATTAAGTTCATTATCCTATGCGTCCATAATTATTTCATATTTAGTCAGCCTTCATACTGCTCGTTTCGCATATTTCGCGAAGATTCATTTCTGCACAATATTTTGGGAAAATCCATCCTGGGGCTCATAGACTTTTAGCCCACAGACAATAATTGTACGAATAATAAGCAAATCCCACCCACTTTCTTCTTCTAAGCCTCTCATTATTACGTTAGGAATTCTACCATTATGCTGCCTATTTGTAAATCGGAAGTTTTGGTAAAAAATGTTACACAAGGACAGGAATCTCATATCCCACTGAAAATATCACATTCAATACATGTACATTATTTTACAACTCAATGCCAGGTGGCCTGAAACGACTAAAATCCATATTCAAGTTTAAGTGCCATGTAAAATATTTTCTGCTGCATTTCTGTTGCTCTACAATTACATACTACTAGCGCACCCGTACGAGAACTCTCGCATATCAAACCCCATATTCTTCCCTATTTTTCCATTTCCATATTAAGCCTGTAATATATCATTTTCTTCAAGACCCTCTTATTCTCCGTCACTTGTTCTGCGTGTCTCCTTGCAACTGATAACAATGCAATACAGTATCCACCCTTGTCAATAAAAACTATACTTATTTAACGTTATTACCTAGTAGAGGGTAAGTGAATCGTATTACTCTTACCCATGTAGTACCCGTGTAATTCAATCTTGTAGAACATCAAGTAATTAATTTAATTGCACCTACAGTTACAGATTCTACAGGCTCTGAACAGTTACAGTAAAATCGAGAAACGTCAAACCAGCAAAAATGTAATAGAAAGTTCAAGATGATCTCATCCTGTAGAATACAGTGTGAGAAACGTTTCTTTGTGGCCTTTGGCCTCAATAATTTATTTTTCAAGGTCCTAAAACGCTTCGTTTAGGAGTTATTTAACGATAGAGATTCAAAAATCTGGCAGAGTGCTGCGGGTCGCATTTGACGTGGATATTTAGATGCGTTTATTTTAAACAAATACTGAATATTTTTGAAGTCAAAGCGTAATTCGTCACTTCTCCGTGAAATTTTCTTTCTTTATAGACTTCATTTATAAAGATTGGTTGCGTGTGAGAGCCGCAAAACGTATGTATACTACTGAAATAATATAGGAAGTGATACGGAGCATTGGAAAGGAATGTAATATTGGGTTTAACAATGATATTTAATGTATTATTTACCTTTTGGACTGTATAATTCTAAACAGCCTGTAATAAGTATTTTAACTCAGTTTCAGGGTCAATCACCCCCCACCACGATCAGGTTTTCGTCCTGATTCTTTTTTCCCTGATCCTTTGAGCGAATGCTGATATGGCCCCTTGTTTTTCTTCTGGGTATAAATGTAACTTCTCTCTTTGTGCACGTTTTCTAGATTTCAGTGGGGAATATATTTTTTCCGGGAACCATTCTCCATGTTCCAACGCCAGGAAGTTGATTCCTTTATGAATGACACGGTGAGGGATAATAGGGAAAATCTGTAGCTGATTTTCCTTTGAAAATAATTTTTATTGCATGGGAGTGAATATTTTCTTATCAATTCTCTTCTATTTTCTTAATATTCTTGTAAATGCTCGTTTCCACCTGGATTCATAATTCAACTTGTATACGAGTTAGAATAGGGATCCTGGAACTCAAGAAAAAGAGCAGAGAATACACCCCTCTCAACAGTACGTCATACACAATTTTTAACTGTTTTTACCGTTAAATAAATGAATAAATATTGTCTCACTGCCTCGATCCATTGCTCGCTTGAAATACGTCGCCGAACAGTAAGAAGCGTTACATTGCATTAGAATTACTTATTATCTCAAACGATATTCACGAATAAGTATCCTTCTTTGAACATATTTAGGACCCAGATTTTGTCAACAATTTTGTCAGATTGTTTCTTGTCTTAGATGATTAATACAGCAGCCTCTTAAAATCTTAAAGGCTCTTTTAAAAACATCATATAAGTTCAATTTAGCGCAACTCCTATTGCGTCAAATTTAAAGGAAGGAATACTTTATAAAAGTAAAGGCATACGCACACATTCTTCACAAGTTAAGGCAATTTTTTAAATTTCAATTTACTTTTCATTATAGTTCTTTTTTTTCATTCGTGTAAGAATGCTGGTTACAATCTTCCTGAAAATGTAATGTATGAAAGTTTTGGAACGTGTGCCAACACCTATTTTCCCAAACTAGGGCATTATCCGAATTTATTTGTTCAAATCAGATCTATGAATATTGACCTAATATTTTATGACATTTTCCCCCTTAGTAACAAACGCATCATTTCAGAAACACAGTAAAGTAATTATTAACCAACGGTGCAGCTAAATTTAATATTTAAATTGACTTGTGCAGAAGGCTGGTGAAACGAGCATTAAAACTGCAGGTACACGTAAAGAGAGCATTGGAAAAATGTCGCCTTAAGCGACTATAAATGTTAATCGTGAATGAGTTTTCAGATGGTTTCGAATATTTATATTAAAATTTCTCACTTTACGAGGTAATTTAAAAGTATGTGTCGATAATGGTAACTGAATATTACCATCGCAAAATTACATTCAATACGAGAATCACTCCTACCAAAAACGAATTACAATTTTCCCAATATTAAATATGTATTGTTTTCTGATAGGGATATTCCATCGGGCATTGCCTTCAAATATCGCATTATTAGAAATTTAATAACAGGGGCCCATCGTTGAATGACTACTTACTGATGGTGGAGAATTATTACCTTGACTACACAATACGCGTGAAAAGCATGACCCCTAAAGACAGAGAAAATAATATCCTTATCCTAAGAAAGTAAACACAGAAAAATTAAAAGTGTATGAAAAATTTAAAAAAAATTGTAAAATAATGACACATCCATTCTGCATTTTTACCAGACATACTGTGGCACTAGCACACGACAGTGCGAAGCGCTTCAGGGACCCGCGCTCAGGAACAATCAACGCGTCACCTATACTACGAAGTGGATCCCCCCCCCCCGGTTCAGAGATCGAAACATTATTATGAGTCCAAAATGTACATAAGGCGGGTGCCAAGGCCGGCGTTTCGGGATTCCGCGCAGACAACTCGGGCACGAGTACGATGGTGGCGCCCACAGGGGAAGCACCTGGCCCTGTCCTCGTCCCACGCACCTCGCCCTCCAGCCGACCAGTGTAAATCACTGACTCGCGGTTTTCGCGCCATTTCCACTAATATCCTCATTTGAGTCGTGCATGAAGCAAGCAGGTTAAAATTAAGTATCACATGACCGGATATCTGGCGCAATTTTCCAATGGAGAGGAACAAGCGACGCGGCAGCTGTGGGAACGGGCGACGTACACACGGCGGCGGCGGCGGCGGCGGCACGACGGCACGAGGGAGGGGCGCCGGGGGCGGAGGCGGGGGAGGCGGAGGGTGGCGGCGCGCCGCTTCCTAAGCAGTCCCAAGAGGAAATGCATGATCAACCCTAAACGGAGAACGTAACTTTTGACGACCGTTCGTTAGGTTTGGTACCCCTCGCAGGCGACGTTCCGCGCGGTTCCGTAAGCAGGTCACTCGAAAGCCGGAGGGATGAGGGTTCACGAGAACGATGAGCGCCCGGTTCCATCTCCGTGGCCTGATACGCTCGCTGTATTATTTGCAGCTCTCTTCCGAGCGGGGGATGATTAAAAAAGAGCGACGAAACGGGGGCGCGTGAGGCGGGCGAGGGAGTGAGAAGGCGATGAGCGCGCTCGGAGGCTTCAGCCGGCTTGCAGGCGCCTCGGGGTCGCTGGCGGCGGCGGCGGCGGCGGCGGCGGCGACAGGGGCGGCGGAGGTGGCGGGCGCGGGCCTCCCCGTCAGATGCTCCCTTTGCCTGTGGTTTCCCTTTTGTGAGTTCATTGAGCCGCGGTGCTCGTGTCATCACTGCTGCGCGTTGCGCAAACGCCGTCGCCCGAGGGATTGGTCGCGACGCGCAACAGCGGCGTCCGCCCGGCGGCGGCGGCGAGGGCTGGGGGCGGGCCGGCGAGGAGGAGGCGGCGACGGCGCGCGCGCCGCTCTGCCAGACCACCGCCGGCCGTCGTGGGACGTCGATCGGCAGTTGGCGGCTCAGCAGCGTCGCTCCAGCGCCGGTGGACGCGCTCGCCGGGCTCCTCGCCTCCACCGCCGCCTCCGCCGCCGCCGGGCGCCTCCTGACCGCCGCAGGGAAGCCCCACGTGAGTGTCGACGACGCCGGCCGCCGGCCGCTGCGCTGCTCGGGCGGCGCTTTCGCTCCGGCGCGCGCTCGCATGCTGCCGCGCAACCCAACGGCGGGGATAGGCGCTGGCGGCTCGTCGCGCTCGATCAGAAGATGCCACAGGTGTCACGCGTCTCCCCACGCCACGTGCTCTCTGATGAGAACGACGAGACGTGTGCGCGAGGCTTTCCCTAGAGTGTCGACAGTGTTGATGTGTAAATAGAAGACCGGGGTGGTTGTCGCGGGTTTGGTCAGCCGTTACTCTACGATTTTCAAACAGTGAAGAAGTATTTACTTCGTCCGACAGGAAAACTACCAGTACGGTCGATTCGCCGCTGTGCGCTTTGCGTTGAGCGTGTGCGGTCCCTCGCACGTGCCTCTTAGGAATCAGTTGCGAGAGGGTGTCCTCCAAACTCAATGAACCGATTTGATATAACACGTCGTAAAAGTACGGTCATGTGAACGACGAATTATATAATGATCTCGAGAAGTGCACCGTGAGGAGATGATCGTGCACCGCTGATGACACGTTAGCAGCTGTAGAACTTTTCTCAGGGATATTGAGTTCACATCAATCAAAACATCAAAACCGCAATCTGACTTCAAGTCCCCAAACCACCTAATATTTATTCCTTATTAGAACAAATTATTGAGTTCGTTAGTATAAAAAAGGTTGTAGCGTCAGTCAGGAAAAGGAACGATGAGGCATTTTGTGTAGAATCACGGACTTGCTCCAATAGTTGCCAGATGTGTGATGAAGCAACCTCTATGTTTGTTTACGTTTCTGAGTATTGAGGTTTGGATGATTGGAAGCAATATACGAATACGCGACAAGGGCTGGAGGCCAGCGGCGGACACATTCTTAATATTCTCCCGCCGCAGGTTCGATTCTGGACGGCCCCGGAGAGATTAAACAATGATTTGGTTTCAGCCAGTTTGCAATACCTCAAAAATCAAACATGAGCAAGTATCTCTTAATATGCTGACTCTGGATGAGATAATTTATCTAGGGAATGTAATTTAAAATAAAAACCTTTATTGTGGTTTGAAGCATGTAAGTTAACCATCGCTAAGTTGCTATCACAATTTCATAGTTTGCGCCAAATTACCTTTTAAACTTACAAAAGTGATTAGTCATTTCACTTTATTTGAAACAAATTTAACTTAATATGTTGTAGTTTCTTTCTTGACAAAAATTCGTCAAACAGATATAAACTTTCAGTAGTCCACAGTTTTCCTCAACAACACTCACCATTTCCCAAGCCAAAATATCTTACTCTCCATTTCTCAGACGCTTATGAGATTCTGTGCTCAAGTTTGTTTGGCATGGGGTTGAAAACACTGGACTTTTGCCATATTCTATATATCCTTCCACATATTAAATGCTGATTCTCCATGACGTCCACGAATGTACAAAAATAAAAAAAATGTTCTCAATTCGTGATATGGATGATGACCAGTATGGCACAAAAGTAAGATAAGACGCGTTGACGTTATTTATAATTAATGTGTACGTGCGAAGTGGGACATACATATTATAAACGCTAGGAAGTTTTAGACCAGGCAAAGATTTTCACTGAGTGATATCCTTATTGTATATTTTCTCATCGAATTGTTTCATTTCATGTCTGAATTACACAACCACTTAATTCAGACTGTTCTCCAAATGCTGATAGCACGCCGCATTTACTTTGGTAATGGGACCTTGCCGTTTGTAGAACTGAGAATCACGTAGGGAAACGGCAACTGTGGTAGCAATAGCTTACTCTGATATTCAGTTGTTTATAGCACAGGAAAATTTAAATTGTGTTGGCCATATTTACTGTAGAAAACCATCTGAGTTCAGTGCTGCCACCATATGAGAACTAAACCTCACTAAGAATGATTACATAATTTACATCATCACATATACTACTTTTCTCTTACTCTTTCATACATAAAACTACAAGTTATTTTAAACTTTTTTGAATTTTATATTTTTAAGGTTTGCACTGCTTTTTAATACATTGCTCGACATAGAACCCATCATTAATAAATGCCGTATTTATTTTCACATTGTCTAGTTGTTCAAAAGTCATTCAGAACTCAAAAACATATTTCTCTTTCTCGTGAAAATTAGGTAGTTTTATTGCCGTATATTATATACTCAATGATTAACACTTGACGCAACAATTACTTTTCTCCTAAAGTGCATGTCTTTGCTTTAATAGACATATTTATTGGAAAAGATACATGCTTACTAATTTCTTTGATTGGATTTTTATTTTGGCCAAAACAATAAAAATTGTTTGTCGTACGGGGCAAAAGTATGATTTGTTCACGTTTTCTTGAACTCTAGAATCCTTACCCCCATGCTTTTGCTGTACATATTTAAATAATGAGTAAGTACCAAGAAAGCGTGGATGGAAACATTTGAAAACGTTTTAAATATAACTTTTTGCTCCCGAATAATAGAAAATGTATTTGCATCGGATACAAATCACATATTTTATTGTATTGCAAAGAAAATAACAATCCACAATCCATGGTTCTACTCCTACCACAACTAGCAAAAGGAGAGCTCAACAACACATGCGAATTGTGACGCTTCATTTATGTTCAGAAGCAAAACAGTGATCATCTCAGCATTTGCTCAGCAGATTAAGGAAACTAGACGAAAACCCTGATCGAAATGAGGATCATTGACCCAGAAGCTCAAGTACAATACCGGCTTTACACATATTTGTTCTTATAAAACTATACAGTACTAATGTAACCTAATGCATATCGTGTTAAAATAAATATTCTTATATTTGTTGGCCAGTATAGTCTCTAACCACAAACAAACATTTATGCAGACGAAAACATTTTTTGGCAGTGAAACTTATGTATCCATTTTAATTGCTTAATCCCATCTGACAATTAGCTCTAAAGTAGCGTACGAGTATTCTATATGGATTTCGGGTAGAGATCTGTTGATACTGACACCTGATAAAAAATGATTCCTACGACACATGTTGTAATTATAATTATCTGTATTGCATGAAAAGATGTCCCCACTCTTATGTAAGTCAGTTTTGATAATAACTATAGACTCTTAGATCAATTGGCAAGTAATGATAGTTTTCCAAGCTCAATGGAGAAGTGCTTACAGAAATCACGCTATGGCTTTTGCTTAATATTATGCGATTTTTCTGCAATCTAAAGGTCTCGGTACGGTGGAATATATTTATTCAGAAAATTTTGCCATTCGAGCAAAAGAAAATAAAGCATTTTCCGCGATATTCATTATGATCCGCGTGATTCATTGTGAGGCGCGGAACGTTTGTGTAGCTCTTCTAGCCATGCACTCCTTTGAGAACCGAGGGTGCTAAGCCCGGTATACACCGTGCAGTTTTCGTGCAGATTCTCATATAGTTTCTATACAGAAACTTCAAGATCTCAAACTAGAAGTACAAAATCCAGAAGTCGCGCATACACGGTACATACGTTTTCTTCACGAATCGCCACAGGCCGCCGCTAGGGAGTCTAAAGAGAAACAACTGAATTGCGTCGTCCGAGTACTGTTAATAGTGGTATTTCTGTGTGTGCGTTCTGGTTATGATCTTTATTTGGTATTAATTAACCATGAGGAGCATAGGGAATAAAAATAGAAAGTCGAGAATTGGGAAAAAGGAAGTTTATCACAATATATCACTTCACACAATCGCACTTTGACACACCTAACCACAAAATCTCAATGGCCGATCACCGTTAGTGATTCATTCTGCCGCTAGAAGCGCTTGAGTTCAACTGTAGGCTTTCTGCATGAAAATTATGAACACATTCATAAAGAATACGTGCAGTCTGGACTGCATGTTTTCTGTACATCCAATCTGCACGAAAACTGTACCGTGTATACCGGACCCTCGAAGGATGCTAGAACTTCTTGAGCCTTGAACATTTGCTTACGTGTTTTGTAACTATTCGAATAGCAGCAAGATAGTTATAAGAGCTGACGAAAATGCAGCTGCCTTGATCTGTCTTGCCTGATTCTATTTAACAAGATAAATATATTGGTTGGCGCTATTGCGCCATTTTGTAACTATAATGCCAACAAAAAAATTACCAACAAAAGTACAGAAATGGTGGTATGCGTAGGATCTACAGCGTCATCAATCACGATTAAAATAGCGTCTTAACAAGAGCGTAAGTTTCGGTAGGCAACATGAAGCTTCACTATCCGGGCACTTTTTTAGAGCTCAGCGGGGAATGTAGTTATTCAATTATTCGTCCGTGTTCTCGCGACAATAAGTCGATTCTTTCACGAAGAACACGATGAGAGATAATATCGAAAATCTATTGCTGATTTACCTTTGCAAGTTATTTTTATTACACGGGAGCGAATATGTTTTTGACTATTATTGCTAAAACGATAGTTTCCGCCCGTATTCAGAATTCAACTTGTATACGAGTTAGGGTATGGATGCCAGAACTCAAAAAAACGTTTGGGCGTAATTGAGATCATTGGCTTCATGAAAAATAGGGAGTCTCTATATTCCAAATAAACTCAACGACAGACAAGCGATAATAATAATTCACTTGTTCATTACGATATTTTAACATGGTTTCGTCTAAACAGTGGCATCAAGTTGCATTTCTTACTAAATGTGAAATGTCAGACACTTTTATTTACACCCATACGTCGCAATTATGCCCCAAAGTTAGTTTGCCAATATCACAACAATTATAGTATAATCGAATATCCTGTCTGACTACTTGCAGAATTCCCTCTCAGCGTTCACGATGCGTCATACTAAGTGCTCATTGGCTACAGTGCTGGGAGATGGCACGCTGTTCTAGTACCTTTCTTCTTGAGTAGAGTGTACCATTTATCTCGCAACCCAGTCACTGCAGATGTTTGACGGTCCAATAGCAACAGTGGCACAGCTCCGAGTGTTGTTGCTTGCCACTACGAGGCAAGAGCAATGACTGCTTTGAAAGCCTCAGCTACAATATTCCAAATCGCATTCTCGAGGCATATCTCTTCCACAAGACTCAAGAAATTATAAGCCTTACAACATCGAAGTCACTAAATAAAGTTTCTTGAACAATAGAAATAATTGAAAGAATTTCCTTAAAAAAAGAAGTACACATTTTACTTAATGTGGATTGCAAGAGAGCATATTCTTCCTTCTCTTAAAACAAATACGAAGCAGGTGCAGAGATCGCACGAGACGCCACTGAATGTCGTTCAGCTTACGAAACTAAACTGATATGAGCTTGGACAGACGGTTGCTAAAGCAGCTCAAAGTGTGGGCCGGTATCAGCGCCACCAGAAGAGACAGGATACATGATCTTTAAATTCACTGTTGTCATTTGGGTGTGCGAAGCCGATTACCTACACTGCGAGTTGCGAAGTAAATGAAGGGATCGGGGCATCATAATGAAAATTTTCATTCCACATATTCGGAATAAAGATAACACAATTGCCCTTCCCTCCAAACAATTAGCACTAAGATCCAAACGCTTTATAAACATTTTCAAACACCGAATATGAACGTTATATGTATCGGAAAACGGAAAAAAAGCTTATACACAACCCAAGATGCGTTTGGTTTTGCACAAACCTTTTTCCCCTGCCTTGAAAAAATATCATCAATTTGTTCGAGTTGCCACCCTGAGCCCTTCAAATGGTTCACTGATCGGGAGTCATAGGTTTAGAATCCTGAAGCTGTCAGATTCAAACTATCTAGATAGTTAAATTGAATTCAGCCGCTGTTTGAAGGAGGATTCTAGCGGCCGGGTGCTCTGCTCGATTGTTTTCCGTGGTTTCTCTAATAAATACCAGGGAAATTCCGGAGCAGGACCATTAAAATCGGGCTCTGGACGCGATCTTGCCTTTCTCAACCATATCGCGACCTGTCCATTTAAAAATACACAGTTACATGCACTTCACTTCCACTGACGGCGGGAGCTTAGAGCTTGTCCCGGCTGGGGCAGTACCCCTCCTGGGAGTTACCTGGAGGTCGGCGACGGATGTCACGACCCAGCAGAGTAGGAAAACCGCCACCATCTGGGATATAACATGTACTACATTGACGAGACTAATGGTCATAGCAGTTGATGTGCCTGGAAACAACAAATACAAAGGCCTTGTTGGAAGAATTAAAATTATTAATCAACAAATTACTAATCGCGAACGTTTACTTGACCACCACAGCAGTGGGGGTGGGGTGGGGGGAGAAGCAGGTTCATTCTGCGTCACGGCAGTGCAGAGCTGTCAACTACATTGACAGAAAAGTCAACGTAATAGCTCGTCTTGGACTATGCAGTAATGAGAAACAACACAAGTTGTTTTTTTAATTCTGAAGAAATAATTAATAGTTTTAGAAATAATTGAGTAACAAGGAGAATGGTATGCACAGGTAGATAGAAAGAGAGGGCGGAAACTAGGAAGTTCGCATTGAAAAGGAAGGTGGACAGCGCTGCACAGAGCCGTGACGTTCCGAGTGGTGCTCATATTTTCTACCAGGCCGTGCTATGCCGGGCTGAGCGAGGACTAGACAGCAATTCTTCTAAAAGTTCCTCACGTAGATATCAGCTGTTGACGGTTTCATCCAATCGGGAGCTTCTCTGTCACAGAGACGTCGCTATGGTGACGTTCAAGCTCCCGATTGGATGAAACCCTCAACAGCAGATACCCGCCAGAGGCACGGTTAGTAAAATCGCACTATAAAGGATATAGCTATCAAACACTTAGTTGTCATTTACTTGCATAACCTGAACGTGTTGTACAAACACAGCATCATAACGTGTATGAGCCACTGAATTTATTTTGATTATCAAGACTATTTGTGTAAAAGCAAAGCCATCTTCTTCAAGACTTTATTTGTGCAAAAGCTACGCCCAAATATTACGTAGGTCACGAAATCAATTGTTTTCTTCTGCCCCCAGGGTTATTAAATAGTGTCCCAATTGCATTGCAAGAGTATTGTATTGTATTGCATTGCAATTGTATTGTATTGTATTGCATTGCAATTGTATTGTATTGCAATTCTATTGCATCAAATGTTCACTAAAACTTGTAAAGCAAAATATATTGAATATGTGTTTCGAAATATATTAACATTAGGAGCTGGAGGATGAAGAAAACACGCGGCATAGTAGTACCATGGCATGGCACAGTGGGCCGCTCCGCGCGCCAGCCGTTGCGCGTCCAGGCCAGCGGCCGGCCGGCCTGCCGCGGAAACCACGCGGAGGGGGAGTGGGCGACGGGCCGCGCGAAATATTGCCGAGGGCGGAGCCACGTTATTTCGGAGACCGCCCACGCCGGATCCCTACGCCGCCGCCGCCGGCGCGCCGCGCTCGCGAGGCTAACCGAACACGAGGTCCGGCGCACGGCAACCCCGCCCGTTCCCCTCTAGGGATGCGACATCGATGTCCATGTTTCAATCAAATACTCGTTGTATTTAACATCAATTTTTTGAATCCAATGTTTTTCAACATCGAAAGTGTTTGATGTTTTTACAAGGTCGATATTTTTAAAATAAAAACGATCATCATAACAAAATTCTTTAATAATTTTCAGATATCCATAAGTTCAATATCCTTCAGACGAAAGTGATCAAGGGTTAGAAATAAAAAATTGGGTTTTCGTCAATAAAGAAAGAAAAAAAATTATCGAATCAGAAAAATCAAGTTTTGTTAATTTGTCTGATAATGTTTTGACTTTGTTTTGTCTTTTAAATTTTAACTAAAATTATAAATAAATGAGACCACTTTCAAACTAAATCCCCTTCCATAAACTTCAATGTTTATCTAATCCAGTTTTAAGAACATGATGTTTAATAACAGCGATGGTTTTCGGTCGATGTTTTATTAATATCGATGTTTCAATTTTGACCATTGATGTTTAGAATCATCGAGGTTTTGTTGGCGATATCGCATCCCTATCTCCCTCCACACAGAGGTTTCATTGAATCTGAAGTGGCCGTACGCTGGGTAACGGTTACATACCAATCGCTACCCTAAAGCCTAGTAGTCGTGTGACTTTGTATGGGGACATTTGCGAGACACTCTAGACTGTTGCGATACAATGTCCTGCGTCCAAACTTACAGAGCTAGTTGCAACAGAAATCGGCCAGAGATGTCGCAACAAATTGCTATATGTGCTTTTAATGTGTGCTCCTACATTGATTCAGTGGTGAAGTGTAGTTGACATTTACATAATTGGAATGATTGAAGGCGTTGTCATTGTCAACAATAGTATTTATTTCACAAATAGCAGCTTTCGATGGCTTAGCCATCATCATCAGTTTTCTGCTGTCTGGGAGCCACAAAAACGGACTGCAGAAAACTGATGATGATGGCTAAGCCATCGAAAGCTGCTATTTGTGAAATAAATACTATTGTTGACAATGACAACGCCTTCAATCATTCCAATTGTGCTTCTACAACTTATGTTATCAAAAACTGTTATCAAATTATTACAATGTTATAAAAAAATAAGCGGTACTTGAGAGTACGTCAAATACCCTAACATTGTGCCTCAAAGGGCATGTGGAACTTAATGCCAAAACATTTCATTTTATTACAATACAGCACCTTAGCATCATCGCTAAGGTTATGATCATATTTACTCGGAACCATTTTCAAAAAAGTAGTGCTCTGACATGTGTTGATAAAATAGTGCTTTTTGAAATCCAATTTGTCGACAAAACACGCAGCCAGAAACTAACTAAACCGAAAGAAAGCAAATATCATTGTAAATAAGAAATGTGATGGGTCACACGTACCTCGGCAACCGCACAATTCAGCCAAAAACCTACTAATTCTCTAGGAATCCCTTAGGTGTACAGCAGAGGTTGTCGCCCAATACTTTCCCGCCAAACATTTTGACGTCATTCCGAACATCTCTGTAAGGAGTTTTTGCACGGCATAGTGTACTACAATCGACAGCACTATCAATCTTCTGCGCACGTGCTGTTTGAGTTACGCATCATTGGAGATTTTCGTGCCTCTGTGCAGATCGAGATTGCAGTCGATTGCTGGACGATATGCCGAGCTTAACTATCCCTCGTGAGAATTGAAAAGTATGTGATGTGAGAGTAAAAGTCACATCTCCGCCAGTCGAAACCCCACCGCTTGTACACAGCGCATGGCTGTGAGTTCAATGACTTCGGCAAGGAAGTGAGTTCGGGATATCTCGTTTAGTCACATCCAGCGGTGGGACAGACGCCTAATGGACAGCACACGTAAATAACGACGGAGAAGATAGGAAAAGAGGGAGATACTTACGGGAAAAAATAAAATACTTGGCTGAAATGCTGTTTGTCGTACGATGTATACACGCGTGCGGACGCATACGATTCGCTCACGCGCGAGTATACAAGGAAGAAAAAAATTATGGGTAAAACAGGAGGTAACAAAATGGAGGCTTTCCTGGAAAACATTAAGAAAATATACATGTCAAATTATTTTTAAGGTGTATTGCCATAAAATGCGTTGGCAATTATGCGTTGAACAGACTAAAGGATGTATTTATGCTAACGCGAGGGCCGAAGGCCCGAGCCCCGCCCTCGACTGGGAACTACATAGCGAAGCCTCACTTTCCGCGTGAAAGTGCGTCGTCTGCACACACTGTAGCCGCGCCGCGAGTGACTCATTCTTGGAATCGACAGGGCGCGTGAACGAATCGTATCACAAACTGCATATCTTCCAAACTGAACTTTACTGAAAATATTTTTAAATTACGGAAAACTAAGGGCTGTAACACATTACTCGCATACATTGAGGCTACACCACTGGAATATAGCAATGCTCTACATTAATTTTCTGCATATTTAAAAAAATCAATTTATGAGAAAAGACAAGTGATAAAATACTTTGAATATTTTTTTCTCCTTGCGGTCCTTTCCGCACGGACACATATGGTGACGTCCTTTTACTTTCTCGCTACAGAGCACAGAGAAAGTTATGTAATGCTGCGCGAATAGAAAGCGAATTTTCGGCAGAAAAACTGGTAACAAAAAAGTGGATAGATACAAGGTCGATAATAGTATGTAGACAATAGTCGTGCGGCGGAAACGGCGAATTTTCGACAGAAAAATTCTTATTTCCGCGCGTTGGAAAAGAAACTAGTAGTGTACAACAGCACCTGCTTTCAAGCATAATTTCTAAATTTCCAATTACCGACAATTCAGAGTTGAAACAAAATGACACCTGCGCCATTCTTTCAAGTGTTCCTTGTTCTTTCCGTGAAAAAAAATTGAAGAAAAACTTTGGAGCAGTTCTTCAGAAAATATTTGTTTACGAATGCCCTATATTCTACGCAAAGTTATGCGAAAACTACTGACATTTTCGAAAAATTTGCATAACATTATTTCTAGACCTGTCTTTAAAGAACAGATTTTTTTACGAAAGAAAATCGCTATCCCCAATATTGCAGTTGTAGGAAGAGACGTGTACATAATGTATGAATGTGCGTGTGCTAGACGCATAAATAAATGTAAATAGTTACAAGTATGAATGAGTGATTGAATGGAAATAACAATCAAGACTTTACTAATAAGAAACACCAGAAGACTATAAAAGCAAGAAGCAATCTTAGGTTGCCGGCCAAAGCGCCGGCTTCATCAATAGATTAAGTTAGTACTAGTAAGCACTGCCCGCTTCTCTGCCGCAAAAGCCAACGAGCTGCGCATGTACCACTAACATGGAAATAAATACGACGAAAAAATGTAAACTTTTTCAACTTTTGAAAAATTAAAAATTTCAATGAAAATGAGATTTGCACCATTCTCTTAAACATTAATAATGCTATTCAAGGGCAAAGAGTAAAAAATGTGGATCCTTTTACTAGACAATGTTGAAAATGTCGAAGATTTATACAAAGTAGATCTCAAAAACAATTGAGCCGTTTCAAACTTAGAAGGAACCAAGTATATTTATATCGATCGGGGAATGTCAATTTTGGAGAAAATCGCCAGGTGTTAGCTTTGGCCACAGACGTTTTTGCGTCAATTTTTTTTGGGTATCAAGAGCCCACAAAACATGGGTTCTGATGTTCTCATGAAGTAATTTACTGTTAAAATAGGAACAATATTTATCCATTTTCATTTTTTAGCATTCACTTCATAAGAAAAAGTGTTGTACTCGTGTGCCAGAAAACAGCGAATTTTCAACAGAAAAACTCCCTAGTAAGAACTGAAAAGTATGTGATGTGAAAGTCGCATCTCCGCCACTCGAAACCACACAGCTTGCACACAGCGCATGGCTCTGAGTTCAATTATTTAGGCAAGAAAGTGAGTTCGGGATATCTCTGGTAATTAAAAAGTGGTTAATTCGTGTTCCTATGTTGAGTAAATTACTTCCTCTAACACGTTGTGGAGAGGAAGCCATGTTTTGTGGATCTGTAATACCGAAAAATCGATTGGCGCCAAATTGTTTGTCTGACCGTCTGTCTGTCATCAACGCGAATGTGTAAGCCGTTAAGAAGATATTCTCCAAAATTGATATTTGTCGATCGATTTAAAGGACTTCGAGGTCCTCTGAATATAAAACGGATATTTTAGTTTTGAGGGATACTTTATATGAAATAAGGGCTCCAAATATTTTGATTCCACTTTTGCCTCGAATAGCGTTAAAGGAACTTAAGAGAATTGTGCAAATTATTTTTCGTTGAAATTCCTCATTTTTCGAAAATTGCAACAGTACATTGTTTTTCGGCGTCTTCCTACAACTACAATATTACAGATACATGTACAATTTGACGGCTGAATGTACGGCATACATGTACAATTTATCGGCTTAATAAAATCTGTTCCTTAAAGAAATACGATTCCTTCCTTTTCTTTAAATACGGTCATGTACAGTTTCTCGAAAATATGATAAGTTGTGACGTAATTTTGCGTGAAATATGGACATTTTTTTCTCAAAAGCAACTTCAAATGTTTTCTTTAATTTCTCTCGTCGTATGCATAAATTGACGGCAACAAAATTGGTGGTATTCTCATTTCAGGCAATGGTATTTTCGGTATTTCTGGTATTTTCGAAAATTGCAAACTTTGAATAGTTCAAAACGACAACATTGAAGATGGAGATAATTGTTTTAGACAAAATTTGATCTAAAACATAGTTAAAGAAGGTCATCCACGATTTTTTGAAAAACGAGTAGTTTGTACATAATTTGATATTGAAATTTATGCAAATTATGAAAAACATTTTTTTCGGAAACCGCTTCACATTTTTTTCTTTAAAGAATAAGAACGATTAACAGAATCGCGTAGGTCTCATTTTCGTTAAAAACTCTGAATTTTCGAAACATTGCTAAATTGGAAATAATGCGAGAAAGTATTGTGTGTAGTTCGTTGCCAGAACACAGGAATAAGAGTTTTTTCTGTCGAAAATTCGCTGTTTTCTGGCGCACGATTACATTTTCTGTTCTTACAAAGCAAGGGCGAGAATATAAAAGTGAATTAATCTTGTTCCTATATATTGCATATTACTTCCTCTAACACATTGTGCAGTCAGAATCAATGTTTTCTGGGCCCTTAATACCGAAAAATCGATTGACGGCAAAACGTCTGTCCGACTGTGGTCATTACAACCGCTTGAAGTATTCATCTGATTTCCTTTGAATTGATATTTCGGGATTATATTAGAGGTATTCGAGGGCTTCTGAACGGAAATTTTGACTTTTGGAAGCCCTTTAAATGAATCTTCAAAAATATATTTCAACGCTTTTGCAAATGGCTCCATACTTTTTATTACATTTTTGTCCTCGGATAGCGTAAGGCACACTTAAACCATTGGTCCAGGACACATTTTCGTTGCAAATCCCTGATTTTTTAAAATTGTAAAATTTCTGTTCTTTAAAGAGATATCTTGAAATAAGGTGAAGCACAATGTTTCGAAAATATGAGTAGTTTTCGTGTTATTTTGTGTCAAATTTAGACAATTCTGAAACAAACACTCTCTTAAAATTTTCAAGCTCTTCATTTTTCCTTGAAATTAAATTTTCCTCTGTATTACTCTGCGTTTCCGAAAATGACAAAAATTTAGCATTTCGAATTACAAAGTTGAAGAGAGAGATTATTTCCTTAAACGAAATCCTTTCTAAAAATTCAATTCTTTAGAAAAAGGTCTTGCACATTTTTGTAAAGTGTAGTTTTCGCGTAGTACTTGAAATTGTTGCAATTTTAAAAAAATCTTTTGAAAACCCGCTCCAATTTTTTTGAAGTTTTAGTTAGGTGCTTGTGGTTTCCTGACACACAAAAAGAGGACTTTTCTTGTCCCCATATGTAGTAAAGTAGTTTATTACGTTATGTTGTCAGAATCGAAAACTTGTGATTCCTTGATATTGAAGGATTAATTTTCGCTAAACGTCTCTTTTGTCTGTGTCAACGCTAGCCTCTTAAATTTGAAATGGATATTTTAATTTTGGAGAATACTTAATATGAAATTTCGAACAACAGTTTCTTGAAATAAAAAAATGGTTCCAATTTACTTCTTTTAATATTTTACTGGAATAAGTTTATAAAATGAAATGTACGCAATTTCAAAAATGGCGCTAGTCAATTTTCGTTCAAATACATCTTATAGCTCCCAGACTTTTAGATTACAAAAACGAATTGTACGAATAATAACCAAATCCCACCCACGTGATTCATGTAAGCCTCTCTTCATTAATCTAGGAATTTTACCATTACCTTGTCTGTTTATTTACGAATCAGTGGTTTTTGTCAAAAATGACTTGCTTAAGGGCGGGAATATATTTTCAGAAAATACCGAAGTCTATTACTATAACACACTGCGTAGAATTCATCAGGTGACCGTATCAACAGCTCATTACAAAAAATTCACCTACAATACATGTACATTATTTTACAACACTTTGCCAGATGACATTAAACGATTAAATTCAATAGAAAAGTTTAAATCCAAAGTGAAATCGTTTCTTCTGCATAACTGCCTCTATACAATTAGAGACTATACTGAGCATCACAAGAAAAGTAACATTAATTTTAACAATGATACATAATGCATTATTTACCATTTGGACTGTATAAATGTGTATAAACAACCTGTAACAAGTATTGGACTGCAGCCTCCGGGTCAATGACCCCATCTCGATCAGGTTTTTCGTCCAGTTTCCCTGATCCATTAAGCAAATGCTGAGATGGCCCCTTGTTTTACTTCTGGACATAAATGTAAATTCATTATCTGTGCACGTCTTCTAGAATTCATTGGGAAATATAGTTATTCAAATTATCGTTTCCATGTTGTTGCGGCAGGAAGTATTATTCCTTGACGAAGGATATCATGGATGAGAGCCCAAAATTTATTGCTTATTTATCCTTGAAAATAGATTTTATTACACGAGTTTTAATTTTCAAAATGTAGTATATGACTCAGTGTAGGGATCACAGAATTTTGAAAATGTGCACAGAATTCACTTCTCCCCATAGGATACGCAGTTTCAACTGTTTTTGTCGTAAAATAAATAAATAAATATTAAGTCAAAAACAGTAAAAAACTGTATGTGACTTATGGGGGAGAAAATCGTCTGCGCACGCTCTCTTGAGTTTCAGAATCCCTTTTCAACAATTTAACTATTGATAGTTGAAATATGAAATAATAATAACAATAATAAGAATAATAATAACAATAACAATAATAATAATAATAATAATAATAATAATAATAATAATTCTCACGCTGCAGGGGCTACTGCGCTGTCATTTCTACCCCTTCCTTTGGGTCGGCTATTCTTAGAATGGCATTGGAGGCAAGTTCCACGATTTCTCCTTCAATTTGGAATACCATCCCGCGCTTAAAACGCTTTCGTTGTGTAGTGGTGCCTCTGGTTGTTTAGGGAATATAATAGGGAAGTCTGTTTTCGCTACAATTTTTATTTCATCCTGGCAAATATCAATTCCAAAAAGAAAATTGCGAAGAGAAATGCCTCCATGACGAACAACCTTTAAGACGACCAATTTCAGGTACAAATTTACATAGTCGGCATAAAGGAGTTTCACTGTACATTGGGATACCGAGGCTCAAAACCGACAAAACCCAGTCTACGATGATGCAGAGGGAACGATATTGTCATTGACCTACTACAGTCGTGAAGGTATCGCCAACACTTAGGAACTGGGAAAGCGTGTCTAATTCTGCACAAAGCTTAGAAAAAAGTACTTTACCGTCCCCTGCGGTGGAACCATAAAGAGACGACGTTGAAACACTCGCATCTCTTCCATGGCTGGAGGAGAATTCTAGCGACCGGCTGTTCTGATCGGTAGTTTTCCATTGTTTCTCCGATCAACATCAGGCGAATACCGCAGCAGTACCTTAACAAACGGGCTACGGACCGCGCACGATCTTTCCTACCTCCTCCTTGTCCAATCCTCTCCCCTTACACACACACACACACACACACACACACACACACACACACACACACTTACACTAACATGCACTACACTACCACATATTCCGGGAGACCGGGCGGGAGCCCAGAGTTTGTTCCGGCTGGGGCGGTGCCCCGCTGGTGGGAGATACCTGGTAAGGGAAAACCCTGCTAGCCTACGGTAGATCACCGCGGATCTCGCCATCCAGCGGGAGAAGAACACCGCCACTTCCCGAGAAAAAATATGCACTACACTTACGGAACTAATGACCTAGTAGTTGACGCGCCCGGAATCACTAACAATCAATCAATGGGAGTTTTTTTCTCCCTTTCAAAATTCAAAATTTATTGCTTGTTTATCCTTGAAAATAGATTTTATTACATGGGAGTTTTTTTCTCCCTTTCAAAAATTCAAAATTCAAAATTTAAGTAGTATATGACTTAGTGTAGGGATCACAGAATTTTGAAAATGTGCACACAATTCACTTTTCCCCATAGCACGTCATACGCAGTTTTTAACTGTTTTTTTTTACGTAAAATAAAATAAAAATCAATCAATCTTGCACGGTGGTGTCCCGTTCGCCGCTCGCCGTCCCGTCCACTCCCATCGCCCCTCCGGGCCCCTCCGCGGCGCGCCACAGCGGCCGAGGTCGAGGGCCTGGAGGCAGGAGGTGCTCGCGCGCGAGGCCGAGGCCACGACCCATGCGGCGCCCGCGCCAGCAGGGCTCGGCCAGCGGCCACTCAGCGCCCGCAAATTGACCATGTCCGCGCTCGCCGCCCCCCTCCCTCGCGCGGGCCGCCCTACGCTGGCCACCGCGGACCCCGGGCGGACCCACGGCCAACCGGCCCAACTCAACTGGCTTTCTCTGGCCGTTGAAGGCAAACGCTGCGGCGTTGTTTTCACTGTTGTGAGCCCAGGGGCAAGATATGCCTTGTGTTACATTATAACTAAATGGACCTTAGAAAATTCTTATTTTTCAATTTTTAGCTATAAATTTTTGTAATTTTTGTAATACGTGGTTAGGCGGAAGAGTGGGCCTCACGGCTCAGGTCTCGCACCATTAATAAAGTCAATTGTATTAATTATTATGTTTACACATTACTGGTTCACAGGAAGACCTGGTTCTCAAATAGCAACTGGCTTTTTGTCAAGTTGCTAGTTTTGCTACAATTTGCCATTTACTTAAGAATCAGAATTTAGAAGTTTTTGGACAATGCGTTAAGTATTTAAGATAACAGGCTTCTGCATTAATTTGAAAAGCCTTGGAAGGACATCACGTTTTTGATGGTTTTCTTTGACGTGTTTTTTCTATAAGGCCACTATTGGAGATAATTATTGGGAGAATGAATACTTGGTCCTGATTCCATTGATCTTTGATGATGATGATGATGATGATGATTATGATGATGATTACCACTCAGGTAGAGATCATGGGCCTCGCGGAGGCCCCTAGTGAGTGCGCCCACGCTGAAGATTGCTAAATCGTTTTTTACAAGTCCTACAGAGAAAAGAAAAACCTGCTATAACTGTTGCATCCTTCAAGTAGCCTCCTCCATTAATCAATTTTTTCTTGGAACAGATCGTTTCTTCCATAAGACACGTGTCATTGTTCCCTCTTTTAAGCGGTCACCTGTCATGCAGCAAATGGCTAGGTACAAGCATTTCGTACCGGCACCTGCATTAGACGGTGACAAATTGGTGACGTTGAGACATAACACTGTACGAAGCGGAAGAGTAGCAGACATTACTGTTGATTCAGTCACTTTCTGCACATGGACGAGTCACGTTTTAAGTGAACTCTAGCACAGCGTATGTTGTGAAGGATTGATTTCTGTTCAAATAACAACAGATACTCAACAAATGGCTGAAAAATAGTGCAAAACTGGGACATGTAATGTTTTTTTTCTATTTACTGAAGTGCGCACGTTCAAGAAAGCGCTCAGTTTTTGGAGTTTAATTGTAAATAAAAAGGCAAGAACATACGAGAATAAGCTACTGGGTCAATGATCCCCATCTCGATCAGCGTATGCGTACGGGTGTCCGGACGTGTGAGCGCGTGCAGATGCGGTAATCACCTCTCACACGGCACCACACACGATGATGAACCAACAGAGTGGACTCTACTGCTGGCTTTATGCCCACGCAATACACATGCATATCGGCCTCCGGTAGCTCAGCGATGTAGTCAGAGGGCTAATAAAGGAAAAGGCTGAAGGACCACCTCGTAAGAGGATTGAAAGGATTCGGCCGACATAATAAAGAAGAAATTGAACTAATATTAATTTAATGATACGAAAGTTTAAAGAAGAGTGATTATGCCTCTTGGAACAAAACAAATAAACTTACAATCTAAGAAAATACAAACCAATTATAACTTACTCTACTATTTACAAATGCATGCCGGGCCCTAGCGATGAATTTTAATAAGAAAACTAATTCAAAACTTAATTAGTAGTAGGCAAAAATAACTACAAACCAGTTTACACCCAAATGAAAGAAAACAAAGTTGAATGCCATTAATGAATGTGCATTGTTTTTGACAGATCTAGAATTCGAATGAATTTCTTAGTTCGGCACCCTCCAAGACAGAAGCAGGTACCTGGTAAAGGTCGTTGCCGGAGATGGAGCCTGGAGTCTTGCCGCTATGCGGATGTGATGCACAAGCCATTCTGCACCAGCTGAGCGGATGCTCCATGTCCCCGGACACGATGACCAGGCAATGTGAGCCGCCTTGGTCTACTTTTGCAATCGCGCCGCGATCGCGTGAGTGACTCGAAGATATACTAGCAAGGTGTATGCTGATGAGCAGCTTGGAGCCCTAGATAACAGCGAAATGGGCAGCCTGCAGCCCTGATTGATGCTGATTGATATGCGGTATGATGACAACTGGCAAGACACAGATGCCGACTGGCAGCGTAGCACGTCATAGTTCCTTCGACGTGAGAATCCCCGTGAGCCCGCGCGACGATCTCTCACATGGCTGACGAGCAAAATGCCTGCGCGAAGCTAGCACGTTGAAATCGCTTATGAAACTCTGAGATCTGACATCTGTGCGATCTCCATCTCAACTCGATGAACCTCTGGCGTATGAACCTCATGAACTTCAACATACGAACCCCTGAGCGCGGTGGTCACAAACAATATATATAGAAAACCGTGCCACCCACGTGGTGGTCGCGGAGGTGGCGGTCTGAAATGGAGGGGTGGACCCTTCGTGCCACCGTGGGACGGGCTCCCAAAACCTCTAAGAAAACGGGCGCGGTAGCGCTGTCGCGCCGCGAAAGTGCGCACAGTGCCGAAAGGCCGCTCCACAATAGCCCGCGAACGGGAACGACAACGCGAACGGGAACGGCAACGCGAACGGGAACATAAAGAAGGTTGAAAGTCTGACAAGCGTTCACAACATGACGGGAACGCGAAGCCTGACGGGAACGGGAAGGATGGTTTATCTTGGCCCAGGAACGGGAAGCCTCTCGACCAATAAAAGTACAGCATTCCAGCTGACTTGCGCGCGGCACTGGTCTGGAGCGGAATTGAGAGTGTAGTGCGATATTGAGGTTAGAGCGTGGATTTACGAGGTTAGGGTTTGAGGCGGGTTTTGTTAAGTTGTTTTAGTTCTTTTTAGTAATTACAACATAATTTTTTTCTATTCATATTAATACTTGAGGTTAAGATTCCCCCCCAAAATATTTTTATGAGTTTTGTTAAAGTACATTGGAGTTGTTCGTTTATTGATAAACTGATTGATAAGTTGGTTGTATTTTCCATACTTTCGTAGTAGTTTTTGCTTTTATTCATTCTTATGATATTCTTATTTCATATTCCTTCGTTAAAGTATTCATAACACATACCAGCGCACTCAGACAGACAGATGGCAAAGCAAAGAGTGAACAGAGTAGCGTAGCTACAAGTGCTTTGGTTTCGGCAACTATTTCTTGAACTTCCCTTTTTTGCCGCTACAGACGCATTGCGATGTTCGTCTTCCCGTTGGCGTTTAATGAGAAGCGCACGTACCTCGCGTTCCCGTTCCCGTTCTCGCTTTCGCGTTGCCGTTCCCGTTCACGTTCGAGGGCTATTGTGGAGCGGCCTTAACCGCCACGGACTTTGAGCACAGTCGGCACCGTGGCGCAAAGTGAAGTTCTAGTGTAAACAGTGTCGTGTGAATGTGCAAGGCGTGTAAATAAGTGTAAATAGATACAAGTATGAATGCGTGAGTGAATAGAAATGAAAAAAATCAAGACGTCATTAATAAGAAACACCACAAGACTAGATAGGCGTGTATACTACCTTAGGTTGCCGGCCAAAGCGCCGGCTTCATCCATAGGTTGTTAGTATTAAGTAAGTAAGTAATTACTGCCCCTTTCTCTGCCGCAAAAGCCAACGAGCTGCGGCGCATGTATCCCTATCATGAAAAACAAACTACCGCGCCGCCAGGGCTATTGGCGAAGGGAAAGTTTAAAAAAAGTTCGCAGAGCGAGCGGACGGCTGTGCCACCGGCTGGGGGTGGCCGCACTTCGCGGCAGGCGTTAATGCGGGTCACAAACCGCGCATCATACCAAAACCGAGGGTTTCACGTGTGCCGCGCCACGCCTCGAGGGTGTTCGGTCGGCGGAGCCGGGGACAAGGCGCGGTAGCCGCGGCGGGTGTCAAAGCGACGCTTGCCGCAAGGAAAAGGGCCAAGGACCTCGGCGGCCGCGGGGCGCGACCCGCATGCATCAACAGTCAGATTAATCGTCCAGTTTTCCTATCTTATGCGCAAATGCTGAGATGGCCGTTTGCTCTCCTTATGGACATAAATGTAACTTTACTGTCTGTGCCAGTTTTTTAGAGTTCGGTGGGAAATATAATTATTTAAATGATCGTCCTCCGTGTTCTGGCGGCAATTAGTAGATTCCTTCATGAAAGGAACGACGAGCGATAATACCCAAAATATGTAGCTGTAGCCTTTGGAAATAGTTTTTATTACATGGAAGCGAATATTCTCTTACCGATTCTTGCCAAAAAACGCTCGTCACCACCTGCATCCATAATTTAACTTTAATGTGGATAAGGATAGAGATCCCAGACTACGAAAACGTGCACAGAATAATGCACACCTTAGTGCGTCGCACAGTTTAACTGTGACTTTAAAAAAGAAAATATATGTGCTTAAATACATTGCAGTAGGCCAAATAGGGCATGAAGTTTCCTTTCCACATTTTTTAAACCTCCATTTATCACCCACCTCCTTTAATTGCCAATTTTTGCCGGAACCAACGATGACCGCTTAAGACAGTCTCACTGTATGTTATACAAGTCTTTTCTTCACGTTTTGTCTTTTCTCCAGATGTAATAATAATTCTTCAAAGTTTACAAATGTCACTTAGGTGTGAAGCGGTTCATACACTTACGTATTAATGCAGGAGTGGACTTACGTATAAATGCAGGGGTGGATAAATGCATAAGCAGACTAAGTACGTGCTTAAGGCGCCTGCTCAATGGGGCCTAATATTTTTTTGGACGAAATTTTAGTTAATTAACATTAAAAGTATTTTAATATTAATTTCTAAATTGCAAAGGTAATAGTTTATTTTCACATTCATATTGATTACAACTATTCAATTTTTGAATATTTTTGGGGGGCCTTGATACTTTGGCTGTACGTAGGGCCCTCGAAAACATTAATCGGGTCCTGGATAATGACAGTTTTACCCATATTGTTTCACCGTCCAGATAAACACGTGGAGTTATGGGCACATCCCCACTGGTATAAATATCAGGAGAAAAATACTTAGACTCCTGCTTTTTCGTTTGAACACAGGTTCGTTTTTCACGGAATCCTGAGGATCTGTGCATGAAAACACTAACTCGGTACAGCATATGAAGGTGAATTTTGTTCGGTTCAGCACAAGTCAGGTAGAACTAGTCGTCTGTGGGCTCTTCTGAGGTACGATTAAACAATTACAGGTTAAAACCTGTACGCTCCCCTTGACATATTATTACTCGTATGCACACCCACGTGGCAATAGGTTGCCACCATACTTACCTTGCACTGAACGAAATGCTTTTCTTTCACTTAGATATTTCAATTTTGTGTATACATTTTGGAAAACGCATGAAAGAGCAACGCACTGTCGAAATACGAGAGACATCGTCGCACTTCTCACAAATGCGGAAGCAATCCTCCTCTGATATTTACAGCTGCCAAGTAACGTGAGATAAACAGAGCCTAAGACAGCTAGTAAGTTCTAACAATAAGAGAACGAGAGCACCATGAACATGAACATTAGGAATACTTTTAATAATAATATTATTAATAATAATACAATTATTTGTATATTTATATCAGACGCGGATCGAAACTTAACGGAGAATCTTCTTTCGAGTTCTGTATTCTTAATTTTTTAAATTCAAAATTTGGAAAATGATTTGATTATCCTTTCACCCGAACTTGCTAATCACTGAGCTCCAATTAACGCACACTGTTTATTGTGATTTATTTTTAGCGTTGCTCTTCAACAGTAAACTCACTTGACTAAGGGGAATTTATCTCGTCCCAGTTCTATTAAAGTACTCGAAGAACTCCGATCGTAAATGTTTTAAAACTGGAGGAGTAAATTTTCGGTCACTTACAATTGTTTCCTGATATGTTCGAATAAAAGAAGACATTCTAACTATATGTAGCAAAATACGTTTCAGGGACGAAAAAATGTATTTATGGTGAGGAGTTTTCAAATTGTAGTTTAGTCATTCAAGTTTTTATGGGTACAATTAAATGTAATTCAAAATAAAATGCATTTAAAACAATGTTTCTGAAATCTTAATGATAATATAATAAAACATTTAAATTTTGTTTCTAAGACTCGTTTTCTGTACGGTGAACTATAATCAGCGTATTGGATGCTATCTACGTATTTCTTTACTTCCCGGAAGCCCGAAAGTGGTCACGAAATTCAGTTTCTCATCAGTCAAGTTACTATTCGAAACCGAAAATAAAATGCTAACATGGGGACATTGGTACAGGACAGGTATTAAATGTCGTAAATCACCAATCACATTTTTTATAGCAAATACGGTTATTGTGGCAACACAAAACCTATGCTCACTATGCCGAAATTCATAAAAGATCCTTAATGATTGTTGAAATTTTGCAAAAATATTATCATCTTTTTCTAATATTGAAAAAATCTTATTTGGAAATACAGACGTCCAGACAATGACATTTCATGCTTCAGCTCAATATCTTAACAGTTACGCTAAAAGTACAATTTTTAAAAATGTTAAAAATATGTAAATAGTATACTATAATGTAGCTAAAACAGCACGTTCTTTCTCGCCAGCATTTTCACGCAAAATTACGCGAAAAGTACTCAAATTATCGAAAAATTGTACATGACCTTATTTGAAAATCTATTTTTCAGACAGATTTCATTTGTACAGATTTTACTAAGGGAAAAAATCTCGATCTTCATATTTGTAGTTGTAGGAAGACGCCGAAAACAAATTAAATTTTTGCAATTTTCGAATAATCAGAGTTTTTAACGAAAATTCTCTTAAACCACCATTCTCTTAAACGTCTTTCACTCTAACCAACAACAATTTTTAATCAAAAACTATGGAGTCATTATTTGATAATTTTGAAAATGTTCCAGGGGCTTCATGTAAAGTCCCCCCCAAAATTAAAATATCGGTTTCAAATTCAAGAGGCCACGACATCAGTCAGCTCGATTGAGTAACGTCAATCTTGGAGAAAATAGGTTGAACGGTTTAGCCGCTAGCGTTGTTTACAGACACACAGGCGGGCAGACAGGCGGGCAGACAGGCGGGCAGACAGGCGGGCAGACAGGCGGGCAGACAGGCGGGCAGACAGGCGGGCAGACAGGCGGGCAGACAGGCGGGCAGACAGGCGGGCAGACAGGCGGGCAGACAGGCGGGCAGACAGGCGGGCAGACAGACGGGCAGACAGACGGGCAGACAGACGGGCAGACAGACATTTTGACGGCATTAGATATTTCGGTATCAAGGACCCACAAAACTTGGATTCTGGCAATACTATGTGTTTGAGAACTTTTTTCTAAATTTAGCAACTGGATTTATCCACTTTTTCGTTCCGAGGACCCTGTAAGAATAGATTTTCCACTGAAAATTCGCCGTTTTTTCGGGCAGCATTATATAACATTCTCTCTACTCTTAGCGAGAAAGTAAAAATTATCCCCCCAAACACCATCAGAAATCAAAAGTAGTAGCACATAAAAATTACAGCATGGGTGGCAAGTAGCCAAAAGCTAGAACGTATCCAGAACTCCCAAGACCTAACAGCGTGCGTAGGATCTGATAGTAGGTCAGCGGAGGCTGGCAGGGTTCCTGGCCGTCCGCGCCGCTTCCGCTCGGGCGCGCGGTCGCTGCCGGTGGCCACGGCGACGGCGGGGAAGGACAAGAGCGGGCCCGGGGGAGGGGGCAGGCATGGCCGGGGAGGGGCACGCGGAGAGGGCGGGAGAAGCCGGATGCGCGGGCCGGCGTGTGTCGGCACGCGGCGTGGCGGCATCCCAAATCGTTACATTTATATATAGTAGATTTCCCGAAGATTGTTCTAACTATAAACTCCCTGCCGGGAGGGGAGCGGTGCGGCGGGGCCTGCAATATCTGTAGGCGTCGACGTCCGCTCGTGGGTGCACGCAGCTGTTCTCTCCCCGACGCCGAGCCTAGGTTTCCGTTTTAACCCTTCCGAAGCGGCGTGCTGTGTCGTGACGTTAGTAGTCTCTGTCAGTGGCGGCTGGTGCCCCAACAGACTGGAGGTTGCAACTCCATCGAATGACGGAAATGTAATTTCCAAAATTCAAAATACGAATATATAATAAAAATTTACGCAATTCCAATCAATTTTATACTAAGTTAAATAAAAGTCTACACTACAAAAGTCTCTATTGTAACACTACTTACATATTTTTATGGGTCCGCGTAAGGTATATTTATACACCCGCGCACATGGTTCTGGCGTTGATTAGGGTACTTAAGCACATTGCAACAAGCTTCGACACGTTTCACACAAATACAATTATTTTATTTCTAAAACTTCACTCCCCTGGTATATTTGGCAATAAAGAAAGATCTTCCGCACACATTCGTATTCACAAGAATGCTCGCAAACAGTCACATTGGCTTCCGCGAGACACTAAGGGACTTCCACCCTGAACGGACACCTTTACAAAAAGAGTTCATCAAATGTACGTTTTAAATCAACAAACCTAATATATCAAATCTCCAAATATAAAAAAACAATGCATTGAATGTCTGAAAACAAATATCCAAATATCATAAACAATGCATTGAATATTGTCAATAATTGACTGAACTTGTGCTCCTACAATAACAAGCGAAAATCATAAAACAACGTCGCAGTGAGTCAGACGAAGACAGAATATGGGTATTCCACTGAAATTCCCTCCGTCGCCGCGCAGCGATAGAGCGCCACTAGCTCGTTGCCCAACCAAAAGGCCGTATGTTCTCTGTATTAAAGCGAAGTGCCAAAGAGTAAGTTCAGTGAACCCATTCATACAGCCAAGAGCATAATTCAATACCTCAATACCATAATTCACTTTTCCCCATAGCACGTCATACGCAGTTTTTAACTGTTTTTTTTTTACGTAAAATAAAAAAAAAATACCTCGCAAGGCACCAGACACCGTAGAGAGCGGCAGTTGGACTCTGTTGACTTCATATACATCGATACTGCTTGATTTCATATACATCGATATTGCTGCAATAACTTTAATAATGAATGTTTTAAAAGGAAAATGTTTATTCCTATGATATTATGAGATCTTTTCCATTTCCTGGGGGTTGCGCAACCATGCAACCTAAGCACGAGCCGCCACTGCTTTGTTAGTAGTCGCGTTGGCAGGATTTGCCGGCTTTCTTTTGTCGAACGATTCCAGAGTTTTAGCAGGCGTGCGCATGCGCAGTATCGTTTCCAGAGTCTGGACACTTCGCATGCGCTCGATTCACGTTTGCTAAAACTCCGGAATTGTTCGTCAAAAGGGAAAGGAAGGTCTTAGTGATGCCTGGCATCTTTAGTGCATCGTACCCAATATTATTTACTAATTCAGCGTGGCACCTCCGGAGTGCATTTTAGATATTTTGTTTATTTGGGCTGTGCACGTTCTTACTAAAAAATGAACAACGCAGTTACCCAGCTCGTTCATCCTCGGGAATGAGTTACGCCAAAATGTATCGTTAAAAATGATTTTTAAAAGTGTTTGTTTCCATGCAACATTATTTTTAATGATTGTCAATCTGACTAATCAAGTCGCAACAAATCACGTAAAGCTGCAGTCAGTACAATAATTCAGAGCGTTTCCCCCTGTAGGTCCTTAGAGCTGCTAAAAACGTGTTTTCTAGAATTCTTCCAGAATATTGAAGAAAAATACTGCTAAAACTAGTGCCAATCGATCCGTTGTCGAGATATCGAATGACCCAGACCTCCTGTGCAGGTGCCTTAATCCCATTCCGCCTTTGAAAGCCTTTTAGGTTCTTCAAAAACTCCCCAAACACGTTGCTTCAGAGGATTCTCTTGGACTGTTCCGGAAGAATTCGAAAAAAAGGCCAGATCCCCACCAGTAGGCTGAGAAGCGACAAATGGTACCTCACTTGTCCCGAATGGTGGTCTAGAAGACCCCTGACCATAAGTAACATTGGACATACGCAAGTTCCCTTATTAGCATACCACGTTAAACTTGTAGTAATTAAAATAAATTATATATGTTAATTATAATTCTTTTCTACATTAAAATTATTTACTCCCCATAATACTGGAAATTTTCAAATCTATAATCAATATTCGGATTTTAGTTGTTTTTTAATTCCAAAATTTAAAAATTAACAATACATTTTTTGTGGGAACTAGCATACTATTATTTGGTTTACACTTCACATTCAAGTAAAAAAAGTGATACAAAATTGTTGATTTTTACGGTGCGATGCACCTACTTACTCTACTGTTCCTAAGGATGAACGATGAATACGAAGAGAGCGAATTTGTAGTTTATTATGTTTTGATACTTTTCACCAGAAAACAATGTCATACTTATAAAGTTCTTTAATTGTTTGATTTAATGGAATCTTGATTATACCAAGAAGTTGCCGATTTAAATTCGGCTATTCACCTCCAATTGCCCCCCTGATCATTATTGACCAACTTCGAAATTTCATCCACCACCAGGGTGTCGATTCCAACGCCGTTGGGAACCCGTGGGTTAAAGGAAACTTTCCGCGGGGCTTGTGCTTCAGACGAATGTAAAGTCGAAGCCAGATTATCGCAGAAGTAATGATTGTGTGAACGTTTGCAAAATCTTTAACCGTATCGTTACTACATAAAAAATCTCCGCTTTCCCCTCCTTCATTACAATACTTTCTCTTTACAACGTAAGTACGTCAAGCGAGAAAGTAAAAACGGAATTAATTACACTCCTGCAGTCGCAACTACTGGTTTTCTAAAAAAGGAAAGGTTGCAAATTCTTAAGCGCTGCAAACACGGGCGGGCTGAAGCGCAGGGAGCGAATTGCCTAACTGCTCTCCGTGGAGTCTCGGGGGTTAAGTAATGCCAGATATCACGGGATCCTGAAGGTGTGACCGCCTAGGAAACCGGTGATCAAACGGCGCCGAGCCCCTGGTCGAAGAATAAAAGGTAATGACTGAGATGGCAGACTAGATTACTTCATTACACATTCGATGCCTATACGAGGCTATAATAAAATGTTCTTACACATTGACGTACCGTTCTTCACCCTTTTGAGTGTAGAAAAGCCACGTTCTGCTTCACCAGTGGTCATCGGGATGGTCACTATTATCTTCAGGAGCTTGACACTTTCTGAAAAGGCTTTTGTTACAATGTTCTCATAAATAAAGCTCAGAAAAATGAACGCTCCCGATGCTCCTACAAAATCTGCTACACGATTATGGGTTTTCTCCATACGTTGCTTCAAAGCACTTTCCAGTTCAGGCATGAGACTAAACAGCCCGAAACAAATTCAAGGATTGCTAATATTTTCCGTTTCGTAATCTGTCGTCTTAAGGCCAGTTCAAACTTTCCACAAAACTGAATACAGTCTAGCTTCCCCAGAATACACCGATTCTTTGTAACCTTCTCGTTGAATTGTTTTACTTGTAAGTTGTAAGCAGAATCTGACTGGCTAATCCTAACATTGTAAATTCAAAGAAACTGTATTTTTCATAAGAGTTATGCTTTTTTGTCTTTTACATTGAACCTTTTCAAATCTATGACTCCAGTCTCGGTCCTCACATTATCATCATTCATGGTCAGGATGCATTTGAAGCAAAATAATACATTTTTAGGTCACATCCACAAAGCCACTCCGCAGCATTGCACATTGTCGAGTTGATTTTACGAATGTATCCCCACGAGATTTGTATTGATTTTATTTCCAGAATTGAGGTACGATTTGGCCTACGCGGACCAAGGCTTTTCACCTAGATCCTCACACGAAGATCCACATTGTTACCACATATACTGTTCATCGAATTAATTTTTAAAACAAATCACCAGCACCAATCAAACCCACAAAACTACCGAACACTAGAAATGAACCAAACACAGCTACTCCTATATGATACTATGATACTATATGATACTATGACACATGCACAAATTTACCTTCGCCGCTTCCAAGACGTAGTACACAACTTCGAAACGTTCACACGTTATGGCACTTTCGAAACCGAAGGGTGTCGTTTTTCCCGCCAATTAATAAAGTTAATTCTTAGGGCTAAGTTAGGTTTTCATATATAGGCACAGTAGGGGGCCTGTTTCTTGACGGAGTTTCTTGAGGGAGTTTTTATTAGGGCGTAGCTTTGAAGCGTTGTTTCTTAACATACTCTCTTCCGATACAGGCATAACGGAATAGCGCTCCTACCGAGTACTGGGAAAACTAGTTGCTGCTCAATGCTACTCGCTGAACTGCACAGTAATGCTATCTGGTGAGCACGCCCTTCTTCAGAGTGTCAGCCCCACCCTTAAAGGTTGCCTGGCTGCAGCCTTCATCCGCCGGAAAGCCTGTGCGAAGGAGATAAGAATATTACTATTAATTATTATTAGTGATATTGTATCTCCTTGGCTTGTGCAGTGTATGGATGACGTCACAGCTGATCGTTTTTCACAGGGATTATGTCGGAATGACGTGGGAGTGTAAGGCTTTTCTCTTACTTGTCAACAGCTTCAACTGCGTTACAGACGGCTGTTTTCGAACTGCCAAAGAAAAATTGATATGATCGTTACGTAATATGACTGACAAACCATTAATAAATAAATATATTTTTTAATTTCTTTAGGACGGCGATGTGAATAGGGGAGGCTCCGACTTACAGCCATTAACGACGGACCGCACCTACGACTCCCGTGTGAATATTATTTTTTATAGCAACTGAGATTTATTTCCAACATCTCTCCTCACACTTTACTACTTTTCTCTTCTTATCTGTATTTTTGCAAACTGCTGAAAATGTTTGTTTTGGCCTCCAACATTTTTCGTTTTCTCGTATATTTGCATAATAGTTTTAACACAATTTTTGTGTCTGAGTAAATGTACAATTCATTCATATCTTCTTTTTTTATTTTTCTCATAATATTCTTCCATATCCTGTTTTCTTAAAACTTTCTCGTATGTAGCTCTATCTCGCCATTAAACTTAAATAACTTCCCTGCAGCACCATAAAGGCAATGAATGCTCAATGTAAATAATTCTTATCCACAAATATTTTCAAAACCTAAGATGAAAAGGGATTTAAAAAGAGGAATAGGAAAGGCGATCCTAAGATTTGTCGAGAAAGAAAAATTTAGAAAATAAATTGGGTATTTTAATAAACAAATTTTATTTCATGTTGACTTTGTTTCTTTATGTGGAAGTAAGAAAAAACTATTGAGTTACCTCAATATTTATCATTTGTTGAGAAATATATCAGCCCACATATATTTGTATGAAACGAAAATTACTTCTTATATGTGGCTTACATTCCGTATACAGTAAACCCTCATTAACACGAATTCCAAGAAACCGAAATAATCGGAGTTCTTGTTACAAACATTCGAGTTATTGGAGTATTATAAATGTCAGAATTACCGTAATCCCTTATCGGGACCGAAGTTGTGTTCGTGTAACGGCGAAATTCGTGTTAAGCGAGTTCGTGCTAACAAGGATATACCGTAAAAAATATTATATAAAAAAAATATTACATCGTAATATTTTTCCGAATCAAGTTCAAAATTGTTCATTCGGTTCAATTCAGACTTTATTGCATTTGAAAATGTACTTCATATTTATTGGTTTATTCTTATTTTAGATCTCCGCAGTTAGTACTTTCCTGTGCGCCCTATTTTCAACAAAAAGTAAATATTACATTTTACCCCTATCCCGAATTGTCAGCTCATAAACGAGACATTATATTATTTAAAATTACAAGAAACCAAACGACATATGTTTACATGTATTCAGCATTTGGGGTCAGCTTAATCCGCCTTTTGCCAGCTAGCGGTGTTCCCAGGCCTGGACCCTGTTTTTATTTATTATCCACGCCAGGGGTAAGAGAGACATGTGCATGACGTACTTCCATCGCCGTACTTAGTTTATTTGGCCTGCCTGAGCTTTCTTTCGCCACACTGCTAAAGAAACGTAGACGACCAGTATTAGAAAGCTACCGCTTCATTTTTGCACCGCCCAGGAAAGGAACCCGGGACCACCTCTCAGAAAGATAGCACGCTGTCCTCACAGAAAGCTAGCGCACCTTCCGAGGGTCATCAAATAAAATAAATCAACGAATAGTACAAACGATTGCACTGTATTGTCCGTCACACTCAGTCAATATAAAACTTTTTGGCCAATTTTCGACAAAGAGATTCAAGAATCAGATACTGCACATACGACGGTTTTTTATTTTTAATTTTGCAATATCACGACCTTTCGAGAACAAATTTTTCCCCATCAGCCTAGAACAAAAAATTCATTTCAATAATGTACATTCTGTGTAATAACAGCAAACAAATTAGGCGATATAGAACACAACCGAAACTCACCTTAATGTAAAACTATACTTAATTCAACGTCGATGAAAATTAAATTTAAAAAATTAATATTTCCCAAAAATTATGTTCCAGAATACAAGGCAATCAACTGTCCCAACCGCCATTGCGGACTGACTTTTGGCATGATGTGCCCAAATGCGATAAGGAAAAGTTGCATTCTAACGGTCAAAGGCAGTCGGAAGAAAGGATGCAAAGACATTTCCAGCATGAATTTCAATTTGTCCTCGAAACGTGATTTTGCAAACTTAAGAAATGATGTTAACTGTCGTATGTGCAATATGTGATTTCTGATCCTCATCGTCGAAAAATGGCCAAAATGTTTTATATGAATAGTACAAACATATCGACAAGTTAGTGCTAGATAATGAATACCGCTTGTGCAGGCGTGCTCGTGTGCGTGTTCGTGTTCGTATTCGTGTTCGTGTGCGTGTGCATGTTCGTGTGCGTGTGCGTGCTCGTGTGCATGTTCGAATATGTGCTCGTGTGCGTGGAAGTGCGTAGGCGTAGGCGTGCGTGCGGCGACGTGGGTGCGCGCAGCTGTTCGTCTTCGGAATCTGGAGCGGCGTCATTCCCCCGTGCGCTCCGAGAGCAGAGAGCCAACGTCTTTGGAATTGAGCCCGCCGCCCATTTTTATGGCTGTCCGTTAAGCTGCTATTAATAACGATTAATGGTTTTCTGGGATAAAATCAGTTGATAAATTAAATGGGCTTTTAATCGCCACTCTCAAGGAAATATTTCGCTCCACGTGCTTCCTACAGTGTTTCCACATCCAAGGATGTCGTAAACCGTCGGAGACTACTAATGAATTGTGTACTTAATATTACCGGGAGCGGTAGCTCAGTGCATCAACTGATGTCACTGCAGCGCCTCTGACCGGGAGGTCCTAGGTTCGAGTCCTGATGGCGGCAGGACTTTCGACACTAGGTTTTTCAACTAGGTCGAATGCAATCGCTGTCTGGAGGAGAATTCTAGCGACCGGCTGCTCTGATCGATAGTTTTCCGTGGTTTCTCCGATCAACACCAGGCGAATGCCGGAGCAGTACCCTACAAATCGGGCCACAGACCGCGCGCGATCTTTCCTTCCTCTTCCTTGTCCTATCCTCTCCCCTTACAGTAACATGCACTACACTACCACATATTCCGAGAGACCGGTCGGGAGCTTAGAGCTTGTCCCAGCTGGTGGTCCCCTTGGTGAGAGAGTCCTGGTTAGGGAGAAACCCCACTAGGCGACGGTAGGTCGGCGCCGGATCTCGCCATTCAGCGGGGGACGATCACCCCAGAAAAACACACGCACTACACTAACGGGACTAATGACCAAAGCAGTTGACGCACCCGGAAACACGAAAAACTCAATCAATCAATATACTTAACATTATCACGTTGACCAGTCCATTCACTAGCGAGTGCGACTAGCGAGCCTCGCTTGTGCAGCTCGTCTCGTATGTTTACAATTCCGATAATGCGATAAAATTGTGAGAGGACCATTACACCTATAAGGCAATGAAATATCTCATTTGACACGTTATTAATTCAAGACCTTAGAAAAAATAAGAAATTTAATGCGTTGTCTCAATATAATGTAATTTCATTTCTCGTATAAAATAATGACTTTGCATTGAAATACCAGTGATACTTCGCTGTGCAATAATAGAATAATCCAATATATTTAATGTCAATTCCAGTCGGGTGCCGGTTCAGTGCTTGATACTGTCTCAGATTGATTGATTGATGGATTAGTGATTCCGGGGAGCGTCAATTGCTAAGGTCATTCCCGCAAATGTAGCGAATATTTTCATCGCAGGAGGTGTGATCCCTCGCGGGCTGGCGAGATCCGGTGCCGATATACATCGGCTTGCGGAGATTTTCCCAACAAGGTATATCCCACAAGCCGCAACGCCCCAGCCGGAAGAAGCTCTAAGCTCTCGACTGCTTTCCTTATGTGTGTAGTAGCGAAAAGCATGTTGATTGTGTTTGTAAATAAAGCAGAGGAAAGGACAAGGAAGAGGAAGGAAAGGTCATGCGTGGTCTGTGGCCAGTTTGTTAAGGTACTCCGATGTTCGCTTGGGATCGATTAGAGAAACCACGCAAAACTACCGATCAGAGCAATCGGCCGCTAGATTTCTCCTGTCAACAGCTGCTGAACTCCACCGAGCTGTCCGGCGTCGATAAATCGTGCCAACGACGGGACTCGAACCTAGGATCTCCCGGTCAGAGCCACTACAGTGACATCAGTTAATGCCCTGAGCCGCCTCTCCCGGTAATACTGCCTCAGTACCTATGGTACACGTGTGATCCTTCCTTCCCTGTTTTCATCCATGCAGGACGTGGTTTTGGATTAATTCTCCTTTCCCATATTATCCATTCCTCAAGAAGGATAATGTAAACAATTGATTTATTGGTGTTTTGAATGTGAGCAAAATAGATGAACAGATTTTATTAAACCATGCCAGAACTTTTCATTTAAATCTGCCGCTGCCGTTACTTGCTCCAATGTTTCTTTGGCTCGCGAGTCGCTCCGCTCATGTATGAACAACTGAAAAAATATTAATAGACTAAATAAATATCATTAATTACCAATTTCACTGTATACTTGTATTCTAATATGAAAACTACGAAATTACCAAGAGAAGTGAGAGGAAGGGGAAGATATACAGTGGTTTTGCAAGGAGAGATGAGAAAGCTACCCTAGGTTCCAACAAAAATGAACATAGTAATCAACTTTATTTACATACATACAATACACACACTACATTCTTACTAACTAAAACAGATATTATGTTGTAATTTTGCACGTTCCCGTGCGTGAATTAAATGTTGCGTGCGTGAACCATGTTTGTATTCCAAACAACGCACGCAGAAAACTGCTTTCTCCGATGACTCCTCATTCACTGCATAGTATATCAAGCAATCTAAATAATGTCCCATCGACCGTACATTGTTTGGCCCCTTCAATAACGAAGATAAACTGGCTTCATCAAATATTTCCTTTGTACATACAAAACCTCTCAAATTACTCCGAGTGAGATTAAAACTTAATGAAATTAAAGTGTATTTTACCTACAAGTAAAGAGAACATGTAAGATATTGCGTGAACGGTCAGGTACTGTAAATACAAGTATTGTTTTCTAAAACATTCTTATTAACAACATTCAAGGTCTTAATTCACTGTTTGATTGATTAGTTTCCTGGCACGTCAACAGATAAGGGAATTAGTTCCGTTAGTGTAATGTATGTTTTATCGCAGAAGGTGGCGGTGATCTTCCCACAATGGGTCTTGAGATCTTGCGCCGCACTACACGTCGGTTCGCGGGGTTTTCATCAACCAGGTATCTTCCTCCAGCGAGGCAAATCCCAACCCCTCCACCTCCGTTTTTCTGCTGAAAATTCCCCGTTTTCTGGCATACGATTATATAACTTCCTCTTCTTACGAAGAACCTCGTAAGGCCAGAAAGTAAAAACAGTTATTAAATAACTTCATTAATTTTGTTTTAATAAATGCGATAATGATTGTAGTGATTAAGCGCCGGTTGATTGATAATCCCATTTTGATTTGATCAAACTGCGAATTTCAAATGGATGTTTTAATTTTGATGCCAACTTTACGTGAAGCCTCAGCATTTTCTATTTTTTTTCAAAAATGACTCCAAATGTTTTGATTATATTTTGTCCTCGAATAGCGCATAGGATGCTTTAGATAATTACGTAGCTCTAATTTTCGTTAAAATTTCTAAATATTCGAAAATTGCAAAAGTTCAAAAGCATTTGGTGTCTTCCAACAACTATATTATCGAGGATAGAGATTTTTTACTTAATTAAATCTATTGTTCAAAGCCATATCTTGAAATGAGGTTAAGCTCATGTTTTCGGACATATGGGTAGTTTTCCCGTGATTTTGAATAAAATATAGGAAATTTTTAAACGATTATTTTCTGAAAAACTGTTCCAATGTTTTCTTTACATTTTATTTTCCTATGTATTAAAGAAAGGTAAAACTGGTGTTAGTCCTCCTTCCGGGGAACTCTCTATATGTTAAAACATTGCAAAAGTATAATACTGATAGTAGAATTTCATTTCTTGAATCAAATCTGTTCTAAAAATAGATTTTTTAAAAAGGTGCTGAACAACTTAAAAAAACAGCAGTACCGTGTAATTTCCGTTTAATGTTAATGCAATTTGTAAAAAAAAGTATTATCCCAAACAACTGCTCCAATTTTTTTCTTTATTTCTTTCCACGTATGCAGCAATGGGGGCTTGAAGAAATGGGCAGGTCTCATTTTCGGTGAACTCTCAATTTTTGGAAATGATAATTCGAGAACGTGTTTAATTGAATAAGTTTAAAAGAAAATTACAAAAGTAATAGCTGGCGTGTTTACTGCTGTATAAATCTCGAATGCAAAGTATTTTATTGAAGATGACTCATAAATTCCAATTGGTTTCATAAAATGAATTTCAAAATATAACATTTACAGGGCTTTTGTGGTTCGATACAAGCTAGTTAAGTTCAGTGATGAAAAAAGAGATAATATAAATTTTTTGTTGTAAATCTAGAAGTGATAACAATGTAAATAAATTATAATATATCTTTAATTATTCTTTTGTTATAATTATAATAAATAAATAAATAAAATCATTTATAATTATTATGTTTATTTCCTTCGTGACTGAGAATGTGCGAGGTCTTTGGAACTTTATTACTTGATTATCAATGCATATTTTCACATGGATACGTTAGCACGTTCAATAGTTGACCTCTATTGAGTTGCATTTTCGTGGTTCGGCTTGCAATTTAAAGAGGTATATATGCTTTATATGATGCAAATAAGGAGATAGAGGTCATCGATTGAGACTATACAATTCTATTATCAGTTATCAAATCTGTGTACTTCTGGCGAATTTCCAGTCTCCGGTACGACAATAATCCCGACTGTTAGGTTACAGTGTTCACTTAATAGCGGAGTAAACGCTTTTGGAAGAGCTAGTTTATGCAGAAATCATTGTGAAACATCTCCCTGAGCAAGTCCTGCCAGTAGCCATTGTCTTCCTTACATGCAAAGCCTGTCCACTATTGTTATTCACCACTCATACGTTATTGGCAATATTTTTGTTCCCATCAAAATAATTCAACTTCAAGTTGAATTGTTTATGGATTAAGTGGAAAAAGTTGTCCATATTAGAGATAACAAAGGCAATGTGAACGAAACGATACTCGGATACGACGGCTTCGGCAGGCGCGCGTTTGATTTATTTGGTTAAAAAGATAGTAAAAAGTATGTATGACTTATGGGGGAGAAGATTGCGCATGACAATTACCCCAGAAAAAGTAGATTTTAACCTTCAAAAAATGAGTGTTAGCCTAAAAGTTTGGGCATGTAATAGTGTCATTGCCCTAAATTATAAATTAAAATTTCTCTACCAAGCCATATAGTTCGTATAATTATTATATAATTAGTTGGTGCAAGAAGGTAATTTCCTCATAAACTCAAAACGCACATCAATGCAAATTCATAAAAAATATACGAATGTTCCACAATTGTTCCCGTTTGGGGACTAATTTAAAACAAATGCAATAAATTCTGTTAGTATGATTTTCAACACAATGATTCCACAAACCCATTAAAAATAGCGGTGAAATTCCGACAGTTAAATTTTTTCACAAATTGAAAAATATAAATATCTCCGAAATTGCCAAATATATATAAAACTATCCCTATGTAAAATGTTATTCTCAAACTTTTACTGTTGATGAATTTGAGAGATTTAATACCAATTCTTCTGGTAATATCGATCATAACGTAATAATATTCTATCATAACGTAAGGCGACTTTTGTGGTGTGCTGAATTTTCGTTGTAAAAACCTTGCAAAGTTGAACGTTTGTCAGTGTTGTATAATCTTAAATAACATTCTTGTTGCCCCATATTCTCATTTTGCGTTGTGGGATCAGTATCAGAAATGTCCACGCAAGAGTAATTGTATTTGCTGTAAAACAGAAACTATTTGTAAATGACTAAACTCAACCTAATTTATAACAATATTTCCACAAATTGTCAAATGCATAATTGGATTTTCTGGAATTTCTGGAATTTAACTATAGACAGACTGTGAATGCAGTTTTTCGATAGGCTTTCTAAAAGCACAAATTAGGAATACTTTTAATATGAGTATACCAGATTAAAATAATTCTACGTTTGACATTCATTGTCCATTATTCAAAAATTCATTGAATATTACTGAAATTGTTAATATTTTTTGTAATACTCTACAATTATATGTGCAAAACACAATCCAAAGGATGAGCGAAAAGGCACTTTTAACGGTCGCCGTTCCTTATGGATTTAACAGTCTTCCGTCTGTTATAAACAATGGACAAAAAAATGAGTCGTTGCAAAGTTGACGTATGAGTGCTCATTTTCCAGAAAAAGGTGTTTTTAACCCGCCTCCAGTAAAAGTGACATGCATAGCGTATTAAAAGTTTAATTTTTTGCTCTAATCCTAAAAGTCAGCGGTTGCTCAAGTGATCAGATATATGTACGAATACAACAAAGAAAACAAAATACTTTTGTTTGATCGCTTCAGCTACTCCTGACCTTAATGTATCATTAAGTGATTTGTATACTTAATTTAAAATAAAATAAAAGACGGCAGGCCTGCTAAAAATAGTAAAAGACACACTTGGTACAATATTGTCTTTTGCTCATAGATATGCGCCACTCAGCGTATAGGGGTTGTGTCGCAATCTTTCCAACTCGCACGAAATTCGAGTTTTACCCCTCTTACCATAAATAACTATCCTTATTTACGTTTATCTTATAACATGGTAGTATTACGGAAAGTAGTGAACGACACATGGCCGATTTCACAAATAAAGGAGTTTTTGGATTTAAACCTCCTCTACCGCTTCGGTTACGATCTTCAACCGCGCATGTTATTTGCTAAATATCTGCCTAATGACGTAAATAATTATAAATTTAGTTCTCATAAAATCATAAAACCTAATATTCATGAGCTACGTGTAGCAAATAACCAAATGTACGTAGTACGAGTATTACATTCGTTTCATTTAGAAGAAAACACTTCAGTGTTGAAATCCGTAGTGATTAGGCGTCGTTTGCTTTCGTTACGAGCTTTCTATCTTTGCGAGGCACCGACCTCGCGCTCGCATTCTTGCAGCGGATGCTCTCAAGCTATATGCGAGACTCTGATGAAACAAAATATAGCAGCGTCCGTTAAGTGTTCAAATTCGACATGTGTGTCACAAGACTGCTTTTTGCGAGGAGCAATGAGCCACCCGTTCATTACGTAAATAGGGGTAAATGCGCGGTCGTCTGCTAAGTGTTTTCTTACATCTGTAAGCTTCGTAACCCGACAAATACAAAAAGTCTTCCTTGTAACTCGTGGTGCTAAAACAGCACGTACTTTCTCGCCCATATTTTCTCGCAAAATTACGCGAAAAGTACCCAAAGTTTCAAAAAGTATCCTCGAAGTTTCAAAAAGTTTCAAAATCTATTTTTAAGGAACAGATTTTATTAAGGGAAAAAATCTTTATCTTTAATATTTTAATTGTAAGAAGACGCCGAAAAAGGTTTGAACTTTTCCAACCTTCGAAAAATCAGGGCTTGCAACAAACATGAGACCTGCATCATTCTCTTTAATGTCCTTCTCAGTATTCACCAAAAAAATTTAATCAAAAACGATGAAGCCATTTTTTGAAAATTTGCAAAATGTCCTAGAGGCTTCATGTAAAGTAACCCTTAAAATTAAAATATCGGTTTCAAATTCAAGAGACTGCAACATTAGCCAGGTCGATTACGGATTATCAACTTTGGAGAAAATCGGCTGAATGGTTTAGCCGCTAGCGTTGTTCACAGACGGACGAACAGACAGACAGACAGATAGACGTTTTACCATCACTCGATTTTTCGGTATCAAGAACACACAAAACATGGATTCAGGCTACACCACGTTTTTGCTGTTTTTTTTCGTGCGGCATTACATAACTTTCTCTGCACTCCGTAGCGAGAAATTAAAATCGCAAAATTGCAATTTTTTTCACCTTCTTCCTACAACTATAATATTGGAGATAGACTTTTCTTAAGTCTCTTAATAGGTTCGTCAAGGGTACGATTTTTCGTGAACATGAGTAGATTTCGCGTAGGTTTACGTAAAATGTATGCAACTTTGGAAATAACATTTTTGCAAAAACAGCTGCAAATATTTTCTGTATTTTTTCTCTAATAGAGAAAAGTACGCTCATAAAAATTGCTCATTTTCGGTGACATTTTCGGTGACTCTCTGTATTTTAGAAAATTGCAAAGAAAGAAAAAATTGCAAAATTACAATATCGATGAGAGAGATATTTTACTTCTTTAGCTACTGAGACAATGACCCACATCTCGTTCAGATTTTTTATACATTTCGCCTTCATCCATTGAGAGATTGCCCCTTCGTTTGTTTCGCTAGGGAGGTAGTGGTGTCATTTTGTCAGCAATACTCTAAAATCTGTTTAGCTTCCGCAACGCTTTTTTTCGCACTGGTGATGTGCCAGTCCGAGATTAGAAAATTTGTTGTTTTGAATTGTCGAAAAAACGTTGAGAGCACTAAAGTATATTTGTGTTTATTTGAAAAGCACAGAAATAGCACGATATTTTGTTTAAAAATAAAAAGATTTTCGTCGAAGTGGCTTTATTTGCTTAGCTTTAAGCCAGTAAACTCATATTTAAAAAAATCTTTGGAGCACAAAAACTTCACTTTTGTGTATATGTAAAGCACAGAAATAACACAGAAGAATGGTTATAAAAAATATATTTTGCCGAAGTGGCTTAGCCCGCTTGACGGACATCACTGGTCGTGAAATGTGGTGGTTGTGTGTGGTCCGCTGGCTGCTGTAGCTCTGCGCCGGGCGCTGGCGGGCAGCCCTGAGCCAGGACCCGACCACGCATCGCCTCTCAAGAGCAGTGCTGGTGGAGGCGGTGGGGGAGGCGGTGGGGGCGGCGGTGGGGGCGAGTCCTCCACAATGCTGATCAGGGGCGGAAAGCGCGGGCAGGAGCCAGCAAAGTGCACGCTCTTTGAAGCAGTGGTGGTCGCCAGCCAACGTACTACGCCCCGACCAAATAATCCATTCTGTTCCACGACTCATTCGAGAACACGTCCGCGCTGATGAATGGGGATTGGTCATTATGTTAAGATGTACGATACGAACGGTAATTGAGAGATGTACATACACTACAAAAACCAGCCACATTTGAAGATACTTGGAACAATAGACACGAAGTAGTCTCTAAAACACGATTTTCTGCAAAGAAGAAATACCTATAGTAGGTCAATTATTTTCTTTCTTTCATATACTACTAATTATTTATTACGCTACTCATATTACAATTTTGTATTTTTGAAAATTCTAATGCGAGAGGTCGGTCATGGTGTGTTCGCCCACTTGAAGAAGCAGAAAATTGCATCAAAATTGAAGCAAGGGGAAGAAAAACAAAGACTTTTTTGTGTACGCTCACAAAACTCACATCTACTGATACTTGGAATATTGAAAATTTTAATTATTATTTTTAGTAATTCTTATTTCTATTGGCGTGTTGGGGTAATTGAGGTAAATATAAACTGGGCTAATTTTAAATGTTTAATATAGACCGGAAAGCAGACCGAAATAACTATTTGGGACTTTAGTCCCAATTACCGGACTTAAGTCCCAATATTAATATTAGTAATTTCCAGAAGTGAAAACTTTTTTCTTTATCCCAATTACGCTGCGTTGAAAATCAAAATTATGTACATTTTAAACATTAGAGAAATTAGATGTGTGAAAACATTAGAGAAAATATTTGTATTTATCGTAGCTTGGACGTTAACAAACCTGTATGTTTGTAACAATACACTTTTCCGTCTACATTTCCTGACGGTATGGTGAGAATGTTTCTTTCTGCGTAAATATTTGAGAATACGCGTGTTTGTGTATTCTTCTCTTCACTATATACCAAACTTACACAATGCGGGAAATGCAACTAAACTTGATTCATGACAATCCAGTCGTGCAATAATTTCGTGAATTTTAACCGAATCGATCATTAGATCTATTTCTCCAAATTTTAATTATCGATTTTTTTGACTGATTTTTTCGTGGTTCCTGGCGCGTCAACTGCTTTGTTCATTAGTCCCGTTAGTGTAGTGCATGTTTTTTCTCGGGAGATGGCGGTGAACTTCCCCCGCTGGATGGCGAGATGCGGCGCCGACTTAACGTCGGCTAGTGGGGTTTCTCCATAGCCAGGACTCTCCCACCAGCGGGGCTCCGCCCCAGCCAGGACAAGCTCTAAGCTCCCGACCGGTCTCTCGGAATATATGGTTGTGTAGTGCATGTTAGTGTAAATGTGTGTGTGTAAGGGGAGAGGATAGGACAAGGAAGAGGAAGGACAGATCGCGCACGGTCCGTGACCCGTTTGTTAGGGTACAGCTCCGGCATTCGCCTGGTGTTGATCGGAGAAACCACGGAAAACTACCGATCAGAGCCGCCGGCCGCTAGAATTCTCCTCCTGACAGCGACGGAATTAAACATCGAAATGTATTGTGGCGTCGTGGTAGCGAAATGGCTACACAGATAATGATATTTATTTACAGAATATACAAGTATTTACAGCTCTGGGTTTACGTTCGCAATCTACCTCCGCGACTCCACGCACACTGCTTCCCATTTCCCGGCTAGTGCATCCTCCACCCAGACGCTTTACCGCGCCGGTGTCCTGACACCCAGTGCTACGCACTCGCAGTGTCCAAGGAATGCACTACTGCCAACGGGCCGCAGTTGCGTCCGCACGCGAGGCGATCTCTAAACGAACTCCCTCTTCCGGCCAGCTAGCTTCTTGGCGATCATGTCCCCCCCTCCTAGCTTCTCTGAACGTGCGGGTGGCTCTGGGACCACATGGCCAGCCAGCCTCCACTGTCCGCCGGCGGGGGGTCAGGACTCTCTAACCGGCCGACTTGCGTCCCGGAGTGTTAATGGCTCCCTTTTCAGTTGTCTAAAGCTACTAACAGTCTTTGTACTAGTCGACCGGATGCCCTCCCCTCTGCTCGCCATCTTCGACACTTCCTAAAGATGGTCGAAACCCTGGCCGCCATGTGGTGACGTTACAGTATCATTCATTATCTTCTATCTTTCGATTTTAACACGATTAGAAATATCCTTGTATAGTATCGGAATAACCTACGTCCGTCCGTCACTCATGGTTAGGCACCCTCTGGTCCAGCAGTCGACACAAATAAGGTGTCATTTGACACATCTCGGTCCCCTGATGGAACTGACAGTTTTTTTTGCGGTTTAGATAAGAAATTTCTAAGAAACGTCTCTTAAAAAGGAATGTTTTTTTAAGTAACAAAAACGCGATATTGATAACTTACGGCGCATGCAGAGGTTATCAATAGCTCATTCGATTTCTCTCCATAAGCATGATAGATTGGTATCATTTCTGGTCGGTTTATTCCAAGATATTCTGAAAAATCTGGAAAAAATCACGAATTTTTGATGGTTTTAATGCATCTACAAATTGACCTACATTGGTGAATCACTGTGAGTTACAATACTTTCGTACATGAATCGTTTGGACTTGATTCAATATATTGTCGATAACTAAATCAAAGTTTGTAATGAGTCGAAAATTTAAACAAATATTTTAATCGAATTTTTCATATAAATTTCTATTCCCGGAAATGGACAAACTGGGATGTAATATGTTTAAAATTTATTTTTACTATGAACTTGCAAAGCACTTTTTACACATGAAAATACTCGCCGGAGACACGATTAACTGGTATACAGTAAGGATTATATTGATAACAGAAATATTTTAATATTGTCCTAATGGACAGCAACCATTCATAAATGATTAAGAGGGGATCACAATCACGGACACGAAATGCCCAAGCTAAAATGTTTTCTAAAACACTCAATGATTAAATTAGCCGTTCGAGTGAGCGTGGTCTTTGTTCACCACTTGTGAAGACGTTGCAAACACAGGCCAGCACCCATTGAAAGAGAAACACGATCTGAGATCCGATGGAGCTGATTGAAGAGATACTATTAGATGGCCTTTACAATAATAGCTCTGTTCATTTTTGATGAGCTACTCCACTTTTCGTAGGCAAGACTTTCAGGCACATGTGTACTCCCGTTAACATTTTTGATGACATACCCTAATAACTCCGTAAAGTACCATTAATCCAATTAACATTCGCAAGAAATCGTTTGCGCTGAAATAATCTGCAAAATCTTGCTGAGTCTTGTCTTGTTTGTAAGTAAGGGAAAAGAACAATAATAAAATAAAACCGAACACATATCTTGAACTTGAATAGTACCTTCTCCTTATTGCAGTCAATTACTGGTTATTTCCCTAAATAGTCTTCATCTCTATAAGTAGAAACTACTCGCTTCTGTGACCTAAAAAATATCCCCAAAATATGAACTTAAAAATAGATCGTAATGTGGTCTTAGGCTGAATCCCAAAAGTTCTGGAATGAAATATAGACGGTGATTTGTCTCCGCAGACTACGGTCTAACAGAAAGAGGAATGCAAATATCTTACGTGAAGATGATCTACAGGGATTTTTCGCCTCTAGAAGCCAACTTACGTTTTAATAATATATCTACGAGAAACGCCTAAGAAAATAAAACCATTCTGTTGCCATTCATATTGCATTTAAGTTCAGTGATCAGGGAGTCTCGTGCCAACACCACAACGCAGCGAGTCCGGTCCATCCGCCTTTCAGAGATCAAAATTCTATAAAAACAGCTTTCAGAGGGTAAAAAAAAATAAGAAGAGTACAGAAATACCATTTCCATCTTTAGCGCCATCTGTGATGTCACGATGTTCAAACTTGATATTAAGAAGTGTGGAGACGTATGAATCTGAAAATTAAAATGAATAAAATTACGAATATAACTTAATATTGTTTCGCTGCTTATTCTAAAGAAATCTAGAAATCTAGTAGAAATCTGTTTAGATGCTTATCAAAACAAAACATTAAAGGGTTTCGAAAAGAATAGAATACATTTTTTTTTTTGAAAATAAGTTTCCAGATTCCTTCCTAATCACATAATCCAAAACACAGTTTATAACCGTCTTAAAATGTAACGTCTTGTTTTAGATAACCAATTACCTACATATTCACACCTCAGACGAGAGGTCATTGAATACCTTATGGAATATGTGCAAACACTTATTTTTCGCGCTATTTTCTTCTGAAACATGAGAAAATTACCCTGTTCTGTAATAATCTTTTTTAGAACAGACTGCTTTAATAAATCTCCCTGAAAACCCAAGTACAAGTACACGTAAATTATTCTCTGCCGGTAGCAAAACTTCAGCTTGGATGTATTGTACTACATCCATTTCCAAATATTTTGGACATTCTCAATTCTTTTTTTCAGTATTTGTGAACTAGACAAGTAATTTATTATGGATAGTTGGAAGACCTTTGTAGTAATTCACATTGCAATGAAACCAGATATGATGAGTTTCTAGTTACATTTTATTTGAATGACGTTTCGTAAAACTAAGTTCTAAATCGTAAAATTAAGCCTCTTCGGGTTTCGTAAAATCTCTTCGACAAAAAATTTCATCAAATTTAGCCCATAAAAAACTCAAATTAAAAGTTGAAAATTTCATAAAATATTTAAATTTCAATGTGAAAGGTTACAGTTAATTAAGCATTTTCATCAGAACCAACTAACGTAGTTTATAATGTTAACATTAAAAAATATACCAAGTCGATAACGAAAATAATCTCTATAATATATGTATTTATTTAAATCACGTTAGTTTCTTCTTATGTATTTATGCTCGTTTTGATACGAGTACAAATACGTAAAAAATAATATAATGCATATAAAATAAAGATTTATTTCATTACTGTTTTATTTTGAACAAAAGAATTGGATTCGTATTATAATGTTCAGTTACATAACTTGTACTTCCTTCAGAACTTTGAACACCCATATTCATAATACCTTTATTTTTATTTCATTTGAAAATCTATTTTTAAAAATTGTTTTGAACATATTTGGAATAAGTAATCCATCCATTGAATTATCCATTGTATTACAACCATATCTTCAGTCGCATGTGAACTGAGGGTAATCAATTAGAAATTACATCCTTGCTCACAAACAATATAAAAAATTGTAATAAAATAAATAATGTAAATTCATTCGCCATATGTTTTTCGGTTCTAACATAAAGAAATAAACCACCAGAACTTCAAAATTGTTACAACTTTATGAATAGCAGGAAACATTTGGACTATGTTATCTAAGAAATTATTATTTGATATGGCAAATTACAACGCACGTAACGTCCTGAATAAATCATAATCGCTTCAAGAAGCACAAAATACATCTGAATTTTGATATTTTTTGGCAAGTACGTTTGTTGAAATTTCCACGCATTTTCCTATATCTTTGGTTGAACATTTAATTCATTAACTTTGCTTTAAACCAAATGAAATACAAAAATACCACTGAGCATTTGAATAGCCGCCCGCACGCGAAACTGAAAACTAATGTCAACGCTTCTCCGATAGATGTCTCCGGTCTTCACATTTCTTCTATTCGTTCAGACATTGATTTTGCATTGGCATCGTCGCCTAAATTTAGAAGTGTACTGATTGAAACTTACTGTTTGTTCTCGATCGAGAATTTGATTTCAGGTTAGGTTGCTTCATGCATATGATTACACAGTTCCTTTAATTCATATAATAGAACCGGCACACCGGAACAAGGCAGTTCTGCTTTGTTTACAATTTCATGTTTTTACATTTTCTCCTAAACAACATTACACTACCATATTAATGTTGCTTCTCTAATAATTCATTTCATTTTACGAAGAATTATTATTCGGAAAATAAACATCCAATTGGAAGTTAAAATACAGAGAGGAAGTACCCTATTTCTCCTTATAAATCTGCCATTAATTTATTTACTAATATTTTTTATTTCAAAAAGATTATTATTTGTAAGCGTATTAAATTAACGATTTACAAAATTAAGTATCAACAGTTTCAGTGCATATTCGCAGAATCACTTGTGGATGAATTATAACACGATAGCCTTAAATATACAGACGTGACGCTTCAAGACTGGGAACGAAGGCAGATAAAAGTATTTATACTGCAGGGAGCAGTTGTAGATAGTCATTTTAGTAATTTCCCTTTACTCTGTGATAATTAGTAAGAAATAATGCTTTTTAAATTATTTAAAAGATTGTTAAATTACCGTTACTCCTAAATTATTAACATGAATGTAATTATTTTCCGTGCGTGAAAATTTGTTTCAAACACCGTACTTTCCTTGTAGTTTATCCAGACTGTCATCTGATATTTAAAATATTGAAATGATGTAACACATGTATAACACAGGCGCGTTAGTACACTTAAAGAGATAATTAAAGAACAGTGTAAACCTTTTTAATAGTTTACATCTTAAAAATATGACATCTATTTTTCAAAGTGTTTTTTCAAGAATTACGTCTTATAGCGCAATATAGCCCGTGATGTAGCAAAACGCCTTCGGCGCAATTCGGAATAGTTAAGCTGAATGGATGACACGAGACTGACACCTAATTTGGAGACGCGCGCCTCAACTACAGACATCCCACGCGTATTAGAACCCGCTATTATCTCGAATTAAACCTCGTGCTGCGATTGCTGAACGTGTGAGCGTAATTCTCTCGCCTTCCCGGGAGTAATACCGTGGGGCATAATCATTACTCTACCACCCACGCACAGAAAGGTCTTTGAACCTAGTCTACACTGAATTAGCCAAAATACATATTGTTGCTGGTCGCAATGTCGTTTCCAATTTTCATTCGAAAGAACCGACACACATTCTCGCCTTGGATGTGGTATAATATTCTTCGAAACACTACATTGATTGCTTAGTTAGTGATTCCGGGCGCTTCAACTGCTAAAATCATTAGTCCCGTACGTGTAGTGCGTGTTTTTATCACAGGAGAGAGCGGTGATCTTCCCCGCTAGCTGCCTAGAGGGCTTCCCCCGCTAGATTCGGCTCCGACCTAACATCGGCTCGAGTGCTTTTCCCAATCAGATATCTCCCATCAGTGAGGAACTGCCCCTGCTGGGACAAGCTTTAAGCTCCCATCTGGCTTCCTGACATCTGTGACAGTATAGTGCATGTACGTATCAATATGTATAAGGGAGGATAGGACATGGAAGAGGAAGGAAAGATCGCGCGCGGCTCGTTTGATTGGGCACTGCTCCGGCATTCGTGTTGGGTTGATCGGAGAAACCACGGAAAACTACAGATCAGAGTAGTCATCCGCTAGAATTTTCTTATTCGAGTAGAATATCTAGAATTTGACCTGTTTCTTTAGCTAGTTTGACATTCGTTCAACTAAGATGCCTTATTCCCTTCATCAGGGAAGAACGCAATTGTCGGAGACTATAACACACAGTTGTTTCGGTCTCTAGCAGCAAACATGAAGGTGAAAATTAGATGCTGTTGCTGGAAGCTCAAGTGGTGCAAAAATAGACATTTCTAACTATTAAGCTTATTTCGGAATTGGGCTAGAATTACCTAGTGATTATTGAGTCCACTCTCCATGAAATTTAAAATATTATTTCTGCAGTGCCTTTACATTTACAAATTAGAGTAGTATGCAGATATTCATTACTATAGTGCACGATAAAATAATTATATTTATTAGACATGAATGTGAATAGTACATCATCTTTTTAAAAACACACATTGAATTCATATACACGTCTTTACAAAGTTTTTCCAGTCGTTATTAAAAATATAAATACATTATATACTTTCAAAATAACAAGAAAAATATTTTGGGATAAAACTTTTTATTCCAATAAGAGACAAAGTAGTAAATTGACACAAGAAAAGAGAGTAGCAAACCTAATTTTGAAAAACGAAACAATAGTATAAAAGCAGCCGTGAAATGTTTTTGTTTTGGTATGCTAAACAATTAATTTTAATGTAATTTCATTTATATTTCTGACAAAAATTAATTTAAATGAAACATTTAGACTAGTTCCGTTACTTGATGTAAAAAATAAACCGACAAATAAACATAATAAAAATTAGTACAGAAATTCCCAAAACTTCGAAAATCCTGCAGTGAACAAGCTTTGTTAATCAAATAACTCGCTTCAAATGACCTGTATTTGAATACCTACGCACCTAAAGCTGGCGTGCTGATAAAGGACGCGGCTGCAGTTCGCTTAGAACCAGTCGTGCACGTGGCCATTTCCGCTGCGGTAGCGGCAGCCGCGACCCACAGCTGTGTCAGCGCAAGTTTCCGTCACTTCCCTCCCCCTCCCGGCCCCGCCTGCGCCCACGCCCGCGCCGCCGCCGATCACGCCTCTCCGCAGTCCCGCCTGCGGCCGTTGCCACCACCGCCCTCGCCGCCTGCGCCGCCGGCAAGAGCAACTGCGTGCCGATGACAGCTACTCCTCGTGCCACGCGCGTTCAGCTAGCTGGGGAATTGGCTACTCGACGAATACTATACCATAACCTGGCCGATGACAGCTGATCAGCTGTTACGGTTTCGTCCAAATGGAAGCTAAAACGTCACCACAGAGACATCACCGTGATGACGTTTTAGCTCTCGATTGGATGACACCGTAATATCTGATGAAGTGTCATCGGGCATGTTAAAAAAACCGCTACCAGGGAGCCGCGAACATAGCGTGGGGGTCGCCAAGATAGGGAGGGATTCCTCTGGTTTCAAGGGTCGATTAACACATTACGAGGGGAAATATGGAAGATGACTTTTTTTTCGTTTCGTGAGAATGTGGGGACCGATAAATAATTTCTAATGGAAATGTAAACGGAAGGAGACACCGAACGACGCAGTGTGGCGTGTATGTATTACCAAAGCTACGGAACGCTAGGACAAAAAAATGAGTCGTACGGACATAACATTGGATTTACATCACACTACAAATGAACATTTTCTCACCTCCAGAAGACCAGCGGCTTAAATGCAAAATAGATAGTTTTGGGGAACAATCAATTGAAATAGATTACATTTTTTAAGCAACCGTACCGTACGAAGACATGTACTAAAAGCAGTGAAAATTTACACAGACGCAAAACGTGTTCCCAAAGCTCACGCTTAACTAATTCATTTTGGTTTTAACAAGTTATATGAAGATTACCGCTTTTCGAATTTTACAAAAATGCATTCACGTGATTGTTCTTTACAAAATTCGTGTATTTATCACAACTGAGACAAATTTACCCCGCATAAAATAATATTAATTAAAAATGTTTCAATAAACGTAATTTTATTATCAACTTTAATACAAGGTAGCTAAATCATGTTAAGAAATGTATTTCAAAATAATATTTGAAAAGGCTATTTACGTCAAATTTTTGAAGAATGTATCCGTCTTTTTTATATTTTCCCCTCTACAGTTACCCTGGAGAGGCGAGAATGTATTCATTTACTAGCATACATTTTGTGCTGCAGCAGTTTTGCTTATGGAGCGTAGGGAGGGCTATATCTTAAATAAAGTAATATATATATATATATATATATATATATATATATATATATAATTTAAAGACTAGTACAGCAGACCACTTCGGGCGTTGTTTTTAATATTAGAGATATTCATTGTAATTTAAAAGTTCTCTGGAATGTTCTTTTTGGCTTCTTTTTCTTCTTTCATTCACACTCTCATTCATTCTTAATCTATATTTACAAACACATTTATTCACGCATTCATACCACACTACACTTCACTATATACACTATTTACCCAGCACGTAACTTTATTCGCCACGGTGCCGACTTTGCTTAAGCGTCCGTGGCGCCGCGATGTTTTCTTCTCCGGGCGGCTCAGGCCCGGCGGGGCGCGTTTCCGCGCCTCCCGCGCGGTTTCCGGCATCTGAGAGCGGCGACCGCCTCCCACGCACTTGCTGCTCCCCCGCGTCGCACAGCTCAGAGAGCTTGTGCGGGGGAAGTGCGCGGAAAGTGAAGGCGACGTGCTGCGGGCCCTTTCTTCTGTGGAAGGCCCTGTGCACGCCGCTGTTCGCCGCTACGTCGGTCTCGCGCGAGATTCGCGGAGCGGACGGCCTCAGCGCCCTTGCGAGTGCCGTCTCCGCCCGCTTCCGCAGCTCCGCCGGGAATTGGTTGCGTATGTAGGAGATCGCAACGAGATGCTGCTAAAACACCTCCTGATAGTGAAGGAATAAAGATCTAGAGTCGATTTACGTTTCAAATTCGCAGGCCTTTTGAATGACCGAAAATGGGGTGGAGATGGTATAAAGAATAATATATTGATTTAAATTATTTTATTTCAATCACAATTCAGTTCACCACAATTACATTCACCACAATCACTTCATTTATCACAATTCAGTAACGTTTATAATTATAATCTTAATTACTTTTCACAGATATCACAATACTCGTATTATTTACAGAGTATTTTTTTCCTAATTTTAAAATCAGATTTAGTGTTTCATTTAATACAACGTGAAAGCTTTTCCTTGGATTTTATATTGTGTTAAGGATTAAAGTTAATATAAAAAATAAATTTGAAATCAGAATTAAATATCAAATTGTTCGTAGGAGTATTCCGTTCATTTTAATTTCGCCGGTCATTAAACAATTTTTGCAGAGAGTGGCCTTGATATAGACGTTTAACGCAGGCCTGGTGGCTACTCTATGCACATCAAGCCTACCCGAAGGGGTACAGAGGGAAGCGACGGAAAGGGTGGAACCATCAAAGTTGAAGATCGTCAAATTTTACTTAATGTTACATCAAACATAAAATTATTTTTCAAAAATAAAAGGACGTATTATCAAGATAAAGTATTTAAATCGATGAACATTATATTGAAGTGAATTAAACACGTTACACAAGGGAACCAATGAAACAATTAGTCTCCATTTCATACATTATGTATTATATTAATGGTTATATTTCAATATTATTAATAATTATATTAATTGAAATTATATGTAACAATTATTGAAATATTTATTGGTTCTCTTACTAAAGAATACGTTTGAGACGTGAGCAACTATTTTTTACCAGAAAATTAGTAGTGGTTGTTGTATACATCAATATATTTTCCTTGTATTCAGCGTTTACTATACTAGAATTTAGGCTTAAAACTAATTATTATTATTATTATTATTATTATTATTATTATTATTATTATTATTATTAAAATAATAATAATAATAATAATAATAATAATAATAACAACATATTATAACATTATATAACTATTTTTACTGTAATAAACTACTTGTAAAACCAAACTAATTCAATCCCAGAAATACATCATTCCACATGCAATTATTCAGATTGTCTCTACATTCATCTCCGTTTTCATGCGTACTCTGTATAGCAGGGTATAACGTGTCCTAATGGAAATTTAACAAGCTTAACGGACGAAAGCGAGTTCACTGGTTTAGCACGTTTTAGAGGAGAATCACAGTGACATGTTCTTCTTCGAGCCAAACGAACTTCAGAACCTCGAAACTGGCAAGAAAAACATGATTTCTAGTATCAATTAATCTCTGACTATTACAATATTCATTGTCATTGGTTCGTGGATTATCAATCTATCAAATGCCGATCAAAACATATTAACCATCTGCAAAAAAGAAAAAAATACATTTTTAATTATAGTATTATATTATGAATTGCGTCTCTGTCGTGATTTATGGCAATGGACAAAAAACAGATGCAAGAGATTTTCAAAGGCATTTACAATATACAAATCAATTTAAACTTTTACATGGGAAACAAATGGAACAGCAAATAATGTTCCGGAAATACAAAAAATAAAACTAAAGAAAAACTTCTGTCGCGCAAGCAACAGAAACAAATACCAACAATATTTTTACTAAAAAATGCATTATATTTATTTTGAAAATATCATTGCAACAAATCACTTCTCTTAATTACTTCTACGCGTCATCAACCCTTAAAATTATCAGCTACTTTCCTTTCAGCCATATCTTTTCAGAAGTTATTCTTCAAGTTGTGTTTTGCGAACATTTGATTTTATGCGTCTTTTGCTCTATCTGAGGAAAAAATTACAGAAAAAATTTGGAGTCGTTTTTGAGAAAATACTTATGTTAAAAATTAACTATATTACGTGAATAACACAAAATTACGTGAAAATTATTAATTTTTGTAACTTGTACATGACCTTACTTAAAGATCCCTCTTTGAAGATCAGTATTTATTAAAAAAACCTCTCTACAATTTTGCGGTTGTAAGAAGAGGCTCCGAATACTTTTGAACTTTGGTAATGTTAGAAAGAGATTTCAACAAAAATGGGGACCGCGTCAATTTTTAAGCGGATATCGCTCTTTCAAAAAAAAAAAAACTCTATCTGAGAAAATGTTTAAAATGTTAAGCACACATGACCCCCCCCCAATGAAAATATTCGTTACAATTTCCCAAAATCTCGAGTTTTACTAGATCAATCGGGGAATATCAGTTTTGGAAAACATGGTCTGAACGGTTTAGCCTTAAGCGTTGACCTAAGACGGGCAGACGGAGGGACGGCCATTTCACTGTCAACCAATTATTCTGTACCAAGGACCTTCAAAATGTGTATTGTGAATTCACAACTTTTTAGAGAAAGTAATTTACTACTTATAAGTAGTAATAGCAGGGGTGTCCAACTTGCAACGCCTCAAGGGCCACAACTCTTCTTCTTTCTAGGGTTTTTTTCCAGCCGACAGCCGGTTACCCTTTACGTCCCGATGGGAAGCATACTCGACTGTACACTAGACACCAACACACTTGCGGGCTCCTATGATCTGGGGTGAGCAGAACACGAGGAAGGGCCACAACTAAAACCTTTAATATGGTTGCGGGCCATATTTTCATTACTCGAGCGATTCACACCTGACTTCCCCGTATTGTAGATACCGACAGTTTGATCGGCTGCTCTGAAACAGGGGGGGGAATTGGAACCATGATTGGTACAGGGTCGTACCATGCTTAACGCAATGAAACACATTGGGATTATTTTGAATTTCGAAATTTACTAGAAAAAATCCTTAAATCTTAATTTAACCTATTTTTACATTAAGGTGGTGTTAATTCCAGCGGGCCCGTGCGCTTGGCGCACAATGTTTTCGCTCTACATGGATGCAAGAGTTTTGACTAACAACTTTCGCGGGCCACAATAAATGGCACAGCGGGCCTCATGCGACCCACAGACCGCCAGTTGGACAACCCTGCTACCATGATACATATAGCAGGAAGGAAATTTACCCACGTTTCCGATATCAAGGCTCCAGATTTTCTAACGAAATATTGCTACTGTCCGCAGCAACAATTACAATACTTGCCGTGTACGGTCTATAACTGTGTCTATACTTGTGCCTATGCACAAACATTCTTCACAGAGACTGACGCTTCGACCTTGCATCTTCAACCTTACATTCTGGTAGAATGTCGAAAAACACTAATTTAATCGCATGAACTGATGTACAGACTGTAATCAGGGCCCCACCATCCCGTAGCGGCAGGCATCCAAACGTATTCCCAAATTGAACCCCGAGAAATACGCCATTAGGATGGCAAGGAAGCGCGGGAATTCAAATATTGCCTTTCACTTATGGAGAAAATACGAAATGCATTCTTAAAATTTGCGTTTCTGATTTATTTAGGCTACAAGAAGCATTATTCGAAATATTATTTCGGAAACGGAATTTTAAAAGATACTGTATTAATGTAATACAATTTATTTCTAGAGTATATTTCAAGATTTCCCAAAATTTGCTTCCTGGAACCTCTTCTGACCCATAACATATCACGCATTTTCTAGTTTCATTTTTCATTGTCTGGTTTTCCTTTTTCACTTCTTAATATAACTTAATATCATTTTAATTTATCTCATTTCATCACTCTAAGATTTATTAATAGTGTAATTGCAACAAAACTTGTCATTCTTCTCAGTTTGCACTTTCCCTCAACTATCAATTTATGTTAAATATTTCTAAAATATTTCAAAATCATTTTTGCTGTGTCATCACACATCATATTTACTAATTCTACTACCAAGTACTCTATTAAAAACAATTCCTGCAATTACATAAAGTTTTATTTATTAAAACGTGGACTTTTTTGGAATATTCTTCTTTTTTCATATTTTACATTACATACCTTATTATATAGACGAGGGAGGATTAATTTACAAGATGTTGCTTTTATTATAAATAAAACAAAGAACAAGAGCATGATTGTACAGTTGGGTAAATTGCAATCGCATGGGCAGTTCTGTATCTACAGCAAAATAAACAAGCTTCCGATTTTATAATAAAAGATGAGAAATTCAAAATCAACCCCACAGACTCTCTATTAACACTGCAAAATATGGAGAAAGTAAAAAAACACTTAATAATGAAGCATCCAATACCATATTTTTGTATCTTAAGTTGTTTGAAGCTACAGGATCACAAAAAGTCACAAAAAGCAAAAAGTCACAAAAGTCACAAAAAGCAAATGTGCCCATATTCATATAAATTCCTGAATGGTTTCTGAAATAAAGGAATTAGCCTAAACCAAGCTCTAAATAAAGGTATAACAATACCAAGGAACTGCAAAACCCGTTTATAAGTAAATAAATTACCATGACAATGAGGCACACAGGATGCTTGTTAGGTAGTTACTGAGTGCAAGTTTAACGACATTATTTATTCAAAAAAATTTGTTCACGCATTAATTTGTCAATGTTCTATAGAGAATTTACCACTTCAAAATTCCACATAATGAGTTAATATTAATCTCACATCGTATACAAATTCGTAAACCGTTTAATAAACCACACTCACGCTCTACTGCACTGTACCGCCTGATCGCTTTTGCCATCCTAATGGCGGCGACGGACCTCTTCATTTTGGGAGTGGAACAGTGGCGCTCCTGGCACAGCTAGTGTCTTCTTAAGATACTATGCCTGCGCTACCCCTACTGCGAGCGCACGCAACTCCACATTCACAACTCCCCCACTTGCGACAGCGGCCCTTCGCCGTAGGTTCAGCTACCTCGCCAAGAGCAGCGACTCCGGCAAGGTCGGACTACCGCCCCCTCTCACTGGTCCGGCACCCGCGTCGACGTGTCTCGGCATCAGCGCCAGCTGGCCGCCATCCCTATCCGAGCCCGCCCGGGTCGCGCCGCCTTAGCTCCAGAGGTGAGCTACCGCGCATGCAAATAAAACGGATCTCCGTGCTATTAGGCGGCAGTCGGGCTCCGAAATTATTTTCTGTTTCCGCGCCAGAATTCACGGTGATTTCCTCGCGGTGCGGAACGAAAAAATCGGCGTTCCAACTCGGAGAGACGTTATGCAAACGGGTATAAAAAGATACGAGAACTGGAGCGCCGGAAACGACTGGTAATTGCGCAAGCATTCTTTGCCATATTTTTATCACGAAAGTACACGCGTTAAGTTTTTAGGTGAGATTTATTACGACTAAATAAAATTAACAAGTTCGTTTAAATAATGTAACCACAATCCAAATTATTGTGCCCATATTTCCAAAAGAGATGTAATTTGTGTAATTTATATACGTATATTTGGTAAAATGTATAAGGCAACAGTCTTTCCTAAGATTTCCTTCTTAGTCCGCCCGTCTACTTTCCTTCCTGACCGTCCGTCTGTCTGTCCATGGTCAACGCAAGCGCCAAAACAGTTCAGCCGATTTTCTCCAAAATTGATATTCCTCGATAGATCTGAACGAACACGAAGATTTACGAATTTCAAACGGATATTTTGATTTTTGAGGTTACTTTAACACAAAGCACAAAAACTAAAATTGCAAATTATGTCAAAAATGGATCAACATTTTTTAATTAAATCTTGTAATCGGATAGTGGAAAGGGCACTTTAGCGGAAATTGCACAGGTCTCAGTTTCGTAAAAATATTTTTTTTTCGAAAATTGCAAATTTTTTCTGTGGTATCTGCAAGTACAATATGGAAGATAAAGACTTTTTCTTAATTAAATCTGTTCTTTAAAGATAAACCTTGAAATAAGGTTGTGCACGATTTTCCGAAAATATGAGAAGTTTTTGCATAATTTTGTGTAAAATATGGGCAATTTTTAATTTTTAAACATTTTTTCCAAAGAACGGCTCCAAATTTTTTGTTTAAATTTTCTTCTCGTATCTATCGAAAGACTAAAAATTTGGTGTTGGAGTGATTTCCAGTAAAGCCTATGCACTTTAAAAAATTGCAAAAAACTAACAATTAAAAACTGCAAAATTGAAGATAGAGATTTTTGCATTAAAGAAAATCGGTTCTACAAATCAGACCTTTAAAAAGGCAATATGCATTTTTTTAATAGAAAATGATTTTTAACGTAATTTGTGCTTCAAATTTATGCAATTTCTAAACAAAATGTTATCTCCAAAATCACTCCAATTTTTTTTCAATTTTTTTCCACGGATAGAACAAAGAAGGATGGCGCAGGCCTCATTTTCATTAAACTCTCTGAATTTTCGAAAATTGCAAATTTAAAAATAATTCGAGAAAGTTATAGCACCTCTAGTTGCAAGTGACACATGTTACGATAGATTCATTAATTATTGACAATGAACGTTCAATTGATTCATGGTTGCGGGTGCGTCAACTGCTAGATCAATCTCTGTAAGTCGGCTTACGTGGATTTTCCTCAACCGGGTATCTCCCACCAACTTGGCACCGGCCCAGGCGGGACAAGCTCTAAGCACCCGAATGGTTTCCCGACGTGTATGATAGTTTCGTGCATGTGTGTGCGTAGGTAAGGGAGAGGAAAGGACAAGGAGTAGGAAAGATTACTCGCGGATCATGGCCCGTTTTTTAGTGTACTGCTCCGGCGTTGCCTTGATGTGGATCGCAGAAACAACGGAAAACTGCCGACCAGAGCAGACGGCCCCAGAATTCTCATTCAGACAGCTGCTGAATTCGACATAGCTATGTAGCAAGTGTCGAAAATCCTGCCATCATTGAGACGCGAACCCAACGCCCTCCCTGTCAGAGGCACTGCAGTGTCATCACTTGGTGCCCTGAGCCACCTATGCCGGTTTAGGCAATTAATGCTTTCTTAATTTTCAGGGAATGTGTTCGAAATTTTGCATTCAAGAGCGTTAAAAGAGAGTGAACTTTGAAGAGTTGTTTCATCCAGAATCTTCTTTCTTGGACATCTGTTTTTTAATAATTAAAAAGCAAAATATCTGAGAATTTTCAAAAATTCATCATTCGAATATGGCGATATACGAGAGCTGACTGAGCTCTTGGGTGCGTTATTGGTGCAGGTTCGGAATCGTCTCCATATTGTGAATCTAGAGCTACAACGTGATTCTCATCAATAACCCCCCAAAATATTCAAAATCTTCTTCGCACATGCCTTCAAATCATCAAGTCCCAGATTTCAACGTTTTAAGAGGAAAATTTCCTCTTCTTACAAATTATCTTCATAGATTACACCGTTGTAATATTTAGTGGTAGCCATACTACGTCAGCATACGTAACTAGAAATCGGAATCAGATATTTCGTAATGCACAAATGAGTACAAAACTTATTTCATTGTTCATAATTATATAACTTTATTGACTGTGAAAAATATTTAATACGTTCACATTCTAACGTAACAAAAAATATTTCCAATGATAAAGTCACCTCTAACATCGCAAGTGTAAATACTACACCGTGTAATTGTAGTAATAATAATCAAGATTTATATTAAACAATACTTGTATCAATAAGAAACGTGATCTCAAGCTAACTCCGGAAAACTGTGCTCAGCAAAATCCACTACTTGGTGAAGGCTAAAAAATATACCAAATATTTGACAACAGTTCCTGATACCATGGTGGTTGTGACTTCAACACATTGGTAGCACAAGATCAAACAAGCTCGTAAATAGTACGGTTTTCCTATCCGAAGGAATTGTATCAAGCCTTAATAGCTTTTATAGCATGTGGTTCCCCAAATTAGTGCAACTTTACAAATGTTTAGACTATATAGGTTGGCAAGTGTCATGTCTGAATAATGCGTATGAAATAGGTTTATGACTGGTCAATAAGCCTCTTTGTTACTCAAGGTTACCACAGTGCTTCAATAACGCACTGAGGTAAATGCCTTTTGTTATTGATTTATCGATCCTCTTTGTCCGTTATGCGAGCTTGAGATTTGCGCCCGCTCTTTTCATCTGGTACCTTACGTATTTCACTACAGTTCGAACTTTCTGGCTTTCTTATCTTTCAAAGGACGACGCTCTGTAATATCCTATTAACTGCAATAAAATCATTCTGCATGGAGAGATGGAAAGAAAGAATAAATATACAATTACCTAGTGAATATCATCATACATATTTGAAACTGACAGTTCGGAATGTAATGAAATTTAATTGAAAATTACTCGCCTGCATTCACCCACATACATACGCAACCTCTGACCTCGTTTTGTTGTTCTCTTATCTGTTTCTCGCGCGACCTTGTTCTTTCGACTTGACACTGAACACGTGGCGTACCCAAATCAAACTAGATTTTAAGGGCCCGCAACAACTACTTCAATAGAAAAGATGGTTCATTTAGAATATACATTACGTTTTTTACTATAATACTGCACTATATCATAATACATTTTATGTCATTTGGCTTCGAAAAACAAATATCATTGATTGTATAGGTGATAACCAGAAGTCAATAAATATCCAATTGAAAATTGTTTATGTGCAGTTTGTTCAAAGACAGTGCGTGATGCACTTTAAAATACGGATATTTTCAAAATATATCAAAACATAATCAAGAAAAAATAATAATAAAAGTTTCCTGTTATGAACAGAAATGGAGTGTAGTTTTAATTCTTAATGGGAACAACACTTCACTCTCGAAGCCCTTAACCATAAATATCTACCGACGGATTCTGATTCTATTCGTCATTACATGATATTGATAGACATAATAGTATATATATATATATATATATATATATATATATATATATATATATATATTGATAGACATAATAGTCCTTCACACAGAACTGAGTTCCAAAAGTTTTTTAAGCCAATTAAGCCAACTTTCCTTGGAAAGGTGAACATATTATTCTAAATTACTTTCAGCTGGTGTAGAATGAAATTTATGAAAGGGGTATTTTCATTTACATGTTTATTTTCTTCGAAAAAGAAACCTTAAATTTACTATGGGCCAAATTAAAATGTAGTGTGGTATCTATTTAGACTTCAAAATAGTCGCATTTCTTACCGCTGAACGCGCGCCCAAATTTGACTTCAGTTCGAAGATACTACACTCATTTAGGTTTGGCTCTTATGTATTATGTATTATATATATATATATATATATATATTATATATATATATATATATATATATATATAGGGTGAAACAACTAAGTGAAAACACCCCATACATCTCAACCGTGTAAGATACGAAGATACGTGTTGTCTTTATACTATTTTTTACTACGAAGATATAAGATCAACTTTGTTTTTTAAACGGAATCCTGTGCTAAATTTAAGCTTATCGTAATGGGCTTGAAAAGACAATTTCAAATACATGTATATCTTCGTATTTAAACGAATCGTTTTTTATTAAATTGATGTATTTTGTAACGCGTTTTTTCATTGAAGTGGCGATTTTCCATTCGCATCCATTTTCCATTTTATTTCGTGAGATGCGTTAAACTTAAGGGAAGAGGGGAAAATGAAATATCCCACGGTTGAGACCTTATTTGTTCCTGGGACTTCATTATTATATGTCGGAGTGTCTTTTCTAAATCTAACTTCAAAGAAAACCAAATATTCCACATCGTAATTTATTTTGATTTCATTGACTATTTTAATATTCGATTTCCATGTGCATCAATGAAGGTAAAATCGTTTTCTGCACATCAGCCAGCTATAACGAGCGGATGGAAAACTGTTTACTACAACATTGGTTTTAGATGTAACCGGTAGTTGAATTTCTTAACCAAGTCTGTGAAGTCACGGAAGTAAAGTAGATCGAGACGCGGGTTCCTGGATGGGTGACTGTCTGAGAATCCCGGATACTGACGGCGCCGAGCTCCTTACCGATAGGGATAAAAGGAAATGACTGACTTGACGTATATCTAACTTATGCTGTAGAATGGGAAATACTGCTCGCGTTAAACGCTAAAAATGGCTTGGGACGCTTTACGACAGCAACAGAATTTTTAAAAAATGTAGCATTTCCTATAGAGTAAAAATGTGCTGAGTAAAACGTACTGGAACGTATGTGTGGATATGTGCGCTGTGAAAGGTTGAACACGCGAAAGCGCAGTCCGGAAACTGGATGGCTGTTTATCGCAAAACTCCTACCGTATACCCCGGTTTAATGAGTGTTCGTATCGTCCATGTTCGATATTCGTGCGCGATGTGATCATACGAGAGCGCATGAAAAACATTGGCGAGGCTCATGAAAACTCCGAGATGGGAAAGATTTACCAGGTCTAAAACTGAGTCAATTGCGTGGTCGAGGCATCATTTACGCGACTGCGACCGGGGGCGGCGGTAAATGAATCAACGTGGAATTTGAAGTGTCGCCAAAACTCCATCGAATGAGAGAGTAGGAGCGTCTTTCACAAATTATTATATCGCTTTATTCATTTAAAGATGTTAGTTACAAAGAAAATTCAGAATGACTTATCTTCCATGGCTCTAATTTAGAACGAAGCAAATGGTACCAAATATTGCGTTTTGATATTCAGTTGCCTACACTAAAATACCGCACAAACAACTTGTTTTGTAACAAACGTGTCTAAAATTTAAAGTCGTGAAACTCCAGTAACTCTTCCATTTGCATTATACTTTTTCATATTATTATATCCATGGATGTAGACTGCAACCAGTGGCTCTAAAACAGCTCATACTTTCTCGCCCTTAGTAATGGTTATATTATTGATACCGCAATTTCTCTCCGAATTAACATATCTTATTCATTTCTTGTAAACCTCATTAAAAACGAAAAACATGGTGCGGAAACCAAATATTTTCAAACAAATATCAACACAAATTTGACCATTATAACTGCTTTTCATACAGCAACATCCTGTCTCAATTATAAGACACGGAATTTCAGCTGCTGTCTCGCGGCGCGGAATGCCATTCTTGTATTCCAATCTGACATTTCCTGAAGCCTAGAAATTTTTCTTTCATTTTACATTTAAATCGTATTTTTAAGAGTGAAAACCTAATTGGGCTAATTTTAATAAGGGTTTGAAGTTTGCTTGAAAGAAAATACATCAATACATTGAAAATGCAAATACATTCCTCGCAACAACGACAAAAAATATGGATTATCAAATAGATTTTAAATAATTTCTAAAAGATTAATTTGTAAACGTATAATCTCGAAAGAAAGTCTCGAAACAAAATTTCGAATGACAGAAACGAACAAAGAAATATGAAATAATATACAAGTTCTAACTTACGTAGCATTCAGCTGCCTCCAAAGCACCTGTAAAATTAGGTTCATGAAACGCAGAAAATTCGAAGCGGGTGAATGTGTTCGACGCCAAATTACAAAAAAACTACACATATTTTCGAAAAATTTTAAATGACCTTATTTGATGATCGGTTTTTGAACAACACATTTCATTAAGAAAATTGTATCTTCACTATTGTAGTTGTAGAAAAAATCTAAAATTTTTCAATTTTCGAAAAATCAGGGATTTCAACGAATATGAGACTTTTACCACTCTCATAAGCTTCTTTCACGATAAGTACCAAATTGTATCAAAAAAATTATACCGCTTTTAAGAAAAAATAGTTTAAAGAAAATAAAAATTGCGTGCAAAATTTAAAAAAAATTGATCATGACATTATTTGAAGATCTGTATTAATGAACAAATTTCATTACGAAAAAACGTTCAAACGTTTTAGTTGTAGGAAGACGCCGAAAAAATGTTGAGTGTTTGCAATTTTCGAAAAATCAGAGTTCAATGAAAATGAGACCTGCACCATTCTCACGAACGTCCTTTACACTATCAAACAACACAATTTAATCACAAACGATGGACCCATTTTTTGAAAATTTTGAAAATGTCCCAAGGGCTTCATGTAAAGCAGATCCCCAAAATAAAATATCGGTTTCAAATTCAAGGGGCTACGACACCAACCAGATCAGTTGGGTAATATCAATTTTGGAGAAAATCGGCTGAACGGTTTAGCGCCTAGCGTTTTTCACAGACGGACACAGACAGACGGACAAATGTTTTGCCGTCATTCGATTTTTAGGTATCAATGACCCACAAATCATGGATATGGCTACATCACGTGTCAAAGGATTTTTTCTAAACTTTGCAACTGGATTTATTCACTTTTTCATTACGAGAGCCCTGTAATAAGAGTTTTTCTGTCGAAAATTCGCCGTTTTTCGCACATCATTACATACCTTTCTCTACACTCCGTAGTGAGAAAGTAAAAATTAGTACGCCAAACGTATTTTTGTACGCATATACTTAAATGAAAGTACCAAAATTATTATATATATTTTCAATACTAGCTAAAAATTATTAGTTAAGCTCTGTAGAGAATGTATCGGGTACACAGGACATGAGACAATGTCAATAAAACATTATCGCTAAATTGGTTATAAGTAGTATATTGTCCGTTTAATTTCTTTTAAGTATTTGTTCCATTGGAAATTTATCTTGAATGGTGGAAGGAAAGAAGGGGGAGTAATTTTCACCTTCTCGCCTGGCTACGTATGTGAGACAGAGAAAATATTGTCATCGTGGGGGGAAGCCACGATTGTTCGACAGAAAGACTCTTATTGTCGGGCTCTGTAAGAGAAAAGTGGATAAATCTTGTTCCTATATACAGTAAATAACTTCGTCTAACACACAGTGTAGTTAGAATTCAGATTTGTGGGTCCTTAATACCGAAAAATCGATTGATATTGCCAAACGTGTGTCTGTGGTTAACGATAGTGCTCGAACTGTTCAGACGATTTTCTCCAAAATTGATATTCCTAGATCGATCTGAGCGAACTCGAGAGCCAACGAGTTTCAAACGGATATTTTGATTTGGTACTTTTCATGAATCCTCAATTACATTTTCAATTTTTTCGTTTATCTTTATCCCCGATTAGTGTAAGAAAAACAAAAAATGACACAGGTAACATTTTTGTTGAAATCACTAAAGTTTCGAAAATAGCAAAAGTTCAAACATCTTTCGAAGACAGATTTTTTTTTTCTTAATAAACTCTGCTGTTCAAACACGTATTTGAAATTTGATCATATACAATTTTTACAAAATGTAAATAGTGAGATATTGGCAGTTGAAAAATAATTATTATCTCAAAAACGAATCCTTTTTTTTCTTTTCTTTCCACGGACGGAGGAAATGGCGTAAGATATATTTTCGTTAACCTTTATTAATTTTTGAAAATTGCACAGGTATGTGTTGGTGTAATACCACTAGTTTATATATAGTATATAGTTTAAAAAAGTCATACCGGAGAATTGAATTCAGTCGCTGTCTGGAGGACAATTCTAGCGGTCGGTTGCTCTGATCGGTAATTTTCTCCGATCAATACCAGGCTAATGTCGGAACAGTATCCTAACAACCAGCCACGGACCACGCGTGAGCTTTGCTCCCCTTCCTTGTCCTATTCTCATCTTTTACTTACCCACACGTACACGCACTACACTACCATACATGCCAGGGAACCGACCGATCCGGAACTTAAGAGCTTGTGCCGACTAGGGCCCGTTGGTGGGAGATACCTGATTTGGGAAAACCCGGTTAGTCGACATGTAGATCGGCGCTGTTTCTCATGATCCAGCGAGGAGATCACCGACACCGACCGAGGAAAAACGTGCACTCCACTTACGGGTGTAATGACCTTAGTAGTTGACGTGCGCAGTATCATCAATCAATTAAAAAAGTTGAGTTGATATTTTCACAAGCTGAGTTTCTTGAGAAATTCTCCGTACAGTTGCTGTCAATTATGAAACGAGGGCAAAATAATCCCCTATGAAAACTACGTAAACAAGAAAAAGATTCTTTTGTACCTAGTCGAGGAGATTGGAGATTCTTTAGCCAAATGGAAAGTCTTTTTTCATTAATTCTACTAGATAATAGCTGGAAGTTACAAGTACACATGGTACATCAACTAGAATTTACTAGTTATGATGATACTCTATTTAAAAATTCCCGTCATTCAACATGTTTTAACACACGTAAAATGTTTTGGCGTCATTGTTTCCGCTCCATTCTCCATTGCCTCAAGCGCTCAAGCCCGAAACTTAAGAGCTTGAGCTCCGCGGCTCAAACGACGATATCCTTTCACCCCCGGGTGAGACCGGGCCAAACCGACTCCCGCCCGGCCGCGCCGTCGCGTCAAGCGGAGCACATGGCGCGCCCTCCCCTCCGCGAGCATCGGCTAACGAGAGGGCGTTATTGAAGTCTCCGGTTTGCCGGCGACAGGATGGCTGTTTATTGCGTGAAACGAGGCCGTGCGCACAGGTTCCACGCGCGTCGCGTCCCCCCGCGCCCCCTCCCGCCCCCACGCTCCTCCCGGCACCGCCCTCGCTGACGCGTCGACTCGCGTCGGCTCGCGACATCGGAGCCGCGGCTCGAGTAGCGCGCTTCGCCGAAGAGACGGGGCCCGGCCGGAGGAGCGGCCGTGGCTCGCGTCACGCAATTAGCCGGTTCTTCGAAGGCGAGCGACGACCCGCGCTCGCCCGCCCCGCCCCATCTGCCCGCCCTGCAAAGCCGCGCCCGGGGCGAGTTCCGGCCGTGGCGGGATGGGGTGACAATTGTGCTGGACCCTGAAAAACGGGAGGGGCGTGACTCATGACGGGGGAGGAGAGTAAGAGACGGTTCTTCTTAGACGCAATAGAGTGAGGAGGGTTGGAAAAATGGGTTTTTAGTTGAACTATATTGACAGAGTCGTTGCAAGCACAGGCTAACGGAGAAAATATCAAAATTGAGTTAACGGCTCCCAGCTTCTTTTCAGTACTGAATCTGGAAAGTTAAGCAGCGGCGACTGGTGCTCCTCCCAAAAATAAATATTGCACCCTAAATGCAATTTAAACACATGTTCTAATGTTCTGCTATTCTAGTGCTCCTACTAGTGCAAACAGAAAAATGTTTTTTTTATCTAGGTTTCAAAAGCTTCATATTTCTTGGATCTTTCTATTATGCGTTTTTTATTTCGAAAAAAAAATAACAAAAAGAAGAGATTCGTCATGTTTTAAAGCCTGTCTTTTCCAATACATCGTCACGTGCTAATTATACACCGAAAAAGCAAAAAGGATCTGCCTTCGAATCACACCGAAAGCACCTCCTACGTTTACTGTAAAAAGCACACTTGAATTTTTGTTTAATGCATTTTTTTGAGATCTTATATTTCGAATAAAATTTTGAGAACTTGGAAATTACCTTCTAGGCCTCTTTATTTTCTTTATTTTTCTTCAAAAGGTCGTAAATCGAAAGGAATTTTATTAAATTTACACTGAACTCCTTGTTTAATACCGACGAAATAAATAGTGAACACTCCCAATCTTCACTAAAGTAAGGATAAAAATCGCACAAGAAAATCATGCTCAAAATCGGAAGATATCTTTACTTTGTTATAGAAGATCGGTCGGTCCCAGTTCACAAGCAGCAATAACGACAGGAACGACGGCGAAAACCACAATAACAACATTAAAAAAACATACGATAGAACATAATTGTGGTTCGAATTCTCGCACGGTAAATGTAGTGCTTGTTTTCCCCTCTTGAGGTGGCGGTGATCTTCTACCGCTGGATCTTCTACCAGGACTCTCCCACCAGCGGGGCACCGCCCCAGCCAGGACAAGCTCTAAGTTCTCGACCGGTCTCCCAGAATAAGTAATCCGAGTAGTGCATGTTAGTGTGTGTGTGTAAGGGGAGAGGATAGGACAAGGAAGAGGAAGGAAAGATCGCGCGCGGTCCGTGGCCCGTTTGTTAAGGCACTGCTCCGGCATTTGCCTGGTGTTGATCGGAGAAACCACGGAAAACTACCGATCAGAGCAGCCGGCCGCTAGAATTCTCCTCCAGACAGCGACTGAATTCGATCTAGTGTCGAAAATCCTGTCGCCGTCAGGACTCGAACCTAGGACCTCCCGGTCAGAGGCGCTGCAGTGACATCAGTTGATGTCACTGAGCTACCGCTCCCGATGGTTTCTCCTGGTGATGCCAGGTGAATGCCGGAGCAGTATCCTAAAGAAGTACGCTCGATTTTTCCTACCTTGGGTACCTGTCCACTCCCCTCTTCTTACCTTACGCTGCACTACTACACATGTCGGGAGACCAGTCGCTAGCTTAGAGCCTGTCCCAGCTCTTACACTTGTGGGAGTACCAGTCAGGAGCTAGGGAAGTGTGTGGATATATCTGGAAGGGGATTACCCCCGCACGCAGAAAAAGTGTAAGTCGGCGACGGATCTTACCATCCTGCAGGGATGCAATCACCGCCAACGCACAGGATTCACTACACTAACAGGACTAATGTTCATAGTAGTTGAGTTGCCGGAAACAGCAATCAATCAATGAATTAATTGAAAGAAAACATCTAAAAACCAATCGTGGTAACGACGAACTGGTTGGAAATTTGGCACCTCAGCCCGCCCAATATTGCTCATAATCGTACGTTGAGGTTCAGAAGCGATGTCTTGACGATTCGTGTAGCGTTCGCCGTTCTCATCAGCATCTTCAGCATTGCTCCACCATTCACCAAAGATTCGGTATATTTCAAGAGAGCCCGATGCTCACGCTGGTCCACGCGGTTTTAAAATAAGACCGCGATTTTATTCAGATTGGGACATACCGGTGATAACACAGGCACTAAAAATAAAAAAAAGTTGTCAGACCCAAAGACTTGAAACATGTTTCTCTACGTATGTCGACGCGCTGAATCTGAATTTGAAGCGAGAATTGTGCCATCACCCTCCAGTTTTAATCGCGAAAAATCTCTGGGACATTGTATTTTTTTTATTTCGGGTGTTGTTTTCAGATCCAGTCTTGAAATATATTTCGCTATGCATGTCGATGTGCTGAATCCGAATCCGAAGCCCGAATTGCGTCACCAGCATCCAGTTTCTTAACGCGAAAAACACATGCAAATACTGGATTTTGGTGTCTTGTAGAATACTCTACTGAATTTTCCTGTTTTTTAAAATCGTGAAAAAACACTGTGAAATATACAATCTACAACTTCACGGTGGTTTTAGCGATTTTAAAAAGCTAGAGAGTGGTAGTGAAATTCTGATTTGGATTCGGATATCAGTAACAAAATTTATCCACTTTTCCGATACCAGGGCCCCATATTGCCCGTTTTCCCTTCCAAGATATCCAAATTTTTGCCGCAGCATTACAATTTTTTTTCTTTTTATTGTGTAAGAACAATTGCGTGAAAGTAGAAATTTAGAGACTTTTTGATAAAATTATGTTAGCATTTCTTTTATTTCCTCGCCTTCCTAAATCTCCGTAGTAAAAAGAGGTATTGTAATACTGCGGCGAAAATTGGTGATTTTTCGCCAGAAAAACTCGAATTGTCGGTCCCTGGTAACGAAAGAGTGGATAAATTCTATTCCTTTATGTAGTAAATTACTTCCTCTAACAAGGTGTATAGTCATAATTAGGGAACGGATTTTCTTGTAAATCCATATTTTTACACGAACAAGAAGCCTGCATTCACTAATATTTTTTAAACTAATATTTTTTAAACACGACTTTTTGAACGAATTGGAACTATTTTATATTACATATTTTAACAATGTTCGGTATATTTACATATTTTTACATATTTTATCTATTCCTACATATTTCGTTACATTTTAATATATTTATAAGTCGAAAATGAACATTTAACATGCAAGTTCGAAATATGTGTTACTTGAAAATTAACTTCGTTACTGAAATACGTGTAAAACCACGCAATGCGCTTGTATTAACGCCGGACCTTCGCTATTAATTGTCAGATATACCCCTCCCCCTTCTACTTCTCGGAAACCGCGTACTCGGCATCAAGGATGAGCTGATGTGTGTGAAACAGAAGGAACTTCAACCACGTGCTTACTCATGTTTCATAGACCCCACGCGTTACTCAATACAACCAATATTTTTCAGATCTTTGTGTTATCGTTTTTCTGAAGTTGGGGAGGGGGGTATGATCCCTTTACCCACCTGTTTTTATCACAGTCTAAACGGTACTATTCACTTGAACGCCGGCTTCTCGTAAACAACTTCTATACTACGAAAGTATTATATATTTCGGATGAAAGTAGCGAATAATTTCTGCTGTAGATGTAGAACTTTCTTTCAGCCTCTCTGAATCCATAGTAAGATCTGATCGGCAACGTAGCTCGTAAAATGCTTGAAGAATGGAATTTTAAACGTTATAATGAATTTTTATTTTACATTTTTCCTATCTTTTCTTACATATTTTACAAAAAATAAATACATATATTTGTACCTATTTTGCTTTTTTACAATAAATTCGGTTCCCCAGTCATAATACATGTATTGTAGGTCCTTAATATCGAAGAATTGATTACGGCAAACGTCTTCCCGTCTGTCCGACTGTGGCCTACGCTACCACCTAAACCGTTTAGCGATTTTCTCTATAATTGATATTTTCTCATTGATCTGAAGGAGCTCGAGGTCCTGAGAGTCTAAAATTTTGTTTTTGAGAGGTTATGTAAATTAAGCTTTAAACATTTTCAAAATTTTCTCAAAAATGGATTCATTTTTTAGATCAAACTTTGTTGTCGGTTAGCAGGTCTCATTTTCGATGAACTCTAAATTTGCGAAAGTGGCAAAAGTTCGAAAGCTTTTCGATGGTACAACACTGAAGACAGATTTTTAATGAATGAAATCTGTTGTTCATAGACACTTCTTAAAATGAGGTTATGTTCCATGCTTCAAAAATATGAGTAGTTTTTGCATTATATGTAGATAATTTTTTAACAATTATTTTTTGTAAAAGGGCTCAAATTTTGTTTCTCCTCGTATGGAGTAATGGACGGTTAAAAATGTTGCAGGTCTCATTTTTGTTGAACACTCTCAATTTTCGGAAACTGCATTTAGACATAATGCGAGAAACTACTAGTATTTTAAGTCTATTTACTAATATTTTTATTTCAGGTCACTACAGCTCTTCCAATAGTGATACTCGTAAAACGGTAACGTGCTTGGCTCGTTAAGTTCGAAAGATCTGAATTCCTCCAATCTCGGCGCGGAATAAATATTTTGGTGGTTGTAAACATTTAAAAATTTGTTTCGTCTAGATTGACCCAACGCGTCTCCAAGCCTCTTGGCGGGAGGGGGGCGTTCAGCGCTTTACGCTGTGGGAGTAATACTCCATTAAAACACTGTGGGAGTAATGCTGTATTAACATTATCCCGTATCTGTCACGTCTCGTCGCGGTCAGTTCTCAAGAAGGACCGCAATGTATACTTGGGTTTTTCTAACGTGGCGACTGACGGTAGTATCTCCAAGATGGAATACGGCAAGACGTTTTGCGTCTTTCTTGGTCCTGCCACAATATGTCGCATGATCGCGACCGCATCAAGCAGTGCTGCAGATCAAGCGACTCTAGCGGCAGGACTGATTGTGAGAATGACTAAAAAAACAGTGCCGAATTCCATCTTGGAGATATTACCCTCCGCCGCCACGCTACAAAAACCCAATCTCATACGCGCCTCCTACCACGCGCCCCTGCGTCACTACCCAGCGGCCAATATAGGGAAGGAATTAGGATAGGGGTAGGGTTTAGGGCACTTCATAGGGATTGGACTAGCCCTTGTGAAGCAGCCAAACTGGTTTTGTTAGAACAAATTTCATATGAGATTGTCCGGGAATCGACGGGCATTCAACTCGGGCCTCCTTGGTGAAACGCGAGTAACTTCGCTCTGAGCCACGAGATGACTCACTTTGCAGGCTGATTTAGTAATACATGCCATAGTGGTTACAAATAATGCGAGAAAGTGTGTGCAGTTGTATAAGTACTAGTTTACTTATACGATTACAATACTTTCTTGATTGATTTTTCGTGTTTCCTGGCGCGTCAACTGCTCTGGTCATTAGTCCCGTTAGTGTAGTGCATCTTTTTCTCGGACGATGGCGGTGATCCCCCCCCCCGCTGGATGGCGAGATCCGGCGCCGACCTACCGTCGGCTAGTGGGGTTTCCCCGTAACCAGGACTCTCCCACCAGCGGGGCACCGCCCAAGCCGGGACAAGCTCTAAGCTCCCGACCGGTGTCCCGGAATATGTGATAGTGTGGTGCATGTTAGTTTTAGCATGTGTGTAAGAGGAGAGGATAGGACAAGGAAGAGGAAGGACAGATCGCGCGCGGTCCGTGGCCTGTTTGGTAGGGTACTGCTCCGGCATTCGCCTGGTGTTGATCGGAGAAACCACGGAAAACTACCAATCAGAGCAGCCTTCTCTCCAACAGGACTGAATTCGACTAGCTGAAAGCTGTGTCGAAGTCAGGACTCGAACCTAGGACCTCCCGGTCAGAGGCGCTGCAATGACATCAGTTGATGCACTGAGCTACCGCTACCGGTCGCCCCTGACACCAACATGTACTACGCTACCTACGTATGCCGAGAAACCGGTAAGGGGCTTAGAGCTTGTCCCGGCTGGGGCGGTGCCCCGCTGGTGGGAGATTTCTCTTGGGCAAATTCCGCTAGCTGACGGAAGGTCGGCGCCGGATCTCGCCATCCAGCGGGGGAAGATCAGCGCCACCTCTCGAGAAAAGACATGCACTACTCTTAAAGGACTAATGACCTCAGTTGCTGATGCGCTCGGAATCACTAACAACCAACGAACCAACCAATCAAATCATTGTGGTACAGACTTAGTGTGCACGAAATCTTCAGCTTCAGGTCGAGCCACAACACTAAACAGAGAGTTTTGAGTTATATATCAATGGACGCAAGAATTGTACTAACGCAAGACCTGTATCCAACAGGTGTTAATAATTCTTGCGTTAGCTGCACAAAAAATTTGTTGAGATTAATACGTTTATTTTACGTATAATTAATATTTGCAAAAAATATTTCTACGATAATATACGGATACATGATATTAATGAATGTATATTTCTTTATGCATGAGTTTGTGACTAAAGTTTAGGAAATATATATTTTGTTTGAAAGTACGGTAAGTGCTGTTACTCTTTCAGAACGATAGAAACTAGTGGGGCTACAGAATAGGCCAGACGTTCATGTACCAGTTAGTTTCATGTACCAGTTAGTCACAGAAAATTATTGAGTTTTCGTAAACACTTATTGGAAGTTATTTGAAGCGCTTCCATGTATAGAAATTGCTAGAAATATGAGTATTAAAGGCATGAAAGATATTTAAAAAATACATTTGTGTAATTAAAAAAAAGAAAAAAGAAAAAAATAATTTTAAGTCATCTTCAACAGTGAAATTAGCACTATCTGTATGAAAAGTTTGAAGAAAAATTTGGAGCGGTTTTTGAAAAATTGCCGTTTGAGCGTTTCTGGAAATGAGAAAATTTGAGCTCGTTTTCAAAGAAAACTTGAGTTTTCGGGAAATTATATATGACATTATTTAAAGCACTTGCACTCTTAAATGCAATAATGTGAACAAATTGCAGCTAATATAAATATTAATCCGGCAGTGCACGCAGGTGGTCTGAGAGACCTAGGAAGCCTTTTCTCTAACGTTGTGATTGCGATTTGAGCCCCCGTGACCACTGCTTCCAGGTACCTGTTCCACAGATTTGAGTCAGACCTCTTTTGAGAAAGTGATATTGTTATCCTTTCTAGCTGTGACACATTCCAAAACGTTGTACGGGCCTCAGAGGCCACCTGCGTACACTCGTGCAACGGTTTTCGTTCAGTACTTTAGGCGATGCAACAAAATATTAGTGCCAAATACACAAAAAGTTTATTTGTTTGGAGCATTCTCTAAGAGTTTGTAAAGCATGCAATGATGGAAAGTTGTCAGATACGGAAAATATACCAAATACAATGAAAATATTATTTCAGCTTATTTCATTTTTTGGTTTTGTAATTTTGCATAGAAACAACTAAGTGCAGTAATCAATTATTCAAAAATATTAATAAACTTTAATAATAAAAATAATAAACTTTATTCATTTAGTAAGTTGGATTATTATATCAGTTATTATTTGATTATTATTGATATTTTTATTGCCATTATTATTGTGTTAATTACTATTAAATGCGTTCCTGTACTAAATATATAATTATATTCAAAGTAGTATTGTATTGAAGTGTGGTGACGTGTTGTGCAGTGTAGTACAGTATAGAAGTATAAAGAGAAGTGAATTTCAAATGTTGCGAAGTGAAGTGTAATTAAAAAGTCGTGTAGTCTTGCATTTAATAGTTTAAAATAACTGTGCATGTCAACCATAAAATGTAGTTAATGCTATTATTGTTAGCATATTATTATTAGCATATTATTATTATTATTATTATTATTATTATTATTATTATTATTATTATTATTATTATTATGTCTTTAAATAATTTAAAGTTAATATTTGTAATATATAGTAGTGTTCTGCCACCAGGTTGTATATACCTACCTGCAGAATAATAAATATCTATCTATATCTCGTTATTGAAAATAATATCCATCATTTTTCTGATGCAGTCCTTTGATCGAAATTATTAGGGGAAATTGCATTAAGGGAACTGCAAGCAGAAGGGTCCGTAAGACCAGGTGCGTGCACTAACGCTACAGTAAGAGGCGCGTGTGCTGCCGGGTTAACGATGTGAGAGGCAAGTCAAAAAAACAAAACATTTTTGTAATTTTTCAAAAAACAAAAAAATAGAGCAATATGACTTTATGAAATCTAATGGAGTACATTTAGCACTATCCCTATGAAAAGTTTAAAGAAAAATTTGGATCCGTTTTCGAGAAAGTCTTGTTTTTGTAATTTCTTAAAATTGCACGTATTACTCGCACCATTGCACGGAAACTGCTCAAATTTTCATAAAAAATGTACATGACCTTAATGAAAGAACTAATTATGGACAACAAATTTCATTTGAAGGAAAAATCTCAATCTTCAATTTCGTAGTTGTTGGAACAGGCCTGAAAAAATTCAAACTTTTACAATTTTCGAAAGTTCTGCGTTAACCGTGAAAAGCGGACCTAGTACACCTCCAAAAGCGTATATTACTCTATTCTTAGAAGAAATTTAAAAAAAAATGGAGCCGTTTTTGGCAATGTCCGTGGGGCTTCACTAAATTTTGGAGAAAGTTTTCAAAATCGCAGCGCCTCGAGGCGAGCCAGATCAACCGGGGAATATCCATTTTGGAAGGAATAGTATGTGTATGGTTTAGGCGTTAGTGGCGGTTACAGACACACAGACGGACAGACGGTGGGATGTTTAAAAAAACACTTATTCGGTATCAGGGGACCCCAAAACGTATATTTTCATTGAAATCTAGAAATCGATTTTCCGCAGCATTACATAACTTATATAAACTCTATACTACCTGTAGACTCCGTATATACGTACGTATACGAGAAAGTAAAAATCGACGATGAGGAATAAATTCAGTAGATTATTTATGAGTTGGATATGGGACCTGATGATACAGAAAAAGGGAATGCAATTGTGGGATTCTGATAATAGAGACGATCTAACCGGAATACGTAAACATTTCCTTCAGACATTGTATTGCTAAACCTTGAAATTATGAAGCTGACGACTAATGTGATTGGTTTCTAAATGTTTAGGAAATAAATATTTGCAAGGATCGTTTATGTAAAACCTAAAATAAAATTAACAGTTATAAATTCTATTACGTGTACGTGAGTTAAGTAAAGTCAGTATATTTAAAGTATTTAAATAAGCATTAGTATTCTAGGGATTAGTAAATGAAGCAGTGTCCTGTGTAGATTTTTAAGAGGAAATTACTTTTGAGAATCTCTTTTGATTACAAGGAAAAGAGTTGAACACTTAGTCACTCCTACATTTGTCACTTAGTCGCCTGATATAATTCTCTCAATTATTACAAGATTAGATTTAATAGCTTTAAACGCTACTGTGACAACTCTCTTTTATAGACATCCCCAATCAAATCAGTGACTCAGACAACTTCCTATGATGTTGACAATGAATCACCGTATGCATCACTAGCGCAATCTGAATCGTTCAGTTCCTACGGTCATATACGTTCACATGCAGGGCGGAAAATCTTGTAGATACAATTTTCGCAGATTCTGTTTGTTAATTCCTAAAGAAAAATATTGCCAAAGTATTAGTATTAATTTGTTACTAATTTGAAGGAAGTTTCTACTTTCCATTTTCTAAAACATACTTTATTATTTCTCAGCAGCAATGTGATAACAATATGTTCTTTGCCCCTGCTAGTAGAAGTATTCTTTTATTAATTTTGCTTTCAAAAAGAGTTTTATAATACATATTTGGCTTTTGATGAATATATTCGTAATAAATGCGAAATGAAATTAATAAGCTTTCCTTCATATCATTTGTTTGTACATTAAAAAAATCAATATGCATAATTTCATGATTACTTGTTAACAAAGACCAGAAACATAAGAAATAGGGTCATAATCCTAAAATTATAGGACTACTTTATAAATTTTAAAAATGCTTAGTATTTTTGTACATTAGAGAGCATTAATGATTAAAGTTTAGGATAACTAGTCACATTTTGTATGGGTTTTTAGTGAGACACGAAAATAAAGATGGAAGAAGTTAAATTTGGCAAATGAAATTGACCAGATTGCTCTCCTCCTGGCAATTAAAACGGATCACCAATTTTAACGCACGACAGTTTACTATTTCGATGCATTATCTTATTTTCCTTAATTCTTACAAGGTTACCCTAAATTGATAATTATTAGGGTAGTATTACTTTATCCTGGAATATCCTTGATAAAATGAGCATCCTGCACAACATCCCACTCGTTTACAGGAACTAATGAATCACCATGAAAATGTCAGGAAGTAAATTGCTGTTTAGGCACCTCTGACACTTCGTCCCTCCACATTGCCTGTCGTCCTGCTTTTAACCTAGATTCCCCTTGTTTCCTCGCCGCTGCCACGCACACCACCGCTGCCATCCCCCGCCATCGCCCATCGCCCCGGGGCCACCCAGAAACACATAGATATATTATTAGCGTGATGAATGATTTTGGAAATTTGCTCAGAGGATTCGTTTAGATGTATGGTTCTCGTGAGTAAGTATTTAGTTTTTTCAGCGCGTCTACTTCTTTGGCCGTTAGTCCCGTAAGTGTAGTGTACGTTTTAGCCGGGAGATGGCGGTGTTCCTCTCCCGCTAGAACCTGGTATCCGGCGTCGACCCATCAGCTCGCGGGGGTTACCCCTCCTCTTGAATCTCACCCAACGGGGCACCGCCTCAGCCGCGACAAGCTGTAAGTCCGCGACTGTGTGTTAGTGTAATGCATGTAAGAGAAAGTGTGTATGCGTAACGGGAGGCGGGCGACACGACTGCGGAGGAGACAAGAAGATCGCGCGCGGTCTGGGGCCCGCTTGTTATGATTCTGCCCAGGCATTCGCCCGTTATTGACCGGAGAAACTACGAAAAACAGAGCAGCCGACCACTAGAATCCTTCTCCAGACAGAGTTTGACCTAGCTACCGGTCGAAATGTCGTCACTGCACCACTTCAACCAGTACGATTTTCGGATTTCTCGCAACCTTACTTATATGATTTGATTTTTTCGTGTTTCCGGGCACGTCAACTGCTTTGGTCATTAGTCCCGTTAGTGTAGTGCATGCTTTTTATCCGGATATGCGCGGGGATCTTTCCCCGCTGGATGGCGAGATCCGGCGCCGACATACCGTCAGCTAATGGGGTTCCCCCCTAACCAGGACTCTCCCACCAGCGGGACACCGCCCCAGCCGGGACAAGCTCTAAGCTCCCGACCGGCCTCCCGGAATATGTGGTAGTGTAGTGCATGTTAGTGAAAGTGAGTGTAAGGGGAGAGGATAGGACAAGGAAGAGGAAGGACTGATCGCGCGCGTTTCGTGGCCCGTTTGGTAGGGTACTGCTCCGGCATTCGCCTCGTGTTGATCGGAGAAACTACCGATCAGAGCAGCCGGCGGTAGAATTCTCCTCCAGACAGCGACTGAATTCGATCTAGCTGAAAAGCTAGTGTCGAAAATCCCGCCGCCGTCAGGACTCGAACCTAGGACCTCCCGGTCAGAGGCGCTGCAGTGACATCAGCTGAGGCACTGAGCTACCGCTCCCGGTCAACCTTGCTTATAGATATTATAATCTCTACAGTAATAAAATGTTCGTGAGAGAATCGGTGAAAGCTCAGTTCTCGTTCACAAATTACCACTTCATCACGATCCAATTGCACCCTGCCAATGCCTCGCCAGGAGCGCAGTTGTGAGACCCCACCGTCCACCGAAACCGGGGGCGCCTTCACGGCCGCGCCCACTAGCGCCCCGCTTCGGTGCCGCATCCCCCGTAATTGGGCGCTGCATCAGCGTCAACGAGGCGCGCCGGGACGCCGCCTCCGCATCTACCGCCGCCGGGGTTTTGCGCGCGCCGCCTGCGTCGCCGCAACAAGGAAGTGACGTCAGGCCTCCATGCCGTGCCGGCGCGGTGCGGCGGCGGGTCGGCCGCGGGAAGGACGCGGGAGGAACGAAGGGGCTGCTTTGGGCGGTAAGGGAGCGCCGGCCCGCTTCGGGGGCAGGGGACGGCGTGAGTGGCAGTAGAGAGTCAGTTTCTAAATGTAGTAACTGAATCTATCCTCTTTTATGTTATTAGGCGTCTGTAATATGAGTTTTGTGCCGAAAATTCGCCGTTTCTCGTGCAGAATTACATAACATTCTCTCTCTAGTCCGTAACGGGAAAGTCAAATAAAGTTGAACATTTCTATATGCTGTTTTCAAAAATTCGGATGTTTTCTTTGACATTATTGCAATATCTAATTTTCAAAGCAGATTTTATCAAGAAAAATCCTTATAATCAATATTGTAGCTTTAAAATTTAATTTTTGGAATTTCGAAATGCCCACTCGCCGCAAAAGAAATGTGAAGAAGTAAACCAGACGACAAAAGAAGAGTTGCTAACCATCGCAACTGGTTTATGATGGTTATTAACATCCAAAGAATAAAAATGTAATTTTGTATACAAGATGAGATAACATTATTATTATTATTATTATTATTATTATTATTATTATTATTATTATTATTATTATTATTATTATTAAAATAGGAGATCTTAGTTCGCACACCTTCATTTTACAAAGGGGTAGGTTTCAGTAAGATTTCTAGAAACGACTGAACAACAAATGTTAGTTTTTAAGCCTGTCAACGTGATTTTTCGCAGTATGATCTCTCAAAGAAAATTCTGAAATTTTAATCTTAATTTTTTCTCGATCATAGTATAATTATAGTTTTTTATCTTTTGCTGCTCTGAGCAAAATATCGGCAAATACAGGTAGTATACATGTATAAAATCTCTTCAACGTATGCCTGCGAGTTTCCCTCTTTATATGGTTCCGTTATAGATTTCAATGTATCAGGAACCGCCTCGACGGCCCAAGGGTTTGTAACGACGTCCAAGCACATGTATTTTAGATTTTTTCTTCCTTTTTTTTTTTTTTTTTTTTTCCCAAGATAGCTCTCATCTTTGACGTCAGTTCATTGCTTCTTTTTTTAGTGATCTGCAACAAGTATTCATGTAAATCTGAGTAAGGTAGTTCAAGAAATACGTACACACAAACAAGAACAGACTTGTTACGAAATTTTACCATAGGGGCAAGCGAGTAACTGAGGAAACTTTGGTATAATAGGCACGAAACATTTCTAAAAATCCGTTTTACAGAGCAACTTAGCAACGGACACTGAGGGGGATAGAATGGTATTGTTATGAACTTTTACAAGGTGCAAGAGTAACAAAATGCTGTTTTTTTAATGTATTTGTTGCGCCCTCCCTAAGATGATTCAATTGTCCCTTTTTAGTACTTATTAGTTCCCCGAAAGTTGTTTTATATATTTATATATTTATTCGTTCATTAATACGACAGAAACTAAAAATTTTATGTGACAAGTGAAGATGCATCCAAGTTGTCAAAATAGCGCAGAAACACAATTAGCTCACTAATCTGTAAGCACTCTAATCTAGCAGACATTTTCGTCCAAGTCAATAACGAAAAGCAGAATTGGTAAAAAAAGAGAAAAAGTGTCAGCAACGGAATCAAAAATCCCTGGTCCGAAACAAAATTAAAATATCGGAGATGTGTAAATGGCGAAAAATCAGACATTTAAGCTATTCAATAAATGCAAAACTATGTGAAAAAATATATAGGAAAGGAATGCTAAATGGCGTGCAAATATTCGTGTAAACAAAATAAAATTGGAAGTCTGGAAATAAAATAAATTAAAACATGTAAAATACGTCCTAAATTGTCCGGAAAGTTGTTTTCATTCGATATTTTGTGAATTTTGGAAGTGTACGCCCACCGCATTTGGAGTACTCCAGAAGCGCGTGGGACCACTACAAACTATCTTATCTCCTATATGTGGCTGGCGAATCGTTGTTGTCATTTCTTATCTGCTCTTGTTCTTTCATCTACATATGATGCCAACCCTCCATTACACTTGTTTGCACATCCAGTTTTGCTCTTGCCATTGCCGAAGACGCTCCTCGTACTATCTGGCCGCGGACTGAAAAACAAGCCGCGTTTCTTTCAGCTCTTTCTAAAATTGAGGATGGGCAAACGTGACAGCTTCTCCGATGAAGTACCAGGTTACGAATCCAACCAAGAAGATGAGCGCCAGCGACTACAAGGCGATTCCGACCTGCCGGCGACTGTGCGTGAGTGACAGAAACATACGATCTTTACTCACCGATAGTATACGGCTGATGGGTTTGCTTCGACTGTCACTTCTTTAATTTCTGTCTTTGAATTATGTGCTATTCAATTATTCATCTCTTCTCATCCTTTGTGTTCTTTAAAGCTTTCTCGTACATTTTATTACTCACACTACTTTCCGTATACCGGCAAGCAGAGACTTTTTTTTGACTATTTTATGAAATGAATTATATGCATTTCTTAATAATTTCTTCTGCTTACAAATGTAGCATTTTATCGAACAACGTCTATCAAAATTCAAATATTTGAAAACGAAATTTAGCAATTTTCTCATTTTTTTCACGTGACTATGATCTAATCTTAAATTGCAAATATACAGACATTTTTCTTGATTTTCAGCTTCACATAATTTAATAAAAGATAACAATTAACTTAAAAATGATATATGATGCTACGGCAGCATATAATTTCTCGCATTAAATTTAACGGCTTCGCAGTATTACAATATTACATGGAACTGCAAAAGTATTTCTAATCAGCCAAAACGAATTTCCAAGCGAGAATTTGAACTCATGTTCCTATTTTTAATACTCCATTCACCCTTACACCGTTACCTTTACACCATCAGCTCTGCAGCAGAACATAAACATCACGACGCTTTAAACAAGTGGTGCTAAAACAGCACGTACTTTCTCGCCCGTATTTTCACGTAAATTTACGCAATAAGTACTCAAATTTTCGAAAAATTTTACATAACCTTATTTCAAAATCTGTCTTTAAGGAACAGATTTCACAAAGGCAAAACAATTTATCTCTTTAATATTTAATGGTAGGGAGACTTCGAAAAAATTTTGAACTTTTGCAATTTCCAACGAAATAAGGGTTTTCAAAGAACATATCAGACCAGTACAATTCTCTTAAATGTCCTTCACACTATCCAACAACAAAATTTAATAAAATAAGATGGAGTCATTTTTTTGAACATTTGGAAAATGCCCCAGGGGTTTAATGTAAAGTACCCCCAAAATTAAAATATCGGTTTAAAAATGGAAGGATCCACCGCGTCAGATCGTTAAGGGAATATCAATTTTGGGGAAAATCGGCCGAATGGTTTAACCGCTAGCGTTAACAAACAGACGGACAGACGTTTTGCCGTTATTCGATTTTTCGGTATCAGAGGCCCACAAAATATGGATTCTGGCTACACCACATAGTAGATATCTTTTCTCTAAATGTAGCAACTGAATCTATCCACTTTTACGTTACTAGGCGCTTGTAATATGAGTTTTTTGTCGAAAATTCGCCATTTTTCGTGCAGAATTACATAACATTCTCTCTCTAGTCCGTAACGGGAAAGTAAAATAAAGTTGAACATTTCTATATGCTGTTTTCAAGAATTCATATGGTTTCTTTGACATTATTGCAATATCTAAATTTCAAGAGTAGATTTTATTAAGAAAAATATTGTAGTTTTAAAATTTAATTTTTGGAATTTCGAAAATAGAGAGAATTTGCCGAAAACGGAACCTGAGCCGTTTTATAAGCGTTCTTTGCTTTACCCAGAAAAAAATCAATAATTTGGGGCCATTTCTGCGGAAATTTTGAAATTGTTAAAGCCTTAACATAATGTATTTCCGGGAGAAAACTATGCCGAACTTGTTTTCTATAAAACGTTCTTCGAAACTCACCTAGACCATTTGATTTTTCTCAAAATTCTTAGCATAAATCCTCTTCATCGTGCAGTTTTGCAAACCAGAAAGATAACTTATTAGTTTAATTGATTGACTATCTAGTGTTTTCGGAGGGTCACCTACTATTGCTAATAGTACTATTAGTGCTGTGCATGTTATATCTCGCGTGGTGGCGGTGTTCCTTCCCGGCTAAAACCTGAGATCCAGAGCCGATTTATATTGGTGCCCCCACTATGGCTATACTTGGAGGATATCCCCACCATATATTTCCTCCAGTGGGGTACCGCTCCAGTCGGGGCAAGCTATGCGCTCCCAACATGACTCCCGACATGGTTGTGTAGTGCGTGTTCGTGCAAATGTGTGTAGAAGAGGTGAGAGAGGAAAGATTGCACGTGATACATGGCTCGTTAGGACATTTCTTCAGTATTCGCCTGGTGTTAATCGAAAAATCCACGAAAAACTGACGTTAAGAACAGCCGGTCACTAGGATTATCCTCCAGATAATTGTTGAATTTGACCATGCTCTATAGTTCGATATCATCCCGGCATGAGCCCGAGCAACCCGAAGCTTAGTTAGCATCAGCTGCTCAGTGTGCCCACATTGACTCAAACGACGGTCGTGAGTAGGGTTGCCAACCGTCCTCCATTTGGAGAACAGTCCTCTATTGACGTCAATAGTCCTCGTCCTCCTTTGTATTTTAAGTATCCTCCATTTAGGAAATATTTCAATATTTGTTGTTATTTATTTTATAACGTGTCTAATACCTGCTACGTTGTATCATTTATTGTTTAATTTAGAATGGAAAAAATGAATATCGTTTTTCCGAACGCTTACAGGCGCATGCATCATAGTATCTCTGTCTAGCGAATAAAATAGAGAGGGTCATTATTAAATACAAGAAACGCAAAAATATTCTTTTAACTATTTAAATATGCCATCTTCATCTGCATTTTGTGAGCGAATCTTTTCACTTATGAATCCCAAATGGAGAGAAGAAATAGAGCTGATGTTAGTCTTATTTGGCAAGAACTACTATCTTATGCCAATTTTGACATGGGCTGTTCAGCCTTTTAGGACTTTATAAAAGACACTAAAGCTTTTACTCCAAGCTGCCAGAAGCGAAAAAAACACAAAATTTGTTAAGAAGTAAAATTAAATGTTGATTTTTTTTGCTTATCGAGTGTCTTCCCTTTCATATGAACATAGGTGGCAACCCTAAACGTGATTGACGCCGAGAAACTCAGGGTACGTCTTGTTCTCCACTAGAGTTTCAGGCTTTTACAATCGCCGTTCTGCCTGCGGGAAGCTATGTCGCTAGAGTCGAAATTCCGCCGCTGTCGGGACTGGAACACTAGAACCCTTCGGTCACCGATGCTGAAGAGAAAATACGGCCACTGCGCCATTATTGTCCATGGAAACTTAATTTATGTATATGATGGTCATATTCTATAGAGAGTATCTGCGCTGAGTGCGCAAACATAACGGGGGGATAAATGAAGCCAATAAAATCTCTTTTGCTTTACGTCATTGGTGTCACTTCCTTACTGCGCAAATTGAGCGCGGCAAGTGTTGCGCGGGAAAGCGTCGTGACATGAATTTTCACGTTGAGCTCATTATGTACACTTGACGTAGCTGCTATAAGAATAAAACGAGAAAGAGTTTCTGCAAACTTTATCTTCACTATTGCTCCCAGATTTTATGACACATTGCAATATATTCGATAACGTGAAATTCCTCACATCAAAATGCGTTTCACATGTACTGATACTTTCCCAGTCACCAGATTATTGCCTAAAAGTGGCTACATTGGATTTTTTATAAATTCTTATCCTAATTCGATCATATAACCTTTCAAATCCCCCACAATTGGATCAGCCTCGCATCAACTATGGAGAAAATTTGTCGTTACGTCCACATCTTACACATACATATATAACATAGACATACGAAAGCAACATGTGAAATTTAACAGTAAAGTATTTTTGCTATGGTTGACGTTCGTTATTTGATGAATGGTGTATAATTTTTATTTTCTCGTCCTTACTTCGTAAAAAGAGAAAGAATTGTAATCGTGTGCCAGAAAACAGCCAATTTTCGGCAGAAAATCTTTTATTGACGGACCCTGACAACGGAAAAATGGAAAAATCTTCTTCATGTATATAGTAAATTACTTCTTCTAATACATTGAATTATCAGATTTCATGTTTTGTAGGTCCTCGATACCGAAAAATCAATTGACGGCAATACATCTGCCTATCTGTCCGTCCGTCTGTGGTAAACGCTAGCGGCGACACTGTTCAGCCGTTTTTCTACAAAATTGATATTTATTTATTTATTTATTTTACGCCAAAAAACAGTTAAAAACTGCGTATGACGTGCTATGGGGAAAAGTGAATTGTGTGCACATTTTCAAAATTCTGTGATCCCTACACTAAGTCATATAATACTTAAATTTTGAATTTTGAAAGGGAGAAAAAAAACTCCCATGTAGTAAAATCTATTTTGAAGGATAAATAAGCAATAAATTTTGAATTTTTAAAGGGAGAAAAAAAAAACAAAAAAAACTCCCATATTTCCTGATCGAGATGAACGAACTCGAGGCTTTGCAAATTGGAAATAAATATTTTGATTTCTGAGGGTACTTTACATGAAGCCTCTAATACATTTTCAAAAGTTTCTCAAAAATGGCTCCACTTTTTACAAATTAAACATCGATCTCGGATAGTGTAAATGACGCTTAAAAGAAAGTGCAGGATTCAGTTCGTTGAAATCACTTATTTTTCGAAAATTGCAATAGTTCGATTTTTCGGCAAGTTCCTACAACTAAAATATTGAAGATACAGTTTTTTTCCTTGCTGAAATCTTTTCTCTAAAGACAGTTTTTGAAACAAGGTCACGTACAATTTTTCGAGAATATGATTAGTTTTTGTATAATATTACTTCATGTGAAGGCAATTTTTTGATTTTTGAAAAACATTTTTTCTCAAGAACGTCTCCATATTTTTTCTTTAAATTTTCTCATCGTATATATTAAAGAACGGTATAAAATGTGGTGTTAGTCTTGTTTCCGGCATTCTGGTCATTCTTGTGTTTGGCTAGTCTTGTTTCATTATCTGTGCACGTCTTCTAGAATTCAGTGGGAAATATAGTTATTTAAATTACCATTGTCCATGTCGCGGCAGGAAGTGTTATTCCTTGTCGAAGGACATGGTGAGGGATAAGAACTCAGATTTATACCTGATTTACCCTTGAAAATAGATTTTGTTACATCGGAGCGAATATTTTTTGTTAATAATCCATGCAAAATACGCTCATTTCTTTCTGTATTCAAAATTCAAGTAGTATGTGGCTTACGGTTCACATAATTCTGAAAACGTGCAGAGAATTCACTTTTCCCCATAGCAGGTCACACATAGGTTTTAACTGTTTTGACGTAAAATAAAAAATATGCAGCAGGTCCAATTTTCGTTGCATTTTCTGTATTTTCAAGAATTGCAGATTTAGAAATAATGCTATAAGGTAAATGCTATTGTAGCACAACTAGTTTTGTGTGAATGATGATTTGAATTTGATACAATTGCATCATTGCAGGAGCCTCTCCGGAGACGAGGAAATATGTCTGTTAAAAACAGCTTGTATGAATGACGTGAATAATTATCCAACGTGTGTTTTCCCTAGCTTCCAGACTTTGCACAAAATAACATGTCACGGAAAAATAGGTGAATGTAAATTACAGTTACACAAGCATGCGTGCGTCATGGAGAAACATTGAATGTAGTAGGTTCTCTTTAGTAGTAGAATGTAATTGCTCTTATCGAATCTCAACATTACTGCCTGTAGGTACTGCAAAGTAATGCAACGCATATAAGGAATCAAAAGAAACATATTCATAGGACTTTATGTCATCCAAAACCAACGACTATCTACAATTGATGAAAGTTCACTACCTCTGTATGTCTTCTAGAGTTCAGTGGGAGTATAATTAATCCAATTATCGCGGCAGTATGCCGATTCCTTCACGAACGGCACGATGGGGAATATCACAAACCTATGCCTGATTTACCTTTGCAAATATGTTTTATTACACATTATTTATTTTCTTATTGTACGCTCATTTCCATCTGTATTCAACTTGCATGTCGGATGTGGTAGGCATTTCAGAATTTAAGAAAACGTGCCCAGAATACACTTCTTCCCAAAGTAGGTCATAGACAGTTTTCAACTATTTTTGAAGTTAAAATATAAATAGATTTGCTCTCTGATATTAATTTGTATATTTTTCACAATTGTAAATAATATTATTAAACTACATTATTTGACATGATGAATCTAAAGCAGTCCTGGCCAACGAGCTGTCATCGCAGCATAGAGAATCAATGGGCATTGCCAAGACTTTTTTCTCTCCTCATCTCTCTCCCCACCCGCCTCGCACTGAAATCGTAATTTTTGTTCCCATGTATTCCCGAATAGATGATGCAAGAGATTGTAACCTTTCTAACGAAAACAGGCGACAAAGGAGATCGTCGTTGTAGACTATAAACATGAACTGTATCATGCGTATGATAATTAATAATTGTTACATGGTATCTGGTAAATTGTGTTACTAAACAAGGCAGAACATTTGCGCGTCACGTCGGACCAACTGTGGTGGCACCTCCCTCCACGGATCAAGTCTTCCTAAAACTGTACTTGTTTTGCATTTGATCACAATGGCATCCTATGTGATCGCGAATGCCCAGTTGCGTGCTCCTAAAACTGTTTTGGGCAAGCCTAAACTAAACTGCTGACTGAATACCCGAAACTGTCTCAAAAACGTTTTTAGTTAATTTGATAGGGGAATATATTTCAACAATAGTTAATACTCAATAATGAACACACTTATATATACATGTTTTGTACAGTCGCCGTTAAATCCATCACTCAATTTCTTGTGACACGTGATTAAAATCTTGATATTAATTTCGATCTGTATGGGTGGAACAACATTCAACAATTTGTGATACAAAATTGAAATATCTTAGATTCAATTGTTCCTTCGTGCTTGCTGGATGTGAGAGAATAAAAGGTGATACTAAAGGAGATTTATAAGATAAAACGTCATTAATATCTTATTATGATCCCAGTGACAACCCATGTGACCGCCTATACCCTGGTGCGTGGTCCAAGGTCCATTGTTTTGGGCACGTCTAAACTAAATTGCTGATTCAAAGCCCAAAACAGTCTCCCAAAATTTTGAAGTTTTAAACTAGTGTTTTGAGATGTCATTTTAACTTCTTTTTAAAAATTTAAAAAATAAAAGACCAGGTGATTCTCAAAAAATCTATGAACCTATCAATTCTATAATTAACCTTGTCATTAAGAGATCACGTGTTATTGCATTACACTCTTTTGGTGGGGGTTAACGTCAAATACTCAGTGGTGAGGAAAAGAATATAAACTTCTACAAATTCCGAAAATTCCGAGAGCTTAACGGAAATGAAACCTTTGCCATTTTTTGCTGTCTTTGCTCTACCCGTGGAAAGAAAATGAAAGTAAACATTTGGAGCCCTTTTTCAAAGAAAAATATGAATAGCTTATAATTCAAAGAATTATTACAAGAAAACTACTCGTTTAAAAAAATGTAATGACTTATTTAAAGATTAACTTGTTACTACAAATTTCATTGAGGAAAAAGCCTCTATTGTCGATGTTTTATTTTTGCAATAATAGTTTCTTGAATTTCTGAAAATACAGGATTTACCGAAAGTGGGACCTACACCATTTTTATAAAAGAACTTTGTTCTATCGGAAAAAAGAAAAAAACTGGCCGATTTTGGGGAAAATAATGGTTTAAACACATAATTGTTTACATTTCACATAAAATTAAGCAAAAACTACTCCAAACTTTTCGAAAAATTGTTCATGACTTTATTTTAAAATGTTTTTGAAGTCTGTGTTTCATTAAAGAAAATATTTATCTTTAATATTGGAATTGTAGGTAAAAGCCGAAAATATTTTTTTAAACTTTTGCAACTTTCGAAAATTAGGAGTGTTTAACGCAAATGAGAACTGCGTAATTTTTTCAAGCGGTCTTTGATCTACCCGAGAAGCAAATTTAATTACAATATTGGGAGCTATTTGTTCAGATAATTTTGAAAAACTTTGAACTTTCTGTATATCCTCAAAGTCCAAAATATCCTCTTCAAAATTGCAGATTTACACGTTCTGCAAGATTGATTGCAGAATAGCAGTTTTGGAGGAAACCGTCTGAACTGATTAAACGCTATTGCTGACGCTCGGGCTGAAATACGGTGACGGATAGACAGATGTTTTGTCGTAAACCAAGTTTGGGGCGTAAAGGACCCGCAAAACGTGGATTCTGATTACACGGATTTAGAGGAAGTAATCTAGAACATTCATGATTATTTATCTACTTATTTTATATCAAAGGCCCACAATACGAGTTCTTCTGACGAAAAATCTCCACTTTCCGCTGTTGCATTACAATACTTTCTCTTTGCTACGCAAGTACTTAATATACGAGAAAGTAAAAAACACTGTATTTTTAAGTATCTTAAAGTGGGGTAAAATTGCGGCAGATGGTGAATTTTTCGGATTTTGAAGCTCGTGCCGCATCCACAACGTTGTGAAGCAAACTAACAGCGCTAGGGCTTGCCTGAAATCCCACGCCACTGATGGTCTGCCACCTGAAGCTGTTATTTAAACTTTCTCCTACGAAGTTCACGTGAACTGCGCAATCACAATGCTTTCTGATAGAACAAAGCAAAAGCAAGTTTGTCATTCCAAGTATTGTACCTTTTAGAAGATAATACTTTATTAATTTATTTTTTTCTTGAAAAGCAAACTTTTCTGTATTGTAAGAGACTTTTGAGAAACGAATAAGTTTAATAAAAAAATTATTTCACTATTAAATGAACATGAATTCAATAGTTGAAAATACATTATAAGAACATACTATTAAAAGTACAGCCAAATTGCCCCTAATTAAAATAATTGTTTCATTCTTTCAGAAACATTGTGTGTTAAATGGAGCCCTTCGTCAGTAATGCCCTATCTCACTTGCCGTGTCATACGTTACTGCATGAACGTCTTTATAATAAAACATTTGATTTCACATAAAAACTGTGAATTTGAAATATGTTGTTGAAGATTATAACTATGGAATGTATAAATTTAATGTGCAATTAATATTCTACGTATAAGAGTTTTGTGATATTAAATTGTGATTTACAAATTCTAAACTATAAATATTTTTATTTTGTATGCTGTTTACTTACATATTCGAAGTATATTAAATGGCCCATTATTGTAACCAATAAAGTCCGTCTCAGATTAAACGTTACAAACTTCTAGAGCACGTAGAGGGTCTGAAGATGATGACCAGATTTGTCAATGGAAATGTGGTGGATGTTTTCCTACGACGAAGTTACTTATGTGATATCCGTCCATACTTCCATTTCCGAGCAATAGTATTCGGCAGGTTACGCTCTGACGATCTAAAGATGTTGTGTGTATATGTCCTGCGTTCTGTCCAAGATACCTGCGCATACAGAGTTGCCTTACAAGGGACAAATATATTCGTAACTCCGTTGTATGAAGTTTTTTTGGTCACATATTCATTGAAAAAGAAAAAAAAGATCCCTTTGCATGTTTTAGAAGTTTGTAATATTTATTCTGAGACACCTATTGTAATAAATCTTCCTACCCTAGATACAATGACTCAATATTTCATCTGCTGTAATAAAGGGTACCGCCGAAATCACTAATGTAATACAATTATGTAGGCATAGAATTAGAAAGTATGTGGAAACCTTAGAACTGCAATCGGATAAGATACTCATAATTTTTACGAGGCTAAGATATTATTACGGGCTCATGTGTACTCGCAATTATACACTCGTACTACCTTGATCGTGGATAATCAAGTAACTTGCACGTAATGGACCCTTAGCCACTTGTAAGAGAAGTCATTTGTATTTTAATTTTACATAAAAATTGTTATTTTTTAAACGAATGTTCCTTATTCTTTTTTCTTCTTTTTCAGTTCCAGGGGGGAATGCGCGGCGGGCCTCTGGTCGCCGCAACATGACGGAGACCCGAGATAGCGAGGCCGCCAATGAGAAGCACCCTCTGTCGCTGGAGATGAACCAGTGCGGGCCGGCGGCGGCGGGAGCGGGGGCGGGGGCGGGGGCGGGGACGGCGGGCGCGCCCGTCTCGCGCAAGGAGGACCGCCCGAGCGCGGCACCTGGGGCGGCAAGCTCGACTTCATCCTGTCCGTGGTGGGGCTGGCCATCGGCCTGGGCAACGTATGGCGCTTTCCGTACCTGTGCTACAAGAACGGCGGGGGCGCCTTCCTCATCCCGTACTTCCTCACGCTCATCCTCGCGGGCATCCCCATGTTCTTCATGGAGCTGGCGCTCGGCCAGATGCTCACCATCGGCGGCCTCGGCGTCTTCAAGATCGCGCCCATCTTCAAAGGTGAGATAGCGCGGATTGAAGCTAAGTTTTGGTAGAGTTTCGTCGGTTTCAAATGGAATTGAAAACTTGCTCCAGCAGCTTTCACGTTTTCTTGGCTGTCTGGGGAACGCTTTGTCCTACGGCAGAATTGTTCACTATAAGCCCTGTTCTATGCAGAAGTACTGTGGTAACTAGGGAACGGAGTTTCATGTATATACATATTTTTCAGGAACAAGATACCTGCATTCACTAATATTTTTTAAACTTTACACATTCTAAACGAATTGGAACCATTCTTATTTTACATATTTTGGTATAATTCCATTATTTTATCTATTGCTACATATTTCGTTACATTTTAATATATTTATAAGTCGAAAATGAACATTTCACATGCGAGTTCGAAATATGTGTTACTTGAAAATTAACTTTGTTACTGAAAGCCATGCAATGCGCTGGTAGTAACTATTAATTGTCAAACTGACCCCTCCCCCTTCTGCTTCTCGGAAACCGCGTACTCGGGATCAGGGAAGTGTGCGTAACTCAATAAAACAAATGTTTTTCAGATCTTTGTCTTATCGCTTTTCTGGATTCGAGGAGGAATTTTGATCCCTCTACCCACCTGTTTATATCATTGTACTATTCACTTGAGCGCCAAATCCTCGTAAACAACATTGCCTATACTACGAAAGTATTATACATTTCGGATGGAACTAGCGAAGAATTGCTTCTTTAGATGTAGAACTTTCTTTCAGCCTCACTGAATCTATGTTAAGGTCTGATCAGCAACGAACTGTACTCGGAAAGCGCTTGAATTGGAATTTGGAGTTTAGATTTTATAATGAATTTTTATTTTAAATGTTTCTTATCTTTTTTACGTATTTTACAATAAATAAAAATATATGTACATATTTAGCTTTTTTATTACTATAAATTCCGTTCCCTAATGATAACACTTTGATATGAATGCCTCAAGTATCGCTAAAACGTCAAAATATTTGTCTAGGACTAATCATTTGTTGTAGATCCAAGAAAAACCTTTTATTGAGTAATGACCGCATCATAATTGTAGGAGCATCAATTTTTTACACGTATTCATCCATTTACGACTTCATCTAGGCGGAGCGTGGATCCTGTTTCAACCAATTAAATTCTTCAAGCATGGTTTTCACTGATTACAATTCTGTTGCTCTGTAAGTCTGTAAGTCCTGTTAAGTCTTGAATATGAACTGCACTGATCAGATAATGGGGTAGAATTTACATAGAAGAAACATCATTATTTTGTTAGTATTGTCTTTAAAATTGTAGAACAAATTTCAAACTCGTAGACATCATAACAATCAACTTTCAACATTTGGGGGGTGTATCTAGCCGTGAGTGGAGTGTGAGTTCTTCCATTCCAAATATTTACTGAAAAACTTCTCTGAAGCCCGCTCAGATATATTTGAAGATACTCGTGTTGAAAGAGAATTTGTAATGTTCGAGGCAGAGAAAAATGAAATGTATAACGTACAAGCAGAGTTAGCAGTACACCCTGCTACCACAGTTTAAAACTAATACAATTTTTTGTGATCACGTGACATGCATCTACATAAGTCAGATAATAACACCTCATATTTGGGATGGAGTAAGGTGTTTCGATATAGCATAATATACCTTAATGTTACGATGTACCGTTACGTTTGTTTGTGGATGCGAACAGAATAAAAGTGGCTTGCATCATATCTATTTGTAACTATTAGTTATTACTTAGTTATTTCTAGTTATTAGTTAGTATTTATATTTTCAACAGCTATATAGTGTAATCCTCTACCAACCAATCACGAGACAAATATTTTATGTGTTGATTTCGTTTTACATTTCATTTTCGTTCTGAGACTTCACCTTAATAGAAGTTTTTCTGAATTGTAATGAAAGAGTGTGCTGCTAAATTTCCAGGATCTTGAATTCTATCGTTTTGTTACGTCTTTCGTTTCGCATTTGTTTCTTTATGCTACTACTCTAGTGCGACTACTTTAGTGATACACTCCCTTACAATTTGGAAGCACTTACGTTATCGCAACATTTATGGAATACGTTAAAGGATTCAATAAAACATGTGAGGTATGTAAAAAAATAAACATCGCTTCTTGCCGTCGATGAATGAAAATCGATGAAAAATCCATTCAATGAGAACACCCAAAGCAAAGAAAGTGGTTATCTGATAGTCAGAATGTACTCGAGTAGAATTACTATCGTACAGTACACATATCAGAGAGGAAAATCGAATGTTTCGGAAAAGAGACTTGGAAAGAGTAAAAACTGATCTTGATATAAAAATCGTAATAACGGTTAAAATTCAAATTTTGTGCGTCGTTTGCCTTTTCCTTTGAATACAACTATTTCGGTAAATGTGCCTCCTACCACACTTGAAAGAGGCTAAATAATCAAGTTTGAAGTTAATGTTCCTTTAATAATAGAACTAGTGTTAAAACAGCACGTATTTTCTCGCCCGTATTTAGACACCAAATTACGCGAAAAAATACTCACATTTTCGAAAAATTGTACATGAACTCATTTCAAAATCTACCTTTAAGGAATAGATTTCATTAAGTAAAAAAACTATCTTTAATATTTTAATTGTAGGAAGACTCCGAAAAAATTTTGAACTTTTGCAGTTTTTGAAAAATCAGGGTTTTCAACGAACACGAGACTAGCACCATTCTCTTAAATGTTCTTCACACTATCCAACAACAAAATTTAATCAAAAGTGATGGAGCCATTTTTCGAAAATTAGGAAAATCTTTCAGGGTAAAGTATCCCCCAAAATTATAATTTCGATTTCAAATTCAAGGGTCCGCGACATCAACCACATCGATTGGCGAACATCAATTTCGGAGAAAATAGGCTGAACCGTTTAGTCGCTAACGTTGTATACGGACGGACAAACATGGATAGACAAACGTTTTGCGGACATTCGATTTTTCGGTATCAAAGACCCACAAAACATGTTTTCTGGCGAAATCGCGTGTTAGGTTTCCCCCCTAAATTTAGCAACTGGATTTATTCACTTTTGTGTTACCAGGGCCCTATAATAATAATTTTTCTGCCGAAAATTTGCTGTTTTTCCCGCAGCATTACATACCTTTCTCAATACTCCGTAGCGAGAAAGTAAAAATTGAGGAAAATATTAGACAAATGTCAATGGTGAGATAACATGATATATTTTAGTTTAGAGTTAAGGAATTCTTAAAATCTATTAATGTTTTAACTATTAAATTTATTTAACAATGTTTGAAATAACACCATTTAGATGCTTTTTATTCAGGCTACAGCCTCAATTCACATGGTATGTTTACATTTATTGTCTATTGTCATTGATTATTACGTTAAAAGTCCATTTTTCCTTAAGATTAAGGTTATATTAATAGTAAACTAATCAGTTGTCCAATTCAAAACATAATGTTCCTTTTTCAGGGATTGGTTACGCGGCCGCTGTCATGTCCTGTTGGATGAACATTTATTATATTGTCATCCTAGCGTGGGCCATATTCTACTTCTTCATGTCACTTCGAGCAGGTGAGTTGATTTTCAGGCAATTTTCTCCTAAAGCCATTCCAGCACACAAAATATTAATCTTCCCACTCAAAGAAAAGTTGCTTAATGCAATGTTTATTTGACGAGTAATTTCCAAGATAAAAGACCCTCGGAAAAAGCGATATCGTCGTAGAAACGAATAACGATAACGTAATGTAAAAACGTGTAAAGTATATTTTTGTAAATTGTAATATAGTATACTTGTCAAAACAGTTGACAATGAATATGTAAATTTTTTCAGAATAGGTGCACTGTAATTATGGCAGAAAATGTCTTTTGAAATACTACTTCAAATATTTTAATATTACTTAAGATTTAACTTCATATTATATTCTCCTTTATTATGAGAGAACAAAATATAAAATTTTAAACTATTTTCATTAATTTTGATATGTCACCTCGTTTACTTTACTGTAGTTCCTATATAATTATTATGTTAAGGCACTTGCACGATCAAGATTTTAAATTTTCTATTACTTTACCATTTCATTGCAAATAAATGTACACAAATTGGTTGCACTTATCGGTCGGTTTGAAAGTTCGACGTAGGCTCAATTTTTTTTGTAAGAGAAGAACTTATTCTTATGAAATGTGTAATAATCGACTGCGACCTTGTTTGAGCAATGTCAATGAAGATAAATAGTTCGTATACACGCTTTAGCATTGCCACACTGTTAATGCAATAACTACAGCACGGAGGCAGAGCGTGGGCGTAGCGTCGGCGTACCTCCGGCTGATGCATATCTAATTGGGTGTAGTCCGCTCTAAACGCCGAGACTGTGAGTGGAGAAGTATAAAAGATGTAGGTCTCGCGCTTGTTTAAGTTACCGAAACAGATCAAAGGGAGCCTACTTTTGGCGGAGGTCGTTGGTTGCGACTGCTACTTTCAACACATCAGATGTTATAGTCAGTCGTTCGAAAGAAAACAATGTCAGCGACGACCACCGTTAATGTGTGTAAGGAAACACACATCTTATTGTACACAGTGATAGGCATTTCACATCGAAGGTTACAGCTCTAATTATTCTTCTTCCTGTGACCTCGAGAATAACACCAGAAAGATAATCAACGTTCACAATAAACTAAAATGTATGATATAAATCCAACTGGAAATTTTTTATGTTCTAAGTGGTGCTATTTAAAGATTTGATGGGGTTCGTAACTTACCTCCCTTGACCTGTTTTTATTTTTATTATTTAACATCAATATCTGTATTTGACGCATTGAGGGTAAAAAGCACAAAAAACAATGAAAGTTCAGAAACAAAGCAAAGAAAGAAGAAAATAGACCTATCTCACCGAGACGAAATCATTGTTCTGGATAGTTTCCACGACTGCGAAAATTATATAATTTTATACTTGCAGTCCAGGTGAACTATATTTCATGTTCAAATTATAATGAGCTTTTAGAGGAAATACGGCTGTAATCACAACTCAAAAAAATATATAAAAATACCTTAAATATTTCTTTACAGATTGTCAAGAAATGGACATATAAACGAAATATCTCTTATGATGCTAACGTTTGTGTAAAATACTCTTTTATTTCAGTGATAAGACAATCACAATCATTGACTTTATGCGCAGATGTGCCCTGGAGAACATGCAACAATTACTGGAATACGCCAAGCTGCGTCAACGCGTACGAGAGGAGTGGTCTCACCTGCTGGGACCAGGTCTACAACTCCTCCGCCAGCTTAAAAGTCTGCTCCGTCAACAATCTCAATATTTCCGTCAAGGAACTTACCGATCCAGTAAAAGAATTTTGGGAGTAAGTGTTTGCATATTGCTTTTTCTGTAAAATAAAAAAATTCAATTTCATCTGTAACTTAGAATTAAATGTAAATTATTAAATTTAAAAAAATTAAAATTAAATTAAATTAAATTAAAATTAAAATTAAAAATAAATAATAAAATTAGAAAAAAATTAAAATTAAAATTAAATTAACTGTAAATTATTAAGTTTCTTCTGTAAAAATGTAACTTCATTTTCTGTGCACGTCTTTTAGAATTCAGTGGGAAATACAATTATTCAAGTTACTGTTTCCATGTTGTCGCGGCAGGAAGTATTATTCCGAAGGGCAACATGGATAAGAACCCAACATTTTTTGCTTATTTATCCTTGAAAATAGATTTTATTACATGGAAGTTTTTTTTTTCAAAATTCAAGTAGTATATGACTTAGTGTAGGGATCACAGAATTTTGAAAATGTGCACACAATTCACTTCTCTTCATAGCACGTCATACGCAGTTTTAACTGTTTTTTTGACGTAAAATAAATAAATAAATAAATTGCTATGAATATTGAGACTATTGTATTGGGACTGTGATTGATATCACGATTGATGGATATACGTTCCCAGATCGAACAAGTTCGTAAAGTAGCACTAATGTTAACTTTAATGACTGTACCTTTTATTTACGAGATTCATTTGGATTTGGAATAACATGACATTTTACTGCGTGAAATGTTTTCAAAATTTTCTAAATATAAAGACATATTGACATGGAATTAGTATTCAATCTCAGTTCACTCGTAATTTTTACATTAACATCTCAAGTCCAAAAATGTCAAATGCTCATAAATAACACTTAATCGAAACGGAACATTTTCTAAATATAAGAAAATCACATGCCGATTCAACTAAAAAATATTTGTGAAGTCACTGTTTTATCGGTCGAAACGTAGTTTCAGTAGTAATGAAGCGTGGAACTGCGAGTTAAGGCTGAGGAATGTGCACACGTGCTTGTAGGCGGCGGGCGCTGCAGATCTCGGAAGGCGTAGAGCACGTGGGCTCCATCCGGTGGGAGCTGGCGGGCACGCTGCTGCTCGTGTGGATCATGTGCTACTTCTGCATTTGGAAGGGCGTCAAATGGACAGGGAAGGTAGGTGACTGCGGAGCAATGAGCAAGACCTCTCAAACGCGCATACCTAGAGTAGTAATAAAAACTAATTACGCTAAATATATTTTTTCATCAATTGCCATGTAAAATAGAAGTAGGGTCAGTGTGAAGTCAACGATTTTTACAAACTATTTCATTTAGTTATTGTTCGAAACGTGAAGGATAATTTCCCTATTTCCGTAGAAAATATTCAAGGGTAATAGACAAGATTTTGTGTGTATCGTATTTTGCAATTCCCTTTCTGAAATAATCATGTCACTTAGAGTCGTATGCCTTTCATTATTATTAATTATTCACACATTCTTACCATTCATTCTTTCATTATTACTAATTCAATTTACTTATTAAGTACCTTAATATTTCTCAATCACTGAAAAGGGACATTCTCATTATCTCTATGTATCATCTCCTCACTCGTATAATTACAATTTACTTTTACCGTTTTATTTTCTCTATGTCAAAACCACGTGCGGAATGCAAAATGATATGCAATTTCATGTTGTAGGTTGTGTACTTCACCGCGCTCTTCCCCTACGTTTTGCTCACCATCCTCCTCATCCGAGGCATCACGCTCCCCGGGGCCGCTGAGGGTATTCGCTTCTACATCAGCCCCAACCTCAACAAGCTGCGCGAATCCGAGGTACGTGCCCCACACTTTACTTATTTTTTAACGAAAAAACAATCAAAGAAAGGGTATGTGACGCGGAGAAGTGCGATCTGCGCACGGTTTCTTGAATCCGAATTCCCTGCCTTCGACCATTTACTGTACTTAGTTGAATTATAAAAAAAACGTCAGGATGGACGTTTTAGGATAAATTTGATAACAAGAAATATTAACTCCCGAGTAATAGAAACTCTTTGTATCGACAAACAAGCTACATATTTGATTTGATGGTACTGTTGAGACAATAACTAACATTTCTACTAACACTCAACAATAAAACGTACGAAGATGGTAAAGCTACATTCACTAAGCTTCCAATGTTTACCTCCTATTTATTTGTTATTGTTTCTAATGTTCGAGATCTGGAAACTTGCCCAAAAGAGGATTGAATTGAACTGATGCCTCACTTTACGTGGCGAGACTTAGGCTATGAGGCTTGCTCTTCCGTCTGACCACGCAAATTTCGCTACGCTTCTTTCACCAACTAGAAGAGAAGGAAGGTATTACTTGGGTGACGAAACAGGCAATTTAAATTTAGATTTAGGCTTGAGAATCTTTTACATGTAGTAAATCCACAAATATGGAATAGCTGACTTTACTTCCCCTTCGAAGGAAGAAATACTAAGGATTGTTTTGGCCCCAAAAATCCGGGCATCGATCAGGTTTTAACCCGTGAACTTGGGTATTACAGACCGATAAGCTAACCGTTACACCATCGAAGACCGCAAAAGAGATGCTGTCTTCCTTCTGACTCCAATGTTCGCCGCCAGGGGTGCACACAAGTACAGTTTCAGTCGAATACTTTATGCGTTACTTGTGTCGTTCACGGGTTTAGCGCATGAGATGTGGTTTCCACTGCAATTGTCAGAGGGAACAAGTAACGTCGTCGGCTCACGAGTAAATACCATTTACATTCACAATACATACACCCACACACTTACATACACTGAACTGTTCACGATTCGGGATATCAGTTAGGACCTTAGATCTTGTCTTGGCTGGGGCGGTGCCCGGCTGGTGGGAGATACCTTGATGTGGGAATCCCCGCTAGCCGACTCTATGGTGGCGGCGGATCTCATCATTCAGCGGAGAGGGAACACCGCCAAATCCCGCGATAAAACAAGCCATACACTTACGGAACTAATGATCATAGCACTTGAGGAGACGAAAACACGAAAAAACAATCAGTATCTTGGAAACAAATCGCCATCTAGGCAACTTCACACTCTAATCCACGTCTGGAAAGCAATATTTCGACCTGTTTCCGAGACTTTGGGCTCATTTTGCACATGAATTGTACAGAATCGCACAGAAAAGAACTACACATCCACACTACTTCACTCGGAGCGCAACTGGGTTCTGAATAAAGGTATTTATCTCACGCTTAGAGTATATTCTGAATAGCTTACTCGATCTGGGCTGTCGGGGTGACGCCGCGTCGAAGGCTGGGGTGCCGACGTTTCAACCGACATATCGCGGTCCTCTTCAGGGCTGTACTGCCCTGTGAACGCGATATGTCGGTCGAAACGTCGGCACCCAGCCTTCGACGCGGCGTCAACCGGACAGCCCAGATCATGACTCTGGCCGCGGAAGCCTACGATATCGAATAGCTTACTTGTTTAATCGTTTCTCACATATTGCAAATTTGGGGAATGTAAGGGAAGCAAATATTTAGAGATATTTATATCGATCGATAGCTAAAGGAAACATGGTATTATACAAGATGCCCTCAGAAACACGGCTGTTCAATGGAAATAAGAACGAACAGGCGACTTTCAGAATTTTTTCGTGTTCAGGGGGTCAATTTCAATAGTAAAAATGTATTTTATACAATAGAGGTATACCGTATACCAACAGGTATCAAATTTGCCGTTCACCATTGTAATTGACATCGTTATTCCGCTTCTATGATACAGCTGACTGTTCCTTTGGGATTACAAATTCACTTTCTTTGGAGGGGTCCTCCTCATGAAAGCGTGCGTACATGTGGAGCGAAGGTGGGTGAGAAAACTCGCCGTAATGAGAGAGTTCGCTTTCTACGCGTGAAACTGTATTTGCTGCCCTATTTGCTCTTACGAAAGTATGGTTATTATTTGTATCGCCAGTAGATACTAAACTAAGTATTTGAATTAGAGATCTTCCTATTTTTGCTATTGTTCCTCCGAAGGGAAAGTAGAAAGCAGGCATTGAAGAGTAAACAATTAGTTTAGCGCTTGAAGAAACGGTCATCTGTAAATATCGTTTCTCGAAAATATAAAGTTCCTTCTGACAATTTCATAGGGTTAATAAACAATCGTTTTTGACTCTCGATACTATTTCATTTAATCGCGCATCTATTTCCTACCGTTTCTTCGAACACTCAAAATTTGTAATAAATGACCGCATTGTAAATAAATAAATTCTGTAAAAAATATTTAATGTTTTAATACAGCATATATGGTGAATTGTGCGTAAGGGATCATTAAAATGTAGTCTGATTTACAAAAATGTGTGAGTGTACTATCTTTTGAAAATTGTCATGAAGTATAGACTCATTGTTAAATGATGACCAATCTTTTTTCACATATTTTTATGTCTTCTCAATAAACACTTAAATAAAACTTTCCATAAAGGAATTTGGATTATTAAGGGAAGTTAATGAAAATCAAAATATAAATATAAAGAACGAGCGCACCTCTTGTTGCCTTTATATAAAATCATCTTAGCTTCGTCAAGAGATGTAGCAAAACAGCACGCCATTATTTATTTCATTAACTTTATATATTTCAATGCTTGTAAACTTTTTCCTCTTAGTAAATTTATTTCAATATAATTACCACATTTGAACAAGCGACGTCTGCCATTTACGAATCATGAACGGAAATAGTTTCTTGATTCAATGGCTACTGATGATCCAAAATTGATTGTTTAACGAGGGATGCTGCTACTGAATGCTGAGAGCTCTATACTTCGATACACGGTTATTTTCATCCCTCCTTCTCTTTAGAAAATAGTAGTCATTCCCGAAGGGGAGCATTCTTGAAAGAGCTTCAGCAGTTGTCAAAATATAATTGCGAAGAAAGCCGTCTGAATAAATTTTTTTTTTTTTTTTTTTTTTTTTAAATATTTTATTCCATAAAATATTGTTTTTAAACTATCCATTATTTTATTATTTTTGTTAATATCAGTATTAGAATTGGATTTCGGCTAGCATGTTGCTGATGTGCATAAATATGCATGGTTTGAATATCAACACTAAATGTTACTTTATTAAATTTAAGATTCATGAAGTTTATACTGTTAATAAATTCTTCTATTCCCTGTTAACCTACCGCGAAACACATAGTGTCCCGGAATTTTCGTTGCTTGTTACCTGCTTCCCAGAACTCCGAAGGCTATTGACCGGTCAAAGGGGGATGAAGAGAGAACAATCGAGATATGCTCGATCAATGAGGATGGGTTAAATGACGGGTTGTCAGCCCATCGCCCTATCTATATTTCTAACCAATTAGTTCTCTACATCTATATCTACATAATAAATTTTAATAATAAAATTATAATAATTTTAATATTATTTTAAATTTAAATCGGCCCACAGGGTACGAGTGGGAACAAACTGGGAAAGAAAGGATCGCGCTCTATGCTTGGTCCGTTGTTGAATGTGTATCTTCTGCACCAGTTTGGAACTGATTGAAAGGAATTGCGGTATCGACCGATCAGACCAGCCGGCCACTAGAATTTTCATTAGGGAAGTTGTCAGCATCGACCAAGCTATTTCGCTAGTGTTTGTGCAACGTCATAACTCAAACAAAGGAGCTAGTGATCAATGACGTTTCAGAACACTAGAAACTACCTCCGCTATTGCAGCTGGTCAAAAACATATTAGTAAAAATTTTTATTAAGGAAAAATGTATCTTTAACCATTTTATTTTATTTTGAGTTCAAATCGCACATATTCTATTTTTTCATGATTTCAAAAGATATAAATATAAAAAGAAACATATTTCGTATCAGACCATGTTCTTAGTGCGAATAACAAACAATACTTTTTTCACTTATGAAGAAAAAACGAAATTTGGAAAATTGTTCAGAGATGCGGGATATCTCAGAATACATGTTCACCTTGGGGGATCTAAGATTACTTTCTGAGAATGAAAGAATGGTGGGAAATCTCATATTAGAAAAAGAAAGGTGGTTCAAGGCATCAACTGATGTCACTGCAGTGCCTCTGACCGGGAGATTGTAGGTTCGACTCCCAACGGTGGCAGGTTTTTCGATACTAGCTAGATAGCTAGGTCGAATTCAGTCACTACCAGGACAATTTTAGCGGCCGACTGCTCTTATCGGTAGTTTTCCGTAGTTTATCCGATTTACATCAGGTGAATGCCGGAGCAGTACTCTAACAAAAGGGCAATTGACCGTGCGCGAACTTTCCTCCCCTTCCCTGTCGTATCCTCACACATTACGTACACACGTAGATGCAGTACACTACAACACATGCCAGGAGACCTGTTGGGAACTTAGAGCGTGTCCAGGGCTGAGGCGGTGTTCAGGGGAGGGAAATACCTGGTTGGGAAAACCCGCTAGCCGAAGGTAGGTCGTCGCCGCATCTCACCATCCAACGGGGGAAGATCACCACCAACTCTCGACGAAAAACATGCACTATACTTACGATACTAATGACGTTAGCAGTTGCCGCACACGAAATTACTAATCAATCAATCAATGATGTTAGAAAATTACATATGCGACATTTGCCCCTGATCGGTAGGCAACTCATCATGCTTTGGTGTTTGGCAAGTAAACAAAATATCTTTGCGCCAGAACATAACAGTACAAACTGTATTTGCAGGCTTCACATTATGTAGACCTGTTCACACATCCTAGATGATGTCTAGCTCACATAAAAAGATATGTCTACGTTGCTAGCTATGTTGATAATGAAAGTTATCACAGAATAATATTCTGAATCTTACATACAACCAACATGCGCTGTCAACTGTGTTCAGTTTTGCCAATCATAAGCATAAAGAAGTAAAAACTAACAAACTTCCCTGCTAAAGAGCATGAATCAAAAGTTATCTGCAAGAATCGAATGTCTAACAAACATACATCATAAGATTAATCTTCAGTAATATGTACTTGACAAAGTAACTTGGATAGAAACCACAACACGGCCCTTACAAGGTCTAAAAGTTAAAAGGTTCAAAGGTACTCTATATCAATGAAATAAGACTTCCTCACCGACTCTACCTACAGAATTGGATTGGATTTACTTAGTTCAACTGAACTCTTTCGTATCGCCTCCAACTGAATAAACTATAGTCAACATTAGAAACGTTTGAGACAAGCAGAAGAAGAAAATACGAGTGATGATTATGATGAAGTATAGGAAACTTCTGCTCGGGTCTCTAAAATATTGCGAATCCGGCACCACCGCACTGTGGATTATCCGCCAACGCACTGTAAGGGAAGGCGAGCAGATGGGGAATGGCTGCATTTGATGTTGCCTTTGGAGTGTTCGAGTCTCGCCGGCCGCGGATTTTCGACACTACATACATAGCTGGGTCGAACTCAACCACTCCTTGATGATTTCGAGTGGGGGCTACTCTGATCGGAAACTTTCTCTGATTTCTCCGAACAATACCAGACGAATGCCAGAGCAGTATCGTAAGAAACTGTCTTTGGACCGCACGCGATCTTCCCTTCCACCCCCGGCTTTTACCCACACTTACACTTACACGCACTACACTACCACACACGTCGGGACCAGTTGGGAGAACAGAACATCCAGATTGGAGCGGAAACCTCGCAAGCCGCCGTGTTTGTCAGCTCCGGATCCCACATTCAAGTAGGGGAGGAACACCGCTACCGTCCGGGAGGAAACAAGCAGTACACTTACGGGAGTAATGACTCTAACAGTTGACGCGGGCGGAAACATTAAATACAATCAATGAACCCGCGAAATCAAAATCTCTCATGAATTCGAAGTATTCTGCGTCGCTCGGGTGACAAAGTTCTGTTAATTGATAGATTGTAAGTGATTCCGTCAACTAAAGATGTCATTAGTCCTGTAAGTGCGTGCATGTTTTTTCATCGGGAGGTGGCGGTGATCTTACCCCACTGGATGGAGAGATCCGTTGCCTACCTACCGTCGACTAGCAAGGTTTTCCTAACGAGGTATCTCCCACCAGCGGGGTACCGATCCAGCTGAGATAAGCTCTAACCCACCGATCGGTCTCGCAGCATGTGTGGTAGTTTAGTGATGTTATTGTGTATGTATGGAGAGAGGATAGAACAAGAAAGGGGAAGTTAAGATCGCAGGCGCTCCGTGGTCCGTTTTTAGGGTACTGCTCCGGCATTCGCCTGGTGTTGATCGGAGGAACTACAGAAGAACTTTCTATCAGAGCAGTCGGCCGTTAAAATACTCCTCCAGACAGCGACTAAATTCGACCTAGCTGTCAAGCTAGTGTCGAAAATCCTGCCGCCGTCGGGGCTCGAACGTAGGACCTCCATGTCAGAGGCACTGCAGTGACATTAGCTGATCCAAAGTTCGGCAAGGTGCGCGGTAGTAGGGGGCGCGGATCCACGGCGGGGCTGACGCGGGCGGATGGTTGGCAGATTCGAGTGACAGGCGAGCCCTTGAATAATTGAAACCCATTAGGGCTGCGCACGGGAGCCGGCGAGGGCGCGGGTGCGGGCGCGGGCGGAGGTGCGTGGGTGCGGACGGGGTCGGGCGCCCACCGCGGGGTCCTAGGAGGCCCCGTGACGCAAGGCCGCCCCGCGCGACGAGGAGGGCCGGGCCGGGCTGAGGCGGGGAACGCGGCTGGGGCAGGACGGAAAAGTGTGTATCGGCGACTTCCTCTCGGCGGGATGCCACCCGGCTGGCGGAGGCTGCAGCGTCGCGCAATCGGTCCCTTGATGCAACACAGGCTGTAGAGCGGCGGTTCCCGAACAGGCTCGCGGAACACCGCGCTCTGGAAGGGCGGCGTGAGAAAAGAAATTTAGAGCGGTATTTGTGGATATGTTTTTTCAAAAAAAAATCATTTTCACGGAAAAATTGAGCGAAAACCATTGTTGTTGTTTGTTTTTCAGAAAATTGTACATCACTTTTTTTAAATACTTGATATTTTAAAATATATTTTTAAGTTTAAAATCTCTACCTTCAATTTTGTAGTTTCCAAATGTTTGCTTTTTGCAATTTTCAACAACGCACAGTCCGCAAGAAATGAGATTAGCACTAATTTTCATTTTCGATCTTTCACATATTCAGGGAGAAAAATCTAAAGAAAAAAATTAGAGCATTTTTTTAAAAGAAAACTGTCCTTCGATATTTCATTTAAAATTTCATGAAAACTCATATTTTCGAAAAATTGTACACGACCTTGTTTCAAGATATAAAAAAAATATGCAGGAAAAAAGATTGCAGCTGTAGGAAGACGAAAAATTTTTGCAATTTTCAAAAAATAATGAATTTTAACGAAAATGAGACCAACGCCGTTCTTTTAATTGCCATTTACGCTATCTCAGGACAATATTAATTGTAAAAAACTAGAGGCATTTTGGAGAAAATATTTCAAAACGCTCAAGTCTCCAAGACCCCCCAAAAATCCCAATATACTTTTAAAACCTGCAGGTCCTTATGTTCGCTCACATCGATTGGGAAATATCAATTTGAACGTTTGCCACAGGCACACGGACGGACGGACGGCAGATAGATATACAGACAGACGTTTTGCAGTCAATCGATTTTTCGGTATAAAGGGACGCAAAATGTGGATTCTGACTACATCCTACAACGAGTTAGATGAATGAATTTACTATATATATATATATATATATATATATATATATATATATATATATATATATATATATATATACATATATATATACATATATATATATACATATATATATACATATATATATACATATATATATATACATATATATATAGTATATAAGAACAATATTTACCCACTTTTTCGTTACCAGGGCCCGACAATAAGAATGTTTCTGTCACAAAATCGCAGATTCCCACCCTACGATTACAATACTTTCTCTTTACTACTTACATAGAACGGAGAGAAAGTAAAAATGCGTAAATAAAATTATTTAAATATCTGGTCAATAAATTGCATTTGGAAAGAAAATTGTCACAACTGAAAATTACTTTAAATGTACTATTTTGAAAAAGTGTGATTGCAATGATTTAAAGATCTAATACGTTAAATTATACTGCATCATTTAAGAAATCTCTAGCACCAATATTAATAATTCCGAGAGTTGAAGAGTTGTGCAATTTTCGAAATTTCAGATATTTGAATGAAAATCGGAGTTATACCATATTATTATACATTTTTTTCTCTACTAGAACTCAAAAATTTGGAGCAGTTTTTGAGGAAATATTATTTACGTATTTTTTATTGTCGCGATTTCACTAAAAATTGCCTGCAAATTACTGGTATTTTCAAAACTTGTGCCTCATGTTATTTAGTAATGTAATTTTGAAAATAGATTTTCTGAAAAATGTATCTATAATAATGCTGTTACAGTAGGGGATCGAAAAACGTCGAATATTTGCAGTTTTCGAAATTTCAGAATCTTCCATGAAAATCGCACTTGCATCATTTTTATACATGTACTTTTTTCGAGCAAAACATTTAAATATAAACTTTTAGTCTTTTCTGATAAAATTTTTCAAATATTATAGTTTGATTCACGTTAAGAATAAGATCAATTTCAAATTTATGGGGCCCTAACATCAGCCAGATCGGTCTGGAAATATAAAATTTGATAAAAATATGGTCAACGTTATAGGAGCTAGTCTTGTTTACAGGGCAGACAGACACCAGATGAAAGAAGGGACAATTAGATGAACGGACCGACGGATAGACTGACATATGGACGGACAGACAGATTGACATATGAACGGAAAGACAGAGTGAAGGATGGTCAGACAGAGAGAAGGACGGTTAGACAAAAAAATCATTTTTCGGTTCCAGGAGCTCCAAAAACGTGTATATATATCAAAAAATATTTTTGGTGTATTACAATACTTTCTTCTATGTAAAGGTGATGGTAGAAATAGTTGATATGTTTTTATTGGTTGACAAAATTCTAGAAAACACGGCAAGAATATCCACAAATTATTTTTGTAATTTTGAAAAACATTTTTGATCAGTGCCAATTGATAGGCACTGTAGCCAAATGATGTAGCCAAATCATTGTACTCGAACCGTGATCGATCTGTCTTGAAAAAAATGTACAAAATCTTGCGAGGGATCTAACGAGACAGTGTTGAAAATATCTTGAAATGCCAACCAAATGCAATGAAAACTGAATCAGTTGTTGAAATATTGAATACCAACCGATATCTTAAAATGTGATGGCCTTCTCTCAAAAATTTCAATACGTTAGTAATTATTGAACATACAGCAACAATTGAGCAAGATTCTTTAGAACCAGATGTTAATACAATTTTGCTGTCCCGCGCTATGATTCAAGTTTATCAAAGAGTTTCTAGACTCGCCGGAAGAGTGCAGCACGTATCCGGCTCCTGTATGCTCATGCAAACCAGTGAGCTAGTAGAGTTCAGCGTCCTCCAATACCGTATGATTTATTCTATTAAAATATAAGATTTTATATAATACATATACCTAAATATAATACACACATGTAATAACAATGTTTTTTATATTCTTTGTATAGAGTGTCAAAACATATATCAGAAAAACATCGCCTTTGGGAAAATGTGAAAAAGTTTAACTTGAAGCAAAAACATGGTTCTGAGTGAGAGTCTTATGACTCTACTCGATAGTACTAGATAGCTACTCCAGTTCTAGATAGCTTGAAAAAAAAATGAACAGGAGCTGCATGATATTCGTGCAAAAGAGGATTTCTGGACGAAATGTAAAAATAGGAAATAGAAATTCATTTGACAGATGATATTTTAATCCACAATATTTTTAATGGGCAGATCACGAGAAAAAAATGGGGCCGGCAAAGCCGGAAAGGTTGACCTACAGAAAAAACATAGTGGAGGAAATTTTTTGTAGTTCATTCTTTGAAATGAAGCGGATGACTGAGAAACGAAGGCTATGACTCCAGCGACGAAGGTGAGCAGTCCTAGATTTCAATGCTTGCCAATAAAAAAAAAAAACTTTCTTCTGATTCTTTACTTGGATTTTCTGTTGATATATAACATCAAATGACGTATAATATAATCATATATCATATGATCGAAGTAATGGGTTTCACATCGTCAATTCAACAACTTTTAAAATTTATTTACTTCCTCAGCAGAATTCTACCTCCTTCTTTATGTTTACATAAGATCTACGTCTTCGACATTAATATTGTTTCCTCCGTGCTTCTTTATTCAGGACGTAAAGATGATGTACAATATATCCCTCCTCCAACCCTCTCCAAATTCTTTGCTGCTTCCCTTTCCATTACATATGAGGTCTTCTTGTTCTCCTCTGACAAGCAATTGTCTCTTACACGTCCATTGATCCCACCTAAACGACATCTGTTTTCCATGATCATGCTTATTTCGGTCCCTCATGCAATATGGCAGCTCTTTTTTTAATAAAGCAATAATATATGAACTATTATCTTGTTTTATTCAATGCATAAAAGAATCAATTAAATTGAAAACACTATAATCTATTGTTAATTTAGATTTTTAAATAAAGAAAAATATTTAGAACATTGTAAAAATTGAGTCATTGAACAGAAGATAAAATTAATGTATATTACTTTAGAATTTTACTAAGCCCTCGCTCGAAATGTAAACCCAATTCATTTTCTAAATGAGATTATGGTCACAAACTGATGAAAAAAAAGGAGTTTGATTAAATACCTGTGCTAGAGAAAGCAACTGAATACGGTAGTAAAATTGAAACTTTCCAATTGTTTTCTGTTTTGAGTCACTCATGTACTCGTCCATGTGGTTTTCCCGAGTTTGATCCATTTGCTAAAAGTGTAAATGACTAATAACGCGTTTAAATACAATAATTTGCGAAAATAAGCAGTAGTTAGCGGAGATCCTGATACACAGGAAAGATGCAATTGCAGAGATGATGTTATTGCGAGAATAAAGAGATAACCTTTCTGTCTCTCAAATTTTCCTTTCGAAACAGGAGAAAGTGAATGTATTGACACATCGCATTTACTTCAGGGTGCGACGAAGTCAACGACTCATAGTTGCGAACAAGAGAAAGGGTAAGATGACTCTGCAACTTCATGAGAGCACTGTCCAAGCAACTTGGTCAAATCAGATTTATCTATTTGAATTCACTAATTAGGTTGTTTCATTGACTTAAGGATATCACATTGATTCTGTAAAACTCCTCCTATATGGGTCATGACGAAAAATATTTATCGGGTCATGGCGAAAAATATTTACCATATACCTAGCTTGTCTCTTTTCTATATAAACGACCAAAACGTCTAACATAATTTGGAAAAGATAATTAAATGTCTTATACCTTCCTGACAGTATAATAAGCACTGAATATTGAAAATGTGAAATCCTTTCATTTCATGCCATTCTTTGCCACGTGATCAATAATTATTCATTTTCGTATTATGTGCTTTCAGTTTTTCTACATTTTTCGAAATATAAATCACGTTCGATTATACCATTATAATATTCTGTTTTGAAATTAAATGTATTCAGGATAAAAGTTAAAGAAAATATTCGTAAATAAATTTATCTATGCATACTTGTGCATATTTATATTAATATTATAAAAATATAAATAGTTTTAAATTATTAGAATTAGGATGGGAACCGTAATGGGAAATTAATGGTACATAACTTATGAAACTAAGTATTAGGATCCCCAATGACGTAGATAACAGATGCGGAATTACTAGCAGTTGTTTGTCTCTTGTATTGCATTTCGTGTATACGTCACTCTTAGGAAAATAGCTGAACAAATACCCTTAACTTGTTACATGAAATAATGATAATTCTTGAAAAATATGTTCTTATCCCAGAGAAACTAAGTGTAGTTAATGAGCCTCAGAAACATCATCGGGACTCATTTGTTAATAGTTAATTCAAAAAGATAATTGAAATAAGTCTCATAAATCCTTTATACTTTTGAAGCATTTTTAAGTAAGTTTCGACGTTTATATATTTAACTGACTGGATAACAAGTGTGTGTGTGTGTGTGTGTGTGTGTGTGTGTGTGTGTGTGTGTGTGTGTGTGTGTGTGTAATATGCCTGTTCCGTCATCAGAAGTTTCATTTGGTCATTCCATCGCATCGTGGACGTCCCATATTTCTTCTGCTTTGCGGTCTGCTGCCCAAAGCTTTGAAGAGGGAGGCGCGAATATTCTAATCACTAATTCAATTTATTAAAATTACCGTTCATCTAATAGAAAAATAATCTAAACTTCATAATCTAAGAAAACTAAGTAATTTTATACTTCAATACTAAATTCTTTAAAATCAGCGATTGTTAGAATAGTTCAAATATCGAAATCGGATGTCCAGAAATTCCTATAATTTACTTTTATCTGTATTTAAACAGAATAATTACCACCAGAAGAATTTGTTTTTCTTTAAATTCAACTTTCCTAATGAATTCATTTGAACTCATTCGTGTTTACGCGCCATAAATACTGTCATGTTCGTCATAGGTTTTTCCTGCAGCCTCCTGCAAGAAGTTTCTAACACGGTATATAGATGGCGCAGAGGTAATGATTCAGAAATCTTCAGCGCCACGGACAATACTAGCGAAAGAACGGACACTTTTCCGTTGAATATTGCTGCTCTTTCAAGAACTCGTATAACTCTCCCCTTTACTTAATGAACAAATGAACAATACCATAACGTTCTCTATTTCAGATTTATAATTATGTTATTTAAAACGAGATATTTCAAAGAACGCGAAGAAAATTCAATTGAATTTGCCGACGGTGAATTCATTAATTCATCAAGGTTGATAATACATCCAAATACATGGGTTTAGCCAAGATATGTACAGTGTAGGAACACTGAGATACGTATATTCTAAATAAAGATCCAAATTATTCAGAAGCAACGTTTTGTGTTCTTTTTTATAGAGACGTATGGAACACCATTTAAAATTATTTTAGCGAGAAAATTAATAGAACTGTCATAATTTACGTAGTCTAACAAAAGATTTCAAGTTTTAACAATATTTAGTTTACTATATAAAGTAAATACTTATATATCTGTTTCCAGTAAATTCTATTGTTTATTGACATTTTATTACATAGATATATTTTATATTTATTTCCTTTTTGTGCTTTTTAAAAACTTTTAAGGAGTGAAAAAGATCTATGATGGAATACGCCCAAGTATATTTAATTAAATACTAACAAATTCCATTAAAATAATTTTAAAAATGAAGAAACCAGTGTCATATGATGTAACTTTTTTATTGTTTCTTCTGCGGTAATGACTTTGTTCCACATTCTTGCTCATTTGATTCGAGTCTCTCGGCTGTTTAGAAGAATCAATATTATATTACAATGAATTAATTTGGACTCTTGCTCAAGCGAATACTTGCACTCATGATCCTATGTATAAACTTTCATTATTTTTGTAGTTTCATAATATTTTACCGAGTATAAAACTTTGTGCATTGTGGTTTAGGAGCGGAAGGAATCATAATGACTGAAAAGTGTAGTTTAGATACCGCTTGTTTTAATTGTAAATTAAAGTGTACTAAATAATCAATGTTGATTAGTTTACAATGTTTATTATTTTATCAGGTTTATTCCAGTTGGTCCATTGAATATGCACTTGCCCTGGAACTAAACCACGTTAGTTAAGAACTCCATTATGAGTTCTGGTCGTCTAACTGTAAACTACTTCAAACCAATTTTGCCTTATGCTCTATTATTCTACATTTCCTCATATTTTAAATTGAACAATATAACAGAGTGATTATTAATCAAGAAATAAAATTGATGACATTTTAGAAGAAACATTGCAATTACCCAATCCCAATAGAATTTTTAATTCCATTAAAAATACCGGTAGTTTTAAATGTTCTGTTAAGTTGATTTGGAGTCATCTCTGAGTATTGTGATACATGTTGGGTATTTATAATGGGATGGATTTGGATATTTTGATAAAATTTTCCGTTGAAGAAAGCTTAAAATTGTTATCTGTATTTACTAAAAAAAATATTTCGAAAGTGACGTTAAGAAAGTTTGATGATACATTCTTTTCATGGACTTCATTACTCGAAACTTGACATTTGAGACTTTATCTTAGAATTTTAAACAGTAATTAAATGAACGAGGGGTCAGTTTCTTAAGATCATACAAATGAAGTTCTCTCATTGTTATAAAATATAAATATTTTATACCATGAAATTATTTCAACAAGAGAAAAGTAAAGACGTGTCAAGTACTGAGATTAGTCAGACGCGTGCAGAAGGCGTAACTAATTATGCGCCCGATTCTTCCTAATTAAATGTTAGGTGGACATTATTATGAATCAAATTTTAATTGAAATACAGGTATCTAAAGGATTAATCTGGTTAATGCAATTTAATGAAAGGAAGAGTCATTATTTAGTGATGTGATAATGCGATTAGTATTACTTTCCACAAGAAAGTGTTTTTATTCTTCAGGTGTGAAAGAGATCGTATTTCTTGATGAGAAACGCACAGATACGCACTTTCTTGCAGAAATCGAGATAACACCACTTATTCTAAGATAACATCAAAATATTTGGTTTACAGTATGATAAAACGGTATGCATTATCAAATGTATGATTTTTTTGACATATACACCAATACGTATATTCCAATTTCGTTTCTTGAATAACCAAAAATTCGTGCAATTATTTTCGACTCGAAATTTAAAGGTTACATATCAAGATACATGTCAATTCATGATTCGTCGGAAAGTTTCTTACAATGCTGCATGTTTTCAAGATTATTGCATAATTATGAGGGTATTTGAATAAGTTCCAAATTCCTATAATTGTTGTTTGGCCTAACCTCCGTGAAAGATATGACAAGATGAATAATAATAATAATGATAATAATATTAATAATGATAATAATGATAATAATGATAATAATAATGATAATAATAATAATAATAATAATAATAATAATAATTACTATTATTATTTTTATTATTATTGGCGTCATCAAACAACTACAAATAGACTCTTTAATACGGTTTTGATTCAATGTTTTATATGATTCAAAATCCAGTTGGTTGAGTCGATTGCAGATGAGCAAAGGAGGAAAAGCGATGATAGGATTTTTGGGCGAGGAACGTGGCGTAAGTTAGCGATCCACAATTTCCGCAGTCCGAAGTAGCACGGAAACCACTCCTATAGATGCTACTGACCTAACCACGTCAACGTGACCTGAAGTTAAATCCCTGTATGAACCGAGGCATCTGTTTACATAAGGGAACAATGTATTTGCGCTTTTTTAAATCATTGAAAAATGATAATAGAATCAGAAAATTTGCAATTTCTTTAAACGTTCATGAGCAATATGTGCACCTTCCGGGATCAAACGTAATTATTCTAAGCATATTCTGCAATATGGTAAATAAATCCTAAAAATTGTTGAACCCGAGAAGTTGAACAAAATGTGCAGCCCGAGACCTGAATTATGACAAACTACATTGCGGTATAAAATGAGTTCAGAATTTTCCATAAATACACGAGTGTTTTGAGACAAGGTGCAATCCACATAATTGAAAATAATGTACTCAGTGATCTTGGTCATTATTTGCAATACAATATATTTTTGGATTTCTTAAATGGAATGCTATAATAATAAGAATCATAATACTACAATTTTAATTCTCCTATTTGTAAACTAAAAAAATCATCCTTTATTTTAAGTATATTGCATTGTTGATAATATTATTATGTACAAATAAAACGAAAGAGAAAGATGGAAGTTCACAGCAATTTCTCTCGACACGAGTAGACAGAAAATGAAGTCTGCGAGAATGCACAATACATCTATACAGAAAAGGGGGAAAGAAATGGAGAGACCAAGACGGAAAGAGAGAGAGAGAGAGAGAGAGAGGGGGGGAGAGAGAGAGAGAAAGAGAGAGAGAGGGGAGAGAGAGAGGAAAGAGAGAGAGAGAGAGAGAAAGGACCGAAAGAGAACTAAGAGTGCACGTAACAGCATATTCGATCATGGGATTCACCTCATTAAATGGCTACAAAGAGGTTACCTCGATATAATTTTTTCTTTCTATCTCAAACACTTGGCATTCCGCATTATTTTCGTTACAACGAGATGAATGCTCTTCATTGCACGGAAGACGAATTCACTTCTAAGCTATATCACTCATTTATTATTTCGTATGCGCGGAAAAATCGAGAGAAAATAAGTATTCTATACGTATGTTCAAAGTGTCAATGGTTTCGTCACATACACAAGAGCGCAGGAAAATCCAAAAAACAACGAAGCAGATTCGATTTTCACTAGAAAAATGCAAATATTTGTGTGTGTGTGTGTGTGTGTGTGTGTGTGTGTGTGTGTGTGTGTGTGTGTAGTATTCGTGAAGACGGTTTTTGTTAAAATATTTAATTTATTGCAAAGTCGTATGAGTGAAATTTAATTCTTGTTCTCGAGCAGTGCTGTGTTCGTGCTCCTTTTCGGAAAACCATTTGTGCGGTGTTGTTTAGCAGCATTTGTGCTGCTGCAGGTCACTAGTTTGTTACTAACATTCGATTCTGCGAGCTGCATGGGATCCTTTGACCTATGTGTGTGCCGATCTGCAAACAATATAATCTTTTATCTGTGAGAGTTCCGGTGCAAATACCGCACCCCTGATGTTTAACTTGCATTAGTGATCGAGCATTTATTTGCGTTTGAAACTATTTTCCCTAGCTATTTTACAGCTATTTATATTTTTATCACATTTGATTTTCATTTTTTGTTACACCAAGACCCTATACATAGAATGTTTTTGATTTTCATTGAACGAAAAAATACAATCCGAGATTTCCATTGATTCCTAAAGAAAAACGGGAAATGAGGTTCTATTTATAACCATCGCACCCACAACACATATTTTCAATTTCTATCGTTATTAAATTGATCTTAAATGCACAAAATAAGCATTGACCGTTTACTATTTGTAAATTTATACAAAAGACATGAATTAAATTAAAGACTACTAATTCACAAAAAAAATTAATGAAATAACTAGTTACTTAGAAAGGCAGGTGCTCTTCGTAAATTTTCCAATAAACTGAATGATCCATTAACACTAAAATTGATGTATATAGGACTATAGAAATGTTTACTATTTTCAATTGTTTGTACATGTGGTATAACGTTTTATAATGATCAAAACAATGATTGTTAAACGAGTAATAAAAACATCATATTAATTATTATATGGAGAATCCTGATAGGGGTGCAAATTTACTTCTTCTCCTCTACTTCATTCATTTTCTAACTTTATGAAATTGATCTTAAATGCTCTTAAATGTTCGCTTTACCTATAGCCCACGCGAATTCTTCATTACGGTGCAACGCGCGAAAGAAAGAATCAAGAGACGCTTTCTATCTGCACAGAATCTCTCCGGTGCTTCTGCATACGCTGTGTTGAGCATTGCGCAATTTTCACCGAGAAGAGAGAAGTCAAATAATGCAATCTCCTTCCAGAGGAAATCGCTGAGTATTACTTTTTCCACATTCCGAAAGAGTTTATGGGATCTTTTCTAGCATGGGAGTTTCTTCCTTAAAGTAATGTGTCCTGATTAGGAGAGTTTTCATGAGAAAAGATTCCAATGCACTACATGAACAAAAAATTTGATTGGCATAATACTACTACTACTACTACTTCAACATCTATGACGACAACAACAAAAACAAAAACAACAAACGTCGGCTGTCACTGGTAAATTTGTCTTCTGTCGTTCATCGTGTCGCCACGCGGACTCGGGTAACAACGCCAGTTTATGCCATTGGAGGCCATTTTTTTTTTTTCACATAAATAGCGTGTCAATCGCTTGTCGATTGCTTAGCTCCAAAATGCCAAGCCCAGAGATCTTTACACGCTCATCTTTCGCCAGAGTGAGGCATTGTTCCCCTTTCCCGCAAGAGACTAGAGCCATCTACAACATTATTTCCTAAGTGGTATATCTGTAGGTTTGTTAGTTCGTTACACAACAGTTCCACTATTTCACACATCAGCCATATCCAAGATCTCTTAAAATCTGTCCACCGAACTGCTCCAGTTCTTACGATGTTACATAACATCTACCTTCATTTCTTAGCGATGATTATGCTTCGAACATTGAGATTCCAAATTTGTGTAAAAAAATATCTACCTCAGGAATTATGTTTTGCAGTTCTCCTGTCAGCTAGTTAAAAAAAGCTGAGAGTTGGCCCTAACAGCATAATTACCGTTACAAATGCGAATATTAAATTGTGAGTGTTTATAACTATTTTCCTAAAAATAGTGTCATATCAAGATATATAAAAAAATACTTGAAGTAAATGACACATGATTCGGAAATGGATGTGTTTATCTTTATATTGTGGAAATATGGATGTAACCGCTGTCTTATCGGGTCCGGTAGCACGACAAGGTGTGCCAGTCGTCGCGCTGCACAGCGCAAGGATGCCTTGTCCAAAAGCCGCAGAACATAAGTTTGGGTAGAGTCAATGTCGAAGACAACTGACATTATTATGTAAACTGTCAAAATTTCACTTTGTAACAATCATTCAAAGTCACATCGATACTTGCAAGCTGAAATGCTTAGCAACTAGTGCGGCGAGAAATTTGAAACGAAGAACTGTGATATTGAAAATGTGATTCTTGAATATTTCATATCTACAAAAGTATATCTGGAAGTGAAGAATACACGACAATTATTAAAATTCAAAAAAATATACAAAATGCGACGATATCAATAGCGATCTTTACTTTCTGAGACGATCAATTTGAAATTCAACTGAATGGTGAAAGGTTTGTAAGCCGTTAGGAAAAACAGGTTGCGGAAAATTTCTCCTAATGATTTAAAGATATATCATTTGATCTTGCAAATAGTTAATATATCTATTTATTTTATTTATTTTTACGTAAAAAACAGTTAAAAACTGCGTATGACGTGCTATGGGAAAAGTGAATTGTGTGCACATTTTCAAAATTCTGTGATCCCTACACTAAGTCATATACTACTTAAATTTTGAATTTTGAAAGGGAGAAAAAACAACAAAAACTCCCATGTAATAAAATCTATTTTCAAGGATAAACAAGCAATAAATTTTGAATTTTGAAAGGGAGAAAAAATAACAAAAATCCCATGTAATAAAATCTATTTTCAAAGATAAATAAGCAATAAATTTTGGCTCTTATTACTTCCTGCCGCGACAACATGGAAACGATAATTTGAATAATTGTATTTCCCACTGAATTCTAGAAGACGTGCACAGAAAATGAAGTTACATTTATGTCCAGAAGCAAAACAAGGGGCCATCTTAGCATTTGCTCAATGGATCAGGGAAACTGGACGAAAAACCTGATCGAGATGGGGTCATTGACCCGGAAGCTGTAGTACAATAGTTGTTACAGGTTGTTTATACTCATTTATACAGTCCAAATGGTAAATAATGCATTATGTATCATTGTTAAAATTAATGTTACTTTTCTTGTGATGCTCAGTATAGTCTCTAATTGTATAGAAACAGTTATGCAGCAGAAACGATTTCACTTGGGATTTAAACTTTTCTATTGAATTTAATCGTTTAATGTCATCTGGCAAAGTGTTGTAAAATAGTACATGTATTGTATGTGAATTTTTTGTAATGAGCTGTTGATACTGTCACCTGATTAATATGATTTCTACGTCGAGCGTTATAGTAATAGACTTCGGCATTTTCTGAAAAAATATTCCCTTGAGCAAGTCATTTTTTACAAAAACCACTGATTCGTAAATAAAAAGACACGGTAATGGTAGAATTCCTAGATTAATGAAGAGAGGCTTACATGAATCATGTGGGTGGGATTTGGTTATTATTCGTACAATTCGTTTTTGTAATCTAAAAGTCTGGGAGCTATAAGATGTATTTCCCCAGAATATTATGCCATATCTCAGGCGGGAATGAACATTTGCGAAGTATACACAACGAGCAGTATGAAGGCTCACTGAATTTGCAAGAATTCTGAACGCTTGAATTTTGCAAGAATTCTGAACGCTGAATTTGCAAGAATTCTGAACGAATCTATTGAATGAATTCACTGGTGTCAAATCACTGCTCTGATTGTGAATAAATAATTTCTTTTTGGGGCTGGCATTTTCAACGTTTTAAAATGTAACTATAAGAGTATATATGAACGCGCTCCTAATGCTTTATACATTTTTAACTAATTCATTTATAACTAATGACATGTATTGATTTTATCAGGGATGTGCATTCAAATATTTCATCTTTTACTTCAGAAAATCACCGCATGATTTCATGAAAATAAAATGGTATAAAATCGAGGTCTTACGCATTTTTCCTTTTCCACCACCGCAACAATCAACCAACGGTCCGGAAAATGAACGAAAACAAGAGGTGCTATAGAATGGCACAGACATTCGCGTAGCAAATTTTTCTCGTTTCTTTGGTGTGGACAGGCTTAAAGATACATTTGGCTCCATTCTCTGGCCACCTATCATCTATCGTCGCCCAAAGTTCATTTTTTTTGACATTTTCTCAACTTAGAACCGCTATATTACTTCAACAACATTAAAAAAGAGTAAAGCCTCGTACTAAATAGAAAATTTCATGGGAAAATTTGAAACCATTTTTAAGAAAATGGCTATTAAGTATTTACATTTTTAGTATTTATTATTTAAGTATTACTGTAAATGCGAAATTTAATGCTCTTTTTCACAGGAAACTACTGAGATTTCGAAAAACTTAATTTGAAGCGCTTCCAATCACAAACGTAATAATGTATACAAATCTATGGAAATGTGCATAATTACGGCGTTAGAGATATATAAAAAAACTACATTTGTGTTATTTTGAAAAAATAATAAAATACACCAAAATTAACTTTACGTCATATTAAAAAGTGCCATTACCATAATCAGTTGGCAAAGTTTGAAGAAAAAATTTGGAGCCATTTTTGAGGAAATGGCGTTTGGCCGTTTCTGAAAGTGCGGAATTTTAAGCTCATTTTCACTGAAAACTGATTATTTTGCGAGAAACTTTACGACATTTAAAACACATGTAATCAGAAGTACAATAAAGTGAAGAAATTGCCTCTAATCAGCCGTAAATATTACCGACGTGGGAGACAAGTAACAATATTTTTTTGTGATTTTTCATTAAACAAAAGAATAGAGCAAGATATGGGTTTATGTCATCGTATAGGGTTTGTTTGGCACTAACCCTACCAAAAATTTAAAGAAAAACTTTGGAGCCTTTTTGTGAAAATTTCGTTTTTGTTATTTTTTTAAATTGCAAATATTGCAGGCTCTATTGCACGAAAACGACTAAAATTCTCAAAAAATGTACTGACCTTAATGAAAGAACTATTTATGGACAACAAATTTCATTTGAAGGAAAAATCTCTGTCTTCAATTTTGTAGTTGCACGAAGACGCCGAAAAAATCAAACTTTTGTAATTTTTGAAAATTTAGAGTGAACCTTTACGGTTATGGCTCACGAGTTAACCGTGAAAATCGGACCTATGAGTTACACTTTTATAAGTGTATTTTACTGTACTTATTATTACAAGAAATTTAAACAAAAAATTTGGAGCCGTTTTTGAGAAAATTTTGATGTCAGGGACGCTTCATATAAAGTACCCCCAAATTTTAAAAAATGTTTTTCAAACTTTCAAAACTTTAAATAGTGCCGAATGGACAGCGGTTTCTTCAATTTTGAAAAAAATCCTACGTATGTCTTAGGCGCTTCTAATGTTGACGGACGGACGGACGGACGGACGGGCGGACAGACAGACAGACGTTTAGAAAAACAATACTTTTTCAGTATCAGGGGACCCCAAAACATGTATATCCGTTGAAATCTCGAAATCGATTTTCCTCAGCTTTACATAACTCTTTCTGTGCTACTTATATTACTAAGAATATTACTCCGTACATACATATCTATACGAGAAAGAAAAAAATTGGTCGCGTTCTCCTCATTGGGTAACAAGAAAATGCGCGAATCCGTTCTGCAGAAGCGTACAATAAAAACACCTGCTGATACCACTTGTGGTCTAACTACGTCGTTAGGGAGTCAACTTCCGGACACTACCGGCTAGTATGCGTTTGCACCAGCAACATCTTAAATCCTCTCAGAGCTATGTCGTTAATCTCTCATGCATATTTACATCTGGCCCCTCACCAAAACTAACCATGCGTCATTGCAACGAATACGTTTCACTAACATGTATGACGCGTGTTTACAGCACGTGCCAGCAATGCAAGCCTTTTATTCTTTATGCATTTCATTAACACGCTTTAACATACATTTTTGTAGATCTGACCTTCAAGCTCGAAGGACTTGAATAATCAGTCAGCAAGAATTAAACACTCATTACGAGTAATTATGCAACAAATAATTTTCCAAAAATATCTGCCCTCAAAATAAACATGATATTTGTACTTAATACCACATGGCGAAATATATTTTTATTTATCGATAGAAGAACTATACAGAATGTATCTGAAATTTTGATACGAAAATTTCTTCATGTAAAGTCCAGAAAAAAAGTCGTTTGTTTCACGCAAACTGATCAAAAATTATATGTATTTTAGTAATTGACAAAACCTCTCACAATTTTTGTTGTTGACAGGTTATAATTAACTTTTCACGATTTAAATATAATTAAATCAAATATAACTTGTTAACCAATCTAGAATCATAACCCTACCAAACTAGAACTTTTTTTCCAACTACTATTAGACAATAATTCCCCAATAAAATGTATAGAAAGGTTCATTTGTCAAAGATAAAATACTATTCGTTATAACAGAGGATATCATAATAAGTCAATACCTCGAAACAATGTACAGGAAAACATGAATCCTGAGATTTATTTCAACCTACCATACATACCTATCTTACTTAAGTAATAAATTTAACATTGGGCTCCGAAATTCTATAATCAATAAAGAAAATTTTATGCAACATAAGAAAGAACCCATCAATATATTGGATAAGCAAAATAGTATCTATTTAATTTCGTGTAACTATTGCCCTAAAATATGTAGGACAGACAAAAGAAAACTAAGGGAGAGGATCTACGAACACCAAAGAAACATTAAAGAACCTGCACACAGACAAAATTCTATTACACAACACAGACTCAACACGTCACATTCATTAAACTTCGACCAACTCAAGATACTTTGCGTTGAAAAAAATTATTACAATAGATTAACTATGGAAACTGAATACCAAGACCCATAATGTTCTTAATTCCCTTTTGGAATCCAATAAATTCACAAATACGTATGACTACATATTTCCCAGTTCAAATAATAACCTTTCCGATCAAAAATTCTTCCGCCATGGAAAATTCAAACCACCACCATCCCACCCTCTCCCCCTCCCCACCTTTCCTCCTCCACGAGCCAATTGCACTCCCCTTCTGGTACCGGCTTGCCTCACATCAAGGTGAGCTCGATTATTATCCGAGAACCCGACTTTCCTATGGAATAAATAAACTCTCGCACAAAATGCCGGATACCATACAACGTACCAACACAATCTGTCATCAACTTTACATAAAATAACAGATGGGCCAAACCTGCTTGTAGTGAGTACTAATTTTTCTTTTATGACTTAATTGTATACAAATTTTAAAACATTGTGTGAATTTCTCTCTAGATGTAAAAAAAATGTACACACTTTCAAGATGACAAGGAAAACTTAACGAAACGTTGGTGTAAATGACTGTGAATTTTCATAATTTTTTTATACTTCAGAACAATAAACTGTCTTAATAAAAAAGGGACTATTTCCTCGATACGAAAAAACAACAGACAGCATACAAAAATAAAATCAAGAACTTCTAGCATTTATTACAGGTTTTTGTGTAATTTTGAGTTAAATAAAGGTAATTTTTAACAAATACGTAAACAAGATTTTCTTAGAAAGGCCTCCATTTTTTGTTGTAACTATAAAACATTGAATTACATCACGAAAACGCCTTTAAATGTTTTGAATTTTCAAATAATACTTTTGTGTAATACTTTTGGAACACATTGCACATCGTTAATATTTACACTACTGCCGCATGTTCAATATTAAAGCCTTTTTGTGAGTAAAAATGATTTCAGCTATGTAGCTAATGTCGAAAATACATCAGCATCGGGACTCGATCCCTACGATCTCCTGGCCAGAGTCACTACAGGGACAGCGACAGTGCAGGCTTTGAACTAGTCAGGCGCTAGGAGCATTTACCAAGTGGCCAATTTATTTCTAGGACAAATCATTCTGGACATGATTGCATGTCATACGAGTTTTAGAGGAAACCCAGATTCTTGCCCCTTAGGCTGACCTAATAGGAGTGCCAACGTAAGTAATACGGAATTTCCTTGATTTCATCCGGCAGATGCCGCAGAGGAGCTAACGAAAAAAATAATACCAACCCAGATGCCGACCTCTCCAATTTCCGTTATCCTCCTGATTCAAATCGCCTTCTAAGAGCCTTTTTCTCTTGGAACCGAAGAATTGAGAAAAATATCGTTGATATACAAAAAAAAGTGAGATGTCAAAAATTTGTCAGATTTAAGAGAACAGATTTCTCTTTAATGTTACCGTATATTTCGCGGCCTGTGTTACGTTAAATCGTCTGGCTTGTGACATACGTTCATGAACATTAACTAGTAAAAATTTCTGTTTACTAAGTATATTCCCCCACTTAGCTAATAAGTAACTATTACTTACTCACATTACTACTTATATATTATAGAGGAAATCCTGTAATGCTGCAGCAACAAGCAGCAATTTTCGACAGAAAAACTAGTTTTGTGGGTCTCTGATACCGAAAAATTACTGTTCCCATATGTAGTAAGCAACGAGTCTATCACGAGGAGTAGTCAGAACCCACGTTTTGTGGGACCTTAATACTGAAAAATTGGTTTACGACAAAACATCTGCCCGTCTGGAAACAACGCTATTAGCTAAACCATAAGCAGAACTTTCACCAAAATATATACTTTCCGATCCATTGGGATGATGACTTTGAAGCGGATATCTTGTTTTTGGGGGGTTATATTACATGAAACTTCAGAAACATTTTCAAACGTTCCTCAAAAATGCTTCCCAGTTTTTTCTTTAATATCTCCTAAGATAGAACAGTGTACGGTAATAGAAATGAGGCAGGTACGATTTTTGTTGAACAACCTGAATTTTCGAAAACTGTAAAATTTCAAAACTTTTTGGTGTTCTCCTACAACTACGATTTTGAAGATATTTTTCTTCATGAGATCTTTTCTTCAAAATTAGATCTGTAAATAAGGCTACGCACATTTTTTCAAAATATGAGTAGTATTCGTGAAAAGAGTTGCTTGGGATATTGGTAAAATATTTCGTGAAATAAAGACAATTTTTAACACCAAGATTTTCTCAAAAACGGCATACATTTTTTCTTTCCTCTTTTTCTCGGATAGTGCGAATTATATTCATAATAATGGCGCACTTCCTATTTTTGGTGAACACTGAATTTGGGAAAGTTGCAAACGATACACATCATGCGAGAACATATGTGCTGTTGTGGTACTACTAGATTTTTTTTGATGTGTCACTTATGTTGTGTCCTGACGATATGGGATTGCTGTGGACTCTTAGAGCGTCGCCGCATGCAGGCTGGCTTGGGAATTTCGATCACTCTATAACGCCTTCTGCATGGCTGATGTGCGCAGAGATGGTCACCGGCAGAAGTGACTCACGGCATCAACCCGATGTCACTAGGAAGAGGTCACGAGGAGAATTCTAGCGGACGGCTTCACTGATAGGTCATCATTTCTGCGATCAATACCAGGCAGTCATTTCCGTCATTGCCGTCATTTCTGCGATCAATACCAGGCGAATGCCCGAATCTAATAAACGCACCGGGAGAGGTGGCCAGGGCATCAACTCATGTCACTGCAGCGCCTCTGACCGGGAGGTCCTAGGTTCGAGTCTGGTGTCGAGGATTTTCGACACTGTCTTGTCAGCTAGGTCGAATTCAGTCGCTGTCTGGAGGAGAATTCTATTGGCCGGCTGCTGTGATTGGTAGTTTTCCGTAGTTTCTCTGATCAACACCAGGCGAATGCCGGAGCAATACCCTAACAAACAGGCCACGGACTCCGAGCAAACTTTCCTTTCTCTTCCTTGTCCTATTCTCACTCCCTTACTTACACACACTTATACAAACATGTACTACACTCAATCTCAAACAGTCAGAACAGGTGATAAATATTCATCGAAAGCCGATGTAATCTCTGGGGCCCCCCAGGGGAGTGTGCTAGGACCATTGCTATTCTTAGCGTTCATGAATGACAGTGCAACTGGAATAAAATCGAAAGCTAGACTTTTCGCCGATTATTGCATAATATATAGGAGTACTGGCTCGTCTTCGGATGAAAATATTTTACAGAACGATCTAAACTAGTTATGGAACTGGGTGTGCAGAGATAAGGTGGAATTAAATCCGGAAAAGAGTAAATTCATTTGTTCTACCAATTCTCGCTCGAATGTACACTCCAATTATGAGTTAGGAACTAACGTTATTCGGCGTGTAAACGGCATTCGGCGTGTACAAGACGTACAAAGGAGACACAGCATGGGCAGTCATCGGTAAAAGCTTACAGAAACCAGATTATAAACACGGAGGAGACCATCCTTGGAAAATACGATGTAGAAAACAAAGAACAGATATAGGCAAGTTCTCCTTTGTGAAACGTACTATAGTAGATTAAAACAAACTAGCTGCAAAAGCACTAGAGGCTCTTTCTTCAAATGTGAACTTTAGCGCAAAGCGAACTTTAATAAATTCTATTTACACTATCACACATGCAGGGAGACGGGTTGGAAGCTTAGAGCTTGTTCCGGCTGGGGCGGTGCACCGCTGGTGGGAGATACCTCGTTGTGGAAAACCCCGCTAGCTGACGGTAGGTCGGCGCCGGATCTCGCAATCCAGTGGAGGAAGACCACCTCCACCTCCCAAGGGTAAACCTTCACCACGCTCACGGGACTAATGACCTAGCCGTTGATACGCCCGGAATCACTAACAATCAACCAGTCAATCCTGTAAAGCCGTTTCTCCTATCAGCCTGCAGCGGTCTTGTAGCCAAGAGCAATACAATCATTCCGGCCGCGGAAGCTTACGATCTCACTTGGACCAAGTGGGCCTTAGTCCCTCAATACTTTATTTAGCTGAGTTATATTGTTTTTTATTTATTTGCTGCGAATTTAGGTCAGTATGTACGCTGTAACTTGGATAAAAAAATTAATTTTTGAAAATTGTATGAATAAATTTTATCAGTCCATGTGAGCCAGAGATTACTAGTATAATGACAAAAATTCTCCCTTTTGGTGCAGAAAACTGTCATTAGAACATCGTGACTGTTATGTTAAGTTTTGAATGCTCTGTGGATTTTGACGCGCGCCAATGAGTTTCTCCAAGTGGTGATCCAAGAACACATACTTTTTCGTAATCTTTGTATCTGCTACGTAATACGAATATTATAATATTGCAATTTGTATCCTATGACATCTTTTAAAAAAACTTTCTTCACCAAGCGACGTGTGGGATATTCGAAAAAATACATATCTTTAATTTTTGAAATGTCAAACGATTTCGTGAAAACGATTTTGGCACGCATTTAGAGCAACGTGCTATCTTCTTGCTTTTTTTTTTTTTTTTTCAAAAGAAGAAATGAGTTTTCCCTACCTGATACTCGCAATAGCTCTGCTGCTCTTACCAACCACAACTTTTGTAGACTACAACGATTACAGCTACTGAGATGAGGAGGGACTGTTATTCTGTTTCAAAGAAGGCAAATATTTACAATCGCAAACTTTTGAAATTATGAAAACATTCTCATTTGAAGCGCCAGTGTTTACACTGAATTATAAAATACACAACTAATGTAAATATAAACACAGACGATCCCTGAAATACAAATTTGTAATGTTTGAAAATTCAAAACTTTTAATCAAAATGCAGCTTATGCCATGTCATTAGATGTATTGTGTTTTATATATACAAAACGTTTAAAGAAAAAAAATTCAATCGTGTTTTAGAAACGCGTGTGTAGGTATGTAAATAAATATTTGATTAAAAATTGAAACAAAACTAATCATATTTTGCAAAAATTGTACATGACACCAGTTAAATATCTCATTTTAAAAATGTATAATATTAAAATAATTATAGTTTAAAAATGTAATTGTAGAAGAGAATTGACAAATTCGAACTTTTTTACATTCTTCAAAAACAAAGAATTTTTGTTGAAAATTGCATCTCCATCTTATTTATAAGTGAACTTTGCTATATTAGGGGGAACATTTAAGAAAAAAACGCGAGCAAGTTTTTTTTAAAATTGAAAATGTCTCAAGAATTTCATTCAACTTTTTTGAAGTAATGATCATTTTCAACTAGATTACCCACAACTAAATTACCCACATTCGTAGCCTATCGTGTTTGGCAAGTTAGAGAGGGGATTTCAATTTCGGAGAATATCATGAGCTTTTGTGTACTTCACATTGCGACAGATAAATGTTTTAAAAAACAAAATATTTCCGTACCAGAAATTCCAAAACAAGTATTTCAGTCAAAACCTCGTTATATTTTTGCAGCATTACAAAACGTTCGTTTATACCATGTATATATTCCATATGTACTTGACCGAGGAACTAAAAATATTGCTGTAGAACAGTGCGTATAATATTCTTATAACATATCCATGCACGTGATTTCCGAATTAGTTATAAAGCAAATTTAATTGTACTTTTAAGGCCCGAAGGTTTGACACATACTGCAACCCAATTATCCATTTATACATAACCGCTAGACTTCAAAAAGCCTCCCTCCCGTTTCTGCCGGTAATCTCAGAGAAGAAAACATTTTATTTAAAAGACGTCCATGTTGATCAAATGGGCCACTAAGTGACAAGTACTCAATGTAGAGATTCAATTAAAAACAATGTTACACAATAGACATAACCTTCAAAATTAGTGATAATTTAAGACTATATGTCTCGTGTTTTCTCAACATACACATAAATTACTGGTAACAAGTCTAGTACTTACTACAGGGATTTTTATTCAAATAGAAAAAATGTTTCGAATGAACGCCGAAAAAACTGACACCGCAAGTACTATACAAAACGAAAACCTTAGTAGTAAATATTTGAAATCTGATTTCAAAGTATAGAATTTCACATGTCTTTTCGTAATGCTCATAATTTCAACAACACAACGTTTCTCCCACTTACTTATAAGAAAAGTTAACCAGTATTTCCCAAAACACCTTTTCCTTATGGTCAAGACGTTTTAAAAAACAGCCAATATTTGGGTCGGATCTGATTAATTAAAGCAAAGGCAGCATCATCCGGGAAGCAAATATCGTTACTACTTTCCGTACGACTTCATATCCTGAAGCAATTTTTTCTTTGCGTAGGGATATTTTATTAGTCCCAATCCCAATGTATGCTACATCCTGGTACGTGATTCCTGAATTTGTCAGAAAGCCCATATCATCCCACAGACAAGGTCTGAAGGTTTGTCAAACAAAGTTTAACAACAAACAAAACCAGGATATTTCCAAATAGACATGCGTTTCTGCCAGTAATCTTACGAAACAAAACATTTTATTTAGAGGTGTGCTGGTAATCCTTTTGTGTTTGATAGAGTGTTTGACAAGCTGTTCATTCTGTTATGGATACAAACCGATCACTCTAAGAGACGACAAGTGTGATAAGTTGTAACAATATATTGAAATAAATATCGGAAGAAAAAGTAAAAATAAATACAAATATGTAAGAAGTTTGGACATAATTGATATTTCGAATTTGGAAATCAAAGTAGTACTGTGCCCATGAACGAGATTGTTTTGAACGTTTGAAAGACGAAGGTGCAGGTAGAGTTTGAATTGACTGAAATTCCTTAACATTACGTGATCTATGATTAGAATAAATAAATTTATAAAGTAAAGTGACAAAAAAGTTGTTGTGAGCACTAACGTTGTGATGTTTTGAATGTTTAGGGGTGAAATCCTTCGAAAGGGGAGGAAAACCGGTTGTTCCATTTCGGAAACTTTTGACATGGAAAAGGATCTCAAGTTGTTTGACGATTATGAGCTAAGTTATAAAACCAGTCATCGCCTCAGTAATACTCTCGTTAGAAGATGGCACTTTGACGATAAGCTCTCCTATCACACGGCCACTAATACTGCAAAAGGATCGTATCCAAATTGAGGCGTGAAATGATGGTCGCTAGATTTCCAACTGTAGACGGCTTTCTCTGAGTCATAGGACATAACAGGAAAAAGGCATCCATTAAGAACGTTCTCCAGCCATAAGCCATTCTGTCAATTTGATTCAAACCTGTTCATCCAATTTGAACGCAAATGAGATTGCAAAATGAAATGCAACTAGAACTGCAAAATAAAAAATCAAGTACTCAAGAGTGGACAGTGAAAACCTAGATACTCATATGCACGCACAACACATTAACATTCAGTTAAACATTGACATTAAGTTGAAAAAAAAAATAGAGAAGTGAATTATGCGAACAGACTGAGAATACCAACGAGTATGCAGGGCATTAAAGCAGGAACTAAAATATTAAAGTGACAGTCCAAAGACTGGCCGTCGTGGCACGTGATATGTTTACGCACATTTAAAAACAGAATCATATCAAAAGAACATGTCAGTATGTGGTGATTTTTTAAGAATTGATTTCAAGCATCTTTGTGAATTGTTATAATGGATGGAAGTTGGAAAGAGAATTTAAAGTTAAAGAAGGTGCATGGGTAAGCATGAAAAATTCACTTAAATAAGAGTTCACAAATTGCTCCGATATTAAGGTATAGATTTTTTTCTCTAATTCATTTACTTCTAGAGATTCAAAGCATTGGGTATCTTGAGCCCGTCCACTACGAGTTAAGAATTATTCTCTAGACAATTATGTCACAATTTTTTTCAAAGCTAGTTGATCTTTTCTTTAAAATGTTATATTTTGAAAGAAATTAACTTTTTTTAAATTTTGTCGCAAAATGATTTCTCAGTACCGATCTTCCGATGACAGCGCGTAAGACAAAGTCGCAGACAGACTTAAAAGTACAGGCTGTTTATGTTTAGTTTCGATATAAAACATTGTTTTAAAGGGAAAAAACTATTGAAAAGGTGGAATGCGGAAAGATACCTGAAATTCATATGACTATGTCGAATATTGATGAGAGTGTGACTACATAACAACAGTAAACATGCATTTCTAAATTTGAGATAATGTTGAAAAAACTCGAAATGTATACTAAGTAACAGTTAGCAATTCATACAAGCTCTACGCAATACTTTAAATCAGGAACGCAAATATTAACATGACTAACCCGGAGGGTCCTAATTATTCTTTACTTACTTCGAGTGATAAGTACAATCTTTTCTTTTGCGTAATTGCTTCTGCACAATTAGAGACAATCGTAGACATTAGAAACAAACATATTTATTTTAATAATATGATAAATATTCAACGACCATTTATACTGTTTAATTTTAAAGGACTAAAATTGCTTATGATAAGTATTGTACTTTAGCATCTGGGTCAATGGCCCCCATCACGGTCAAGTTTTTTTACCTTTGAGTAAAAGCTGGCCTCCGAATTTTCCCTCTGGACATAAATGTTGCTTAACTAGGCGCATATTTTGTTGAGCGCTCGTTTTCCTATTCGTAGTGGGAGTAAGGTCAGGGCGATGTGGGGTTGTTATTTTGTTACAAATGTTGCAAAATCAAATATGTAGTTTGTTTGCTTATGCAAATCAGTCTTTTATTTAGTCCGAAACGAAAATGTCTTGTTTTAAAATGTTGCTAACTTTGCTTTCTTGGTACCATTATTCTTGTGCATTACTGTACATAATATAAAGGATGAGGTATGGATTTTGGGTCTCAAGAACATGTCCGCAATTATTATGCTTCTCCTAATACGTCACATACAACGTTTTGTTTTTATACGATAAAAAAATAAATAAATAAACTTTTATTGTATTACTTACATCTTATTACTTGTATTATTGTAGTAGTGTGTACTTGCATTATATTATTATTATTATTATTATTATTATTATTAATATTATTATTATTATTTTATTTTTATTTTGTCATAGGTGTGGATCGACGCAGTAACGCAAATCTTCTTTTCGTATGGGTTGGGCCTGGGCACATTAGTAGCCCTGGGCAGTTACAATAAATTCACCAACAACGTCTACAAGTAAGTAAATGTTTTCAAAGGACATTTCAGCTTCTTCTGAATTCTTGACCACTGAAAATTTCTCTTCGAATGAGAAATTACAATCCGCTATGTAAAGTGGAATCAGTAAATAATTTTTCCCACTATTAAATTTCGACAATATTGAAAGCGAAACGTGTCATTTTTTTCATTAAGCTCATGATTTCATGCAGTGTGATACATTCTCAGACAGACATTGTATATTTCTTATTTTAAATCTCAATGAGAATGTTGTATTTTATCAACAAAAAAGAGACCGAGTCCACTACATAAAATTGAAGCATTCATTGACGATTTCATTCAACGACGTTATTAAAATTATAACATCATTAATAGTGCCATTTCCTTTTTTGATGTTCATAATAAAATGAAGCTTGAATTGGCTTGTAATTGTTTACTCCAAAGAATTTAGAAGTACATTATATTTTATATTGAAGAACGTATGGAATGCGATTGCATCGACGGATTCGTTCACATTGTACTTGATTACATTTCGTGGTATTACACGAAAATAATAGTATTTGATTTAGCTCCCCCCCCCTCCCACACACAAATAAGCTTTCCGAAAATCCATTGAAGCGCAAACTCTGAAATGCTCCACACCCAACTCGAAGCAAGAATTTCCGCAATAGTTTCCATAATAACAGCCCGCAGCGTTGGAAGCCACTGCCCATCCGCGAGTTTCCTGGTCGTCCTCCTTTCCTCTCGCTGCATTGGCCCGTAAGTAGGTTTCTCGGTGCGGCTCGGTTACCGCGCGGGAGCCGTTACGCCAGAGCCCCGAGCAATCAGATGGTACGCGGCTCAGCGCCGATCGGTTTCACTCTCTTCCGGAGGAAGGCGGCGGCGTTTTTGTACGCTCTCCGCCCGGCGAGCTGTGCGGCCCGGCGGGTCCCGGCTAGGGTTGCCAACAATGGTCGGCTAAAAGGGAGCACACGACTAGCAAAAAATGTTTTAAAAAAACGCATCAACACATTTCTTTTTATAAATAGTTAACATCAGCTCTCTTTCTTTCTTCTCTCTATTTGCGAGTCAAGTGATAAGATTCGTTCACAAAATGCAGATGAAGATGGTCTGAGAGTCTCTCATTTATTTTAGTCGTTAGGCAGAGACACTATCATGCATGCGTGTGCCAGCACTCAGAGAAAAAATATATATTAATGTTTTCTATTCTAAATTAAACAATTAACGATAGAACGTAGCAGATGTTAGTCATATTATTAAATAAATGAAACAATTGTTAAAAATTTATTAAAAAGAGGACATTTAAAATACAAAGAAGGACAAGAGGTCGACAATTTACCTCGTTGAAGAACTGTGCTTTCAAATGGAGGACGGTTGGCAACCCTAGTCACGGGGGTCTCGCAATAGCCCGCGACGGGAACGGCAACGCGAAGGCGAGGACGGGAACGCGAGATCCGTGCGTTTTACAAAAAGCGTCAACAGGAAGAGGAATAAACGCCCAATGAACCTGAAGCAGGGGAAAAGAAAACTACAAGAAATAATTGCCGAAGCTAACCGGTCCGTTTTTAGTCTTTGAGAATTATACAGTACAAATCGTCATTAAAGCACTTATAGTATTACAGATATTAATATGAATGTGTTCGCTTCTGTTGCTCAGTATTGTCTAAAATTTTACAGAAACGGTTATGCAGCATTTTCTTGTCACTTGAACTAATTGAAAGATATTATGGACTCTTCGGGGTAATGCTCTTTAATATTTGCGATCCTAACTTAATGCAGTGGGTAGAACTTGTTTATATTGCATATTGTTACGTATCCTTCATTATTTATTATTATTATTATTATTATTATTATTATTATTTTCTCAACATTAACATTTTCAACATTCAAACTTACAAATATGTTTGGGGTTGTTACGTAGCAACACCCTTAAACCAGTGATGAACATGGATATATGAGAAACAGGTTCATTTTCCATATCCCACCATTTCAATCTCTAATTTTCATCCATTAACATAATGTTTTACCACAGTTACAAATACCTGCATAAAACCCTGGCGGCACTTTCCCAGGATTACTTATTTATTGATTCTGTTGGACTTTGGGACCTCAAGCGTAAATTTTTGAGGGCCATGATTAATGACCTAATGGGATCGTGGTAGCGATAATGATGACGAGATGTATGATAATGAAGGAATGGTGGCATGAGAGTCAACGGAACGGAGCAACCCAGAGAAAACGTCGAAAGCTCCCTTCGTCCACCACAAATTGCACGCATTTTCATTAGAGATCCAATCCGGGACCTAGCATTGGAATATAAGTCAATTTTTAAAGAGAAAATAATGTTCAAGCAGCGATCAAAATAGGGAATATATTGAGTAAAGGACATTAAAAAATTTGATCCTGTTGGGTCCAACTAGCTCAAAGAATGGTCTAATGTAAATTTTCTAAAAAAAAGACTTGTTCATTAGCGCAATCCAAAAACTGACAGAATTGAAATTTCTAGCTTTGCACAACCTAAGATACCAATACCAATCAATTTTCACGTTCATATTTGCTGATGGAGACCGAAACTACAACTGTGTCAGTTACACAATTTCGTTGTTCTCTGCTGAACAGAATGAGGGTTCGTTCATTCTTATTAGAATGAATGTCGACTATCGCTAAATCACTACAACACAGTTAATGCTAGCTGGTAGAAAAACACGTTTTATGAGTAAAATTGTTTTTTGTTGTATACAATGCCTATAATATGTTTCTTCTATGAATAAAATTAGAGTGTGATTGACAGTTCGTCTACGCGTGATAACGCCAGTACTGCAACCTAAGCAATAGCGAATCAGAAGCTTCAGTATTTGCACATTTTCACCTCGAATTATAGAACAAATGAATCGCATGTATTGAAAGTCACAGTTGTCTACACAGTTCACAATTTCTTTACTTCTGGCCTCTCTGCAACGATGTCTCGTGGATAATATTGATTAATAAATGTAGCACTGGTTCTCTGTAGTACGTCACACACCGTTTTTAGCTGAATAACGTTTTAACGTTTGACTGTTTATTGACTTCAAATAAAAGTTGGACCGTCTGTCACCAATTCGAATATTTTTTATCTATTGTTGCTTTTTACTTTGGAATTTTTTTTTCTGAATACGTCAGTCTGTAGAAGGACCAGTGTTTCATACTATCCATGTTTGTTCAGAAAATCTTTAAAGATCCCAATGGATAGAGAAATGAGATTCTCATAATGTAAATTAATTAATTTTGACTGATTAATTCTTCAAAGCAGGACAACGTTCATAGAGTAATTTTTCTCCTTCTCACACCCGTATGCTAAAAAACTGGTTGGCATAACGCGAGACGTCACTGCGAGGGCGCAGGAAAAGCAGTACTGCAACTCCGAGAATATTGGCCAACGTCCAAGTGCTAGAGAATGAAGGAGTATGAAAGCGACCAGCGTCAGCATTCCAAGTTCATTCGCCGATTAACAAAAACAGTCACTCAAGTTATGTTCAATAACGAAAGTTAATTTGCAAGTTTCATCCTCTATGCCCAGGTTTACGTATCGACCGTCAGTCTTAACAAAAGTATAGTTTCCATATATTGTTTAGGAACGAATTGCTTTTGTGCTAGTTTTCAAGCTTTGATGATTAGTAGTTTTGAAAATACTTTAATAATAATGTAATATTTACCACAGATTAACCTACCTGCTTCATACTTTCACTTGCTTTACAGAATTCTTTTAAGAATTAATTAGACACCCGCGATATCTCTATATTTTTCGTACGATCAGACGGATTAAATCTGAGGTAGTCTTGCTAAAACATCTTCGCCTTCCTTCGTATGAAGATGAAGTATTGTAATTGTGCGCTCGGAATCGGCGCTCTTTCGACAGAAAAACTCTTATTGCAGGTTTTGTTAACGAAAAAGTGGATAAAACGTCTTCCTATTGTTTATAAATTGCTTCCTCTAATCTTTAATTAACCATAACCTTCATCCCAAAAGAGGGAACGGATAATAAGTTTGTAATAAACTATCGCCCAATAATTGGTTCTCTACTGTGCAGATTCTTTTGCGGTATTATGAACAAACGCATTCGATCCGTGGTGACTTTCAATCTGGGCCAAAAATGGTTTATCTCCGAACCTGGATGTTTTGCTCATATTCAAATTCTTCTATGGCATGAAAAGAAAACACGAGATGGTGTCGGTGCTCTGCTGTATCCAAAGCATTCGACACAGTTCCTCACGCGGCGATTCGGTGGGCTTTGTCCAGGAAAGGGATCCCCGACGCCTTTACCAATTTGTAAAATGGACTCTTACGCTGACGTTTCCACCGTCATTCAGCACCCCTCGAAAGACATTGAGGTGCCAAATCGTCGAGGAGTTAAAAAGGCGGACCCCTTTTTCCTCCCAGTGGCGGCTCCTTGGGGTAGGCAAGATAGGTACTGCCTACCCTGATGAAATTTTACTAATACATTTCATAATATTAAAAAAAATTCTGGGCCTATAATTTTAGTGTGTTGGAAGTGTTATTCATCTGGAAGCACGTTTCATTATCGTATCGCGAGGCATATTTCCATTTCGAGCGTTTTCTGACAGCCCGTGCGCCATACGGCCGGTCTCGTCTCTTCCCGGAGAGACTTGCGCCTCTCTGGGTAGGCACGGCTGGACGCTGCCTCGCTTCGACCATGTTCTGAGAAAAGACCTCATAGTGAACGTAGAAATGTAGCATGCCGTGTCCATACTTGGCGCATGCGCGTGGTACTTAGGCCAGCAAATTCACTTGCTGCCTGCCCGCAAACAATGACACACACACATGGAAGCCGCGTAGCGCGTGTGTTTACTGTTTTGTTGAGTTAACAAGCGGAGAAAGCGCTTATTACTTATTTTTTCATTTTAAATTAGTATGCTTCGATTTATTAGTGTAACGTGATTTTTATATTTAAATCTGAACTTACATTAATATTTTGACAGGTACCGTGAATGAACTACTATGTACATCGTTTTCTCGTCTTAACGATGTAGAAAAGAAAAAAAATGGGTAATGGTCGACCTACTCCTGTGTTGAGTACGGGTTTATATCGCACTAGCAAGAAAAATGCAAGAAAATTCAATCCTTCATGATGTAATTCACACAAATGTCTAATAGGTAGTGAAGTTAAAGCAAAAGTTTATTGTTGACCATGTCTTTTATTGTCAATTACTTGGAGAGTACTTGGAATAGAGATATTTTGATATAAAATATTTATCAATAGCTATACAAAAACATGAAATTTCAAAAGATCACATATGTAATTCAGTTTTATAAAATTGAATCCAATCTATGAATTATTGACAGAGCACCACAAACTCGCATACACGACAACGTAATAAGAAAGTGGATAAAAACAGACAAATTACGTGGAGACCTATCGACGGCACAGTATTGTTGTGGAAGCAAGAGTTACCTTTTCGTGGTCATGATGAAAGTGGGGAAATTTCAAGGATTGTAACCCGCCTTTTTCGCTATGAAGATGATTGCCGACAACATTGGGAGGAATTGGCAAGAGCTTTTATTGGGCTGTCAAATACCTTTCAGAACGAGATAACTGAATGTATTTATGACGAGATAAACAGCAAAATTACTGAAGAAATTAAGAAAGCACGTGCGTGCTTCATGGAAATAATGCTTCGGAAGGTAATGGTATCAGTGAGGCAATTCTTTTGAATAGATTAAGTTAAATTCCAAACGAATTGGATTCAGGTGGGGCATGGCCCCATTGTCCCCTGCTCGAAATCCGCCTCTGTTCAGTAATCTGCTTTGCCTACCCTGAACATTTGTTTACGGGAATGTTACTGGTTCCTACTCCTTTTTAATCTCATTGTAGAATGTCTGAAAAATTGTAAAACAAGACAGGATACTCGCTATTGGAAAGGAGTGTCTGGGTTAGCATTTGCTGGCGACCTGGTGCTGTTAGCAAAAGATGTCCCAGGAGCTCAAGAACTACTAAGAAGTAGTTGATATTGTAGTGGAATATCTTGGAGCCGTTGTAATGACATTGTTTGTAGCTGAGTGTTCATCATTCAAATTACAACTTTTGAAAGATCATGGTTCATTGAGGACTCCTGCCTGGAAAGGTTGGGGGAAGCTTTCCTCTGCTCAGTAATGATCCTACCCTAATTTACCTGAGAGTGAACTACATTATTTGGAACGAGTTACCATCGAAAGCAACTATTTCGAATTTGATGGAAACGCTGACGATATTTCAGAAGACGCTTTAGAGTCCAGTCAGACGTTCGCATAACTTCACACCTACATAACGCCACATTACTTGTATACCAGCTGATTTTATCGATGCTCAGGAAAACCAACTTTCAAATCAGGACGGCAGTCAAACAGTTCCTACATCTGCATATGATTACTGCAAATGGAATATTCTACCTGAGAGGTAGAATAAGAGAAATGGAAAACTCGAATTGCTTCGGTTCGCCCAAGACGTTCCTAGGGCAGCACTGAACCTAGGTTTACGTTTAGAAAAATGGCGGCTCCCCTGAGCGGCAAAGTGTTGATAATGTGTATCGTATTCATTTGAAATTTGTCGCTGGAGAACGGTTACGCACGATATTTATGTCCTCCCCCTTTCCGTGACAATTACAGCAGCTGTTTCACCGTTTCCTTTCACTGTTGGGAATATGACAGGGTCTTAATGAGGTGAGTGATGGCAATAGTAACTGAAGAATGGTAACTGAACACAATTTAGGTGTTGAAATGAGATTCGTGTTGGTAATAATGATAGTACAAACATGTCACAACTACGTAGTTGACTTATACCTAGACTTGAACAGGCACATTTCGACTCCGCATACCCAAATGGTGTTTTAAGGTAACATCAATTACTCACAACATTACCTGTCATGAAGTAATCATCACATCTCAAACGCGCATATTCTACCGGGGAGACCAGACGACAGCCGCGATGAGACGACGTTGCAATGGAACACGCTCATTATAACGTTATTTACAATTTCGCCATTTCCTGATTTGTTTATCGTAAAAAAGTACAAACTGAATGTGACATATGCGGAAAAAGTATACGGTAAAATATACCACCAGGACAAGGAAACTTGTGGTAATTAAGGAATCATTGATAATAGTTACACAATATTTACTTCATACAGACAATATTTACTTTTTCACTAGTCTTGTACATCTGTGGACGCAGAAAATAATGCTGAATAGTATTCCAGTTTTTACATTCTAACGATTTCTAAAATATGAGCACAAATGTTCATTACGCAACGTACTACAAAATATTGTAGGTACACAATATTAACAAAAACATGGATTTGGCATTAAATAAATATGTATTTGTATTCGATTATTTACATATTTTCAAAATAAATTTAAAAATAATGTACTAGACATTTTTCACTACTTTCTAGACACGTGTACTCAACAGGTCTGTTAAGTAAGCTTACAAACTGATTATTTTTTTGTGGACAAGTGATATATTATTGAACAATTTTCACGCACTGGCGCTGATGTAATAAAATTTATAGACCATTGTGATGTAATTGTTTTGGTTACTGTCGTCAATTGTCCATGAAGAGTAATCCCATGATTTACTAATTTATGGATGATAGTCGACCCACAGGAATTTCTATTTTACCCTTTTAAAACCCCTTTAATCCAAATGATAATTTGTGGAGCAGCTTTTTACCTCACCAATCTGCTTCCATATAAGTTATGATGTTTTTACACCGAAATCATCAATTACAATGACTATTGTTGAGAACTGAATATTTTTGATAAAAGGCAATTGGTTAATATTTTAATGGGATCAAAGTGACTTCTAAATATGAACACTCTTTCACTCAGAAAGGTCGAGTTTTTTCATGAACTAAAATTTACTGAAGCTATTGTGAGGATAGAAGAAAATAATGAAAACCTAATCGTGTTGTATCATATAGTATTAAAGTACACGTATTTTTAGATGCACATATGCATATTAGAAAAATCCCAACCCTACATGTGACCCATGAACCTTCTAAAGACCACTGCTAATTTTGAAAAAAAATAATTAAAAGATCTTTTATGGACTCCACCAATACCAATATTCTCAGAAATGATTGCTTCTATTAATTAACATTTTTATTTTCTGTAAATAAATGGATGATTATTGTACTTTCGTAATTCGTACAAGTAATCTTTTTACTTGTAATGAACCTTTACTGTCAAGATCTAACACTGTGTTTGTGTGTGAACAGGGACGCGCTCATCGTGTGCTCCATCAACTCGAGCACCAGCGTGTTCGCGGGCTTCGTCATCTTCTCCGTCGTGGGCTTCATGGCTCACGAGCAAGAGAAGCCTGTGGCCGAGGTGGCGGCCTCCGGTAAGTTCATCGCACACTTTTGTCATGTCTTTTGAGTATGTAAAACCGTGTACCGGCAGCAGTAGCTACGCTCATTTTGACAACGATGAAGAAGTTAAAGATCGGACAACGCGGCGATCAAGAGTACCGATGGGTGGAAGATCGCGGATTCGATTGCAGGCAGGTGTCGAATGTACGCACCGACGAAGGTTGTTCAGGGCATCCACTGCTGTCACTGTAAGGCCTCTGACCAGGAGGTCCTAGGGTTCGAGTGCCGACGGTGGCAGGATTTTCGACACTAGCTAGAGAGCTAGATCGAATTCAACTGTGGTCTGGAGGAGAATTTTAGTGACCATTTGCTCTGATCGGTAGTTTTCCGTGGTTTTTCCTTTTAGCACCAGGCGAATGGTGAAGAAGTACCCTAACACACGGGTCACGGGCCGCGCGCGATATTTCCGTCCATATCCTTGTACTGTTCTCACCCCTTACTTACACACTATTAAAATTACATGCACTACACTACCACACATGCAGGGAGACTAGTCGGGAATTTAGAGCTTGTCCTGGGTAGGGTGGTGCCCCGCGGGTGGGAGACACCTGCGTGGGGGTAATCCCTGATAGCCGACATAGATCGGCGCCGTACCTCGCCAGCCTGCGGGAAAAGATAACCACCACCTATCGCAATAAAAACATTGTTTATACACACAGAGAGACCACACACACACACACACACACAAACACACACACACACAAACACACACACACAAACACACACACACAAACACACACACAAACACACAAACACACACACACACACACACACACACACACACATATATATATATATATATATATATATATATATATATATATATATATATATATATATATATATTCTAACACACCCACCTACTACCTTCCACACGTGGTGAGGGCGTGATAGAGTGAATGCTCGTGAACCGATCTTAAAATTCTCAGGAAACAGGATCTTTTGGGTATGAGAAAGGTCTTAACCCTTGACACAATGAATCAGATAAAATACGAATAAAATGAGCATATATTCAATGAAAAAATTACAGTGACGCAATTTTATAACAGGATAATGCACTTTAAATAGTTGGTCACTGAAAAAAAAACGAAACAAGGCAAAAAAGGCGTCACCTCGACTCCCTGAACACACTTTCACCAACTACAATTTACAAATTGCTCATTCCTCTTTTTGAATTTTCATCTACCAAATTATTTTACTCTTTTAGCCTCTAGTTTTTTCGTGCACGGCTTTTAAAATGAATTTTACCCTTGTTTTAAGGTATCTCGTTCACAGGTGCTAGCCTTGGGCTTCGCACTCACTATAATACTCAACTTTAAAGAGACAAAAAACAATAAAACGTAACATACACGTTACTTAAATCTGACCTCTTTACATATCACAGAAAACAATTATTTTTACACAATACAACAAACTATGACCTTTCCAGATAACATCAACTGTACAACATGTGAAAATCATAAATTATTTAAGTAAAATTGTACATGGTATGGCCTCTTTGAATGAATTTAATGACACGTGCAGTAAATGAACTTGAAACTGCCACTCACAACGTTCGGGATACTTCTCTCACCTATTCTGGACTTTTCACCCACTTTTAGCACGATTTGTCGAGTATTTTACGGCTATTCTCTTTCCCAACTGATCGCCACATAACAGTTACCAGTTCTTTTTACCTCAACAGCTCCGCATCGCTCGCCTGTAGGTAACCTTGGGGATTTTCTGCTGCTCGCCCCGCGTCGCCAATCTTCTCCGCTTGCTGTCCTTTCCTTTCCCCCAACCCTCTCCGGACTCGTACGATTCTCGTTCCAGTCCAAATCCTTCTCACCTACGCTTCGCTCTTCCTGGGATCGTCCTTCTTCTTCTGCCGCGCCTCGTACAAGTTTGTTCGCGCTTCCAACCTCGAATAATTAATGTTGCGTGCCACACTTTGGGCGTGTGTGGTCTCAGCGTGCAATATGAGATGCTGGATTTAGTTAATGTCCTTCTGCGCGAATTTCACAAATTTGAAATTATTTCGGAGTCAAACAGTTTTCACTTGCTCTCTCGGGTATTGTGAATGCGATGACTGTTTGTGCACTCCACTTCTCGATTACATTACTTTCGTTAATACGCTTCTCAAGCTAACTTTTAACTACCAAGTTAAAATAAACTCCTATGCTATCAAGTTACAATCGCCGCTGCTGCTGCAATCATAGAGAGCTCAGTCTAGTCGCCGTCGCTGCTGCAATCAAAGAGAGCTTAGTCTAGTCGCCGTCGCTGTTGCAATCAAAGAAGGCTCCTCCGAGGCGCGCCGCGATACTTATGGTACTCGCGCCTGGGGAAATTTTGGAGGGGTGAATATTCTCCTCTTTTCGTGACCTCCCGGAAAAACATTATTCGCTAGTTCTGGCGTCAGAGTTCGAAAAGCTGTGGGTAGATGGCGCGTTGTCTAATCCCATGACAGCACAAAAATATATACGCACCCGGAATCACTAATGAAACAATCAACTGAATATTCGCTAAATGTGTTAAACGTCAGTGAGTTGGAGTTGGTCGGGCCCCTTGTCGAATGTTCTGATCAACGGTTTTTCTGATGACTTCCAGATAAAAGCCTAAGCAGAGCCATCTACTATAGGTCACGGACTCGCCGCACGATACTTCATTCCCCATGCTGTCAGCTACTCAATTCTCAGGATGAAGTGTTGTGTTGGTCACCCATCATTATCCATTCTTGTATGGCCCATCTCCCATTGATGTAGGAAAAATCTTCGACAATGATCGAAAATCTGGGATACATTTGTGAGACCCTATGCCATTACGGATGTGTCCCGTGTTGGCTTAACTGAAAAATGAAGATAAAGAAATAGATAGGACAACTTTTATAATTTATATTTCAATTCTGTGCGTTATTCGCCTGTTTGTAGAAAAAAGGAGGGAGTTTACCCTGCTTAAGATGTATTCCCTCCTGGTCGAGCGACTTCAGATAAAAAAAAGGGTGAACACGTGTAAGAAATTTTAATGGACGTTGAACTTATCAGGTGTGGTGAAATAAACTTGGAGAGCTTTTAAAGGGTTTGAAGAATGCATAAGTTTTTCAGTATATTGGAGACAATATAAAATTTTATCGAAACCAAACAGTAAGCAAAAAGTAGATGCTAAACTAAACAGATTTTGTATCGATATTTTCTCATCGTTAAAACGTCCGTTCTGATCTGTAAAAACTATTTAACAGTTTTCTTAGTTTTATATTTTTTTCATAAGGTACTCGAACATAGAATACTGTAAAATGAGAATTAGAAAAATGAAGATAATCTAGATAGAATTTCTCGAATACTCTTTGCTAAATTTAAAATTATCTTATTGTATTAACTTTTTCATCTTCAATAATTCTCATCATTAATTCTTTTTCGACACAGGTCAGTGTATATTTCGTGTCACCCAAATGTAGAATTCACTTAGTTTTAAAAATTTACAAACCAGAGGCGAAAAAAGTTTTTTTTATTTCTTTCCAGGAAAAGTAGATATAGTTTCACAATTTTTGTTGCCTAACGGAAAAAAACAAAATTTTAGAAGCAAATCATTTACTTGAAATGGGCTGATTTCTTAAACAGTATTACCCAAATCTGTTATTGAAAGAGAACACGGCCTTACGCAAAGTCCTGTGTATTCACTTGTACTCTTCAGTGTTACTCAAGAAAGGAGTCAAAAGTAAGTGACGCAAAAAGACGCTGAAGGAGAAGGATTTCACAGAGGAAACATGAGCAGTATAAGTCGATTCGAATCCACGTGTCTACCAATGAACGCCGGCGCTATTTACAATGGTGACGGCATGTTATTTCGCGGGAACTTAGAGAAGGTTGAGAACAACGTGATGAGAGGATCAGTCAACAGCAACGAAGAGCCACAGACTCTGCCGCCTTGTGCTTTGGATTCCTTGAACTTCCCGGGCCTCATCCCAAGGGTTATGCAACCCACTGACGTGGTGGAAACGCCTGAACGTCTGGGCAAATCATGGAAGTGTCACTATATAAGCGAATATTCTAGTGGGAAGGGATGAATGTTTTATCAAATGAATGCAAACGAAAGAAGCTTTGTACATCAATAAAAATATGAAAACAGCACGCCTGCGTTCCATGGTGCAAACGTTTGCTCCCTGGCATAATCAAAGTCGCTGAAAACCAATGTTGAAAGAAAGCTGGCACAGGGCTGGCGATAACAACTTAGCAATATGGCGAATTGTGATTTCTAATTATTTTGTCAGATAAAAATATAAAGTATTAACTCCGAAGGAAATCATTGAACTTATTCTTCGAATCACTCATTTGCGTTATTTATTTTCATGGGAAGTACTTGTGTAGTCTGTTCATTTATAAACCGTCAATATTATTTTGAATAAATATGTTACTTTTTCTTATTTATTGACGGAAAGTGTGGATATCAAAGAATTAAAATTCAGAACCTGGAGGAATTTTGATGGGCCTTTATTTATAAAGATAGGGTTCGTTCGTTCGTTGTGTTCTCAATCGTTTTGTAGATAATTATAAACTCGATAACATAAGATCGAGATTTTTTAAACATTCATTTTGACTCCTTAAAATTATGTTTCACTTAAACAACCATTGAAAGCAATGTTATTATTCGGCTCTAGCCAATATTTCTGGATTTGGGCTCCGCCGTGCGACGAGAGAAAGAAAGTGACCAGCAGGGGTAGCTGGTTGCTACTTTTCTAATGGACGTCGTAGGAATTCTCTAGAAAAATCCCGAGCGGTCCCTACCGAGAATGATTGCAACAATCCAGCATGCCACCAACATGAGACGGGCGTACGACGCATATAACACTTTCTCTTCACTCTTAATTTGAGAGTGTCATTAGACACACCGCTTTCTCATAACAGACCTTGAAAGAACGAAGCGAGAGAAAGAGAGAGAGAGAGAGAGAGAGAGAGAGAGAGACAAAAAGAGAAATGAAATACCCCATTAATGTCTATCCCTGTGGTATTACGAAGAACGCATGTAGTAGGTATCGTGATCTTTCCGGGCTAATGAGAATCGAGAACTCTACTTGGGTTTCTGTAACCTGGCGGATGACAGTTCATCAGCTGTTACGGTTTCGTCCAATCGGGAGCTTAAACGTCACTATGGTGACGTCATCGTGATGACGTTTTAGCTCTCAATTGAATGATACCGTAACAACTGATGAACTGTCATACACCAAGGTTAGAAGAACCCATGTGTACCTCTCGGTCCATTTTCTTCCAAATGGTATTTTTCTTAGTATGTAGCATCCCTTAGAAAATAAAAGTGTTTTTCTCGTCTAATTGGAATTCTGATGAATTTCACGTAATACTCGGGAATTGTGCAATCAGATAGTGAAGACTAAATCGAATAATCTTGGCTCCACTTGAAATTAATTTATGAGCACCGTTTAGAAAGTACATTACTTACGAAATTTTACTTTAAAAAAATAGGTCGCTGCACCTTCCCCAGGTATTAATTACCACCCTCCCAGCTGTCATGGATCTATTTATCTCGCCATTGCAGTACTTCTCACGGTATGTGGCCTCCATTCGACGCCGAAGTGAACTCCTCTGGAATATTCTGTGGAGACACTCTGCCGAGTACATCATTTCATACATGATATAGGCTTGCTCTCACCTAGGCATCCTTGAAAATAGATTTTATTACATGGGAGTTTTTTGTTGTTTTTTTTTCTCCCTTTCAAAATTCAAAATTTATTGCTTATTTATTTTTGAAAATAGATTTTACTACATAGGAGTTTTTGGTTTTTTTTCTCCCTTTCAAAATTCAAAATTTAAGTAGTATATGACTTAGTGTAGGGATCACAGAATGTTGAAAATGTGCACACAATTCACTTTTCCCCATAGCACGTCATACGCAGTTTTTAACTGTTTTTTTGACGTAAAATAAATTAAAAAAAAATAAATAAAAAAAACCTCTCGCTTCCGTGGGAGCTCCTAGACCCATCTCGGTCCGTCACTGAACCACATTTTCCGAGATATCCCCTCGGCACTTTTGCTCTTGTAGAGGTAAGGGAGCCACCACCTTTAATGTGCAGTTCCTTTTAGCCAATTGGTCCGTAACGAGTGGGAGTTTTGTTACTGCGGAAAAAAGAGAATGGACGGAAGAGGGATCAAAGAAGCTACAAGGTGGTTGAGAGAGGCCCACTATGCAGTGGCGTAGCTTCAGTTGGTGTCACCCGGGACAAAGTTAATGGTATCATCCCCTTCTAAATCAAAGATAAACTATATATTACTGATAGTTTATATATTATTTAATAAAAATACAAGTGTGTATATATATATATATATATATATATATATATATATATATATTATTTTGTTAGTATTACCTCTTATTTCCATCAACAGTTCACCCATTAAGATAATTTAATCGTTGGAATCGAAACTCTTTGACTATTAAATGAATATATATATATATATATATATATATATATATATATATATATAATGTTAAATTATCATTAAAATGATATAATTCCAACCATTAAATTTTTTAATTAGTGCCACCCGGAGCGGACAGCCTCCATGTCTCCCTACCTTCGCTACTGCCACCATGCCATAACTCATTAGCGCTGAGGGAGCCCCACCATGTCACAATATACATATCCGGAGCAAGATTAGAACCCGTGACATTTCCAGCTGAAATTGTCGCCTCAACGACCTCGGCTACTCGTGTCGACCGCGTAGTTTTACTTCTCCCATCTATATCATTGGGTAGCAAACCGCACTGCTAACCGATATCTCCGTAAACGAATGTTGACTTCCCTTAAGCGCACGTAAGCCTAGTACATCCCACTTCTTAACTAATGGGTACCTCATTATAACTTTCAAAATTTAAATTATTTACACTTGAAACACTAATTTTAAAGCATAAAATAATTTTGCATTTTAGAAACCATTTATGAAGAAAGAAATCTAAATAATTTTTGTATGAGTTTTAATTACTTATGTATTAGATTTTAATAAAGGATACAAAAATATACATCACATTGCAATTTTATGTAACTTATTTGGAACTCAAGAATCGTTCAAAAGAACTATTTTATATTATTATTGATAAGTTACGAGCGATATCGATAAAAAGAGACAAAAATTCATGCGTTATTGCAATGCAGAGAAGAGTATGGATATTTATAAAATTAATTCAAAAAAATGAGAACTACTTTCTTGCCACGCATTTTGTCTTCTCCCGCAGTCATATAATTGTAACACACTGACTCAAAATCCTTCTGAATCCTCAATATAATGCGTACTTTTTATTCAGCCTCAAATTCTGTTCAGATTGTTCATTATTGTATTCGAAACGTATTAACTACAATTACAATATATTAAACCTCAAATGCTCATCATTTTCATGTATTTAGCGTATTTTACCGAAATAAATCAGCAAACAAGAAACAACACTAGACGGGGGAAACTTCGGGCCCAGGGACCTTGGATGCCTGTGACCTAATAACCTGGCCAAAGTTGCTGTTGAGAGGGGTCTGTGAAGTATTCCACTGCCGGTTTATATCACAGGAAAATTCCGCCAAGGAACTGAAACCTGAATGGCACGTTGCAGTACGTTACCTTATAAGTGGATCTTGATTTTTCAGAGTTTTTCATATCTGAGGATACGTCTAATTTGGCAGATCACATTTTTGCAGTCTGGATTGCTTCCACCAGGGCGCGTTCTAAGGAGGTCAACCACCTCGTCTTAACCGGACCCAGTGCTGGATGCTTTCAATAACATAAAGGGGGGACTAGTGTTACGAAACGTCTTTTAAGACGTATGGTATCAGGAAATCAAGCAGTACGATAGGTGCGTGGCATTAAAAGTTTCCATTAGTTATATTTCAAAGGGGCTGTTGAGCGAAATTAACTGAGTATCGGATATTCTGTGTAATTACCTTCAACAAACTTAACGTACTACGAAGCGTTTACATGAATAAACATCGCTTTTTAAAACTAGCATTCATTAAGATCTGTTACGGCGTTTTCACGGACAACAACACGATTACAAGTCACTTATTTTTTTAACTTCTTGGAATTTACGAGCACATTTTAATATAACCATATTTCGTAAACAAGACATTCAACTCAATAGCCGAAGTATTCCTCAAAAGTTTTCTTGAAAACTGCAATAAAAAATTATTTGTTTCGTGACAGTTATATACTTGGACTGATTTGAATAAACTCATTATTTATGTAGCAAACTGATGAAGGAGCAATATTGATTAATTTAAAGCTCACAAATAAAAAAAGGACAATGTAAAAAATCATTTAATTCAGCGACTAATTGCATAAAGTGGTATATACAAACCAAAATCCAGAAATGATAACTTCAAAATAAAAGACACTCTTACGAAAGAAAGAATATACCTGTCGATTAACGTTTAAGAAAAATGTATCCTGATGAGCGATTGTCCTACATAAGTAAAAAAATACTCTTAGAAAATTAAAAGGTGTATAGAGGTATTTCTTCTTATAAGGGGTGAGCAGATGCCTTCAATGCTTTCTTACACATCATTATTGTAGAAACAATTATGATGTCTTGGCAGATTCTCAAAATGTAGTGTACTCTTACACATTCTTACCACAACTATAGCGTATTACCTCATTATTATAAAAAAAAACTACACAACAGTTTTTAATTCGTATGTAGTGTAAATCTAATTCTGAAAGACAAAGATGATACGTGTTTGCTAACTAACAAGTGCATATTGACCAAAGAACGTCAATTGCGAAAGAACAGTGACATAATAAATGAAATGAAGATAAAAAAGTGATTTACAGATGGCATATTTTTAATGACAGTCCTTTGACTCGCGTAGCAATTACCGGTGGCAGGCTGTCAAGACCATCACTCCTCGCTCCCCTCTGACGACATCGTATTTGTTGACAAACGTTTGTTGCGACGCACATGGTGAAATAAGGCTGCAGGCTAAGGATACATGCATGCGAGTGGGCAAAATTGCAATAATGAAAGATATGTTATGAGAAAGGATGTCTTATGTAAAAATGACACAACGTTGATGAACAGGATTAGAATAAGATTAATGTTTTCTCCGGTTGCATTGGTTATCTCAGAAATTTCGTTCATGTGTTCACAGGGAGCGGTTCAATCTCAATATCACTTGGTTGAAGTCAGAAACATCATAGTCCGCAGGAATATAAAACTTTTTCTATAATTTTTTATAAAACAAACCTTGATCACTTTAATGCAAAACTGTTCTTAACTATTACCTATAAAATTTGTACAAATAAATTAAAGTTCATTTTAATATTGAAAAATATTTTAGTTTTTATTTATAAGTCTAAATTATCGCGAAAATATCGACGAAAGTCTTGTAGATTTAATTCTGTAGAATCTTCAGACAACGGACTTCGGTCTTCCGGACAACAAAACTTTACATAAGAGTGATTGTTAGAAGAATTTCTTGTGCCGGGGGAAATGATAGTAATCACTACATTTTCGGCTCTTTCATTGTTTCAAGGTTTAAGCTGAAATGTTTCTGAGGCTTATTTTCGCATTGAATTCTGATTTTGCTGTTCCATAGTTTGGCTACCCTTACAAACGAAATAAGTGCCGAAATAATTTCTTAGATAATTTTTAAAAAATTCCCCTTTCGAACAAAAGAATTTCTTCGATGTTTGGATTCTCGACTATAAAGTACTGTTATAGACATGCTTGTATTGTTAAAATTATACACACGTAGTAGGACACATGTATGTATTTAATGTATTAGAAACACGCTTTTTCGATCTATTACAAAATAACACAATGACATTACAGGAAATGAAAATTGTGAGGTAAATAATTTTGTTATAAGAATCTGAATCTGCGAACAAATGTATTGCCTCTTAAGTGATTGATTATTTTGTTTCCGAGCGTATCAGCAGCTTTGGTCATTAGTCTCGTAAGTGTCGTGAATGTTATATCACAAGGAATGCCAGTGACCCTCCTTCGGTGGAAAGTGAGAGCCGGCGCGCAGCTACAGGTAGATTCCGAATTTTCCTTCTCCAGGTATCTGCGACACCAGGCCACTGCCCAAGTCCGGACAAGATTTAAGCTCTCGAATGGTCTCCCGACTTATATAGTAGCGTAGTTCAAGTATGAGTGTGTGAGTTTGTAAGGAAAGAGGAGATGCAAGGATGAGGAAGAGGAGTTTCCGTTTGCTCGGTGGCCCGTTTACTAATTTACTGCTCCAACATTCACCTGGTATTGTTCAGAGGATGCACGAAAAACGTCCGATTGAACAGCCGCCCAATTTATCTGTTTTCAACCACTTTCTTTTGTTATTTTCATTTCGAAGGTATCTTGTTCTTTTCTGAATCTAGAGATGCTACAACGGCACATACTTTCTCGTATTATTTCTAACTCGCAATATTTTCGAAAATTCAGAACCTTGTACGAAAATGTGACCTGTGCCATTGCCCCGATCTTCTGTTTTTACTCTAAAAGGAGAAAAAAATGTAAAGAAAAAAATTTGAGCCGTTTTTGAGAAAAAATCATAAATTGCATTAATTTCAACCAGAAAGTGCGCGCCGACCTCGATGGTGGAGGTGGCTAAGAGCATTGCTAAGACTGACTCAGTCCTTCGGTCTGAAGGGTCACGGATTCTAATCCCGCATTAAGCATGGATGTTTGTTCCTTGTCTCTCGTGTATATGTTCTCGCGGAGGGCCTCGCATTGTGCTGACCCCAGATCAGAGGAGCCCGCAAGTGTGTTGGTGTCTAGTTTATGGTAGAGTATGTGTCCCATCGAGACGTAAAGGGTAACCATCTATCGCCTGGATGAACCCTAGAGAAAAAAAATTAATTGTGCAAAAAGCAGTCGTCGTTTCCAAAAAATGGTATAAGACCTTATTAAAATATATTTTTTGGAAGAGATTTCGTTAAAAAAATCTCTATCATTAATATTGCATTTTATAATTTTTTTTTCAATTTAGGAAAATACGAGTACAATGTGTTTGCCGGAAAATGGAAGCACAACAATTTTTTTTCATTTATCTCCTACATAGGGGAAAAATCGTAAAGAGTCATTTTGAACCATTTTTGAGAAATAATTGTTCAAAAATTGCCTACATTCACGCAAAGACTATTCATATTTTTAAAAAGTTTTACATGACCTTTTTAAGATGTCTTTATAAAACATATTTCATTCGAGAAAAAAATTATCTTCAAAATTGTAATTGTAGAACAAATTGAACTTTTGCGATTTTCGAAAATTCAGAATTATCAATGAAAATTAAACCTGCGCCATTATTTAAACGTCCTTTACACCATCCAAGGACAAAATTTTAATAAAATAAGTTGGAGTTATTTTTGAGAAAATTTAGAAAATGTTGAGGCTTCATGTAAAGTTACCCCAAATGTCAATATATTCGTTTCAAACTCGCAATGCCTCGATTTCGCTCAGATCGATCGGGAAATGATCAATTTTCGAGAAAATTCTCTGAACGTTTTAGGCGTTAGCGTTGACCGCAGATGGACTGATAGACAGAGGGAGGGACGGATGGAAAGACCGAAGTTTTGCCGTCAATCCATGTATTGGTATCAGGGACCCGTAAAATGTGTATTCCGACTACTTAAAATGTTTATAGTAGTTTAACGTACTACGCGTAGAAACAAGATTTATCCATTTTTTCGTAACCAGGGCCCCGTAATACGAGTTTTCTAGTCGCAAAATTGCCGATTTCTGCCGCAGCATTACTCCTTACTACGTAAGTACGTAGTAAGGCAAGATAATGAAAACTGATTGTCTTTTCAAAGTATTAAAACCCTGTTGCAACTGTGACTACAATGTCTATATGTAACATACCCGATCATGCGTTACAAAAACGTACTGGAGCAGGTACGTGAGAGAAGAGACACGTGCCACTTAATCCCTTTGTAGGGTAGTAGCTGTCTGAATCAAGAACTATCATTTTTGTGGCACGCCTAGCGACTACTACAACACGAGGAATTACGCCTAGCGCTTTGGTGGTGTGATTTACGATGTCGAGTAGAAACAATATACAATAAATGGTCAGTGTTTATTAAAATATCCCCTTCGTAAGGGAAGCTCTTCCGCAGCTTCCCAATTTGGAAAAATGTTCACAACTCCATGCGTCATCATGCGTCTCCGAAAGAACTTTGAAGAGTCTCTATAGAGTTGAGCGAGTCATCACAGTGCTGGCGAACCACTGGTAACTTAGAATTTGCATAATTCATAAGACGTTATGCATATTTAAACGTAGCGTTTTATATGAGCGGCGAAAGCATTTCGCACCTTCACTTCAATGGCTATGTAATCATAAGGAGTTGATTGTTGGTCAGTTACATTAGCGTAGTGATGGTCGTGTGTACCATGGCCCCGAGTTTCAGGAACAGGTTTTCTTCCATGTACGTCCATTGGCCTGTTGTCCTAGGCTTTTAGTGCCAGATGTTGTGTGACCTCGAGATCAACACGTGCACTGGAAAGACAACAGAGAAGATAACACAGGGAACGTCAGAGCACTCATGTGTCTTGGAAGACACCAGTTTTGTCTGCAACGTGATTTGACGTGGTGAGGCGTCAGGTCGTCAACCGAGAGTCCACTCTCTAGAGTGGATGCAAAAAAAAAAATCTTTCTCGAAAATTTCATCAATGTTTTTGTGCAATCTAACTCGTGTTCAGAGTCCAATTAGACATGTTTTCCAAGGTTAGGTAATGTTCCCGGTCTATTAATAAACCCTTCATTGGCCACGGACTGCGCGTGATCTTTCCTACCTTTTCCTTGTTCTTGTCCTATCCTCACCCTTTACACACACACACACACACACACACACACACACACACACACACACACACAAACATGCACTACACTACCACACATGTCGGGAGACCGGTCGGGGTCTTAGAACTTGTCCCGGCTGGGGTGGTACTCCATTGCTGGAAGATACTTCGTTGAGGAAAACCCCGCTAGTCGACGGTAGGTCGGCGCCGGATCTCGCCATCCAGTGGGAAAGATCACAGCCACCTCCCGATGAAAACATACACTACACTTACGGAACTAATGACCTCAGTAGTTGACGCGCCCAGAATCACTAACAGTCAATCTTATTTCTAAGGGGCGAAACGCAGGGTTAAAATGGCCATCGACCGAGATTACGTAGTCTGTATTCTTTGATTGTGATTGTGAAAAAAAATCTTTGCCGTGGATTATGAAAAAATGTGGGTTTGAAATTAATACCTTGATAAATACGTTATTGATAATTTCGTAAAATCTGCTTCACAAACACTAATAATGTAATATTCGAATGAGGGAACATTGATTCCGGGAGCGCCAACTATTGTGGTGATTAATGTCGCAAGAACACTGCATATTATACACCGGAAGGTGGACGAGATCCTCTCCCGCTCTAACACGAGATCCGACACGGACCTAAACATCAGTTGCGGGGGTTTCCATCTCGGAGTATCTCCTCAAGCGGAGCTCCGTCACATAATTGTTTGATTTTTAGTGATTCCGGGGCGCGTCAACTACTGAGGTCATTAGTCCCGTAAGTGTAGTGCATGTTTTTGTCGCGGGAGATGGCGGTGATCTTTCCCCACTGAATGGCGAAATCCGACGCGGACCTACTGTCGATAAGCGGAGGTTTCTCCAACCAATCTCCCTAGTGCATGTGAGTGTAAGTGTGTGGGTAGGCGTGAGGATAGAACAAGGAAGAGGAAGGAAACATCGCGGGCGGTCCGTGGTCCGTTTGTTAGGGTACTGCTCCGGTATTCGTCTGGTGATGATTGGAAAAATTACGAAAAACTACCGATCAGAGAAGCCGGCCGCTAGAATTCTCCTCCAGACAGCGACTGAATTCGACCTAACTGAGAAGCTAATGTCGAAAATCCTGCCGCCGTCGGGGCTCGAACGTAGGACCTCCCGATCGCACCGTCACAGCCGAGACAAGCTCCAAGCTTCCGACTACTCTTCCGACATATGGGTACTGTAATGCGTGCAAGTGTATGTGTGTATGTTAGTGAGGAGACGGGGATGAGGAATGAAAAGTCATGCGCGGTCCGAGTTCCGTTTATTAGGGTACAGCTTTGACACGGGCGTCACATTAAGCGCTAAAGCCAGGAAAAACGTCCGATCTGAGAGCCGGTCGCTTGACATCTCTTCCATTTGGAAGTTTAATCTGATCCAGCTGTATGTCGAATGTCGATAATCTGCCAACGTCGAGACTCAAACTCTAGGCCTCCCAGACAACGATGCCACAGAGACAAATATGATGCCACAAAGCCTACACAGGCAGTATTAATATTCTTCAAAGTTAGCAACGATTATTTTATTAGTTATTGTAAAAACTATTTGTTGAAATCAAATTTCAGAGGACAATACAGGAATCTTAAAATATACAGTTGCATCTGTAAGCCATCATTTTCTTACAGTGGAAATGTGTTTCATGACTTACAATTCGAGTTATATACGCCAATTTTGCGCGATTGCGCAAACAATATCAAAAATAGCTATTCAGATCATTTATTTCTTGCGAGCAATAAAGCAAATGTTTGCCGGTCTGGATAGCCAAGGTCGCTAAGGCTGTAGTGTCTTTGCTGCCTCGGCACAAAGGGTCGTGGGTTTGAATCCCGCATCGGTCGTCGATGTTTGGTTGTGCTCGTGTTGTCCTTAATTGTCGGTTCCCCCAATGTAAATAAAGTGGTCGCTACATGAACTAGTTGTTAAAAAATGACCTTAAAAAAAACAGGTGGTTCAAAAGGACATCATATTAAGACGTGAACGGCAATAATGTTTTAAATGTTCCGTGTTTCGTATTATGTTTCGAGACAAGAATGTCTTAAAGTCTCTAGTGATAAGATGTAATGGGTTACATCTTATTTATACCACATTTACCAGTTAGAATGAATGGAATGGGTTACAGGAGTAGAAAAGTGATTCTATTTACAATCTGTAAGTCATTCACGTTAAAAGGTTGTATTCATCTGTGATTAACAAACAGGTCAATGACACAATGCTTTTGGTATATGTGAAATTTAGTGTTAAATTAATTATATATTATCAAATGGCAAAATGAAGTATTGGTGTTCTTCGATGCGACTGGCAAGTGCCTTGGTACCGGATTTTCCTCCAACAGTTTCCTCTGGGCTTTTGCCATTAGAATAACACAGAATCGAGGTGAATGGCTTGTGAGATGCCAGGAGTACAATGTATTCTCACAGATATACATGTCCGCCGAGGAACTTCAACGGGGTTCAAGGTTAATCTTTGTTATCATGTCACATTTATATCTGATATCTAAACTGCTGATATTTGTACAGAAATTGAATTTAGTTTGCACTGCATTTTTCCCGTGTTACTCCAATTTTCATGTAATTTGTTTTTGAAACACTCAAAACTTGAATACAGGGAGAAACACTAAAAACCGTACCTACATTATGACAAAAAATTAAAAATTCTATTGTATTTATGAATTTTCTTAAAACAAGAACAGTAATAATAAATATTTTGTAAATGATATATAGACAAAGTAAAAATTGTAAGGGAAACACTTTCTTTGAACAATCGTTGTGGATTTTTTCCCCTTGAAATCAATTCCCAAATAATATTACATTAGATAATCCTTGTGTGTAACGCCCAATATCGCCTGCATTTGTTCAGGGTCCATGAACGTGTAACATCCTTCTGCTTATCTTCTCCCTTGTTCCATGCCGTCAGCACCAAGCCGGACTTTCCTTTACGAGGCACAGTTTCCTCGTACCTGCGCGGGCCGGTCCACCATCCGCCGCGCGCGGCTTTGGGGATCAGGGTCAGCTCTGAAAGGACAGCGCGCTGGAGCGGAGCGGTGGGGGGCGTGGAGTGGTACGGGGGAGGGGGCGTGGCGCGGAGCGGGGCACGCGTTCGAGGGCCGGAGGGGATCGTGCCAGCAAGCACGTGCGCGACACGGCGGCGGCAGCGGGCTTTGAGGGGGCGGGACGAGACGGCACGCAATGGAGCGGGTTGGTTGTTTGATTCATGTTTTCTAGCATGTCAACTGCTATGGTCATTCGCCCCGTCAGTATGGTGAATGCTTTGCCTCGGGAGGTGGTGGTGTTCCTCCTCCACTGGATGGTGAGATCCGGGAGGGGGCGTGGAGTGGAACGGGGGAGGGGGGCATGGCGCGGAGCGGGGCACGCGTTCCAGGGCCGGAGGGGATCGTGCCAGCAAACACGTGCGCGACACGGCGGCGGCAGCGGGCTTTGAGGGGGAGGGACGAGTGACACATGTCGGCTTATGATGTGGGGGGATCCGCCAGGTATCTCCTCCCAGCGGAGCACCGCCCGAGCAGGGATAGCTCTAACCTTCCGACATCTAGTACTGTGCGTGTAAGTACGTGTGTGAGATGAGAGGAGAGGACAGGGAAGAGGAAGGAAAGATCACGCGCGGCCGGTGGCCCATTCGTTAGGGTACTTCTCCCGCATTCGCCTGATACTGATCGGAGAAAACCAGGAAAGTACCTGTCACAGCAGCCAGCGGCTAGAATTCTCCTCCGGACAGCGACTGCATTCCACCTAGCTGTGTAGGAGAAAACTCGCCACCGTCGAGACGCGAAGAATGGAGCGGGGCAAGACGGGGCGAGAGGAAAGGAACGAGACCGGATGTGTAAGGACGGGACGGGCAAGCAGTTGGACCGTGGGGGGGGATGGGCGCGGCGGAGCAGGGCGGGGTGCAGCAGGAGCAGGAAGGAAAGAGACGGGGGTGTAAGGACGGAGAGGGCGTGCAGGCGAAGCGCGGGGTGGGGCGCAACGGAGCGGGAGGGGACGGAGCGGAGCGGAGCGCAGAGGAGCGGAGCGGGGCGATGCGAGGCGGACAGATTTGGAGCAGCGCAAGGGGCGACGGGAGTACAAAATGTTGTTCCGCTGCCGAAGCCTACGGCAGCCTTTTCATGAAATTATATATCTGAAAATATCAGTACACAAAGATTCATCTACGCTATCAGTACAAAAAGTTTTCAAATTAGTCAAAACGACTTTGTAACATGTTCAAAGCATTCTAGCGCCCTCTTGTCCCACTGATCGCACTGCAGACTTGGATACTTCTTTTTTGGAAGGTGTATGTTACTGTTTAAAAAGGGTTGAAATGAGTCACATTCTGTGACGCAATCTCTTCTACTAGTATCGTTCTCATATATTGTAATGTTGCCTTGATGAAATCTTATTGTTAATCAGTTGATAGTCATGACTTGCCTTAATTATTTCTTGTCAGCGTTTCCCCATATTGTCACAATTATGAAGCATTCTCAGTGAATACAAAATAGAAGTGAATTACATTTTTTTTAGTATTTCATTGCGTAACAGCTCATTCTTCCAGAGCTGCCCAAAGTTCCCAAATTTTCCCGTTCCCAAGTAATATAAGGAGAGAAATTTTTGAATTGTATTGTCTTTTTCCGAGTGCATTTCCACTCACACAGACAACAATAATACTTGCGCAGTTTGCTCAACGAAAGCTGACATACCTTCACATACTGTCCAACAGTATGATTTACGCTACCGTCATTCATGTTACGTGTTCGAAGTTATTTCTTTAGATTCTTATATTTTACTGCATGGATGAAAAACTGCCCTATGAAAAACAATTATAGCTGAATTTGAAAGCATCAATGGACATAGTTTATACAACATATAATATTAAATTTGATTTTTGTTTCATCAATGATTTGCAGCACAAATTAGTGCAAAGTCTAGCGTGAATACAATGAATACTGAGGTTTCCATGTATTTGTTGAATGAACTAAATGGCAAATTATTTAACTTGAAGAACGTTAGTGTTCATCCCGAAACATGATTGAGAGGAATGTTTTCTCCACTCAGTCTTTCTGTAGCGTTCCGAGATTCTCAAATTGGTAGGAAGGAAATATTCGGCAATTTCTCGCTTTCACGGCGTCGATTTTAATACTAAGTTATTTTGCTGAGTATGTACAATAATTTGATTTGTTAACCACCCATGTTTTCCTTTAATATCGGAGACGTCAAGTAATGACATAGACAAGTCATGTTATATAATTTGTCATGGTTATCAAACTTTCACTTTGCTCACTTCAAATCCATCTCTTATGAAATGCATACTTCTTACGATGCACACTCTATGATATGAATTTAGTAAAGTATGTATCATATCCTCATAGAAAAATATTAAGAGTCATTCATCCGTCTATCGACTATTCAAAATTAACTCGATGAAAGTGGAAACTTAATAGAGATTTCAAATCAATTTCATTACTTCAGGTGTTAAAAGTATTTCTTTGGGTAAAATTGCTAACGATTTTCTAGATATCCAAACCTCTAGATAGATTAACACGATTGATCGCTGAGAAGTTTTCTCATTTAAATCAATTGCAAAAGGTTTGAGCTTTTGACTTCCATTCTTACCTGTTGCGTCATTAACAGTTGTGTATATTGACTACACATACTTTCATACATTCCTAACAACAGCAGAAGACAATAACGGAAGTAACAAAACACGTCTGTATGCATCATAATCAATTTTTTTATAGCATTAGCTTATTCCGAATATTCTTGAAAAATTTCGTAAATTGCAAGTTGAAATGTCGTACCTACGATGTAACCAAAACTCATTTTTAATGCGAATATTTTATTCTCTAACGATATAATAATTTGTGATATTGTAATATTTGTATTGTGATTAATATTTTCAGTCGCAACTGCACCTCACATCCCCTTAAATTTTTCTGACGATGCACTTCAAACCATTGTCATAACTTAGGATCCAAGCATTTGTCTTTTTCATCAGTAAAAAAGCCTAGGCCTTAAGCAGTGCATGGTTTCCAATAGAATATATGTTTCTGTTTTCTAATTTTTTATATTTTTCAATCTTTCGAAAAACATAAACCGATGTGCAACCAAACATCACAATTTGTTTTTTGCGGGATCTGATAAAATACAAATGATGAATTTCGGGTTTCTTTCCAACTAATGCGGTAATGTTTTCATTACATTACCGCATTAGAATTTCTTATTGGTAGATTTGTTGACGTAGTCGGCAAGTTGGGAAAAAGCGATTTGGCAATTATCAAATTTCAACTCTTTCAAAAACCAGGACCTTTGATGATTTCCATTCAGAATCCTGGGCAAGAATCGGGGTTTATCAACGTGAGTAGTTCAGTAGAATATACATCCGAGGATCAGACAATATCGTAATCAAATGGTGTATCGCATTGTGCATTGTAAACAAACGGTGCATGTATGGATATCAGCATAGCCTGACCTCTATAATAATAAATGTGACTATAGAATGTAAAAAATCGAAATCAAAAGTATGCAATGGAATGTTTATTATAAGACATTATTACAAGAGCATTCTATTCAGAAGGCACACCTATTTAACAAATCACCTAATAAAAAAGAATAAAATAAAAAATAAAATTGTACCCGCAATATTTTAATAATTTGTTGCCTTAATTTATATTTCTTTTGATTTTCTTCGAAGATTACAAATATGGCACTACCTGTAGGCCACAGTTTGGTTTATTCCTGTCTCAGAAATTTATTCACAATATATTTATATCATTGTCATCTAATCTGAAAATTAATCTGAAGATTTTAACTCGATCTGACGTCATTTTATTGTATTTAATATCAGCTTTGACCGAAATATAAATTTATAATTTCGATGATGAAGTAATAAAAACGCAAAACAAACACCGGAAATCGAGGAATAATGCAAGAGCAAATAACCCGTTGAACTAAATACATGGAGGCTTGCGATGTAGCAGTGCTTTTGTTTTCACATTAAACGTGCTACGAAAGGCACATGGACTACAACGTGACTTGTGATCTCAAGACCACAAGGATATACTCAATTTTAATATGAGTGAAAATAAAATGAGCATAGGTGAACCGTAGTACTCATAGCAAGGCTTGGGTCATCTGCGAACAGCAATGATGGCCATTTCTCCTTTTGGAATTAATTGTTTGTCAAATATTAACAGAATACTTGTATTACTCCTGACACTACGGACTTATATATAACTCATAGTTTTCTCTAAAAATTCGAGAACTACTTCCAGGATCTCCACAAATATCTATTTATTTATTTATTTTATTTATTTTACGTCAAAAAAAAACAGTTAAAAACTGCGTATGACGTGCTATGGGGAAAAGTGAATTGTGTGCATATTTTCAAAATTCTGTGATCCCTACACTAAGTCATATACTACTTAAATTTTGAATTTTTGAAAGGGAGAAAAAAAAACTCCCATGTAATAAAATCTATTTTCAAGGATAAACAAGCAATAAATTTTGAATTTTGAAAGGGCGAAAAAAAACAAAAAAACTCCCATTTTATAAAATCTATTTTCAAAGATAAATAAGCAATAAATTTTGGCTCTTATTACTTCCTGCCGCGACAACATGGAAACGATAATTTAAATAATTTTATTTCCCACTGAATTCTAGAAGACGTTCACAGAAAATGAAGTTACATTTATGTCCAGAAGCAAAACAAGGGGCCATCTCAGCATTTGCTCAATGGATCAGGGAAACTGGACAAAAAAACTGATCGAGATGGGGGTCATTGACCCGGAAGCTGTAATACAATAGTTGTTACAAGTTGATTATACTTATTTATACAGTCCAAATGGTAAATAATGCATTATGTATCATTGTTAAAATTAATGTTACTTTTCTTGTGATGCTCAGTATAGTCTCTAATTGTATAGAAACAGTTTTGCAGCAGAAACGATTTCATCTGGGATTTAAACTTTTCTATTGAATTTAATCGTTTAGTGTCATCTGGCAAAGTGTTGTAAAATAATGTACATGTATTGTATGTGAATTTTTTGTAATGAGCTGTTGATACTGTTACCTGATGAATATGATTTCTACGTCGAGTGTTATAGTAATAGACTTCGGCATTTTCTGAAAATATATTCCCGCCCTTGAGCAAGTCATTTTTACAAAACCACTGATTCGTAAATAAAAAGACACGGTAATGGTAGAATTCCTAGATTAATGAAGAGAGGCTTACATGAATCACGTGGGTGGGATTTGGTTATTATTCGTACATCGGGTAGTGAAGTGACGATTCTCTATCCCTTTTAAAATGACATCCATCAGCGGAGATTGAGATGATGTAGAGAGGAGATTACTACACGAAGTGTAAGTCATTTCGTTCAGATTCTTTTTCTCTATTAATCAATCCACGAAAGTTAGTGAAGCCCTCAGCGTGATGCAATGTGTGGGTCGTTGCAATTCTTAGAGATTGTGCGAACGATAAAAGTTTCTCCGGCAGTTTTCGAGATACCTGTTATTAATTCACGTGTTGTGGTTGCTGCTTTTTCAGATCTTTAGGATTTGTTTTTTACATTTGTGCGCATACAGACGGATCGTCAAAATGTTTACGCTTTCTACCGACAGAAGAGTGGGCGAACACTCGCCTAACTGCCTTCATATTTTACTTGGTGGGAGTATTTTGTGATCTAGATATCCAGTGATCACTATCAGGTTTCAATTGTATAACTTTCAAAATGGAGATATAAATGGAGATCTATACCAAAATGTGTACTACACACAATGGGTGAATAGTATACAGAATTGGTACAAGGCTTCTCCATTTTCCTAAAAGCTCTTCATCAGGAGGAAGGTCTTTGACACTTAATTTTTTACTTTTAACTCTATTTTTTACAGACAGTTACAGCACAATGCGGCATCTAAAATACGAAAATAACAAATAAATGTGAAATACATCATAAATTGTAGGTGAAATCTTTACTCACACGAGGGTTCGGCAGAAGTCATGGCAACTAAAAAAAGTTATCAGATCATACAAGTATATTTGTTATTTCGCGTGAAAGAAGTGCTTTTCTAATCTATGTTCACATTTACGCATGGCATCTACGCATCTACTGGTGTCTCTATTAGCACCGAAATCAATGCGAAATCAGTCGTCTACTGCCGTACGAGATGAATGTAACCAGATTTGAGATAGCCGATATCCTTCGGAGAAAACCTCGTGTATGTCACAGGGAATTGGTGGAAGCTCTTGGGAATAATGCCCTTCCATACCGGACAGTTGAGAGATGGGCAGGAGAGATTCTGTAAGGACGCGTAGCAACCAGTTATCAGCAACGTATATGACGACCTGTGAGTGTGTGCACGGATATGACACGTGCGATAATCGAGCATCTGCGCAAACGGGCCTTTAGAACGAGTATGTAATGATTTTGAAATGTTGTGAACTCTATTGCTATAATGCTTTGGAACATGAAACCAGTACTGACAGTTCAAATATCTTAGCAAATATGAGAAACACAATTTTGGCGGGTCGTTAAATGCCCACGCACTTAGTTCATGCCTTGTCATTTTATGTTCATATTACAAATTTTTCACCCGTTCTCGTTTTCTCACAAAAAAGTAGTTGTCATGACTTATGCGCCAACCCTTGTGTTATTTCATAACTATGAACTTCTCGTTTCTTACCCTATGTTTGATACATTATGTTGTACAATTAGTTAAAGAATTTTCTAATAGCCCACACAATCAAACGACAATTTCGCATAGGAACGCGAGAAATGCATGAGAACACAGTTCTTTTACAGTGAGAAATCATTACTAATGTACGTCCGAAATCATTACGTCCATTCAAACATTTGATGTTGTGTCATATTTTTAGTGAGCCGCACTATACTCATCGAAGTTGCTTCCTCACGATATTGTGGAGCTGATATTTTCTGCAGTTTACTTACTTATATGCGATTAATTCATTACATTATGTGATTTATAAGGATCAATAGTGTCGCGTAATAATACGACCATGAGACCACAAGTTAACCTGTATAACATCTGTCCGTAATCCATTTAACTTGAATCTTCACTGCACCGGGATAGAATACAATAAAGAAGTGGCAACCTCTAAAATGGCCTCTAGAATACAAAGGACTGATGCTATTATCTCAGGTCAGAAATTTGTCTTTCCCTATCAGAAGCTGAATATATGACCACACGATATATTTCTACTAGGACTACGCTCTCGATTACGAGGACATCATTGCCGATGTTATTGTAATCGCGTGAGAAAATACCTTCTTATTCAACAGATATATTCGTACTTATTGGTGAATTATTTGCTAATCACAGCGAGAAACATTAACAAGCACCGAAATCTCACACGTCACCGAATTCTGTAGGAAGCATTTGTTTTCAAGTAAATAGTGTACTCTTCTAAATATTGATTTACAAAGACTAGCAGATTTAAATAGCAACTTGATGCGTATACAAAGGGGAGTTCCCATCTCCTTCAGCCTCTCTTCTGGATTCTCCACGGCCTTTGTTATGAAGCCACTTATTGGTAAAAGTGACGTCAACCACCGTAGTTTCGAAAGGGGGAAAAGTATCGCGTTAAGAAACCTTGGGCTTTCCTCCTCCCAAACATCCTCGTGGAGAGTGCGTACGAGTAAGGGCGGGCGGGCGAGTGCGTGCGCGCCGATAGGACGAGGCAGCAACGGAAGTTTGCCGCGTGGCCCCCCGCCGCTCCCGCCGCCCCCGCCGCCCCCGCCGCCCCCTCCGCCCCCTCCGCCCCCTCCGCCCCCTCCGCCCCCTCCGCCCCCTCCGCCCCCTCCGCCCCTCCGCCCCTCCGCCCCTCCGCCCCTCCGCCCCCCGCCCCTCCGCCCCTCCGCCCCTCCGCCCCCTCCGCCCCTCCGCCCCTCCGCCCCTCCGCCCCTCCGCCCCCCTCCGCCCCTCCGCCCCCTCCGCCCCCTCCGCCCCTCCACCCCCTCCGCCCCCGCCGCCCGCTGCGTCATTCATCGTTAGCGGCGTAAGTGGCAGGCGCGGGTGGGCCACGACCGGCGGCGGGCCGCGACCACACGTGCTAGTCGTCACCCGGCACCACCCTCCACCGCTTATCGGGCAAGATTCCGCCCCATTATGAAACTGGTCCCTTAAAATTTTTAGACTATAAGTTTTTTAAAATTATTTTATTCCATATCAAGTAAATATATTCTTCCATTAACGTTTCCAAAATTATTGGACCACCATTTTCAATTTTTTTTATTAAGATCAACAAATTAAAAGCAACCTCAAGATGGGGGTGCAGTAACTCCCGAGACGTCGTTGGAAGAATGTGTTTACTTGATATGAAATAAAATAATGAAAAGCTTCTATCTAAAATTTGTAAGGGATCTGTTCTAAGAGTAAAGACAAAAAAACAATACAGAATCGAATTGTATAAAACGAATTTTTGGAAAAACTGATTTTATTGAAACATATTTTATGTGCGTCATATAGGTGGAATTACATTTGGTTCTTATGATACTTGAAGCCACATTTGAAACATCTCGTAAAAGTCTTTATGAGCGTTCTCAACGTGCGGTTATCTTTCATTATATTGTGAACATTTTGCTTCTTTAAACTAACTCTTCCTCGTAGATCAGCAATTACCTTTACTTTTTGCCATTTAAAAGGACGCGCGTGTATCATAATATATGACGAAGGTGTGAGAAATCGATAGATGGTACTCATAGTAAAATATTCTCTTTCGATTGGCAATCTCTACAAATACTAGATTTTTTCTAGTAGTATTTCTCCCACCAGTTTTTAAAATTGCAAATTGGTACTAAGTTTGGATTCACTTCAGCAATAATAAATTGGAAAGAATAACTGCTGAGAATGATTATTTTAGTCCTGTCATATGCTGTAAATTCTGTTATGCTTCCGAAAATTACGTCTGATAAGAGAACAAGTGGTGCTACAACAACACATACCTCCTCACATTAATTCTAAATTTGCAATTTTCGAAAATTCAGAGATTTTAATGAAAATAGACCTACGCCATTATTTTAGACGTCCCTTGTTTTATCAATGAAAAAAAACAGAAAAAAGATTTGGAGCGGTCTTTGAGCAAATGTGTTTCATTACTGCATTAATTTCACGCAAAAATTACGCTTCAAATATTCGTCGTTGTTTAAAAAAAACTGTACTACATGAACCTTTTAAAGAGCTGATTTTTTAGAACAGATTTTGTTTAAGGTAAAAGCCTGTATCTTAAATTTTGTAGTTTTGATAGGTTAAAAAATTGTAAATATTCAAAAATTCGGAGAGATCGCCGGAAATTAGTCTAGCACCAAGTTTTGACCGTGTTTTGATTCGTATGTGGAGAAAATTTGTATAAAACATTGGAGCCGTTTTTAAAAAGATGTTTTAAAAAATTGAAAAAGTCTATATTTCACGCAAGCTAACGCAAAAACTACTCGTATTTTCAAAAAATCGTATATGACCTTATTTCAAGATGTCTTTAAAAAACAGGCTCCTTTTCGAAAAAATCTCTGTTGTTAGTTCTAGGAAAACGCCGAAAGAATTGAACTTTTCTAATTTCCGAAGAATCAGAGATCTTGACGAAAATGAGATCTACACCATTCCCTTAAGCCATTCCATTTTTATAAAATCCAAGTATTATATGTATTGTTCTGATGGACCCTTCCTGAGTATCCTTTGTTGTTAGTTTTCAGTATTATTGTCTTCAAACATTGTACATGTATGATGAAATGTAGTTAAAAATGATTGTTTATATTATGTAACATAAAAACACTTGAAAGATATAATATTGTTGAACAATGGTAATAAAACCTATTTTTAAATTCCCTTAAGCGTCGTTAATGCTATCCGAGGACAAAGTTTAATCAAGGTTTAATCGATCCCTGTTTGATCCAAGAGGAATCTGTACAAAGCGGGTGTGCGGGAGGCTTGGTCGGGGTTCTCCCATTTCCCATACATCACATTCCACTATCTTCATCTTCATGTTTTTACTCGCATCATGAAATTCGTCATCATCATGATCATCTTTACTCGCAGACGTTTTTTCAAGGAATCCTGACGACGATAAAGTGGCTTCCGAATGATGGCCATTGTGTCGCCTTCCCCAAAATTTCGAGCCATACGATAAATAGACAATAAACTCTTGGTTTGCAGATGCAAAAATGCTGCTCAAGAAAGCCACACAAAATAGTTTTCCGAAAAGAATAACGCACACGGCTCAAGAACAACACATAAAATGCACGCGTAGTATATTGCAATAAATTAAATATTTCAACATCAATTTTCACTACTTCTGCAATAACATAGTATAGTACTTATATAGTGCATCGATTCATTACGTACAACGTACCAAGAATATAAAAAATGTTGATTTTCCATAATGCAAATGTGAATAACAAATATTCAATAGGGGCGAACTCTACTTCGGAGCATTGCTTCATGACGTCATCTGGATCGTAAGAAGATCCTTGCACTGAATATGAGAATTCAGCCAGTACTTGCAGTAAAAAAGATGAAATAACAGAGTCAATATTTTCATTTATTAGTGAAAATCAAACTTGTTTCATTGTTTTCTGCTTTTGCCTGATTTTCTAGATATGTAAGCCAAATTAGATTTTTCTCAATTTCTGCTCGCATACGAAATTAGTAATATCGATTGGTTTACCAAATGTATTGGATAACACACGCATATTTCATTAAAATTCATATTTCTGCACAGGACCTGGTCTCGCCTTTTTGGCCTATCCGTCGGCGGTACTGCAACTGCCAGGAGCGCCCGTCTGGTCCTGCCTCTTCTTCCTTATGTTGCTGTGTATCGGCTTGGACAGTCAGGTATTGTATTTTTGAAAACAAATCCTCTTTCTTTATAGAATATACTAAGTACTTGTTAACCATTCTACCTTTCACAATGATTAGTCAAGTACCGAACATTCCAAGAAACACTCAACAGCACATTCCTTTACCTTTACCGGTAACTGATAAATATTTTTCTTATTTATATAAGCTCAAATTCATTTTGTTCTATTCATATATAGAAATAAATTGCTATTATTTGTATTATTAACTTATATTTTTATCTAATAACTTATGTTAGTCATTTTTTATTTTTAAAATTGGTTTTGCTCAATGTATTTCTTGTAATGACTTAAAATATTTTACACCACAATTTGGGAACTTGGTTCCTCTGCCTCATAAAAAAAGATTTTCTACAAATATGTCAACCTTGATGGTTCCTTGCATTTTTTCAAAAGTTGGTGACCTTGATTTTTTATTACCTGTAATTTTTTTATCAAAGAACAGCAAATCTTATGTAATTATGTGTAGTCTTGAAAATTATTTTATATTCTGTGAAGAAAGAACTTCATCTGATATTGAGAGCGGAAAAAAACAATTGGCAAGAAAACAGCGCCATGTCGCGCTCTCATTCTTCGAGAAGACTTAATAGTAACATTGTTCGTTAATTAGTTGAATTCCCACGCCATTAACTATTTAAAGAAGTTTGTTGTTGACTACGTGTCGAAAATGCACCTACGAACTGTTTCAGTTGTTACAAAAGTTAGGGCATATAGGAGATAGATGATGATCACTTTTGCCAATGAACATATGGTGAAAAATCTCATATAACAAAGGTTTTAATATGACATTTGGCTTTGATTGGTAGACAACTCATCGTGCTCAGGCAGGTACACGTTCTAATGCAAAGAGTACTTGCCTACAGGAGATTTTAGAGAAATCCTTTATGAAATTATAAATACAATATATCCACATTCAAATTACTACACTTAAACCATTACGAATTGTACCATTAGAAAAAACGAAGTTGCTAGAACTTTCAAAATGTCATTTCCAAAAAAAAAAAAAAAAAAAATGTTGTGTATCTTAGCTCTAGAAAATGAAGGACGAAATTTACCTTTTATATTATATATATTCAGTGAGATTATTTTCCCTCGAGGATACCTTTTTTGTGTCTTAATAGAACAGTCTCACACAGAATCGATAAATTGAAAACTCAATTTTACTAAACAATATACTATCTCATCACTTAGACCCTAATATGAATCTTGGCTATAACCATTTTTCAGTATTTATAAATATCTTTAAAGTCGTAAATAAATCTTTAAAGTAAGCGTACAAATAAATAAGCTAGTAAAATCTGAAAGAAGAAACTAATCGTTTGTCAACATTTGTCACGATTTCGTCAGTTACAGAAGAATTTATATTTATGCCTTAGTTAAATTTTTTCTCTATTACTACATTCGCAATTAGCACTATTTAACAACTCTCTGTTACTCGAGGTCATCCGGTATAGCTCAGCCATCACTTCAAAGAACGTTGCATCTGATAATTACAAGTTCTGTGAATTTGTAATGTGTTTAATGTTCACAATTGTTAAACAACAATAAAAGAGACATTCTAAATTTGTTTAGCTTTTTGAAATACATACGTAATTAAGCCCATCTACATCACATAGCACAAGAGTTGACACGACTTTTTTTAAAAATTAGTTTTTTTTAAAAAATTTTTAAAAAATTTTTTTTTAATTATACCATTTAAATTTTAATTTTCGTGTACTTCACAAAATATGATCAATTGTTGTCCGAATGTACTTAATATAAAAATTCCTCGTTTGTTTCATTTAATACTTTGAAATATTTTTTTATTCGCATGTAAATAAGTTTTTGAAAAAAATAATATTTCATTTAAAAAATGTTTTTAAACAAATTATTTTTTATAAATTCGATGAGTTAAAAAATGAAACTAGAGGTGTTACAGAATGGCACATCTATCGTCATAGAAAGTACATTTTCTTGATAGTTTCTTAACTTTTCGGTTTCTTAATAGTAGAACCGAAATATGACCAAGAATATTAAAAAAGAGTGAAATTTCGTCCAAAATAGAAATTTTCATTGCCAATTTTGAAGCCGTTTTTAAGAAAATGGCGATTAAGAATTACTGTAAATGCGAAATTTGAAGCTGTTTTCACAGGTATGTATTGAGTTTTTGAAAAACTCCATTTAAAGCCATTTGAAGCACTTCCACTCAAAATTTTAATAATGTAAACGAATCAATGGAAATGTGTATGTGCGAGCGTTTCTGAAAATGCGGAATTTTGAACCCATTTTTACAGAAAACTGTTGAGTTTTCGACAATCTTTATTTGACGTTATTTATAGCACATAATACATACAAATCACACATAGCTAATAATCTGAAGAAATTGTCTTTAATGTAAATATTACCGACGTGAGACACAAGTCAAAAAATTTACATTTTTGGAATTTTTGAAAAAAAGAGAATAGATCAATATTTCGTTTATGTCCTCGAACAGGGTGCATTTGGTATTACCCCTACCAAAAATTTAAAGAAAAAACTTGGAGCCTTTTTGATAAAATCTTGTTTTTGTAATTTTTTAAAATTGCAAAATTCACGCTCAATTGCAGAAACTACTAAAAGTTTCAAAGAAATGTACTTGGGCTTAAAGAAAGAACTATTTATGGGCAACAAATTTCATTCGAAGGAAAAATCTGTCTTCAATTTTATAGTTGTAGGAAGACGTGGAAAAAATTCAAACTTTTGCAATTTTCGAAAATTCAGAGTTAACCGTGAAAATGCCCCCTTTATAAGTGTATTTTACTCTATTGTTACAAGAATTTTAAAGAAAAAAATTTGGAGCTGTCTGGAAAATTTTTGAAAACGTCTGGGGGTCTACATGTAAAGTACCCCCAAATTTTAAAGAATGTTTTTCAAAATTTAAAAGCTTCAAGAGACAGATAGACGGAGGTTTCTTCAGTTTGGAAAAGATCGTATAGGCCCTAGTAATCTTCACATAATGGCGGATGGACGGACAGACAGACACAGATGGGCGGACGTTTTGAAAAAGAAACACTTTTTCGGTATCAGGGGACCCCAAAACGTGTATTTCCGTAGCATTACATAACTTTCTCTATACTACATATATTACACCCATATACACGTATGTATACGAGAAAGTAAAAATATAGGCGTATTTCGTGTTAAATTTTCTATAAAAATGAACAAAGAAAAAAGTGATTACACTACACATACTGTTCTAAAAAATCAATTGTAAGTATGAGGGCGCGTTCTGCCTTCCCATGTACTAACGAATTGTGGTCGATCAGTCTTTGATCCAAGTGCTAAAGAACTAAAAATATGACCGTCTACCTGATTAAGGATTCGAGATTATTAGCATTTCAGATGTTCACCCTGCCCCCAGAATGGATGGGTGACAGCAAAACGAATTCTACTGCTGCTTTTCCTCGTGTCAGAGAAACGAATTTTACTGCTGAGCCCCTTTGCGTCCTACGAGGGAGGTACACTTCTGACTTTGCTCGTAAAATACAACAGACCACTTGTAAAAGGACATGAGTAAAATTTTATGAACTACAGTTGCTTGATGCATCTAAGAGTTTGTTCTGTGAATCGTGTGTACACTGTGCTACATGAGTGGCGATCACCGCATGAGACGTCAAACGTTTCAATCAATTAAATGTTTCTGATCACGGTTGTAAGAAAAGAAAATCTCAAAGACACGTAAATCACAATTTACTAACGAAATTTGATTTAGAGGAGTCATTATCTAGGCGAATTTGTAATTCATGTCGAAAAAATAGGAGTCTGCTTCCAAAAAGGCTTTTTGTTAGTAAAGAGTGCGTCAGGATCAGTGACTCCCGTGATATTAACGAAAGTAGAGGAACGTCTAGTGAATATAGTGGAAATCAAGGAAATGACAATTTAAGCTCTTCAGATAGTTCGTCAAGTACCAGCGAAATGAATGTAGAGAAGATAAACAAAGGTGTTTAATTGCAACAGGAGAAACTCCTGTCAAGAATAGAAAATTGCAACAAAAACAATATCCCCATGAGAAATACAAAGTGCTATCGCAGAAGAAGTACAAAGTGCTATCGCAGAAAAAATGTTTCACACTTAAGATCCTTAACGTCCATTGAAAAATCAGACAATAAAGTTATTATTAAGAAACTTATCGATTCTTTTCACTCAACAGATGACAAGACGTTGAAAAATTTTTGAATGATGGACATACAATAAAATTAAAAAGCACTTCGCAGCAACCGAACACATGATAAAAATTTATTTTTTGAAAATTTTATTTACAGAGTAATAAAATATACATTTTAAAGTATTAAATGAAACAAACCAGGATTTTTATATTACGTATATCCAAAGGAACAATTGATCATATTTTGTGAAGTACGCGGAAATTCCAAAATTAAATATATGCATAACTATACACAAAATCAATTTTCAGGCAAATAAAAAACACGTGTTTTTTTCTGGCTGAAATGTTGGCTAAGGAAAATTGAATTGTCCAGAACTGAAAGTAAATTCAGTAATGCATTACAACTATACATTTTGACGAAAGTTCAGGAATTCGAAGGTAAACTAGTACCTATATTTGAAGTGAGTGGGGAGGGACCAGAAAAAAAAATATAGTCAAAAGATAAGTGAAGAATCAGTCATTTAATAAAAAAATACAATCCTGAAGTTGCATCACCTCACAAAGTACTTAAATTACTGCTTCAACCAAAGTAACCGACGGACAGTAACGCAAGAAATGCGTGTTGCAACAATCTACTATACACTGGTTCGTAAAATATTAATATTTTTTTAAATGTTACAGATATCCCACTTCGATTTTTTCTCGAGTTGTCAACAATATTCCTAGTACTTTTATGAACAGTTTAAAATTATTTTTAGCTCATCGAGTTTACAAAAATTTTCAATTTTAAAAATTTATTGTTTTATATTGACAATTCAGAAAATTAAATATTTTGCAAAATCCCAAAAATTATACATGTTTTGAAGTTTTAAACAGAATTTGAAGGGAAATTCTACAATCAGTGTTTTCAAATATATTTTTGATTTAGTAATGAGCGTCAGTTTAAGTAAATTTCATTACGCAATATTTCTGAAAATAATTGTTAGAAAAATAATAAAAATATACGTGTTAACTTACATGATCCATATAACAAACAGAAAAATTAGAAAATAATTAAAAGTGTGAAGGTGAAATGTTTGTCTTTTTTGAGCGATTTGACGTCGAATGGCTCAGTTTTGGAACATTGAGAATACTGCCTCGCAAAAGGTCTGTCAACAAGTTTTCATTACATACTACTAGTACCCCGTTAAAAATGACTGAACGAAATTATTAATTATTACAAGAACCATATATTTACGAAATACAGAGCGGATTTTTTTTTGCTTTTAAGATTTCCTTTGTTATAAATTTTCACCATAAAAAATTCTGTAACAATCACTCTCATTCACAAACAGTTTTTTAAAATCTGGTAAGACGTACGTGAATTTTACCCTGGACAAAATAGTGTTATCTTAAAACGCACGCACTTGTCGAAAGCTTGACACCTGCGATACAAAAGTCAAGGGAGTCGCCAATCGAAATAAATTTAGAGAAGGCTCCCTGGTGTTGCTGACTTTTTGCGAAACTACCAATCCCCAAACTCACTTCTATCACCCGGCCACAGTGGAACCATCAAATTGCGCGCTGCTAAATTACCAAATATCACCAAAGTTTTGGATTTCCTGTTCGGATTAGTCGTTTTCTATTTTTTCAATGCTTTTGGAGGCATATCGTTAAACCTTAAGTAATAATGAGTTAAAAAATACACTTGCCTATCTTGTTCTAGCTGCTGAAAGTTTACGATACAATCGCGAGGATGCTGGAAATTATATTTTACGATTAGTGTTAGAAGAAGAAATAGTTTTCGTAAGATTAGTAGATACTAGCGTTATACTCAGCATCATGAACAAATGAGAATTAACATTTATCAACTGAAAATTCTTCATTCTGTACCCAAGAGGCTTTATTATCGTGAAACATTGTAGCACTACCATAGAAATGCGTTCATTCGGCATTCCACAATATAGATATCTATTTAATCCTAACTAATAATCAAGCATCATCATTGGCCATGGTTGTTTCTGCTTTGGGTAACTTCGTGGAGTCATCGACAAAGAAATCATGGAAAATGCTGTGGAAGTCATTGTGTAATTTCGTCTACGAGAGCAAAGAAATAGTACACTTAATTAAAATAATTAAAATGTCACCAACTCTATAAAATCAGGTGAAACGGTTAATTCGGATTTTCAAAGTAAAAAAATGCATTCCCCATTGTCAAAAAGTCCCTCGACAATGAAAGTTTTTTTCCAAAAAAGTCGCAACCCCTTCAGTAAGTAAATTAGAAAAATGCCATTTAAGAAAGCTCTTGCTGGGTTTTGAATCAATATATTTGATAAAGGATCACGAAACAACGACTCTTTGTCGTGGAGAGAGTTTGCAGAGTCACGTTGAAAGAATGGTTCCGAGAATGTAACGTAATAGTTATACGATCATATTATGTAAATGCCACGAATGATAGAACAAATGAGTCTAACTTTCGTAGAGGTTCCGCCACATGGTTATGGATAAGTACAAGTTACAGCAAGAGATTGCCTACATCATAATTAAGAGAAAGCATCGAAAACGAAAAGGGAATCAAAACGAAAAAAATAGTGAAGAAGAAGGGGTGGAAGAAAAAGATGCTGAGGATGAAGAAGTGGATGAGAAGAAATAAAAAATATGGGCAGATGAAAGAAAATGAACAAAGAACAAAAACGAAAAGGAGAGAGGGCGAAAAAGAAGAAGAGGATAAGCGCTAGCTGCTTCTCTGTGTCGTGCTCCTCCCACATTCCGTCCAGTTTCTGTCGGAAATGTGTCTTCACCCACATTCCGACGATCTCGTCAACGCGCAACCCGCCGCGACGCGCTCGTAAGCCTCAATGGAGCGGCGGCTAAAATCGCGCGCTCTCTGCGTATAGCGCTCTCTGCGCATAGCGCTCTCTGCGTAACGCAGTGTAGCGTTGCAAGTGAAAGGCACGGGCGCGGGAGTGAGTCATTACTCATTCGTTCTGGACGCGTCAGTTATTGAGGTCGTTGCTATCCTTGGTGGTGTAGAAGTGGCAATGTTCCTTCCTAGCTGGAACGAGAAATCCAGCGATAATTTTAATTGCTTGCTTGCGTGATTGATCAGTGATTCTGGGCATGTCAAATGCTAAATTATTAATCCCGTAAGCTATCAATGGTCCGATTTTAGGAGACTTCACATAGTTTTTAATAAATATATTAACATACCAGTGAGCAGCGTAAGAAATTTAGAAACACATGTTATAGATTAGTCAGAAATTCTTGTGTAACATTGATGAGAAAACTCGCTACAGAGGAAAATTGGAATGGCATGTAGAATACATATTAATATATACCATTAAATTCTTTGCTTGACAAGCATTTTACAAAAGAAGAGCTTGTAAAGAATTTCTTTTTTTAATGGACCTTGGAACTGTAAAAAAAGGCTCTCTAAAATCCTGACAGGCGAGACTAATGCATGGGACTAGTGTCTTATTGCATCGTGTCAACTGTCTTACTGCCTCGTAAGATGGCGATAAGAGAAGTGAGAAAACCACAAGCGCTGAGAACCGCTATGAAACGATTGTAAGATTGCGAAATTAACTCTAATTAAGAAAAATTAAAGTTTGTTTCTCTGTTGATATGTCCGAACTATAAAACGACAATGACGTCAGTAGATTCATCCGGTGTGATTACCTTGTAACTAGTCACAGAATTTCCATGCAAATGCACGTTTTTATTTAAGCGTTAAGAGAATTCAAACTTTGTAAATATATATTTCGTGAAAAACTCGTTTAAAAAATGCATACATTTTCCTTGTACGTTTGCATATTTTGGTAGTTATTTTGGAGTCATTCATGCATAATGAATGTTTGGGCGTATTTTAAATTAATACTGCATATTTAGACTTCTATCTAGCTTAATAAGTATTTTCTTAATATCTTTCTGCATAATTTGTGAATATTAAAACTGACGCATGTTGTATATAAATAGTATATTGATCTTTAATCCTGACAGCACGAAGTTGTCTTTGCTTCTTATTGTTATACAACACATTTTTACTCTCCGGTACACTATTTGACTTTTCGATACGAGTACACGTGTGGTGAGCAAGGATCGCAAAATGAATAATCAACGCCATACTGTAATGAATATCGGTATTTTAAACATATCTAATTTCCTATAATCTCATAGAGCAACTGAATTATAATAATACATACCTGAACCAAGTTCACTAATAACACAAAAACATGTTAAAATTATTAACGTCCAAATGTTAACATGTTGTGGTATATTTAATTATCTTGGTTTAGGGATGTATTAATATAATTCAGTTGCTCTGTCTATGAAGTTATACACTGAAGAGCCAAAAAACTGGTACACCTGTCTAATATCGTGTAGGGCCCCAGCGAGCACGCTGAAGTGCCGCAACAAAACGTAGGCATGGACTCGACTAATGTCTGAAGTAGTGCTGGAGGTACTTGACACCATGAATCCTGCAGGAATGTCCATAAATTCATAAGAGTATGAGGGGGTGGAGATCAAGAGATCTCCACCCTCTCGTACCTCCCAAAAGACTGAACAGCACGTTGCAAGGCATCCCAGATATGGTCAATAAAGTATCTGGGATTCTCGTGGCCCGTGGAAGTGTTTAAATCCAGAAGAGTGTTTCTGGAGCCACTCTGTAGCAATGCTGGTGTGGGCTGTCGCATTGTCCTGCTGGAAAAGCCCAAGTCCGTCGGGATACACAATGGACATAAATGAGTGCAGGGGATCAGACAGAATGCTTACGCACGTGTGATCTGTCAGAGTCGTAGCTAGACTATCAGGGGTCATATATATCACTCCCAGTGTATACGCCCCATACCATCACAGAGCCTCCACCAGCTTGAGCAGTCCCCTATTGACATGCAGGGTCCATGGATTCGTGAGATTGTCGCCGTACTCGTACACGTCCATCCGCTCGAAGCAATGTGAAACGAGACTCGTCAAACCAGGCAACGTGTTTCCAGTCATCAACAGTCCAATGTCGATGTTGACGGCCACAGGCGAGGCGTAAAGCGTTATGTCGTGCAGTCATCAAGGGTACACGAGAGGGCCTTCGGCTCCGAAACCCCATATCGATAATGTTTCGTTGAATGGTTCGCACGCTGACACTTGTTAGCTTTGGATCTTGTTGATAGTCCAGCACTGAAATCTGCAGCAATTTGCGGAAGTATTTCACTTCTGTCACGTGAAATGTCTCTGCTCAGTCGTCATCAGGCCCGTTCTTGCACAATCTTTTTGCGGCTGCTGCGATGCCGGAGGTTTGATATTTTACCGGATTTCTGATATTCACGGTATACTCATGAATGGTCGTACGGGAAAAAGCAAATTTCATCGCGACCTCAGAGATGCTATGCCCCATCTCTCTTGCGCCGACTATAACACCATGTTCAAACACACTTAAACCGTGATAAACTGCCGTTGTAGCAGCAGTACCCGATCTAACAACTGTGCCAGTCTCCGGTTGCCTTATATAGCCGTTCCCAACCGGACCGCCCTATTCTGATTGGTTCCAGATCTCTATTTCAATACGCATGACTGTACCAGTTTTTTTTGGCTCTCCGGTGTTGAGTATTCAATTTGTTTATAGTATTGATATCCATTCTAGTACTTAAAGAGGTGGGGGCGGTAAGCATCCACGAAATATCGAAATAAAAAATGAAGTGAAGTGGGAGGTGATCGTAAGCTTTAGGAACCATCCCAGCATTCGCCATACGACCGAGGGAAACCACAAAAATCCCGATCAGGATGGCCGGCCCGCGGATCATACCCGGATCTCCCGACTGCGCAGTCAGCGCGTTACTCGCTAAGCCACTTCGCTGTCTATTGAGATCATAGGATAACCCTAATTATGAGATATCTAAAGTTGAGCACTCTTTGATAAAATTTATTATTATAAAGGGAATTACTTGTGGTCTAAATACGCTATCCTACGGCTTAAAAATTAAAGAATTAAAAAAATATCCAAACACAAAAAAATTTTTGGATCATTGTTGATACAAATTATATTGTTGAGTATTTTTCACGGACCGGGAGAGGTGGCTCAGTACTTACTGCTGTCACTGCAGTGCCTCTAACCCGGAGGTCCTATGTTCGAGTCCCGACAGTGGCAAGATTTTAGACACTAGCTGGTCAGCTAGATCGAATTCAGTCGCTGACTGGAGAGAATTCTAGCGGCCGGTTGCTCTGATGGGTTGTTATCCTTGGTTTCTCCAATCAATACCAGGCGAATGCCGGAGCGGTACCCTTACAAACGGGCCACGGGCCGCGTGCGATCTTTCCTTCCTCTTCCTTGTCATATCCTCTCCCCTTGCACACACACACACACACACACACAACCATGCATTACACACATGCCGGGAGGCCGGTCCGGAGCTTAGAGCTAGAACCGGCTGGGGCGGTGCCTCGCTGGTGGAAGATACCTGGTTGAGGAAATCTCGATAGCCGACGGTAGGTCGGCGCCGGATCTCCCCATTCAGCGAGATATCACCGCCACATCCCGTTGTAAAAACACGCACTACACTTAGTGGACTAATGACCTCTAGTTGACGTGCCCGAAATTACAACCAACGAACCAACCAAATCAACTATTTGTCAAGGGAGCAGACAGAAAGTTATTTTCAGTATGTCTTCAAATTTTTTCCGGTTCTTAACTTATTATTGCTCTTAGTAGTCATATAAGTATTTCGTTCATAAATTAACGTATTTCTTCTTATTCATTTATTTACTGATAAATGAAAATTAATATCTCGTAGATTAGGTATGTAAAAGAAAATTTGGCACTGGTTGTGCCGATGACAATGAATATTTACTGAGACATTAAATCTTCTGCATTAGTAATACCATTGTTCTTCGGTTCATGTATGCGTTCCACTGAAAGAATTGCCTCACTTTTACACCCCAGTAAAAGAATTGCAAACAAAATTGTTGATATATTACTAAAATCAATATAAACGTTATCCTTTATTCGAATAACTTGTTACACATATTTTACTACGCCTTAACGTAGTTACAAAATCCGTGCATTGGCCTTGTTTTCATTCATTTCCAGATTAGCTTGTTATCTGGATTTGTTGTTCCTCCGGCAATGAATCATTCATCTGGAGCTATCTCGCTTTGCTAGAGATATTGTGTGTAACATGCTTTCCTTCCCGACAAAACATTACAAAAAACAAAGCTGCGACAGTCAACAGGTTGCATTTTCCTTATGCGAGTGAATATCACGTTTACCATTTCTTCAAAATAATATCCGCATGTAAATTAGTGAGAGTGGAATGAAAGGGAATAAAATTATACAGAAAATTGATTTCGGTCTCGCGGACTCCAGAGTATGATTGTGCTAAGTTTTACTAACAAAATATGTTACTCCTTTAGTAAAAGTCATTAGAAAAACCTTTGAATTTTAATACTTACAAAATGGCGAACCCTTAAAATGTGATATTAAATTTTGACAGAGCTGCTAAACGTAAAAGTTAACAAGTAAAAGAAGTATAAAATTTAAAAATAAAATGAGAAAATCTGAGCGTTTTAATTTTTTATTTAATTTAATTTCGTTATAAAGAATAGGAAAACTACAGAAAATCAGTAAAAGTGAATTAATCATACATTGAAAAATATCCATGTCCACGCGAAATTACGTCGTCCTTAAGACCTTAATACTTTTCGAATTCATACCTGACAACTCAAATTGTTGTAGGAGATGGGTGATCAACAAATAGCGTGCTTCTAAAAATTAATTTTGTGCATGCATTGCTAAAGAAAAAAACCGTCGTATTTCTCGTTGAGAAGTCACTGGTTTAGAAGAACAGAACAAAGGAATCGACTGAAATGACCTGTCAGGTACGGTGGCCTTGTACTCGTGATTCTTCTCACAAAGACTTCGTTCAATTCACGTTTTAGTTGATGTGAAAATTCTGTCACCATTTGGTCTCGACAGTTCCCAGGGGTTATTTGTGGACGAAAGGCAGTATGTCATTTCAGCCGAAGTATAATTAAGTTATAAAAGATAAACGTTATACAGGGAAAGCACAACAATATGACAGATGTAGTCAAAGATAAAGAAGCAAGACAAAGAGACAAATGTAATCGTGCAGATCATTTGGCTCGAATATTACTGGGTACACGGACAAAGTAAAATGAGGCCCTGGGAATCGAGGAACCTGAAAAGAGCAAATGAGACGAACTTGCAAGAACTGGAGGAGGAATGTGACACACATTTGCACATAATTAAGAAGTCACGCAAGAGATATGAAAATTGCGAATAATGGTTTCCACATGTTTTCTACATAAAGGGAAAGTTAGTTGATAGAAGAGATAACTCTTATCTAAGAGACGCCTTTACAGCTTATGGACCAAAAGGATTTTAACCTGAGAACTTAGCATTTGCTACACAATTAAAACCACAAATATCTCGGGAGGGGTATAAAAACTTTCAATCATGTACACACAACACCATATTATTACTTTTAGTTAAAATAGAAGGTTTTTATAATAATAATAATAATAATAATAACAACAACAACAATTATGATATTCCCTTCGAATATCACCTGAACCTTTGCAGATATTGCAGTTTTCACGCAATTCAACGTATGGCACGGGCACAAGATAATGTTAAAAAAATTACGATAGAATATTTTATTTAAGAAATCGAACAAATTTGTTTCTTTTTTAAATGGAACCCTATGGATTTATTTAGCTCATAACCAGCGCGAAAAAACAAATCCATATATGTGTATATTACATAATGCTGCCTAACAATATTTTTGAGAATCGTAGGGCTTTCACGATCACCCCGACCCTTAATAGTCAGCCATGCGAGAAAACGCATTGTAAAACAAAAGGTTGTAAGGTGAAAAGATGGCAATGCCAAACCCGGCATGGGCAGGCCACGAAAACCCACGAAAGGCGCTCCAAAACTATTTCTTTGCATCTAGGAGACAATGCATTCACTCATAGCCATGATCTCAGTCTACCTCTTAGCAAAGCATAATGAAAGGTTACTGCCGTGAACAAATAGCGCCCGCCAACTTCTTTGAGAGTTAGAGAAATGTCCGAGGGCTATTTGAAGTTCTTGAGGATATTATGGTTCCATTAAGAAATTTTTAAAGTTAAAATCGCTTATAGTCTGAAATTAACAATAATTATAACCAAGAAATGTTAGGTGTGCCAGCCATTATTTTTTAAGTTTTGTCGATACAGGTTATCAGACTGAGCAGGCAATGAATGCAGTTTCTCTCCCATACTACTTATCTTTTACTCCGTACATAAACCGTACTCGCCAACAACGGTAACTATTGGGACGTATCTCTCGTGACCAACTTGAGGGACACAAATATTTTCGTGTAGATGTTGCTTAACACCGTGTACAGATAGCACAGTTTTGACTGCTTCGTTAAACAAATGCAATTAAATTAAAATAAAAAAACTGAATTACAAACTCAGATTTGAATTTATAGGAGAATAACTCGTGTTGATTCAGAAATGTACACCCTAAAAATACAGATAATGTTTATATCTAGAAAATTATACTTAAACACTTGTAAAAGTGCAGAAGGACATAATTATCGAAACACCTACGGGCCCCTTCATCGTTTTAAACCTAATATCCATAATAATTGGTTTGTTCCTTTATTGTAGATTATGTTCCACCCACGGAATCAGGCTTATTATTACGCTAATCGTGCTTATTCACTAGAATTTTCAAATAATAGGTCATAGAATTCTCATGCAGAGGGAATTGGACTTAGATTATGTCGTACATCCACTATTCTTGTTCTCGTCTAAGACTTCCCTGTCTACGAGAGTTTGATTATGGGATTCGCAAGGCAATTCCGTTAGAGAAATCGACTATAAAGTCATTAGAACGAGTTAATATTGTTCGAACTTTGATGCACATAGTAATGAGTTAGCTTATGGTCAATAAACCTAATCTGACACTACCCCCAACAACACGCTTTTCTTACTGAAATTGATGTAATAATTTACTATTATTAATTTTGTTTTAACAACAATTATTATGATCTCTATTTGCATCAGTTTATGAGAAGATAATTAAGACTGTGGAGAATGTTGCGAAGTTCAAGTTCTGACCTCCTCACAAGAGGTGGGAAGAGAACAGTAAAAATGGTGAAACATTCTCTTGCACAGTGTCAGGTCGCACGCTCTTCAATTCTCATACGTAATTCCCGTGCTCGACCTCGCCATTGATAGGCGCGTGAGGTTCGTCATCTATTTCAAGTTAAGGAGTGAAGTGCATCACGAAATCTACACTAATAAAAGGAATTCAAGACATGTAACCGACATCGATACCACAAAACGTAGCGCATGAATAGATACGAAATTTTTACAGGCTCTTCTTCAGGATTGTCGCAGTGTTCTTGCAAAGTTTGGTAAAGATTAACACAACCCAAATGCGGAAAATAAATAATTTAAATAATATGTTGGTAGATGCACCGCGACCTTTCTTCGCCTTTCGCTTAGAGCACGTGGTTCCTAATATATTAGGCCAGATGCCAGTAGTGTTGCAGCAAAACTTGGTACCCAATTGATTTGCTAGACGTCTGTAGCGGTGCATAAGATTAAAAAAAAGTATTCTAATAACAATGTATTGTAAAATAAAACGAAAGACAATCATATTTTATTAAAATTTAAGCCAATTACGCTAAAAATAATAATCTTAAACACCATACTTTATATAAAATTGATCGTTGCCTTCAATCGCAAGGATTGGTTATGTAGAAAGCCCAGGCAACGCCGGGTATTTTGCTAGTAGAGCTATATTGATGATGTTACGCTTGCATCTTCTTCCTGACAGAATGGTACGAATCGTCCATCTCATGAAACATTGTGAAACTGTACAAGATTGCGTGACAAAAAAGAAGTTCCTCAAGCTGAAAGGAATTACCTATAGCAATAAATTCCATGGCAATGAAAGCCAGATTCATTTCTAAGCGGAAGCTTATGTTTTATGACTTTCCTTATGCAGACATGAGTGGCGGTTTGTCGATGCGCGATGGATCATGACCTTTGGCTGATGATAAATGAATGATTTTGGATGGTGTGACCACTCAGATGGAAAGTGTAGTGCTTTGGGAAGACATCCACGCCATATTCAATGGCGAAGACACCTCTCAAGCGGTACTCGTTTCCTTCGGCTTCACATATTTCGACGTGTCTACAAGCCCCTGCTTCACAGAGTCTAATTAATTCCATTATAATGACGAAATATGACCATACAAATGGGGCACGAATAGCGCGCGGTAATGGCCCCATTCTACTCTCCTCTCACTTACAACTAAAAGAAATCTGGAAGTTTATCAAAAACGAAAATAATATTAATAATGCCTTGCATACATCGCCAAGTCTAAAAATTTTGGAATTATGTAATTCTAAAGAATAAATATTTCTATAAAACTTATATTTCTGAGTCTATAACCCCCAAAATCGAAGTTTGTTTTGATACATTTAGTATTTTTTAAATGTATTTAACGTCAAAACTGTAAAATACTGTGTGTGACGTATTATGATGAAAATTGATATCCGTGCGAGTTTTTTGAAAGCTGGGATCCATATCCTATGCCACATACTATATTTAGTTGAATTACGAATGCACATAGCGATGAGCGGTTTTCCAGAACAGATAAGAAAACATTATCTCCCATGAATAAAAACTATTTGAAAAAGCAAATGAGCTACAAAATTTGGCTAATATTCTTTATAGTAGCTTACGTGAAAGAACCGTACGGCAACACGGAGAACGATTATTTGAATAGTTATATTCAAATAACGTGCACAGAGAGCGAAACTTCTTTAGTAATGTAAATAATGTAACTAGTCAATGCTGAGAAGTTTCCTTGGGCGATTTCTAGACACATAATATACTTTCCGATTTTTCATTCGAATGCATTTTAAGAAGTTCAAATCGACCAATTAAATGTGTTATAGTATACCCCTAATGAGAATAATTTATTTGTATGCAACAAACCGGGTTATTGTTTTCTAGTTGAGTCTTAGAATAAAAAATAAATAGTTTTCGGAGATATTTTTTCGACAGTGTGTCGGATATAATTATTTATAATATATGATTGAACCTCTCCCTCATACGTCATGTAGTTTAGAGTTAAATAAGAAAATAAATTATAAAAGTAAAGAAATTACCTAATGAATAAAAGGACTGTTTATACGATACTATTTAAACAAGTTAGTGACTTCTTATGTCGATCCGCAACGTAAGATATAATTATAGCAATAAATAACTACATGCAATTGTTATGCTCTCTCCATTTCTGGATGTTCAGCCTTCAAAAATTTACGTAATACGGCAAATGGATCGAAAATTTCGCGGCTCTACGTCAACATACATTAGGTTTCGCCTAAAACCTGTCCTGTTCTTTTCTAACGCTAGGATGAGATTGCCAGCTACCTTGGTATCAGACACACACGCCAAACTGCGTCTAGCAAGGCAGGTGTTAAAAAACGTAGGCGCTAAACTTGCCCTTGACCCATTGGACCTATTTTCCTTCACGACAAGGCCGTGATACGACGATCCGGCAGTGGCAGAAAGAGTTAAATAGTGACAATCTGTGTTCTGAACGAGAAGAAGGTGCTTTTATTGTTTAATCAGTGAGCAAAACATTGTGTCTACGAATCTCCTGAATATTGGATATGATATTGCGATATCACAAGATGTTAACTTTGCCAAGACGATAAACATTTTATTTATCCTCTCAACATAACTGGTCCAGCCAACAACGTGAGAGACTTTCCCCAGCGTTCACATTCTTCAAGTATTCACACGCACGTACTTTTACGATCTTTTAAAAATATCACAATCCTTAAATGTGAGGAAAAAATAGAACGCTATTTGGCAGCCGCGCTTACTGAAATGAGATCCCTGTGGACACACAAACGATTCAGTGAACGCATTTGAGAAATTTGGTATTTCCAAACAAAAATGATAATAAATCTGGCGAAATGTTCATATCAGAAAAGTTTCAATAATGATACTGAAATTTTCCCATTCGTCAATGAACTTAAAATAATATGGAGTATTTTCAATTGTTCTCCCCTTCATTTAGACGAGAAAGGAAGTAATAAAATTAAAGGTTTACAGGGTAATGAAAATATATTCGTCACTCGCGTGACTCGAAAGAAAACACACATACCTCACGAGTGACGAGTGCCACTAATGTGAACTTTCATCTCACGTACTAGTTGTGTCATATTGACTGAATTGCGCACCTTTTGTCCTGTCGCAAAATTACAATTCTGGACACCCAGGAGAAATATGAAATACACTGGCTTCAAAACAGATGCAGACTGAAAATGAATGTGTGCTACAAATACTATTCGACGTTTGTTTTGAAAAAAGGGTAAATGGGCTTACTTATTTACGTAATGACGGACAAGGATATCCGTGCGACGCCGTTTTTCCAACAACACGTGAATCACCCTTGATTTTAACAAGTATTCGCTTCTTGGGGTAGGTATGGTAGGCAGTGCCTACCCTGATATATATTCTGAGCGAGTCATGTAACTTTAGCACCTCCTGCAGTTTTTGAATGGTTGAAGTTTTTGTAATGCAGGTTTGACGGACGTGCATGGGGAAATGGGGATTGTCGATATATGTATTCATTTCTAGTTTAACGTGTATTTTACGGGATATCGAGGAAAATTTGCTTTTTTCAAATGGAACTAAACATATTTTTTGTACTATACATACTTACATTATATATTATCACGACAGGCGTAAAAACACGAATCCAATGATATTGATAATGTCATATGTTAGATAATCATTTCTTTCAAGAATTTCGGTTTTTTTGCCACTAGTATTTAAGGGATATTTTGAACGGATAACAGTCTGCCACACAAGGTCACGCAGCGTTCGACCTGCTAACGCACGCTCAGGCAAGGAAAGCTGAGTACCAGAAAATCAAAATTACAAAAACGCTTATCTAACATATAACGTCGTCTTGATATTTATGGAACTGTTCCGTCATTCGCCTAATATGATCAGAGAAACCACGAAAAATTAAAGATGAAAGCAATCGACCGCCATTTTTCTCCTCGGGACATGAGGCTGTTTTCGACCTCGCTAACTAGACGTTTGGACAACACATCACCATAGGGACTCGAACCTAGATTCTCTCGATCGTCTTCGCTGCAGTGGGAACGAAGTCACGGGATCTTCTCAGCCGGTTGTGGGCACGTGAGTCAGCAGCCCTGCAGCTGGCTCCGGGCACGAGATCCACCGGCCACGAGGAGCGGGCCCGCCCCACGCGTCCGCCGATGGTCGCGTGCAGGCGGCCGCCGCCGCCGGCGCCCAGACCCTCGCTTATCGCCCGCCACGCGTGCTCGCCGCCTGCGATGGCCTACCCCGCGCCAAGGTCGTCGAGATAAAGCGCGTCACAACTAGGGATGATTTCCTGTCCGTATATCTACGGGTCACTAACTCGACAATCGTAAACGTAACACACGTCGTGGTTCTAGAATGCAGAAAGTGAAGACGCGAGACGCATGCTAGGGGCATTTTCCTCATTTCCAGTCATTATTTAGCTCATTATTAATTGGATCAATATTAATTTCAAAGATACTTCCATTCAAAATTTGAAAGTATACAATAAATAAGTAAGTAAATAAGTAAATAAATAAATAAATAAATAATGATGTTTACAGAAAATACTGATGTTTTCCACCTTCTCCAGTCCACTGTGGTTTCGAAAGCTTTGTGTTTTAACTTGTTCTTGACAGTTTAATTCCCAGTATTCTCATGAGAACAAGGACTGCGAAAAACATTAAAGAATTAAGTTTTTCATTCCATTGTATTCCTTGATTTTATCTGGAAGCAAGTGCTTATTATGTGAATGCAAGAGCTACTCAACAAGTCTATTTTCGTTTCTTAACCCCTATCTTCCCAACGTCATCATTTTATGATGACGTTGAGAAGATAGGGGATCATGATCATTTTATTTTATATTATTAATGTCTGCTAGTGCGAATTTATTTCCCCGATAGACACGCATTTTGCACGAAACATTCTGAATTTCCTGGATCCTGATGTCTATTTGGTTGAGATTGCTAAAATATTGTACATTCCTAATAATGGTGTATTTCTGACTTGCGTCGGATCGAATCTTCCTCTAAAACCGTGCTTACCTACTAAACGCCTGTGGTAAAATCGGAGGGAGATGCCTCTGCTTTGGAGTGCTCTATTATTATAATTTAGAAACGTAACAATGGTTTAAGTTGCAAATACTGTAGACTCGCGCTAATCCGAGGTAATTAAGACTGAAGATATCCCGTATTACAAACAATGCAGATTACATTAAAAAAAGGCCAGGAAAAAAGACATACATAAAGAAATATTCAACTACAATATAAAACGAAGTCCGATTTAATGTGCAGATACTCTTATAGATACATAAGCGCAAACCAGCCCCAACAATATAGCAAACTGAAACTGTCACAGACCATCGTACCCGTGACAAAGTGTTGCCAACTCGTCAAGAGCCAGCTCTCTGTTATAGCCGCTTGTTTGGTGACTTGGCGCACATCAGACCATCTCGGATTGAACGGAATGTCGGATTAGTGAGAGTCGGATTACTGCGACTCTACTGTATATAGTACCAGAGCGCCCCAACAATGACTGCGGCACGGATATAACGACTACGGATGTGCGCTATGCGCACAAATAATTACAGGCATTAATGGGTTAACAGTGATGGAGGCTACCTCCGTTTTGCCTCATTAAATGTGTATTCCTTTAACGCGTTGTTCGGTTATGTATAAAATTTAAACTTTGAATCCATGGTTTAAGAGTGATCATCGTTCACACGTCGTCACTCGTAATCTACTGTTATCAGTTTGTTCCGATGTTTGCGCGATCATTTGAATTTTATTTACCTTTCAATTCATGTCGTTTTTTCAACATTAGGTTTGGGATGAGCTTATTTTTCATTATTTTCCCCTTTGATTTGAGACTCTCAGCTCGGTGACGTCAACGTTACAGAAGGCCTCTTTGAAGGCTTGAAACAAAGCCTTGCGATATGTCAAAATATTGGTTTCACAAGATGTGATTGTATAATAGTTCGCATAATATCATCACTCGTCTTTTAATGAGTGCACGGTAATCACGCGTTCAAGGTTGTTGGCTGCAAGATCGGTAAACTAGTATCGGTAGAGGAAGTTTTGGCGCTTCTTCATGGAACGGTTGAGTGGATTCAAGTGCGTTGGCTTCTTTGGGTTGCCGGTTGATTGACTGATTCGTGATTCTGGGCGCGTCAACTGCTAATTTCATTAATCCTGTAAGCATAGTACATGTTTTTATCGCGGGAGGTGGTGGTCATCTCCATCCCTTGGATGGCGAGTTCCAGCGCCGTTCTACGTCGGCTTGCGGGGGTTTTCCCCAACCACGTTCCTCCCACAAACGTAGCATCGCCCCAGCCGGGACAAGCTCTAACTTCCCGCCCTGTTTCCCAACAACTGCAAGAGCGTACTTTTTGTGAGTGCAAGTATGTGGAAGTGAGGATAGGATAAGGAAGGGGAATCAAAGTTTGCGCGCGATCCGTGGCCCGTTTGTCAGAGTACTGCTCCGGCATTCACTTGGTACTGATAGAAGAAACCATGTAACACAACCGATCAGAGCAGCCGGATGCTAGAATTCTCCTCCAGACGCGTTCATATTCGACCTAATTGCCTAGCTACTGTCTAAAATCCTGCCGCCGCGCGCCGTCGGGACTCGAACCCTACAACTTCCCGGTCAGAGGCAGTGCACTGACATCAGTTGATTCAGTGAGCCAGCCTTGCCGCTGCTTTGGATTGACGGAAAGTTGGTCATAATCCGCGACAGGTGGCTCGCAGTCTCCCCCGCCTTTGGCCTTTGGCATTGAGGCCACCACGCCCGCCAGCCTGAAGACCAGCATCACGTCTACGGCTCTCCTCAGGCAATCGCACTTTTACACATTATTTCCTCAATATTCAACTTAGAAATATGTCCGTTGTATTTTATACCTTCCGGTGGGATTATGAGCAGTTTCTCTCTAAAGCAACTGAACAGGTAACCGGTCTTTCTGTGAACCGTCGCGCCTGGATTTTATAGACAACGTTAACACTCACCGTGGATGATAAAGTTGCATTGCAATTCCATTACCGCTGTATGCATTATTGCATGATTATCACAAATATCTAGACCTAGGGTGAAGTGGTCACTAAAACCGAGGGTTAGGTAATAATAGTTATGATGTGAATGTTGCTAGAACAATGGTTGAACAAAGGAAGATGACACGAGAAATTCGGTGAAATCTTGCCGCGAAATTGCTTTGTCCTTAAATTCCACGTAGCACCACCGGCGTTAAAACCCCCGTGCCCAGAGATGGAAAGGTATCGCGTAGGCTTCTTTGATACGTAGACGTAAGGATTGTGGACCGTTGTAAAAATCACGGTCGTTGAGCTTCTACATTTCTAATCATAAAAGGGGCTATGTCGCTACTATCGGAAATCCTCAACTGTCAGTTCTCCCATACAGATTCTTCGTGTTTAGTAAACAAGCGACTCGCAATGCAAGCACCTCTGCAGCCGGTTTCCTACAGTGCCGTTGCAAATCTCAATACAGCTTCCGCCTCCCGCTGAGAAGAAACCACCGCCACCAATATCTTCACCCCATCTGCCATCCGATTCCCGCACACTCCATCGTCCTACGCTGCTCACATCTAAACTACTCACCGTCACTGCCCATGGCCACTGACCACCGCCAATGCTCACCGCCACCGCCTCCGCCTTCGTCCCCGTTCCCAGCGCCACCAAATCTGCCATCACCGTTGCAACCACCGCTTCGTCACCACCGCCGCCGTCGTCGTCGCCGCCGCCGCCGCCACCATCGCAGCCCGCTGACATCATACTTCGCTGTAGCCAACACTGCCGTCACTGTAACCCACCGCCGCTGCTTTTGCATCATCTGCCGTCACCACCTACCACAGCCTTCTCAGCACGTCGCTGCAGCCACATGACGCAGTATTGCTACCAGCCGCGTGACGAGCACACCGACGTCGGCGTCGTTGCATCGTTGTCGAGGAGGTTCTAGGGTTCGAGTCCCGACATTGGCGATTTTTGACACTACCTAGAGAGCTAGGTCGAATTCAACCCTTATCGGGTGCAGAATTTTGCGGCTACTGCTTTGATTAGAATTAGTCCATGGTTTCTTCAAAAGAAAAAGCGATTGCTCGATTGCTGGACCAGTACTCTAACAAACGTGCTGAGCACCATGCACGATCATTCTTTCCTCATCTGTGTGCTCTCCACTCCCCCTTACGCACTCTTTTACTTTTACACTTGCATGCACTTAAATTACATACATGAAGGGAATAAGTCAGGATATTAGAATTTGTCCCGGCTGGAGCGGGAACTCGCGGAACGCGTTCTTCCATAACAATTAATAATAATAATAATAATAATAATAATAATAAGTAATAATAATAATAATAATAATAATTAAATAAATAATAATAATAATAATAATAATAATAATAATAATAATAATAATAATAATAATAATAATAATAATAATCCGGCCCCGTGGCGCAGACGGATGCGGCAGCCGTCGTCTGCACCGGAGAGGCTGCAGGTTCGAGTTCTGCGTAGGCACGGTTGTATTTGTGATTGTCCCTTCACCCCTCATCATTATCAGCCATTCACCTTATAATTCACATTTCAAGACGTAACAACCTTGTCTTACGGAGGGAGACCTGGAGCACTACCTAATAGTTACACACGTTAATCGTGTGGCGTAATCAGAAATGGCCAAACCGGGAGCGGTAGCTCAGTGCATCAACTGATGTCACTGCAGCGCCTCTGACCGGGAGGTCCTAGGTTCGAGTCCTGACGGCAGCGGCAGGATTTTCGACACTTGCTTTTCAGCTAGGTCGAATTCAGTCGCTGGCTGGAGGAGAATTCTAGCGGCTGGCTGCTCTGATCGATAGTTTTCCGTGGTTTCTCCGATCAACACCAGGCGAATGCCGGAGCAGTACCCTACAAAACGGGCCACGGACCGCGAGCGATCTGTCCTTTCTCTCCCCTTACACACACGCACACACTCACACTAACATGCACTACACTACCACATATTCCGGGAGACCGGTCGAGAGCTTAGAGCTTGTTCCGGCTGAGGCGGTGCCCCGCTAGTGGGAGAGTCCTGCTAAGGGGGAAACCCCACTAGCCGATGGTAGATCGGCGCCGGATCTCGCCATCCAGCGGGGGAAGATCACCGCCATCTCCCGAGAAAAAAAACATGCACTACACTAACGGGACTAATGACCAAAGCAGTTGACGCGCCCGGAAACACGAAAACACCAAACCAAGAAATGGCCAATACACAAATAATAATAATAATAATAATAATAATAATAATAATAATAATAATAATAATAAGAAGAAGAAGAAGAAGAAGAAGAAGAAGAAGAATAACGTCATACCAACTGAAATAATTATCTCACTTGATGTACAGTATTAATGGATTTTATTAACTTTTGTCTCGTCTTTTGTTCCAAACTTGGACTCCACGTGACGCCCTTGCCCCAACTGCGTGTGAACTGATCCATTGTCGGCAGCGTTCCATTTCTACCCCGCGCGGGAAAACGTCGCGTCGCCGCGTCCGCGCGCCAAGAGCCGCTCCTGCTGCTCCTGCGCCTCACCGCCGCGGCCGTGCGTGATGACGGCTGCCCGCGCGGGCGACGCAGCGTGGCCTTGTTTCCGCTCGCCTCTCCGTTACCCACTAACTGGATGCGAACCGGATGGCATCTCAAGGAACGAAAGCATGCAGAGCCTGCCCCGTTTCATATGAGTGCTGTGAATACGGGCCAGTGGGAACTCTAAATGAAGCGATAGATCATCAGAATTCCTATACGCTTTGGAGACTCCCGCCAGACTCTTTCCAATACATACATTGATTAATTTTCATTCGTGAATTGATTGATTGGCGATTCCGAACTAGTACACAGCTATGATTATTAGTCCTTTTCGTGCAGTGGATGTTTCTTTTGCTTTGAGATGGCGGTCTCTCTCCATCGCTGGATGATGAGATGCGGAGCCGACCTACACATCGGCTTATGGGGATGGCTCCCTTTTCAGGTTTCTCCCCAGAGTATCGGTCCAATCGGGAGAAACTCTATGTTACCGACTGGTATCTGGACAAGTGTGATAGTGAAGAGCATGTAGTAAGTGCGTGTGTGTCTAATGCGAGAGGACAGGACAACGAAGAGGAAGGAAATATAGCGCGCGGTCCGTGTCTCGACCGGCTCAGGGCATCCATTGATGTCAATGCAATGCCTCTGACCAGGTCTTAGGGTTCGTATCCAACTGTGGCAAGATTTTGGCTAGCTAGATATCTAGGTCGAATTTAGCCGCTATGTCGAGGAGAATTCTCGTGGCCGGTTGCTCTGATCGGTAGTTTTCCGTGGTTTCTCCGATCAACACCAGGCGAATGCTGGAGCAGTACCCTAACAAACCGGCCACGGTTGGCGCACGACCTTTCCTTCCTTTTCCTTTTCCTACCCTCATCCCTTACTTACACCTACTTGCACTACGCTACCACACATGTCGAGAGCCTAGAGCGTGTCCCGGTTGGGGCGATGCCCGCTGGTGTGAGATATCTGGTTAGGGAAAACCTCCCAAGCCGAATTTAGGTCGGTGCCCAATCCTGCAATAAAACGTGCACTACGCTGATGATCTCGAAAATACTAATCAATCACAAAGCCTCAAAAATTTATAATATCCGAGCAGCTAACTCAAGGACCTGCCGTGTAAGTAGTTTAAAAATACATAACATGCAATCAGTAAACACTACTTGTAATAAGTCAGGCATTCATCGTAGAACCACCATTTTATTCACTAAACCATCAAGAACTGAAGTGGACTATTTATATAGTCAGTGAATTGGGGCCTTTATTTTTACCAGAAAAATGCAGGATGTAGTTCTTCAATTTTTTAGCAATGCCGAAAAATGTAAAAAAAGTACAATTATATTTATGTTCGTTAATGGTTTTCTAAAATTGTCATTCTCATACGCTCATATTACTTTTACCAAAATACTTCGCATTGTAGTTAATAATAACCGCATAAAAACGTGAAGAAATATTATACTGCTTTGACTTAAAGTGCCTTTGTTATATCTCGTTTGCTGCTTGCGAATGTTTACATATTCCCTTCTTATCTACACGTATTGACATGTTTTTTTAGAAGAATTATGATTCATAACTCAAACGATAAACAGCTGTAATATAATCTGAAAATAGTGTAGCTGCAAAAATAACTTTGGATTCTCTTATTAAAACGGTATATTACGCGAATCAGAATTGTAATATTTAAGGGGGTCACTTCAATCTCATATTCTCTTATTGAGCGGATCATGAACGATTCTTGCTCGTCTTGCATTTCGGAACAATCAATGAATGCACTCAATTGGCATCAACAAACAATTCAACAATTGGAAAAGATCAGCAATTCATGTCGGAAACATTATTGTTTAAAACATATACACAAAAAAGTAAGGATAATTTTATTGCGCCTGAGATTGGAAAATTGGTCATAGAAAAGCGTTCTTTTCACCTCTCGTTATTTTACCTGTTCATTTCCTTAATAACTAAGGTAGATGCTGAGTGACAACTGCAATAATGTTTGTGCGCAAAATACTAAGCGAAAGGTTAAAGTCAACTAAACTATCAGCAAATCATATTTGCATTCGCAGTGTGATTGTTATCTCATTACAAAAATGTTAAGAATCTGCTTAAATTCAAGTAATCAGAAACTAGCAAAATTAATTATTTTAAGAATGAAAAAATCAAAGTTCAAGAGCACAATTGTGAATATTTTTTATTAATATGAATTTATTGTTATGAATGATCTCTAACGGAACTAATTGTGATCCTTGTCTGTGTTTCTAAAATAACAATGTCGGGTGTAATATATAGATATGCGAGAAACAGCGACTGACGTCATGAAGGAAAAGTAATGTTGCCTCCTCCGCTCATACATTCTTAAAGATAAGAAGCCTCTTGACTTTTATCCTTTTGTCCTTTATCACTGAATCTGTATCATTCTTATCGTTGACATAACTAAGTTACACATCACAGCTTTAGTGTCGTGGAACAAATCATCAGCTCACGATACGCGATTCATTTCTCTGGAATGGTCAACGTTGGGCAAGCAAAGGAAGCGTACGCAAAAAATTAGATATGGCTTATTCTTATTTGGAAGGGCGTCAGTATCTTTCGAAGAAATGTCATCATCTCCAACGTATTGCGTTGGAGAGAGGAGTTACGAGCTTGTGAACAAAGTTCCAAGCACGGCTCTTTATACGAGGTTTTAACGTCACTTACACCTCAGAATTACTATCATACGTTAAATAAGGTGCAAACAAGGCCAGCAAACATTTTTTGTTAAATAACAGACCGCCAATTCCGATTTTTTATTTGTATTTACTTTTAATATTTTGAACATAATTTGTGTAAAGCGCTCCATTCTTTTATAATAATTTTAATATGAATATACTATAAATCTTCTTTTTCATTCTATTTCCATATCTATTTCCGATTATCTTGCATTCAGAACCAGACGTAGAATTATTGCACTAAGAAGACGTTGGCTATTATTCTGAACCAGGGTTGACTTGAGTTCACACAGTGACATCAAATGTTCCTAAAAAAATCGTTCGTTATCGTTCTATCTGTAGAAAATATATCGATAAAATTAATCGCGACGAAATTATTCAAATAAATGTTTTTATTTATTCTTATGGCTGTGTGTATAAAAACCACTAAAGGTCTCCGTTTTATGTTGATTTATTTTTCACCCAATTATTAGTTAATTTCATGGTTATAACTATTTCACATTAATTTTGCGCTGCACATCATACATGCATCACAACTATGCATATTCTGATGAATATTTAACTACAAAAGAACTTTGATACCCCTCAATATATTTCGCAACCAGTTTTATGTTCGTAGATTTGACTATTTCACATACAAGACGATCAGAAACCAAATGGCCTCCCACAAAATTGATATTTCAAGATTGCTTTAAACACATACTAATACCTCCTCAAAAGTGTGAAATGGTCAAACAAACATTCTGTTATACCATCACAAGACAGCACGAGTTTCATTTGTGTATCGAATTTTGTACGCTATTCTCGGGCGGTATAGTGACCTATCTTCATAGCGTCACGCTTTTGCTTTTTCTTTTGCTTTCATCTGAAGAAGAATATTCAGATACTTCAATTGCAGATACTAATATTCGAAAACCTAACACTGCTATGTGTACAATAAATGGAAGAAAAATCCAACATGTATTTTAAGAGAAACAAATTACGGAAGAATCAAATTCTGAAAAAAGCTATTTTATGACAGATAGTGTTGTTCCCACGAAAACGTATAAATAATTTTATATATATATATATATATATATATATATATATATATATATATATATATATGTTACACGTGTGTATGTGTTATAATATATTACCATAATCTATGAAGAATGTAAAAAGCTATTTGATTCATATTAGGCACCTACTAGATATCACGAATTCCATCATATTATGTAGTGGATTAGGGTTTAACCAAAACTGAAATTATACATTGTGGGATTCTGGAAAAGAATCAATCCCATGCCTTTAATATACAGCGAAAGGAAATGGATAAGATTGAATTCTGTGATAGTCTTGAAGGAGATTTTATCCGTATTAGATAGTCGATTAATAGGTATTTCCGTGACAGCCTCGCCCCCTTCTTGACCAGACTTTCATCCAGTTTCCTTGATCCTTTAAACAAATGCTAAGTTTCTCCTTGTTTTTCCTCTGGACATAAATGTAGCTTCACTATCTTCTCATGTTTATTTGAGCTCTGTTGAGAATGTAAATATTCAACAAATCCTTATCTATTTTCTCGCTGGAGTAAGTCGATTCTTTCACGTAGAACACTATGGTTATTAGAAAGAATCCGTAGCTGATTTGCTTTTGCAAATATTTTTCATTACACTGGAGTGAATATTTTCATATCTATTTTGCCAAAACCGATCGTTGTTATTTGTATTCATAATTCACATTAATATAATTCATAATTCACATTAAACAACCTGTAACATATATTTTTATATCGTTTCCATGTAATTCATTTTCTGTGCACGTCTTCTAGAATTCAGTGGAAATACAATTATTCAAATTATCGTTTCCATGTTGTCGCGGCAGGAAGTATTATTCCGAAGGACAACATGGATAAGAGCCAAAATTTATTGCCTTTTTATCCTTGAAAATAGATTTTATTACATGGGAGCTTTTTTTTCAATTTTAAGTAGTATATGACTTAGTGTAGGGATCACAGAATTTTGAAAATGTGCACACAATTCACTTTTCCCCATAGCACGCCATACGCAGTTTTTAACTGCTTTTTGACGTAAAATAAATAAATAAATAAAATATGAATGAGTGAGGGTAGAGATCTCAGTTTAAAAAATCGCCGTTTTCCAGCGCACGATTTCATAACTATCTTTTTACGAAGAACTTCGTAAGGTGAAAAAGTAAAAACAGTGAACAGATTGCACTTTTACCATAGAAAATTACACAAGTTTTAACTGTTTTTTGACGATAAACAACAGTGTAACAAGTGGCACCTCACCTAATGAAAAGCGGCATTTATGTCGGTCATCATCACCTAACAAAACGTCACAACACAACAGAAAAAGGGAATGAGTTCATTAACTCACTTCCCACGCGCACTGCACATTATTCAAGACATAAAACTCGACCTTTCTTCCAACCTCAATATGAGCATTATGTATCGGGAGTACAAAACAAAGTATTGTGATGTCCCTGTTTCTCTTTGTGTTTCAAAAAATATTCAATAATGATTTCAACTTTTACCTTACATTTCCAGACACATGCAAACATTCTCTGAACGACTTACTTTAAAAACGACTCTATTAACATAAAAATGAAGTCTATTCTTCTTGCTAAAAGGGTTTGGTAAATGAATTTCACGTTGGTAGTGATGAAAATTGAAACTTTTAAGACTATTTTGTGTTTATATTAAAACTCAGACCTTACTTTTTGACATATATAATTTCACAAAATATTATACTATGCCACAAATTGCAAAATTGAAATTGTAAACACAAGATCAAATATTTCATGCAAAATTAAATCCTTTAATTTTTCAAAACTACGGTACTGGGTGTTGGGCCATTCTCTGGCAGCGTTATAAAAATCCTCTCTTCTTTGTTAATTTGCACAAATGTACGAAACTGTTTCCAATTGAAGAAGGCTCTAATATTCAAATGATATTCACATTGTGGTGTAGGTAAAACCACAAAAGAACTCACCTTCTTGTTAAATTACTTGCCAGTCAATTTATTAATTTATTTTACGGTTATACGTATTTCACATAAAGACTTTCGCTTCATTTCATAAAATACAATATCAAAAACATACATAGGTTGGTATACAGGGTCCAGTGCTTTAGTTCGTATGATTTTAAAAGAAATCAGCTTCCTATCAAATTATTCATCAACACTTTTAAGAGTATTGTAAGTGAATGTTTCTCAACTCCTCCGATTCTTGTTAATTTGTACAATTGTTTCTATTTTTCCACTTGTAGAAGGTCCTAATGATAAAAAGGAGCACAAACAATGTGACTTTTTAGTTTTTTATTTAATAGAGTATTTTTATGAAAGTATTCAAGATATACACACACACACTCACACACGGAAATACTTCGTTGTGTCTAAGATCCAAGAGTCCAATACTTTGCATCAGCCACTGCACTTCACCTTTAGGAAAACGAAAGTAGTGTATTACCTTCGACGATTTAGCATTTGTGTTTATTTCAGCCTTGTTGAGATGAAAGTGATATTGAAACCTCCATGCCATGTGCCCGTAGTTCTGCACCATGGAGGGCTTCATCACTGCCATGGTGGACGAGTGGCCGCAACTGCTGCGACGCCGCAAGGAGATCTTCATCGCCATCGTCTGCTTTCTGTCCTTCATCGTCGGCCTCTCCTGTATATCGGAGGTAAGCACCCATAAGATATGATAAACCCAGAATCACTCTCCTCGCGGCGAATTCCCACCGACTTGCAGCAATGTTTCATAGGATAAAGCAGAGATTCCCAATACGGTCGGTATCGTAGAGGCATAGATGATAAATGAGGCTTAAGGGTGTTGATAACCCAAAATGTAGCGGTGACTGATTAATATAATTAAGAGCAAGTTCTCAATGATTACAAAAATATCTTAATGAAGTTATAATTATTATTTTTATGTTAAGAAGCAACTAAATATCTTCTAATATTACAAATTAACTTTCCTTTTGGAACTTAACATTGTTTTTATTTATGAAAATCGAATCTTTGTGTAATAGAATAGCGTGAGATTTTTTCATGAAACACTTTTTTTCTGCAAAAAATAAAAGTTATATTAGTACAAAAATCATAAATATAACATTTTTTAAAAACTTTTGTTTATATTCTTTATCTAATTGAAATATTTAAATTGTTTACGTGAGATTATATCGTGTAATTGTTACATTGTTTGATGTATATTACACAGGAACAATGAAAGGGGTTCGATAAAGCAAACTAATCTTTTAGAACGGACCCTGTCAAGGAAAGTGTTGGAAATATTTTGGCTAAAGAATATTCTATGTGGATGAATTTTCGTCCGATTCACAGGGAATCAGATAGTTCATTATCCCGTATCCAAATTGGGTAAGTTAATACTAACATAAATAAGGTACATAACAACTCGGCGAAATACACGAATTTTTTTACTGATTACTATGGTCTATACAACTCCCATAGAAATCCATATGTTAAAAAAAATGCTTAAATTTCCTCTCAACTAGTGTATTCCAGTAGTTTCTTTGATTTGATCACTTTTAAGCTTCATACACAGCTTCAAACACGTCACACACTGTGTTTTAACTGTTTTTGACGTAAAAAAAACTTGTGTCTTACTTGAGGCATTGCACCTTCCTTAAAATATTTATTGGCTGTACTTATCACATTCCTTCTTTTTGCTTCGTGTTCGCGCTCACCTGACTCGTATTTTTTCTCGTCTTCGATTTTGCATCAGAATGTGTACGCAGAGAAGTAGATATCAATAAATGAGAGGTACACACGGCATGGTATCGATATTTATTAAGTGTCTATAAGACATTCACACGGCAGTCAGCTTCAGGTCTACAACCGAATGAAAAATTGTAATGATCAATGTGCAAGATATGTTTCAAATAAATTGAACAGAAAATAGAGTCCAATAAACACAGAATAGCAAAGAACATATTAAATGTTGGAATGTGTAATGAAGTGGTTCCCAACCGTAAAACCAAAAATCTCGCTCCTTACATCGCATTATACCCTTAAGAAAAAATTGCTCTTCTAATATCTGCAACAAGTAACTCAACAACCGGCCGTGTGTATGTGGGTGGGTCCGATATTAGCAGTAAACCTGCTTGCTTTCACGGTCTGGCATTGGAGTATTTGCGTCAGAGTAAGGACTTCCCTTTCGCAACTATTCCCTAGTAGAGACACACACCTGTTAAACCATTGTGTTGTGCACATGTTAGGTACACTTGATTTGAAACGCACAAATCCGGAAACTTTTGGAGAGATCAGTTGGGTTATTCTGAGGCCCCGAGAACTAACAGGAATGACAGTTAATATTTATCAAAAGAATCACTTAATAATAATAATAATAATAATAATAATAATAATAATAATAATCTTTATTTGAAAAAATGTACAAATATAACAATTTACAATTGCACGAACAGGTGTGATTCAGGAAATCCTGTTTTCAAATCATACCTGGAATAACTCTTCTATGTAGGAAAGTAGAATGCAGATTACATGTAATTATAATAAAGAAAAGCAAATACGTAATATATGTAAACAATATAAAGAAAATACACATAAAGGATTTCGCAGCAAAAATACTAGGAAGACAATAGTAGCAAGCATAAGTAGTAAAAGAAAACAATGGGTCAACGTAGATAATTCACATCTAAAATTCTATTAAAGTGCTAAACTAATGCTTTTACATAGTATTGAAAGATGTACTGGAGTAAAGTACAGCGTACTGGAATCTAAGTAACATTTTAGTGACTAGTAGTTCATGACTATTTTCCAGAGAGCTGTTTTAAAATCAGAAATTACTAGTAATAAAATCACGAACGATAGAAAATAACTAGTTGTCTCTCATCTGCAAACATCCATCCGGTAACTGGTTAAACAAATGTGAGGTCAAATAAGAAAAGGATGCATCAAATAACCCCGTGGTTCAGCGCCAAACCCCAGATTAATCCATGCATGTGGTCGCGTCTCCGTTTATCACATTAGGCATCAAGCGGTATTCCTGCGTCCCTTAAGGGAAAAAGATGCATGTACTGTAAAACCTATATTAAGCAAACCACTGTAGGTTTCTTGACAAAAGAGGTCTTTTAAAGGGGTGTTCACTAGATACGGGACACATTTTTTTAAAAAAAAAGGGCTATTAAGTACTACATATCCGCCGTTTAGGAATGTGCCTATTAGGTCGGATGTGTATGGAACATTTTGTATTATGCGCAAATTATTAAAAATGAAATATTTTGACTAAGTTTTTATTTTTATTTTTAGTACTCCCAATAGTCTACCGATAACAAACCGTTTTCTTGTGTAGATTCAACTTGTCAATTGGGTATACATGGCATATTCCATGTCATAGGAACATGACCTTGCTTTTCTCGCACTTCTTCACACAAATAAACAAAAATCAAGCAAAGGGTCTCGAATAGCGCTGAGCTCAGCTTCCGGTCACAAGCCAAACATTCGTGTGTTACGGGGCAAGTTGATAACCCTGACTTCCGACATTCAAATTTTACCGCATCAGATGTTCTTCCAAGAAGGTAAGGTAAGGAGGGTTCTATTAATTCAAAGAATTAAACATTATGTCATTTATATATACGCTGACTCATTAGGAGAAACGAAACTGAAATAGAACGAACAGCCGGTATACCATATCAATGACCAGGGTTTATTGTTACTTCATTTCCAGAATACCCCGCCGTCTGATTTTCTCAAGAATGAAGCTCACGCACAGGACAGGTGACACGAATGCTTTTTTAAAAATTTGCCAATTTTCATTTTAACTTCAGAAAATTTGATGGACTATATACTAACAATGTTCCTGAAAGTGATCTCTTGAAAGGGATAAATGAAGAAAATTGTTCTCGATGGTCGGTGGTCAAGGAGAGGGGTGTTAACAAGGCTATAATTTCCACACAACATATACCTTTCAGTGTCCATTACAAGAAAACATCATCATTGAGAGGGGTGGTCATTTAATAGAGGTAGTCTTTAAAGAATGGTTTCACTGCGTAGGACAAGAACGCCTTTGGAAAAGTATGTAAATATTTTAAATAAAAAAATGAAGAACAAAAATAGTGATTTTTTAAAAAAAAGTCTATTCCCAAAAGCTTTTAATTCCCAACCAGAAAACAATGACCGGTTAATAGATAATAAATGTTCCTTTGAAAAAGTGCTCAAACTATGTAGTCTTACAAAAACCTTCTCACCTTGCAAAATTTGCAATGTATGACGAGTTGACGTCGCGCTGGAGATTTTCTGAAAAATTGATAAGCTAAACTGAGGAGACAATACGAAGCTGGATATCACCGGAAACACCTAATCAAAAACACGTGCGGTTAAAGGACAATATTGATGTTACAACAGGCAATTTACGTAAGTTGCGATAGTGGGGCACATGCACTTTGCCGACGATCTTATAACGTATATGCTTCAGCCAATTTCCTAAAAGGAATTGGCTGAAGCATCTGAGTTATAAGAATCAAATTCAGACTCACGTCTATCGGAACTAACGTCTCTAAGTCAGACTGCAACGTTGCAGCCAAAATGTTGGAAATTTTAGGGACACTGGTTCAATGCTAATCGCAAGCCTCAAAATGTTCGGGCTGCATGCCACCCGAGCACAACTTATTTTCATGTATGCATTCATTGCATTTTGATAAAGTCTACATGAAAAGTATGTTATTTCTAAACAAATTAACGTACATTCTACGTAAAACTTCACTGAAAATTAAACCATTACCTCTTCTAGGAACAACTGCACATTAATCTTAGTAAGTGGTGCTTTCAATTGAGATCATATTGCTTCGTTTCTATTTGACTTTAAATATTGTTTGAACAGGGTTTTCTCTCAATAAGTGTTCAGTGCAATGTAGTTTTAAAATAATAAATGTAATAGGAAACATTTAATTTTTTGTGTAGCACTAAGATGAGATTATAATGCGTAGAAGTTAAAATTCAAAATGGAAAGAGTAATATTAATATCATTCTATTCAACTCATACTTAGAAGAATAGAACTGTAGAGGTTTTTCGTTTAATATAAGTCGTGGCAATGATTTTGATTTAAGTTAAGGCAACCATGGTTTTGCCACAATAAATTTAGAAAGGACGTAAATAACCAAATTTTACTATTTGTAATAGAGATGTAACCTTATTTTAGAAGGTCTGAAGCCACAATAACATGCTCGCTTTGGGAAAATATTGACATCTTGCACAAAAATAAAGCCGAAAATATCAAGTGTAACCAAATAGGGACAAGAAGATAACCTTTTCCACGTTTTTTGACAATATTCCAATTTCACTTCAGAATGTTGTGTATCTAAAACGTCCTTATCTGTCACTGAAGAAAATATTAACCTCGCGAACTGTCTTATCTTTTCAGTTGTGAAGTTCAATTGTTTCATGTACCATCTGAAATGTGCGATAAATGATAAAAGTGGTTGCACGAGATAAACTTTTAAGAAAATCAAGAACTGAAAGGGGATTTGTAAATTATTTTTACTAAAAAGAATGGTCAAGTAACATTCCTATACTTTATCATACTAGGCGTCAGCACAAACAAATATTCTTTACTTATTTCAGGATTAGGTTTCCAAGCATTAACAAGTAACAACGCTTAAAAACATGTAAAAGGGACATGTATTCATGCATTTAACTAAATCAATTTCAATTTCAGATCGCTAATGCGAAATACACATAACTCTATGTACCATTTTTCTGTGCCACAGGGCGGCATGTACGTGTTCCAAATATTGGACTCATACGCCGTAAGTGGCTTCTGCCTGCTCTTCCTCATCTTTTTCGAGTGCATCGCCATTTCGTGGGCGTTCGGTGTCAACCGTTTCTACGACGGCATCAAGGACATGATCGGCTACTACCCCTTCATGTGGTGGAAGTTCTGCTGGACCATTGCGACACCGCTCATCTGCGTGGTAAGTGGTTAATTTTATTTTGATACTCGGGAACACAATAAACATTTTGTCCAACAAATATAAAGTCTTATCCACTGTATTTCTAGTCAATTCAAATACAGGTAACATGTCCATAAGCAGTCATGCAGAGAAAATATATGAAACATTTTATAACAACTAAATTATCCAATCTGTTGCGTATTGTAGGTATTTCAGTTTTGAAATGTGTGATGAGCTTTCGTTGAAGAAGTTTATTAAAAGAATATTAAGAATTTCTCTGGTCTATTTCTTTCAAATATCATATAGTTATCATTTCTCGGTGTACAAATAAAAAATGATGATAAATTAATATGAAATTACCTAAATTAAATTACAATTAATTTAAAATGGGATGATCAGAATGTTCACGTATTTATATAAGAATGGGGCGGAGTAATAAACTCATGAATATTAGTTTTAATCTCTGCTAATCAGACGCCAATCTCTTGGTCATCAGAAACAGAACATTAAGATTAGCATGTTGAAACGATTAACATTATATTCAGGAATGGATGCAGAAAATTCTGATTTTATGACATAGTCAATGTTATAAATTAAAGTGTTTAATAAAGATATTTTATTTAATTTCGCATTTACAGTATACTTTGTTAGTGATCCTGTTCTTGTTTATTCTTAACCAAGGTCAAAAAAAGTTATCCTGAATATTTCAATGTTCAATCTCTTCATTGCAAAATCACAAGAACGCTCATTATGGTTCGTACAAATGGAATATACAAGAAACTGAGACATCTTTTAACTGAATGATGTGAATTTAGGTTGTTCTGTCCTCACACAATTTTATTGTTCATAAAGGCGAAAATGTTCATTTCTTCCGGAAAAATACTGTGAAACATAGGCATTACGCCTTGTAATTGAAAATGATTGTCCTAGAAATGTGTAAGTTTTGGAGAGAGGAAAACCGGAACATACTAACATGTGGGTCATCCCGAGACATTTTCTCCGGAATGTGATTTCGGTGACTCTAAATGATCATCCTGTGAGAACCGGCCACGGAGAATATTAAAAAAAGCGCCACACCTTCACATGGATGGAATATAATTCACATTCATTAAATATTTTTATATTAGAACAATTTAACATTTTACTTTCTGAGGGGGAAAATCTTAATAAGGTTCTTTTCGGTAAGATAATGAACTATAAAAAATGACAATATTTGTGCTCTTCACATGAACTTTGTGGACGCAAGGTAGTCGTCATAATTAACATTTCAATCCAACTGTCGTGATTTGTTTCATCAGCTGGCGGTGTTGACAAGTCGGTGTTTATATTACGGAGGATACCACGATGTCACAAGACTGCTTAATGACGCACAGTTTTTATCGAACTTGACCTCATTCTTTCGCATGAACGAGGGGTGGAAATATGTTGTTTCTACTTCGCGACGTTTCGAAAGACAGGAATCTCTTGTTATTTGCATAGTGAATGACTACATTTTTACATCTTTAAAAATTGCTGAGTACGACATTACTCTTAAGACTTGCCAAACTCGCAAAATGCGATTTTGAAACGACTCCAAAATTCAAAATACGAATATATACTAAAAATATAAGCAATTCAAATCTTTTAAAACTAAGTTAAATAAAAGTCTATATTGAAACATTACTTAAATAATTTTATGCGTCATGTCCCTGTTAGGCATATGCATCTCTCGCGCACATGGCTTTGATTTCCACTGGGCAATTAAGATCGACTCCAGCGTATTGCAACAAGCGCTATTGCTTCCACACGTTTCACAACAATAAAATTACTATATTTTGAAAACTTCACTACCCTGGTATATTTGGCAATAATGAAAGATCTTGGACCTACATTCGTATTGAGAAGAATGTTCGCAAACAGCTGGCCAGCAACAGCCATAGTGGCTTCCGCGAGACACTAAGGGACTTCCATCTAGAACGGCCAGCATTACACAAAGAACTCATCAAATGTACGTTTTGAATCAACAAACCTAATATTAAATGAAGAAAAATTCTCCAAATATCATAAACAATGTATTGAATATCGTCAATAATTGACTGAACTAGTGTACTTTCAATGACAAGCGAAATTCATAAAATTGCGTTGCTGCGAGTCAGCCGAAGCCAGAATATGGGTATCGCCTGAGACTCCCTCCATCGCCGCGCAGCGCTAGACAGCGCCACCCAACTGGTTGCGGCACCAAAAGGCCGCATGTTCCCCGAGTTAATTCGAAGTGCCAAAGAGAAAAACAATAAACCCAGTAATACAGTCAAGAGCTTGGGGCAATTCCTGGCCAGGCACTGGACACCGGCGCCAGTTAGACGCTCATTGGTTTCAAAATGATTTCATATACCGATGTTGCGGCAATATCTTGAACATTGAATGTCATTAAAAGGAAAATGTATGTTCCTAAGATATTATGAAATCTTTTTCGATTTTCTGGGAGTAGTACAACAGAGCAACCTAAGCACGACCCGCCACTGATCGGGTCGTAGAAACCTTCAGCAGAGAGCGGGCACATGTGCCGCCCACCGGAACCGTTCCACCTGTCACAGAATGAGACCATTGCAAAGAGGCGAGCCTAAGGCATGCGCCGCACAATGGTCCGGATCCGGAGGGACTGAACCAAACTATCAGCCATGGACTGTAATGCTGGCACGACTCGAAAAATGACGTTTTGAGACTAACGTGTTAAAAATTTTCGCTAGTAGTAAAATGTAGGAACCAAGCGCATACAACGGATGGATTAAGATATAAACATTACTAAACGAATACTTAGGAGCGGTGTTAAGATTCATTATTATAAAATGAGTTCCTCATAGGAACCAAGCAAGTCCAAAATTCCATATTTTGAGACATTTCACCAAGTTATTCCCTACAATATCTGCTGGGACACTTCCCTTCGGCAAATACCTAACATATTGAAATATATAAGTCTGGGAAATATCATAAATGTATCACTGTGCACGTCTATGATACAAAGTTTTTTTTGCGTACTGGAAAATCTCGAATTTGGACTATTTGATTGTTTTAAAAAACCTTCAAATGTTTTCAAATTAGTTATATTTCAAAATTCGTATTTTTCGTGTTGTGCCAATGTTGTAGCCCATAAACGACATTTTTTCTCAGTAAACAATGTACAGCTTCGTAGATCTCATCTATATCTACGCGCATCGGAACATCCTACTACTTCGAGTTCCAACATCCTACTACTTCGAGTTCCAACATAGTAGTTCCAATTAAGTACCTCAATGGAAGCCGCCCTCTATCTGGACGTGAATTCTGCAAGCTGGCAGCTCTGTTTGGAAGTTGATGAAAAAGTTCTTTACATCTGTTACAGAAGAATACCCATAGAACAGTCATTGTGTAGGTTTTCTATTAAATGATGAAAACACATTTGCGAACAGTACTATGATAATATCATTCCTCTTTAGATTTGTTCAACGTAACACACTGGATATTTTTCTTTTCATTTAGCCTGGAATAACGCTCATTACATACACAAAACATAATTTTGTCAGCTTTTTGCATATTTTTTAACCACCGTGCACCTCCTTCAGTTTCTAATGAGGTTGCCTTCCCCATGATCAGATCACCCCTCCGGGAGCGAGAGCTGGGCGTCAAACCAAAATCAAGAACACATGATATTAGGCAATCCCTTTCATGTATAACGGAATGAAACCAGTTCTTCACAATGCTTAGGTTACTTCTCTCTATTACCATAGAGAAATAATTTTCTGAAACAGAAATATTATAACATTTTTTTTGGCCTAATACTGGTATGTTAATTACTTCAGTACACAGATAACCTGTAAATAAATCAGCAACAGGAATCAATTGATTTTGTCTTTTTCGCGTCTTCAATTATTATATGTATGTATTGACTTCTATAGTTCTCATTTCTTAGAGCGAACGAAGGAGGCGACTTACGGATCCTTTTCTGGATAGGCAATAAAGTAGTGTATTGCGTTTGTCATACTCTGATTATTGATTTTTTGTTGAAAAATTTCAATATTATATATACAAAAACAAGAGATATTTTGAAGAGGAAACATTGTACCTTAAGATTATCAATTGTTCATTAAGAAGAAAGTTTCTCCAATAATCCAGTTACAGGAGAGGTCGAAAAAATTCTTTACTATTTCAATCATCAAAATTTGAGAGGTTTTACAAAAAATAGAACCTGTGTTGTTTTTATAAGCTTGCTCTGTTTGAGCAAACAAAATTAAGGAAAACATTTGAGTCAATTTTGAAAAAAAATCGGAAATGATCTAGATGCTACATGTAAAGTATCTCCACAAAATTTAAAATATATTCAAAATTCAATGAATCGCGGCATTGGCCAGATCGATTGGGAAATATATTTTTTTGGTGAAAATCCTGTGTATGGTGTGGTAGAGGTGACAATGATCACAGACGCGCAGACATTTTGAGAAAACCCACTTCTTCGATATCAAGGACCATCGAAACGTGTGTTTCGAAGAAATTACATACGTTATGAGGAAGTAATCTGCTGCATAAAGGAGGCCGGAAGAAACACGTCTTTCGGTATCATAGCCCATAAAAGGCGTTTACTGACAAAACATCTACAGTTTTCCTGTAGCGAAACATAACTTTCTCTATACTACCGAGAAAGTTTTTTATCGAATTTTTTCATACGGTGCACACAGCCACTTTACAGAATTGATATGATACCATACGGTACCGATGTTCACAATAATACAAATAATAATAATAATAATAATAATAATAATAATAATAGAGAAAATGGAAAATTAGGGAAAAACACTTAAGAGTTTCACCTGGCGATTTGTGATGTTTGTCCCATGTAGTAGATTGACTGCAAGTAAAAGATCGTCAAGCCTAAATGAAGCCTCTGAGCAAAATTGAAATTGGCTGTTTCTTGGCCCAAGTATACCTTCTTTCTTCCCTAATTCGAGGTAGCGAAATTTGCGTGGTCAGACGGAAGAGCAGGCCTCATGGCCTGAGTCTCACCACGTAAAATAAAGCATTGATTCAATTCAAATCAATATGTATGGGATTGAAAAGTTTTAAGTTGTGGAGAATTAGAAAATGAGTTACCGGAATTTATCTTTGGGGAATCACTCAAGAACGTCAAAAGAATTTTGTCCACGCTGACCGTCCCGCGTACCATCCTGCGGCGAGGCAGCTCGTGGCCGGGGGCCGGGGGCCGAGGGCTTGGGATCGGGGGCCGGGTCGTTCTCAAGGCAAGCGGAAGGAGGCCAGTGGCTGTCAGCCCACACTGCGGTCCCGCGTGGTCGACGGCCTCCGGCGGGCGCGGGCGGCCTCAGTCGCGGTGGCGGCGGTGGCGGCGGCTACAACGACGACGACCACCACGCCGCGCCGACCCAAGGCTGCGGACGTGCGCACGCAACGTCACCCGCCGTGCCCTCACACCCACGGCAGCGTTACGCTGAGGCCGAAGGAATGCTGATTCAAGCAGGCCGCGTGGGTGCAGCGCTCGGCGCCGCCGTGCACGCCTATGCCAACTACGCAAGCCTTCATTCTTCGAGTAACCTGTGCGTGTCCACGCTTAGGCCGCTTGCGGCCCACCGTTTCTTTTAAGCGAGACGTCATTCCATGCGTCTCGGTCTTCCGCCCGAGTTTACCTCGGAGCTACTGTCTTTGCAGTGGCTCTGATCGGGAGGCCCTCGGGTTCGAGACTCAAACGCGGTCATCGAATCCGAGTTCCGACTGTGGCAGGATTTTTGGCACTAGCTGTACAGCTAGGTTGAATTCAGCAGCTGTCTGGACACGAATTCTGGCGGCCGGCTGCTTTGATCCCATAGGTTTCGGTAATTTCTCAGATCAACACCAGGTGAACGTCCGGAGAGCAGAATCCTAACAAACGGGCCAGGGACCGCGCGCGATCTTTCCTTCGTGTTCCTTGTCCTATCCTCACCACTTATACACACATTTATGTGCGCTACACTACCACACATGTCGGGAGACCACTCGGCAACCAGCTCGTTCCGGCTGAGGCAGTGCCCTCTGAAGGAGATGCCTGGAGGGGAACGTCCTCGGCAAACCGACGTGTAGATCTGCACTGGATCTCACCATCCAGCAGAGAAGGAATATTACCATCTCTCTTGATAAAACATTCCTGCACCAACTCACACAATCACTGAAACAATGGCTATAACAGTTGATATGCCAGGACACATCAATCAGCCAAGCGTCTCATCTGCTGGTGGAAACATCTATATTCTCCCTATATCTCTTACGTAATAATTTAAAACTTCTAGTAATTTCTGGAGATATAAAGGGTGAAGTTAAAATAAATGAAATGGCTATTTCTGTAATTCAGCGAATTCACGATTAACTTAAATGTATATACATTTTATGTATTCCTTGATAATTGATGCAGATCGATGGATTTTGGCGCCGATACACCAAGCCTGCCAAGATATTCACTTCCTTCACGCGTCATCGACTGTTGGAATTCTGGTCAGTCTTCTAGTAGTCCATGAAATTAATAGTTTCGCCTTACAAAGTTTACATTAGGATGTTTTCGAATTAGATACAAGCGGTGTGTCTTAGTGTTTCAATGAGAGCCAAAATTATTGAGAAGTCAAAGAAATAATCCCATGGGATAATAAATAATAATAATAATAATAATAATAATAATAATAATAATAATGAATTTAAAATATTTTAAGAATCACAAATAACCTCCACACTCGGTGAGATATAATAAATCTAATACCGATCATGGGCAGTCTTTGCAAAGAGTTACAAGATGGCTTTATTTATTTATTTTATGGCAAGGTTCAGGCGCCGATTGGTGAGAACGCCAAGATGAGGGTCAGGTCCTATTGGTGTGATACGATCGTCCGACAGAAAATGATCTTCAATTTTTTAAGAATTGATGAGCTTCCGAAGAATTATAACCCCTTGTATTTTCGATGTTATTTTGCCAGGAGGCACATTTAATGCCTCATAGCCCGTCCGTCCTTTCCGGATCTCCAACGCTTGTAGGAAATGTTTACTTTCTCGCTACGGATTAAAGAGAAAGTTATGTAATGTTGTGCGAAAAAACAGCGAAGTTCCGGCAGAAAACTTATTACATGGCCCTGGTAACGAAAAGTGGATAAATCCAGTTGCTACATTTAGAAAAAATTCTCTAACACGTCGTGTAGCCAGAATCCATGTTTCGTGGGTTCTTGATACCAGAAGCTCGAATGACGACAAAACGTCTCTCAGCTCGTCTCTCTGCTCTCTGTCCGTCTGAGAACAACGCTAGCGGCTAAATCGTTCAGCCGATTTTCTCCAAAATTGATATTCCTCAATCAATCTGAATTATGTTGCGGCTCCTTGAATTTGAAACCGGTATTTTAATTTTAGGGGTTCTTTACATAATCCTGGGACATATTCCAAATTTTCACAAAATTGCTCCATCGTTTTTTATTAAATTTTGATGTTGGATAGTATGAAGGACTTTAAGAGAACGGTGCAGGTCTTATGTTCGTTGGAAACCATAATTTTTCAAAAATTGCGAAAGTTAAAAAATTTTTTGCAGTCCTCCTACAACTAAAATATTAAAGATAGCGATTTTCCCCGTAATAAAAACTGTTGCTTAAAGATAGATTTTGAAACAAAGTCACTTTAGGAGATAAATGAATCACTGACTGAATCACTGGTTACGACATAGCTGACGGCTTGCTCGTATGTCGCGAAAAAAGAGACCCTTCGCCATTACATATTTGCTATTTACGTGTTGTGCGCGTTGCGTTATGGAACAGCAAAGGTTTCAATATTCATGGCACCTAAAAGAGTGAAGCATTAGTGGTGACAATTTTTTTTCGTGATGACACGGGAACTGTTCGACCCACCGGAATAAGAGAAAAAACTAGCTCACGAAATATCTTGAATATAAAGAAATCAATAACGCGGCTCAAGTGCAAGTCAACAGTGATAAGCACGGACTGCGCGCGACTCAATTGTTCGCCGATTGCAGTTAAATGGTTCAATTGATTCTTAAGGAAGAAGTTCCATGTTTTAATTTTATATAAATTAAAAGTATTTGAGGTAAAAATTCACGAAGCCTTATCCGTTTGAGAAGTGCGTACTTCTATAGTTTTAACGTAAAATTAGGCATCTTCCGACCACTCACTGCGTTGTAATGTTCACGCACATGAAATTGTTGTGGGATATGGAAGGCACCACCTTAGCCAAAAATGCGTCGGAAAAGACACAATTAAGTAATATATCTAACCAGTAGTAAAAAGGGCGAAAAACAGGGCGTTTATGGCTGGCTAACTGTGAGGCGGTCATGGATTCGATTCCCGTTTGGAACAAGAATGAAGCTATAGCTTTCTAATACAAATCGTCTCAGTTTCTACAGCTATGTGACAAAATAAAATATAGGCAGGCCAAATAACCTAAATGGGGTTATGGGAATACGTTATGCCCGCCACATGGCTCCCTTACCTCTAGGTGTGGATAATAAATATAAGCAGAGTCCAGGCCTGGGAAAACGGCTACATGGAAAAAGCCCAATTAATATGACCCTAAATGTCAAACACATACATACATGCATACATACATACATGCATACATACATATACATACATATACATACATACATATACATACATACATATACATACATACATATACATATATATGCAAGGTCTCGGCTCTATATAGTGCTATGCCACACTTGCGACAAAAACACGATAATACCACTAACATACTCCCCGTATTGATTATAACTTTTGTGCGAGTATTTTGGTGCCTCTTCTTTACTCTTTGTCGAGGAATATCGGTTTGAAACGTCATTTTCTTTTTTTCTCAGAATGAATTCAATGTGATTTAAAACAACTTAGAGCCAAGTCCTTCATACTTACTACAATTTTACTTCATAGTTCTGAATGTTTTTAAACATATAATGTAGGATATCGACAGCTAAATTATTTATGTTATTTTCGTGCCTACTCTGACAACAAAAGTATGCCTGTTAAAACCTGACTGTAGTCTTTCTTAGGATGAATATATCTCGGGACAAACTAAACCTTCAACCTGTAGCGCATGTTGATATCAGCGCAAGCGCATCCACGAATTCCGTATTCCCTACAGGGTCATACAACTCTTGGCAGAAGGAAGAATTTTTCTGCAAACTCGGCCTTCATCTGTGACGTCGTTCGCCAGCTCTTGCTAACTAGTTCTAATGAAGCGTTAAGGTTTTATTTGAAATCTAGGAAGACTTCGTCAAAAATTTATTGTAGGCACTTTGCCTTTACATAATGTATTGCCTACAAGAGGCCACACCAGTCGTTAGACTTCGGTTTTCGTAACGTCGTGCGGGACTTATCTTCACGATGGAATATCGTACGGCTTTTCGCGTCTTTCTCAGGCGTGTCGTTAGATGTCGCTTGATCTGCAGCACTGCTTGATATGCTCGCTATCATGTGACATCTGGCAGCACGATCGAGAAAGACGGAAAAAGCCGTGTCATATTCAGTTGTGAAGACAAACCTCTCACGCGCCACATCACGAAAACCCAAGTATAGAGCACAGCTATATAATTGTTACATCTGCAACAACATTGGCCGGAAGGTACTAGCAGTTTTTTTTAAAGAGGGCATTTTATAAAAAAAAGGACATTTCAATGAAAAGAAGGACATTTTGGATTTTTATAGTCCACGATGTATAGACAATGTACTCAACAATACCAAACCATTAATAACCTTTGAAAATCATATTAGACTTTGCGTCATTAAAAATGAAATCTTCCGACTAAATCACTTCGCCCCCGCACTCACCTTCGTTATCCACCAAACAACAAGCATAAATAAGTTTTATATCACAATTATCCTAATGATCTATTATGCAGGACATATATTTGAGTAAAACTGTAGATATTGAAGACATGAAGTCTCTTTAAGTAATTAAATTACTTAAAAAATATGACAGGATTATTTTCAAGTCAATATAACGAGACGGAGGACATTCCATGTAAATTTAGAAAAGGCGGGAGGACAGTATTAAAAAAGGAGGACATGTCCTCCAAAAGGAGAACAGATGGGAACCCTGGCACTAGGGTTTGAGTCCGGACCATAGCGAATTTTCTGCCATAACTACATAGCTGTATCGAATTCAGGCACTGTCTGGAGGATAATTCTAGCGACCGACTGCTGCCATCGGTAATTTTTCGCGGTTTCGTCGACCAATATCAGACGAAGCAGTACTCTAACAAACGGGCCACGAATCACGAGCGACCTCTCCTCCCATTGCCCTGTTTCTCCTCACCACATGTGCACATATTGATACTTGCATGCACTGCACTAGTATACGACATATGTTGGAAGAGCAGTCGGGAGCACAGATCTTGTCCTGGTTAGGGCAGTGTCACACTGAGGGGGACTTCATGCTGAGCGATTTTTAAATGCTAGTTTTGAATATTACGGACACGGTCTGAGACAATATTGACATACGAATTTTACATACGAATAATGTATCATTTCCCATTATTTACACCACTGCGTAATACTTCCTCTCAATTTTTCTTTCTTAACTACAACGATTTTTATGAATTTGACGATATTGTGATGTGATGACTAATTGAGAATAATAGAAAAAGGCATGGAACAAAATAATATTGCACCATGTTGCTTTGATCGCCGTTCCTTTAAACAGTAAATGAAAATTTAATTTTATTAGTATTAAGTTAATTATTATTAAATAGTCTCCTCTATGAACACTAGTAATGCTAAAACAGCACGTCTACCCGTATTTTCACGCAAAATTACGCTAAAAGTACTCAAATGTTCGAAAAATTGTACGTAAACTTATTTCAAAATCTATCCTCAAACAAGAGATTTTATTAAGAGAAAAATCTCCATCTTTATAATTGTATTTTTAGAAAGACTTCGAAAAAAATTTAACTCTTGCAATTTTTGAAAAATCAAGGTTTTTAACGAACATGAGACCTGCACTATTTTCTTAAATGTCCTTCCCACTATCCACCAAAAAAAACAATAGGACCTTTTTTTTAAATTGGAAAATGTCCCAGGAGCTTCATGTAAAGAAATCCCCCTCCAAAAAATTAAATATTGGTTTCAAATTCAAAGGCCGCGACGTCAGCCAGATCGATTGGGGAATATAAATTTTGGAGAAAATCAGCAGCACGGTTTAGCCGCCAGCTTTGTTCACAGACGAATGAACGGACAGACGAACGGACGGACAGACGGACAGACGAACGGACGGACAGACGGACAGACGAACGGAAGAACAGACGGACAGACGAACGGAAGAACAGACGGACGGAAGAACAGACGGACGGAAGAACAGAGAACAGATGGACAGACGGACGGAAGAACAGACGGACAGACGGACGGAAGAACAGACGGACAGACGGACGGAAGAACAGACGGACAGACGGACGGAAGAACAGACGGACGAAAGAACAGACGGACGGAAGAACAGACGGACGGAAGAACAGACGGACGGAAGAACAGACGGACGGAAGAACAGACGGACGGAAGAACAGACGGACGGAAGAACAGACGGACGGAAGAACAGACGGACGGAAGAACAGACGGACAGAGAAAGAAAAGAACAGACGTACAGACGGACGGAAGAACAGACGGACAGACATTTTGCCGTTATTCTTTTCTTGGTATTAAAGACCCTCAAAACATTAATTCTGGCTACACCGCATGTTAAAGTATTATTTTTCTAAATTTAGCAACTTGATTTATCCACTTGTGCGTTACCAGGGCCCTGTAATAAGAGTTTTCTGCTGAATATTCGCCGTTTTTTCGCGCAACATTCCATAACGTTCTCTCAACTCCATAGGGAGAAAGTAAAAATAGATACCATATGCAAATTACAAAGTAAAAGGTTAGGGATTGTCGTCAATTAAGTGAGCATCATCTGCACATATAATGCAGCATCTGCAGAGTGAAATAAGAAGCATATATCAGAATTGATGTGTATTTGTTCGTATTCCGAAGTTCGGACCATTGAATCGTGAAGATCTTACAAGTACGTACAAGATGTGCTTTTTGCATGAGCGTCCTATGTTGCTGTTCAAGATTGTTAGAGTCTGTTCTAAGACGGTAGTAAACCAGGGCAGTAAACAAGATTGAAAAATGAAGTCATGACTTAGCATCAGATAGAGCTCCAAACAATAGGTACCAATCGTTATTTCATTACTTGTAATTAAAGATCAATGACACACTGTCAATAATGAATGTGTGAACACTTGACTCTCGCTTTGTTAGTGTCTGTACAATGAGAAGTGTGTAATTGCAACTCTCGGATCAAACGATTAAAGGTTCTGAGAAACAATCATGGAGTTAAATAGGTCGTTAATTTTCATATGACTGGCACTGTTCTCACAGATCAGACAAATTATTATGAACTTCCAATATGCTTTTTAATATTAAACAGTTAAAATATACGTTGATCGTTCTGAATAATATTATCGCCTATTCAAACAATAACGTTCTAAATATATTTTTCTATCTAGTGATAATGTTTTTGAGGAACTGTATTGCACTCTTAAAGGCAAATTCTTGATCTCCTCTATATGAACATACTGTCTTATGACTATGTTAACAATAAATTGTTCATAAAATTTGACAAAAAATATCTCCCCAGCCTATATTTTCTTTTGTTTGCCCAGTAATTTACACAAAATTTCAATTTACTTAATAATGCACACATTTCATAATACATACTAATGATAAAAATATTTCTCTCGATTCACATTATTCGTGAAACAATCACTATTAAATACAAAGATTAACAAAAGTATTATGAACGGGCTATTTCAGAGACTAATGATCTGAGAGGACGTTCAAAACGAGATATGGATTTATGGGCACAGATGGTGCAATGCGATTTGAAAACAAAAAGCAAACCTGACGCTTTTTAATGGTATTTATATTGTATTTATTAGACCCCCGAACATCATGTAGTTAAAAAGTTAAAAATATGCTTGCAATCATGCATTGAAAATCTGCAAATTATAAACTTAAAATAGCTGATACAAGCGCTTAAAGCTAAGGATACGCGGTAAACAAAAATATAGTTAGCAATAGTTAACATTCATTTATAGGAAATCTTCATTTTTCACTGTAGTACAAAATGCGTGTAATAAGTTTTCAAGCATTTTAATAAACAAAAAATGATTAAGCGAGATAGCCAATAGCATTGTTACAACATGTGTTAAACTCCAGCAAGAATAATGTTACAGTAAGTACCGTTAATCAATTCAAGCGAAAACAAGCTTATCAGAAAACGAGAAAATCGGAAATATTATGTTCGTATTTTAAAATTTGTACGGCGTAATTCACTTTTCTTTTGAAAGAGAAATAAACGAAAATATCTGACTTCCACCTATTTCTACAAAAAAAAAAAAAAAAAACAACTAACATATGCACAGTTAAGGGGAAAAATCTGAGAAACATGCAATTATGCAAAATAAAAATTTGATAGATGTGTTTTATTTTTAGTGATAGGTAATGATATACATTTTCATTTGATATGTGCACTCATTAAAAATATGCAATCGCATGACATTCCGCGGTAATTATAAACAAATTATTTGCTTTCGACTTCAAAGTTCGTAACCTGTTGTCGAATGCCGTCACAGTATCGTCAACGTGGACGTGAATATTAGCAGAGTTAACGTAAAAGACTGGAAAACAATAATGAGCACGGGTAACAATAAAAATGAAATATTCATATTCTCTCATATGCATTAATTAAATTGAATTTTTTTTGACTGACGTCTTCAAAATTTTCATTGTGCGTAAATATACGTGAGAGACGATGCATATAGTCTATTCTTCATTTGGAAAAACAATTCATTCCCAGTTGTGAAATATTCATTCTAATAATTTTGTATTACTTTCAAAAAATACAGGACAGGGACACAACAAAGGAACTGTCCCGGCTAATACGGGACGTCTGGTCACATTGAAAATAGATGACAGTCGAAGATCTTCTTACAACTGAATTTCCGTTTGTAACAACAATAGATTTGCTTACTCATAGTTTATTATTTTTATACGAACAAGATGTTACGTATTTTTCTGAACAGGAATAAATTTAAAAAATGATTCCTAAATTCATTTGCAACTAAATAATATATGTATGCTGACTACATCGACACGTCTTGCTTTGAATTATTACTTTTTAATTATTGTCTTTTTACTATACTATTAAGAGCAGTTATGAAGACTATCGCGAATGAAGTTATCCTATTATCCAGCTTATCGAAAATGATCGCCACTTCTGTAATTTGTGTCATTATAATAAATTATTGTAGAAAAAATTATTAATTAACTAGTTCCGTCGTAAGTAGATCACGGAATTTCATTCAATTGCATATTTTCAGTGATTGCTATATCGAAATGAAATGTATATAACTGCCATTACTAAAAATAAAACAAATCTATCCCTTTTTTATTTTTCATAATTGCATATTTCTGAGATTTTCTTTAACTGTACGCGGCATATTTAAGGGTATATATTACAGATTTTTGTGTAGCAGTGGGTCAAAGTCAAGTAGTTTCGAGCCTTTTTTTAAAAATTTTTTTGCGTCGTTGTTGACACAACGCGTCTTTTTACTCCTTGTTGGACGTTGAGCGCTTTCCTTGGAGTAATCCTCTGTAACTGAATAATTACTATACTGAATAATTACTATATTTGTCAAGTCTTGTCACGTCGTAGTCGGTCATTGCCTTTATCCCTTCGGTCAGGTGCTTGATGCTGTTAGATTCCGAGGTCCCTAGCTGGTTATCCAACCAGGAGCCCGTGAGTCTTGAAAACGCTTAACTCCCGTGACTTCTCAGAGCGTAGTAAATGAATTGGGCTAGCGGCGCCGGCGTTTCAAAAGGCCGGCCTCTTTCAAAAGAACAGTGAATTAAGCCATGCCAATGGTACAATGCCAACATAATATTTCCGATTTCCCGTCTTCTGATAAGACTGTTTTCGCTTGAATTGATTTACGGGGACTTCTTGTAACATTATTCGTGCCCATGAACTTAGTGTGCCCATGAACTTAGATTTTAAGTGCATGGTTGCATTCACATTTTTAACTTTTTTAGTGCATGAAGTTCCGGCATCTAGTCATAAGATATTCGACACTGTTATTGTACTTGTGGTACGATTACAAACAAAATTTAACTGTGCCAAAAATCCAAAAGTAGGTCATTAAAGTCGGACATATGAATATTTATTGAAAAAAATTCATGTAGGATACTCAGACAATTGCATTAAAAACAACGATACTCCTTTCTGCTCTTCATGGCGATGACGCGTCGAATAGAATCCATTTTACATCAATTAGTGTAACACGGAATAAAGTTTTCATACGTTAGCAGGAAAAATTAATTATTAAATCGATACATATCTAGTGCAATCAATGCATTGTTATAAATGAAAATCATAACGATATTTACAAGTATACAAGGTATACTAACTGTAAGTTATAATATAGAATTATTTCAACAATATAGAAAACAACGAACAATATTAATTTCCACATTGAAGTTCATGAAAGAACTATACGTGTGATCTATTCGGTCAAATCAAGTGGAATGCCGCGAGAACGGAGAACAAAACGACAATCGACTCCGGTTGTAGTGAACAACATTTTTGGTTCACTATGGCGACGTACATTTTTGGTTCATTAATTCGGACTATAGCCACATTTGGAGGTAATATGATGATGATGATGATGATGATGGTGATGATGATGATAATGATAATGATAATGATGATAAAATAATAATAATAATAATAATAATAATAATAATAATAATAATAATAATAAAATTGTCTTTATTAGTGGCAAAGCTCAGGCCATTAGGGTTGCTCTTTCGTCTGACCACGTGAAATATTTACATTATTTCTTATACTAAGAAGAAGATCGAGGAGGGCATATTTTACATTTATATCTTATTTCTTATACTATGAAGAAGATCGAGGAGGGCATATTTTACATTTATATCTCAATGATGTCAAAATTAAATAGAATTTCTCCATAAAAATTGATTTTCTCAATATAGAGATACAGCAAAATACATTAACAACACGAAAATTAAATAAAAATAATTAAATAAAAAAATTAATAAAAATTCCAACATCTTTATTTGTTCTTAAAAATCAATTATTTTCAGTTGTTGGCTTCGTACATTTTTCACTAGTGATTTTTCTAGATACTTCTCCATAGTTCGTCCTCTCTCCATACTTGATTCTGCATTGTCTCCTGTCTCTAAGTATCGTAATGCAGACGTGACACCCTTCCCTGCCTCTTGCACTGTTGGGACACTTGTGGGGTCAAATATATGTTGGCATAAAATTAATTGGAAATGATGTGTTGCGCAGAATTAAGGTTTTCTAATTCTAATTGTGAAGGCCGAAGTCCGAAGCGTCATTGCTCATTTCGACAGGCATAGCAAAGCGTGAATTGGGGCCCAAAATTATTGGCCCATTATTGACGCCATTTTATTTTCTCGGTGCAATGATATTACTTCACATTGAGTACGTTAAGGGATAAAACGTGCAAGGTTTTTAGGATATAGTTTACTCTTATGTATTGAAACAAACTGTCTAATTTAATTTTTAAATTTAATATCTCCTCTGTCCTAATATTATTAGATATTAATTCAATGAAACCCGTTCCGAATTTATATAAGAATATGGGCGCCAGGAAAAGTTACTTAATTCTATTATTAAAATAGTGATATTTCCAATAAATTAATATCCGGCTAACTGGGTCGATGGTTCTTATAAGAAATAATCGCTATTGCCTACTAATAGCCGATTATTCGATCTGCCATCTGTACAGAGTGGCCGAGGAATCTGAAAAGCAAATATACATTTCTAGCTACTCATTTGCTGGAATTGGCTAAATGAAAATCATCTTTTCTATTCACAGAAACTTGTAAGTTTATTCAATGTCCATGAAATTGTAACTTGGTAACAATACGAAACGTACTTTCGGTCATGACCAGTTTCAAACCTTATACTGCAGTACCCGTCTTCCGCGCTCTTAGCCGATGTCGCCGCGTAGAACCATTTTCACTTTTCCCCGGTGTCGATGGCTCCAGGTCCAAATACCATCTTCTTTTCTTCCGTTCTGGCACAAGTGTACTCAAGTCACTGATCCTCACCGCCTCATAAGTTGATAAGTCTTAATTAATTTGCCTTTTAAAAGTTCCCAGTTCTTTCTACGCGATGCTTAAAATATTAAAGTTCAGTCTGCTTCAAATACTCCCAGTCCTATTGCCTGCAAATTCACCTAAGTTCACAGTTTAAATTCTAGCTGTTGCACTCGAAATATTTCCAAGTTCCAATTTCCGCACATTACATCAATATTCAAAGTCTGATAACCATACGCTCCAAATTAGACGTTCACAATTCTCAAACTCCCAACATCAATTCCTGACACATCCTGACACACGATCCGCAAAGCACCAAGGCATAAGTCGGAATAAATCCTTATTCCTCTCTTTCAGCCCTTCAAAACTCGGTCCATATTTTCTACTGTTTCTTTTCAGAAAAATTCGACCCACTTCCGTCGAAATACATTGTCATTCCATGCCTCGCCAATTCCTAAATTACTTACAAATTCAGCTAGCCGCGCCCCAGACTGTCATTGCTTTCTCGGCCAATCTCCAAAAAGTTTACTTTATCAACTAGCCGCGCTCCGTGGTTCAAAGCAATGACGTTTGTGGACCTTGACGACAACCGACAACCGTCTACCGTTGCTAGGCCGCCATATTTACATATGTCCATCCTTACAATTCACCCTGTTTACAATAAATGTCACGCAATACAATAGCCCACATATTGGTATGTCACAGTATACTCTAACGAAGAACCACGGTATGCAAATTCGACTCCGCATCTCCGTATTGCCCTTTGAGCAACGCCAATGTCGCTGCGTTGCAGATGTTTTACTTAGTCAACAATCTAGTTTCTAGAGTTTTCATGCTGTATATTGTGCATCACCATGGTAAATTACTTTTGTTGATATTTAAACCATACTTTTAAACGACACTTTAAATATTATACTGCAAAATGAATTCCTGTCTTTCTCTATTATGCACCGTTGTTGCTGTCTCTGCAGCCGGAAGGTTCTAGGCTTCAGTCCTGACAGTGGCTGATTTTCGACACCAACTACAATATAGCTAGGTCAAATTCAGTCGTCTGGAGGAGAATTATAGCGGCCGGGTGTTCTGATCGGTATTTTTCCGTGGTTTCTCCGTTCAATAACAGACGAATGCCGGAGCAATTCCCCAACAGACGGGCCACGGACTGCCCGTGATCTTTCCCACCTTTTCCTTGTTCTATTCACTGTCCTGACACACACGTACCTTACACGTAGTACACTATCACATGTGTCCGGACCTTCGACCTTGTCCTGGATGGCGTGGTGCTCCGCTGTGGGAGATATCTGGAGGAGGATATTCCCCACGTTATCCAGAGGAGGAGGAGGAACACCACCACCTCTAGACATTAAAAACATTCACTACACTGACGATACTAATGTTCGCAGCAGAAGACGTTATCGGATCCATCAATCAATTCTCTATTACGTAAAAATAAAATGTAAATCGAAAATCCTATGAGAAACACGTGGAATTTGACTCTAATACCTATTTCTTTCTTGCGCAGGGTGTGTTCATCTTCAACCTGGTGCAATGGACGCCCATCAAGTACCTGGACTACGAGTATCCCTGGTGGAGCCATTGCATCGGTTGGATCACTGCGTTGTCATCTATGCTCTGCATCCCAGGATACATGGTGTGGCTCTGGACGCACACACCTGGCGACTTGGCAACGGTACGTCTGCCTTTCCTCCTTTCTTCTTTTTCTTCTTTCTCCTTCTACTACTTCTTATTCTTCTTATTGTTTTCTTTTTCTTCTGCCTTTTACTCGCCTACCTCTTCACGTTTCTTATCTTGCTCTCTCCCCCCTCCTACTTTGCTACTCTATCTATTTCTTGTGCATATCCTTACGTACGGTTCTCAAGAAAGGTTGACCATGTTATTGGCTGTGGGAGACAGATATTATGCCGAATCAAGCATAAACAATGCTGCGCGTAATATGAAAAGATAAGGGAAAGACTAGAAGTTGAGAAATTGTGGCGCGATAGTCATGGTTTGTCTGTTAATTTGGTATTTGGAGCGCTCGTGGTAAACCATATCGTTGTATGATATTCCTCCTGGTTGTGATTTGATTCCAATGATGTTATACTTAAAAATACTGTTTTCTGTTGTTCATATTCTTATTTACGGATTAATCATTATTCTTTGCGTTGTATGCAATTAGTTTGAAAACCACATATTTTAGTATAATTGTTTGCTTTGTAAAACAAATCGTCATTAAGAAAAGTATTGGAATAGTTCGAAAGGCTGGATAATGCACAATAACTCAATATATGTGCAATTAAAAACGGAAAATTAATAACTCACTTCAACATCTAAGATATCTCCTTCGCACTCACCATCCAGCGCCTTCGCTCATTACTCGCTCTGAATTTTATTCAAACGTATTCACTAGCCGGGGTCTTAGTTGCAATTACGCGTACGCAAGTTGACTTTGTCTAAAAATAACAGAACGTCAGAGCAAAGTAGTAATATTCTCTATCTCACATCATCTTGTAACTTCTACAGGGAAACGTGTGTTTACGAGAGATGCAAACTCACCGCAACTTGAAGGTTATTGCGTCTGTAGTTGTCGAAGATGTGTTTACTTCTCAAGGACGAAATGGCACCAGAAATGCTACTGATCACACGAGTGACCTTTAGCGCTTTCTCACAAAGCAGAATGAAAGGAAGTCATTGCAAAAGAAGTCGTACAAGAGCTTGGCGATTCCCCTTGGCTCGTCAGACAATCATTGCACTAAAGTAAACAAATAAGACATAAATTCAGGATAGCAGAGGTATCAAACACAAGTAGTATATACAATATGAATTTTAATATACAGAAAATTCAGCCATACACGTGTTTCGGGGACTTCCTCCCATCATCAGTGGCAGAGTCTGTCCGTACTTTGTACGACACACAAAATGACGCAATCTTAGGATCTACCACGTGTTTTACCTATGTTACTTGGAGCCACTGATGATAGGATGAATTCCGAAACACGTGTATGGCTGAATTTTCTGTATATTAAAATTCATATTGTATACACTACTTGCGGTTGATACCTCTGCTATCCTGAATTTATAACATGGAGTTCCACAATATCTCTGCTGTCACTATATGACATTTTGCACTTAACATATTCAGATACTTTACAAGTAGATTACTTTAATATTCATCCCATTCATGATTTTCTGGTAGAATAGACAGTGTTCACAATTCCGAATCCAGAAATATCAACGTTGGCATTGTCTGGTCTTTTTGGTAACGTGTATGTGTTGAGATACTATAAAGATTACAAATATAATGAAATGATGATTGAAATGAGCATTAAGATGAAGATGGAATGTGAGGGGGGGGAACAAGATAACTCCGAGGAAATCTGTCGGGTATCTGCTTTATCCATCACTCATTTCATTTAAATTGGAAGGGGATAGAACCCCGGTCCCAGGAAAGGAGTGCTAGTGGGAACGTTACACCAAGAGTTGCTTCTTAACAGGCCGAAAAGTCGTTGAAACTGATACATTCAACCCGCAATTTACAATTTTAATACGATTGTATAAAAGTCAAGGTGTCAAAGTCGATAGTGCCGGCTTGGAAAGCCGAGGTCGCAAAGGCTGGAGGGCCGAAGTTGCCACGGCTCGATGGGTCGTGAGGTCGAAACCTGCCTCGGGCATGGATGTTTGTGTGTGTTCATGTTGCCCTTACGTGCTATTCCTACACTTCCCCCCACAGTTAAAAGAACCTCAGTGATCGCTCTATGACCAAGATGTTTAAAAGCGACTTTAAAAAAGGCAAGTGTCACGGGATGGTGCAGGTGATGAATATCCGTTTAGAAAAAAATATTGCCTTCAGTGTATTCTTGAGTACGTCAATAATGAATGATATTTGATCTTTGTTACCGCAATCGGGTATCGACATTGCACGTTTTCAAGAGACATGATTTTTAAGTTTATTCGTCTAAGTATTACGTTGAGGAAAACGTCGGTCGAAACAAATGTCGATCCTACGCGTCCGAATTTTTAAAAAAATCAATAAACTGGAATATATTTACTTTCAGTATAGAAATAACATTTGCCAACGAAAAACCGTTACTCTTTCAACACAAAAAACGAAATAGATGTTCCTTAATAAATACAAAATTGAATTTGTATATTATGAAGTGACGTGTATAAGGTCGTCAAAATTATAGTTAAATCCGATGAAAGGTTACTGATATACGTGATAATCACGGCAATAATTTAACACTCAAGTATCATTTTTTTCTTTTTTATCAATCAATATACAATTTTGTTAACTGACAAAGGTATCGGCAGCGATACTATTGCCCGCAAAAACTGTATTGAAAACGTCCACATCTCGTAGTGTTTCAAAAGCCTTTTGATAGCACGATTGACTTTACAAGAACATTTCATTTCCGCATTCATCCCATTATGCAAATGGGTAACCACTGTGCACTGAATTATGTAATCACTAAGTTGCAATAAGTACGAGGGAAATCTTTCTCGTGAAATATTGGGAAAGTGCTGATGTAATTTATGGAAAACAAAGTGATTTGTCAACTGCGAGTAGAAACGGAAGTGAGCATAGCATGGACACTATATGGAAAATCCAGATTTGTGGAGCCTATCGATGTTGCACAATTCTTCAGTCCCAGCATTCCTCCAGATCTCTGGAAATACCAAATAGATATGAATCAGTGTGCTATAGGCTAAGGTTCATCGCACTTGCATTTGTATACCTATAACATTAAAAGGAGGTCACAAAACAACTAGTGGGGCTACAACAGCACGTATTTTCACGCATTGTAACTTTTGCAGTTTTCGAAAATTCAGGGAATTCAACGAAAATGGAACTTGCGCCTTTTTTATAAACGAATTGTTCGCACTCTATTCGAGAAAAAAATTATAAAAATGGAGCCTTTTATTTTTTTAATTGTAAAGTATTTTTATTGTCGATACTTCACACAATAATATGTGAAAACTAATAATATTTTCAAAAAATCATGATGATCTGTCTTTGAAAACAGATTTCATAATGAAAAAAATCTCTATCGTCAATATTGTAGTTGTAGGAAGACGCTGAAAAAAATTTAAGTTTTGCAATTTCTAAAAATTCTGATTTCAACGAAAATGATACCTGCGCCATTGTTTTAAGCTTTCTATACACTATTCGATGGGAAAGTTGAATGAAAAAAATTTGGAGCTTATAAAATACCCCCCAAAATCAAAATATCCATTTCAAACTTGCAGGGTCTTGAGTTCGACCAGATCGATCGGGGAATCAGTTATGGGGAAAATTGTCTGAACAGTTTACGCGCTAGTGTTGATGGACAGATGGAGAGGCGGGCAAACGGAGAGATGGACAGACGGACAGAAAGACAAAGACAGACAGACAGACAGACAGACGTTTACAATTTTATCCTACACGTGTTAGAGGAAGTAATTACTACTTACAGGAACAAGATTCATCCAATTTTTAGATATCAAGACACCACAATACGAGTTTTTCTAATTGAAACACACTGCTCTCTGCCTAGCTTCTTTTTGTGTTTACAAAAAAATATGTAAAAGTTAATGTGTTAATGTTACATCTCATGTTCAGAAACAAATAATATTGTTCAATGAATGGCCTAAATCAATCACAGATTGCAGTCCATTTTCTTTTCAATAAAGAATTTTTTTTCAAAGGGCATAGGTAATATTTTCACTATCCTATTAAACTATAAATATTTGTATACTTCCCTGAATTAAATCGATGTTTTCTTAATCTCCCCATAACCATCCACAGACCACTGCATATTTCTTATAATGTTTTAAGCATCGTTTTTGCTTATGTTGCCTCTTATCCCTCGAGAAAAGGCCGAAGAAAGAAACATTTTGACAAGGGCGGATTTAAATACCAGAAAATGAACGGAGACAACAGAAAACCAGTCCAAAGAACTCGTTGACACTTGCAGATCGGAATTTTGAAGACTACAGTCAGGTCATGAACGGTAATTTAGTCAAACTAACGTAATTGGTCAGATACGCCTACGTATTAAAGATACACTCATTTCACTTTCATTTTCACAGGTTTTTGGAGGAAATTTTGCTAATTTTATTACAATGTAAAAGCGGATTGGCTTGATAGAATTTTGCCTCTGTACCTGCATTGGGAACGTCTTGGCGCAAAATGTCAATGTAGTGGATTCCCCAATGAGCAATCCCTTACATGGTTAATAACGTTATCATTATACAGTTCCATAATACAACACTTTAGAGCATAATATCAATACTAATTGAAGTGAATTTAACGACATGTAACCGACATCAATAACACAAAAAGTAGTGTATGAATAGATACGAAAGAGTTTAGCCGAATAAGGCAGTGAAAAGTGCTCCCAAACCAAACCGATAATTGCGATGATCATATGAAAGAATAAAAAGTGCCGTAGATGCACAAAAAATCACCATCCTAGGGCAATCTGTTCCAGAGATACAACGAGAAATATTTTTCACGTTTTATTTTTTTATCAGCTTCTGTTGCATGTATCAGGTTGAAAAACTGTTACGAGACGGGGAAAAGTAGTTGAATTTGAAGATATTTTTGACAACCAATTTTGACGCCCAATTCATATAGAAAGTATATAAATAAATTTTTGAAATTGATTTTCGACGTCATAACGTTGAAGTACTGTCTTAGTTGTTTTTTCTGGAGAATGAGTCATATAACATTTTATATGAATTGGGCGTCAAAATTGGTTGTCAAAAATATATTCACATTCAATTACTTTTCCCCGTCACTTCAATATTTTTCCGCCTGCTACATGCAATAGAAGCTGATAAAAAATAAAACATGAAAAACGTTTCTCGTATCTCTGGAACATATGTGGAGGAGGAGGCTTTTTTTTTTTTTTTTTCACCTACGGCATTTTTCATTCTCTTTCATATTTGCGATTATCGATTTGGATTGGGAGCACTTTTCACCGTCTTATTCTTCTATACCCTTTTTACAAGCATTTTTACGGGAATATTCACTGGAATTTTTCTTCTTCAGGATTGTCACAGTTTCCTTGCAAACTTGCTAAAGATTCTTTACAATACAAATCGTAAAATAATTAATTTAAATAATATGTTAATAGATGCACCACGATTATTGTTTTTCGCCTGCCGCCAAGATCACATTGGTTTCTATTATATTCCGCCAGAGGCAGGTATCGATACAGAGGAACTGGTACTTACTAGATTAGACCAGTAACAATGCGTAAGATAATTGTTAATCTAATAGTAATGTACTCTAAAAGAAAATGAAAGAAAATTATAGTATTTTATGAAGATTGGAACCAATTACATTGAAATTTAAGATCTTAAACACCGTGGTTTATATAATTATTTTCTCTTTCACAAGGATTGGATATGATGGAAGCCCGGGCAATGCCGGGTATTTTGCTAGTAAAAAATAGAGAGATAATTTGGAAAAGTTTTGCTACTACATATTTAAGTGTTTGTGAGTCATGACAGTAAATGCATATTCTCTTCCATACATGTTACGGAAACGCAGGGTCAACGGTCCCGCTTGGTCGGGGCCTGGTTTCGTCTTTTGACGTTCGTCCGTTGGGATTACAGGAAACCGCGAAAGCTCTGAGAGGAAAGCTCTAGAAATCTCTACCAGGCAGCGGTGACATTCGATAAGGCTGGCGTCAAAAACCCGTCCTCTGGAGCATCGATTCATCGATCTCGCTTCAGTGGACTGCGTTACAGCAAGTGCAGCTAACGGCACAGTTCGCAAACCAGTCTCGTACATCGCGAACCTCCATCGAAACAAGAGGCGTGCAAAATGGTAGACGCTAAAGACACAGGCTACAGAAATTGTGGTGTGATGAGTGCTCAACTCATTGCTGTGCACATTTGAGGGATGAAGCTTGCACCTTTATGCCATCTCCTGTGAACTGACAGCACTGTTTTGCTTTAGTCACTTGGGGGCGAGGGGCCAAGGCCTCCCTGAAAATTTTGAATGGGGCTCCGTAGTCTTAGGTAATAAAAAATTTAATTTTTGTAAATACGATCAATTCCTGGTTTTCCCCTTTTTTACTCTGACAATTTGGGAAATTAATTCACGACATTCAGAGACGATCGGCAAACCATCTGACAACCCCGTAAATGATCCCCGTAAAAATATTTTTTATTAATTATATCATTAAAGTTATGACTTCATTCTCCATGTTGTATGTTTTTATTATTTACTAGAAAAATATGTCGATAATGATGATGAATGATTTTCAGAATGATGTTCACATGAGATATAGAATGGTGAATTAGTATAGACCGGAAAAATATGTAGAATGAAACGTCAAAATATGTACATAAATATGCAATGAAAACAGTAAGAATATGTAATAAATATTTAAAAATCAGACATAATATATATTAAAGTTCGCAATTATCAAACATATTTATATGATACAAAACGACATGCATAAAAAATTCCTAAACAAATTTTAAAAATAACATAATCATTTAGAGAACAAGTTGATGCACACGTTGCACTATACAACATTTCAGTCAGTAGTAGAAGCATCATCTATTGCTATCCAGGTCCGTAGTTTCACAGCCTGACTAGACGCAATAAATATATTAACATTATTCATCGAACAAACTGGCGATATCTGCGACCAACAAACAATCACTGCAGCGTGGAAATCTCTTATTGAATGTTAAATATCGGCGATCGCCAATGTTTCTCCGAAAATAAGGTTAAAAGGACAGGATTCGCGGCGTCAATGATAATTTTCACACTTAAAGGTGAAAATGATCTCATCCCTTCTCAACTTTCCGCCACTGAGATAAATGAAACAGGCGGGCCGGACTATGAGAACATCACGCGTTTTCATATAGAGTACCTGGAGTAGACAGGACGCAGTAGTCACATAGGAAAAAATGCTGATTTTTTTGAAAATATTCCTTTTCATAAAAAAGTGTTTAATAAAATTGAAGAAAATTGATATAATAGAAAAATTTTCTGAAAATACGAAAATATGTAAAATATTTAATATAGTACTGAATATGTAAAAATATGTAACATTAAAAATTGGATATTGTGTTAGGCGGCACGGTTCAAGGAAATTAGATCAGTAAATAGAAAGTAATAAAATATGTAATGACATAAAAATTCGGTCTCTAGTGATAAGATAGGGCAACAACGCCACATTCGCAAGCCCGTGGTGAAGACACCCACGCTTTACTTTCGGCTCCACGTACTTGGACGCTTATCTAAGTTGCTACGCCAAATGAAGCCGATCTACGATAGAGAGAAATTATGTAAGAGCTAACACACAAAAATAAAGACTTTAATTTGCTAATTGTACTGGACGTCGCGTTTAAAATAATATCATTTATTCATTATTGTGAATAAAAAATATCGATAGGGAATACATAATTTCTCTTGCAGAGAAGGACGTTTGCCGCATAGCCTTATAGTTGTAATTAAAATATCAATATTTACAATGAGGAGAGAAGTAAAGTTGGTACTTCATTTCTACGACTGTTGTCTCATATCTCATGTGTAAGTATTTTAAAAATGAAAATAAAGTTTTTTTGCCATTCTACCACATAAGGCGACTCTAATGTACCAAGGGATCCCTGGTTTTCTTTTCTTCAGCGGTGGAGGCAGGAAGAAGGTACCTGTTCTGATCAGTATAGTTTCCGGGAAACCACAAATCAATAAAATTACGCGAATACCCACTTTCATAACGAAGCAGTATTGATTACAAATCACATTTTCCCCATTCCGGTGCTCCGTTAACCTATATTTTGTTCACTTTGTTTATAACCTTAATACAAGAGATGTGAGATTCATCAATTGTTTATATGCCAATATTCGTGAACCGCAACTCACACAACACTGTCGTATTTATTCGCTACGAACGTACTTGATTCTCTAGCTGGACGAGTACGGATTACCCATCTGGACGAAAATTGTAGAAGAATTAAAATATGCAGAGAATATATCTCGAGTTCATTTTGATGCCACCTCACGGAGGAGACATTAGGAAACAAAGAGTTGAGCCAATTTCCATTCTTCGAAAATCCATCCCCCATTTCCGGGGAATCAACTCTCACTGGTTGCACACCCATCAATAACAATATCTATCCGTTCTTCATCTTAGACGAGGAAACGATTTATTGTCTCAGAGACACAAACTATTTCGAAGTTGTTAGAGTTGAGTGTTTGCTCGGCCGCTCCTGCTGAAGTGCTACGTTCGGTATCGTAGGCTGTTATTTCCGGGCCGCGGGCACCAGAAGCGCTCCGAGCGCCAAGTGCACTGGGCGCTACTTCACCTTGACCTCAACCGGCCCACTCACACGCTCCGCTCTCTGTTCCAGAAAATCAAGTTGCTGATCCGGATAGACGACGACGTGGCGTCTCTCCGTGCGAAGATGACGGGCGGAGTGTCGGAGATCACGTCGCTGTAAGCCGCCAACGCGGAAGCGGACGCGGCGCCGGCTCGGCCTCGCCCCGCCCCCTACCCCCCACGCCCCCCCTCACGCCACGCCCCCAACCCTGCCCGCCGCCCACAGCAGCCCCGCGCCATCTTCCCCGCACGTGTACCCGTTCGCCCGCCTGCCCGCGGCGCGCCGCCCCGCTAGGTCCCGCGCCCCGCGCCCCGCGCCCCCGCGCCCCCACGCTCCAGCGCCCCAGCGCCTCGGTTCGCGTCCGCTTCCACTTCACCAAGAAGAAGTGGTGGTGGTGGTGGCGGTGGTGGAAGACGAAGGTGGAGAAGATGTTGGAAACGAAGTTTGGATCTGTGTGTTTAAGTGTCGAACTGTGAACCTCCGCAGCTCGGACACGCCGACGACCGAACCTTAACAGTCCCGATGGCACGCACACGAACGGCATGGCGCACGCACGTACGCACGCAAACAGTGGAAGGCGGCGCGCGCGCGCGCGCCCGCCCGCCTTGCCGCCCCGCGGCGCCGCTCTCTGGAGGGGGCGGACTCTGCGCGCACACTTGGCACAGGGCTTGAGACAAAACGCTATGTAATATACTTCATTAAGAATAATTATTAATTATTCAGATATGTGTACATAAATAGAATAAATGTACTGCTTAAAATAGTACGCTTCCATTTCGTTCTTCTGATTTTCCTGACCAGTTTCCAATTAATCAACCGGGAGCGGTAGCTCAGTGCATCAATTGATGTCACTGCAGCGCTTCTGACCGGGAGGTCTTAGGTTTGAATCCTGACGGCCTCAGGATTTTCGACACGAGCTTTTCAGCTGGGTCGAATTCAATCGCTGTCTGGAGGAGAATTCAAGCGGCCGCCCGCTCTGATCGATAGTTTTCTGTGGTTTCACCGATCAACACCAGGCGACTGCTGGAGCAGTACCCTAACAAACGGGCCACGGACCGCGCGCGATCTTTCCTTCCTCTTCCTTGTCCTGTCCTATCGTATCTCCCCTTACACACACACTAACATGCACTACACTACCACATATTCCGGGAGACCGGTTGGGAGCTTAGAGCTTGTTCCGGTTGGGGCGTTGCCCCGCTGGTGGAGCCCTGGTTAGGGGGAAACCCTGCTAGCCGACGGTAGGTCGGCGTCGGATCTCGCCACCCAGCGGGAGAAGATCACAGCCATCTCCCGATGAAGAACCTGCACTCCACTTACGGGACTAATGACCTAAGCTGTTGACGTGCCCGAAATCGCTAACCAACCAACCAATTGTTTCATGAGCTTCAGAATGTCAGTGCAAAGATGTTGTACTAGAGAAGTGAAAACCAATTTCTATCAGATTCTACTCATGCAATCACCATTCACACAAGGCTTCAGCAACACATATTGGTACTCAAACAGCCGACAAACGGAATCTATCCTTCGAAGAAATTTATTGTATTGTTTTAAAGATATAGATCTTTGTTCCTAAGATACAGATCAAAAAGTTTTTGAAAATGAGTCAATATATTGCCTTGAATGGTATATAATTAATTGATTTATCTCAAGACAGTTATCATACTTTCGATACTAATCGTCCTCCCATTGCGTTGCTCTTTCAACCGTTTCTAGGAAAACGTCTGATGTTCGTAGCGAGTTATTTCTTCCAATCGTGACGCATCCCTCCTCACCTTGATACTATCTTTTCGCCGGAAATGGAAATGATGAGGCATGAAATAACAGTTGAAACGTGATATATGTTGATAAAAACTATCTACAATGCAACAATCACAAGAAAACATACGCTTTACGAGCCCCTTTGGAATTCCAACCCCACACACTTCCATCGTATGTCTGCTGCTTCTACTGTCGACGCTGCTCAGAGTGAATTGTAAGAGACATTTTAATTATTGAAGACTTTTGTTTACCATTAACTTAAATCTTAAAAATAACGTGATCCTCGGTTGGGAAGATAGTAAAACGTAGACTGCCCTCGCACCTCGACTCAATTTAACACCACTTGACTCGATACTTCAGTGGGGGTCCCTAATGTAGTGACACTGTTTACTTTCGTACAGTCTTCTATATCCCATCCTCCATACTCAATACGTCATCCTTTGCCGAGACAATTAGAAGGATACTGTCCTGAAAACGCTCTCTATCTAGATAAAAATAAATGATGGAGTATGTACGAAGTTTTGGAATTATAATACGATTGACATCTATCATTGTTTCAAATAAATTGAAGAATCCCACCGGAAGATTCTCATTCATTCTAGTAGGAAAAATCACCTCTCGCAAACAATTGGGCAACTTAAATACACTGTACATTCACTCAATTTCAAAAATGAAGACCACCAATATAGGGAACGAATAATTTGACAAGAGTAGGAATAGATTGTGGAGATGTACACATGCAGTGAACAATTGTAACGTTTCAACAATGCTTTTCAAAATGTTCCGATTCTGAATGTGAAGATGGAGGGAAAAACGATACCAGGATCATTTACTTTTCTCGTTTTTGTTAAAAAAGAAAACGTTAACTAATTCTCTAATACCATTAAACTATGGACAATTAAACACACACATAACTGCAGTTTTGCAATTTTACTATTTTCTATATTTAATTTCACAATTTCTAATTACTTATTCTTATCATATTGTTATATATGTTATCGGGGATTTCCAAATCGTATAACATAATTTTGCAAAAAAGAGAAAACAATGACTCTGATTCCTTGGCAACACATTAAGGGAAATTATCTGGAAAAAATCTAGAGTTTTGTCATTGAAATACTCTTAGGAGCATCCTAGCAAACTCACTGTGGAGTGACAAAAAGTATCTGGGTGTAATCTAGAGAAGGTTTTTCGAAAAAAATATTTTATTATGTAAAGTATTAATTTTCCAATGCAAACGGTACAAAATTATCAAGAGGTGCTACAAGACTTAAATTTCTAATAATACGGTTACGTAATATTATTATTTATAGGTGTGCGAAGACCAGAACAAAACAGTCGGCCAACAACAATTTTGGAGTTCCCTTTTTAGTTGAACTTTATTTACATACACGGCATATTTTTCTAATGAATGCAAAAAAAGACCCTATAGAGAATGAAATTATACCTTAATGAATACCTTACTAAACCCACAATGAAATATACCTTAATTAGAAATTATACATTTAATTATGCCACAATTAATAGAGTTTATTTCATGTTAAACCTTGTAGATGGTTTCCATTTAACTTCGAAAGCAACTTCCCCCAAATATATAACAATTTCCCAAATTGTCAGGTTTAAAAAGGAAAAACTGAGGTGTTGTATAGTACATTTAGTTGTAAATAAAATGTTTTTTTTATGTAGAGCTACGAGTCTCCTTTGAAAAAGTTTGGGGAAACTGTGCACCTAGGCCCCTCCCATTCTGGGCACGCTTATGATAATATTGCAACATTGTCCCACCTAAATCTATCGGTAACACTTGTGCCACCACTTCAAAAATTTCTAAAGAACTAAACGCGAAAAGTCGAATATTTAATTTTTAATAACTCGCATTAAATGAAAATGGATTTTCGCCATTGAATTCAGGGTTTTGCGCTCTATTATTATAAAAAGTCTCCGGAAGAGAATATTTGCCCAAGCTGGAATTCGACCTCGACCTATGAACCGGAAGAAATGCGCTATCGAAGACTCATCTCCTAAAAGAATTTCATTTATTATGCTGTAATAAATTGTCGCGTAATCAATACACATAACAACTGAAAATCATGCAAAAGTACTAATAATTTTAAAAAATTGCACATTACAATAAATGAGTATCTAATTGATTGATTGATTGATTGATGGATTGATTAGTGATTCGAAGCGCGTCACCTGCTAAATTCATTAGTCTCGTAAATGTAGTGCGTGTTCTCATCGTGAGAATATGGCTCATATTCCCCCCCTCTGACTGGCGAGATCCGGCGCCGACCTATGCCGGCGAATCCAATGCATTTTGTTTTGGAATGCTAGAAGAACCTAGAACTGAATAATTCAGAAAAGAGTATATGTCTACAAACGCAAAAACTGCGTTTGTAGGCGTAAAACAAAAATGGCGTAAAACAAAAATGTCCGCTACTTGTAAAACAGGGGCAATAAAAAAAGTAAAGATATTTTTGAACAGACAAAACATAAAGAAATTTACGTACACTGTATGAAGTTTTTTCGAGATGGTCGAGCAAACAATTTTTTTAAAATTCTGGACCACTTAAAATTATTTGACCCTTGAATATCATTACCACCCATCTATCTAATCCATAACTTTTAATGAATGTCCAAAAGAGACGGAGGATACTAATAAAAAAGATCCACATGTGGTATTATGCATCACAGAGAGCTACGTATTATTAACCTTCTATAAATCTTGTTTATTATAATTATAATACCAAGCCAAACACGTGCGATTCCATCGCACAGAAGAACTGTAGAAACGTTAGTCAGAAAATACTGCATATTCATTAATATACATTTTTTATATTTATGAAGATATTTACTCATATATACAAGGATATTGTTTGGGCCCATTAAAGCAAATACTGCTGTCAACTTTACCTTAATGTAATAAAAGAATTTTTTAACTTCATCATTCAAATTTTTGTATAAGTGACATGTGTCAGATTCCTAATTATCAAAACAACCAAAACTCCCTCACCTCTGAAGTTTTCACTGGGAACAACTTTAGGAAGGACATCATTTTTTTTCTTTAGGGCTCATATATAACTACAGAAACATTGTATTCAAATAAAGCATGGTATAAAATTTGAAATTTAACTCATTTCTGGAAAATCAACCGACTACCGACAACCGACTACGACGAGACGCGACAATGTTAACGGAGGATTACTCCATAAAACAAGCGCAGTAATGGGAGGATTACTCCGAGAAGCGCAAAGCGCTCAACGCCCCCCAAGGGGCTTGGAGACGCGTTGCGTCGATGTAGACGCAACAAATTAAAAAAAAAATCTCTTTGTGAGGTAACGTGGATTCGTCGCAGCTCGCTTTAAGAACCCGCTGAAAGAAACAAACATGGTGGATTTCAGATTGTGTTCAGGTGGTTTGTGGTTTTGTCATTTCATTACTGTTATGTACTGAACACGTTTGCGAACGGTTTTGATGCGAGTAGTGAATTCAAAGTAAGATTTTGTGCCATTTTTCTTGTGACTTTAGCTTGACGTGGCGAATAAAATAATTACGATCGACGAATTACTCGTGAATTTAGTATAAGAGAATCCTTGTTTATAAAATAAAGGAAATGCGAGCACTAATACAGCATCTCTCGCATTTATACATAAAGACAAATCGATAGAAAAGTCGAAGAAAAACCTCGAAACCACATTGAAAAGATCTTTCCACCATGATAGAAAGGAATCGATCAAGCTTCAATACGTTGAAATCTTATTGGTTCAGGCAAAACTTACGTTTCACCCCTGACGTTCGTCATTGTGAATGCTTATTTTTAAGTGTAAATTATCCTGCTAAGTTTCCGGCATTACGTTATATTTAAGTTTACTTTGTGAACGAGGCTAAGGCCTCGTCACAGTGTCATCCAATCGGGTGCTTTAACGTCATCACGGTGCCGTCACTGCGCTGGCGTTTAAGCTCCCGATTGGATGACACCGTGAACAGTCGATTTACATCAAGCGCCACGTTAAAAAATCGAAGTATAAATCACCCGTTGAAAAGGCGCCGAATGTTGTAAGTGCGTAGAGAGGCATGCCGAAGCGCCCGCGCGCCACGCAACGAGTTTACATTCCTCCGACGCACGCGCCCGTTTTTCCCCTGGCCGCAGCCGCGCGTTCTTCGCCGCCACCGCCGCCGCCACGCCGAACCAGAACGTCGCCCCCCTCCCGCCTGGCCAACCTACCTGACACGCCCCCGTCGCCTCAGCGCTCCCGCCCCAGGACAGCCCGGCATCCGCGTCACGCAAGAGTGGGGATGGCAAAAAAACAACGTTGTTTTTAAAACATCCATGTTTTCCACCAGAAACATTGATATATTAACATCGATATTTTGCTTTTGATGTTTTCTTCACAACGATATTTTGTTGTAAGAACATCGATGTTTTTTATTTATTTATTTATTTATTTATTTGAATAAAAGGGTTTATGCACGTTGTAAAATAGCAGCAATCCACAGCAATATCATTATTTTGCGTCATCCTCTTTATCACGCTGCACATTTCGCCTGCTCGTGTTATGAATGTATATTATCGCCAGACGTGTCATTGCCTGAATCCACAGTGAACGACAAAATCGATAGTAAAATCCGATGTTCTTTATTTTAATTTTATTCTTTACATTCGATAATAATTTGTACATCCTGTTAAAAAATATATCACTTTTACGTACTGTAATTAAAAATGGATAGGAAAATAGAATGTTTATTAGTCTATAATTAAAACATCGATGTTTTCATGGACATCGAAAACCCTTTAGCGATGCATCGAAACATCGATGTATCGGTATATTGGTAAAATTTGCCATCACTACGCAAGAGGCTCCTGGCCGTGTGTTGGGTCAGCGCGCACCATGCCTGCCCTGCCACCGCCGTCGCCGACTCCGTCACCACCGACCCGTCCCCAACGTCCGCGTACGCCGCCGATCCTGTCGTCAATGCCTTTGGCGCCGCCCACGGCGCCCGCCAACCCTCCCGTCGCCACCTCCTCGTCCTCCCGTTGCCATCCTTCGTCATCGTCGTCGATGCTGCGGGCACTTTCGCTTGAGGCGGCCGCCGCGTGCCAAGTGGACGGACGCCCCCTGCGAGGAAAGTTTTCTCGGCAGCATAAGTGTCACGAACGGTGGCACTTGCCATCCTTCCGACAGAGATATATCGATAATGTCTATGGAGAGTGTTAAAAAAGAAGACAATCCCCCCCAATTTTACGTATCTTTCCGAATACGAGATATTCATCCGTGTAAAGCAACTGACTGCATTTTATTTATTACTTGTTGCACTTCCTTTGTTAGTATTGTAGCACGTGTCACAGCCATCGCTTGCTTGTGTTAGCGACCGGGAGCGGAAGTTCAGCATCAACTGATGTCACTGCAGCGCCTCTGACCGGGAGGTCCTAGGTTCGAGTCCTGACGGCGGCAGGATTTTCGACACTAGCTCTTCAGCTAGGTCGAATTCAGTCGCTGTCTGGAGGAGAATTCTAGCGGCCGGCTGCTCTGATCGGTAGTTTTCCATGGTTTCTCCGATCAACACCAGGCGAATGCCGGAGCAGTACCCTACCAAATGGGCCACGGGCCGCGCGCGATCTTTCCTTCCTCTTCCTTGTCCTATCCTCTCCCTTACACACACACACACTTACACTAACATGCACTACACTATCACATATTCCGGGAGACCGGTCGGGAGCTTAGAGCTTGTCCCGGCTGGGGCGGTGCCCCGCTGGTGGGGGAGTCCTGGTTAGGGATATAACTTGCTTGATGAATCTTGCAAAACAACACTATATAGGGCAAGGTATAAGGATTTTGCTTGGCTTCTATCAAATGTACAAAAATCATTGTTTTGTATTGATGTTAATGACCTCTTTGAAGCCATTGAGTATCCTCATGAACCATACCAATGGCTTTTTATAGATAGCACAGCTAAAAGTTTTAATACTGTCCTACGCACAATGGAAACAAATTTTCTTCAGTTCCAGGTGCTCATCAAGTTCTCGTGAAAGAGACTTACGAAAGTGTGTAGCTAGTCTTGGAAAACGTCAACTATAGATGTTACAATTGGGATATTTGCGGTGATTTTACAATTTCAGGACCTTTACTGGGGCTTCAAGGTGGATACACCGAATATTCTTGTTTCTTCAGCTTGTAGAGCAACAGGGCGCATGATCAACATTAAACTGGAAAATAATAGCCAACAAGAACAGTTGTTTTCCAGGTTCACACACAGTAACAAGCTAACATTTTGTGTCCAGAGAGATTTTGTTACCACCACTTCATAATAAACTTGGATTTCCCAAACCATTGAATAGGAACAATGTGGCTTTTAGCCTCATCAGACAAACGTACCCCAAGTTATCAAAAGCCACTAGTAGTGCTACAGAATGGCACAAACTTTGTCGTAGTAAAGTTTTCTAATTTCCTTGGTGTGGACTGGCTTTACGATCTTTTCACATCCTCTTCTTAGCTGCCACTATCGTCACAAAAATACATTTTTTGGACATTTTCTCAACTTTTTGGTTTCCTAATAGAAGAACCGAAGTATCACTTCAAGAATATTAAAGAAGAGTAAAACCTCGTCCTAAATAGAGAGGCTACTCCCAGATAAGGTGGTAAAAAGTTTCCCTAAAACAAACGACGTATGAGGGGCTACATTATGACTCTAAAACTAAAATAAAAATTTTGAAAGGTTTCTTAGCCCCCGTCCCATCACCCACGCCCCTCTACAGCCAAAAACGTGAATTTTTTATTTTAATTTTTTTCGACAACTTAACACCATTTTATCAGACTGCAAAAATATGATAAATAAGAAGACAATTTATCCTATCAGCAAAATATTCCTTGATATTTTCTCAAACCCATATTTAAACACAAAAAAATATTTCTGAAAAAATTTATTGTCTTTGAACCGTAGAACAGGCGTGAAAAAATCTCGCACGTTCCCCTTAAAACACAAATTGTAATTTTTTCGGATTTTTTCGACAGCTGGGCTGCAATTTGGCTGCACAAATAAATTTTCCCGCTTTTTTCCGCTTTTAACACATCTTGATTTAAATATACTTTGAAAATGACTGCAACAGTTCTGTGTATTTATTTTAGTGTTTATTATATATTGGTATACATTGTTGTAGCACCCAGTAATATATTGATTTTGGAATTTTGTTATAAATTATCGTTTTTTATATCTTTCTCATCCTTTGCATTAGTATATCATAGACTAAGGAAAGACGATAGTTTATGGCAGTTTATAAGAAAACGAAACCTTCAAATTGTGATACTGGTGGATAGACCACCCCATCCTAGACCGAAAAGATTTCAGAAGAAAAAATAAAAGTTTGCAGATTATGACACACAAGAAAAAGGATTTTTGCAAGTTTGAAAAGTTTGAAGAAAAAATATGGAGCCATTTTTGAGAAAATGGCGTTTGAGCGTTTCTGAAAATGCGGAATTTTGTGCTTATTTTCACAGAAACTTCGCGACACTGTTTAAAGCACATGTACTCATAAGTACAATAACGTGAAGAAATTTCTTCTAATAAAAATATTGCCGACGTGGGAGACAAGTCAAAAAAATTAAATTTTTGTAATTTTTGAAAAAACAAAAAAGAAAAAAGCTGTTTATGCCATCGTATAGCGTTTGTTTGTCACTAACCCTACCAAAAATTGAAAGAAAAAATTTAAAGTCTTTTTGAGAAAATGTAGTTTTTGTATTTTTAATTGCAAATAGTTCAAGCTCTATTGCACGAAAACTAATAACATTGTCAAATAATGTGCATGACCCTAATGAAAGAACTATTTATGGACAACAAATTCCATTTGAAGGAAAAATCTCTTATCTTCAATTTTCTAGTTGTAGGAAGACGTCGGAAACATTCAAACTTTTGCAATTTTCGAAAATCCAGAGTTAACCGTGGAGATTCCTCTGCCACCTTTATAAGTGTATTTTACTATATTCTTACAAGAAATTGAAAGAAAAAATTGGAGCCATTTTTGAGAAAATTTTGAAAATGTTCTGGGGGCTGCATGGAAAGTGACCCCCAAATTTTAAAGAATGATTTTCGGTAAAATTTTGGTATCAAGTGACCCCAAAACGCATATTTCCGTTGAAATCTAGATATCGATTTTCAGCAGCTTTACATAACTTCCTCTATAATACGTATTATACTCCGTATATACGTATGTATACGAGAAAATAATCTGATGGCGGTTTTGAGGTATGAATATCTTCCTTACATATTTGAGGATATTTGACAAGATTTCGTTTGAAATTACGAGAAAAACTTCTAATATTTCGAAAAAGTTTATATAAAATTATTTATACATTCTGTATTGAAAAATTGTTTGTATTAAGAAATAAATTTCTAACCTCAATACTGAAGGTTTAGGAGAGCTGCAAAATAAGTAAATTTTAGATATTTAAATTCATCAGTAAATTAAGTATCGCGCATTGCCCGTGGCTCGCGACTCGTTTGTTTGCGTTCTGTTCGCGTTAAAACTACCGGTAAAATTAGCATACCGCCAGTATTCTCTTTCAGACTGTGATTGAATCCGATCCACGTATCTTGCTAGTTTCAAAAATATGCCACCGTTAGTGCTCTAACCCTAGGACCTCCCGTTCAAAGATGCTGCAGAGGAAACAGCGTTGCCGATGATCGATCGTAGCCGGGAAAGATGAACGAGAATGACAACGCAGCCCGCAATGGAATATTGTCGGATCAGGGGCGTGTAAATATTCAAATACCATTAAATTGTATTCGTTTAGTAAATCGTATTTAGTCTTTAATTATAGTCCAATACGTGGCAGGAATGTACACTAATCGTTCACCACTTTCGATACATACATCAAAAACGTGAACTGGAATTCATATTCTGGAAATGAAATTTACTTCGTGAGGAGGATGCAACTAACTTCACGTGAACTGTCGCCCAGCAACGACCCACCATTCATTTATGCGTCTCCAAGTCTTTCTTTCCATGAAATAACCTAGGTGCGTCAACGACCTTTCCCCGTTTCTTGGCTGGCAAACAGGACATCTTCGATGCAAGTTGCGAGGTCACGTCATGAATAGTAAATTAAGGATTATCTTCTGAAAGGAATGTTTGTTCATGTATAATATCTAATGAGCTCTTGCATGACCATCCTTGTGGTTTTTTTCCTACATGAAGCAGTCAAATTATCACTGATGTAAAGAAACTAATCGTCAACAAATGGCTATTTTATGCTTTTTCGAATTGACTTTTTATCATGATTGTAATTGGTGGAAATAAGTTTAAAATAAAAAGATTTACGACGTTCAATCAACCAGAAAATTGTACAGCTAGTCCAAAACATTAGTGGAATAGTAACAGCTAACAATAAGCCAAAAATATTTATATTTTACGAAAAATTAAATATAATTCTTATTTTTGGGAGGCCACGATGGAACACGAGTAGAAGTAGAAGTAGCGATGTCTAGATCCCCCTTCCCCTTGTCCTCTAATCCGTACTACAACTTTCGCGGGAATGGACAGAGGCTACATGTAAAACACACGCCCCTTTTCTTTCTTTCTTTCTTTCTTTCTTTCTTTCTTTCTTTCTTTCTTTCTTTCTTTCTTTCTTTCTTTCTTTCTTTCTTTCTTTCTTTCTTTCTTTCTTTCTTTCTTTCTTTCTTTCTTTCTTTCTTTCTTTCTTTCTTTCTTTCTTTCTTTCTTTCTTTCTTTCTTTCTTTCTTTCTTTCTTTCTTTCTTTCTTTCTTTCTTTCTTTCTTTCTTTCTTTCTTTCTTTCTTTCTTTCTTTCTTTCTTTCTTTCTTTCTTTCTTTCTTTCTTTCTTTCTTTCTTTCTTTCTTTCTTTCTTTCTTTCTTTCTTTCTTTCTTTCTTTCTTTCTTTCTTTCTTTCTTTCTTTCTTTCTTTCTTTCTTTCTTTCTTTCTTTCTTTCTTTCTTTCTTTCTTTCTTTCTTTCTTTCTTTCTTTCTTTCTTTCTTTCTTTCTTTCCAAGAAAACCAAGAAAGAAAGAAAGAAAGAAAGAAAAAGGGCGTGTGTTTTACATGTAGCCTCTGTCCATTTCCGCGAAAGTTGTACTTTCTTGCCTGAAAGGTCATGGGAAGGAAAATGACCCATTTTTTATCAGCTCATATATACTAGAGTTGTTATTTTTTAATTCTGAAAAATGATTGGTTATTACCACGCAAAATACCTTGAATCGCGAGTACGCGACCTTGCTCTTAGTGCCACATAAGAGAGGCGCCAGATATTGGAGACTTTCCCGGGAGTTGGCTTCTTGAAAAACTATAGTGTTCAATCTAACAGATAATCTGAGTTTAGCTCAAAGCATGCATTCCCGTTGTCTCTACTGCGGCTCTGACCGAGAGGTGATAGATTTCAATTTCTAGATAGCTCGAATTTAGCCGCTCAATATTGATTGATGTTTCAGGTCACAACTGCTATAGTCAATAGTGGTTATGGTATGTTATGGTCATGGACTTAATAATACGATCAATGATCGTTTTTATAGTCTCTGTATTTTATGTGATGGAGTTTCTCCTTTTGCTGGATGGTACAATCCGGCGCAGAACTACACGTCGGCTTGCGGGGAGGGGGGTTCGCCCACCAAGAAGTTGTCCCAGCTGGATCCGGCATCAGGTGGGACATGCTCTAAACTCCAGACTTTTTACTTTTAATTGTACATTCCATCCCACATACTATATATAGCAAAGACGAATATTCCGTGGAAGCATCTGCATCTTGGTAGCGAGCTCTACTCAAACAATAATAGTGCTGAAGAGACTCAGGGCATCAACTGGTGTCATTACAGTGCCTCTGACCGGGAGGTTCTAGTTTCGATTGGTGACGGTGGCAGAATCTAAAATAATGAAAAACGATCAGGATATTTTGAACTCAAATAATAAAACAAAAGCAATGTGGAATATAATAAAAAATACTACCAAATCAACTAGAAAACCCGTAGAGAATGTTGTTTTAAAATATAGCGATATAAATGTGAACGATCCGGCAACAGTGGCTAATCTCTTTAACCAATACTTTTCGAGAATTGCTGCCGATCTCACTAAGGGTCTTCAGGCACAAAACTCAAAAACAGACAGTTCACCCAACATTTTAGACACAATGTTCGTTTCCGAAACTTCTTCCTATGAAATTCTCAAAATAATCGGTAAACTAAAAAATAAATATTCGTCCGTTTTAGATGAATTCCCGGATTCTTTGTTAAAGACTTGTGCGTATGCCATTATACACCCGTTAACTCACATATTTAATGCATCTTTATGCACTGGAACGTTTCCAGATATTTTCAAAACAGCTAAAATTAAGCCGCTTTTCAAAAAAGGCAACACAAATGAAATTCAAAATTATCGGCCCATTTCTCTTCTATCAGTTTTTTCAACAATATTAGAGAGACTTTTTTACGTACGAATGGAAACCTTTCTCAGTAAACACAACGCGCTTTCAGATTGCCAATATGGATTTAGAAAATCAAAATCAACGGAAACAGCTATATTTTCTTTTTTAAAGATGTCGCCTCATCATTGGATCAAAACGAGGCACCTATTGGATTATTTTTAGATCTCTCAAAAGCTTTTGACGTCATTGATCATGACATTTTACTTTCCAAATTACCTTCATATGGAATTCGTGGTATTGCTCTAGATTGGTTATGTTCGTACCTTAAACAACGATCTCAGGAGTTGAAATACCTTACTGGAATGATGGAACATTACGTACGCACCTTTCCGACTCTTTGCCCGTTGCATGTGGAGTTCCTCAAGGATCGATTTTAGGCCCTACTCTGTTCCTACTTTACGTAAACGATTTGCCCTCGACGATTCGAAACGGAAGAACGGTTCTCTTTGCGGATGATACGAACATCCTTTGCAATAAAGAAACCGTAAATAGTACAATATCAGATGTTTCAAATTGGTTCCGAAATAACAAATTAATAGTAAACGAAAAGAAAACGGTTTTAATGCAGTTTTCCATTTCAAATAAACAATTCTGTGCTCCATTGAAAATGAACAGTGTACCATTGACTGATGTTAATGCAACAAAATTTTTAGGTCTCTCAATTCAGTCAAACCTTAAATGGAACGTCCATTTAAATGAATTGAACACAAAATTAAGTTCATTATGCTACGCGTTCAGAATTCTTGCAAATTCAGTCAGCCTTCATACTGCTCGTTGTGTATACTTCGGAATGTTCATTCCGCCTGAGATATGGCATAATATTCTGGGAAATACATCTTATAGCTCCCAGACTTTTAGATTACAAAACGAATTGTACGAATAATAACCAAATCCCACCCACGTGATTCATGTAAGCCTCTCTTCATTAATCTAGGAATTCTACCATTACCGTGTCTTCTTATTTACGAATCAGTGGTTTTTGTAAAAAATGACTTGCTCAAGGGCGGGAATATATTTTCAGAAAATGCCGAAGTCCATTACTATAACACTCGACGTAGAAATCATATTCATCAGGTGACAGTATCAACAGCTCATTACAAAAAATTCACATACAATACACGCACATTATTTTACAACACTTTGCCAGATGACATTAAACGATTAAATTCAATAGAAAAGTTTAAATCCCAAGTGAAATCGTTTCTGCTGCATAACTGTTTCTATACAATTAGAGACTATACTGAGCATCACAAGAAAAGTAACATAAATTTTAACAATGATACATAATGCTTTATTTACCATTTGAACTGTGTAAATGAGTATAAACAACCTGTAACAACTATTGTACTACAGCTTCCGGGTCAATGATCCCCATCTCGATCAGGTTTTTCGTCCAGTTTCCTGATCCATTGTGACGTCTTCTAGAATTCAGTGGGAAATACAATTATTCAAATTATCGTTCCCATGTTGTCGCGGCAGGAAGTAATAAGAGCCAAAATTTATTGCTTATTTTCTTTGAAAATAGATTTTATTACATGGGAGTTCTTTTGTTGTTTTTTTCTCCCTTTCAAAATTCAAAATTTATTGCTTATTTATCCTTGAAAATGGATTTTATTACATGGGAGTTTTTTGTTTTTTCTCCCTTTCAAAATTCAAAATTTATTGCTTGTTTATCCCTGAAAATAGGTTTTATTACATGGGAGTTTTTTGTTTTTTTTTCTCCCTTTCAAAAATTCAAAATTTAAGTAATATATGACTTGGTGTAGGGATCGCAGAATTTTGAAAATGTGCACACAATTCACTTTTCCCCATAGCACGTCATACACAGTTTTTAACTGTTTTTTGACGTAAAATAAATAAATAAATAAATAAATCTTCGACACAACTAAGATGTTAAATCGAAGTCATCCACTGTCTGGAGGAGAATTCTAGCGGTTGGCTTCTCTGACAGGTAATTTTCCGAAGTTGCTCTAATCATTACCCGGCGAATGCCGGAGCAGTACCCTTACGGGCTACGGATTGCGTACGATCTTTACTTCCACTTCCCTGTCATATACTTACCCCTGACGTCCATACAGTTACTTTATTGCACTACACTATCACATATGTCGGGAGACCAGTCGGGAGACCAGTCGGGAGACCAGTCGGGAGACCAGTCGGGAGACCAGTCGGGACACCAGTCGGGACACCAGTAGGGAGACCAGTCGGGAGACCAGTCGGGAGACCAGTCGGGAGACCAGTCGGGAGACCAGTCGGGAGACCAGTCGGGAGACCAGTCGGGAGACCAGTCGGGAGACCAGTCGGGAGACCAGTCTGGAGACCAGTCGGGAGACCAGTCGGGAGACCAGTCGGGAGACCAGTCGGAGACCAGTCGGAGACCAGTCGGGAGACCAGTCGGGAGACCAGTCGGGAGACCAGTCGGGGGACCAGTCGGGAGACCAGTCGGGAGACCAGTCGGGAGAGCTTGCCCGGCTGGGGTGATGCCCTATTGGTGGAAGTTATCGGGATGGGGAGAAGCCCGCACACCGACGTATAGAGTGATGCCGGATTTTGCTATCCAGCTGGAGAATAATGCCAACGCCTCCCGTGATATAAATAAACACCAAACCTTTTGGGAATAATGATCATAGCAGTTAACACGTCCAGAAAAGCGAAATATTCAATTTACTCGAACTATGGGAATCAAGAGTATAAGCCTTTGTGACAACTTAGGTCTTAGCAGCACACACTGCCCCTACATTTCGTAATTACTTCCATTAGTCGGAACGAACGTTGTTTAAGAAGCAAAAAAGACAGGTCGAAAGACTCGAAAAAAATACAGGTCACGCCGATACCTTTAACGTCTATCAAATCGTTTTACTATACTCTGAGCAGAAACTCCCTCTTATTAGCTTGAAATGATAACATTTTATAAACAATTAGTAATCCATTTTATAAATTTACATATATGTACTTCTACGTCTGATAACCTACATTTCGTGTTTAGAAAACGGAAGCTTTTATCAGGCATGTTATACACATTAAAGAGTACTCTTCTGTATATTCATTGATACGTTCGGAATCTGGTCACAGATGTTGAAACAACAAACGACTTATCTTCGAGACGATTCATAACATCCTGGCATTTCAATATGTTTTACACGACGATTAAATAATTTCAAGAAAGACGCAAATTGTGCACATTACACGACGCCCTTGGAAATTCTTCCAGACCTCAAACAAGCTGATTTACACCAGGGTCATTATATCTATCATCTTGCATGCGAATGAACGTGTTTGTTCCCAGCCTATGAAGATTGGGTCGGGGAGACTTATCATGGCCTCTTTTGTAACTGCAGCTAAACGATTTTTTTGCTACGGTATTTTCCTTCATTAGCTATTTTTCCTTGAACTCTCTCAATAATTTACTTCTTACCACATATTAAACACCACATTGCCACAATGAAATAATGAATAGAAAATATTTTTTACATTATTTTCCACTTCTATTAAGAAAATAACGAAACCAATAGCTTACATCTTCTCACAGTACACAATGTTGAGTCAAAATAAATAATTTACACTTGAATTTGCATATGTTTTTGTATTTAGCCATTATATGTCCCATAAAAGGCAATTGGCATTGGTGCCGTTAGATTCCAGGGTTCCTAGTCGGTCACAGAACCAGGAACCGGCGATGTCTCGAATTCGATTAAACTGAATACTGAATCGATTAAACTGATACGAATACGATAATACTGAAGAGTAAACACGGTATTGCAATCTAAATAATCTCTAAATGAAGGGGTCTGCAGTAAAAGGTACTGACACAAAACGAATTTTACAGGAACCACAAAAAAAGTTTAATTATCAAAATATTGATTGTAGTTTTTATACTATTCTCCAGCATCTTTGAGCTTCGTATTCTTCACCCTTTGCCAATCATCACAATTTACATGCCTCTTTTTAACTTTATTCATGAGTTTTACGATATTCGTTACGGGTGACGTGAGCGCCTTGTCCACCATTTCTACGCAGATAGCACCCTCCTGCATCTAATGCCAACTTTCGAGTATCGAAAATAATTCTTTGTAGTAAGTGTACGCTCATGAGATTGCATCAACGACGTAATTCCCTCGCAAACAACCGTTCTACATTGAAATGTAACTTTCGGCGAAAGTGTCAGTTACATTTTACTGGTGGCCCCTTCAAATGTGTAACACAGAATCTAACCTACAATCTAACATTTGCTACTTACACCACACATCCACAACTCCCTTCTACAGTCTGTAAAGTAATAATTAAGTATAGTTATCATTATAATACAGCTCTGAATATCTTTCTTCTACCCCCTTTTACTTCTATTAAATTATCCAAAACTCGTTTCCAGGTTAAGAGAGCTCTTTCTTGGCGGAATGCATCTACCTTCACAAATTGAATGTATAAATTTTATGACTGTGTCTGGGAGTATGAAATGTATGATCTGGCCGAAGAATGGTCAAAGAGCTCTCCGAAAAAACCTACTTTCTGCAGTTGAAATTCCACTTATTGTGTCAATGAAGCGATTCCCAACTAAAAAATCTAAATGTGGCTGCGGAAACTTACAATAGAATTCAAATACTCGTAAAATGTTCGAATAACTGTAACTAGAATAATAACACTATTACGTAACCTTTCTAATAATAAACTAGCCTTCCAACAAAAGTACACACTTTCTCATATTCATTTTACATTTTCATATCAAAAATTCAGAGAATTAAACGTAAATAATACCCGCGTTATTCCTTTAAGCGTCCTTTCTTCTATCTGTGTAAACAATTTGAAGAAAAAAGTTTGAGCGGTTGTATAGCAAATGATATTATATAAATTGCATTAATTTCAAGCTCGCAAACCTTTTTTCTCCAAAAAATTGTACATGGTCTTTTTTAAAAGGTTACTTTTTACAGTAAGTATAGTTTAGAGCCACAGCCTCTATCTTCAACTTCGTTGTTTTGAAATGTTATAATGTTGCAATTTTCGAAAATACAGAGAGTTTGTCGGAAATGGCGCTAGCACCAATTTTGTGCCGTTCTTTGACAGATATGAGGAGAAATTTTAATGAAAAATTTGAAGCCGTTTTTCTTGAAATAAAAAAAAATTGTATTTGTGTTTTTGCCATTTTCGAAAAATCTGGAATTTTAACGAACATGAAACCTGCATCATTCTCTTAAGCGACTTTTACGTTAACCAAAGATAAAGTTTAATCAAAAACATTGGTGCCATATTTAGGAAACTTTTGAAAATCTTGTTGATGCTTCATGTAAATTCCCCTTAAAAATTAAAATGCCCATTTGAAACTCGCAACGCCGTGGGTTCGCTCAGATCGATGGGGGAATATCAATTTTCGAGAAAATCCGTGGAACACTAGGAAATAGCTGTGACCACAGAAAGACGGACGGGCGGATGGACAGACACAAAATGTGCCTTTCATCGAATTTTCTATATCAAAGACCTACAAAACATGGATTCTCGCTACAATATATGTTAGAGGGATTTTTTCTATATTTAACAAAGGGATTTATCCATTTTTTCGTTAACAGGGCCCAACAATAAGTTTTTATGTTGAAAATTCCGTTTCCCGGAGCATGATTTACTTTCTTTTCTTACAAAGTACGTGCGAGAAAGTAAAAATGCACGCTACGCTATAGCTTCAGTAAATCTTTAATGACTAACTAGTGGGAGTACATGAACTTTCAGGAAGTAACAGCTTTAAATGTCGACATATCCGCATCACTTAGTAAGTTTGTTCATGTCACAGCGCATCATAAGGAAATTGATGACACTAGCTAAGACTATCCGTCAGTGGAAACACCGTAACAGATCACATCTGTCGACGTCATCTGTGCAACATGGCGCCGTGCATGTGAAGAGCAGGCCTGTCTGATGTCTCGAGTGTAACGAGCTATAATATACTACCGATATACTACTACCGCGCTCTCGGTGGATATTCGCCAAACTAAGCGACGCCAAGTTGTTTTCTTTTTTGGTCAAAACATGAGAGATGCCTGACGATAACGTATAGAGCTGTAGTATTGAATGTTTGTATTGGGTTGTTTGTATCAAATCTTATTTCTATATTGTTGCCTTTCTCGTTTATCTGAATTGAAATTATATCAGTGGTTAGAATAATAGTAATATTCAGAATGCCTTCAGTATGTTCAGCACAACACTGTAAAAATAGAAGTAATTGAACCAGAAATATATCAGTTTACAAGTTTGTCGCCTTATTTGCGATATGTTTGTTTGCTTTTTATTGCAATAACATTCACTTTCTGACATGCTAACAACAATAACAGTTCAACAGCTTCCACTCTTATGAAAATAGTCGATTCAGGAAGCAACTTGTTTCGAAAGTTTCTCAATTCATTTTCCTTGCATATTGTGATTTCGTTTTTAAATGATTGGGTTTTGGTCGGGAAACACAGAGTAAGAGAAGTTATATTGAACTCGTGGCTCATTGCAAAGTCGCAAGCCTTTCACCACTGAGATCCGGGTTCGATTCCCGTCGAATCTCATGTGAAATTTGTTCCAACAAAACGAGTTCGGCTGCTTCACAAGGGCTAGTCCAATCCCTGTGAAGTGTCCTAAACCCTACCTCTATCCTTATTCCTTCCTAATTCTGGCCGCTGTGTAGTGACGCATGAGCGCGCGGTAGGAGGCGCGTACGCGGAGAGGCTACCTGGCGGTCCTCTTGACAACTGACTACGACGAGACGCGACAATGTTAACGGAGGATTACCCCATAAAAAACAAGCGCAGTAATGGGAGGATTACTCCTAGAAGCGCAAAGCGCCCCCCAAGGGGCTTCGAGGCGCGTTGCGTCGAAATATTACGCGCGTCCCGCGCCCACCCGGCCTTAACCAGCGTCCAACGAACTACTAGAATACTTTGTTTCTCCAGAGGGTGCTGATTTTATTGCAAAACATGGCTTCAACTTCCTGCAAAGATGGAGGCCCTTCAGCCGCTTTATGTAATATCAGGCTCGATGCCTGAGTCTCGCCACGTAAAATAAGGAACCATTGAAATAAGTTGATTTGAATTGTATTGTTGTGAATCACAATAATTTAATTGAACTACATACCAGACGCATAGCTATTTATCTCCGATTTGAGTTTGCAACGGTAACGAAGTATTGGTTGCGTTTCGTTACTCCAGTGCTCAGCCAATTCCGAATAAAAGAACAGTTTTCGACGGAAAAACAGTTGAAAATACACATCCTAACACATTTCCTTCGACGATAAATTTCCACTGTATTCTTTATTCTGCTTTTAAAATATTGAATTACTGCTTTCTAGGCTCATTTGAACGAATTTTCGGAGTGAACGTATTCCGATAAACGTTCTTCTTCTCATGTACGTACAATACATTGTCCACATACTATCCCTATATGCACTCTTACATTCTAGGCTACCAACTAGAGTAAACCCAATCAGTTGTATTTGAGCAATACTTAATATAAAGCCTAATACGATGAAATTATATCTGCAAGAATTTTATATTTTAAATGAAAAATAATGGAATGCAGCACCACGTTGAAAGGCAGAAGAAGAAGAATAAAAAAGAAGAAGAAGAAACGAACACAGAATTACTATATTTTGAAACTGAAAAAAGAAAAATTCGAATTGCAAATTATTTCGCTCTATTGATCTTTAAGTTCCTGAACATTGCGTTCGAGAGATTGAGTGTCTAGTGGGCTAAAAATTATATTTATATATATGAGGGCAAATGAGTCGCTGAGTCGCAAACATGTGTGTGCCATATACCATTTGACATTTCGTACGCAAATTTCGCCAGCAGACGGCAGCATATGTATGCTTGTCGTACGACATCTCGCAGGCACTCAGTCAGTCCGAGGCTGTTAGTGCACGATGGCAATGTGTTGCACGAGGTACACGAGAAGAACAGCGTGCAGTTGTGCGTTTTTTGTGGGCCAAAGGACTGTCCACAGAAGTGCATCGTGAAATCGTCCGTCTTGGTGACAAATGTTTCTCACGGAAAGCTGTGTTCAATTGGATCCAGAACTTTAACTGTGGAAGGAAAAGCATTAGAGATGGGTGGCCGGCGTGTGAAGATTGTGACAGCGGTCTGTAGGCTGTTACATGGAACCGCATGGAAATCGTCATGAGCAGTTGCAGTTTCGTAAAGTTTGTGCACGGTGGGTGCCCCGCCAGTTGACTGAGCAACACAAACTGAACAGAATGGGTCTGTCCTTGCAGCATCTCACTCGGTACACAGAGGAAGGAGAGGACTTCATGGCACGAATTGTTACGGGGGACGAGTGTTGGGTTCACCACTTTCAACCAGAATCCAAACGTTCGTCTATGGCATGGAAACATACCGTCTCCCCAACAAGAAAAACGTTCAAGACGATTCCATCGGCCCGCAAGGTTTTGCTCACTGTGTTTTGGGACATGCGGGGAGACACTGCAGAAATTCCAGCCTCATGGTGAAACTGTGAATGCCGCGTCGTACTGCACCACTCTGCGGGAACTCCGAGAGGCCATTCGCCGCAAGCGACCTGGACTCTGTCAAAGGGTGTGATTCTTCTGAATGACAATGCCCGCCCTCACACAGCAAGACCAACGCAGGAGCTGTTACGGATATTTCATTGGGAACGCTTGGAACATCCACCGTCCAGCCCTGACTTAGCCCCCAGTGATTTTCATCTGTTTGGGTCCCAAAAAAATCATTTGGGTGGCCGTCATTTTGATACAGATGATGCCGTAATCTATGAAGTTACACGTTGGCTGCGACAGCAACCAAAGGACTTCTTTGCTGCTGGCTTTCAAGGACTTGTAATGAGATGGATAAGTGCCTGAATGCACAGGGTGATTATGTGAAAAAGTGAAATAAATCTCAGAAAGTTACTCTGATTATTGTTGCCTGCTTTATAAATATATATATCAACAACAGTCTCAACATTGTTACACACATTTCTAACTATTCATCTCAGGTAGTATGCCACCAAAACTCTGATCATATAGATCCTGCTCTCTAATACGTCAGATACTCACTGACAACTAAGAAACAATCTCTTAGCAGCGTTGTCACACCTTAGTGCCAACTAATATGATCCACATGCATCCGATAGTAGAAATATGGGTGTTAGGCAACGGTCCAAATTGGTCAACTTTCCCCTATTAGTATTATAATCCGAGCATTATATCATTTCTAATGCAACATGCAATGTCAACACATACAATTAACCTGTCTCTGTTTACATTTTTGGCAACGTAATTCTTAATAATTTGGCGATACTTTTTCTGGGACCAGGTAGCACCTATCTCTTGAGACTGTCTATACGAAAATGTTACGCCACTGGAGAGATGTAAGAGGTAAATGATGAGCTTGGAGATGGAACGATCGGGAGAATGAAGGCGAAGGAAGCGAAAGTTCTCAGTGAAATCTGCCCGAACCCGTTCTTCCTAGTGCAAGTTTCTCATGTACTGACCGGTATTCAATCCGCATTTCTATAATATAGGTTGATCTGGACCATCATCATGAAATGAACCCATCGCACTGAAATGACTGCTTGTGCCATACCATCTTTACTTGGTTGAGGCGGACAGATTTAAGTTGGACATATCTTACGCTGCTGACTCAAATGCATCACCAACGCAATCTCAAATATCAAAGAACTCCGCCAAATTACTAATTGGATTCCCCTTTACAAGTTTCTACAAATTTCAAAAAGTATGTTAACAGTAATGCATATCTTATGACAGTAAAATTGTACATCATTTTTCTTTCTTTTTTTTTCAAATAATAAGAATTGAAATGTGTTAGTTTTGAATGAAACCGATTCCACCTCAAACCAAAGTTAAATTGTAACTTCACTCTCTGTTAAATCGTAATATCTGTTAAAATGCAATAAATGTTGTACATGGGTAACACAAACTTGTATATGTATTAGGATAAGGAACTCAGAATTTACGAGGACATGCACAGAAGATACTTCTTTCGATAGTAGGTCACATACAGTGTTTATCTATTTTTGTCGTTAAATAAAGAAACAAATAAATTCATTTGCGAAGTACTTTCATATCTAAACTTTCAGTGTACCTGACGATATGATTAAGAGAATCATGAAACGTTATATCTGCAAATACATATAATCAATTTCCTTAAAAAACACAAAATGTCGGCATTCGTTAAAATTGCCCGACTAAAGTAAGGGAACTCAAAACCCATCTCGCATAAAACTTGAAAAATATTATTCGGCAAATATCCAAAACATAGAAATAAATGATAATCATGAAAACCAGTAATAAATCTTATTCAGAACACATTACAAAATTCCAAAATTAAAAGTTAAAAATATAAAAAATATAAATGAAGGACAAATTGAAACACGCTAAAGCTAGAACAATAAAAATATTACTTGATTCTTTTCGAATGAGTATTAAGAATAATATGTTACGAATGATCTACAGTAAATATAATTAATACAGTAAACATTATATTAATACAGTAAATATAATTAATGTGTATAATATAATTAATTGATCTTGTTTCTTTTTCAAAGAAGCGAGACAAACAGAAACAAAATAAATACATATTTCACTCTTACAAATCAATATATTCATCATCAAATGCATCGTTGCAGAATTTCTAAAAATAAAGTTTTGATGCGTGTGGGGGTATTATTTGTTTAAAGATAATTACTAATTTAACATGATTTGCAGTCTTTTAAAATCGTGTGAATTAATCCATGGTATAAACCACGGAGTTTTAACGCAGCAAAAACTGCTCCGAAATATAATACCAAATAATTTTAGTTTAAATGTATGAATATGAAATGATTCGCATTTTTGCCCAAACGGATCGGATGGAACATAACAATGGATACATTTTCACCTATGTACACGATTGAAAATGTAAAATAATTTCAAAAATTTATAAAATCTACAATGGTACTCAAGACATTCCAGTTTTGAGAGACTACTAACCTTCTGGCATTCCAGACGGAAGCCCGAGAGGCCCGTAAGATACGCCTTTGAAAACCTTTGATATTTGATTGAACAATCCGGCAACAATGACTAATCTCTTCAAACAATATTTTTGGAGAATAGCGATTGATTTCACAACGGGTCTAAAGCAGCCAAATTAACGAAAAGACGTTTCCTCCCTCCAAAACAAGTCGGCACAATGTTTGTTTCTGGAACTTCCTTCCGATGAAATTTTTAAAATAATCGGTATACGAAAGATATGCCAGTTTAAATGAATTTCGAATTTTTTGTTAAAAATTTGTCCGTCTACCATTAAATACCCGCGTACACACATACTATTTCAGGCATCCTAATACACCGTAATACTTCAACATATTTTCAAAATTATCTGCCAATTTCTCTTTTGTCAGTTTTTTTAAAACTATTAGTTTCCTACGCACGAATGAATAACTTTCTCAGTATATACGAAGCATTTTCAAATTGCGAACGGATTTAGAAAATCAACATCTACGGAAAAAGCCACAATTTTTTTTCTTACGGATGTCATTCTCCCACCAGCGGGGCGGCCCCCCATCCGGAAAATGCTTTAAGTTCCCGACTGTTCTCCCGGATTGTGGATGATGTGTATGTAGTAGTGCATGTAAGTTTAAGTAAGGGGTGAGGATAGGACAAGGAAGATCAAGGAAAGATCTCGCGCGGTTCCTGGCCCCTAGGCAATTCAGAGCTTTTGTCCACTAGTCAGCCGGCCGAATTGCAATGCACTCTGTTTGCAAATGCTGTTGCATGACTTCCCGAAGTCTACAACAACGATTCGAGTCTTGAAAATGCAGTTTCAGTGACACACAGGGTACGAGAAAAATGTACAATTACAAAACAAAAAATTTCTTGGGAATCTATGCTTCTTAGCACAAAATTATTTACTGCTAATATTATTTATGAATTCATTGCTAATTCTTATTTATGAATTACCTATATCATTTATTTGCAAATCGCACAGAAATTTGTGAAAAAACTTTGGAGCCTGTGGTCATCTTAGACGTGTCTATGATTTCGTTAGATACTCAGGAACTCGAAAAAAAAGCAGCAACAACAATGGAGCAGTTTGGACGAATTTGGATCTGACCTCCCGGTCAGAGATTGCAGTGACATCAATACAATCTCTGCCCTGGTCTACCTAAGCCCAGATGTTTCGAATTGGTTTCATAATTACATATTAATAGTACACGAAGGAAAAACTATTTCAATGAAATTTTCCAATTCAAATAACAATTGTATACTTCATGGAAAATGAACGAAATGCAACAGTCTAATGCTAAAGTAACATTTTTAGGACCTATTTTACTCAAACTTCAAATGAATTGTCCATTAAATAAAGTGAATACAAAATCATGTACATTATGTGACCCGTTCAGAATTCTCTAAAAATTCAGTCAGCCTTCATTCTACACGTAGTGCATATTTTGCGAATGTTCGTAACAGCCTGAGATATGTCAATATCTTGGCAAAAGACATCCTATAGCGCCCAGACTTTTATATTACAAAACAGAATTGTGTGAGTAATAAACATATCCTAGCCCCTCGATTCTTATAATCTTTTCTTTATTAAGCTAAGCATTCTTCATTTACGAATGATTTTCTCAAAGATGTTACATATTTTAAGTTAATACAGATATGTCAATAACGTCAACAATCAACTGAGCAATCAATATGATATACTGTTCTGAGGAAATACAACCTATGGCTCGCCGTGGCTTAAGGACAGAATTGAGTAATAAATCCAATCCACGTCATTCTTGTAAGCATCCCTTTATTAAGCTAGGAAATCTTGATTTACGATTCGGTGGTTTTGTCAAAATATTTTACTCGAATGAGTAATATATTTTTAGACAATACACGTGTCTATGATTTAAAACCACGACGTAGCAGTTATATTCGTACGACATAATATTTTGAGGAAACACATCCTATAGCACACAGAAATTTACATTACATAACAGAATTACACGTGTAATTAACAAATCCAACCCACGTCATTCTTGTAACTATCTTTATTATGCCAGAAATTCTTTATTTACGATTCGGTGGTTTTGTCAAAATCGTTTACTCAAAGGGGTAATATGTATTTAGTCAATACACGCGCCTATGATTTAAACCCTCGAAGGAGCAATTATTTTCAAGTGTCAGTATCAACAAGTCACTATAAAAAATCACATTTAATATACGTACTACATTATTTACAAGCCACTGCGTAATAGCATTAAATGATGAAAATCGATACATAAGTTTAAGTACCAAGTACAATATTTTACCCTTTGTCCTATTCAATCGGGATCTACGCACCAAAAAAGAAAATAATATCGATTTTAACAATGATATTTAATGTAGTAATTTCTTTTCGAACTATGTAATTCTAAAAGGCAATACGCTTTTAACAATTATCGTGTCTCTGCTTCTGCGTCAATGACCACGTTTTTCGTCCTGTTTCGTTGATCCTTTGAACAAATGCTTAGATGACTTATTGTTTTCCTTCTGAAAATAAATGTAACTTCACTATCTGTGTACGTTTTCTTGACCTAGATGGGGAATATACAAATAATTATGTCCCAAGTTCTCGCGGCACTACATCAATTCCGTCAGTAAGGATACGATAAGGAATAATAGCCAAAATCTGAAACTCATTTGCAATTTCAAAAATATTTTATTACACGATACAGAATATTTTCGAAACAATTCTTACCAAAAACGAGCTCGCAACCTGTAATCATATTCAGGGTCCATTATGAAAGTAATGCGCATGATTTTATTGTGACGCGACTGTTCATGGCAGTGCGGTAAAATTGGCCAGGAAATGTGGCGGCTGCCATTCCCACGCAGCCGGTCGCCAGTTTGCTCCGAGCAGTGTGAGCGGCCTCCACGACAAGTGTTTTTTTTTTCGACTTTGTAACGGGTCGAAGGAGCGTTTGCTTGAACTGCGACACACCATCAAGTTTTGCGTGAAGCTTGGAAAGAATGCAAACGAAGCATTCCAGATGTTTCAAGAGGCCTTCAAGGACGCCTGCATTTCAAGGTCACGGTCCAGGGGGAGGCATTAGGTTTCAAGAAGGGGCTGGAGGATGTTGCCGACGAACCCCGTTCTGGACACCCAACAACGGCCAGAACCGTCGAAAACGTAGATCATGTGCGGGACGTTTTGCGTTTCCATCGTCGATTGAGCATCCAGCAAATTGCTGACACCCTGACTAGTCCATAATTGCGGTACATGCGACCCAGGATCTAAAAATGCGCACAGTCAGCGCGAAGCTTGTGCCGAAAGTGTTGTCGGAAGATCAGAAATAACTTCGAGTTTCGCACTGTAGAGAATTGTTGGATTTGATTCAAAATTAACCGGACTTTCTTCACTCTGAGACGAACTCTGCATGTTCAAGAATGACCCAGAATCGAAAAGGCAGAGCAGCGAGTGGTACACAAAATAATACTCCGCCCCAGGAAAGCGCGAATGAGCAAGTCTCGCATAAAATTGATGCTCATTGTCCTCTTTGACGCCCGGGGAATCGCCCATTTTGACTTTGTACCGCAGGGAGAAACTGTCAACTCAGTCTTTTACCTCGAGGTGCTCAAGAGAGTGAAACGCCGCGGTGCGCCGGGTCGCGCTCGTGAGGGCTGACATCAAAGAACACGGACATCAAAGAACAAAGACACGGTCAGGCCCTACCATGACAATGTCCCCAGCCACATGTCCTTCATCGTTACCAACTTCCTAACCCGAAGCAACACCCCGGTGGTGCGCCATCCCACTTAGAGTCCCGACTTGGTTCCGCGCGACTTTTTTTCGTTTCCCTGACTGAAGAGAGTGCTGAAAGGAAAGCGTTGGAAGACCACGGAAAACGTCCAAAAGCATGATACTAGTTCTTATGCCACTTATGATGCGCATTCCAGTCGAGGACTTTCAGGATGCCATCCAGGCGTGGTAGATACGTGTCCGCAAGTGTGCTGACGTAGGGGAAAGTATTTTGAAGAATTTTAAGCATTTGTCCTATCAATAAATCTATTTGCCCAGAAAATGAGCATTACTTTCATAATGGACCATATATATATATATATATATATATATATATATATATATATATATATATTGAAACGCACCGCGTTTCCACCCAAAGAAACGGCGAGGCATCAAGCAAGAACACGGCAGAACGGTTGCAAGAGGGCACTCGCTAGCCAAGAAAAACGGTTACGAGCGGCGAAGGGTGGTCGGTTGGCCCAGAGCGTGGGAACGACGCCGCGAGGAGGCAGTGTCTGGCTGGCCGCCGGCGAGGAAGGACGTGTCTGGGGCTGCTCCGCGATCGAAAAGCAAACTAGTATCGCGAACGAACGAGTGCAGAAAGATTAATTGACGGACAATTTGTGCGTGATAACCATCAATAGTCGATCGGACATATTGCCAAAGTGATAGCTGCTATTTGGAGTAACACAGATCAAAAGAACTTGCGTGCAGAGGGATACACCACGAGACTAGTGGCCCGATGACGTGGTGATACACGTAATAACAACTGTGGTTTGAATCATTTGTGGCGTTCATCAACTCGCGGAAGGTGACGTCGAGTGGATCGGAGAATTGGAAAGGAGAACGTACTTCGAAGCGCAGCGCCTCACCTCGGCTGGTCCCAAGTGAAACGACCCCGGCAGACAGCGAAGGAGCGCGAGGCAACCCGAGAGTCCCCGAAGCCGCCGACGCTCGTAGGGGAAGAAGTAAACGGTAAATATTTCTTCGATCGATATCAGATAGAGAGACTAACAGTGATTCGGGGTGATATAAAAGAAAAGGGTAAAGACCACCATAGATATTGTATCATTAGTGATTTGTATAGAATTAATAAATAGTTCAGTTTATTTTGTTCACGGAACAGTGGTGTTTGATTAATAACCCCGAGCCCATTCACGAGAAAGAACACCTGTCCCTTACAAATAAATTTACTGAGAACAAGCCGGCCTACCCGGTACGTCACAATATATATATATATATATATATGTGTGTGTGTGTGTGTGTGTGTGTGTGTGTGTGTGCGTGTGTGCGTGGAGATAAATAGATAGAAAGACACCACCTTGGATATTAAGTATGCTAGACACACTAAAATTCTAAAATTCACGGCCTTTCTGGAACAACAAAAACTGATAGATGAACTAAAATGCGTGAAGTGAAGGTAATGTAGCTTCACAATGCGCATGTTTATTGAGCTCTCCTTTTGCTTGTAGTGGTAGGAGTAGAGCTAAGTGTGAGTTACTATATTGTTAACAATAACGAAAAATCAAATCTTCAGTTCGTTTACCGTTGCAAATAATTTTTCTGTCTTGGAATCAAAAATATTTAGGTTTTTCAAATTTTATTAACCTCGCAATTTTTAAAATTTTATTATTACTATTATTATTAATATTATTATTGTTTTAACTTTCATTCATCTTTCAACTATTTATCGTTAAAATGTTGGGATGAGATTCTAGTACTCAATAAAACCTGCGCAGATAATCTCCCCATATGTCATACACAGGTTTTACTGTTTTTTGACCAAATAAAACAAAATAAACTTAAAACAAAATAAACTTAAATAAAAATAAATCTTCAAAACAAATTAAAAACTTTGAATGAGAAAATAGTAGCTGCATGGGGAGCTTCAATCCTGAGAAGAAATAAAGCTCCAAGGAGAGTCCCTATATACTGATCACTTTCACGTCGCCAGACCGCGACGTGAAAAAACTGTCTTTGTGGTAGAAGGAAAGCAACCAGATCAAAAGGTGCCCGATACTCCAAGCGAATTATGAATGTGCCAGAAGAGAGCTCAGAGTAGCAATAAAAAGCGATAAGAATAATTCTGGAGAGGTCTTATCCAAGAAATAGAAAATGAATCATGGGGTCTGCACTACAAAATCGTAGCATAGAAATTAAATATCTGCCAGAATATTCCCGGACTCGATGAAGCGGAATAGGTGAATAAAATCATCGAGGATCGTTTCCCACAAGACCACTCGACAAGGGAAACGTTCGACCCATGTGAAGTGACGAAAGACCAACTGTTCACTACAGATGGTAACAGAAAAATACAGATAAGAGGAACGTCACAGATAAGAGGAACTATGCAAAATCTAGGACCAGAGTCGCAGGCACTGAAATCACATGGAAGACCAGCGTCAAGTACCTGCGAGTAGACATAGGCTCGAAACTCATCTTTCGACCACACGCCAAAAATGTGGCAAAAATGCGGCAAGGATTGCAAGCGGCCTCTCAGGACTGATGGCGAATGTAGCACTTTAAAAGAAGACTTCTCTCTAACGTCGTCCACGCCAAAATGCTTCAGGTGGCACCGGTGTGGGCCGACAGACTAAGTCTCCAAAGCTGGGGAATGAGTTTGTCTTCCGTCCAGATTGCCAGCGCAAATTCGCGTAACCCCAGAATATAGAACGATCTCGCAGAGCGCAGTTGGTCTTAGCGGGAATTACCCCAACAGACCTCTTCGCGCTCGAAAGCGCGAAAGTGTACAATATTAGGAAAGATGCAACTGCGGAATAAGAAGGAACAGAAGAAGTGGAAAAGAGAGCGAGATAAAGACTCATGAAGAGCTGGCCAATATCCTGAGACAACGAACAGACAGGAAGGTGGACTTACAAACTAATTCCAGAACTGACCAAATGGACAGAGAGCACATATGGACAGTTGAACTTCTATCTAAACCAGGTATTGCGTGGACAAGGCCACTTCAACCAACTAGTCCAAACTAATGACCGGCTCGGTCACCGACAGGATGCAATGTGGGGATACTGTCTCCACCTGACAAATAACGCAAAGCATTTGACTGTGAAACCTGGCGAATAGAAAGAAAAACATTTGAGAACCAGCTATTTGCCCAATTAACTCCAAGAAATTAGTTAACACAAAACGAAAAAAAAGTGATCACATTTTGAAAAATTCATAAACATTGTCAAGACCAAAAGAGTTAAAACGGAAAAACAAAAGAAGTCCAACATAAACTAGTGAAAAAGCTGCAACTAAGACCGCCCTCTGCGAAGCAATGCTTAAACGGTACCGCAGTGGGAGGAAGGTCTGAACAAGGATGGCGGTTTTAGTGGGTAAACCTTTGAGGTTCCACACTATCATGAAAGAATATTGTGGTGGTTATAAGAGGTTTCCACACACCCCCAAAAAAATTGGAAGATAGAGAGATAGACATATATACATATATATATATATATATATATATATATATATATATATATATGTTATAATATATATCTATATATATCTATATATATATATGTTATAATATATATATATATATATATATATATATATATATATATATATATATTATAACACGCCCACCTACTACCTTCCAGCCGGTAGCGATGAAGCGTGAAACTATGAATGCTCGTGAAGTGAGCTTTGAATTCTCAGGAAGCAGGATCTTTCGGGTATGAGAAAGGTCTGAACCCTTGACACAATGAATTATATAAAATTCTGGTAAAATGAGCATATATTCAGTAAAACAAATTACACAGTGGCACAAATATACAATAAGTATGTACTTTACGTAGATGGTCACTGCAAAGAAAACAGAAACAAAAGAACAGAAATAACACAACCATAAGAGAATGTATAGGCGTCACCTTAACTGCTTGATTACTTCACTACGCACTATTTACAATACTTTTGCTTTGACCTCCTTCTCAATTATTTCGTGTACCTCATTTAACTTTTGTTAATCTAAAGTTTTCTCCGTGCACGGCCCTTTAAGTGATTCTCTACAATTATTCTTTTATAGACTTCAGAGGTCAGCCTTGAGTTGCGCATTTATTACAATGCTGTTAACTCTAACACAATAATAAACGTGACACACACGTTACTAAATCGTACCCGTTACAAAATTATAGCAACTGATTATCCCTGACATCATACAATGGACACAATACTTTTCAATAAGATTACTTTTACATTACATGAAAAATTATAATTTACTTTAGAAAAGTTGTACAAGGTATGGCATTCAAACGAATTTACTGGTGCGTACAGCGAATGAAATCAAAACTGCCGCTCATACATTCGAAATATTTCCCAGTAGTATATGGAACTTTCACCTATTTAGACGCTACGCCTGGTGTTTAAAGCTCACAGTTTCCCAACAAATTGCCGCATAGAAGTGCCAGTTCTTTACCTCGACATTTCCTTCCCGCTCGCCGTCAGTTAACCTTGGGGTGTTCGGTCGCTCGCAGTCCTCGCCACGTCACTCGACTGGTTCGATGTCCTGCGGTTACACCTCTTCTTTCGCTCGATCTCAGGATGCCGCCACACGTCCAAATTCCAAACCTTTCTCTCGTCCTCAGGCTGTACCGTCCACGGATTGGTCCAAGTCTTTCTCGCCTACGCTTGAGTGTTGAGTCGTCCTTCTGCCGCCTGCCGCGTACCCGTTGCTCGCGCTTCCAGTTTTAAATAACTAACGTGCTTGAATTGACTACTTCTAGCACTCGGCCGACATACCACACTTTGAGCGTGCGTGGTCGTGGCGTACAAAATTAAATACTGGATTTCGTTCAGAGTCCTTCTGCGCGAATTTACTTCGATGATGAAACTATTTCAAGTTCGAGCAGTCACAACGCTTGCTTACTCGCGTAATGTTAGTTCAAATGCTGTACAGGCACTTTGCTTTCGAATTCTATCACTTATTACCGCTTTAAATCAGCTTTACTTAAGCAAGTAAAATTATACTCCTGCACTCAACCAATTACTACCGCTGAAGAATTTAGTTGAGTCGCCGTCGCTGTCGAAGTCGTAAGAGAGCTCTACCGAAGTGCGTCACGGTATTTATGCAACTCCGCCTGGAGAAAAATTTCTGGAGGGGTGAATTTTTCCTCCTTCGCGCCCTCTCGAGAAAATATTATCCGCTAACTTTGGACATCGGAGTGCGAAAACCTGCGGGTAGATGTCGCCTTCGGACCATCGCTCCGCCTCGTACCCTATTTCTCAGTTCTTGGTCTTTCTAGTGGCTTATGGTGGCGTTACGGGTTCGTATAACCTCGTGACGTCACTATATATATATATATATATATATATATATATATATATATGTGTGTTGTGTGTGTGTGTGTGTGTGTGTGTGTGCGTGTGTGTGTGTACTTTACGAGGGTAGGTGGAAATCTTCAAAAGACACCATGTGGCCCGTACCACATGATACCCACTAAAACCAACATCCCTTCTCCTCTATCTTCCCCCCGAAACCGCCTTTAGGCATTACATCATGGGGAGTGGATTAGAGTGGCTTAGTCACAAGCCACTTCTCTTCGCCAAAACGTAGGAGGGATCAAAGGAGGATCAATCGACTTCCCTTCTTTCCCTTTCTAGTCTCCTGAGCTCAGCTATTATGGTCTGCGCATATGCGCTTAACGCCTCCCAGTTGGTTTCTGAGGCGAGCATACACACAACCATTGCTTTGGGTGTCAGCGGGTCGATCCCGAGTATACTCATAACGTGCCGTCGCTGCAGATGGTATCGCGGGCACTGGAAGAACATATGCTCGGCGTCTTCGACAGCAGGTTCACATAGTGGACAGAATGGGGTATCCTCCTGCTTGAACCTGTGGAGATATGCTAGAAAGCATCCATATCCAGACAACAGCTGAGTCAAGAAGAAATTTACTTCGCCGTGTTTACGATTGATCCACGGTGCAATGGAGGGAATCATGCGATACGCCCATCTTCCTTTAATGGACTTGTCCCATCGATCCTGCCATTCGAGCAGTGTTGTAGAGCAGTCTGGGTTCTCCTCTTCTTTGTGATATCGCCTCCGTCTCTCCTGCGCCAAGATATCGACAGGAGGCAACCTCACGATGACGCACACTGCATCGTTTGACACAGTGCGGAATACACAAGCTACCCGCAATGCTGATAACCTGTACACTGACGTCATCCTCGGATGTAACTGTTTGTCGACGTGGAGTTGGCCCATACTGGGGCTCCATGGAGCAAGACGGACCCAACAGCCAAGGCCAGAAGCTTCCATTTCTCCTGACAGGGCCCTATGTTGGGCATTAGTCTCGACAATGCTGCACTAATTACTGCAGCTTTATTGCTGACGTACTTCAGGTGGTCAGCAAATGTCAGACGGGCGTCAATCATGAGACCAAGATCGACGGCTGTGATGCAATATGGTGGTCTCCGACTTTGAGAGTGATGGTTTCTCTCTTTTTCCTGCTAGTGACTAGGATAACCTCAGTCTTGTGCTCAGCTAACTGCAGCCCTGAGGACTTCAACCACTGACTAACAATAGCGATCACTTCGTTGCAAATGTACACAATTTCCTCAATGTACTTCGCAACGGCGACGATACCAATGTCGTCCGCCAAACCAATAATACTGGTGCATTCCATACTAGTGGACCCAATACCGACCCTCGCGGGACACCAGCCGTGATATTATGCACCTTCGGCCCATTATTTGTATTGTAAATCAAGGCTCTATTACTCAGATACTCGGCCACAATCTTCCTAAGACGTTGGCACCTTAAATCTGCGGAGAGCTTGGTGAATATTACTCCACCTGGCCGAGTTGAATGCATTTTTAATATCCAACGTAACAACAGCACAGTACTGTTTTGGGCCTCTCTTCCATCTACTTCCTCCAATTGCTCGTCAGGTGGTGTTAATGATGCTTGACTGCGTCAACAGGAAGGGGCTCTGCGGAAACCATACTGATTGTCCGAAAGGTTCTCCTCCTCCACAGCTTTCTCCAGTCTGGTACTAATAATTCTCTCCAGAACCTTGCTAGCTGTGTCAAGCATACACAATGGCCGGTATGATGATGGATCTTCAGGAGATTTATTCTCTTAGGGAGGAGAACCAGGCGCTGTTTTTTCCATCTTTCTGGGTACACCCCTTCCCATAAGCAAGAATAATAAAGATCCACAAAGATGTCGGTGTGAGCGAGTATCGCCGTCTTGAGGGCAATATTGGGAATGTTATCCGGTCCGGGAGCCTTTGTGTTGCCGATTCTGCTGATTGCGTGCAGAATTTCTTCTTGCGTGACTGAAGGAATTATTTCTAGCTCAGATAACGCTATATTAACTAAGTCACCGGGGTGGCTCGGGAATAGGGCTGTCACAATTCTGAGCAGCATATTGGGGCAAGTTGTAGAACGTAGGTGCCGCTGTCTTAACCTACACATGACCGTCTTGTACGGCCTACCCCATGGATCCTTTTCCACCTCGTCCTACAGGCTTTTGGCGCATAAGCGTTTGCTCTTGCGGATTTCTATCTTCAACTGGCTTCGAGCGAGTTTGTATTGCTCTTGCAATTGAGGAAAGTTGTCTCTGCCACGAGCTCTCTGGTACTGTCTTCTAGCTGGAAGGCACCTCCGTCGTAATTGGGCGATTTCCTCATTTCACCTGTAAACTGGTGAACGTCGAGAGATTGCGCCCCGTCTAGACATAGCCGCATCAAAGGCTTTGGTTACCCATTTCATCACCTGCCCAGCTTTGTCATCTGCGGTACGTTGGCACTATCGTCTTCAAACATTGTCGGAAAACTTCGTTGAACGTTTTTGCTTTCCACCCAGCTGGCTGATATTTCGGCGCAAAATCATCCCTCCGCTGATTTTTCACCTAGTACAAAAGTGCCTGGTGGTCACTATGGGTATAGTGTTCACTAACTCTCCAGGACACTCCGATTCTCAAAAGATTATCTGACATGAACGTCAGATCCACAACAGATCCCACGCCCCCTCTGCGGATGGTGTGTATGTCTCCTGTGTTGGCGAGCTCTACATTCAGAAGAAAGAGGGATGCCAGAACTGTTCGACCTCGCTCATTAGTGGACGAACTACCCCACTCAACCGCCCAGGCGTTGAAATCTCCAGCTATCACCAAGGGGCTTCGTCCTCTAGCGTCGTTCACTAAGCGGTCAAGGAACTGCTCAAACTCGTCCATTGTCGCGTTTGGTGAGGCATAACAGCTGTAGATGTAAACGCCGTTGATTTTTACCCAGACAAATCCAGCTGCGGGTCTCGTCATAACTTGCTGGAATGTGTGTTTTCCACAGGCCTAGATTGCCGTCTGGTTGTGGAGGTCAGATACCCACGCTGTATCTTCACGGTTAGTATACTGCTCGCATACTATTGCTAAATCAGCCTCCCATTCCCTAACCGACTGTGCCTGGATATCCTGGGCGACTGCGCAATGGTTGAGATTGAGTTGTATAATTCTCATTTTCTATCCGTTATTGCTTTCTGCGCTTTTTGGTACGACGGACACCTGCTGCACCCAGTAGCATGTCTGCCGTGTTTCCCCTTTTCGAAAAGCAAGCACTTTGCATCATTTGTGCATGACTTTGCAAGGTGATCATCTCCACCACAATTCATGCACAAGTTGGACCGGTCATGTGAGTTTTTACATGCTTTTCTGAGGTGTCCAAAATCCAAACATCTGTAACACCTCAGGGGGACCTTCTCACGCAGAGTGCAGTACACCCATCCTATTCTTATTTTACGGATGGCCAACAATTTGTTAGCCACCGCAACAAGAACGCTGACTATTGCTACCTGTGTTCCACCATAGGATGGTCTTAGGGATTTGACCACAGTAGCTGGGAGATCACTGGCTTCGGGAAGTTTGTCCACCAGAGCACTTCCTCTTTAGTTGTGACCTCATCCAGGTCCTTCACCTGGATAGTCATGGTGTGAGTGTGAGTGTGTGTGTGTGTGTGTGTGTGTGTGTGTAAGGCTACGCCTGATATGTGCGCGTCGTGGTAGTACATTAATTGGATTCTTAGTTCGTACACTCAAGAACCTTGAACCGCCGGTCACGGCGATGCATATCCATAGCGATATGCAAAGTCTATTAACGTGCAACCCATTTGCACATTCATCCTCGCCGGTGAAGTTGGAGAAAGGTATTCCAGGTGCAGAGCCTTGCTTGGGAATGCGTATTTGGGAATATCCCGTCTCTGGCATGACCGTCTGTAGCAGGGTTTGGGGGCGGGTGAGACGTTCTCCTCCAATATTTTCACATTCATTAAGTAGCTTTTGTCTAGTATCTAATATATCTCTCAGGTACATTATAATAAACGGGCTATGGATTATAGAGAAAGACGTGCATTGTCGGAAACGTTTTGAAGTCACAAATACTAATTATTTTTTTTAACTTTTGTGAGTCCTTCCGTGCGTAGCGTTGAGACTCGTCCATTGCAATTTCTACGATAAATATGAACCATTCTTTATTCTGTGTCTCCTAATTGAATAGCAGTAGTTACTTTATTGTTGTTGTTATTATTATTATTATTATTATTTGCCTGTCGGCCATTTCTGACCATGATGGTGCAAGTGCTCTTCCGAAGCCGTGTCATATTCTATCCCGAAAAGAGATTAACGTGTGTCATTATGGGGATCAGCTTTTCGCCCGTATTCCTTGGTAAGACAAGGTTGTACAGCCTTGAATTATGAAGTGATAGAATGATAATAGGCCCTTAGTGGCTCGTTGGTTAGCTTTCCACGGCGCAACCTCGGATTCGATTCCCGTCCGGGCCAAAATAATAACTGTGCGCATTCCTTAGAAATGTCCCTGTATCTATTGCCTAAGGCTGGGTCACCGCTGGTCGGTCAAAGTCGATGGCGGCCCGTCGAGACATATGACAACAGAATGATGATTAGAGGTGATAGTTGTCTTTTTCAATCATCCCAGCATTGGCCTGTATGACCGAGGGAAACCACGAAAACCTCGGTCAGGAGAGTAGGCCCGAGATCAAACCTGGGCCTCCCGACTACATCAGTGCGCTACTTCGCTCGGTATCATCATCATCATCATCATCATTATTATTATTATTATTATTATTATTATTATTATTATTATTATTATTATTATTATTATACATTGTTTTTCTCGGTATTCACCGGATTTTTATTTGACTTTGTGTCGGGATAATTACCAAGACACAGGTCAATTCATGTTTCGTCGCAATTTAGGAATTTTCGCACAATCCTGCATGTGTTTAAGATGATCGATTTTTGCCTAAGTTTGTAGGTATATTTTGGCATTTGAATAAGTTCCAGATTTTATGGATGTTATTTGGTATAACCCCTGTGCACGAAATGACCAGAGGAACAATATGAACGTCTTGGAGATACCATAGTGCCTTGACTTCAGCTGCTAGTTTTGTATACATTGTTATTTTTTTCTGCATGTGCTGTTTGAAGATTAGCTGTTTGTGGAACAGTTATGTCAATCAGCAAGCCAATCTTTTGCCGTTTCTCTACAAAAGTTATGTCTGGTCTGTTATGATGAATAGTTTTATCTGTATTAATTTCTCTGTCATAGTACAACTTATAGTTTGAATTTTCAAGTACAGAATCGGGAACATATTTGTAATATGGGCAAATCATTTCTTGTAGGTTGGATTTCGCTGCCAGTTTCTGGTGAATAATATTTGCAACTTCATTGTGCCTAAAGGTGTAATCTGTATGAGCCATTAATTTGCATCCCCATGTGATGTGCTGTATGCTCTCAACTGTTGTATGACATTTCTACATTTGTCATCTATTGTTTGTTTGAGGATATGTTTTCTGAAACTTTTGTGTTGATCACTTGATTCTGTATGGCGACCATCAACCCTTTGTTTCGCCAAATAGATCACCGTATTTTAGCCAAATGTTTGAGGCTTTTGAGCCTACATGAGGTTGTTTGAGATCATTTGTATGGTGTCCATGGAGTTCCTTTCTTCTTCTTTTATTATTATTATTATTATTATTATTATTATTATTAACCCCTCAATTCACGACTTAAGATGCTACCCAATAAGGCGGTATATTGTACTTCCCTAACGCGTGAATAATTAAATGATCTGGCAGGTTGGACAAGTTCATATATAGATTTTTGAAAAGAATGCCAAGGTTCTAATAGTCAGCGGCAAGCAAAGACGTGATTTGGGGGGGGGGGCAAGATGGGGAAACTGCCCCCAGCCATGTTGGGATAATTAAAAAATATATATAATTAACATTTCATTTCGCGAATCTTCAAATTTATATTAAAAAATACGTATTTTTCTGTATTTTGAGAAGAAATGTATTTTCGGTGTTACATTACAATACGGGTCGGTAGACCGACTTGGTGGCCAACTACTGGTGTCCCCTATGCCTGGGCCTAGTTAAATTCCCATGCTTGGGTGTAAGAGCGACATGAGGCGAAAATGACGTATTCCCTTCGCCGTAACTAGAAAGATCGGCCTGCTTGAGCTTTTCTTCCTCACACAGCTACAGAAACTGGAACGATTTTAAAGGGACGCTACAATTTACTTCGGCCGGGAATCGAACCCGAGACCACAGCACGGGAAGCTAGTACGCTGCCCATGAGCCATTCCAGAGGCTAGAAATTTAATAATAATTCAATAATTTTATTAAGCTGAGCTAATAACATACATTAATAAATTGGTGAACTTTAGTTCAGTGTTATAAAACGCGTGGGATAATATTCAGCCTTACTGTAAAACTCCCGTGTTAATCATCGTTCAAATCTATTTTGCTTTTAAACGTTATTACTTAGAAATAAAACAGTTTCATGTCTAAAATCATATCTAAAATCACACTCGAATTAACTCTCAAAAAGAAAGAGCATTTCATGTTTATTATATACATCAGATGCACGGTACTCAAATTTCAAAACGTAAAACACAATCCAAGCAGCTACAACAAATAATATTTATTTTCTTATACTATTATATTTGTAAGTTATGCATCAAATACATATTGTGCGCAATAATGATTTTAAAAATATAAATTGTTTAATGCAAGCACACTGGTTACTACTTTTCGTAGTTTTATTAAAAATTAATGTTTATTTCACCTATTTAGTCTGACTTTTAATCATTTATATATTGTGAAGAAGTTAGGGTCCATATTTATCGACAGACCAATTTTGTAACAATTTATTTCACAAGCTTAATGTGCAACGGTTTCGGGGATTGTTGTCCCCATCATTAGGCTGCAAAATTGAATGATAAAAATATATAGTAAAGTATAAACTATATACAATACAATAGGGAAATGGAAAAATTACGACAGGTGAGAATTTAAAAGGCTTATGAAAGCTCACAAAACAAATTGTTTGTATAATAACATTATGATACAGTAAACTGTGTCACTGGGCGGGCAAAAACAATTTCGTTACGTTGGTGAGAGCGGTTGAAAGAATGATAGTCAGGTTTATTTAATCATGTTCGGCATTTCTACAGCGAAGCATCGTACATTTTAATAAAATGATTATTCTCAACAGCAGTATTAATATAATTATTTCTTTTAATCTATAAAATTTCAGAAACTAAGAGTGTATATCTCCGGGTCTCAATATCAAAGATTCTTGGATTTTGAAAATTGAATGAGTGGTTGAACTTTATCCCATGATTAGATACAGAGTTTTGTTTTTGAAGAATTTCTCTGATATTCCTGACATGTTATTTCATTCTAGGTAGAACCTTACGACTAGGTTGGCTTAAATATATTTGATCGCAATAATTGCATTCAATGCCGTATAAAACATTAGCTTTATTCAAAGGAGAAGTATAGTCTTCCACATTTCTGACCACAGTCTGTTTATTACGGGCTTTGTCCGTTAGTCTACAGTCCGTTAGGCTACATCTCTTGAAAAACTGGTTCTAATTTATAATTAATTGTGGGAACGAAAGGTAATGATAAACATTTATTCTCAGAAATATTTTCATCTTTTGACATTGGTTTGAAATATGTTTTTTGATGAAAATACTTCTGAGAATAAATGTTTATCATTACGTTTCGTTCCCACAATTAATTATAAATTAGAACAGGTTTTCCAAGAGAACTACAATTGTAGATTTAAGAACCATGTCCATAAACAATTACAGTGTTATAAATAATTTTAAACTTTTTACTATATATTTTTATCATTCAATTTTATAGCCTGATGGAGGCCACAATCCCAGAAACCGTTGTACATTAAGCTTGTGAAATAAATTATGCTACAAAATATGTCTATAAATATGGAAAAAAAATTTAAATTAAATTTTTATGTATATTTTTTTGATTTTAAAAAATAGAAAATTACATTAGTCTTTAAGCAATATGAAAAATTTTCTTTTCCATCTATAAAATTTAAAAATGCATCATTATCAGTATAAAATTCAATGTAATAGTCTAAACCCATATTTTATTGCAATGTAAGATATTGATTGATTGATTGATTTTTTCGTGTTTCCGGGCGGGTTAACTGCTTTGGTATTAGTCCCGTTAGTGTAGTGCATGTTTTTTCTCGGGAGATGGCGGTGATCTTCCCCCACTGGATGGCGAGATCCGGCGCCGACCTAACCGAACTCTCCCACGAGCGGGGCACAGCCCCAGCCGGGATAAGCTCTAAGCTCTCGACCGATCTCCCGGAATATGTGGTAGTGTAGTGCATGTTAGTGTAAGTGTGTATGTGTGTAAGGTGAGAGGATAGGACAAGGAAGAGGAAGGACAGATCGCGCGCGGTCCGTGGCCCGTTTGTTAGGGTACTGCTCCGGCATTCACCTGGCGTTGATCGGAGAAACCACGGAAACTACCGATCAGAGCAGCCGGCCGCTAGAATTCTCTATTACAATATATTGTAAGAATACTTTTCCTTTATAATGTAACTGAATCACAATATTTGTTTGATGCCAAGTGTCCTCTGAGAAAAAAGCGTATATGTTATCTCAACTGAATATTTTTTGTTATATTCAATGTTATTATAAAAACTTCATTTTTCTGTTATTATAAACGCGAATCTGTTGTTTTGATCATAATGCCGGTTTCATTATTATAACAAAAATTATATTATATTGGAATATATTAAATTGGATTATAAATAAATGTAATTGGTTGTAATAAATGTAAATGTAATATACGAGATAATAATGGAGGATTACTCCGCGCTCAACGCTCGACAAGGGGCGAAGAGACGCGTTGCGTCGATAATGATATGATACATTTTAAAAAAATGTGAAATGGCACTTTTTCGCATCATCTCATGGAAAAATGCTTGTGATGGATTAGGAGGGATCTCGTGCAAGCTTCCAGAGGCCCAGTACAAATCAGATCACTATTTCCAGAGAACTCTTCTTGAGCAAAGGAAAACTTGAAAAATGTAAATGTTGTTTACACAACAGAAGAACAGTATTAACAAGAAGCCAGGGACTTGGAAGATTTTCAAGAGTGCTGCCCATATTAGGCACACATAAGTTTCATTGTTTTCTTCCTCTCGAAAAATGTGTGGTGCTTGCAAAGACATTCTCAAGTAATGAAGACTCATCACAGCACCGCATCGTGAGATCTGAACTTCGCAAATAGATGTCTTGACAGTAAGTACCGATTTTTTAATTAAATTTTCTTTACGAAAACGATATTATTATGGTTTCTTAGATAACTTTACAATAAACCTCTCTTTTTAACTTATTCAACCTTATATTATGAATGTTGGAGGACAGTTCATTCACATTCATGTGATTTCAATGTATATTAGACTTATCATTGGCAGTAGGAACTAGCTGGGATTCAAGATTTCCATTACGTTCATGAGACGCATGACATGTTCCAATAATTTGTAACTCCAGATCCCATTCTCATCCTAAATCTGAACGTTTTATACATTTTTATATACGTAGAACAACAAAATATATTTTTTTCGTTAATTTTAAAAATATGCATTTTCTTAAAATAAATTTTGAAATATGTATTCGTTAATATTGAAATCTTCTAAAATATATTTTTACTTATTTAAAATGTGTCATAAGCTTTTAAATTTTAATTATATATGTACACATTTTGTAGCATTGAAAATGACTGAGAAAATAGAGTATTTAGTATATTTAGTAATGCGCGCAGCTATTTCTCGATTCTTTCGAACTTTAAATCATTATAAAGTGACACTATATTTGCTACGTAAGGGGTCATTTTATATATATTACGAAGTACTTCAGGAACACAAAGTTTGAAAAAAATCTCAAACAGTCGGGGTTGTGACCCTTGTTGATTTGATGTGCAATGACCCGACAGGTACTAGTTCACAATAAATAGAATATAAAAATAATAATTCGAGTATTACAGAATTTTCATTAATTTTCATGACTTATCGATCGTTTCCAGCGTTAATTGTTGCTCCTCTCCATACGCCATGATCATTGCTAACATAATTTCATATTAAACAGATTTCACAGATTGAACGAATAGTACAGTTAAAACATTGATATTATTAAAGTATTCTAGTGTGCTGCACGCTAGAATCAGATGTTAACAATCTTTTTCAGGCGATAACACTAAGAAACAAAGTAATGCCCAGGTCCTTTGCAGACGCCGTTGTGCGCCTACAGCCGTTGCAGTCGACGAGGGTGGAAGTGGTGACGCGACTGCTGGTTTTGCGCCCGGAAGCCACATTTAAACTAGAGCGCTGGATACCCGCAATCCCGACAACCCGCCCACCCGTTTCAGAAAAGTGGGGGTCCAACCCCCCGTATTCATTCGGGGTCCTGTATAATACTGGACGCCCGTGTAATATGAGTCGCGGATATCATTGGGGTTTGTGATAGAGAAGAACAGAAGGGATTCCGTTTACGACTGCAAAATTGTCTATTAATGTTCAAGTTCCACATAATAAACGGAGCAGGAAAGTAGTGGAATGATATACAAAATCGAGTTGAGGCCATAAGGGCTCTCTGCGCCTTTTCACTGTGTACTTCTACATGCCATTGGTACGTTAATATGTGTCTGTGTGATACGAATACTCATATGAATGTGGGTGGGTTTGATCGGTTAGAATTTCCGCATTTACGAGGTCTGGGTACCATTGTGACCAAATACACGTAAAACTCCAAGAGCTCTAATTTAAACTCATTTGTTCCAGTTTTCTTCGAAAGAAGCTGTATTTGTCTGTCTTCATGAAATTAAACATACAACCTAGCATTTTCCTACTGGCTTACGGTCATTCTGTACACAGACTGACGTTTTTGAAATGAACTATTGTTGCTACATTATCACATACTTTCTCGTTTATTTGTAAATGCTCCAAAACTGCTTCAAATTTTTTCTTTAAATTTTCCTCGTATATATCAAAGAATGGCAAAACAAGTTGCGCTAGTCTCATTTTCGACGAACACTCTATATATTTCTCTGTATAAAATGGTAAAATGTTAATATTTCAAAACTGCAAAGTTTAAGATAGAGATTTTTTCCTTAAACAAATTCTGTTCCAAACAAAAGTAATGTACATTTTTTTTTAAAAACCTGCAGTTTTCGCGTAATTTGTGCTTGAAATTTATGAAGTTTATTAAAAATATTTTCTTAAAAACTGTTCTATTTTTTCCTTTGATTTTCTCCGCGGATAGAACGAGAAACGCTTAAAAGAATGGTACAGATTTCATTCTTCACTATCTGGATTTTTGAAAACTGGGTTTTGATATAAAAATAGAAAAGAGTTAGATTTTTAACTGTCGGATCATGCACGGTATAGCGACTACGAGATGTAGCGGTAAGTTCGCGGTGAGATAACTCCATGAACCTCAGTTCATGTTTAGGTGGGGGAAAATGTTTTGGTGATTGGAGTAGTATAATTTTACGGGACAATTAATGCGAGAAAGTATGTGCTGCTGTAGCGCCACTCGATGGTTGTAGTTACTCTGCACTGTATGAAGCAAGATTTGTTGAATCGTACTAGATGCGTTCCTTTCTAATGTCGGTCAGGTTTATTTGGTAGGAAAATACTTAAGAATCATTGCTGCCACTAGGTCATAGTTCTTCTGCTCTGATAATGAATGTCCAATATATGTTACTTTTCCAGAAACTTTCCGTGTTCGTAATGATTTGGGACTCTGAATCACATTTGTTGTAAAGTGCAAATAATACTATTTCTTCCGATCACTGCAATGAGAATCAAGCTCCTGGGTCATCGTGATCACTGCAGTCATTACAAAAAATATATAATGCCTGAACTCTATAACAGATTACGAAGGATGCGGTTTCGATCAAGTACTGAATAGAAAGTCAGCTCACGTTAGGCAAGGCAATTTATGTCACAGACTGAAGGCATAATATACGGTAATCATTCTCCTGTCTTGCGAATCATCATATAAACATGCCATACAAAACAGTTCTACCAATGAGTCATGGCGTAATTCCTTTGTGTAAAACTACAATCCCTGCTGCTGATGTTGGTGTTTCTGTATCTGTGCGTGATATTTAGGTCACCTAATTCGAATCGTGAAAGTTAACCACATGAGGATGTTCCGGTGCCTTCAAGAGTTGAAAACACTTAAAGAACATTCACCGATAGTGTTTTTAACAGACGTAAAAGTGGGGTAGCGGAATAGTAATAGTAAGGTAGAATGAAATAAGAGTCTCCTTTATAAAAGAACAAATGTCAATAAAATTTTGAGATCCCTTTTAGAAGAAATAAATGGAACACGCAAAGAGGCAACGCATTACATTCATTACTGTCCGTCCCCGTTACTCAAACCGTAAGGGTTCTTCTTCATATTTTTTCATTCGACTCAAAACGAGGTAGGATGAATGTAGGTCTCTTAAAATACTACAGTCCTGTGAGAAGTTCGTGATTTTGAATGAAGTGGAAGTCTTTCAGAACGTGGTAACTCCCACGTGCGGTTATATAGAAACGAAGTAACTGAGAAGAAAGCTCTTCTTGACCCAGCGTGACGAACCATTCAACACAAGCTAATTTAGAGTAAACAAGAACGAAAAACACAGGAAAGATTGCTGTTAAATCATCGACTCAAGGACAACACGTCGGGAAGAAATGACTTTACAAGAATAGTTAAGCTATTTATTTCCTTATTAAATAAGTCAAAATAAGAAAACTAACCAGAGCAGAGAGAGAGAATCCCATAAAGGTCCTACGTATGGGGGTTCCTGTATTTACGTTAGAAATAATATTGATTCTATCCCCTTGGCGGAATTAAATGTGTACTCCATTGAAAATATTTTCGAAATTTCTGTTGTACATTTTACTTCACTAAAAGTGATAATACTTTGCATTTACAAACCTCCAACAAAGAGAACTACAGATTATATTTTGTTCTTAGAAAACCTGGAGATAACACTTAACAAAGTCAGAAATCACTCTTTTGAATCCATTGTTGTATGCGAAGATTTTAACATTGATTTTCTGGTCGAATCTTGCGAGAAAGAAAAGTTTCTCAATTTAATTAATTCCTTTAATTTAGACATTACAATTAAAGTACCTACACGGATCACACAACATTCGATGAAGGCAATTGATAAAATTATAATTAACAAAACTACTACTCGATATGAAGTTGAAACAAAAGATTTAGGATACAGTGACCACGATGCACAAATTCTTACCATTATAAGAAATGCTATCAATGACACAATTAATAATACACGTACGACTAGATTGTTTACTAAAAGTAAAATTAAATTATTCATTGATTACATGATGCAGTCATGGAAACGGTTTATAATACTGCTGATACAAACGACAAATATAATTCTTTTTCTACCTTTCATTTCATTTTAACACTTGCTTTCCTCTTCAAAAACGAAAATTAAATATTTCACGGAAAAGCAATTCTTGGATAACACAAGGGATTAAGACATCTTGTAAAAACAAGCGAATTCTTTCTTTCATTTCTAAACGTCATGACGTATCTCAAGATTTCTTATCTACTTTAAAAATACAAAACATTGTTACGAAAAGTCATAAGGCAGGCCAAAATCATGAAAAACGATCAGGATATTTTGAACTCAAATAATAAAACAAAAGCAATGTGGAATATAATAAAACATACTACCAAATCAACTAGAAAACCCGTAGAGAATGTTGTTTTAAAATATAGCGATATAAATGTGAACGATCGGCAACAGTGGCTAATATCTTTAACCAATACTTTTCGAGAATTGCTGCCGATCTCACTAAGGGTCTTCAGGCACAAAATTCAAAACAGACAGTTCACCCAAAATTTTAGACACAATGTTCGTTTCGAAACTTCTTCCTATGAAATTCTCAAAATAATCGGTAAACTAAAAAATAAATATTCGTCCGGTTTAGATGAATTCCCGGATTCTTTGTTAAAGACTTGTGCGTATGCCATTAGACACCCGTTAACTCACATATTTAATGCATCTTTATGCACTGGAACGTTTCCAGATATTTTCAAACAGCTAAAATTAAGCCGCTTTTCAAAAAAGGCAACAAAATGAAATTCAAAATTATCGGCCCATTTCTCTTCTATCAGTTTTTCAAAATATTAGAGACTTTTTACGTACGAATGGAAACCTTTCTCAGTAAACACAACGCGCTTTCACATTGCCAACATGGATTTAGAAAATCAAAATCAACGGAAACAGCTATATTTTCTTTTCTTAAAGATGTCGCCTCATCATTGGATCAAAACGAGGCACCTATTGGAGTATTTTTAGATCTCTCAAAAGCTTTTGACGTCATTGATCATGACATTTTACTTTCCAAATTACTTTCATATGGAATTCGTGGTATTGCTCTAGATTGGTTATGTTCGTACCTTAAACAACGACCTCAGAGAGTTGAAATACCTTACTGGAATGATGGAACATTACGTATGCACCTTTCCGACTCCTTGCCCGTTGCATGTGGAGTTCCTCAAGGATCGATTTTAGGCCCTATCTGTTCCTACTTTACGTAAACGATATGCCCTCGACGATTCGAAACGGAAAAACGGTTCTCTTTGCGGATGATACGAACATCCTTTGCAATAAAGAAACAGCAAATAGTGCAATATCAGATGTTTCAAATTGGTTCCGAAATAACAAATTAATAGTAAACGAAAAGAAAACGGTTTTAATGCAGTTTTCCATTTCAAATAAACAATTCTGTGCTCCATTGAAAATGAACGGTGTACCATTGACTGATGTTAAGGCAACAAAATTTTAGGTCTCTCAATTCAGTCAAACCTTAAATGGAACGTCCATTTAAATGAATTGAACACAAAATTAAGTTCATTATGCTACGCGTTCAGAATTCTTGCAAATTCAGTCAGCCTTCATACTGCTCGTTGTGTATATTTCGCAAATGTTAATTCCCGCCTGAGATATGGCATAATATTCTGGGGAAATACATCTTATAGCTCCCAGACTTTTAGATTACAAAAACGAATTGTACGAATTATAACCAAATCCCACCCACGTGATTCATGTAAGCCTCTCTTCATTAATCTAGGAATTCTACCATTACCGTGTCTTTTTATTTACGAATCAGTGGTTTTGTAAAAATGACTTGCTCAAGGGCGGGAATATATTTTCAGAAAATGCCGAAGTCTATTACTATAACACTCGACGTAGAAATCATATTCACCAGGTGACAGTATCAACAGCTCATTACAAAAAATCCACATACAATACATGTACATTATTTTACAACACTTTGCCAGATGACATTAAACGATTAACTTCAATAGAAAAGTTTAAATCCCAAGTGAAATCGTTTCTGCTGCATAACTGTTTCTATACAATTAGAGACTATACTGAGCATCACAAGAAAAGTAACATTAATTTTACCAATGATACATAATGCATTATTTACCATTTGGACTGCTTAAATGAGTATAAACAACCTGTAACAACTATTGTACTACAGCTTCCGGGTCAATGACCCCCATCTCGATCAGGTTTTTCGTCCAGTTTCCCTGATCCATTGAGCAAATGCTGAGATGGCCCTTGTTTTGCTTTGGACATAAATGTAACTTCATTTTCTGTGCACGTCTCCTAGAATTCAGTGGAAAACACAATTCTTCAAATTATCGTTTCCATGTTGTCGCGGCAGGAAGTAATAAGAGCCAAAATTTATTGCTTTTTTATCCTCGAAAATATATTTTATTACATGGGAGTTTTTTTGTTGTTTTTTTCTCGCTTTCCAAATTCAAAATTTATTGCTTATTTATCCTTGAAAATAGATTTTACTACATGGGAGTTTTGTTTTTTTCTCCCTTTCAAAATTCAAAATTTAAGTTTTTTTCTAAAAAAAAAATAAATAAAAATTGACACAATTCATTTCCCCAAGTCTACGCAGTTTTTAACTGTTTTTTTGACGTAAAATAAATAAATAAATAAATAAACCATAAATTTAAAATTAAACAATTTCACTTCCAGACTTTGGTTTTTTTACCCAACGTACCACATCGTAATTCATTTTTGTTAACTTGTAAACTTTATCACATAAAAACCCACAATATGATTTTTATCTTATGTTGATTGTGATATTAATTATGAAACCGAAACATTTAAACGATTTTGTGAGAATATGGATTAAAGTTTGGTCAGTTATCCTTGTTTTGTGAAGAAGTGTGTTTGCTTAGTACATATTCTGCAAATATGTACTAAGCTCATAAGGATGGTCTTTAGTGATGGAGAATGGAATTTTTTAGTTTAGCTTCAGATCTAAAAATTCAGAAAATCACCAACTTATTCGTTTTTCTAAATATGTAGCCCCTGCATTCTATTCAAGTCTCTTTCACAGCTTTATACTTTCACAGAAAAATAGCAGAAAGCAGAGCAGAATTTTTAACAAAAAGCAGAATATTTAGGCACCATATTTAAATCTCAGAATGTTTTATTAATTAACAGAAACCATGTACTCCAAAATTATTCATGAAATTTGCCAAAGGATAATACTCATGTAAAGTGTAACTACGAAAATTTAAAAACAATATGTGAGACTGAGGTGGTCTGCGAGATCGAGTTCTGTGAATGACATCGGTGTTTTCAACATTTGATTGTGGCATGGTAGGCTAGTATACAAACAGTGGTACCTGAACAGCTCCACTAATTTAGGTTCTCTGCCATCTATGAAAATTTACGTTACTTATGAATTCAGTGAGAGATGTAATAATGAAGATTTTAATCCTTACAAAGCCAAAGGAGCTGAAAATTTTCGAAACGATAAATAGAATTCGGTGCCAATCAACATTTAAATATACGGTTAGTTATAAAAATACAGCCAATATACAGTTAACAGTTACTTGCAAGCGTTACATTCGGGCTGTGGGTTCGAGTCCTGAGTAAGGAATGCATGTTGGCGGAACATGGCGGGACAGACCCAACTAACTTGTCTCTTCCTCGAAACCCACTGCCTATGCACAGATGTTCATATCCTTCTCTAAACCGGCTATCTTTCTCTGAGAGAGAGACGGAGTGCCTCAGCAATACTACCTACTGGATTCTCTGACGGGGACGGGACTACGGGCCACTCCTGATAGACGAGGAAGCAGACGGTCCTCTCCCGAAATATTATGATAGAGGCAAGATAAGAAAAAGACGTGTGTTGCGGCGGGGTAGATGGGTCAATGCGAGGGTTGTAATAATTAGATAGGTGACATGACACTGTGTAATATACATTTACTATAACTATACACAGTCATACCATCATACGAGCTCCCCTACTCACTACAAACCAGGCCGAAACCCACCTATTACAATTTTACATTTTCCAATTGATTACTTAGTATCCTGGCGTGTGTTTTAATGTGAAATATGTACATAAAGATAGGGAAGTGGGCAAACGGAAAAGACAACGTTCAATCTGTGGTCCGTTAGGTAGAATACTGGCCTTGTAAATAACCGATCAGATCAGCCAGCATCGCCCTAAATAAAACAACTTCGAACAAATTTATTCTATTCACTTAAGTGTACGTACACACCATGGACATTCACCCTAATTATAATTGACAGAAAACCAAAAGTTTAATGATTGTATTATTGTAACTAATTCAAAGATAATATAAGTCATTCCACGCCAAACCGCATAAAAATTACCAAAATTTGACCTTCATATTTTTAATTATTTTTTATTTTTTCCTATTTATTATGTGGTTCAAATATGATACAATATGTATTTTTATTTTATTCTAACTTATTAATTTTGCAAATATTGCATATTGAAATGTCCTAAAAATGACGCGCATCACTAATTTTAATGTATCACATATTTGAATACACTAATTATAGAAAGTATGTTCAAATTCCATTCGAAACATAAAAAACATGTTTAGTTTTTTAGATTTTGTAAAATATTTCTTTCCATACATTTTCAATTTAAAAAAAATAAATTTTGAAAATTGAAGGTTTTTGTAAACTCTATGAGCTAAAAAAATATTTATAAACCCATTAGAGACTGGTTGACAACTCCAAAAAAAATCAAAGTGGGATCTCGGTAACTTTAAAGAATATTTTTTTACCAACCAGTGTGTAGTGGATCGCTGAAATAGACGGTTTCTTGCGTTACTGGCCAGCAGTTCCTTGGGATGATTTTAAGGACTCCTTGAGGTGGTGCATCTTATACTTGGTTATTCAATGACGGATTCTTTACTCACTTTTTGACTCACTTTTTGAAATTTTCTTGTCCTTCACAATTCACTTCATATATACTTGCTTAACGTCTGTAGCGAAAGAAAGTAGTTTCACGGTACTCGGTGACAATGGAGTCAAAGAATGTAGTTTTAAAGTTGTAGTGTTTGGATTTAAATTTTGATACCTAGGCTTTAAATGTTCACTTAGATGACTGTGTGAATCCAAAGAATATAAAAATTAATCCAAATATTATAAAAACTTCATTTTGCCCTATCAAATAGTTTCCCTGGCGTTGCAATTGTATCTTGACCTGGTTGTAAACAGGCGTAAGTATGACAAGTCCCTTTATACTTCCTCCAATGCCATCGTATGGTATTTTATCATGTGGCGTCGCAAACAAATTTATTATGCACAAACTTCAAAATCTTCATGGAGGCAAATATTTTAAATTTTTTTATTGTGCACTTGAACCATGAGAGAAGTAAATTATTTTTCGACGTGAATCACAAATTTGCAAATATAATGATTACTCTAAATTAATTGTCATTAGAAAATCGCTGTTTACGCGTCTTAAAGCATTTCTCTCCTTAAAACCGTGATCAGAAAGAATAAATGGATTGAAACATCTGTGATATCTCGCATGGGAACCGTCGTCGCTTATGTTGCACAGTATACACACGATTCACAGTATAAATTCTAGCACGCTTCACTTTACAAGATACATAATCCAAATATGTTCAGAAAACTTTATTCATGTCCCTTGCCAAGTGGTGTGTTGTATTTTATGTGCAAGATCAGAAGGGCGCTCCATCCTTATGACGCAAAGGACCCAACAGTAAAATTCATTTCGCTGGCACGAGTAAAAGCAGTAGTTGAATTAGTTTCGTTGTCTCCTAGCCCTTCTGGGGTCACAGTGAACATACGAATATTTCTTGAAACCCTAATCTGGCAGACATTCTTTTATAGTTCTTCAGCACTTGGATCAAAAACTGACCGAACACAATTCGGTAGTGCATGTGTAGGCAGAGCGCGCCCTCATACTTACAAATGATATTTTATGAATTTTACTTGTGAAGTGCCCACTCTTTTCTTACTGTATTTTATAGAAAATTAAACAAGAAACACGCCTATATTTTTTCAAAATTTTACCTGACAGGGTTCATATAGAAATGTTCATGTTTTTACAAATAATTACTGTTTTATATAAAATAGTTTTAAAAAAATGTATTTACGGATAGATAAAAACCACATTTCAAAGAATTACATAAAATAACCATGAAATTTTATATTAGTACATTCGGAGCAAGAATTGATCATATTTTCAGAAGGACGCGTAAATTCCAAAATTTTATATTGGCATAACTACACAAATTATCAATATTCAGGTACATAAAAAAACATGCTTGTCGTTTTTGATGTTCAGATTTAAAAAAATATCGTACATATAAAAAACTGGTGTCAACTCTAGTGAAATTTGACGAGAAATTACTCAAAGAGAAAAAATAATCCACTGTGCGTATTATTCTCTGGGTAGACATGCCTTTTTGAAATACTTATATCTATTCTACCAAAATGCCTTGAAACGAGACATATACTGTATTCACAGTCTGCGTACACTTAACATTACTCCTTTCTCTCCCTATTTCACGTAAAAAATTAGCAGACTTTCTCGCCTCCAAAAATTCTAGAATAATCACCAATACTTCTGAGTCCGTAATACTCTCATATGGCTTGTGCGATTTTCGAAAGGCGTATGATCGCTCAAAGTCGGCCTGAATAGCCGAAGTGGATAAGAACATGTACTGACTCAGCTCTTCGGTCCCAAGGGTCTCGTTTTCAAGGCCCGCCTTGGACACGGCTGATTGTTCATTGTCTGTCTTGTATGTGTTGACGCGGAAGACCTCTCGATCTGCCGACCTCAAATCAGAGGAGTCCGCCAATGTGTTGGCGTCTAGTATATGTTGGAATAATAGTCCCATTGGAAGTAAAGGGCACCCGGCTGTCGACTGGATAAAGCCAAAGAAAGAAAGAAACGAAAGAAAGGAACGAACAAAAGAAAGAAAGGAAAGAACAAAAGAAAGAAAGAGAGAAAGAAAGAATGAGAAAGAGAGAAAGAAAGAGACAAAGAAAGAAAGAAAGAAAAAGAAAAAACAAGAAAAAACAAAAAAGGATAAAAGGAAAAAAGAAAAAGGAAAAAAGAAAAAAGAAAAAAGAAAAAAGAAAAAAGAAAAAAAGAAAGAAAAAAGAAAAAAGAAAAAAGAAAAAAAATAAAGAAAAAAAGAAGAAAAAAAAGAAATAAAAATAAAGAAATAAAGAAATAAAGAAATAAAGAAATAAAGAAATAAAGAAATAAAGAAATAAAGAAATAAAGAAATAAAGAAATAAAGAAATAAAGAAATAAGAAATAAAGAAAAAAGAGAAAAAGAAAAGAAAAGAAAAGAAAGAAAAGAGAAAAAGAAAGAAAGAAGAAAGAAGAAAAAGAGAAAAAAGAAAGAAAGAAAAGAAAGAAAAGAAAAGAAGAAAGAAAAAGAAAGAAACAAGGAAAACAAGGAAACAAGGAAAACAAGGAAAAAGGAAAAAAGGAAAAAAGGAAAAAAGGAAAAAAGGAAAAAAGGAAAAAAGGAAAAAAGGAAAAAAGGAAAAAAGGAAAAAAGGAAAAAAGGAAAAAAAGGAAAAAAGGAAAAAAGGAAAAAAGGAAAAAAGGAAAAAGGAAAAAAGAAAAGGAAAAAGGAAAAAAAGAAAAAAGGAAAAAAGGAAAAGGAAAAAAGGAAAAAAGAAAAAGGAAAAAAGAAAAAGGAAAAAGAAAAAAGGAAAAAGAAAAAAGGAAAAAGGAAAAAGAAAAAAGGAAAGAAGAAGGAAAGAAGAAGGAAAAGAAGGAAAGAGGAAAGAGGAAAGAAAGGAACGAAGGAAAGAACGGAACGAAGGAAAGAAAGGAAGACAGAAAGGTGGGAAATTTGATTAAAAATTCTTAAATCTCAATAAATTTTATTAAACCAATATAATGCTTTAAGCGTTAATATAATACTATATAATGCTTTAAGCACCATGTAGCAGAATGTAACAGAAATTTTATTCTGTGTCAAGAATATTCACAAGAAGTTGTTTTGCTTCAACAGATAACATTTGACTACTTTGGAAGTTAATTTTCGTAAGCTGGATATATATGGATCTGAAGATACTAAAAAGCTCATGAAAGACGTCCTCCAGAACCCATTCTTGATCTTTGTCTCAAATTTGTATCCATTATTTTTAATATTCTTGTTTCGGGATTCCTGAGCACCTTTAGAAGAAAAAACATTTGGCAAGACTGCAGATTTGATAATCCGTGCTTCGTGTAGTAGTACTTTCCGAACTGTGGTGGACATACAAAACCATGGATGTAAATTAATAAACATTTCCATGCAATATTTTGCAAACCGATAAACTTTACAGCAATATCATATGACAGGACCTGCGATATAACATGGAACTTTTGAATTATATTTATGTCCACGCCTAAGATACTAGCGGAAGTGTCCTGAAAGAAAACCGGCAACCAGTATTCCCATCGAGCTTCCAAACCATAGTTTCCGTTGATCGATGACTAAACTACGACTTCTGGGAGACGTGAATTCTGTGCACGTTTTCAAAATTCTGTGATCCCTACTCTAAGCCATATACTTCATGAATTTTGAATATAGAAAGAAAATTACCGTCTTTGCAAGGGGTGTTAACATAATATTCGCTCCGATGTAAAAAGTATATTTTCATGGGTAGCAATAAGTTTGTGCGCTTATCCCTCATCATGTCCTTCGTGAAGGAATAATACTCCCTGCCTCGACAACACGGAGAACGGTAATTTCATTGACTACAATTGTTTATTTCCCACTGAACAGATAATGAAGACAGATAATGAAGTCACATTTATGTCCAGAAGCAAAACAAGGGGCCATCTTAGCATTTGCTCAAAGAATCAGGGAAACTGGACGAAAAATCTGATCGAGATGGGGATCATTAACCCAAAAGTTTTTTTGTTGCATTTTTTATTATTTTACGTCGAAAAACAGTTAAAACTGTGTATGACGTGTATGCTTGAAAGCTTTTTAAATTATCTTCTTTCGCTCTTGTACAGTTTTTTAATCTGCGCCGCTTGCCATGTTTTTACTTTGAGTATCCAAAGTGTCGATAAACCGAATCCAAGCATATAATGTTGATAATCTGTAGCGTAACTGTCGGGTCAATTTTTTCTTCATTTAATCGAATTTATTGAAATACTTCGATGTTGTCCCACATAAATAACATCGCATTGCTGATTTTGTATCAATTACAGTATTAATTATTTTCTATTAAGGACAATTTCAGAAGGTTTGAGAGATTCAATTTGTTTTTTAAAGTGACGTTCCTCCTCAAGAGATATACGAGATGTTTGCAAATATTCCCGAATGAACTGAAGCATTATAGGGCAACAAAATCGTGGAAGTGAGGGTCCTGGATTTTCCCACACAATTAGTTTATTGGAATTATTGATAACAGCAACCATTCGCAACGCAACAAGTGATGTTAGTAAAAAACAAAAATCAGAATAATCATTTGTAAATTTTTGCTTTTACTTGCTGTGACCTGAGCTTACGTCGAATCCCCATTTCAGTAACAATTGATAGTTAGGGCACCCCAGAAGTTTTTGAATTGACGCTAGTCGCGCTGGTCTTGAGTTTTTTTCGTCACACTCCATTTATTCTCATATGAGTAGGTTATCTTTACGCTTGCACACGTATTGTACATGTCCTGTTACTACTTTATGTGTTTTTCATTGTTTGGGATACTGTAGCACAACAACTGTGTATTAGGAATTGTGAAATTTGGAATTGAAACATCGTCTGAAATCACAACAGATCTAAGAAAACGACTGCAAAAACAAGCCAAGTGCGATGTATATCCAAGAATAAAAGATACAAAACAAAATATTTTTGTGGCAATTGTAAACTACCTACTTGTGAGGAACATGAGGAAGATGTGTGCCTAGCATGTATTGAGTAAACATTTCGATTTTCTGTATTAATTGCAAGTTGAAAATGAGTAAGCGAATATAGCTGATGTTGCAATTATATTTCCTGTTCTTATTTCAAGGACTAATCATTTAAATTATCACTCTTTTAACTTGGACACTGTGGCACCCCATCTGTGTATTTACGTACGTTTTTTGCCTGTGTATTCCAGGGTTAAACTTCCTGAAAAAAAAATTATTTTTGGTCAGGTTTTTCTGATTTGAGACGACCGTGCGTCGTCGGCGCCGGCGTCGGGGCGTCGAGTGACGGCTAAGGATGGCAATAATACATCAATTTTTTAAAACATCGATTTTTGCACTAGAAACATCGATATTTTGCTTTAGATGTTTTGTTCGCATCGATATTTTGTTGCAAAAACATCGATGTTTTTTAAATGTTTTTAGTCTAATCGATTTATTAAATAAAGGGGTTTAGGCACGTTGTAAAGTAGCGCCAATCCACAGCAATATCGCTGTTTTGGGTCATCCTCTTTATCACGCTGCACATTTCGCCTGTGCAATCTGAGAGAATTTTAGGTGGTTTTACTTAGTTGGTGTACAAAGGGAAGTGACTAGAGGGTAAAGTAGCGAAACACAATGTTCTTTATTGTTAATTTTATTCTTTGCATTCGATAATAATTTTTATTAACGTACTACTAACATGCTGATAACCAAAAAATAAAATATATCCCTTTTACGCACTGTAATTAAAAATAGATAGGAAAATAGCATGTTTTCAGTCTATAATTAAAACATCGATGTTTTCTCGTCAATGTTTTCATCGACATCGAAATCATTTAGCGATGTATCGAAACATCGAGGTATCGATGTTTTGGTAAAATGTGCCGTCACCAGTGACGGCGCCTGTCCAGCGCCGACGCTCTCGCCAAGCGCTGATCCCCGCGTCGCACGCACCCCCGCGAGCGCGCCCCGAGCCGCTATCGCCTTGAACTTTGCATGCGCGCTGCTCTCGCTTTTCAGGGGAAGCACACCAATATCGTGCGCACCGCCGAGCATCGTGCAACAGCTGTGCGACTTGCATCATGCGCACTTCGCACCCGCCCTATTCCCATCCTCTCCGCTGCCGGCATAGCCGCCGCCGCTGCCGCCGCCGCCGGAGCGGCATGTCGCCTCCAGCTTGTTTTATCACTACCGGGCCGACCCTCGCCTCTTTCACACGTGCCGCCCTTCAAGAAGCAAGAGCTGACAGTCTGAAGTAAAACCCTTCATTTCTGACCAAGAGCTCCAGATAAACCACTACCGTAAACTAGGAATACTTTGTGACGGATTGTGGGTTTTTTTCTATACTGGCAGGCCAGTTTTACTTTAAGGTCAAAAGACTAGTTGCAAATTGAAAGTCAGATTTTTCGACAGTGATTTATTGTAAGCATCCGAATCTTTAATAATAATAGAGAAATTTAGGCTTGCTCACAAATTCGCACTCGTACCATTGGATTTCAATATTTGGTTAGCTTAATGTAGATCTTTGGACTTGGACAGATCTCGGTTCATTAATGACTCTGGGGGGGTCAATGATATAAAAGACTCCGGTCTTAGATCATAATGGTTCATCCGGGTGAGCTGCCCATCTGCAGTGCAATTTCGTTAGCTACATTACGCTCACCGTGATCCCGTTGGGTTTTGTTGCCAGTCTCTTTTCCACAGAAAAGCTTGCGCTCGAAGTTGGACACTGCACAATCGTCCACTTTGAAAGCATCTGTACACTGATCGTTGGAGTTGTTGCTGATATAAGGAAGTCTCAATCAGGATGGAGAATAACGTACCTTTGATCTGTTTAAATACTTCTCGATCGTCAAGTCATGGGGTTATCGAAGTCAAAATTCGTCACTATCGACTTCTATCCCTACGTCTCATCTCTTCACGGGAAGACTTCGTATGGATGGACTTGGAAGCCACACTCGAGGTTTGGGTCTTCTTTAAGCTATGTTCACATAACCCCACATGAACGTTAATATACAAAGCTCAAACTCATTAATCGTCTCGTCTCTTCATTAATGCCAACACGTTAACAGTTAAGAATAATTACCTATAATACCTGGTTGTATGACTTTATTAGCTCCGGCAGACAAAGTTAACCGACTTCATGTGAACAGCGAAGAAGAAGAAGAAGATTTTCACAAGATCGTATCCGGTGTACACAGTGGCTGGACAGCTTCAGGTGACCGTCCCTTGGTGGCGTGGGATTTCAGGCAAACCGTAGCGCTGTTACTTTGCTTTCCCGACCCCATGGATGTGACACAAGATTTGAAATTCGAAAAATTCCCTGTGTTAAAAACTAACACCTGCAGTCACAATCTAACCCTACTTCATAGTATGTCAACAAAAGAAATTCTCTGAACTGAAATCTACATGAATAACTTCCAAAGCGCGCAGAAATTGAAAGAAACCCATGAAGGCTCCGGCCACGTGGGAGTTGTCTGTGGCTTCGTTAGAGACCAAGGAAGTCAGAAAAGAAATTGAGAAATCTGCATTACTAGTTTTCAATGCGCGCAGTAATTGCAAGAAAACTATGCTGTCTCCAGTCATGTGAATGGTGTCTCCACCCATATGAATGGTTTCGTTATGTACCCAGACACTCGAGTGGATCCAAAAACAATACGCAGTTTCGATTTCTACTCAAAAATACAAATATTCCAGTACTACGTATACCGACTGAAATATCATATTCACTGGGTCATTGCTCCTGATACAGCTTACGTCATGCGGCAGCAAGACTTTAAGGAAGAGGATTCTCGCACTTAAATTCGTGCTATTTACGACAGTATTTTTATTTGTTGTTCTTGAGCAGTGTGTGAGGCACTTTTTGATAAACATTTTGTGGGGGTTTTTTCAGCAGCATTTTTGCAGTCGCAGGCCATTTGTACTAATATTAAACATATATTTAATTTTTTGGGTCAAAACTGGTATGTTAAGGGCTTTAATATAATGGATTCTCTCTACCACGAATTACTTGATCCACTTTCTTTTCATATGTGCATGCATCATGCCAAAACACTGTGCGCCGATAAAGATCCTAGTTTAACACTATCGCGGCAATCGTCGCCACCTATATTACGCCGCCCTTGTGATAAGGACGGCAGGGAGTAGAAGTAAATTGAAGAAACAATATAGAACAGCATTCATTTCTAAGAGAATAAAATCCATTTAACAATATCTACCTACAATTTTTTGGTGGATAATACACATTATTATCCGTAACAACTATTTGCTGAACATTGTTACTTTTATTGCTTATAATTATTTCGATTAACTGTGAGAATGAAATCTGTAGATTCTGCAAGACGTATGAACACCTCCTTTCTTCGAAACGATCTATAGAGACCTCCATTTGTCAGTTAGATCCTTCGTGACATCAACCGTAAAATGAAATACGTTTATCCGCAAAAGTTTATAAATGATTTTTGTTTGGTTAGAATGTTCAAGAAGAAGTGTCTTCGGATCCTAAGGGACTCGCCGACATGAAGTTCACACCTGTTATATTGTCTCACGCACAGTGCACGATTTTCAGTGTAATGGCTAAAGTTATGAAGGATAGTTTTTACTAAGTGCATTAAAAATACAGAAATATTAATAGAGAAGTATGCAGTAAGAAATATTTTCCTACAAAAACGTGGAATTTTCTAAATGAAAATTTTCAAAACCTAAATCAGCGATTGAAAAAACGTACATGTTTTGGACCTAAAGATTCGCAGCTCAGTGTTACGTGATGAGAACGGAAATGGAGTAGGTGATGGAAAGAAAGGCAGGAGAATCGGGAAAACCCAGAGGGCACCTACCGGGAGCCATTTGCCCACCACAAATTCCACATAGAGTGACGCGTATATGATCCCCGGTACTCAGAGGTCGCCGGCCACAGTGCCGCAGTGGCGTGGATGAACGCTCGAGTGCGCGGAGCTGCAGAATACGTATTCGAGCTCCGCGCGAGGGGAAGTGATTTCATCACGTTTTTGTGGCATAGTTGACCTCCACCTTATCCTTTCTGAGAATCATCTCGCTTTTAATAATTCATCAGTCATCATTCATCCCTCACGATCGCATCCTGTGGAGGCATACAACCACCACGCTTACCTGCCCAGGAAAGGGAAGAATATGAAGGCGCGAGCTTGCTCTATCGTTTGAAAGTGGCCTCACAGCCCTACGTAATGCATTTTAGTTCTGTCAAAGAGATAAATGCCTGTATCCCTATTTTTAAGTGCACAATTTGGTGATGATAAACGTTATTTCTGGAAGAGGTTCTCTTAACTATCTGGTAACCATGTAAATGGTTCAACAAACAATTATTTGTATTTGTTAATTGTATTATTAAATTTATAATATCATTAAAGTATGCTTTATTTATTTATTGACTAGAAAAATATGTCACAAGTAAATAATAAAATTAATAAAAAAGGGAGTTCGGAGGGGTTCAGAAATGTTAGCCTCCCTCTTGTTTGAGGCCGCGCACCCCTTTGCTCATCACTAGGGGGCGGATTTTTAATGAAATGTCATTTTTTCTTTTTCACTTCAGAACATTGCCGTTTACTAGAAAATACAAATTAATTTTATGTTATGACAAACGGAAATGATCCATAATTATAAGTCATTTTTTGCATTTTTTGTCGACTTCCACTAATAATACCTTTTCCATTATTTTTAATGCATTTTTTACTGATTTAATAAGTTTTAATATCATTTAAATGGTATTTGCTTCAAATAATATTTAGGAGATCCAACAAATGTTCTCCATAGAATTCCTAAGTAGCCTATTCAATTTTTTCGCTCAGAAATTTTAATATCAGCCGTTGTGTGTAATTTAAGGTTCCTATGACGCCACAATTGTCGGTTCGACCCATGGTGGACAGATCTTTGTCCACCATGGTTCGGCTGATTTCGGGATAACGACAAAGAATTCTCGGTAAATAACAGTCCAAACCAAAAGTTTGCAAGCCGAGTTCCCTTGAACGAACGGAAAAAGCTTCGATTACAAAAGTAAAATATCCAAAAGCTTGAGTTGTTCATGCGAACTGGTTCTGATCATATATTTTACGTCATTTTTCTCTGGTTTTAGACATTTTAAAAATATTTGAATAGCATTTTATTGATCATTTTTGGCGATGTGTTTGGTCACCAGAACCGCCCCCCTCCTCCGCCCCGAGAAGGAAAGCTAGCGCGCGACGCTTCGGATTGCCCCCGGAATTTCCCCGGGAGATCAGCAAAACTAGCTCCTCCCGGCGCAGCCGCGGCCGGCTGTGCACGCGGTCGCTGACGCTCGCCGCTCAGATAGACGCCGACGCCGATGCCGACGCCGCCTCGCGCCGATTTCACCAGCGGCCCCGGAAACGCGTGACGCGCACGCCTGCGGCAAACAAGGAAGTCCCGAAGTCCAAGACGCACGCTCGCCCGCCCGCAGTGCCGACAACATCGCGCGCTGTCGCCGCCAGCGCAACCGCTATCGCTGCCGCTAGCGTGGCTCGTATTTATTTACTTATCTATTTGTTGGAGTTTACGGGCTCTGCAGCCGCTAAGGTCATCAAGGACCGTGACTGGATGATCTAATGAGTAGATGATATCGGTAATAAGGATAGTGAGGTAAAGGGTAGTGAAGAAATGGTGGAATAAGAGGAAACGGGAGAATCCCGGGAAAACCCTACCGAGAATTTGCTTTTTCGCCACAAATTCCGAGTGGATAATCAGGGAATCGAACCCGGTCTCCATTGGTGGAAGGCGTACGCGCTAGTCATTACGCCATGAGGTGAATGGAGAAGGATAAAGGCTGGAATGAGAGGCATGGCAAACGAGAGGATCCCGGAGAAAACCTGCCGAGAAATCGTTTTGTTCCCTTCAAATTCCACGTGATTTGGCTTGTTAGTTGGTATGTTGATGTTCAAATTATCCACCAAACAATGCATTATAGTCGTTCGATCGCAACCGACAAACATTGTTTTGTTAGGAAAGTACGCAAGTCAATTGATTGTAAATTTACAAAATGAAATAGATATTAATGAATTTAGCATTGCTTTATAAAATACGAATATTGGTAAAAGCTGCATTGGTTACGGAACAAACAGGCTTGTTTGATAAACACATACTTAAAACTTTTTGCGGCGTCGACCCTGCAGAAATTGCTTCACTTCTTCCACCAAACGTCGCTGTCACTGTCAAGTTCGACGCTGTCATAATCACTTACAGCACTCCGCTGCCGCGAATTTCTCCCTTGCTGTAACCGGCGCTGCGTGCCGCTTACGAAGCCAGCGCAGTCGTAACGTCGTTTCCAGCCACAGGCCACACCTCCCAGCCGTTCCCTCACAACTCCCAGTCACCACCGCCCACACTTCTCAGCCACCGCCGTCCACATCTCCCAGCCACGTCAGCCCAAACCCAACCGCAATCACATTTCTCAGACATGGTCCACGCTCCAGACACACCGCTCGCACCTCGTTTCTGCTGCAATCGAGCACTAGCATCCTTTTTGTCATCTCCTGCGTTGGGTTTCACATTCAAATGTCGATACCACACGTCGCTACTGCTCCTTGTAACTTTCTCGCTACCACAAATGCAGTAGAGAGAAATCTATGTAATGCTACGCGAAAGACGGTGAATGTGAAAAAACAGCAATGCTCTTATTGCAGGGCCCTGGTAATGAAAAAGTGGATAAGTTCAGTTGCTAAATTTAGAGCAAAATTCTTCTAACACATAGTGTACCGATCCATATTTTGTGGATCCCTGATATCGAATAATCGAACGGGACCCTTCAGTCCGTCAGTGAACAACGAGAGCGTCTACACCGTTCAGCCTATTTCCTCCAAAATTGATACTCCTCAATGGATTTGTCTGATGTCCCGGCCCTTTGAATTTGAAACCGAAACTTTAATTTTGGAAGGTACTTTACATTTAGCTCCTGGGACATTTTCCAAATTTTCAAAAAATTGGCTCCATCATTTTTCATTACATTTTGTTGTTGGATAGTGTTAAGGGTGTTAAGAGAGTGTCATGTTCGATGGATTCTGATTTTTCGAAAATTATAAAAGTCCAATATTTTTTTCGGAGTCTTCCTACAATTACAATTACGAAGACAGAACGTTTTCACTTCATGAACTATATTCCTGAAAGATAGATTTTGAAATGAGGTTATATACAAAATTTTAGTACTTTTCGCGTAATTTTTGTGTGAAAATACGGGCGAGAAAGTACGTGCTGTTTTATCACCACTAGTTGGTACTGTTTTCATGGTTGAGGACAGCGAAAACTCCAATAAAAAAATCATCTATTTTTTTTTAAACTACCATTTACTCGATGTTCAGATTGAGAGAGGAAAATATGAATTACCAACTCTGAAATGTTTAAATTTCTTCATATATTACCAAAAGACCAGATAATTCGATGAACCATGATCGGAACCGGATTGATTTATGAGTATATTTTCACGTGACTACTAACCCTGAATGGTTATCCATACAGAATTTTCTGGTGCTGCTGCTTGCTCAAAGGTTGTGGCCATGAATACTATGTTATAAGCAAATATATTGACCTTCAAAACCAGCAACAATATGGCGATAATTGTGAAAGGTCAATGTGTGTTCATCAGTAAACGGTCAGTTTTTTTACTGGATTCGATACATCGAGTTTTATATAGATAAGAAATTGTCAACCAAGGGCTCTTCAGTTCTCATTCAAGGTACCCGTACCCTGTCCCCTGCCCATATGCCAGATATGTCAAACCGCGTCCGCGGGAACATAGTTGCCCGCCTGGGAAGCTCGGCGCTCCTGCGAGCATGGGAAACGTCCCCTGACTCCGCTCTCAGTAACCCTCCAAATCCAGAAAGGGGTGTACACGCGCCAGCTGAAGCGCAAGGTGGAGAATAGTGGGTACATATGAAAATATGATTGCCAGATCTCTTCTATCAAATAAATGAGATTGGAATTGTGATTATATTCTTTGCTATTTATTACTATTTGATGTTTATTTTTCTTTTAAATTTTGCCTGTATTTCTGACAAGGATCACGAATATGTTGAAACGGCGATTTCTTTCCTTTTTTAAGTAACAAGTCTTTACATATTAACAATTCTCGCTTACGGAAGGATAGCTCTTAACAGAAGAGTCTTTGTCCGTTAAACCTCCTAACCTGAACGTTCGCAGTTAATGCAATTATTGCACTCTTAAGTAAACACGTGTACAAAATCAATATACTGTCGATTCAAAATGTTTAATTTTACTCTCAGTTGACAATGTGAAATCTGAAAGATGTATTATTACAATACAATAGATCATTTCTTTGCTAAAGTAGAAGAAATGGAAATTAATTTGGGTCAATTAGTCTCAACTGACATTCCAAAAGATTGTCATGGGCCAGGCAACCAGATGTACCGCCACTCCGGACCTATTTGTACAACCCTTACTTTTTAATTTCGCGCCAACAGTATCCCCGAACTCCCGGTAAGCCCGGTAAGCTAATTCTCTTGCCCACGACCTTGACATGCCTACCCCACACTCTCACCACACTTACCACCCCATCTCAGCAGAGTATTGCTACAGCCGCCCCACAGCAACAGAAACAACACGCAAACGCCGCCACCGTGTCCTCTCGACAAGAATATCGCGTTTGCCAATGCTCTCAGACAATTTTCGTCATATTAAAAAAAATATTTAAGCAATTCTAGCGGTGAAATAAATCGTCTGTCGTTGCTTTCAACGAACCATATCTGCAATTCTAAGCTACTGGAGTTAGCATTTAATAAAGTATTGCATCTAAAAACTTGGTGCGGAAACGGATTGTAGGAGACTTGACTTTCGTTCGCAAGACAGGGTTACAAAGAGGCCGCAACTTTTCAACTTTTAATAATTATTTCAAAATTAAAATTTAATGACTCAGGTGACTCGCACGGAAACACATATATTCAATATTGCATCATGTATAACGTTAAAATAAAGCTACGTTCAAGGAAAAAGCATATATCTACAGGCGAGTGTTTCTGTGTTTCTGCGACTGTTGCTCATTAGATTCTTGGTTCTCAGTCAAGTCCGTTAAGAAAATCTCCCCAGCTATTTGAACGCATTCTACAAATTCATCATGCATTTCACAAACATCTTCACCTTCCGGTACGCCGTTCGGCTACCGTGTTTCTGTTGCTTCATGGGGACCTCGACTTTATTTGGCACTTCGCTGGCTGATCGCAAAGGATTCAAGTGAAGGTCGAGAACTTCTTAACTTTTTGACCTTGGCACATGGGTGTGATGTGATTACTCTCTTGTGAACTTGAATAAACGCGAATGATTACCAGACAGAGCCTGACATAATTATGCATTGAGCCAGAGTTTTAGACAGAAATACCTCCTCAATCAGGGAACGATTGATCTTTTGATTGGCTTTTAAAAGGTTGAGAGATTTCTTATATGTGGATTCAGACCTCTTAATCGCGAATTTCAGTTAGCAATGTCTTTCAGAAGAAATAAATCTGAACTGAAAATTGAATTACAGTGTAATTCAATATACAGTTTAGTTTCAAATTTGGTTTTAAATGCCTTTTGTTTAAGAAGTGTCCATTTTTATCTCGAGTGTACTAAGTGATATTTTGTTTTATATTATATTTTCAGAGGTTATTTACAAAATTTTGTATCTTTTCCGTTTGTTTTCTATAACTAGGTGACTTTATATTCTTAAAAGCTTCTCCGTCATGCTACCAAATGATGTATTCAGTAGTGGCGTTCCTCCCATGTTAAACTATATCCAAACACCGTTGAATCTAAGTTTGAAATAGAAGACTCAGTTTAAATGCTTTCTTTGACTGAAAAATTGTTGTTATTATACGCCACATTGAAAAGAAGCTCTTCAGTTTGTATGTGAACGCCTGGTAAACTTAAGAAGGCTTAAGGGTTTTTAGATTTCCTACAAACCGTAAAGGTATTTTACGGTATCATATCCCTTTTTTTAATTTTAACAGATGAAATAGTCTATAATAGTATATTTTCCTGCCTCATTAAATACTTTCGTGATTGTGTGTCACTATAATCCCAGTAGGCGGTAAAGTGATATTGTATCTAGAAAAAATCATTCAAGTCGCACTTTAATCGCGTTTAAAAAAACAAAATTTTGTATATATTTTATCACAGTTCTCATAATTTTTCTTCGAGTAACATTTTTCAGTTAATAACTACTTTACCTAGCCACACAACTAGAGATATTTCTTTTCTGTACATTAATTCCGACTTAATTCGTGGCAAATTAATTCGACACGAATTAATTCGTGCAGTCATCTCGCCCCGTTCTTTCTCGCTAATTCTGCACCACCCTTCGTACGGTCCCATTCCTGCCTGGTTCTCGTAATACCAACATACTTTTTGTTGCTTGCACTCTCACCAGCACGGTCATACTGTGGAGACACTTTCCTGGCGCACTGTATTTAACTGTTTTGCCACAATACCTAGACACTAGAAACTGTGTATCAACTATAGTGTTATTTTCTTTTTTTATCACCCTCAATATTCCGTCTTACGGACGAAAGCTCCGCAAGATAAGGATGAAAAATAGTTGGATGATGCAATAATTGGTCGAATCAAATCATTCGATCTTGACACAATCTGCCCTGCGGTCAAAAGCCATGAGATCAAATGATAACCGCAATGGTTAGTGTCTATTCCTGTTATCAACCCGTTCCAGTAGTTGGACACTTCAAAGGAATAGTCCATAGACTACGATTTCTTTGCCGGTAGGAACTTCCGGCATCAATCCACGATAATGTACAAGCATGCAAATATACACTCGCGTTGTAAGTTCATCTACAGTATTAATTTTTGTTACTCTCCTTTAGTTGTGTACACTGGATCACACGCGCCGGTATATAAAATTGATCTCGACTATAAACTCTACAGGAAAACACCACAAAACTTAACAATGAAAAGAAAATCATTATTGGTAATAAATGAACAAAAGTAATTGAACTATGAATAGATTTCAAACAATTTGCGAACAAGGAAACTGAAGCAGTGAAAGCAGTGAAAGCAGCGAAGCAAACGAGTAATATTTTAAAAAGTCTGATGAATTGGAAAAACGAAACAATACAGGCACAGACTTCGTATTAGTATATCTATTAGTAACTAGATTACTCACGCAGGGGCATCAGTTGCTCTAGCCATTTTTTCATTACATTTAGCAGGAATTTCCTCAATTCTAGGCACTGTAAATTTTATTACAACCATAATTAATATACGAGCACCTGAAATATCAATAGATCAAACGCCATTATTCGTATGAGGCGTTGGTATTATAGCTCTTTTTTATTATTATTATTATTATTATTTTATTATTATTATTATTATTATTATTATTATCAATACCAGTATTAGCAGTGCTATTACTATACTATTAATAGATCGAAATCTAAATATATCATTTTTTGATCCTACAGGGGGAGAGGATCCTATTCTTTATTAACATCTATTTTGATTCTTTGGGCATCCAGTAGTTTATATTCTTAATTTTCTCAATTCTTCCTTTCCTATTGATATAACTGAAATATTACTTTAAGAATATTAAAGAAGAGTAAAACCTCTTCCTGTATGGAAATTTTCGTTCAAAACTTTGGAGCAGTTTTTAAAAAAATGTCGTTTAAACGTTACTGTAAATGCGCGATTTGAAGGTCTTTTTCACAGAAAGTATTTGAGTTTTCGACAAATACATTAAAAGTCATTTGAAGCACTTCCACTCAGAAATTCTGGACAAGCGCATAATAATGATGCGAGAGATATTAAAAAAATACTTTTGGCTATTTTTTGCGAAAAAAAGAGTACAGCAAAATGAATTTCATATCTTAAACAGTACATTCATCATTATCCGTACGAAAAGTTTGAAGAAAAAAATTAGAACTCTTTTTGAGAAAATGTCGTTTCAGTGTTTCTTAAAATGCGAAATTTTGAGCTAATTTTTCCACAAAACTTTTGAGTTTTCGAGAATTTTTGTAAGACATAATTTCAAGCACATATACTTGCTTGAACGATAAATGCAATAATGTGAACAAATCGCCACTAATGTAAATATTCACGACGTGAGAGTCAAGTCAAAAAATACTTTTTAATTTAAAAAAAGAACAAAATAATATAACAAAATGTCCTTTATATCACCTTATAGTGTATATTTAGCACTATCGCAGCCTAAAATTTAGAGAAAAAATTGGAGCCGTTTTTGAGAAAATCTTGTTTTTGCTATTTTTTTAGTATTGCACATATTTCAGGCAATATTGCGCAAAAACTACACAAAATTTCCAAAATGTTTAAATTATCTACATGAAAGAAGTAACTATGGAAAAAAATTACTTGAAGGAAAACAATCTTCAATTTTGCATTAGTAGAAGTAAGCCACAATGATTTCCAACTTTTGAAATGTTCGAAAATTGTGAGTTAACAGTAAAAAAGTGCTTAGTGAATATTCTATCTTTGTAAGTGTATTTTATTATATTGTTTCAAAAAAATGTAAAGAAAGAAATTGGAGCAATTGTTTTGAAAATTTTCAAAATGTTCCAAGGGCTTCATGTAGAGTACCACATAATTTTAAAGAATGTTTTTAAAATCGCAAAGCTTCGAGTCGAACCATATCGACAGGCAAATATCCGTTTTGACAAAAATACTACGTATGGTGCTAGTGATGTTCACAGATGAACGGACGTTTTGAAAAAGAACACTTTTTCGGTATCTAATATCCACAATTTCTCAAATTTGACTGCTTAACGTGTTATTGGGAGTAATTTACTACATTTTAGAAAAAGATTTATCCCCTTTTTTTGTATCAGAGCCCCCACAATGGGAGGTTTCCTATCGAAAAATTGCCGTTTGGCGTAGAATTACATAATTTTCTCTATATTACATGTATTACTCCGTATATACGTACGTATACGAGAAAGCAAAGAGCAATGAATCTATGACATTGCTTTCAGGAGACAACACTACAGCAATCAGAGCCAGAACAATACCCTTCACATTTGTTGTGAATGTAAATAGTATTGCCATGATTGTGATAATGAAGTGCTCCAGTTCCTGTTTCATGCAATGCTTGTTCAGCGTCATTAGCACGTCTTTACCTGTATATCAAAGGGAAATTATAATCTTTATTACTAATTTCTAAAGAGCGCAGAAATGAAAAGAAAACCGAGATGTGTCGAGATGTGTCTTTGGTTTCACCGCAACTCGGGAAAAATACAAAAACAATTAAACATTTTCGATTTTGACAGGAAAATGCAAATATTGGTGTTATTTCACATATTCTCATACTACTGCACGAAACAAATGCATTCTCTTTCTCAGTGCATCGTTACTTACGGCATTCCTGATGTCATGCAAGAGCATGAAGAGCATGCCTTCAAGGAAGAGTCCGACCTCCATCAAATATTAGATATTCACGGGTATGCGGGCGTAACGGAACAACAACTTCCGTCTCTCTATGAACAACACCACTGCCTAAAATGACACTAAATTTTCAGCAATAAGGATATTTCCCAAACGATCTGGATTATTTCCCACACTCTCGAGTTTGAAAAGAATTTTGAATTCCTAAAATTTCTCCTCTTCAATTTTTAAAAAAAATATTTGGGAGTATATGCCCCTAAAGCCTCTAGGATATTTCATCATTTCCCGAAGAGACTGTTTTTTGTTCACATAGAGTTTATAAAAAAGATACACGTGTGATTTAGAGTAAAACCTGTGAAATTTCGAAATTTGCAAAAGTCGCACTTTTTTCGATCCCCTTCACAACCGCATTGTTGAATATAGAGATTTCTTTCTCAATATATTTCTAGATATTAGGTCTTTAAATTTATACTATCTTAATACTATCCTAATCTATGTTTCTTAGTAACTGCTTGAAATATTTGCTTTCAACTAAAAAATACATTAAAATCCATGGTGTGTGCAATTTTCATTACAGCTTTTGCATTATAAAAAAATCGAAGATTTATTTCCGAATCTTCCACGCTGCGTTTAGTAAAATTTTTCTCGACAGCAAAAATATTAATATGATACACGTTGCAATGCTGTAATATAGAATAACCTTTACGAGACCAGTATACACGTGAAACAAAACGAGAAAGTGTATGCCATTGTAGAATCAGTATTTTATAAAATAAATCGTTAGATGCACCTGATGTGTACTCTACGTACTATACCGTTTGAAATGCTAACGAGGAAATGAAGAAATAATGGTTCTCTCTTTTGCCCCCAGGCCCAGTGAAAGTGTTTGAAAATGAACTATCATCATGAGGATCATGACCTATTTCGTGGCGTTTCTCCGCGGCACCTGCCCAAGGTCAAGGCCAAGGTAAATCCAACAACACTCTCTCAGTTCAAATGGTGTTCAAAACTTCCACCTTTCACACAGGAACCGCATAACTGACATAATATATCTCAAGTGAAAAGCTGTTTGTTGCGACTAAGGCGAAACAAATTACACTTGAACGTAATCAAAACGTCAGACCCTTCTCAAAAATCGCTTTTTAGTTAAATGATTTTTTTTGTCAAAGTTTAGAAAGTAGACTATTCAACCATTAAAAAAATATAAAAAATCAATTCATCAGTTAGCCACTAATATAGTAAAATAAGGTCTTTGACAACGAAATAACAGATGTTAGGACTATATTCTCATACTCGGTGCGCCACTGCTTACGAAACAGCTGACGTCAGGAGACGAGGAAGACGTATCAATATTCACATGTACCATTTAAGAACAACATTTTTTTTTGCTGTTCCACGACTCAATTTTCCACACAATCGACCGCAACATTTTTTATGTTAGTTTGGTGTTTTGCAGAAAGTAAGGGTACATCATCTGCAACTACAGAATTTTCTATTAAGATAGTGGAAGCAAAACCACTATTGACAAATAACTAAGGCCATCCATAGTCATTAAATTCGCGGAACAAGGCAGGTGTTATACGGACACTTCTGTTCACACAACAAGCTCAGTATATCTGAGAAAGAAAGCTGCGCCATTCTTCAGGAAGACCCTAACAATATCAGTTGTTTTTCGGCAGAACCCTTCCATTTGTGATCGTGGACGTGGTTCGGCGGTTCATAGCATGACGTAAGTGTCGTGCGGGCTTTACGTTTGGACGTCATCATTGAAGCCCCTTCTTGCGGGCGGTGGAGGCGGGCAGACTGCCTGCCTTCGTGCTCCTGTCCACAAAACATTTCATTTTCTCGCCTTACGAATTCTTCGTAAGAAGAAAAAGTTATGAAACAGTGCGCTGGAAAACGGCGAATTTTCGCCAGAAAAAAAATTGTTCTTTTTTTTAAGGTTATTTCTTTGTGTCCTGTTAGGTAGAAGTTCAATAATATTTTTGAAACATTAATGTAAGTGTCGGCCTAATGTGAAAATTTCTATTTTAAATATTAAAATATATTCGAAATACATCCCATACATTAAGCGTTTATAAAAAATATATCGCTCATCTAATGGAACAATGACGTGACTGTAGAAAATGAAATTTTACAGGAGAAGCAAATTTCTAAAATAAAATACTTTGAACCATCGTTATACCCACAGTAACAGTCATAGTGCTTTGTGTCTTGGTCAAATGTTACTTCTTACGAAGACCTTCTTAACCCTAACTTTTAATATAAATTTTACGCTAATTTACCTTTGCATTAACCCTCTTTTTTACAATCGTGACATTGTTCCTCCAAAATTTATGAGCATTTTATCATAATTAACAATTATGAGATGATTTCGATCAATTAGATAACCAATGTCACAACGAACAAATAAGATAATATTATTTGATCAAATATTTAACAAAAATGTCACAACAGTACTTTTACGGCGTTAAGCCGCGTTCTGTAGGAAAATGTCGATGCGTGAAAAGTGTTTAAACATACGAAGCACGCGTAGGATTCTTCCGAAAAAATAATTGATAAAATTTTTCGAAGTCTTGGGATTAGAGAGCAAAGAAAAATGCGTCTCACCTAATTTCAACTCTTATCCTGATAATAAAAAATATTGCGCGACAAACTAGTGGTGTTTTATGAGTGTACGATTTGAGGCGAAATGACTCGTTTCCATTTCTTGCGAAGCAAGAACTATTGTCTTCAAGATGTTTTAAGCGTTATTTACGTTACTGAGGAATTCTAATTCCTGCCGCGATGGGAACGCGTGCCTTTCTCCCTCCATTGTACTAATCTTGCACTGATGACGTACGTAGCGCCGAGAATCGAAGGAAATCGGGTAAACGTGTCTAATACTCCACTAGCAGAACTTACGAGTCTCCCTTTCCGTGTGTGGAGAAATATGGGCCAGGCCCGGCGGATAATGGGTGTATGGAGAGGGTAGCTACACCCACACGAAAAATTCCGAGTAGGTAAAATACTCATTCGGAATTTGGGGTATGAATTCCCCAAATGAACTAAGTTTCTTGGTATTGCGATGACTAAAAACCTATATGCGATCAATTCTTGTATGCTGCAAGATCGCCAATTCGTTTCTAGTTTATGTGACTCTAGTCTGTATGTTGCTCTCATTCGCTGTTGATATTTTGGTAGAACCGACCCTGACAATTCTGGCTATAATGTTCGATTTGGAAAGTGTAATTTTCGAGATTCTTCACCGTGACCATTAATCATTGTTTCAATGTCTCGATCACTGTTTGTAACGTTTTGACTTGGTTCTGATATATCTTAACAAGTTACGTTCTATTTTTGTTCTTCAGAATGCTTTCTTTCAAACAGTTCATTCTCGTAGTATCTTCTCGAATGATTTATTCTCTTCAGACCACGTTGGGGCCGACTAGTCGCCCGGCTTTATTCGGCATGTATAAGAGTGAGAATATAATTTTAAAACTTTCATGAAACCGTTCGATCCTTCCATATTCACCTTCTAGATGGTGCTATTAGATTCGTGCTTCTAGATTCTGCTAGTCATACATATTAGGAATTCCAAAATAAACTTTGTGACGCCGTTTTAGCTCTTGCCAAGTCGCGCGCGGACTACATCACTCCAGTTTTAAGATATAACACCCATCGCAATTAATTTAATTGTTTATATTATATGATGACCCAACGGCGCCTCTGACCAGGAGGTCCTAGGTTCGAGTCCTGACGGCGGCCGGATTTTTGACACTAACTTTTCAGCTAGGTCGAATTCAGTCGCTGCCTGGAGGAGAATTCTAGAGGCCGGCTGCTCTGATCGGTAGTTTTTCGGGGTTTCTCCGGTCAACACCAGGCGAATGCCGAGCAGTACCCTACCAAACGGGCCACGGACCGCGCGCGATCTGTCCTATCCTCTTTCCTGTCCTATCCTCTTCCCTTACACATACACTTACACTAACATGCACTACACTACCACATATTCCGGAAGACCGGTCGGGAGCTTAGAGCTTGTCCCGGCTGGGGCGGTGCCCCGCTGGTGGGAGAGTCCTGGTTAGGGGAAACCCCATTAGCCGACGGTAGGTCGGCGCCGGATCTCGCCATCCAGCTGGGAAAGACCACCGCCATCTCACGAGAAACAAACATGCATTACACTAAGAGGACTAATGAGCAAAGCAGTTGACGCGCCCGGAAACACGAAAATACCAAACCAACTTTATATTATATTTTAAAACGGGCATCGCTGTACAGAATTATGCACTGGTATGTTCTTGAATGAAAGATGGTGTAGCGTCCCAATCGTTAGCGCTGCCGAGATCAGTCGTAGGCCAACTGACCACCAGTCAACTATTTCTCAGAAATTAAATATCTTTCAGAACAACACACTTTTATTATTTGTGCTCCCGTACATAATTCAGGAACTATCCGCAGCCAAAGCCTCGTGGATCTGCCAAGCAGGTCTGCTTACCACGACCTCTCAATGAATTCTGGTTATTTATCTCCGTGTCCCCCAACAATGTCTCATGTTGCTAGGCAGGAACAAACCACTACGTTACAACGACCGCAGTCGCAGGTCGCAGGATGGAAAAGGTGAATTCCTCCCGAACCTTTCAACGGATGAGAAGGGGTTAGCAGGGCATTGTTGGTAAGTCGCCGTGGGAATTTCTATGTGGAAGGAAATTCTTGTTATCAGCTTTTTAAATGTTTCCTGGCAGGTTTACGAAAAACGTCTGATGCTCGCAACACCAGTATCGTGACAGCAGTTTGTAAAAATAATTTTTGGCGAAGTAGTGGTCTGGTGATTTCTTAGAGTACTTCCCTACACGGAATATAAAATAGATTTCGACTCGTGAGGTTGAACTTCACTCTACATCAAGTAGACTCTAATGCGGGTATTGAAATTGAAGAGATTGGTCAGATAAAACATTTAATAAAAGAATTGGCAACCACTTTTGAGACAACGTTCAAAATTATGTTATAACGAGAAGTATGTTTGTAGTTACCAGTACTTATGACCGTGAGAATATCTCCAAAACTCAAAATTTCCGTTTCACACTCTAAGAGAATCGATTTCGGCCAGATTGGTCAAGGAATATCGATTTTCGATCAAATCGATGGCACGGTTTAGGCGCTAGCATTGAGCACAGACGGACGGACAGACTTTTTACCATCAAGCTGTTTCACGGTATCAAGGACTTACAAGACGTGGTTTCTGACTAACACAACGAGTTAAAGGAAGTCATTTACTAAATATGGGAACCAGATTTTTCAACTTTTTGGATATCAGGGACCCACAATGCGAGTTTTTCTGACGAAAAATCGCTACTGTAATCACATAGCATTACAATGCGTTCTCTGTGCTACAGCAAGTATGTTATATGGCGAGAAAAAAAATACTCTTGTGTTCTGCACAATGAGATGAACCAATGGTTCCGATGTCACTTTGGAGAGAAACGTTACAGCAATTATTGCTCTTACATTATAAGTTAAACCCTGTGCTTATGTTGAGTCTAATCAGTAAACATACTGATTTTAATCTATTCGTAAACATTCAATATATTTTTCTGTTCGCTCTACCAATAACGTATACGATTGAATTGTACAATTAATCTGCGAATAACGACAGTGATGGTGATGACTTTTGCGAGGCGTCCGGTCATAGACGCAGCATAAAATTACAAAAATAACAGCTGTGATTCTCCGACTGCAGCGCAGTCTCGAGCTGCAGTGCTTTCACAATGCGTGGGAGACCACGCGTTGTGAAACGCGGCATTACAACGTACTATGAACGTGCCAGTGAAACGGTCCAGCATGTTGGTGTCCGCCCTGATTCATGATATTTTATTGGGTTTGTTAGTGTTTAAGTTGTAATGCACTGTAAATGTCCTTGAAGATATCCAAGTTTAGCTAAAACAAAATATTCTGTTTATTTAGATTTTAGAGAGAAGCTTTGGATTGATTCCAAATGTTTGCTATTAATCGCGAAACATTTTTTTCTCACAATTTTCTTGCTAATCTGCATACAAGTATTTTCGAATCACTCTGATATAAAAAATGAACTGATAGAATTTAATAAAGATAAAGAGATTATCAATCATTTTAATAGAACATTTCAAGACAAATCGTCATGAAAAAGGCAAAAAGATAGAAAGAAAAAAGATCAAAAAAGATCAAAAACGAGAAAGAAAGCGAGAGAGAAAGAAAGCGCGCGCGCGAGAGAGAGAGAGGGGGAAAGAAAGCGAGAGAGAGAGGGAAAGAAAGCGAGAGAGAGAGAAAGAAAGACGAGAGAGAGAGAAAGAAAGCGAGAGAGAGAGAAAGAAGAAAACAAAGAGAGAGAAAACAAGAGAGAGAGAAAACAAGAGAGAGAAAACAAGAGAGAGAGAACAAGAGAGAGAGAAACAAGAGAGAGAGAGAAAACAAGAGAGAGAGAAAACAAGAGAGAGAGAAACAGAGAGAGAAAAGAGAGAGAACAAGAGAGAGAGACAGAGAGAGAGAGAAAACGAGAGAGATACAGAGAGAAAGAAAACAAAAGACACGGAGAAAACGAGACACGAAGAAAACACGAGACGGAGAGAACACGAGACGGAGAGAACAAGAGACGGAGAGAACAAGAGACGGAGAGAACAAGAGACGGAGAGAACACGAGACGGGGAGAACACGAGACGGGGAGAACACGACACGGGGAGAACACGACACGGGGAGAACACGACACGGGGAGAACACGAGACGGAGAGCACACGAGAGGGAGAGAACACGAGACGGGGAGAACACGAGACGGAGAGAACACGAGACAGAGAGAACACGAGACGGAGAGAACACGAGACGGGGAGAACACGAGACGGAGAGAACACGAGACGGAGAGAACACGAGACGGAGAGAACACGAGACGGAGAGAACACGAGACGGAGAGAACACGAGAGGGAGAGAACACGAGAGGAAGAGAACACGAGAGGAGAGAACACGAGAGGGAGAGAACACGAGACGGAGAGAACACGAGACGGAGAGAACACGAGACGGAGAGAACACGAGACGGAGAGAACACGAGACGGAGAGAACACGAGACGGAGAGAACACGAGACGGAGAGAATACGAGACGGAGAGAACACGAGACGGAGAGACACGAGACGGAGAGAACACGAGAGGGAGAACACGGAAGAACACGAGACGGACAGAGAGAACACGAGACGGGAGAACAATCATATCGAATGTTAAAGAATGGTAGAGGAAGCTTATGTTAAAAAGCTTCCTCTCAATTCAGAATTGCTACTTTCTCCTTGAAGGGAGGATGTATATATTTGCAATTGAAATGTTTTTCCTTGTTTATGTTTATTTCGGATTTTTCTTTTTAATTTTATAAGGTTTTCTACTATTATATGTTGGCAAGTTCTTTCCCCTCTAGTTATATATATTTTTTCACTTCCTACATACTTTATAATTATACTTGTTTTATTCCATATTTTCATCTCTGATTACTAGATAAATTAGGTAGATCAATAGGTCGAATCCAGCTGCTGTGTGGAGGAGGATTATAGCGGCCGGCCACTCCGTTCTGCTCTGTAGTTTTCAGTGGTTTCTCCAATCAATACTAGACGAATGCAGAGGCAGTACCGTAACAAAAGAGCCACGGACCATGCACGATCTTTACTTCCTCTTCCTTGTCTTATCCTCACCACTAACTTACACGCACACTAACATGCATTACATCACCATACACGTCGCGAGGCCACTCGGGAGCTTAGAGCTTATCCCAGGTGCGGCGGTGACCTTGTGGTGGGAGATAGATAGACAAGGAAAACCACGCAAGCCGACGTCTAGGTCGGCGCCGGATCTCACCATCCAGAGGGGGAGAATATAACCACTTCCGGTAGTGAAAACGTACACAGTACTTAAGGAACTAATGAGGATGGCAGTTGACGTATCCATAAACGTGAAATAATTAATAAATGTTTGGGAAAGCAATTTCCATATTCCAAGGTTATTTTTTTCTAAGATTGCATTACAATAAATTTAAAATTTTTATACATCGCGTCTTGATCATTACTAGCAAATGGCCAATTAAATTACAAAATGGGTGTGTATGTTTGTTAGTGCATTTATCTATTTAAATGTGTTACTGTAAAAGCCTACCACCTTAATATTAAACTGGCGTGGACACTGGAATCCCAGCCCAGTCGATAGAAAGCGAAATCGCGAATAACAAGAAACTAGAAATAACAAGAGATAGCAAGAAAATAACAGAAACAATAATGCCATTAACTACAATAACATCAATAATATGATTATGATGAGCGAGGGGAAAGTCCAAACACTTGTTAACAGACTACTTTGGAATAGGGGATTAGCTTAGGTAAGTATGAGTGCGACGCGGCAGAACGCGATTTTGGATGTTTACCGACTTAGGTCAAAGGAAATTTTCATAACTTGTGAAGTTGTTGAGGGAATTAGTGATCACAAAGCGATTCCTCTTGATTGAGACCAAAATATTGCAAGGAATGAAAGTGCGTCAGTTCACGAAAACAAATGTCGACGGTCATCAAGGGTTTCTTAGGTAACAATACAACCGCTTTCTGAAATCAGAAGGAGGTATAGAAGAAATATGGCCGCATTCAATGGTATTATTGACGAAGCTTTTCACAAGTTTGTACCATGTAATATTCTACAAAATAATACGGATACAGAATATTACAATTCAAAAATTAGGCGAAGGGCATTTAAGAACGAGAAAGGCCGTTAAGAACAGAAAATGCAGTAACGTGCATATGAATATTTTTCAAAATTGTTTAAAAGAATTAGAGTGAAAACAGAAAATTTCTCAGGAGGCGTATTTAAAGAATATTGTAGACGGAAAGGGAAATACATTTACAGTATTATTTTATTTATTTATTTATTTATTTATTTATTTATTTATTTATTTATTTATTTATTTATTTATTTATTTATTTATTTATTTATTTATTTATTTATTTATTTATTTATTTATTTATTTATTTATTTATTTATTTATTTATTTATTTATTTATTTATTTATTTATTTATTTAGTCAAAACAGTCAAAAACTGTATGTGACGTATGGGGGGATTATGGGGGTATGGATGTATTATAAATATGTTCGTAGAAGAAAGGGATATAAACTGGAAACTGTTCGTGAAAATGGAAACACGCTCATGACAGACGATCGAGCAAAAGCTAACGCATTTAATTAATTTAATTAAGTATTTCAGTTTGGTTTTGGAAAGCAATACGAACCAGCCACTAATTCAAAGGTCTTCGGCTAAAAATCAGTTTAATATTGAAGTAAGCGTTCTACGGAATAAAATAAAATCTATGAAAAATAATAAGTCAAAGGGTCCAGACGACATTTCTACGGACATAATTAAACTAGGACGAGAGACAATATTACCTAACCTAATTAGAATATTTCACGTGTCCATGAATAATTAAAAAGTAGCTAAAGTTCGAAATTAGCTTTTGTCTTGATGCGTAAATAGTGTTAATGGGCGGAAAATAATGGAGTTACCATACATAGCTTTAAAAGTAAATCCATCTCTTTTGGCAGGACTCATAATTACAGAGAAACGAATTATCATTTAAGTAACCACATAATTTCGAGAGTTTCATCGTGCAAGTACCTAGGAATCCATTTTGACAGTAAATTAAGCTGGAAAATTCACGTAGATTTTGTTGTAGGGAAAGTGTGGAGATCTCTTCACTTTGTAATGATAATCTTAAAGAGTACGGTAAACGCGAAGGAAATTGCTTATTTATCGCATGTTCGTCCGATAAAGGAATATAGAGCAATTTGTCGGAATCCAGACAGCATTATGCAGTGTAAGAATTTGGAAAGGATTCAGCGCAGGGCAGCTAAATTTACTGTCAGGGCCAAGAAAATGGAAGTGTGGGATTCACTCGAAAACAACACAGCAAGCCTGCGCTTTGTGCCACGCCGCACATCGCCACACATCTTATAGCGGACATCCAGCTTGGAAAGAAATTAAGCGGAGGCTAAGTAATCATACGTACCTAAGAAGAGGGGGTCACAAGCTCAAAATAAATTTAAGACCGCAGAGAACGTATGTCGGCAAATTCTCTTTCACAAATCGAACGATAAGGGATTGGAATAGATTGCCTGCAACAACCTTTGAACCCTTTCCTCGAAGCGTTCAACAGTTTAGGAAATTAATTTAGAGTATTTCTAAATTTATGAGGGTGTTAACAAAGAATAATAGGTTATATCGTGAAGTGAGGTGTCGGGCACAGTAGAGCCGATAAATAATGAAGGAAATGCGGCGATGTGCGGCGATGTGCAGCGATGTGCGGCGATTTGCAATGAAGTGCAGTTGCAGTAAAGTGAAGGACAGATCGGTGCCATTGCAGTGCGGTCTTAATTGTATAAACACTCAGGGCAGCTGTAGATTAGAGACGTTTCTTTTCTTTTTTCATTTAATTTAATGTTTTATGAATCGTCAGTTTTTATATTATTATTATTATTATTATTATTATTATTATTATTATTATTATTATTATTATTATTATTATTATATTATTTTCATGAAATTTATTACCTTATTTATGTAATAAACCGCCACCCGGTTACATCCAATTGTAATTAAATAAATTTATCTTTAACTTATTATGTATTTGTTCGTGGTGTTAATAATTTTTTTAAAACCCCAAACAGCTAAAATGTTTCAAGAATATAAAACATACAAACATATAAAATGTTTCAAGTTTATGGAATATATTTCTTTTATGGACATACATAAAAATGGTAAGACGTTAAATAAATACTGAAACCATCGCTAAAAGAATATGCGTTTATTTTGCCTTTCAAGAACTGCTGTACGAATTCAATTGCAAACCAAATATACTGAGCAGTCATCCGAACGACTTTGCAAATACTCGTTTTCCTCCACAGACTTTCCTCCTGGCGGGTGGGATCTTCTCAAATGCTGAACAGAACATAAAATTTATAATCATTAAACAGTAATTTCTTGTGTCTCAAGGATATGAGCCAACTCTCATGTATATTATTCAGTAAAATACCTCATGAAACGTGATCTTCAGTATAAGAAGGGAAAATGACAAGAACTAGTAGGAGATAAAAAAATATTTATTACTCATTTCCAATGATGCGCAGAAATTGAAAGAAGAGTATGCTACCTCTGGTGATGTGAGAGATGATATCTAACGAAACTATCCACACCTCTCACATGCCGAAAACTGCATAGTTGTCTTTCAATCACTATGCGCATTGGAAATTTTTCATATACAGCTTTCGTAATTTTAGCCGAGTTGCTAGGTATCTAAGGAATCCGTTGGTATATTTCACATGGCCAGATGTTGCTTCCTTTTCCGTCAATTTCAGCACGCGTAGGACATTAGCTATATAGATTATTACCAATGCGGGCAGAATCAATCTCGATAAATCGATTTCTTCTAACATGAAAAACTTTGAAATATTTGTTAGGTTTTAAATTCATTTATTAATTGTTTCACAGCTTGTACATAATATACTTATTCTTATATTTTTGACATACTGACATACATGATCTAAATTACTTTATCAAATTGGCGTAGTCATTTGCAATTATAAGAGGAACGCCAACATTTATTTGCAAATATTTATGCTGCCAGTGGAAAACAGTTTTTATTACTATTGAGAGCTCATGAACGAACGTCATAAAATAGTGCCTTATTTCATTTTTGCTTTCTCTATTGAGTTGATATTATAAGAAAACTATTTAAAAGAGAAGCCATAGGTTTCGTGATCCGAGAAATTCTGATACTTTGTGGAGTTCATTGTTATTCATGGAATCCCGAAACGCCCATCCCGAAACGCCCATCCCGAAACGCCCATCCCGAAACGCCATTCCCGAAACGCCATTCCCGAAACGCGCGCTCGGAAACGCGCGCTCGGAAACGCGTTCATTGTTGTTAGAAGTACGCATGTTTGTCCAAAAGGGACGTGAGGCATTGAGATCTTGTTAACTCTTTTTATTAATTTTATTTATGTATTTACTTATGTATTTATTTATTTATTTATTTACTACTGTATTTATTTAATTTCTTATTTTTTTATTTACTTTATTTATGGCGACACTCTACTTCACGAGACATATTAAAGAAATTATTGTTATTTTCTTGCCTTAATATTTGAGATAATATGTATATTTTTCAGGTTGTACTGTTTAAGAATGCAGAGTACGCCAATTCTCCGTATCTAGGGCGACGACCTGCATCCTCCGGCGTGGCGAGATCACAGGCACAACCATGCGGGGAGAAGTGACACCCCCCTAAATAAATCCTTTGAGGAAATTTTGCGAAATTTATTTGGCAAATACCATATATAAATCTATTTCATCACATTCAAACCTTACTACAAATATTAATATCCTCGAAAATTTTCACTTTCTCACCTTCCAACAGTGTTAGAGAGTGAAGGAAAGGAACGGAAGAGTGTTGTGTGCAATGAAATCAAGGTGAAAGACTCATATTGCGTCCTTTCATAAACAATTTTATTATAGCCAAACCACAATCCAAAAATCTAGTCCAGAAATACAGCCAGGTCAAAAAACAAAGTTCCAGGATATGTTCCTATTCGAAGCAAATTTACAGTCCGCCGGAGAATCACCACCGTAGCACGCATACGTCAACAAGAACTTCCAAGTCACACTAGGCACTCTATCAGCATCCTAAACGGTCACTGTCTACCGCCCCGGCCCGGGGCCCTTATATACGCCCCGAGGCACCGGGGAGTGTCTCTCAATTGCTCCCTCCGTGGCAGGGAATCGAGGCGAGGTGCCCCTTCGGAGACCGCGTTTCCGACGCGGTCCGGTCGCCACGGGAAAGCGCCGCCGCGCGCCCTGCTCCTGGTGGTGTCATTTGGAACTACTCATTTCTACCCTGGTTGCGCCCCGCGGCGCAACCCTGGCAGCGGCCACAGTGGGCCGCAACTACACTGCCTGGTACACTGTGCCCACCACACCGATCCTCGTGGCACGCTTGCTGTGGTACACAGCAATATGTGATATTACAATGAAAATTTTTTGCATAGAATTTTTCAAAACGTTTGAGTGCTTTTTGCCTCTCAGCCATTAGCAATATCCAAGGAGTTTATTAGACAACATATGCAAATTGTTTTAAAGAGTTTATTTTCGAAGTTTCGATAATTCCTCCCTGGACAGCCGATATAATCATTATATCACCATTACAAATGCAAGTATCGCTAAGTTTAATAATCAATTGTTAATCAACCAATGAATAAATCATGATTGAGGAAAGTCACAAGGCAGGCTAAAACCATGAAACATATTTAAATCAAAGAAAAAAAGGCAACATGGGATATGGTAAAAATACGACCAATTCAACTAGAAACAACTCGCTCGTGGCACATAGCGAAGTCACTAACCTTTCTACCACTGAGGTCCGGGTTCGATTCCCGTCGAATCTCATGTGAAGTTTGTTCCAACAAAACGAGTTTGGCTGCTTCACAAGGGCTAGTCCAACCACTGTGAAGTGTCCTAAACCCTACTCCTTCCTTATTCCTTCCCAATTCTGACCGCTGGGTAGTGAACCAAGAGGCGCGTACGCGGAGATGCTACCGGCGGTCCTCTTGACAACTGAATGCGACGTGATGCGACATGACTTCAAGGTAATGGAAGATTACTCCCGCGCATGTTAATGAGAATTACTCCCCAGCGCAAAGCGCTCAGAGTCCCTTAAGGGACTTCGAGACGCGTTGCGTCAATTTGTAGACGTAACAAATTAAAAAAAAACAAGGCAGAGAATGTTGTTTTGAAAGATGGGAGAGAAGTGTTAGTAGAGACCGTAAGTAGACTTTCCAACCAATATTCTTTTTAATACAGTGATTCATCTCACTATTCACGTAAAGCCACAAAATTAAACATCAAATATTTCCCCAATATTTGCGAAAACGGTATAATTGCAGCTTTCCATTTGTTTACTCTAAACAAGTAGAACTCTCAGCCCAAATATGTTAACAACGGTAATATCTCTCGCAAAATTCATAGTAATTAAAGAATCTACTACAATTTCTTATTTTTATCAACATGTCAACGTTATTTCTGTGAAATTGTGTCCTCCCTGGACAGCCGGTATAATCATTATATCACCATTACAAATGCAAGTATCGCTAAGGTTAATCAACCAATGAATAAATCATGATTGAGGAAAGGCAGGTTATTTGGAATCTGTAGAATCATCTGATTCCATGTTAGAAGTACAAACAGAATATGCGATTTTATATTTAAAAGAAAATACTACGTACGTAAGGTATCTCTAAACACAGGAACTGCGTAGATATAAACTAGACAGATTTTTCCTAAGATGAATTATGATAATTTAAGTACGTTCGTATTCTCAAGGTATTATTCAATTTGCATTTCCTCCCATTGTCTAGTTTCGTGACATTGTGACACACAAAGGAAAATGCATTCATAAACAATGTGCGTACACGTTTCGCCATATGCCACTGAGATTTACATACTGGAATGCAGTGACTGATTAATGAATTACGCACGTGGATAGTGAGGAACAAAAAACATACCTCGGGTAAAGAGTTGATCAATTTGTAAATGAAATATTGTTTTAATAAAGTTCGGTAGACTGTATGCTTCTTAAGTATTGTGGATTTCGAAATAAATTGCCACATGTTATTCCACTCCAATCAGCCGGACGTCGTTTTTGTTCGTAAATCAGAATTCGATTTTCCACAATGTCACCTTCTTTCATTTCCGCACATCATATCGTTTGTTTTGAAATGCGGCCTCGCTCGATTGATAATATGACCGCAGTTCTTGACTAGTGACCTACTAGCGATAAGCGCCTCCAAACGCTGTGCCTTCCATCTTACGTACTCGTGAACAGCCATCTGCATTGCGATGTCCTTGTGGATACTGAAAGATGGGGGGACGATTATATAAAATCCAACAGAAAATATAGAGAAGTGAAAAAAGAGAATAAAAATGTTGATACGATTACCGTTTTAACGAGGCAAAACGAAGGCATTTCCCATTTCAATCAAAATAAGAAACAAAATAACTTGTAATAAAAATAAATAAAATAATTTGTAGCAAGTAAAATATTTCTTACTATGAGAAAGAACTATCGTTTTTATTGAAAAAATAAAGGATACTACCTACTATAACAAAAACATGGACAATCATTGTAGTGAGGATATTATCCTGGTAGTTTAGAAAAATAACAAACGTTTTTTTAATTCACGGAGCCCCTTTGATATGCATACAAACTGAATATGTCTTGATTGGAGATATTCGAAAACACAGAAATGTTGGATATTTTATAGTCTTTATTTGTCTAGTTGGCAAGTACGAAAAAAAAATCAATGTTTGTGGTATTATAATTAACTTATAACAAATATAATTATTATTGCAAGTAATACTATTATTTACATCACCATCGGTGTAAATATTACCTCACAAATTTGCCCATAGACGAAAATCTTAATTTATAAAAAATACATTTATACTCATATGCATATTTGTCTGTTCGCGTTCCACCTTAACCTTTCATCGCGTGAACATTTTGATTTTAACAGAACTTGGTATACGTTCTTACTGGGGAATAACTACGGAGAAAGGAATACTGCGGAGGCCCTAGAGGCAGGGATGAAAAGTGAGTGGCATTTACAAACAAAATCATTGTTCAACCCGCAATCCATGTACCACGTGTAATGCCACGGCCACCTTCAGTTCCGGTCGGAATGTACAAACCGGCAACTCTGTAAACGCCACGCGCTTCAGTCCAATGGAGTCGAAAATACACAGTTCGTGCAAATGCTGCTCGTCAACAGTATAATGAAATATATTATTTTTAGTTTTTATCGAATACAATAAAAAGTTCATTCTTGTATTCTAACTAAAACCTTTTACGAACCGAGAACATAAAAAATATGGAAATAAATTTTGATACATGCATTGTTTGTGAAATATGTAGTGTTAAATATGAAACTAAACAATTTATTCACCCCTATGGCATACAATAATGCTGAATAAGATAGTTATTTATAAACAATTTTAGAAAATAATTATAATGCAAATCATTTTTTTCAGAAAAACTTCAATTATAGGTTGTTAGATTATATTCTAATTCAATTTCATTTATAATTTTTAAAAAATTGCCATTTTCTGTGCAAATCTCCAAATTTATCTACAAACAAAGATAAGGGAAAAAAAGACAGGAAATGTTAATGATTTTCTTTATTGTCTGAATTAGTTGTTCTCTTCTTTTGTTCACACGTTTCAATCATACACAAGCCATTTTCCTTTTTGTATCAGTAGGGAGAAGCATTTTACAGTATATACAATTTAGTGTGAAACACAATTGTATTTGTTTTACTACACAAACCACTATCACAAAGAAAGTTTCGTACTGTGTCTCTCGGAGCAAACTCTCCATGCTTGACAAACACAGAACTTCTTTTTGTTACCATTACGTAAAATATCTTCATAATTCTCTGACATTAATTCAGAATTAGCATAGATAACGTGACTTCCAACACCAATATAAATCTACAACCACCATTAACATCACTTACATAGGGTTATTTGGAATGTGTAGAATCATCTGATTCCATGTTAGAAGTACAAACAGAATATGCAATTTTAGATTTAAAAGAAAATACCGCATAACTAAAGATACATGTATACATGGGAAGACTTATCAATTTCCATATCAAAATAATTACCGCCCAAGATTGTCAACATTTACCGGGCATCTGCGATGAAACAAATCTCATTTGAGTGTAAACACATAGGTTATGAAGTCAATAAGCTCATTATATATTATTTACGAATGACAAAATTAGAAATTTGACAGTATGTAAATATCTTCACTACTATTTATAATATGCGTCGAGAACACGTTTCTTCCGATCCAAGCTAGGAACAGGCATTAAAACTGTAATTATAAAACAAAACCTTCGAATTGCGACTCTAGTACTTGCAATGCAACCCACCAATGAACAACAGCAAATAGGAGATAATGCAAACAAAACGATAGTGGCCCTATGATCACACGCTACTCAATTGCAAAACACTGAACAAACACTATTTACTTGAATTACTTCCGCTGCTGTCTGTGTCTGTACCAGGCTCATCAGATTCGTATCGGACTGAACGACAGCATTGTCAAATCTTAGCACTCCGGCCTGTACTAAAGGTGGCTGTGGTAAGGCGCATTGAGCGGCCACAGTGGGCGAGACAGGCATTACTGTTTATTAGATGATTGTGATAAATAAATACTCAGGCAATACCGAATATTCGCTCGATAAGTAAATAGAGAATATGTACTTTGCCTGCGTAGTGTGATGAAGCGATAAGGTGCTATTCTCGCCAACGCCAGAATTAGCTGAATATTTATTTCGTTACAGAAAACTGGTGGATAAAATCCAGGAAACGTTTCGATGCATACTTCTTTGATCGGATGAAGTCAACTTTAGCCAAAATGAGATGGCTGGGGTAGCGGACGTTAATAATAATAATTATAAAAATAATAATAATAATAATAATAATAATAATAATAATAATAATAAAAATTGTCTTTATTTGAGACGAGGCTCAGGCCTTAAGGCCTGCTCTTCCGCCTAAACACTTTAATTAATTTACAATTTTAAAAATTACAGTTAGGCGTTCGGATGTAATTAATATTAACTGATTTTTCATGTCGCAGAAGAAAAAAATCAATTTGTGACTACCATCTACATCAATTTATCTGTATGAGCCAAATGAATTTATTGTCACACTTTGTTCAGTGTTCATTTTGTTCATTTGACGTTCATTATGGGGCGAAGAATAATAGATATGTTATCGCATATTGGTCTGAATGCCACTGTTTAGTGCAAAGTCGTTTACATTTTTCTCTTTATTTCCACAATAATATTTTCAGCACTTAATTTATTGTAATATTTCCAATAATACACAATAAACGAATTACAAAGAAAAGACCAGATCAGACCGGGTCTCAAAGAAATTTTACGTATGGTCTGCCGCAGAGAGTGGAAGCACTTTAATTATTCGGCATCCAGTTCCGAAAACCGCACATTGGCCGGGAAATATGGACAGATAAATTGATGGTTTGATTGATTTTTTCGTGTTTCCGGGCGCGTCAACTGCTTTGGTCATTAGTCACGTGCGTGTAGTACATATTGTTTCGCGGGAGATGGCGGTGATCTTCCCCCGCTGGATAACGAGATCTGGCGCCGACCTACCGTCGGTTAGTGGGGTTTCCCCTAACCAGGACTCTCCCACAAGCGGGGCACCGCCCCAGCCGGGACAAGCTCTAAGCTCCCGACCGATCTCCCGGAATTTGTGGTAGTGTAGTGCATGTCCGTGTAAGTGTGAGTGTAAGGGGAGAGGATAGGACCAGGAAGAGGAAGGACAGATCGCGCGCCGTCCGTGGCCCGTTTTGTAGGGTACTGCTTCAGCATTCGCCTGGTGTTGATCGGAGAAACCACGGAAAACTGCCGATCAGAGCAGCCGGCCACTAGATGCTTAATTTTCGTAGCACTATTTACATTGTTTGAAAAGTCATAAACCACAACAAAATTACCAAAAAGGTTGACTATTTAGATGTAAAAAATATAATTACTAAAAAATGTGTATTTTTTCATAATTTAATAAAGTTTCCTGTTCAAAAGTGAATGATTGTGTATCAGATTTTTCAGATGATTTACATGAACAAAGGTTTAAATGTTAAATATTAAAAAAAGACAATCCTGTAAGAAAAGCAATTTTTATTTATTTATTTATTTTACGTCAAAAAAACAGTTGAAACTGCGTATGACGTGCTATGGGGAAAAGTGAATTGTGTGCACATTTTCAAAATTCTGTGATCCCTACACTAAGTCATATATTACTTAAATTTTGAATTTTGAAAGGGAGAAAAAAACTCCCATTTATTAAAATCTATTTTCAAGGATAAATAAGCAATAAATTTTGGCTCTTATCATGTTGTGCTTCGGAATAATACTTCCTGCCGCGACAACATGGAAACGATAATTTGAATAATTGTATTTCCCACTGAATTTTAGAAGACGTGCACAGAAAATGAAGTTACATTTATGTCCAGAAGCAAAACAAGGGGCCATCTCAGCATTTGCTCAATGGATCAGGGAATCTGGACGAAAGACCTTATCGAGATGGGGGTCGTTGACCCGGAAGCTGTAGTACAATAGTTGTTACAGGTTTTTTTATACTCATTTATACAGTCCAAATGGTAAATAATGCATTATGTATCATTGTTAAAATTAATGTTTCTTTTCTTGTGATGCTCAGTATAGACTCTAATTGTATAGAAACAGTTATGCAGCAGAAACGATTTCACTTGGGATTTAAACTTTTCTATTGAATTTAATCGTTTAATATCATCTGGCAAAGTGTTGTAAAATAATGTACATATATTGTATAATGTATTAATAATAATGTACATGTATATATATTGTAAATAATGTACATGTATTTTTGAGATGTGTGTATCTAAAAATTATTAAATTGACATCGGAAAGATATGGATGTCCTTCTCTTCTTAAAATAATATTAAAATCGATTAAATCAGCGAAAATGCTTTAAAAATTACGTAAAAAGTTAGAAAATGACTTAGTCGCAATCGGCGAAAAATGCAAAAAAAAAATATGCCATTTAAAAATGAGTCCTTTCCTTTTGTCATAACACGAAATTAATATCTGTATGTGCATTGTTCTAAAGTGTAAGGGAAAATAATGACTTCATTAAAATCATCCACCTACTGATAAATATTTTTAACTTTGTGAATCATTCATCTATAATTGCAGCAGTTAAGGTAATAATAATAATAATAATAATAATAATAATAATAATAATAATAATAATAATAATAATAATGTCTTTATAAATGGCGAGGCTCAGGTCATAGGGCCTGCTCTTCCCCCTTAACACTGAATCTACATTGATACAGGGTAGTAATATATAAGAGGGGAGGGAAATCTGTACATTTACGTCTGGGAGTGCAAAACTAGGGACCATTCCGGCATACGCCTTAAGCGATTGAGTAAACCCAGAAAACCGCAATCAGGATGGCGGCTTAGGGCCGAACAGCATTAATGTATAGAAATGGAAGAGAAGAGAAAAATGAGAAAAGAGAATCATAAATGAAAAAGAAGTAGAAAATACGAACGAGAAAGAAGAAAGGAGAGAGAGTAAAGGGGGGACAAACTGTACATTTATGACTGGGAGTGCAAAGCAAGGGGCCATCCCGGCGTACGCCTTAAGCAATTAAGTAAACCCAGAAAAAACTCAACCAGGATGGCGGCTTATGGCCGAACATTAATATAGAAGAATATGGTATGGGTAGTAGTGAAGGTGAAGAGATGAGGCGTTTAGGGAAAAGGGTCGTAAAGACAAATGGGGAAGTCTGTGAAGGAAGAAAAAACGAAGAAAAGGAGAAAGAAGTAGTAGGTGGAAAAGTAAATTTTTCCAGAAACGGTACAGAAATGTTACGTTTGGTATACATTAGCACTTTACATAAATATATAAACATTTGTAACACCAAACACAAGGAATTAATAGTAACAGTAATTTAAAATATAATATTGACAGTATTAAGAAACAATATAAAAGTACAATAGAATATGAACATCAATTGTAATTATTGTTAAGGCCAAAACATTGTAGATATGATAACAATGATGACAGTACAAAGATAGCTGTAAGTATTTTAGCATTTATTTGGAGCGTGGCTAATCACTTTTAAATATTTTATTTGAACAATTTCATTAGGATACACAGAAAATATGTGGTTGTTAATAATTTAGATGGTGTGACAAGAAGTGAAAAATGAGAATAGTGTAATGAGGTATGGAGTGTAATTTTGAATTTAAAGAGTGAGGAAAGTGCGGCGTTTAGGGGGGCGGTGACCGGGTGCTTGGTAGTGGGAAGTCTGGAGGATGAAGAGGACATTAATGCCATTCTATGTCGTTACACCTTACCCAAGTATTTAATTCGTTTTTGAATTTACGGAAAGGATTCGAATGTTTTAGACTCCCTGGTAGTTTATTCCAGGCTCGGATAGCTGTAATGGTGAAAGATTTACTGAAAGAAGTCGTGCTGTGACGTGGTACACAGAGCAGAGCTGAACTACGAGCTCGGTTTAATTTCAGAGGATTGAAATTACTTATTAGACGTGTTACATGAATGTGTAGAACCATGTAAAATTTTATAGAGAAGAAGTAGAGAGTGAAGTAACCGTCTTTTGTCTAGAGTAAGCATATGAAGTGAGTCAAAAAAGTGCGATACATGGTCGTATTTTCTTAGATCAAAAATAAACCGTACGCGTGCGTTCTGTGCTGCTTGAAGTTTACGTTGTAATTTAGATGTCATGTTTGTCAGAAGAAAGTCGCAATAGTCAAAATGTGGCATAATAAATAATTTAATGAGTGTCTCACGTGTACTAATTGGTAAAAGCGTTCGCAGGCGTTTCAGCGAATGCATTGCGGCAGAAATTTACAGCAGGTTGAATCTACTTGCGAGTTTCAGCTGAGGGAGTCAATAAACACACCTAGGTTCTTGACTTCGGAACTCCAAGGTAGAACAGTGTCATGTATATAAATTTTAGGTAGAGTAGAAGAGGATGTTTTATTCACAGTGCTTTTCGAACTGATAATCATGCGCTGTGATTTAGTTGGGTTCAATTGTAGGCTTAATAACGCTGCCCATTTGTTTAAGGTTATCAAATCTTCGTTAATTTTATGTGTGAGTGAGAAGAGTTGAGACGGGCGACCACTTAGATATATCTGAAGATCATCCGCATACATTTGATAATAACAATTCAGTAGCGCCGTACCAGTATTCCTGCCGGAACGGAAACCTGATTGCTGATCGTTTAAATGTGTTTTTTTTTTAGATACAGTTCAGTTTGCTTACGGACGACTTTTTCGAGTACTATAGAAATAGTCGGGAGGATGCTCATTGGGCGGTATTCAATAGGGTTTCTGGTTGATGCTGTCTTGGGAATAGGATGCACGAGCGCACTTTTTCAAGATAAAGGATATTGTCCACTCATTAGAGAGAAATTTACTATTTCGGTAATGATTGGATAGGTCACATCTAGGCTATTTTTTGCAGTTTGGCATTTATATCATCGGTACCTGAAGCATTAGATTTGAGACTTTGAACTATTTTTATTATATCCTTATGTTCAACGGATGAAAAGAAAAATTCGTCGTTGAATTTGGTTTCTGAGTTTTGGAGAAACGCGAGGGATTGACTCTTCAAGTTACTGTCAAATGAAAGAACGTTACTTACAAAATTATGATTTAGAGATTCTAGAGGAATATTCGTTTCAATTTGGGGAGGAGCTTTACCTATTCCTAGATTTTTCAAATTTTTCCAAATCGTTTTCGAGTCGCGGATTATGCCGAAGGTGGTGTGGTAATATTTTATTTTAGCGTTGCAGCATTTCTGCGTAACTAAATTTCTGAGCATTTTGTACTGTTTTTTTAAATAGTTCGCATTTAGTTTTCCGAAAATAGCATGCACTGCATCTCGATCTTTCATTAAATTCCGAATTTCATCAGTTAACCGTGGTGCAGGAGGACGATTTACACGTGATATTTTTAAAGGCGCGTGCCGGTCATAGTTGTATTATTAAGTTAGTGAAAATCGCCACTTTAGCTTCCAGCGATTCTTCTTCGTGGACAAGGTGCCATGGAAGTGTCAATCAATCTACATTAAATGCTTGTTTATCGAATTTTGAAAAATCGCGGAATTTGATTAAGTGTGGTGAGTATTTAGGACACTTCAGATTGTAAACAAGATAAATTAGATCGTGTTTTGAAATCCCGGGAACAGGAAATTGAACGTCATTTCGAACTTTGTTTTTATTAGACACTATTAAATGATCGATCCAAGTTTCCGTGCACTTTGAGTGGTGTGTAGGTGCTAGGGGTAAAATTTCGAGGCACATGCTGTGGAAAATGTGCGTAAACTGCTCTGCAGAAGGAGAGGCTTTTAATAAGTTATGATTAAAGTTCCCCATTACAATAATATGTTCATAAGAATGGATCACAGATGCAAAGGTTTCGTCCAACATATCTATGCTACCTGACTTAGGAGGTAAGTATATGACAGCCAAGAGACGTTTTTCCCTAAAAGTCCGACTTCGATGAAAAGATATTCACTACGTTGGCAATCCGTATTTGTTGAAGAGAGTATAAGTTTATGTCTAAGATCGTCGCGAATGTATATACCCACACCTTCACTATGTGCGGCGACACTGGCTTTCCGATCAGCTCTTATCACGCGGTACCCTGGAATTGCTACTAGCGCGGAATTGAGAGAAATTTTCAACCAGGTTTCGCTTAAGAGAAGCGCATGAAAACGGTGTTTAGATATTATTTCCGTTACTTCATCGAAATGGCAGGGCAGAGACTGAGCATTTAAATGTGCAACATATAGAGGAAGCGAGGATTAGGCTTATTTCTAGTCAGACGCTTGTACCGTTGGGAAAAGGTTCCGGTCGCCCACAGGTAAAGGATTTACAGGATATGAGGGGAAGAGAGTAGGTAGCATTAACTGAGAGTTTGAAGACGTTCGCAGAAGAAGAAAGGAAGGAGAATTCTCGGAAATATCTGAAAGTGGTTGTGAAAGAGGGGTGTAGAGTAGTGAGGTGGATGGGTGGGGGCGCTCCTACGCTAAGCTTGAACTGCCTCCACCTGGTCCCTGGTTTGCACCCGGGCACTACTTTTACCATGTTTGATGACGATAGTGCCGTCTTCTGTCCCCACGTTCTTGAGGCCAAAGCGGTCGATAGCTGCTTGTAGCAAAACCAGGCGCGATTTCGTGAGATCCTCACGAATCGTAATGCCAGTATGCTTCAGCAGCCGTTTGGAGCGAAACATTTCACTCCGTTTCCTGAACTAATAAATTTAACAATAATTGGCCTGTTTTTCAGGTACTTGACGACCTATCGATGGCTCCTATCAATATCTTGCGAGGTTAAGTTTACACTTATCTTTTTGGCAACTTCTTCGATGACCAGCTTGTCGGTGTCTTCATTATCATTTTCTTTCACGCCGAATATCCGTAAGCAGTTTCGGCGTGAGTACATCTCGAGCTGGTCTGTCTTTTCTTCTAACTGAGATTTTAGATTTGAAATCTCACGGTCGCGTTCAGCCAGTTTTTTCTCTAAACCTGCCACAAGATTAGCATTGAAATTCATTGAGTGTTCCAATTGCTTTGCTACAAGTTCAGTTAGCACAGATGCCAAAGTGCGTAAAAAGGTAGGCAAAGTTACTGACTTACCCAGTGCCTCATTCACTTGCTCCGTAATTTTGGTTTCAAGATCAATATTGGCACTAGATGCGTTCTTGTTGCTCTTCGTCATATTAAGAGAAGGAATTAAGCAGCAAGTCAGATCAGAAAAAGACACTAGGAGAGAAGTTTCGTGAACGGTGGTCGAGGAGTAGAAAACTAAAAGAACAGTAGAGCAGATCTCAGATCAAGTAAGAGTAAGATAAGTAAGAATACAAATGAAACTCAAGAAGAAAGATGCAATATAAATTCACAGAATGGTAAAGTACAGCAAAATATATTTATCTTTTCGGGCTTCTACAGCGTCAGGCGATCGTTGAGTGCGAAAGTTATAACGGTGGCTACCTGCGAAAGAAACTACCTGCTACCTAGCTCGGAGCGCCAAGGGACGATAGTCACCGCGACGGTCATCCACAAACTGACCAATGGTAATCAGAAGTCCACACCCATCACCAAAAATTTCAACTTCCATTGCTTAAGTACATACAGGCCTCTACAAGTGAATCGTTACTAGTAAGTGATGAATTTAAAAAAAGGCCAAAAGAGGGAAAGCAAAACCACAATAATCTAAATATAACTCGCGCTCATTATCCTCAGTACAGGGTAGATTACCGCTAAGGCGGAAGCAGGGAAGATATGGACGGAGTCCAGTCATCGTTGGCAACAGAGTTGGAGGTTTGTTTGTAACTGGTGCAGTGACGACGTGGCTACAGTAAAAGGTACGTTACCAATTGATCATCAGGGACAGCAGGTGCTGGTCGCCGTTGCTTTGTAACTGGTCGCGTTCTAAAGTCCATTCAGACTCCGAGGTGTGGTACCCTGGATTCCTTTCGTGTTAGTTTACGTTCTGGTCTGTGATCTCCGTCAGGCACGCTGGATTTGGAAAGTACTTCAACTTGTCGCGATTTGATACGAAAAGTTAGAGGTTCTGTTCACTAATCTGTTAATGTGTATATGGATATATCAGTGGTGCTGTTATGTCATTATATTGAATATTATTTTCAAAAGCACTTGAAACCACCTTTACTGTTCGAGCTGATGAGAGCGTTAGGTGCATGGTAAGAGGTACGCCAAATTACCTGCAGCAGTGCTGGAGACTTTCCCTCAATATGTCAATTTTGTAAAATTGTATTTACTAACATGTAAATATTTTAATGTTGTATGATGTTCGTTTTGTATATTTTTAGTAATTCCTTAGAAAACGCTACCATCGGAAGTATTCTATATATTCCTAAGTAGCAAAATAAATATTCTATTCTATTCTATTCTAAGTGCATGCACACAGACACGCAAGCAGACAGAGGTAGAATAGAAAGAAACTAGTAGAACTACAAAAACACATACTTTCTCGCATTATTTCTAACTTCTCTGTAAGCTCCTGACTTGACTCCAAACATGTGTGGTGGTGTAATGTAGGACAATTGATTGATTTGATTGATTTTTTCGTGTTTCCGGGCGCGTCAACTACTTTGGTCATTGGTCCCGTTAGTGTAGTGCATGTTGTTTTCGCGGGAGCTGGCGGTGATCTTCCCCCGTTGGATGGCGAGATCCGGCGCCGACCTACCGTCGGCTAGTAGGGTTTCCCCCTAACCAGGACTCTTCCACCAGCGGGGCACCGCCTCAGCCGGGACAAGCTCTAAGCTTCCGACCGGTCTCCCGGAATATGTGGTAGTGTAGTGCATGTTAGTGTAAGTGTGTGTGTGTGTGTGTGTGTGTGTGTGTGTGTGTGTAAGGGAAAGGATAGGACAAGGAAGAGGAAGGACAGATCGAGCGCGGTCCGTGGTCCGTTTGGTAGGGTACTGTTCCGGCATTCGCCTGGTGTTGATCGGAGACACCACGGAAAACTACCAATCAGAGCAGCCGGCCGCTAGAATTCTCCTCCAGGCAGCAACTGAATTCGACCTAGCTGAAATACTAGTGTCGAAAATCCTGCTGCCGTCAGGACTCGAACCTAGGACCTCCCGGTCAGAGGCAGTGATATCAGTTGATGCACTGAGCAACCGCTCCCGTAAAATGTAGGACAAGGAATAGGAAAGAAAGATCGGGCACGTTCCGTAACCCGTTGGTTAGAATACTGCTCCGGCATTCGCCTGGTGTTGAACTACGAACAATAACGATCAGTGCACTTGCTCGCTAGAATTCTCCTCCAGACAGCGGCTGAATTCGATCTAGCTATGCAGCCAGTGTTGACAACCCTGCCACAACCGTCGGGATTCGTATCCTAGGAATTCCCGGTCAGAGGAAATGTAGTGACATCAATTACTGATGCCGTGAGCCACCTAATCGAAACGAGGATCCGGTCCCCGGCCTCCACGATTATCATACAACATCCTGAGTCTCTTAAATTCACAATTTCCCATGCAACTTTTGCCAAAACAATCTATTTAAGAAATTGACACACAATCGTGGATGCATATATTGAACAATTTCTTCTAAAATAGCATGAAAATAATGCTTCTGCAATTTCATGCCGTGCTCGCGACCCAACGTATGCAGCCCATAAAAACAACTGCACATATTTGAATTACGAAACGGATAATTAGGAGGAAGCTGAGAAAGTAAGAAAGATATTGTACAGTGGATGAAGTTGTTAACCTAATAAAATATTCCTTATAAAAGTTTTCCATTGTTCAGATGTTGGCGAATGATTTCGTCGATTACAATCGTGGTGATCTAAATTCTACAAGAAAGCCTGTCTGTGAATGATGTAAAGTATAGTAAAGGTGTTCCAAGACACCTAAAATGATCTTTCATTCTTTCAAAATACCGTGAATTGATCTCAGATGAAACACCATATAGTGTTCAGTGAAACTTGCATATTGGTGGCTTAATGCTGGACATTTTTAGGCGGATAACTTTAGTAAAATCTTAAGATGTGCCGTCAAAGAAAGCCTATACATCCCAGAGGACAAGATGTAGATTTGGCATTCTATCACATTAAGGCCGATAACAATATCTCATAACGATGAAGATCAGTGAGCATTTAGACAATCGAAAATGTAAAATGTTTCTCTAAAATGTTTAATAAAGAATGTTTATTAAAATAAAATAATTTGTATGTAAAATGATATTTATTTTGAAAAAGATTTTAACCCAAGAAATCATTTGGAAATCCGTTTACTGTAAAACAGGACACAGAAAATTTCTTTAACCTTCGGTCATAAAATACTTATTCATTAGACTAAATAAGTATATTTATAATTAGATAACAGAAAATGTAAACAGAAAAAATTACATAAAACTGGTTTTATGACGTTCTTGGGGCTCCTGGATAATGTGGTCTAGTTGCCTTTCTGCAGTTAGCGAATCAAACAATAACTGCAGAAAACGCTAAAAATGACTGTGAAGAACGAGTATGCGAATACAAAAAAATGCGAGGGTTTTGTCAACGTATGCGATCGTAAAGTATTGCGATACATACCAAAAATAATATTTTGTTGTCAACATTTCGAAGCACTTTTCAAGAGAGAGCCAAATTATATTTTCGTTGTCAAATTCATTTTTAGCAATATCCGTTGCGTAAATACAGATTGGCCATTTTATCCCATCTGCACTCTAAAAGTAAACGTTTATTCAAAGTTCAATATTCAAAGTAATATTCAAAGTTAATAATATTCAAAGTTCGCGAATTCTGACAAGGATTTCATTATTTCAATTCAACACTAAATGTGCTTCAGCAAATTTGCTACTAAGATAAATATAAGACCTTAAATAATTTATTTTAACAGGTTTTTTTCTAAGCGTTTCATAATTAACGCCTTCTATTAAGAACCATGCCTTTTCATGATTTCAGATGACATTATCTAAATATTTATAGATATCCCATTTTGAAGAAAAGTAAATTATCACGATGATACCCTTTCCATCATGTTATTGAATTTTTGTCTTAAATCCGATACCTGGCTTGATGGCTTACGTGTCATTTTGTTAATCTCTAATTTGTCACTCATTTTAACCAGCATAATCACATTCATATTCGATTACACAGTACTATCTCGTAGTATCATTTACATAAAAAGTCGTGGATCAATGCATTCACTTCGTTTTCATCTCTCCGATATTTAACTTAGAACCGTCCATGATATCATCTTAATCATATATTTAATTTATTTTTGTTTCAGCCTTACCTTTGTTCTTGAACCGGTTACACAATCTATTTATACTGCCACAGTCTTCCGCACTATTACTTGAAATTCACTCGCACATTTTGCATTCTAACCCGAGACCTTCGGAGTTTGAATATTCTGCTTTTACTAAATACAATCATGTAAAAAATAAAGATCGGTATAATGAATTTGGGCAAAAAAAGTAAAATTTAAACATTGGTGTCTGTAGTAGATGGTGTTGGAGTAGAGGCAAAAATGCAGGAGTTACAGGTAGGGAGTGAACAGGAGCATGACGGCGGAGAGGGGGGAAGCGAAGGGTTAAAGAGGGGATAAACAGAGGGAGGGCGCAGAAGTAGGGGCTAGAAAGAGCAAGATGTGAGAGAACGATCCTGAATTATTCAGTTGTGTTTATAGTGTTGGAAGGTAAGTACAATAGGACGTACGCGCCTGTATATTTAGTGTCTATACGTGTGCCTTTCTCTGAATGTATTTGATTTCAGAGGAATTAGACACAACTACTAAATAGATTTCATCTCTAACGACGACTTGGAAATGTAGAGATCATAAAGAAGTTTAGTGAATGAGTAATTACGCAACAAAAGGTGAAATTTCAAGTATATTTCAGCAATTCATTAGCTAATGAATAATGGAATATCCATAACAATCCTAAAATGGGTGAATATATAACTAGTTCTAGGTATCGTAATGTATCTTCATTGGACATTTCTATAAAAAGTGAAGGTTTAAAATTAAGGATGAAACGCGTTTATGTTTGTGAAGTCTGAGTTTAAAATATTACATGTCAACTAGTGTATAGGCAGAACCTGTGGCTTTCAACTGTAAAGTGAAGAAATCTGCAACACTTTATAAAATCGACATACTTAAAACGTTTTGATAAAAGTGGTGATATTTCAAATTTGAAAAAGTGCTGAAGTATTTTTATTACTGTAGTTTGTTGGTGAACTGACGCACCGCCCTAGGGAACAAACTGGAGATCTGAGTTTCGGTGCTAGTTTTCTAGTGTTAAAGAACACGTAGCAGTACCTATTTATTTAAACTGTTATCGTACAATTTTAGGTAAATTGTAAACTCGAATCTATTTTCCATTTCACTTTCCTGCTTTAAAGCTGCGTGTTGTCTCTCTGCAATTCGCGGAATTTCATTCACATTTTGGTTGATCTCGGGTTTGCGGTGCACCGGGCCTTCGCTGTCGCGGCCTCCTTAATACTAGTGTATGTATCATTCACTTCTGATAGTTGTCGTGAACGATAGTCAATGATTCATACAGGGAACGTTTAAACACTCGTTTTAGAAAAATTGTTTGCGTAGAAATGCAGTTGCGATCAGTTTTGTGCATTCGTGCAGGATTGCGACTCTTCGCTACGCGTGTGCAAGTTGACGAGGCACGGGCCTTAGATAACATAAAACATCCTTGTCTGTCCAACGCATAATTACCAACGCATTTTATGCGAATAATCTTTAAACATTTTTGGCAGTATAGATGTTCTTAATGTTTTCCACATGTATGCGAATAAGTTTATTTTAAATAAGAATTTATTTTAAACGGAACGATCACTTTTAAGAGAATTTCTTTTAAAACGTTTCTCAAAATAATAGAAGATTCCTTTGTGGTGAACGATACCACTCCTGGTGGCACAAATTGGAAGAGAATCTTATCACGTCAAGGCTCACCAATCGAGGAAGCCTAGGCTAAGGTGCACCGTAAACCCGGGATCAGCCAACATTTCTCTTTGTAATTGGTGAATAGACCTAGTTAATAATTTCCTTTTTTCTACATATGCAGGATTATTCGTTTAAAAATTTTTCTGAATATCCTGATAGTTTAAAGGAATCTTCGTTGGATGTATGCGTATAACGTTTGCTGACCTGTGACAATTGGAAGTGCGGATAATTCGCTAACACTGCGGTGCGACGAACACCCTGATTTTATAATGGGAGAAATGACTCCTAAAGATTCTAAACGTATTATTGGAAAAATGGAAGTATTGAAACTCGTACTTTGTCGCAAGTACAATTCAAAAAAATACGAGCTCGAATGGCGGCGAAAGCACGGAACAGGGATGTGAAGGTCGCGGGCACCGTAACTTAGCTTAAGAGTTCGCAAAACAATGAAGAAACAGAATTCGCTCGGTTGACTGCAAGAAATACTAAAGACTGGTGTGCGATTAGGTACGTCTAACCACGTCATTTCTCGGCAATAATATAATAACAGAAATGTGGCGATAAACACTTCGCTTTAAATGTAAAAGTGATGTCAATGATAAATTTCTTTTAAAAAATGTAATTTCTTCGTCAGTATAAATTTTTTCATTAGTAAATTGGCATTCAACTTGCCAGTTCCTAACTTGTCATCATTGATGGAAGAAAAAAACTATATTGTGGCATTTCGGTTCTCGACAAGTAATAAGTAGTGAACAGCAACTTAATATAAAATAATGTACAAAACATCAAACGTCATATCCAAAGTGTCTTGCTTAATAATAAGATTTTTAATAACCTTCCACCAAAGAAAATTATAACGTTCTAGATTATATTTAATGTTTTTTTTGGGGGGGGGCTATTTTAAAGATAAAAATGAAGTTTTAAATTTGAATTTACGTGTATAAGAAATATTTCCTGTAAATCTTCAGTTTCAATTTTCAATTAATATTTCATAAACGTCTAGAAAATAGAATTTCTAAACAATGTTTTATAAATCTTTTTGAAATACTTTTACTACTTGAAATGGAATTTGAGCTTGGAACGTTTTAATAAATATTTTCAGTTCATTCACAAAATACACAAATATATTAAAGTATATCTATAATACATTGCAGCCTTCTTTTTTCAATGTCCTGCCCATTTCATTTCCTTGATGCAACCTTGTGTCGCCAGGTGTGTCATGTCTGACCAGCCGCCACCGCCTCGAGCGCGGTCGCGCGGGCGTCCGCGCGGCAGGCAGCAGGGGCCTGCTGAAGGGTCTGGCGGGCGGCGGGCGCCGGGGGGGCGTCGCAGCGACAGCGCGGGCCGCGCGCGACGCTGGGACCAACCGCCTCCGGGCGGCCTTCAGCAGCAACCGCCCCCGCCTCAGCAACGGCAAGCTCCCCCGCCTCAGCAACGTCAACCGCCCCCGCAGCAGCCGCCGCCGAGAGGAGCCGCCGCAGCCGCAGGGCCGTCCGGGGAGGGCGGGGCCGATCTGGACGCCGGCGCGCTGGCCCGCCGGCTGCAGGGCGTGTCCACGGCGGAGCCGCCGCCGGGGGCGAGCGGCGTGGGGCGCGCCAACCTCCGAGGCCGCCGCGTCGCCCAGGAGACCTTCCTCCGCACGCGGCCCGAGCACGTGACCTCAAAGCGCGGCACGAGCGGCGCGCGCATCAAGCTCTCCGCCAACTACTTCCGGGTCGAGACGCACACGGACTGGCGCCTCTACCAGTATCGGGTTGATTTCGACCCCGAGACGGATCAAACCTTCGTGAAAAAGGCCTTGCTGCGCGTGCATCGCGAGAGTCTGGGTGGGTACATTTTTGACGGGACTGTTCTGTTCACTAGTCATCTCCTCTCGCAGGATAGATCGCAAGTGATTGAACTGTTCTCAAAGAGGGCTGATGATGTTAATATTAGGATATCCATTCGCCTTGTCGGTGACTTGGCAATAGGGGATTATCATTACTTACAGTTCTTTAATATTTTGATGCGAAAGTGCCTGCAGAATTTGAAGTTGCAATTAGTTGGTCGCAACTATTTTGACCCCATGGCAAAAATTAAGGTAAATGAATATAGAATGGAATTGTGGCCGGGGTATGTTACATCAATAAGGCAACATGAATCCAGCATTTTAATGTGCGCTGAAATTACGCACAAGATAATGCGTAACGATACTGTTCTCAGCATTCTTACTGATGCTATTAATACGCATGGAGCGCAGGGCTATAGGCGTTCATTCCAACAGAACATAATAGGCGCTGTAGTTCTAACAGATTATAACAACCGAACCTATAGAGTTGATGATGTAGATTTTGATACGTCTCCCATTTCGACGTTCAAACTGAGATCAGGCGCAGAAATAAGTTACAAAGATTACTACAACCAAAAATACCAGATTAGGATAACTCAGGATAATCAACCACTTCTGGTTTCTCGTACCAAAGCCAGGGAACAACGTGCAGGGCAATCGCCTCTGGTGTACCTGGTCCCAGAATTGTGTCGAATGACAGGTCTTACAGACGAAATGAGGAACAATTTCCAACTGATGAGAGCCCTCTCTGAGCACACGCGTGTTGGGCCCAGAAGTCGCGTGGATAAATTACTGAGATTTGGTCAGAGATTAACACAAGAGAAGGCTATTACTGAAGACTTCAGAGAGTGGAACATGCAACTGGCCCAAAGACTCTTTGAATTCGATGCTCGTGTAATGCAGAACGAGCCTATCATTCAAAGCGGCAATGAAAAGTACAACCCAAGTGCCCTAGTAGACTGGACAAGAGATCTAAGAAGTAAGCCCTTATTAGTTATGCCTGACTTCAATGTATGGGCAGTAATCGTTCCAGGAAAAATGAAAAGCTTTGCAATGTCCTTCATATCCACTTTACAAAAAGCGGGTGGAGGAATGAGATTTAGAATTCCAGGACCACAGTGCTTTGACATAATGGATGATAGAGCTGGCACATATGTGGAGGCAATTGAGAGGGCAATCAATAGTACTAATCCGCAGTTGATTATGATTATTGTTCCAAACAATAGAGCCGACCGGTACAGCAGCATCAAGAAGAAATGTTGCGTTGATCGTGCTGTATCGTCGCAAGTCATTCTTGCTAAAAATTTGAATGCAAAAGGAGTCATGTCAATCGCTACAAAAGTCGCTATTCAAATGTGTTGTAAAATTGGAGGAGCTCCATGGACTGTGGACATGCCACTGTCTGGTTTAATGGTAGCAGGATTTGACGTCTGTCACGACGCAACTACCAGGGGAAAGAGCTTCGGCGCAATGGTGGCATCCCTCGACAAATCTATGGCACGTTATTACAGTGCCGCGTCGGCTCACACCACTGGAGAAGAACTGTCAAACGACCTCTCCATGAACATGACAAAAGCTGCTAGAAGGTTCATGGATTACAACAACGGAGCTCTGCCGGCTCGCATTATAATCTATCGGGATGGTGTAGGGGAAGGGCAGGTCCCTTACGTATTCGAACACGAAGTAAATCTCGTGAGAGAAACTCTAGGGAAAATGTATGCTTCTGCAGGAGCTACTTTGAAGTTGGCGTACATTATAGTCAACAAGAGGATTAACACAAGAATATTCTTGAATAATGACAATCCACCGCCTGGAACGGTGGTGGATGATTGCATAACTCTCCCGGAGCGATACGACTTCTTTTTGGTATCGCAGACAGTTCGGCAGGGCACAGTCAGTCCAACATATTATAATGTAATTAGTGATAATGTTGGGCTTGATCCCGACAAAATGCAAAGATTGTCTTACAAACTCACTCATATGTATTACAATTGGAGTGGAACGGTCCGTGTTCCAGCTCCCTGTCAGTATGCTCATAAATTGGCGTACTTAGTGGGACAAGCACTGCATCGCAGCCCAAATAATAGGCTTGAAGATTACCTTTACTACTTATAAAATTATAAAGATATTTACAAATTGTTTGAAATATTTATTTTTGCAAATTGAAATTGTTTAATAATCTCAGAATATTCAATTTTGTTTAAAAGTGTTTATATTTACTACTTTCAAAATGGCAAAGTAGAAGATTTATAGATTATTTGAAGTACTTACATTATTTATATCGTATTCAAGAATGAATATAGTTGTTAAAGTCAATATATTTTGTTTTCTGAGACTATATTTTTATTTGATACTTACCAATAGAAAAATAAATCAAATTTATTATTTCTTATAAAATGTAATTTTTTTTATAGAGTTGATAAAATGTACTTGTATTGATTTGTAATCCTTAATGACGTGGCATGTTCAAGAGTTGTTTTCAAATTCTCTTAAAATCTGTCATTAAAAAAATAATTTGAAGTTGATGAAAATGGAAAAAAATAGTATCACATGGTAAAACAAAATAATAGGCATTATTTTGCAGTAATATATACACAAAGCGCGTTATGAGAGTTTTAATGATCGAGCGGCGGCACTACGCAAGAGATCCTTAGAACTAGCTAACGCGCATGTTACATAATTTTATTTTTACCACCTTCTGATTAAAATGTACTGATTAACTAATGTTAACTTTGACTAGGTTTGTCTTTTCATATTTACCCCCTACAATTCCCCCTGTAATTCATTTTCAAAATTCCCTTCGTAAGGGAACGTGCAACATCAACTCTTCTCATATTTCCTTCGTAAGCACGGACCCCTCGACCAAAGTTAGTTATGCAGCGTATAACGAACTCTGTATCGAAGGCCATAATGTGCTAAAATGTATCGGTAAAAAATAAAAACTTAATTTTATATATTAAGGAAATATGAACTCCTTGTTATTTCAGCTGGTAGTCTTCTGCTCTGAATACGGTGCTTTACCTTTCGTTAAAGGTAATAGTAAGAAATAAAACAGAGGTAATCTTGATTATCTCTGCATATTAATTTCATTTAGCTGTGATGTTGCTTTTCAATCAAATTCGTGGCAGCCGAGAGCTCAGAGCTTCTAAGATAAGACAATCCCGCCAACAGAAGTGGGTTTCCATTCGCCCATTATTCCCTTCAAATGGATTCTTAAATAATTTCATGCACTCTAGCCTACAAATGTTTTTTCATCGTGTGCATTTATCAAAAGCATTTCATGGTAGGGTTTGAATTTTGATTTAGACTATTCCTCAATGAATTTTGGAAAATTTGACATCAATTATTTTCCAAGAAAAGTATTGATTTGCAAATATACATTCAGAAGGGCATCTCTGGCGATTCCATTATTTGAATTGCTATAATACTGGGTAATAATAGTTGTATATATATAGTTTATGTACCAAGGGCGTTAAGTAGATGTTTTTGCCCCGAGGGCGACTTCCAAGCCCGAGGGTCTCTGACCCGAGACACTAAAGTGAAAAGACGAATTACAATAGTCATTTGTCAAAATACGTCAGATAAACAAAACAGTGTGTATCTAATTACTTTTGCATAATCGTAATTGGACAAACTGTTCATACTAAATGAAAAAATACTGTAAAGTTCCTGTAGAAATTCCCGCAAAAGTTAACAAAGTTACGGACAGTGGTTTTCAGTAATATCTCTAAATAAATGAAAAGGTTTATGGTGTTTGAGTTATATAAGAGTGTGAATAACAGTGTAAATTTCGTTGATGAAACGGTACTTTTAGGTTATTTTCTTCTATTGCCAAAAGTTATTTAGAATATGTCATAACACCCCAAAAAATATTTCGAGGATATTAGCCTATGTGCCTTATATATTCTATTTCTACGAGTAGTACTGCTACTCAAGAAGCAAATACTGTGTCTCTAAAAAAAAGTGAAACGTAACTGTGAAATGAGAGTGACTGCTGGCAATTGTATATTCACGGGAACATTCCAAAATTTCAATTTTCATATCAATTAAACAAAATAAGGTTTATAACAAGATATTTTCCTTATCTGAGCATTATGCCATTTATTTATTGTATTTGATTGCATCGTAACTTTAATCAATCGAATTAATAAAAATGTTGCATGTGTTGTGTTGGTATTAGAGCGCGCCATAAAGTATTTAAAACGCCCGAGGGCATAAAGAATCAGAAATGCCCCCTAGGGTATTAACAATACCGTTTTGTGTTTTGTTTGAGGTCTGTAAACACACAGCAATTAACTAGTAAACCATAAAATATACAATAAAAGAATACGAACTAATGGGAGAAGATCTGTTCCCTTTAGGGCATGGGTATTCAATGTTCTACACTTATATTAAATAGCTGACAGCAGTGCTAATTACGTGCTAATTTTTTAATAGTATAATACAAATTTGTGTATGGTTTTATGTTGTCACAGGACATTTGAAAATGTAGAACAGGCAAAAAATATTTTCAAGTATTCAAGAGTCTTATTTTGATATGATACTTTCAGTTCATTCTTGAATTTTATCTATCAAATGAACATTTCAAAGCAAAAAACTGGAATTTAAACCTGCGGGAGCTTACTTAAAACTTAGAAATTCAACAGACACAATGGTAGGCAATATTTCCCCAGTCAATGTTGAATGAACGCTGTAAGAAGCGCATTTAAGCAACATCAGGTAGTTGTATAGGGTACACCCATTGTTAGTATACCCATTATATACTTATATAAGCTTTATTCCACAATTGGGCAATCTGTGCCCCGTGACAGGACGCAGAATCATGAAAGTACAATTACAAATGAACAATATATAAAAAATCAACCAAAAAATATCTTTGTCATTATCTAAACATGCAGATGGCATTTACATTCACATATTACAAATAAAACGGTGAAATAAATAGGGTTACGATTAACATAAGTTAATTTTGCAGAAGAGTTGGAAGTTTATTTGCAGCTGTCGAGGAAACTATTGATCTAACAAAGCACCACGCGAAATTTTCGAGGAGCGCCAAAACTTTCAAGTCAAGATCTTTACAGTTTTTTTAATGAACTCAAATGTTCAAATCTCCATGAATCAAAGAGTTCAGATTTCAAGTGATAATTCAGTACATTATGCATTGACAAAATAAATTGTCAAGAAAAGCAATTTTTAAACGATAGAATGCGTCCAAAAATTTCGTTCCTAACGTTACTCTTAAATTTCAGAACCATCAAAACGAGGTAACAAAAAGTTGATCACACAGCAGTGAAGTTCATATTTTTTTTAAAGGTTTACCTCCCTAAGCCATTTCCTACGAAATTTTCATTTCATATTCGCTGGAAAGATAAGATGTGTATTTTTTTTTTATTTTGGTCAGTTTCCTCTGCGATAGGAGTGACCCTCTCGTGCTGAGCATCACATGTACTTTCTGAGATCGGAGTTGTAGCATACAATTTACTTGCCGTATCGCAGGCTGTGAAGGTGTAAATTAAATGTTATTCTAATTTAACAAATAATTATTAATTGTAGAAACCAAGAGAAGTCTTAAACAATCAAATTTATCCCTAGCGAACCATAAGGTTTTCAAGGAAATGTATTTTTCGCCAAATCATTTATTTAAATAATAATAAAACATTTTAATCAATATTTATCCCTGATCGTTTGAATTACTTCCGTAATATGTAACAATAAACACATTCTAAAACTAAATCTAGTAAACTCAATTCCTACAGAACATAGGCATTACGGGCGTGAGAAATCGCCGCGCTCTATGAAAAGATGATGGGGAGGCAACCACCGCAAGAACAATAATGCGTACCATAAGAAAACGACATAAGTAGACACGAAATGAAGTCTTTCATAAACTTTTTATCCTTTATTGAGATCTTTTGGTCAGCTTTGGGATGAGTAGTGTGAAGGATTGTCATTTCATTAGCAATATTATCCTCGTAAAATCAAATCGCTCGTTTGCTGATGCAAATACCATTTCTATCTAGCGTTTGTCACTGCTAGGGAAATGCCCCGCCGGTCAAAATATCTGGGTGGGACTAATGACTATAGCAATTGATTTGCCGGGAAACAATAATCAAACAAGTCTATTACTTATTGGTGATTCCGGGCGCGTCAACTGCTAAGGTCACTAGTCACATAAGTGTAGTGCGCTTTTTTTTCTCTGAAGGTGGTGGTGATCTTCCCCCGTTGGGTTGTGAGGTTCGGCACCGACCTACTTGTCAGCTAGCGGGGTTTCCCTAACCAGGTATCTCCCTCCAATGGGGCACCGCCCCAGCAGGGACAAGCTCTAAGCTCCCGACCGGTCTCTCGGCATGTATGGTAGTGTAGTGCATATATGAGGGTGTGAGGATAGGACAAGGAAGGGGCAGGAAAGATCGCGCGCAGTCTATGGCCCTAGAATATTGGTCCGGCATTCGCCCGGTATTGATCGGAGAAACCACTGAAAACAACAGATCTGAGCAGCTGGCCACTCTTCTCCAGACAGCGACTGAACTATGATGCTAGAGGCGAAAATCCTGTCACTGTCGGGACTCGAACCTATGACCTCCCGGTCACAGGCACTGCAGTGACATGAACTGATGCTCTGAGCCATCTCTCTCGTTACGTACCGATTACTATGCAAGTAAACAAAGAGTATACGTTTTGTAATACTTGGGAACGAAAATGTATATTTTTCAATAGTTGCCAACGAGTATCGTTGTTCATAATCCAACCATGTATTGTAAAATAGGGGGATGGGGTTTCTGAAGCTCCACAGAAAGTGGGTAGATTACAATTCTTTTCAATTTGTTATAACATTTTTGTTTTATCCCCTCAAATAAATTAAAATTAAATTTAATTAATTACGAGTTTGCAAAAAATACAATATTGTATTCCTTGAAAGTTATAACAATGACTTGTTATATCATGAAATCTAGATTCTGAAATAATGAAAATTAATAGTAAAACGTTTTAACAAAATTAAATTTATACCATACATTTTAGTGTGTTGTGATTATTCCTGGTAAAAACTTTAAAGAAAAACACAGAGACTTTTTAAGAAAATCTCATTTATGCATTTGTGGAGATTTATCACAAATTCCCTAAAACGTACGCTGAAACAATTGACATGTTAAAAAATATGTAAATGTAAATATTTTAATATCTAAAATGGGCGAATATACAACTCTATCAAAGAAATCTCTTGCTTCCATACTGAAAGAGTACAATAGATTCGAAAACTTTTGCAATTTTAGCAGACAATTTAATAAAATAATTTGAAGCCGTATCTGAAAAAATCTATTGTAATTTTTTATTTGTCAAATTTTCACTAAAAATTACAATATTTGGAAAATTTGCACATACTGAGAAAAATGTGTACCCGACATAACTTAAAGATCTAATTTTCAAGAACAGCCTTCATTAATTAAAAATATTTATTGCCAATGTCGTGGCTTAGGAGGGTGTTATATCGAAGGCACCCGCCAGTCAGGCAGGGGCGGATCCAGCCGATCATTTTGGGGAGGAGGGACCTACTAAATTTTTGTTAAATAATAAACACATTTGTTATTATATTTATATTATGTATGTACTGTAGATATGATTCTATACGATATTATTGTTTAAATGACTACATAATTCTAACAAAAAAAAGTATTTTAACCAATTTTGCCAAATGGAGGAAGGCAAACGAAAACTCTAGGCCTTTTGGGGGGGGTCTTGTCCCACATGCTCCTCCCTCCCCCCGAATCCCACAGTGCAGCCAGGCGGGGCGGCCCTACGGAGAAGAGCAATGAAGAGCAGAAGGCGCTTTGGCGGATGACGTAGAGGGAGGAGCTCCTCAGACGAGACCGTAATATACTATACCTGGTTTTTTGAACGTGTAATCTGAGGGTAATATCTTCAAGCTGGAAGAAGGCCCGACTTTTTGCGTCTTTCTTAGTCCTGCCGTAATATGTCTCATGATCGCGACCGTGCAGTGCTGCCGACCAAGCGACTCTAGCGGTAGGACCGAGAAAGACGCAAAAGTCTTGCTTTATTTCGTTTTCAAGATAATACCCTTAGATACCACGTTAAAAAAAACTAGTATAATCACGCACTTTTTCTTGATAACCCCCTTGCACAGCGAGGGGGTGGGGAGTGACGGATTCTGTCAACGTCACGGCAGTACAGTGCTGTCAACTTCATCAACAGAAAACTCAGCGTAATAGCGCGTCTTGAACTTCATAACAATGGGAAACAAAGCAAGGTTTTTTAAAATTCTGAAGAAATATCTAATGTTACAATAATGAGAAAGCACCGTACGCACAGGTCGTTATAAAGGGAGAGTGAAAACTGAGAAGTCCGCATTGTCAAGGACGAAGGTGGGCAGTACTGCAAACTAAGCCGTGACATTGCGAGTGGACCTCATATTTGCCGAAACGACCATTTTCCGCAGTAGAATTAAAATATTTTATTTTTACTAAGTACAATGTAGTGAAAATAAAATATAATCCACACCAGGCGTATGCCCGAGCAGTACCCTTACAAACGGGCCACGGACCGCGCGCGATCTTTCCTTCTTCTTTCTTTTCCTATCATCACACCTTACTTGTACATGTACACTTTCATGTACAAGTACCACTTACATGCACACTTACAGTCACATGCACTGCAATACCACACTTGTCGGGAGACCAGTCGCGAGCTTAGAGCTTGTTCCGGCTAAGGCGGTGCCACGCTGGTGGGAGATATGAGGAAAATCCCAGCAAGCCGACGTAGGTCGGCGCCAGATCTCGCCTGCCAGCAGGGAAGATCGCTGTCACCTCCCGAAATAAGAAAATGCACCGCTCTAACGGGACTCATGCCCTTAGCAGTTCACGCGCCTGGAATCATTAATCAATCAATCATTTAGCTGTGCAAACATCTGCATTAAACTATTGACATAATTTACAAAATAAATATTCTATAATTGATATAGCTCAACATGAGACTGAGAATTTGATACGATTTTTTAATTGAATGGATACTTTATAGCAGGCCTGCTCAGCATTTTGCCTTTTTACTGAACTCCGGTGCCACGCACGAGCAATTCGGGTGCAAACGAATCGATAGAGGGAGGGGACGAGACTCATTCTAGGAGTGGGGACCACCAATTAGAATGCGCAATTTAAACTATAGCGCGTAAATTGAATGATCAATCGTCGAGAACGACACGCTCACATACCGTTCAAGTAATATTGTCTTTTGTATTATATCGAAAATGTTTGTTGGCGGTATATGACAGTGTGAAATATCAAACTACAACGAATTATACATATTTGATTTGGACACCAAGTATTTTAATGGGTTGTAGGGCTGATATTGAAATTCGCTTTGTTATGTAATCACAAATGTAGTGTTTTGCTAAACACAAAATTATTGTAATTATATTTTATGATGTCGGCAATAAACTATTTGTTTCACTAACTATGTTTAATTGAATAAGACGATTCAATCAAAGCTGAAACATTATTCTTCAGAAACATCATGATTATTTTCTGCTCTAATTTTTTAAGAAGAGTACATTATATATTTTTAATATCAAATTAACGAACACTATTTTTTCAACGTTTACGATATCGTTACGAATTCTATTTAACAAGACCCATGATAATCTCATGATTGCCCTAACATTACCTCAGAGGGTTTACTCGTTTTATTCAGATTCATAATAGGGAGAAATGGTCACAAATATATGTGCTGCTAAACATTACCCTTCTTGGAGTTGCCTATATTCCATTTTATGTCAATCTTCATGTGAGAGATTGCTCTCATGCTTCATTTTCCTATCATTTGCCGACAATAACCTGGTGAACATCGAATTGATTACTCCTGGTGAACAATTAATTAAAATGTAATTTTTGTTAGAATTAAATAAAGTTTTAAAAAGGACACTGTTTTAAAATATTGCTTAAGAGCTCCAAGAGCTTCAACTAAAAAAATTGAACAAGAAAAAAACATACAGTGGTGGATACAAAGGTGGATACACAGCAGTGCATATAAGAACGTAAACAGTAAATTATGGGTCTTGTAACTTGAAATCACCAATTTAAATAAGTGAGTAAATGATTTTACAGCATGAATCATTACATTAAATGCCCCAGCATTCAATCTACGCGCCGCGTTGTGCAACGTCAGGCTTCTCCCCTCCCTGCAAATCTTCCTACTCACCACTACTTGCACTTGGGGCGCTCGCGGGCAGACGGCCGGCTCGTAAGTGTAGAATACCCACGGGAGCAGGCGTTGTGCTTTATAGATTGCTTTATAGATACCCAAAGAAAGTTTTCAATTTATTTACGAAAATAACTCCAGATTTTCTCTTTAAATTTGTTTCTCAGAGGACAGTGCGTTTATAAACATCGTAAACGTGTAGTTTTCACTCAAATATCTTAATTTTCAAAAACAGCAAAAATTCAAATTTTTCGAACCTCTATTATTCTTTTATTATTGAAGCTAATGCTTTTCTTAATGCAATCCATTTTTAAATATTAGCACTTGAAATGACTTCATGTAAAGTTATTACCAAATATTTGTAATTTTCGCGATATTTTTCATAAACTTGTGTCAATTTTTTAAAAAAATAGGTAAATAGAGATTTTCTCAAAAACCTTGTTCTAGATTGAGATATTCCTCGTTTTTTCTATATACTGAGACTATCCTTCCTTGTAAGCAAACACCAACACTGATACTATCCAACACCAATATCACCAAGATTGGAAGAAGCTTCTTACAAAGTACCTAATGTGATAAGATGTTGAAACTTCGTTTTATCAATGTTTGCTCCGTTCACATAGTTCGCGCTCGTCTGAACACGATCAAAACAGCATTTCATTGGCATGAATTTGGTGTTGACGGAGGACGCACAAATTAGGGCCTTCCACAAAACCTATATTCCAATGCCATCTATTTAAATGGTTACATGTAAACTTTTTTTTAAATATTAGCAATTTCTACTTAATTTTTTTATTAAAATCGTGTCAGTTATCTAGAATTACTTGCATAAGATTGTTTTCAAAAACGGTTCTCCAGTTTTTCTTTATACTTTTTGTACGGATAGAGAACAATACACTGAAACATGTGTCGTGTGTTATTTTCATTGAAACCTTTGAATTTACAAATATGAAGTAAAAGTGTTTGTATTTTATCTGGGAAGTAAAGAGTGACGTTGCAAGGAGGAAGTAAAAGAATTTTTTTTCCTTTTTTCACCAAACCATTGAACTTTTTTCAAAAAAATACCAATGCAATAAATAACTTCAGAATATAAATATTCTTAGGGCGCGTTTCACCACGTCCGGACCGGATCACTGGATCTTGTACGGTTTTATTTTAAATGTTTCGGTGTTATCCACGTTGCTTGGGCAAGACCCACTGAGGATGGGAAAATTTGTTCCCGAAAGGTACTTTTGGACATAAAATAAATATATATTATTTATTTTTACTATTGTGATTTGATTATCCCCATACCTATAATGGACTATCACAAGATATCGGCTACCACCACGGAATTTGGTTCTCAAAATTTCCCAAGATGATAAATGCCACATTTGCCAGGAACAAGTAGAAACCATTGATCATATTACCTCATGTCCAATTGTAGCAAAGACCGAATACTTGAAGAGACACGACAGGGTATGTATTTACCTCCGTTGGCAGATCTGTACCGCCTTCGAAGTTCCAAACACATCCTCCAACTCGTACGAACACTCACCAAAACAGGTGACATCTGTTGGATTGTGAACAATTTTGTACGACCAACAAATTCAAACTGAGTGTTCGATAGCGGCTAAGAAACTGAATATTGTTATCCGGTATTTGGAGAAAAAATCGTGTTTACTTGATGTTGCTGTACCAAACGATCAAAACGTCAAAACCAGCGAGGCAGAGAAATGTCTCAATACAAGAGTTTGGAAATCGAGATCAGCCGAATGTGGAGCGTAAAAGTATAGGTCGTCCCGATAGTTATCGGAGCGCTGGGATTTGTTCCGCAAAGTTTGTGTAAGAACTTGAAAAACTTCCCAGATCATTCAAAAGACCGAGAAGTGCAAGATGTTGCTTTATTTGGACCAGCCCACATTTCGCGCAAAGCATTGTAGAGGCATCGATAGTACCTAGATCATCTCCTTAAGAAGCTGGTTGCAACCCAGAGTAGACTTTATAATCAACCGACCCATAACATCTTTAGTCGTGAATTAGAGGAATATTACAGGCCCCATGGTGCAGAATGTGGCGGCAGCTGTCGTCTGCACTGAGGTGGCTGCAGGTTCAAGTCCTGCGTAGGCATGGTCGGATGTGCGATTGTCCCTTCACCCCTCATCATCATCATCATCATCATCATCATCATCACCATCATCATCATCATCCTACCACCTCATAATTCACAATTCAAGACATAACAACCTTGTCTTACCGAGAGTTACAGCTGATCCCCATACTTACACGTCAATCCTGTAGCGTGGTCAAAAATGTCGGAAATAATATTTAAATAAAACTAAATAATAATAATAATAATAATAATAATAATAATAATAATAATAATAATAATAATAATAAAGAACCGCATATCACCAAGAACTGTTAGTACGCGAAGCCCTGGCCAGAGCTGCAATAAAGAAAAGAACAATGCAATGGCATGAGGAGGGCGGGGTGTGCTGGGGGAACCACCGCGCCCAACGCAACGCTTCACGAAGCAACGTGTTCCAGACACCTTCCGCGAACGTTACTCCACGAGCGCCGCCTTTGCCCCCGCAGCGCCTCGCGCCATGCCTCACCGCTCCACTCCGCGCCCAGCCGCGCCGTCGCCAGCAGGAAGCGAGGAAGAGGTTTCGGGTGTTTAAAAGAAAGTGGCGAGCGGCGTTTGAGCGGAGAAAGTGGCGGCTGGCGGAAGGTTGTGGCGCGACGCGCCGCGGCGCGGCGTGGTGGCGGGGCAAGGCAAGGCAAGGCAACGCAAGGCAAGACAGGGGACGAGGCCCAGGGCGCGGGCGGCGGTAGCCACGAGTGGTGGGGGACGGTGGCGGGGTACGCTACAGCCGCGGCGGCTGCTGCTGCTCAGCAGACTGTGTGGGAAGTTTAACAGCGGGAGCGGTGACGTAATGCAGTTGGTTGTCGTGGTAACGGTGGCGGAGGAAGGAAGCCAGCAGGGTTGCAAAAGACAACAGATTAAAACTGATGATAATGCTTACGGTGATAGTAATTGGAGGTGGCTGTAGAGGTCGTGGTGATTGCGAGGATTCGGAGGATTGGGATGGTGGTACTAGTGGCACTCGTCATGATGGTCGTAGAGGTGATGATGATGAGAATGATAGTGATGACTAATGTCATTGCACAGGTGATGATGGTTGTGGTGGGAGGGTCAGAGCTGGAGGGCTGGAAAGAGGTGGAGGGGCAGGTAATGGTGGTGAAGGTGAAGGACGAGCGGCGGAGTGGGGGGGTGCTGCAGAATGAGTCGGGGAGGTGGTGGAGATGGATATGGTGGACGTGTTGTGCGAGAGGGGGCAGGCAGGGACGCTGTGGGTGGCGACCATGGGAAATTGAGGTGACAGGGTGGATTGCGCTACGAGGTGATGAGGTCTAGGTCGACGACTAAGGAGTACCAGGAAGACAGGGTTAATAATGTGAAGGTTCAGCGACAGACATTTGAGATAGGGTGGATCTGTTTGAGAGTAGTTGTGACTAGGGTGACGGAAAACGAGCGGCAAGAAGGCAAGCAAGACTTGACTAGCGTACAATGAAATTAGTGAATGCAAGAATGCAAATGTAGAGGTGAATATTGTTTATTTTTTATTTATTTATTTTACGTCATAAAACAGTTGAAACTGCGTATGACGTGCTATGAGGAGAAGTGAATTCTGTGCACATTTTCAAAATTCTGTGATCCCTACACTAAGTCATATACTACTTGAATTTTGAGAAAAAACTCCCATGTAATAAAATCTATTTTCAAAGATAAATAAGCAATAAATTTTGGGCACTTATCCATGTTGTCCTTCGGAATAATACTTCCTGCCCCGACAACATGGAAACGATAATTTGAATAATTGTATTTTCCACTGAATTCTAGAAGACGTGCACAGAAAGTGAAGTTACATTTATGTCCTGAAGCAACACAAGGGGCCATCTCAGCATTTGCTCAATGGGTCAGGAAAACTGGACGAAAAACCTGATCGAGATGGGGGGTCATTGACCCAGCAGCTGCGATACAATATTAGGCTCTAATTGTATAGAAACAGTTATGCAGCAGAAACGATTTCACTTGGATTTAAACTTTTCTATCGAATTTAATCGTTTAATGTCATCTTGCAAAGTGTTGTAAAATAATGTACATGTATTGTATGTGAATGTTTTTGTAATGAGCTGTTGATACTATTACCTGATGAATATGATTTCTACGTCGAGTGTTATAATAATAAACATCGGCATTTTCTGAAAATATATTCCCGCCCTTAAGCAAGTCATTTTTTACAAAAGCCACTGGTTCGTAAATAAACAGACAAGGTAATGGTAAAATTTGTAGATTAATGAATAGAGGCTTACAAGAATCACATGGGTGGGATTTGGTTATTATTCGTACAATTCGTTTTTGTAATCTAAAAGTCTGGGAGCTATAATATGTATTTCCCCAGAATATTATGCCATATCTTAGGCGGGAATGAACATTCGCGAAATATACACAACGAGCAGTATTAAGGCTGACTGAATTTGCAAGAATTCTGAACGCGTAGAATAATGAACTTAATTTTGTGTTCAATTCATTTATTGTGGAAGAACCTCCACACCAATCCCGTTACATACTTCCTATCCCCAGCTGAGGAACGAGAGGATGTGGTTGTTGTGGTGGTGATCCTTGTGGATGTGGAGAACAGCAACGATCGAGGTATACTTGTATGTTTGTTATTGTAGATTGTCCATGGCTAACCTGTATATTCTCTTACCTGTAAACATTACAAAATTGCCTCTTCCTTTACAAATACAGTCTGAACTATTAACAACGTACTTCTATATACGGAAAATCTCTATAAATGGGACATTATTCGAGTTTAAAATGATTATTTCATATCATATACGATGAAACACTCTCTGCATATAATGCAAGTTCTGCATAACAAAAATAAGTACTCGGTCTATTGAGTTTCATTATAAAGAATTTTGCTACCCTTTTTGTTTTAAACAGGCCTTGCAAACCACTTTGACTACTTTCATATGACATTATTTATCTATGAGTTTTATTGGGACAAGTTTTTCCAGTTACCTACTTGTGATCCGGGACAATCCTTTTTTATTGGAGGTTTGATTCATATTAATCTTACGTGTCGTCTCTGAGCTTCCTCACACTCACCAATTGATAATTGAAAATAGGAACTTCTGTTTCTGAGAATTCAAAGACTCGTCTTCTGATCCGCAGTGCCAGGCTGCCCTGCACACTGTGTCCGGAACTTCACAATCCGGTTCTCATACCAGTTAGCCATAAGAGTACACAACGGCAGATGAGATTAAGTGTTTGTGCGTTCGTTGCTTGTTCTTGCACACACGTGTGCTGTGTGAAACGTTATACGTCGAGGTTTCTGGGACTAGAACGGAGTTTACACATTCGCCGGATGCACGATGAGCGAAGAAATGGAACGAACCTTGTAGTAAAAACCTAGATATTGAGGAACAAGCTGTTTAAGGACGAAGTCGACAAAGTTGTGCGCTTAGCCAAACGGTCCTGAAACGAGCCATTTTCCTGCAGCTTTTTGAAAAACGATTGAATGCGCAATGTGGCATCAGGTTGATCGTAAGCTCTGACTGTAGTAGATTCAAAGCTTCAAAATTTAGTTAATACGATATATCAATGACCAAATTGGCAAAGCGCCTCGCGGATACTGTTAATTGTATTTACACATATTTGGGCATGAGAGTTCATAATAAACATAAATTTTAAACTTAATTCAGTTGCAAAATTCATGAATCCTGAGGCGTAGAAACTTATATAAAATATATCGACAGAAGTACTTTGAACGTCTTTGTTTTATTACAAAATTAGGTTTAATTATTATCAATCGGCAATCGGACGAATAAAAAAGTAACGATTCATGTAATGTCGCAAAAAGGCAAAACAGTAAATCACAGCATGTAATCGCCTTCCTGAATATTCTATAAGAATTCTGCTAACAGTCTTGCCAATCGATTGTTCTTGTGAAGAGGAATCGTATGAACTCCTGTAGGTGCCATCCGCTCTCTCCTGCAAAGACACATAAGTACACACACACACACACACACACACGCGCGCGCGCGCGCGCGCGCGCAATGAGATTTTCGAGAATTCTCTTAGAATGTTCTAGAATATATCGTAAAAAGGGTCATTTAGTACACAAAATGGCACTTGGAGATAGCCCCGGATGGACAGGAAGAGGTCGAAATTACTAGCTGGCGTACACACGCAGGTAACCCGTTTATTTAGGATAGTCATATAATCAACAACTGCTGACACACGTAGCGCAGTCCGCTGCGGTGACAAACGCTCTGCGCATAACGAATGGTTTTGGGTTCGACGCCCCCGCATAGAACTTTTTCCAGGTATTGATCGTGACGTTGAAAGCAATGACAATCAATCCCGTATCATCATTCATTTATTTATAATTGTTTTGATTTCATTATAATTACGTTAGGCCGACTAAAATAATGAAATAATTAATATTAATAATAATTTAATTTATTTTCTTATTTATTTTTTAACTTTACAAAAATATCACAATTATCAGAACGAAAGTTCCACAAATATAAGAACGAACGTATCACAATTATCAGAAAGTAGCACAATCATCACAATTATATTTATAATTCCACAGACAATTTGTCGTGAGGAGCATATCATACATTACAAAATGCAACATTTTGGAATAAAGTTAAAATAAAATACAACTCAGATAGTTCATACAAATTCAGAATGTATAAAATAACAAAAAAATCAATGATAATAATAATAATAATAATTATTATTATTATTATTATTATAAAAATACTCAAAAGTACAGGGAAATTATACAAGTTATAAAGGAGCAGTGGCATGTATTGGAGGTGGAGATTGTGCCGATCGTCCTCTCAGCAACAGGCGTGATACCTACCGTCCTGAAGCACTCTCTGAAAAAAAAACTGGGGATCGAGGCGAACATTATCATCAGTCTACAGAAAGCTGTGATCCTGAGCACGTGTTCTTTAGTCAGAAGATTTATGGGTTCCTAAATAAATTTGTGTTAAAGAATTATTTACTTTTAAATTTATAAATTAAGTGTTTAAATTTATATTTGCAGAAATGTTTACCTTCTAATTAGTTCTTAAAATAAATATATTTTTGTTAAAAGTAATGTACTACGGAAATCATGCTTTGATAGAAATATCTGTATGACTCCTCAAACATGTACTAGAAAGCAGTGAAAAATAAATTAATAATAATAATAATAATAATAATAATAATAATAATAATAGCTACTGGTAGTCCGGTAATAGCTTGCCGGACAGGTCGAAGGAAAGGGGTCAGGCGAAGAAGTACTCCAGAAGAGGACCTCGGCACCAAGAAGAAGATCTCGAGAAGGAAGATCCGGAAGAGGACCTTACCAAGAAGACCTTCGATGTGGTGAAGAGGGTTTGTAGGGCAGACAGGGCTCTTTAGGCGGGAGGGGAGCCAGCCTGTCTAGGGGAAGGTGCCCGAATAAGAAACCAAGCAAATGGACACGTCAGTTCCCCATGTTAGGGGTGGTACTCCGACAGCGTCTGTTTCCCATGTTAGGGGCGGCTGTAAAAATGCTGGCAGTAGCTCTAAAATGCAACAGCCCGAAATGAGTAGACGAATATTGAGAAATAAAGTCGCGGGCGATCGGTCTTTGCAGGACCGCGCAGGAGGTTCTGACACCGGGCCTTCTGGGTCAAATGTGTTACATGTGTCAGTGGGTAGCGGTGGACTGGTACTGATGCCAGGAGCGGCGCCGCACCACCCATGGTGACCGCAGAAAATTCTCCAACTGTTTCTAGACGAAGTGGCTTCAGGGCAGATGCATGTGCTACGTCTTCCGCCACTTCAAGTCTGATAGGCCAACGCATGAAATGGTCTAAAGAGATGAATATCTCTGTAATGCGTGCGTACTATCGAAGTACCAGAGTGGAGACAGAAAGTGAAGGATACAGAGTGAGGATGCACGCTGAGTGGAAAAAATGTATCCTAATGTAATGTACCCTGGATGAACAACGAATTTGTAGTCAACTCAATTCCATCCAAAGAAGAAATACATTGTCATCTGCTGAATTGGATCAAATAAAACAAGAAGTACATATGGAATTACGACAAAATATGATACAGCAAGCTCAGACACAGGCAGGTGAACTGGAGAGAGAACATCTAGAGGAAGAAACAGTAGCTGAAATTCAGGAAGTAACATCACCCAATATTGAGAAAGAGAAACTTATTTGTAATCTGAAAGACAACTACGAAAAGTATCATATTTTTTATACAGGTATACCACTTCAAGTTCGTCCTCGTATACCAAAAATCACTGGTAATAAGAAATTTTACGATGTCTGTAAAGAGATGAATCTCATCCTCAAAGATTTGTGTCTTACACCCAGTACTCTGGAAGGGCTAGCTGGAGAAGTGCATTGTGGTGCCCTGGCTGTTCGTGTGTGTATGGGAACAGAAACAGTAAATAAAAATAAACGAACGTCCACAACGTGTTTCAACCCCGGAATTGAGAAAACACCGTTATGGAAAAGGAATATCCGAAAAAATCGATAAAGCTAGGAAAGATATTGGCCATTTGACACAGTATTTTGCCAAGAAAGGAGATATCTCCAAAAGGGTGAAAACAGGAATAAGTTCTATAGCTAGGAGGTTAAAAATCAGAATGAATTCTAAGAACCTGGATCAAAAGTTGGAAGCAGAGGAACACAGACTCAAACAAAGAATTACAGCGCTGGGGGCTAGAATCAGACGATACAGCGAATCTTCCGGGAAAAGGCAGCAGGAATCGACATTTTCTACTGATCAGAAGAGATTTTACAGACAACTGGAAGCAGCCGATGAGAGAGAGCAGCGAGGTGAGCCACCGAGTGAGGATTCTATGTTTAATTTCTGGGATGCACCTCAACAACACAATGAGAAAGTTTATTGGATCCGCCATGAAATAGCTTGCCGAGATATAGATGAAATGCAATCAGTTACGATTACTGAAGCTGATATTACAGCAGCCACCAGAAAGACACACAACTGGAAGGCACCTGGTTCTGATGGCATTCATAATGTATGGTGGAAATACTTTCGTGCTCTACACCCTCGCCTAGCTAATTTCTTTAACGCTGCTCTGCAAGATCCAGTCACTTTACCTACATACTTGTTGGCGGGGAAAACAATTATGTTGGCTAAACAAGGTGACAATAGTAAACCAGGGAACTTTCGGCCAATAACATGTCTGTCAACACTATACAAAATATTGACATCAGTTATAGCTTCCAAAATTAATGATCATCTGATAAATCAAAACCTTTTACCTCCTGAGCAAATTAGATGTCAAAAGGGGACGCGAGGATGCAAAGAGCTTTTAGTTATAGATAGTGTGATTACACAGCAAGTTCGCAAACGTCTACATGATATATCTGTTGGATGGGTGGATTAAAAAAAGGCATTTGACTGGGTTCCTCATACATAGCTTTTACGCGCCCTTGAAATTTATAAGATTGATTCAGTTTTATTGAATTTTCTCTCTGTATGCATGTCCGAATGGAAGACCTTTATTCACGTTAGGCCAGGTGGTATTTCCTATCAGACCAGGTAAGTCAGAATTCTGCGAGGTATGTTTCAGGGCGACAGCTTGAGCCCACTGTGGTTTTGCATCGCCCTCATCCCGTTGAGTAGAATGATAAGAGAGGATTTTGGTTGCATGTAATAAAGACAATACATAGTTTTTTGTCCAACAATTAAAGCATGGAATTTGGCTTAGATAAATGTGCGATATTAAATGTCAAACGTGGTAAAGTTCAAGATCAGGAAGGAGGATTACAACTCTCTAGTGACATCATTATTCAAAGCCTTGGCAATGAACAAAAAACAAAATCGAGGTATTAAATAGGAATCCAAATAACCGGGCTATTCCTGTTGCAACCTTCGAGAAAATGGCCGACTTTTGCAAACTTTCGACAGAAAGCTGAGAACGACGCTAACTAAACATCGACTTCACCATCCGCATAGTTCGATACAAAGGTTATACCTATCTCGAAATAAAGCAGGCAGAGGACTGCTAAATTTAGAAGTACTATGTCGTCAGCAGGAGGAGAAACGCCGTAATTTTTTCCATTCACGTGACACTCCACTTCACAAGGCAATTTGTTTTCAGGATAAAAACATCAGCCCATTAAGTTTAGCCCAAGAAAGTAGAAGTTTTTCCTATCTAACAGCTCAGGACCGAGTTGATGTCTGGAAGACGAAAGAGCTACACGGTCGGTTTATAACAACGCTGACTGCTAATGATATTGATCTGAAATGGTCCACGGAATGGCTACGAACAGCGGGGCTTTATGGTGAAACAGAGGGATTCCTCTTCTCCATACAAGACCAAGTAGTGAAAACAAGAGCTGATGAAAAGTAAGTCTTGAGCCAACAATCGATAGCAGGTGCCGATTGTGTAAAATCAACAATGAGTCAATCCAGCATATAAGTAACGGATGTCCATCTTTGGCGCAAACTGAATATTTACAGCGACATAATACTGTAGCCAAAGTAATTCACCAGGCACTGGCAAAGAATTATCAACTTGTAGAACAGGAGCAACCGTATTACAAATGTAAGCCTTAGCAAGTTATAAAACAACAAGAAGAGCAATGTTAATCGATGTTGCAGTTCCCACAGACGACAAACTGGTGTCAACTATTGCTGAAAAGAAACGAAAATACCCACCTCTCGCTGTGGAGTTGAGGGACATGTACAGGTTACGGAGCGTAGACATAGTGCCTGTGATAGTGTCAGCAAATGGCGTGGTAACCAAGGATTGGTTGAAAACTGGACAAAGGCTGCGATTAAAAGAAAAACACCTCAGAACAATACAAAAAGCCGCTTTACTGGGCACAGCAAATATAGTCAGGAAATTTTTAAGTCTCGATTAGGGAAGAAAGCGTACTTAGAATATGAAGACATCACTTGAATCCATCAAAATGTAAAAGACTACAAGTTTTGAGAACTGTACTAACACAAAATCATAAGTATTGGTATTTCTAATAATAGTAATAATAATAATAATAATAATAATAATAATAATAATAATAATAATAATAATAATATATAATCCAAAAAACTCGCAGTATAACTTTCCGAATATAATAAAAACTAAAAAGGACAACATGTGAGAGAGAAATATATAAATAATTTTCAATTATTTGTCAAAAGGATATAAAAATTTCTCCTCTTTTAGAAAGCAACAAAAATTTTGTCTACTATAGTTCACTGGAACAACACGGGACTGAAAAAGGAAAGGCGAAGCACTGGGAAAGGATGAAAAATTTTGGGAAGAAAAGATGAAAATATGCAACGACTTTGAAAAAAAAATTTCACAGTGGCTATTATTATTATTATTGTTACTATTATTATTAATGTTGGGAGTAATTGAGTAAAAGTAATTCAATTATTTGTAACGTTTTTTTTAATTTTAGCATGAATTTTTTTTTTTTAATTTCCTTATAAAATGGTAATCGTTACTTTGTAATAATCGTTACATCGCATGTAATCAGGAATATTTTTTTAAATATGACTAATTCGCTCTTTTCGCTGCTGACGAAATACCTCGTTCGTCGCGAACTACATGAATGGGTCAGATCATTTAGTTCACGAACTACACAGAACGAGAGGTCTAATCCACGAAGTAGGAGAATTTTCGTACCTCCATCCATGGTGTAAGAAATATATCTATTACCGTGGCTCCATCGCAGCGCACCCAACGAAGATTAGTTCGATTGAACTAGTTCGTTGAAGAACAACACATCTCTCCCTGTACTTGTAACTATAATTTTAGTAATTACATGCTGAAAATGTAATTTGTAATTGTAATTGAGTAAAACACTTGACATGTAACTGTAATCGACCCCAATTACTTTTTCAAGTACTTTTCCCATAACTGATCATTATAACGTCTACTGAAATTATAATTTCTCTACTTTGATCAATATCTAATTCATGAGGGAACTGATGTTTTAATGCAATGATAAATAAACGAAAAACGAGTGGAGAAATAAAAACAATAACGAGTCCCCAAGTAGTATGTCCTTGTCTGGAGCACTTAAAAACTCCTTTAGAAGAGGACCTATTACGCGATGGGTGTATATTATATTAAAGCAGTCTGGAAGTGAAGAAAATATTCATTATCCTATTAAAGATGTATCTTAGCAAATGTTTCCACTGATAATTACTGCACCCTCAACCCGTTACGAAGAAAGAATTAACACGTAACTCACGCTCTAGAAACAGTAACGAACTTCTGCAAAATCATGTGAAGAGCAGTAATAACGGTACATAGAAACTGGCATGACCGACAGAAACTACTGGAACACAGCTACCTATTTTTATTTGGTCTCGGTCTACACAACAGTGGACGCAATTAGAAGAGCTTCTATTTATTTTTATTTAAATATTCAATAAATTAATTGTTGAATTTAATTATTAATTATATGAAATTAATTGTTGGATTTAATTATTAGTTATATGAAATTAATTTTTTTAATTTATTTTATTTATTTTATTTTAATTTTAAAATGTTAATTTATTAATTAACATTTTTAAATTAAATAAATAAAGTACTGGAACACGACCACCTCTCCTTATTTGGTATCGGTCTGAACAACAATGGAACCGCTTCATTTCGGTTTTTTTATATAGAGTTGGATTTTTAGGAGATAACTATACTACACAAGATATGACGGCAAATTTCTCGTATATGGGTAGTCTTTAATGTAATTTTATTTCAGTCAAATCGAAGCCTTGTTCAAATTTGAAGTTGTCAAATTTTACAATTGAATAAGTCACGAGTAATGATGGATTTAAAAAATTTGGAATTTGTTAGACAATTGGGATATATCAGTCACCTGATGTTAATTCGAATTCTTCTGAATAAAACATCACTGTCACTGTCAAGAGTATTTCTATAAATAATGTCAAATAGGAAATAAAATCAAAGATAAATATTAAATTGAAATGAATACATAGAAAAATAGGATATTATTACCAGCTTAAATAAGATTCTTTAGGAAAATAAGTGTAAATGGAGTAAAAATAACTACAAATATTTTGTGTAGTTTGTAAAAATCTACCCAAAATTGACAGCACACACAGTGTCTTGACTTTTTTTCTTCTAGAAATGAATCGCATTTCTGCTTCCTGATAGTAAGTATGGGCAAATGCGTAACTCACTACTGAACTTTAAAACTCGTAAATCTCTTTAAACCGCATTGTAAAGATTTTATCTAAATACAACGATTGTGGAATTTATTCGTGAAAACAAAACGTAATGAACCGAAGTGGCTGACTATGATTTTCTCAGTTAGCCAGACAGTAATTATAAGAAATTTCAGTTATGGATAGGCTCGTATTTGCGAAGACTTCATTAAATTCTATCAATGTCTTGGCGCAGATAATGTTCGCCGTATACTTTGTGCAAGTAACTCAGAACTCACTGACACATTAAAAAACACGGTAAATACATTCAACTATCATTCATTTACATTTTCATCTCTTCCCTCTAGACCGAGACATCGTAAGCCTAAGATTATGACCGTCATTCCGTGCCTTTTCTCTTTTAGCATACGTAAGCATTTATCCACAAATATTACATAATATTATTCACAATAAAAAAGAATTCTTATGAGATGACGGGAATATTGCATGACTGTCTGCTACTAATTTCTGATACGTCCACAATTTCATAAACAACAATGTTTTGATACAAGAAAATCATATTACTTCCTTTATACTATTGAGTTTTTCGAGACTGTTAAGATAACGCTAAACAAATATTATTGAAATATACTCTGAAGCGACGAAAAATATACCGTTTATCATTTCCTATAATTACATTTTTCAATATTGTCTTTGTGGCACCATTAAGTTGAAAGGATGTAATTCTTAAGCTATTATACGTTAAGCTTCACAAGCTTACATATATAGGGCTCATGCTGCCCGAGGGTCTGTTGTTCGAATCATAAATGGCACTACTATACATAGAGTCATTCACAAATTAGTTTAAAATTAGCCTTTTCTATCCTCCCCTTCCTCCCTTTTGTAACACAGATCTTACTTTTTTCCCGATTGGATTTATTTTTTTATTTATTTTACGTAAAAAAACATTTAAAACTGCGTATGACGTGCTATGGGGAAAAGTGAATTGTGTGCACATTTTCAAAATTCTGTGATCCTTACACTAAGTCATATACTACTTAAATTTTGAAAAAAAAATATTATTGGCTGTTGTAATATAATAGGTAAAAATCGCTTACAAGATACGACGTGCATTTACAATAGTAACACCTAGAGCGTTATAAGGGTTCTAATGATCGAGCAGCGACACAATGCCCCAAGGCATTTTGTCGCCCAAGATCATTAGAACCAGTTAAAAGGCCGTGGCGCATACATAATTTTATATACAGCTCTGAAGAGGACCGCGATATGTCGGTCGAAACGTCGGCACCCCAGCCTTCCACGCGGCGTCACACGGACAGCCCAGAACATAATTCTGGCCGCGGAAGCCTACGATATCATAATTTTATTTTTATAAAATTTTATTGATTCAGATTTACATATTTACTAATTAATTCGATGTTAACTTGATCCAGTTTCTCTCTTCATATTTCCCTCACATAATTCAATTTCATAATTCCCTCTCATAATTCCTTCCATAAGAGAACATGTGGCAACATTCAACTGTTTTCATATTTCCCGCGTAACCACGATCTATTCGATCCAGCTACGTTATGCAGTAAGTTATCGAGCTCAGTATCTAAAGCAATAAAAAGCTATAACGTATCAGTAAAAAATAAAAGAACTTGGAAATCGATCAAACGCATGGTTTTTAATGAATACATGTGTTTTCGATCATTATTTTCTCACTTTTAAGAATTATTTGAAAAAGTTTTCATATGGGTCCCAAAGTCACGACCAACATAATTGGAAGTTAATATTTGTCCTAAAACAATTTTAAACAGATACATTTTAAATTAAATGTTTCAAATATTTGCCATTCTGAAAATTTGAATTGACGTAAAAATGATGTATAATCTGTGAACAAATCAACCTCTCCTCCGAGAGAACCCAGAGCCTTACCTGATCTTACACTACCGTCACAAAACGATTTGTCTTATAAGTCAATACTGTTTTTTTTCCTAGGTACTAAGGATCATGATTCTTCAGAGAAATGCTCGCTGGAAAGGCTGTATTGTCTGTCTGCGCTGTTAGAGCATCCCGCCACTTTCTGAAGGTTCGCGGTTTCGATTATTGTCAGGGCCTGGACATTACTCTGCTCTGTCGCGACGGGTGTCTTATTGCGCTGATCCAACAGCTGAGAGGATTACATGTATGATGGAGTCTAGAGTATGTTTCGAGGAACACCTCTCAGGAAGTGGTGAGAGGAATCACATCAGGCTAGTTCCCAACCTGACTGCCACAAATTACAAGTCCTGGATTATGATACAATATCACATTGTAAACCATGCAAAATAATAATTGCCAGGTTCGTGTCAAATCCTAAAATTATCATTGGATTAAAGAAAGAATGTTATTGAGTCATTGTTTGTCATTTTTTGCATGCATTTAAAAGAAATCGGGGTGTAAATTCATGTATTCTCTTTATTTTTATTTCAAGTTATATGCGTTTTTCACATCCAAAACTTTTTTACTGTATTTGCTTCATTCAACAGTATTCAAATCATACCGAGTTATATCATTGTTTCAGTTGGCAAACATTTAAAAAAATAAATTGGGGACTAAAGAGTAATAGAGAACTGATCTTTTGAGAGACATTGATCTTTTCTATTATACACTGGCTCTAGAAGAAAGAAACTTACTGGGTCCCAGTCGTCGTGGTGGAAATATTGGCCAGTGGGATTGATGGGGTAGCCCACTGTGCGGCAGGCGGTGGGCACATAGCGCCCGCCTCCTCAGAGTGGCGCAAGCCGGAAGAGCGGAGAAAACGGCCGGACACGCCCCGATCCCGGCAACGCCGCCGGCCGCCGCGCCGAGCTGCCCCGCCCCACCCTGCCCCCGCCCCTCCGAGACCCGCCCCGCCGCGGCCCCGCGTCTCCACACGCGCTGCGTCGAGCCTCTTCGTTTTCTGAAGAAGGCCGGCGTGCAACATTTCCCAAGATTCCGTTCGTTCCCTCCGACGCCACCACGGCTCCATCATGACGACAGCTTGTGGCGAACTTACGCCAATGCCAACTAGGCAGCGTCTGGGACACCAAACGGGAACAGAGGACCCGAACTAGGAAAAAATGTTTGATGGTATACAGTAAAAAAACATTTAAAAATTGGAAGGGGTATTTTTATTATTACTTCTCTATTTTACGTTAAATATATAAAATACAGAAGGTAACATTTGTGTATTACTAAATTAGCACAAATCATTCCCTGGTCTTGTACCAGTGCATAGGAAGTCACAGGATCCGCCCCGGCCAAGTGTCGGAAATTTAGCCAAGTGGCGGAAATTTACCTCTTGGGTTTAACATCGGCGAGTTTGCGGTACCTGCCGGAATCGAAGACATAGGCCGACTGCTCTGATCGTGATTTCCCTGATCGCTTCCAGGCGAGTTGCAGGAGCAGCCACTTTGGAATAAAGGCCATGGACCGCGCCTTATCATTCCCTACCTGTCCTACCTTACACTCATTCCCTATCCTTAGGGCTGAACAATGGGCCAATCGCTATCCTCGTATGGCCCACGCCACTGATCTAGAGAAACTCCGACGAGTGTTGGAGATCCGACATACATGTACACGCTCTCTCTCTCTCCAGATGCACTTCGTAGCTCCTGGTAAGACAACTGAAATAAACTAGTAGTGTTAAAACAGCACGTACTTTCTTGCCATATTTCACGCAAAATTATGCGGTAAGTACTCAAATTTTCGAAAAATTGTACATGACCTTATTTCAGAATCTATCTTTAAGGAACAGATTTCATTAAGGGAAAGTTCTTTATCTTTAATATTTTAGCTGTAGGAAGACGCCGAAAAAACTCTGAACTTTTGCAATTTTCGAAAAATCAAGATTTTCAACAAGATCAACACCATTCTCTTAAACATCCTTCTCACTAACCTATAACAAAATTTAATAAAAAACGATGGAGCTACTATTTTTGTTGAAAATTTGGTAAATGTCCCAGGGGTGTCATGTAAAGTACATGAACAAATTAAAATACCGGTTCCAAATTCAAGAAGACGCGTCATCAGTCAGATCGATTGCAGAATATCAATTTTGTAGACAATCGGCTGAACGATTTAGCCATTATTCACAGACGTTATTCTAGCGTTGTTCGCAGACGGACAGATGATTTGCCGTCATTCGATTTTTCGGAATCAAGGACCCACAAAACATGGATTCTGGCACGTATTAGAGGATTATTTTTTCTCAATTTAGCAACTGGATTTATCCACTTTTTCGTTATCAGAGCCATGTAATAAGAGTTTTTCTGCCCAAAATTCGTTTTTTTTTCGCGCAGCATTAAGTAACTTTCATTCTACTCCAGTGAGAAAGTAAAAACTAGTGATTCGTAAATCAAGAGAGAAGGGAATGAAAGAATTCATAGTTTAGTAAACCACGTTGCTGGGATTTACTTATTGATTGTACAATACTTTTCTGTGATATAAACGTTTCGGTGCTATCATCTTTATCTTTCTTCCTTTTTCCCATTTCTTCTACTTCTCTTCCTTCTACTGCTTTGAATGACAGCTCAGCTCAAATGTAGCATACCATGAAATCGCCGAAGTCAATATTCGTATCATTTAACATGGAAGTCAAACTGTAGAAACCGTAGAAACCCTTCTAAAAATATGTCAAAATCTTGAAAAAGGGATCAGATAAGATTAAACGAATATTACACGTGGGTAATCGGCCAATATGTCCTGTTTAGTTGTTTGTCGCGCTAAAATGCTCGTGAATTAACTAACTTGCATATAATGGCATATTTTACCCATATGTAAAAAAAATAACAATTATTTTTTGTGATCTACTTGTCACAGTAAATGGCAGTAAATGGCCGATTGCATAGTGTCAACCAGACACGACCTGAATTCTGTGATTAATGATGACCGTAGAGGTCATTTATTTATTTATTTTACGTCAAAAAACAGTTAAAACTGCGTATGACGTGCTATGGGGAAAAGTGAATTGTGTACACATTTTCAAAATTCTGTGATCCCTACACTTAAGTCATATACTACTTAAATTTTTGAAAAAAAAGCTCCCGTGTAATAAAATCTATTTTCAAGGATAAAAAGGCAATAAATTTTGGCTCTTATCCATGTTGTCCTTCGGAATAATACTTCCTGCCGCAACAACATGGAAACGATAATTTAAATAATTGTATTTCCCACTGAATTCTAGAAGACGTGCACAGAAAATGAAGTTACATTTATGTCCAGAAGCAAAACAAGGGGCCATCTCAGCATTTGCTCAATGGATCAGTGAAACTGGACGAAAAACCTGATCGACATGGGGGACATGGTGAGATTAGGTGACAAGGAAACTCAAAACTCAAAACTGATGCACGAAAAATTAAGAGCTTGGTTGAAAGTTTCAGCTGAAAAAAAGAGAGAAGCAAAATATTTTCCTCCCAATATTAGAGAAGACAATCAATGAACTACAAAAATTTACTCTCCAAGTTTTAAACCACATTTGAGATTCCCTGTTGTACTGAGACATCCAAGGAAATTTCGTTTGTTCGTGAAGGTTATGTGACATAAAGGATAACAGCAGTTACGTGACCCATGAATGAATCTGAGTGTCAAGCAGCCCCTTGTTCCTAACAACTCCCGTCTCCCCTACTATATACGATGTTCCGTAAACTATCTTTGTGAAAATGTTACCAGTAAAAATATATTTTTATTTGAACATGTTTCTTCAATTAGCTTACAAATTACGATTGCTACACATTTTAGAAAATACATATTAGTCATATGTAACACAGAGTGCGAAAATACAAGTATACAAGTATTCGTGTACCCAAATACGAACTGTTAAAATAAGCTAATACAATGCGAAAACACCACCTTGAATAACATCACCGTAAACAAATTCTAAAGATGACACTCCGACCCTGTACCCTAAAGGTTTCAAAGTTCAAAATGCAGAAGTGAGTGATCCATGAAGATCAAAGGTGAACAATTCCTTCGCATTTCGTGATTTGAGTCATTAATTTTAGTATGCGGATCTTCCACGTTTTCTTATTTTTGTTCGTGATATTGTTCTTCTATTTTTCCTTCCAATCTTCTTTCTCCTTTCGTCATTATTATATGTTTGTATTGTCTATGATGGATTTTCCAAATAAAATTGTATGCAGGGAGGATAGAACATTAGAATTGGCAGTTGAGTGTCATTTCTAAGTTTAAATGGCGACAGCAGGCGCCAGAACAATCAAGTATGAGTTTTCACAGCCCTCGTCGACTAGCGTTGCTGATGGAATATAAAAATTTCTGTGTGGACTGACGCACTCAGTGGTTTGGATTCAACACACAATTCACTTTTCCCCATAGCACGTCATACGCAGTTTTCAACTGTTTTTTGACGTAAAATAAAATAAAAAAATAAAATGAATGAAACATACGTGATTAATAGACCGTAAAAGATTATTAAGGTTTCCGATAAATATATTTTATTGTACACGAAACTTGTAATATTCGAGTGCTTGTGCCTTTGACAACATTACATCATCGCGTTGCCAGCTATTAGTACCCAAGAAAAACCTCCCGAAAATATTTATTTATGAAACATCAAAAACAGTTTAAAACTTAATGTAATATAATATGGTGTAATATGGGAATAAGTGCGATCTGGGCACGGTTTCTTGAGCTCTGGGATCTCGGTGTAAACCACATACATATTAAGTTGAATTCTAAATACAGATAGCAGGTAGCAACAAGCGTTTTTTGCAAAACATGGTTACGAAAATGCACGTTCCTGAGTAGTATTAACTATTTGCAAACACAAAACAGGTACATATTTTGGCTATTATCCACAGTGCTCTATGCAAAGGAATTCGAAGGACGTATAGTCCGTTGTGGTAACCTCACCAAAGGTACTTCATATGAAATACGAACTGCAATGAAACACATAATAACGACAGTAGAATAACAATAAACTGAAATAACTAGTAATTTGTATCTCGCCCTTACATCCTAAGAAATAAGATTTTGTAATCGTGCACCAGAAAACTGCGAATTTTCGACAGACAAATCTCTTATTGCCGAGCCCTGGTAACGAAAAAGTGGATAAATCATGTTCCCATATATTGTAAATTATTTTCTCTACCACGCTGTGTAGTAAGTAAGTTTTGTGCGACCTTAATAAAGAAAAAACCTTTGCCCCAAAACGTCTCTGACCGCCTGTCTGTGGTCGACGTTAGCGCCACACACTTGAGCCTATTTTCTCCAAAATTAAAACTCCCCCATCGATTTAATGGAACGCGAGGTTCTCTGATTTTGAAATGCTCATTTTGATTTTTGAGGGTACTTTACAGAAGGCCTCATCATTTTAAACATTTTCTGAAAAAAGGCTCCAAATGTTTTTATTAAACTTTATCCTCTGAGAGCGCAAAGGACGCTTAAGAGAATGGTGCAGGACATATTTTCGTTGAAATCCCTGATTTTTCGAAAATCGAAAAAGTCCAAATCGTCTTCCTACAACTACAAAATTGAAGATAGACAGTTTTTCCTAAATGAAATCTGTTCATTAAATATAGATATGACTTTTAAATAGAAATATGGTCATGTACAACGTTTCGACATCAGCATTTTTCCTGTAATTTTGTGTGAAATATAGGTAATTTTTAAAAATTATTAAAAAATAATTTTCTCAAAAAGTCTCCCAATTTTTTCTTTAAAATTTCTCCTTGTATGTACAAGCGAACGGTAAAAAAGTTGTGCTAGTCTCATTTCCGGCGAACTCTGTATTTTCGAAAATTGCAAACAGGTACCATTTCCAAACTACTAAAGTAAAAGTAGAAGTTTTTGCCTTAAACAAAATCTATTCTAAAATATCAGTTCTTTAAAAAAGTTAAAATACAATTGTTAGATAAAAGGAGTCGTTTTTGTGTAATTTCCTCTTGCAATTAATGTAATTGATGAAAAACATTTTTTTCAAAAACTGCTCTATTTTTTTCTTTTTTTCCCATGGATAAGCAAGGCAAGGGACGGGACGTGTGAAAGAATGCTGCAGGTCTCATTTTCGTCGAACTCTGAACTTTCCAAAATTGCAAATCTAGAAATAATGCGACAAGACTGTTGTATCACAACTAGTTTAAACCTTTTCCATGCTATCCGAGGACAGATTTAAATTAAAATTCATGGAGCCATTTTTTGAGAAAATGTTGCAAATGTTGTTGAGGCTTCGTGTAATACGCCCCAGAATTAAAATGCCCGTTTTAAATTCGCAGGGCCATGGAATTCTTCGATTGAGGAATATCAATTTTGGATAAATTGTTTGATCGGTTTAGGAGCTTGATTTGACCACAGACAGACGGACACGGACGGACACACGGGCGGACCAAGAGGATAGATACACGAACGGACAGATAGACGTTTGGCTGTCAATTGATTTTTTGTTATCAAAGACCTACAAAACATGGTTTTTATCCGACATTTTAGAGAAAGTAATTTAAGGTTTATATACTTTCTAGTTACTAGCGCCAGGCAAGAAGGATATTTCCGGCGAAAAATCGCCAATTTCTGCTGCATGATTACAATACTCTCTCATTACTACTTACGTAATAAAATAGAAAGTAAAAATTATCTGATGCAAGTAATTTGGCTTCATAACATTCTTCACAAAAGAAGTGACACATGAGTCGAAGAATAATTCAAATGGATCAGTTTATGCAATGACAACATAAATTTTACATTAATTTTACACGAAATATTTTTACAGCTAAGAGAAAATATTTCTGAAATTCTAAAATATAATAAAATAAAATAAACAATAATAATAATCATAATGCAGGTATTTTAACGAAACGTGTATGTAGATAAAGTTCGAAGTTGAAACAGTTTCGAAGAATACTTATGACTTAATCCAGATGAAGTTAACATTATCCAAGATGAGATGTTTAGGGTATGTGATGTACATTATGGCGATGAGCTGTAGCAGGTCTTTGACAATCGTGGGATTTTAAGAAGGAAAATTGGTAAGTGATTCTAAATTTAATTTTACACGATTCCACCCAACCGTCCCCAAGTTGACTCTTTGTAACTCATACGCTCGTTATTTGCTTCGTTTGCCGCAACACTACGCATTTCCCAGTTAACGGCGAGGATCCGCCATTCGCCATTTATATAAACAACCCTATGTACGTGCAACGTATAATTTCAAACATATTTTATGCCATAACACTTCTCGAAAACACAAAAGGCACCTCCCGCTCCGAATTTCCATATCTTAACCAGCGCCCACCATGTCCGAAATATTAGTTAATCGTCATTCGTACAGTTGTATACATACTGTCTAGCTAATGTGGGAATTGACCGACTTATTTGCTAATTAGCCATATTTCGAAATTTAACCGTAACCTATACATTTATATCTAACTACTCTACTCTGTAAAGAAAATGCAAACACGAGAAGCTCAAACGGTAGCAAATCTGCAAACAGTTCTAAAAGTTGAGTTTCTGTCTAAAATTCCGAAGAGCAACTATGTAAGTTAACGTGGGGGAAGGTCTGTAATATATTATAAGCATTACTATATTAAATGTATGAGTAAAAGATTCACAAATTTAAATTAATTCTTTCCTCATTCACTTTGTAAAATATAACTAAATGTACACGTGCCTCAAGTATAATAGTGTCATAGTCATTGTGCATGTTTCTAAACACCGTTTCTAAACGAGGAACGTAAAACCTGCCTCAAGTAAGAAAACAATATAGTGAAGAAGACACTTTTTACATTCATGTTTGTATTCAAAAGAGAGTTCGAAGAGAATAAGCACGAGACAATGTGTTCGAAGCAGTTCACATGAGGCTATTATTTCATCAATATACTCTCATACATACTCATTTCAAGGAAATGGTTTCGAATAAGACCATGACAGCCGGCAGACATGCGTGAGAAATATTTCGAAGAATACCTGTTCAGAAAGTGCTATCTCCACTAAGCATAAATAGTGTGTTCACAATAGGAATTCCCGTAATGTCTACTTAACCGCCCGAGGAGTTCATGGCAGCTTATAATATAATATTTCCGTAAACGTTGAGGTTGACGTGAATTAAAATGTCCCCATAAAACATAGTACCAACAATATTACATCATTTTTAAATAAAATAATTGTTCGATACTCCTTAAAGATACAACCAATCCAAATTCCAATAATAGTAGATGAAATTAGAATTATAATGGTTTAAAATTTTAGAATTTTAAAATAAACAAAATCAAGCATCTGGAAATGAAAAAAATAAATGTGCATATCATATAACCCGATTTAAATGTAGTAGAAAGGAAAATTAACCTGTCAAAAACAAAAATCTTTATGGAGACTTCCATCTTTTAGAAAAATAAATAATGCTCTCTTAAGTGATAATACAATTGAGTTCCAAATGTAGGAAATAAAATTAAACAACACACCCCATAGCATTTCGTGAACACATTCTTATATTAATAGTGTTCTTGTTTTCCTAAAATCAATCGAGAAGGTATGAAACTAATAGAACTTAGAAAAACGCACACTATATTAAATCTCATTATTCTCGTATGAGTTGCACAATGAAGTAACCAGAACTCATTTCAGTAAGTCACAAGATACACAATACAGAAAAATCAAATCTCTTTGTTCCTTTACCCTTAAAAATAAGTTTTCTATAATATGGCAACGAAAATATCTAGTTTTTGAAATGTTAATCCCTCGCTTTTTAAAATTTGTTGTTGTTGTTGTTGTTGTTGTTGTTGTTGTTATTATTATTATTATTATTATTATTATTATTATTATTATTATTATTATTATTATTATTACTATTCACATATTCTGCGAGATATGATGTGATTTAATGTGTATCATTCTCCTGTCTGAGAATCGAAAAGTCTCTGCGACACAACACATTTAGTAGTATCTGCAGAAATATATTAATTTTAAAAATAAAAAATGAATATTTCATTTAAATACTTTTTATTTATAGTTACAACTTAAATATTAATTTATACCAATATACCCGTTCACAATTTTCGCACATTCCAGCGGACGTCAGCTAGTCACCACGAGGACAGGGACAGGGACAGAGAGAGAGAGAGAAAGAGAGAGAGAAAGAGAGAGAGAGAGAAAGAGAGAGAGGGAGAGAGAGAGAGAGAGAGAGAGAGAGAGAGAGATGGCCGTCATCGCGTAATACAAATCATTCAAAATAAATGATGAATCACCATTGCCCCTGGTTCAACAACAAACAACTCCACTCTCAATTATGCATCAATAAAATAATAAACTAAATAGCCCATATCACACATTGTCTTCCTGGCAAATATACCACTAGTACCCCAATTCAAATTTGCGAAAACACGTATAACCCCGAGATTCTCACCTAGAGTATCCTCTTCGACTTTCAGATTAAGCTAGCTTAGATTTTTAACCAGCTTAACCCTGAAAACAGATCTGTATAGTCACTAACTGATCATTGAACATGGGAAAATCACGTGAAAATGTTAAAATCAATAATTGTATTATATATAACAAAATCGCATTATCGATCGTATAGTGAAATGTATGTTCTCGGGCGACCCTGCAAACTGCTTGTGACTAATTCGTGATTTTTTTCTTTTAACTTATACATTCAATAAACCAATATATTTTCGTGTAATGTTAGTCATTTTTAACAAAGTTATCATAGAAGTCGATAACAATTTGTGACCACATATACCATATTCAACGCTGTGGAGTGTGGCTGCATGTGTGCCTGTGTTTTCTGAACTCGAAATTCTTTTCGTCTGAAATCAAAGTGTAGAATTGAAGAAGATATGGAGGAAATTCTCTTTTTCGCAATTCCACACATATGTGGTTTGATGCTAATGTTTTCTTATAAATGGTATAAAACCCACATTGTTCCTTAATTTATTATATATAAATATGATAATTCACACCACACAACATGAATAAATAAACATATATAAAGTTAAGAGGTCAAAAAAAGTATAACAAAAAAATCCTCATCAAAAATTAATCGACACCTGTTGCCTAAAATGTCCTAACAAGTTGGAAGATAGCACTTGAGTCCCAGTCTATCAGTTTTCCCCAGCCAAGTTCGTCCGCTACAGGCCTATTCATGTATTGGATTAATTTGATTCGATTATCTACTGTCTCCGGGAGTAACAAGTACTCTCAACGTCAGTACCATAAGTATAGTGCATGTCATATCTCGGAGGTGACTGTGTTCCTCCCCCACTCGAAGGTAAGAATCGACGCCGTTCTGCGCATTGGCTTGCGAGTTTTTCCCACAACCAAGTTATCTTTCCAAGAGGGCTACTGCCTCAACCGAAAAAACTCAACCGAAAAGTTTACCGAAGTTCCCAACATATATGGTAGGGTAGTGCATGTAAGTGTATGTATATGCAAGTGAAGAGGACGGGAAAAGAATGAAGAAGATCGCTCACGGTCCATGACCCGCTTGCTAGAATACTACCCCCGGATTCGCCTGGTATTGATCGAAGAGACTACGGAATATTATAATGTATACGGTAAGTAATGTGAATAATTAACGTAAAATGTAAATTGTAGTTTGTAAGATTAGTATAAGTTTAGGTTTAAGATCTAGGTTAGCGCCCCCACCCACATAATCGAACAAATAATATCAATAAATGTCATTATATCAGAGCAGTCGGTCGCTAGAATTCTTCTGCAGGCAGCGGCTGACTTCGACCTAGTAGCTTGTGTCAAAAATCCGTCACCGTCGGAACTCGAAATCAAAGACAACGACGCTAGAGAAACAACGGCGACGTTACCACTGTGCCATCCCAGCCGGCTTATGTATTCGACATGCACCAGCCCCGCCACCCTACGTGGTGAAAGCGAAGAGCATCGCTGCCAGAGATGGCGTCGTCTGTTGGGCGCGGCGCGGCGCGGCGGGAGCGGGGGTGGCGTCTTCACGTAATTCCTTACGACTCCAGGCCACTTTCTGAGGCGCTTTGTTCTTCCCTGGCCGGCCCTCTGCACTCCCACCGCCCCTCCGCCCGCCACTTCGTCCGCTCACCGCGCCGCCGGACGAAAGCTATGGAGGTGACGTCGTGATCCCCGGCGCGGTTATTCATTAGGTCACACGGCCACGCCATTCTTGCCATTCCATTCATGCCATTGTTGCCGCAACAGCATTTAAATAATAATAGGACTAACCATATTAATATACAGGCGGGTGACGTAACTTTAGTACCTCCTGTGATTTGTATACGATTGAAGTTATTGAAATTCAGTTTTCATGGAAGTGCATGAGGGAATGGGGCTAGTTGATGTATTTGTTTCCATTTGATCACTTTTATTTTTACGAGATATGTAGGTAACTTAGTTTGTTTTAAATGGAACTATACATACTTTTGTAGTCAGTCACAACGATCGTAATACAAATCCAATGACATACATATTGTCATATATAAGATAAACATGTTTTTAGTAATTTTGATATTTTTGCGAATAGTATTTAACGGATATTTTGAATGTAACAGTCCTCCACCCAAGGTCATGCAGCGCTCTCCCTGCTAACGTGCGCTCGGGGCGTTACAATATCCATTAAACATGAGTCGCAAAAAACCAAATTACTAAAAAAAATTCTTATCTAACATATTCTATTCTCGGCATGATAGACTCAAAAAATATGTATAGTTCTATTTGAAAAACAAACAAACAATGTTACCTCAATAGCTCGTAAAATACAAGTGAAATGATTATATGTATACACTAGCCATATTTCCTCATGCACTCTTGTGAAAACCGCATTGCAATAATTTCAAGCATAAAATTCAAGCATCGTAAAAGTCTTAGATTTTTTGTTTTGTTGACTTCTCGCCTCATCGAAAATCCAATCAATTTACTATATCTGAAATCATCAATATCAGTTAAATCTTTAAAAATATTTCGTCGACAATTTTTCCTACTTCTGTAGGCACTTACGTTGGCACTTAGTGATATCAACATTTTCCTCGACACATAAGGTTACCCTCAACATGGAATAATACCTTCAAAATGATAAAGATTTGTATACTTTTGACTTATTGTTAAAATACGCAAGTACAATTTCATCTTAAACATTTCTAACTTTCCTCTCATTTCTTCATTTGCAGAAACATTCGTACTCATTCTCGTAGATAGGCTTCAATTTTTCAGGCAATAATTTTGAAACAGCTCATTCTGCTTCTATCATGATATCATCAGGAATTTGTAGATCTTCATCTTCAAAGCCTAAACAATGTGTATCGTCTGTCTCATTCAAAAATTCCTCCATTCTTCCATGCAGAATACAAACCAGCTGAAATTACAAGCACTTAAAGATGACCCCCAGAAGGATGCTCACCACCTCCTGTATTGCTTCCGTCAATCGTGTCGTAGGCATGCACGCGAAGAAATATTGTTTAAAAATTAAGTTTTGTATATGACACGGGGTTTACCTGAGCTTTATTCGCTCGAGTAAATAATTTTATTTTTGTATGACCTACGCGCTGCCGCGCTCGGGACACAACTGTTCTCCCTCGTGGATAAAGCTCAAATTAACCCCCTTATTATAAAAAAAACTATTGGACATTCACCTCCATTATTATGAATGAAAATTTCGAATGTTGGTGATTTCATAATTTTAATTATGGAGAGGTGTCTTCTTTGTTGGAATTAGTGGTGTCAAATTTGTAACTCGAGTCGTCAGTGTAACATTTGACAATGGCAGAATTTTCGACACTTGCTAGATAGAAAGGTCGAAGTCTGTCACTCTAGGAAAATTGTAGCGGGAGGTAGCTCTAATCGGTATTTTCCTTTCGTTTCTCCGATGAATACCAGGCGAATGCCGAAACAGTACCCTAACAAACGGGTCACGGACAGAACGCGATCTTTCTTTCCGATTCCGTGGCCTATCACCACATCTCATTTACACTTACGTGCACTACACTATCATATATGTTAGGAGACCAGTCGGGAGCTTGACCCGGTTGGGTTGGTACCCCACTGGTGGAAGATATTTGGATGGGGAAATAACGAGCCGACGTGAAGGTCGGCGCCGGATCTCACCAGCCTGCGGGGGAAGAACACCGCCACTTCCCTGATAAAAACGAGCACTATACTTGCGAAACTAATGACCACTGCAGTTGACGCACCCGAAAACACGAAATAATCAGTCAACTCTCGCAACTTGACACCTTAATAGTGTTTCGTCGAACAGTTAAAATATTTAAAAAAATAATAATCATACTATTTTAAATATTTTAAGGCATTTGTAAAAATAAACAAAATTGTTTTATACAATTGTTATCTGAAGCGAAAAAACGAAGAAATGACTGTATTCATAAACTTCTTGTATCAGATGTAATCGCTTTATAGTAAATGAGCATTTAGCGGTCGGCTGCTGTGATCGGTAGTTTTTCGTGGTTTCTCCGATCAACACCGGGCGAATGCCGGAGCAGTACCCTAACAAACGGGCCACAGACCGCGCGCGATCTTTCGTACCTCATCATTGTCCTATCCTCACCCCTTACACTCACTTGCAATACATTGCACGACGCTAACGTGCACTACACTACCACGCATGCCGGGAGACCGGTCGGGAGCTTAGAGCTTGTCGTGGGTTGGGCGGTGACCAGCTGGTGGCAGATACCTGGTTGGGGAAAACCCTGCTAGCCCACGGTGGGTAGCACCGGATCTCGCCATACAGCAGGGGAAGACCACCATCACCTCCCGAGTAATAAAAAACACGCAATACATTTACAGGACCAATGAGCATAGTAGTTGACGCACCCGGTATCACTAATAAACAAACATCAATTACATTCCATCATCCAAAAAGGGTGTAACTCCTAACACTTTTAAATTATGAACGTAGGTAGCCGTATTTCTTAACCACACTTCGTGAAGTCACGGAGGTTAAGCAACTCGAGACACCGCGGGTACGCAGGGATGGGTCACCATGTGGAATTCCCGGGGTCTAGTAGTGCTGAGCCCCTGACCAAAGGTACAAAAGGCGGCCAGAACACGCCGAGACTGCGCCACAACCTAGACACAGCTACTTACATGGGGTCATTTAATTAGGTTGTATCGATTGATCGATTTCATGTTTCAAGGCGGGTCGCCCTGCAGGAATAATGGCCAGCATGGCCCTCCCCAGCCGGGAAAAGTTGGAAGCTCCCCGTTTATGTCATCGCATAGGGTTCGTTTGGCACTATCCCCACCAAAAATATAAAGAAAAAATTTGGAGCCGTTTTTGAGAAAATTTTGTTATTTTTTTAAATTGCAAATATTGCACCCACTATTGGACGAAAACTACTAAATTTTTTAAAAAATGTTCAAGATCTTAATGAAAGAACTATTTATGGACTACAAATTTCATTTGAAGGAAAAACCTCTGCCTTTAATTTTGTAGTTGTAGGAAGACGCCGAAAAAATCAAACTTTTGCCATTTTGAAAAATTTAGAGTTAACCGTGAAAATTGGAACTATGCCTCATAAGTGTGTTTCATTCAATTTTTACAAGAAATTGAAAGAAAAAATTTCTAGCTGTTTTGAGGAAATTTTGAAAATGTCCGGGGGGGTCATGTAAAGTATCCCCAAATTTTAAAGAATGATTTTCAAAATTTCAATGCTTCAACTAGAGCCAGATGGACACGGGTTTCTTCAATTCGGAAAAGATCGTACGTGTGGTTTAGGCGCTAGCAGTGTTCACAGACGGACAGACAGACAGACGGACGGAAGTTAAAAACAAACAACACATTTTCGGTATCAGGGGAACCCAAAACGTGTATTTCTGTTGAAATCTCGAAATAGATTTTCCGCAACATTACATAACATTCTCTATACTACGCATATTTCTCCGTATAAACGTGTGCATACGAGAAATTAAAATTTGTTTAGCTGTCATGGATTTTGCCACATAAAACCATTCCATTTCCAGATTGAGATTATTGAAGCAACACAATGTTACATATATACATACCGGGAGAGGTGACTCAACATCAACTGATGTCACTGCAGTGCCTCTGACCGGGAGGTCCTAGTTTCTAGTCCCAAAGGAGACAGGATTTTCGACTCTAGCTAGATAGACTGGGCGAATTCAGCCTCTGTCTGAAGTGTGGGAATTGTGGGAATTCTCTGTCTTTTTCTGGGAATTCTTCTCTGTCTGAAGGAGAATTCTAGTGGCCGGCTGCTCTGATCGGTAGTTTTCCGTGGTTTCTCCGGTCAATACCAGGCGAATGCCACAGCAGTACCCTAACAAACGAGCCACACACAGCGCGCGATTTTTCCTTCCCAATTCTTGATCTATCCGGCCCCTTCCATAAACACACTTACACTTATATTCACTGCACTACCACACATGCCGGGAGACCGTTCGGAAGCTTAGATCTTGTCCCGGCTAGGGCGATACCCAGCTGGTGAGAGATACGTGGTTGGGGAAAACCTTATTAGCCGACTGTAGGTCGGCGCCGGATCTCACCATCAAGTAGGAGATGATCGCCGTCACCTCTGCAATAAGGCATGCACTACACTTACGGGACAAATGAACTTTATCGTTTGACGCGCCCAAAATCACTAATCAACCATATCTACAATCATTATAACTGCATTTACACCTACTATTGTATTGAGAAGTAACAATATTATATACTTATATAATTATAAAATAGTAAGGTATAAATATCAAAATATCGCAGTTCATATTGTGAACAGTGACGTGATTCAGAGCGAAGTTTCGAGGATTGTACTATGAAAAGCGTCTTACAATAAATTTAAAATTGAATTGCAAAGATTGAGGTTACACAAATTTCAACAATTCAAAAAAACGTTAAAACTACCTTTATAACTTTAAAAAACTCAACGAATACGTTATTTATACACTCATATTTTTATACGGCATACAAATGTTGCAAGGCTGTTCAAAAATGCATCAAACAACCACCGCGCACTGTCTCAGAATCTGGTCAAATACTAGGTTCACGACCCCTGGCATTGAAAAATTTTAAAGAACTATTCGTATTTCTGGCGGTAACAATCCTGGGATGAACTCTCTAGTCTGATTCATGAAAACATAACTACCCAGAGATAAGAACGTGCCTGGTGACCGTCGAGGTCGCATATGTACGTGCCGTTTCCAGGTCACTGGCATGCGCGTTCGGAGACGCTGCGTCACTGTCGGGCGTTGCAGAGGTGCCGCGAGTAGGGATGGCAAAAAACATCGATGATTTTAAAAGTAATTTGGACTTGTTAATGTTTTGAGATATGGCTGGTTCCAAAAAAAGTGTCCAGGATATACGGTATCCAACTTGACAGGTTTCATGGTACTCTAAACCAAAATTGAAGTGCTAGGTATAATATCAGAACCAAACGTCTTACTTCGAAACTCTTCATCATTCTTAAAACATCGATGTTTTTTGTGCATATCAACCTCGAAGACCTTTTAGTAATGTATCAAACTAAAGTTTGCCATCACTAACCACGAGTGCATAAACATAGTAGTTTCAATGAAAGCTATCAAAAGAGGTCAAGTTTGTTTCAACGTATAATATACACATAGTTCTCAATTTCACACTCAGATGATATTCAAAATAACCTTTAAAAATATGTGATACCTTCAGTAAAAAGTATTCATATACTAAATTAAAATTAGCGTTCTGCTCTTGCTTATTTTCGATGTTGCATTGCTTTCAATATTTTTAAGTTTTTCAATTGTTTTCTAACTTTTTGTCTTTTATTATTCGGATGGTTTTTTCAACGATTGTTTGTCATCATTAGTTTCTGTTTTGGTAAAACAGGTTTGGAGAAACTAAACCAAAAGTCCAATCGAAATTGGAGTTTCATAGATCAGACCATGTAAAACCTGAGGAAACTCAGAGAATGAAAATCGCCATTGGTGCAGAACATTCGTTAAAAAACGAGATAAACGAAAGTAATGAAGTGTTAGCGAAATAAAGAAAATATTATAACTTTAGTTATTCTATAAAATTATATTATTTCTGGGAATATTTTTAACATCATTCTGGATTGTTTCATCTACTGTAATATTTTTTATTGAGTGTCTGTATATTAGGTTCAATTTCATAACAGTTTACACGTTCCTAGCAAAGGCCATTGGGCAACCCCGACAAAATAAAAGGAGTTGACATTGAGATGACTTCCGCAAGTTGCAACAAGTTGTCTGAGTGATAGAAAGCGTCAAACAATAGTTTAAAAATCAAAGAGTGATATTCGATAACTTATTATATAATGCAAAATCATATAATTCTTCCTAAAATACATTACATCTTTTCTCATGTATTACGACAATGAGTGCATTTATAAATTAAATAAAAAATACTTTACACTTAGGGTCATTTTTGTTAAAAATCGTGTCCTTGGGAAGTGTCTCCCTTCGATGTTAGGTTTCACTGTCAGTGTATTTCGTAATAAATGCTGCTCCTTGGTATTCTCGGGCACACACAGTTTCTAACTGCACTACGAAGAATTTTCTTTCTTTGGAGAGTTGAAATTATCAGACGAAAGTCGTGTCCGAGATCGTCTAAATTCATAATCATATCAAATATCCAACAGGAAATGTTGACAAGAAACTGATAACGTCCAAAAACATAAATCAGTACACTTTGCGTAAGACATTACGAAGATTATTTATAAACAGGTCACTTACGTAAATTGTTTCAAAGTCAATAAAGTTTAAATGAAACAATATGTCATCAATGTTATTTTTTGTGATACGTATCGCAGACACAAGTTGAGAGAATAACATAACGGGAAAATATTTTTTTTTTAAGATCCTTTAGATACGATTTCAAATTATACTTAAATGTTCTCATATTTTCCTCGTTACACTATCTATTCACTTTAAAGAGAGACTTTTTTACCACGAGGAATTCTTTCACAGTCATTGCGTGGGAAATCCTATATATCGCATTGCAAAGAAGGAATATGAATCCAAACAACAAAAAAACAGAAAGACAAACGGCAGCCAACATCTTTGTGATTATGCAACGTCCTAATTCTTTGATGTGTGAACGCTATCGCTGTTTCGCCTTCTCTTGTTTGTTCCTACCGATAGTGAGTGCAGTATTTCCCACACTACGAACGTCATTCTTCTCCTTGTCAATTTTTGCAACTTAGTAAAACAACGATAAATTCTAACGAGTATTCAAATTTATGAGCATAAGTATTGATCCGATTTAAGTGCTATGAATTTTCTTTCATATGAGTACCTTAAATATAATTTCAGTATTTCAGGAATATATTTTCAGCATTTTAGAAATGATTTAGTAATTTCTTGTTAAAATTGGTTCTTTTAAATTTTGAGTGCCCCATTTTTTCATACATTCTGTTAGCCTCTTTTGTCATTTACAAATTTGGATTTCAGAGAGCTAATGGTATTCTTTGTCTTATTTATTTGATCATTAATGGTACTTCTCATTTGGCATTACATATGATTTTATCTATCTCGAAATACTTCTGGAATTACTTTGTTCATTCATATGTAGGTCATGATCATTTAATATAAAAATGTAATTGAAAATTAATTTAAGACACACCAACTACTTAAAACATTTTACTCGTTCTGATACATTGTTTATATGCAAAATGAAATGCTTTAAAATAAAAAGAGTAGAGAAAAATATAATCATATTAAGATGAAGTTTACAAAAAAATACAGAGAACAACCTGATTTACGGAAAGCGCAAATTACGAATTAATTGTTTAAATCAGGCGTGACCAACTGGAAGCTTCTTGCTCTCCTGAAAAGCCAGGCGTTCCTGTGAGCACGGGCAACTTCCCCTGACTCCACTCTCATTTCCCCTCCAAATCCAGAAAGGGGAATACATTCGCAAGCTGTAGCTGAGAAGATAAGCACAAATTGCGTTAAGGAAATATCAAAGAACGATTCCTTCTTACGTAAATCTGTTTGCCGGATGTTCTCTACCAAACAACCGATATTAGAATTTGGTTTATAATGTACTCCAGTACCTATTACATTATTTCATATATGTTTATTTTCTTTTTAAATATTGATTTGCATTGTCAGTTTTGGGAGATCATTAACATAAGCGTACCTACAAGCACATCATACATATATCAAGATAATGAAAGATGAAAAAACTTACGTAGAAAGGTATAAAGGAAAAGAACGAAATAGTGGCACCATGGTATTAATCAATGGAGGTGCGCCAAAAAGAGTTGACAATAACAATCTTAAAATCACAAATTTTTACATACCCTTGAATAATCAGGATAATATGTAGATAAAAATTGTTTCTTCAAATGATTTATTTTTGTCCAAAAATTACATGAGAGACTAGCACTGATGTTTCTGTGGAAGTAGTACATTCAATGTAGCATGCAACTAACAGAAACAAAAAGTGCATTCATTTACGTTTGGGCTTTCCGACAGATTACTATAAGCAATCTTATTATAACTTTTGAACATCATTTAACAACACCTGTATCAGCAGTAATTGAATATGAATGACCTACTTGGAATATCTTTTAAGACGATAATCTGTACTAACTTCCGAAGAGAGCTAGAATGAAATTGTTTCGCGTCATAACAAAACATTTGTCATCAAAAGACCAGATCGTATGTCAGGATTAAAATTAGTAAGTTTGTAAAACTTGTAAATTTCCTTCATTTTTCACGTACACTTTCTACACGAAATCCCATAATATATTGAATTACATCTCTTCCGAAGTTGTAAATTTGGAGCAGTATTAATAAATAATAATAATAATAAAAAACAATAGAATATAAAGAAATATACAAACTTGAGTATGTTGAAATTATACCAATTGTAATAACAGCTACAGGTCTGATTAACAAAAATCTAAAGAATTATTTAGAAAAAATAGGTCTTCATCCTCATAAAATTATCCCAAAAGCTCAAAAGTCAGTCATTCTTGAAACCTGTCGGATTGTTCGCACAGTCCTCAATATGCAAAGCTAGGAATGTGGTATGCCTAGAGGCCCCTCAAACCATGAACCCCGGGTGAGAAACCCCCGAGAAAAAAAGAAATAATAATAATAATAATAATAATAATAATAATAATAATAATAATAATAATAATAATAATAATAATAATAATAATAATAATAATAATAATAATAGCCGTGGCGATCTCGGACACAAGGATCGGGGGTTCGAGTCCAGCATCGGGCATGGGCGTGTTTGTGCATGTCTGTGTGTGCCGTCCATTCATCCTTCATTATCATTATCCTTCGATCTTCTATCCCCCCCCCCAAGACTAACAACCCTGGAGTATAAAAATCGGATTCAGCCTAATGCTGATCCCCCTGATTGATTTCATGCAAGACTTGCCACGTGATAAATGATACTGAGATCGCCGACCGAATCGCGAGAAAAAAAAGTTCCCGACCAACCGCGAGCAAAACTGCGCAGACAGACGGACGGACGGACGGACGGACGGACGGACGGACGGACGTTTCGCGGACAATCAATTTCTCGATATCAAGAACCCATCAAACGACACTCTTCTGTCAACATAACGCGTTAGAGGAAATAATTTATTACATATATGTTCCTACTATATGTATGAAAAAATATTTATCCACTTTTTTGTTACAAAGATTACACGAGTTTATCTGTTGAGAAATCGCTGATTTCTGGGGGAGCGTTACAGTTTCCCTTTACTACGTAAGTATTTAGTAAAACGAGAAAGAAAACTCGCCATGATTAAAATATACAAGAGCTTAGGTAGATTTCATCACATTTGTGGACAAGGCATGGATAATTTATACAACACATAGAGATGTAGGAATTATTATTACTTATGAAGTGATGAACTTTGCTCATGCAAATGTCTGTGGGAATTTTATGCATTTATTACGTAAATGAAGAATCAAGATCGCATGAAAGAATCTTCACCAAAAAAAATGAAGATGAAAGATGATGCCAACATTCGTAGAAACGTTAAAATTTGACCCATGCATTGTCGTCGATGAAAAATACTTTTGAATTTTTCAACTTCCAAATATCGTGTTGTCATATTATCAATATATCATTCAAGTAACGACGCAATCTGCGCGTTATAATGGAGCGACCTTCGCAAAAGCACTGCGCGATGGTAATGAATTTTTTCTTGGCGTTACTCCAGTATTCCCCTAGGTCAGTGATATTCAAACACCGAGATCATGGCATGCTTTGGGCTAGCGAACTACAAGTGTCACAATTGGAAACTGGCAAATTGACACCTTCCTTAATATTTCGGAGAAAGTAAAAAAAAATGCTTATACATATCGATGAATTTTCTGATCATAAAATGTAGTTATTTCAATAATTAAACTTTATTTTAGAACAAGTAATTTTTTAAAAAAAATAAAATATGGGTAAATACATTTACCCATGTGAATTCCATTAAATCAGGTTTCAGTTAATGTAAATAACATGTTAAAACAACTCATTGTTTGTTAAAGTTTAAAATACATTATTGGTACAGATTCACAGACAGTAAGCAATGTGTCATGAGCTCACGGCCCATCCCTGTATAAGGGGTCATGTTCGCAGGGCCATCCAAATTGTTCGCGGAATAGTCATTTTGGAGAAAATGCTGTTAACGGTAGTCGCTATCAAGATAATTGGATACATGCGTTTCCATCAAAATCTTGACATAATTTTTTGAGGATACCGCTCCATTACACTACTTTCTCTATGTCACTTATACAAGCAAGTAATTATCAGATGCTTTGAAGATAATTTAAAAACGAAATGAATGATATTTATCTCCAATAATTTTAGAGCATCCTTCGTTCACCAAAAGCTGTTTGAGATGGTATTGCTCCTGAATGTAGGACATCCATCTCGATTTCAATTTTAGACCAGAATTCCACCAACAAATTCTGTGAGAGTCCTTTGCTTGTAGACATTAAGCGTAAGCATAAGCGTAAGCATAAATCGTGAAAATTATTATTATTATTATTATTATTATTATTATTATTATTATTCCTTATGTCCAGTAAGGAGCCATACGTGTATCCGGAGAAAATTACCATATTAGGTATTTTTTCTTGTGTCCGTTCGCGAATGTTTGGATGATCTAAAAGACAAGTTTTGTAGAAATATTATTAAATATTATTTAAATATTATTAAAAAACCTTGGGTACAACACCCAAGCTTCCGTAAAATTTGTAAAATTAATTAGGGACCTTCAAAACCAACATTATACTGTCGATATACCGGCCTGCCGGTGTATGATAGTGTAGTGCTTGTAAGTGTACGTGTGTGTAAGTTAGGGGTGAGGATGGGACAAAGGAAAGGGAGGAAAGATTGCGCGCGATCCGTGGCCCGTTTGTCAGGATACCGCTCCGGCATTCGCCTGGTATTGATCGAAAACACCACGGAAAACTACCGATAAGAGCAGCCGGCCGCTAGAATTCTCCTCCCGACAGCAACTGGAGGCATATTCCGATACCTAGGAATCTAGCAAGGGGTGAAAATCCTGTCACTGTCGGGAGTCGAATCTAAGACCTCCCGGTCAGAAGCACTGGTGACGTATGGAGTAGAAGTCAATCTGCCCATGTGTTATTGAACTCTGGAATCTCTTCTCCAGCTTTTAAACCTAAATAGTTGAGCGAAGAATAAACGACCACCAAAGCATTTGTGGTATGTATTAACATTTGAAAACAAATAGTTTCGCTCCAGAGTTATAGAAAACTATTGGCATTGGTAAACAAACTACGGAATAGATTTGTTAGTAATAATAAAAAAATGTAACCCATACCCCCAGCTCCTAACACAATTATTAAAACGAGAGCTCAACTTCACGTGCGCATGGTGAAGCTACATTTACGTTCAGAAATAAAACAAGGGGCCACCTCAGCATTCGTTCAATGAATCAAGGAAACTGGGGAAAAGCCTGATGGAGGGGGCATTGACCCAGCAAATCGCTTTACTCACACACGATGCATCAATGCATCACCTTTCAACTAAGGCATTTTCCGATACCGCCTGTCCCCATGTAAGACCTCGATTTTCACACACATTAACACCAATTGGCATATGTTTCATTGTTAAGTAAATTAGCGAAGAAAGTTATTGACAAAATACTTATTATATTACTTTTAAATCAATATCTGCAAGTCACTTAATTATTATATTTATCCACTATTACAATAATATTATAATTGGTAAAATGACTAAAATTCCATGCACACCGTTTTCTCGACTGAAGGATGAAGATAAACGATAAAAGTATGAACAATCTTCGACCTACTACTACAATGAGTGTGGTTGAATCTTATGCTAGCAAGAAAAATATAAAAAGATCATTACAGAAGAAAGACGCATGCAGAAAGTATTGCAGTAATGAGTTAATTATAGAAATCACCGACTTTTCTCAAGAAAAATTATGGAACTCTTTTAGAATGTTAATTTCTTCTTGAAATGACATTCGCGCAGGTTTAATGGGAATACTATGTCGCAATGCAATGAGTATGTAGTAGATTGATTGTTTGATCGAAGTTTCTGAGGACGTCAGCTATGGTCGTGTCCCTTTAATGTAGTGATTTCCTTATTGCAGGGGGTGGCGGTGTTTCTCTCCGCCCCGGATGGTGAGATTGGCGCCGACCTACACGTCCGCTTGGGGAGATTTTCCCTTCCAAATTTCCCCCCCTCCGTGGTATCGCCACAGCTAGGAAAAGCTCTAAGCACCCGACTGCTCTTCCGACATGTGTAGAAGTGTAGTGCATGTGAATTTATGTGTTTATAAAGGAAGAGGGTAGGACAAGGAAGAAGGAAAGATCGCGTGCGATCCGTAACCCGTTTGTTAGGACACTTCTCCGACATTCGCGTGGTGTTGATCGGAGAAACCACAGAAAACTACAGATCAGAGCAGCCGGCCGCTAGAATTCTTCCCCAGACAGCGGTTGAATTCGACCTAGCTATCTAGCTAGTGCCAATAATCCTGCCACTGACGGCACTCAACCCCTAGGACCTCTCAGTCAGAGGCACTGCAGTGACATCGATTGGCGCCCTGAGCCACATAAGCCGGTGTATTGACTGTTGTAGACAGAGGTTGAATTCTATCTCGCTATTTAGTGAGGGAGAGTCACCACCTTCGTAACTCGAACCTAAGACCTCCCGGTGAGAGTCGTTGCAGAGAGCGGCAAGACTGGCACTAAGATAAACTCAGCCGGTAATCGGAAGGGATCGATAATGTTTGTTTGTAACATTTATTCCTTAACCCCACTGGTGAGCGAAATACTATGAAAAAAAGTGCTTCGTTTCTTGATTCAAACATTGGTTGGAGGTAATATTTCCATTTCATTTGTTGCTAACCAGGCTTGGTGGTGCCTTTATTCTTAATTCAGCTATGTTTAGTGTAAGAGTGAGGTACGTATTACGGAGATGAAGAAAACGTGAGCAAATTATATGTTAGCCCAAAATGTCGCATAGATTTTACTGCTTGTTGACGGCAAATAAATTAAAAATAAAGCTTTGTAATTTTAGTAAAGATAATTCTTTTGTCAATGTACTTGTAAATATTACATTTTCTGAGTTATTGGTGACTTTGTTCCATTCATTATAAACATTTATAGGGTCAGTGTGGGCTATTATTATTCCGGAAACAAACTTTTCACCGTATGTTCTATTCCGTTTAGAGGAAAGATACGAAAAAATACTGCATATACGCCTTTGATGCTAAAAACGTAAGAAGTAAACGTACGAAGTAAAAAATAACGTAATATCTACCCAAACGCTTTAAAAAATCAAAAGTGTTTCGAATTAGCCCCACCTGATGGTGCTAATACGATACATTGTTGGGGCTATAGTGATACCGCTTGATAGCAATATACATTTTGATTGGTATACAAGGAGCAGATTAAAGTGAGACACCTTGGGGTCTAGTGTCTTGACAGTTTTTTGTTTGTTTTTTATTTATCTTTTGCTATGGCTAAGGTAGAAGTCTTTGTTTCTGATCAGTCTGAAAGTTCAAAAAGAATGCTTTAAAATAAAGTTGAAAAAAGCATTGTTTCATTTGGTTTTAATATACTAAATTATCAAAAAAATGTTCATACATCGATAACAAGAAAATTAATGTATGTAAAGAATTATTAAATGTTGCAATGGTCGGTAGTGATATCGTTACATCGGATTAACAGTATACAACCACGCAAGCCTTGAAATTTCCTTTTAGAATATTGATTTTTATATTATTTTCCATATTACGAGAATAATATAAATAATGAATTTACATAATTAAATATAATTTCAAGATATTTTGATGCGTTTTTGTTCCTTAGAAAACAATTATTTTAAAGAAACGTAAATATTACAATTCCGAACAGTAGCTTTACGGATTCCCGTGCAAAAAATAGGTCCTATATTGGTAAAACAACAAGAAGTTTTAAAATGTTTTACTTTCTTGTTGGCTGCGTGTTAATTTTTAGCGTATCAAAATAGCTCCGTCACCCTATCACATTAGCCCCATCAGTCGTATCATATTAGACAAAAAAAAATTGAAGTTGTAAATGTCATGACACGATTGATATTTTTGAAATCTTTTTACAAAGAACAATAGATTCATCTTTCTAAATAATTACCTATTTTCAAACATATCCTGCCATCAAAACTGACGAAGTGACATCAAATGTTTCCAATCTCCTCGGAAAATATTTTGACCGAAAAAATAAGTCATTTCGTCTGTGAATATTTTTGGCCAAAAGTCGAACATTTTGACTTCCTGCTATATGATCATTTCGTTAATAATAAAATATATTCATTATTAATTGCTATTTTTTTATCAATTTTGGATACCAATAAGTAACTATGCTTAAAGTGTATCACTTTAGCCCCAATTTTGTGATGTATCATATTAACCCCGACTAACCCTATTCATTGCATTGTTTTTCTGTTTCATAAAGATAAACTCCCAATACAAATTACGTCAGTTTCACCCCCTACAAGATTGTCCACTTTACATTAAGAGATAAAGTGCTAATTGAAACACTTATTCAACTTTCATGAGAGTTGCATCATTGATGTCATGTGTCCACGAACCATTAAGCGTACGCAAATAAAAATGGATTTTTCAGTACATAAACACAGAGCCGATTGGTTCGATAAGAGCATGATAAGTAAGCTTCGTTCTGTGAAATGTTGCAAAACATGATTAACGTAATTTTGCATGATGATTACACCATACGGTCTGGGATCCAAATTCAAGTGAATATGAACTGATCAATATTACGATTCTTCTCAAAGTTAGTTTTTCGTATTTTTCAAATATTAATCTTTTGCTTTTCAATAAATCTATTTGCAAAAGCCGTATGTAATTTCAAATTATTTTCTTACCAAAAATATAAAAAGACAATACACGATTCTTTGTTTACTTGCTTGATGTTTGGACAGTTTTCATCACTGGCAACACTTTTGAATGTTTGGTTAATTAATACTCGTATAAAATATATCTGAAATCTAACTACAAAATTACACAATAAAAATACATAAAATTATAATATCTAATGCCTCAAAGTTATCAATTTAAAAAAAGGCATTCATTTTGTTTGTTCTCCATTATCCCCATAAGCTTTCCTGATGGATGTGTGTTTGTTCGTAGTAGTGGAAGGGGAGGATCAAAAAACTCGTCAGTTATATGATTATCTCTTCAAGGAAAATATTCTGCAAAAATACTCCCATGCACATATCTTGTCATCTAACTTCCAGAACACAAGAAAATATTGAGATAATCAGCCCCTTCTCATTATAAAATAATGTATTTGAAGATTCAAACGATTGCGTGTCTTATTTTGCAGTTATTCAGAGTGCTCCCTAATGGCCAATAATAAGCTGAGACTCGTCTATTTTAGAAGGCGGTAAGTATTAACCGTTATGATGACGTACAATAAACCGCGTAAGTACTGTAAGGTAACCTCTTTGATTTTAATATGCTTTCAGTTAGTTTCAATATTTGGCACATTTTGGACGTAATTTCATTTCTGGAATAGTTCTATTAAATACCACTCGTGGTGTGGAAATTCTCAGATAAATCACCTCCTCGCTTCGCGACAGTGGAATATCCCGCCCCCTCAGGGCCTAGAATTTTCGTTTGTTACCTTCTTTTATTTGGCAAAGTTGATTTAAATATTTATTTGTTAGAACTATGTAGTTATTTAAAAAATAACATTGTATAGGAACATATATGCACTACAAAACTAAGATATAATGTAATAATATTTTTTTATTATTTAATAAAACTTTATGACATCATCCTCCAAAATGATCGGCTGGATTCACCCCAGCTTCGCGAGTCGGGGATTTATCGACGATTTCCAAAGCACTCTTGGTATTACCTATGATAATGAAAGACCTCGCTAGAACATCTATACTGACAGGTATCTACGACGCTTTCAGGAAGTTACGTTGGAAAGTAAACATTCTTGGAAGTAACATTGGAAAGCAAAGTTAGCCAATTTTTAATTTTATTTTGCTGTGTGACGTGCTACGGGAAAGTGAATGCTGTGCACGTTTTCATAATTCTGTGATCCCTACCATATACTAGTTGAATTTTGATGACAGAAATAAATGAGCGGTTTTGCAAGGATTATTAACTAAATATTCGACCCGATATAATAAAATATAATTTGAAAGCAACAGAAATTGCAACGGAAATTTGAAAGGAACGGAAGTTAGGGATGTTGCATAGTTAGGAAAGATTTAAAGTTGGGAACGTTTAAAATAAAATTAGGAAAGGATATAGGCGATTGTGTGCTACAAACGAGGGTTGGGCGTATAAAATTTAATTCTGTTTGAAATTATTCAAATAGCATTGCAGGCGTCGCGCATGTCACGCCGCGAGCACATTTTATGCGACGATAAAGTTTTTGAACAAAATCATAATTGCTATTGCAGAATCGTTAATATTTGCTGCACATGCACAACGCCCGAAACTTTCGAGAGTTTCCAAGTTCACGTTCGTTCGACGTCCATCCTTATCACACTTCGAAGGTCACGAAGATTGGCGCGTTAAAAGCAGATTTTTACAAACATATAAGAAAAAAATTCCAAATAAATGTTTGATGTAGATTATTTGTCGAAGATAATAGGTACATATTTCCAAATCGTGCACAGAGAGTAGCTGTCAGGAAAATTTTGCAATTAACTAATTCCTTCTTCCCTAAACACATGGGGAGTTGGGTAAGAACCAGATAATTCGTTTTAAAGCTACTTCCTTGTAAGAAGAATCTACTATTCTTACATGAAGGATACCAAAAATGTATTCCCTAATGCAGGGTAAACACCAGGAAGATGAACCGTCCCGAGAGCTTTGATCCGTCCAGCTCATAGCGCCACGCAATTGTGACCGTCGTCCCTCGAAACACTTCCGCAAGACATGATCCACAAATGACGTCACTGCCTCTGTGCCAACGTCTGAACTCGTGCTATGTGACGTCATGTTTTCGAGATAATTCCAGCATGATATGACCTGTTACGGCGCGAGATCTCGAGTTTTAAATACAGAATTGTCTCTGCGATACGTGATACAGAAAATTAATTTTAGCTCATGCGTTTGGAACCCCCTGTGGAAGGTCAAGACGGACAAACTAGCAGATCAAATGTCACCAAAACACTCGCAGGGTCGACGCAAATGAGGGGGTGGCATCTAATTTTGCGACTATCAGGAAGTACGTTGAAGACAGCAGCAACTTCAGAAGCAATGCGGACTTTCTGTTACTGCAAAAGTAGTAGCTGCATTAAAGCCCAGGTTTGCTGCCATCTTCAATAATCGTAAGCCGGTTCTCAGATATTCCACATTTCCTGATGCTAACAATGGGAGCTCAATGGGTTAAACCAATCTCGATTATTCCGATTTGGGATACGTAGGTAACATAATGTGTCATTATATTTAAAAAGACAGGCTTTGCAACCCAATATTAAAATAAAACAAAAATATAACTATAACCAAAATAATAAATAAAAGATTAACAGGAAAGTTGAAGAAATTCTTCATACAAGAACACCTATAATTAAAGTTTTACAATTTCTTGCATGTTTTGGAGGCATTAATATTCTAACTCGTCTTTATTAACAATATTTTTATTGGTTCTAATACGTAATACAGAGAAATGCAAAAGATGTGATGTAACGCAACATATTAAAGTAGAGATTTTAAATGAAATAACACTTTTGAGAGCCCCTGATACCAAAAATGTGGTTTTCTAACTCTCCATCTTTCTGTCTGTCCATCCGTCCCTCTGTCCATCCGCGCAACCATCAGTTCGCTTATGCATTCATCGACCTGTTCATTGGTCGGTCTGGCTCTGCTTTGTGTGAAAAGCATTAGCACCTAAAACGTATACAGGATTTTGCCAAAAACGTATACAGGATTTCACCAAACCAAACCCGTCAATCTGGCTGAACTGACGACATTGAGACTTTAAAAAGGGTCTTTTAATTCTGGAGGTCCTTTGCAACGACCCTCCGAGGGCAGTTCACATTTTTCACAAAAATTGATAAAACGTTTCTCATTAAGTTTCTTCATAAAAGAGAGGAACCATTATGAAACATGTCACAGGACCCATTTTCATTGACAATTCTGAACTTTCCGAAAATTCTAAAAGTTTAGCATTTTTAGGTCTCCTCATCTACTTACATTATTGAAATGATACATTGTTTTTATTTTTTCGTATACATACGTATACACCTAATACACGTAGTATAGAGAAACTTATGTAATACTGGGGAAAATCGATTTCGAGATTTTAACGGAAATACAGGTTTTGGATTCCCTTAATACCCAAAAAGTGTTTATTGCAAACGTCCACCCGTTTGTCTGTGAACACCACTAGAGCCTAAACTGTATGTACGAGTTTTTTTCCAAAATGAATATTCCCCGGCCGATCTGGCTCGACTCGACGCGCTGTAATTTTGAAAAACTTTCTTCAAAATTTAAGCTTACTAAAGTAAGCTCCATGAAGCCCCTCCCTCGGACATTTTCAAAATTTTCACAAAAACGGTTCCAAATTGTGTTCTTTAAATTTCTTGCAAAAATAAAGTAAAATACACTTATAAAGGTGGCATTGGTCCGATCTTCATGGTTAAATCTGAATTTTAGAAAATTGCAAAATATTGAAGTTTTTTCGGCGTCTCGCAAGAAATGAGAACACGTACACAATAAATATACACATATCAATAGATTGTTAAAGTAAAATACAATTATTCATGGACTGCATGCTGCAGGAAATAAGGAACGCGGTTTCGACTTTGTTGAGACAAACTATAAATATGATTCATTTCCTTGTGACGCTTCGATTTCATTTCAAACGTGCTTTGATTTTAAACAAACGGATTCTATATTTTGTTTACTTGCATCGAAACGTGACTCATTGTTTCCATCTCAACTTCCAGAAATACAAATCATTGATAAGAAAAGTCGTAAGACAGGCTAAAATCATAAAAAAAAACAATCAGAATATCTTGAACTCAAATAACCAAACAAAAGCAAGGCGTAATACAGTAAAAAAACCTAGGTCTGCATCAACCAGAAACCTTGTAGAGGATGTTCTTTTAAAATATAATGATAAAGCAATGAACGATCCGCAACAGTGACTAGTCTCTTTCACCATTATTTTTCGAGAATTGTGGCTGATTTCACTACGTGTCTCCAGCCACAAAATTCAGCATCAGTCATTTCAACAAAAATATTTCACGCGAAATTAAGCTATGAATTCAACGATTTTCTTGCTTCTTGGTTTGGGAGTCAGTGTATTTTGTAAAAAAAAAAAAAATAGTTACTCAAGAGTGGAAACACATTTTCACAGAATACAGATGCCTAACACTATAATTCTCTAGACGTAGTAATCGTGTTCACCAGGTGTCAATATCAACAGCATATTACAAAAAATTCACATTGAGTACATGTACATTATTGTTGAATTCAAATATTATCACATTATATGGTGATATTAAATTATTAAAATCGATACACAAATTTAAGTGCCAAGTAAAATCTTTCTTGCAGCACAAATATTTCTTTACAATTAGAGACCATACATCGAGCAGCGAGACCAAGCATCGAAAAGCAGTTCCCATAGTACGTCACACACAGCTTTTAACTGTTTTTGACGTTAAATAAATAACCGTCCAACTATAGTATTGAATTCCACAAGCGATATCGCGCAGGCATGAAGTACTTACGGTGTCGGAATTATCTCACCCATACTTCATTCTTTCTTGAACTTTTTTGTAAGTATAGAGCCTAAAAACGGAATTCAACTCCAAAGTTTCATTAAAGTTAAATTTTTCCCTCTACTTTTACGTTCTTTCGTTAAGTTTCAGGACAAGGTTAAAATGTAGAATAAAAGTTGCAATTTACAGGATGAGTCACCTAACTGTAGCACCTGTTGTAATTTTTGAACGGTTGAACATATTGCCATGCAGTTTTCAGGAAAGTGCATGGAAGATGTCAAATTGATGCATGTATTCGTTTCGATTTTGTCTCTTGTATTTTAAAAGATATTCAGGTAATTTAGTATTTTTCAAATGGAACTATACACATTTTTTAGTCCATAATGTCGAGCGTAAAAAGACTAATCCATGAAATGCATATGGTCATATAATAGATAAGCGTTTTTTGAGTAATTTTAATTTTTGCGACTCGTGTTTAACGTACTATATTTTGAATGTAACAGTCCACCAACCAAGGTCGCGCAGCGCTCTCCCCGATAGCACGTTGTCGGAGCGTTTCAATATCCGTTAAATACGAGTCGCATAAATCGAAATTACTCAAGAAAATGCTTATCTAACATATAACAATACGTATATAATTCGATTGGTTTTTTAGGCTCGTCATGATAGACTAAATATAATTAGTTTCATTTAATAAATCAAAGTTACCTCAATATCTCGAAAAATACAAATGATAAAATAGAAATGAATACATGTATTAATTAGCCCCTTTCCCTCGTGCATTTCCGTGAAAACTGCATTGAAATAAATTCAACCGTTCAAAAACTGTAGGATGTGCTAAAGTTACGTGACTCATCCTGTATAATATAATATTACCTAACCATTTCCATTAAAACGCACGTCTGTGCTGTCGAAGTATTTTTGATAATGTAACAAATACATTGTATAAGTATTGGTCCAAATGTGAAAAAATTTAGATACACATATCCACTTTTTTCTGACATTTCCGAATCCCTTCCGCAAGGCATATTAATAGTAGAAACATTAACAACCACTTTTGACTCACGGTTAAAAGACGCATTCTAAACGTTGCCCATTTGCATGGGCCACCCACACGCCACAGCAGAGTTTACTAATCTAGGGTAGTATCGGCTAGACCAAACCTCGTCTAGTTAACAAAGTAAATATATTTCCCGAAATTTCGACATACATGAATATTTGTACTTAATTTTTTCACATTTCGACGAAAATCCGTATACCCGCTATATTACTAGTGCATGGTCATACTTGGAGTATGCTCAAAGTTCCCGGGCCACTAAAGCCAGTGAGTTGAATACTTAGAAAATGTTAAAAAAAAAACAGATTGAATTATATATACGGCTACTAGCTAGAATTAATAATAGTGTTCATGACCGTTACAGCGAGGCAAAAGAAAATATAGAGTACTCTCAAGGACTAAATGGCGAGTGCAATGGTAGTCTATTTGTCAACAGAGAACAGTTCACTAATTCATTTCGACAGGATTATTGCTTAAAAATGTCGGCTTTTGACCATTATGCATGAATAAAATGTTAACTTTGATTGAAATCTTATGAACAATGTATATTTCAAGTTTTTCTTTTTTTTCTCCAGAAAAGCTGGTGCTATTTCCAAAGGTCTCTTGGTCTAGAAACCTTCGATACGATTTGTCGAAGACTCCGTGTTCAATGGCACTTGCTCATGCAAGATGTATTGTGTCACACCATTACATCGTTCACAGCATCACGCTGATATCTTCAGACTGAAAGGATGGGAAAATGACAGTTCATGCCTAACTTGGTTCTCGGGAATAATGTATAATGATACATTATAAAAAAAATAGAGATCGCTGTGCAAATATATAGACCGAGGAAGTATTAAAATAGAATAAAAATAGCATGACAGATAATACGATGTATTCTCAATCAGCGTAATGGTTTCATTTTATTGTTACAATCTCAACTGGATGAGAATCCTTATCTGGATAAAATAGAACAACAGGGCAAGGGGACAATGATGTAGCAAAATTTACTATATATCAGTTTTGGATTGGCATTGTTCCTTGAGAGGTCTATTCATTAAGGCAAACCGCAATCTTTTCAGTTTTCGAGTTCCTCTAAGGCCACAATCTACTAAAGAAAGTGGATTTGCAGCGATTAATGTTGAGAGATCACGCTCAGCTACTTAAATGAGAAATTCCATCTCATTAAACAATTCCCCTTTTGGTGAAGCATCAGAAGTAATCGTCGATGAAATATGTGGCAAAGAGACATTTTTTAACTTCAGTTCAAATTAGGTTTTCCGTCCAGTTGCACCAACTTTGAAGATGCACATGAAAGGTAAATAATTGGTTTTAAATAGAGCATTACTATTGAGCTTTCAATACAGATCTAAAATAATTTCAAATAACATTGTTGTGTCGCTTTCTTGATTTCAGTAGACCTACTTTCACTTTCGTTTTACTTATTTATTTTGCTGTCATTTTCGCAGGATGATTCTATGAGCTGCGCACCATATATTAAGAGGAATGTTTAAAATAAAACATTTTGATGTAAATATTATGAAGTAATTATCTTCACTGCTGACTTGGCAAAAGCTGAGATTATATTAATATTTGTTACCATTTGTTCCACCAGAAGCTGATTTACTTAAACGAGGCTTCATCAGGAAAAGAAAAACAGCAGACTGAGTGACCGAAAAATCATAATCTACTCACTTTTACACCACCATCACTAAAATTACGAACTACTGGCTACCTTCGCCAAATCTTGTTTCCAGACCACAATAGATGTGCAATGTCACAATCAGACTCACTAACAGAGGACAGTGTGCAGCTGGATTAAAACTTCAATCCACAAACAATGCCAAATCAAAACTAACGTCCCTTTCAACTACGATCACACGAAATTGAAACGTCACCCTTCCCAGGAACTCGCCTGCAGATCGCGAAGCGTCTAAGAGCACTAAACTGGAGCGGCGCAGAGTGGCCCAGCAGCCAGCTGCTCCGCGAGTGACCCCATCTCCTTGTCCACTCGGTGCAGTACTACCCATGCGGCCGACATGGGGCGGGGGGAGGGGCACGGGGGAAGGGGGGGGGGCTCCGGCTGTGGCCTGGCCTTTGGTTGCGATCGAGATCTGGGCGGTCGCGTCGGCGTCTGCGCGCTGCGCGGCGGTGGCGGTGGCGGTGGCGGTGGGGGTGGGGACGGTGGGGGCGGCGGCGGCGACTGGCGTGGTCGGCGAGGGGGGTGACGAGGCGACGCGCAGGCCATCCCCTGGTCAAGGGGGAGGAACGGGTATAAACAGTGCGAGCCGGCGCTCGTCTGGTCAAGCGTCTTAGCGGGTTCTGCGAGCTCCTTCGCTCAGTGGCGCCTCGGCAGTCCCAGCAAGATCGGGCGGGACCGCGCCGGCCAAGTCCGGTCGTCGAACTCAGCGCGTCAGGTTCCGTTGCTCGACAGGTAAGAAGGCTTTCCCGGTGCTTGGGAGCCGAGGGCCCGCTAGCCCGCTGCTGGAGCGTGCGACGTATTGTTAACGAGTCGCTAGATAAACTAGTTTTCTGTGGTAAAACCGTAACTGATTAAAGATTGAGATGTGTTGCTGAAGGCACAGCGTTAACTCTTTGACAGAATGTAGACGCTTGAAGCTTCTTAAAGGAATTTAATGATTTCGCAAGCCACTTTCGAAATCTTGGTCGGGATAAACATTAAGCCGCATGCACAACGGACGAATTTTTGCTCTTTTAATGTACTAAACTCGAGGCAATGATCACTTTCCTCTTTAGTTCCTCAATGTTTTGTTTTCTTGGTTTCAGTCCTTCAATTACAACTGGGCGCTCCTCTTCTCCCAGCAGCGAGACCAGGACAGGAAGAAATTCGAAGACCTGAAACATCACCTCTCTAGAAAACCACTATGGGGCCCCGTGCAGAACAAGGGTGAGCACTATTTGTACACACACTATTGGCTTGCATGAACAAAACTTCCAAGAGTTCACAAAAAGTATCACGCACACTACTCGGCTCAACAAAAAATGTATTCTTGTACACATATACCACAACAATAAAATAACTATTTTAAGCAGCCTCACGAATATGGCAATAACATAGTATATTGCAGTATACATACAGTTCAACAATGTATTATTTCAATTGAAAAATAGAAATATTCTAAAGTTTCATGGTTTGTCCGGTTTACTTTCCTTGAAATTCCTGCGTGCATAATCTAGGTAAGGTGACCGTTTAATTAAGTTCCCTTAATGTGATGCGAAATAACTGCAGAAAATTCAATACGATTTTTTCATATCTTATTTTTCAAACATTAAATCCAACTATCGGGCGCAGTCTCAACATATCAAAATCGCCAAGATCAACTTACTCTTGTCTTTAATAGAAGGGGAGAACAGTTTCGCGCAAGTTTTCCTACACCCATTGCAAGCGCAAGCTAACTCTATAAATCCTTAAAAATAACTTCGAAACGCTAAAAGTTTACAGTAGTATACTCTTAACGGGGGGGATATAACCCTCTTTTACTCAATGTTATTTATTTTATTTTCTTCCACAGAATTTTGGAGCCAACGTCCATCGCAACAGAGAAAACTCCCCTGTTGGGCGTAGAGTCGCCCGTTGTGGTCCTGCTTCCCGTCTGGGAATCGATGGGACCTCCTTCTTCCCTCAGCCGGAAAGAACTCGACGAATACGTCACAGACGCCTTTTGGGCTCGTCTTAGGCGGGCCTTCTTCATCGGTTACTGGGTGGCGTTGGTCGTTCTCTTTATAGCATCGATCCTCTTGACACCAAGATGCGGTGGTGGCAAACTACCCTCCACAGCACTTCCCATCATCTCCACTACAGATGCACTTTCCTTTCAGTCGACTGAAACCGCATTTTTCTTTTCCCCGTCCGGCAGCCCGTCTTAACGCGTCATCACTGGCAATAATTTGAAATGTCGACTAACTCGTCGACGATCCGTGTCTATTTTGGAACTTCTTCGCAGGAGTGTTTTGCGCAATTGACATCTCATCTCATTACATTGCATTCTGCAAGAAATAACGAGAGTCGACACTCTTTTCTTAGTTTTATATTACCGTTACAAAGAACTTCCAGAAGTCTATATACTTTCTCATTTTATTTATTTCATGTTGTATATTTCCATCTTCAGTTCTTAAAATATTGTGCATATTTATTTAATAATTCATTGTTCACGAATTTCACAATTTTCATTATATGTAACTTGTTAGTCATGTGCCGTAAAATGCTTTAAAGATGGAACGGCTAAGACTAACTTTATCTTCGTAAATACCATTGTAAATAATGTAGATTATTTTTTTTCATCGAAATAAGTTTTTATAATAAAATCTCTTGTGCAATTTGACATTGTGTCCTAGAACTTCTTTCCCAAGATTCTGTATTTTACTTACACAAAAAATTACAAATTCCTTTCAATATTACTTGCTTTAACCTTCGAACTATTTAGAGAAACCACCTATTAAATTTTAATGAATCAGGAAATAAAGATTATTGATTATTTACAAAAACATGGTAGAGATATTTTATTGTCTCATAAGGCTTAGTACCATTTGTTGAAATTACGTATAATACTCGTGCATCAGTTGCAGAAACCAAAATAAACCTCTTGATGTAACACCTTCTAGGAATAATCTAAGTCGTTTTCACCATTTGACAGATTTTAAAATATTTTTTATATGCTGGCAAATGCATGACAAGGATTACGTTAGAATGTAAATCAGAGGCGACCTCTTTTCTCTTTTTACAACGGCATCTACCGTAACAAACACTGACCACGCATATCATTTCACTACAACAAAAATTCTCTACCACGAGTAAGCATATTATTGGCCCTAAAGTAAACATTTATTTTCCCCCGAATTATAACACAATTGCATTATTCAAATGTAACCATTACGAACAAATGGTCTAAAACTACTAGCATAGTGTTTTGATCAATAAGTAAATACAAGCACTGTAATGCATGATGAATCTCTCTCGTCACTTTCTTTGCGGTGTGTAAATTTAACAAACCTAAATATAAATTATAACTCTTAATTAATTAGTTGCTTTCTCAAAGTATTCAATCGAAAGGAAAACATAAAAATATTCTCTATAAAGAATCACAATAGAAATTTGAATATTTTTGTGAAAAACTTATACTTTCCTTCATATTCCAGGTAACTTTTGGTGACGTCAGTTTCAAGTCATGTTAATTAATAACTCTTAAAAAAATCTAGCAATTTTCCATAAATTAAATTTACAACAAGTTGAAAAGTGTAAAAATGACTTCGTTATCCTAAATTCATTCCACACTCATTGGCTTATCGCTTAGATCTCGCCATTACTGCCTGCATTTTTACAGACAGTAAAAGTTCATTCTCTCGGATCCGAACAGTGTCAATTTTTGACAATTCGTAATGTCAAATTTCAACAAAAAAATAATGTAAAATTAACTGACTCATGTATGTGATTAATAGAATTTAAGTCAGAACCAAACGTCAGATTTTTCATGATTTCCCTCGTTCGTTGGTTGTACATTAATGTTTACTAAATTGCTAAATTCTTTGTTCAAAACAAAAATGGGAGAATTAATTTCTATTGACAGAACTATAAACAGTTAATGATTTAACAAACATAGATTAATAATTAACGATTTATTTATTCGTTTCCGTATATCACATTTGGGTGGCTTATTCAATGAGTTTGAGGGAGGGTTCAGAAATAAGCCATAGTGTTTTCTGTATATAAGAGCTGTCGTGGAAAACAAGCCAAGAAGGGAAAGGTAAAGGTATCTTAAGAGGTAAGGAATATTAAGAATTCGTCCAAAATAATTTATTTTGCAATCGATTGACAAAGGATAAGTCAAAAATATGTCTTCTATCAAATTATTTAATGCTCATCGTAGGGTCACTGACCCTTTCTGCCCAGGTATTGATTCATTATTTCTTAATATTACAATTGAATTGCATAGGCGGTTTTCTAAAGAGTAAACGTGAAACACAACAGAGAACTGAAAATATTTGAAATTTTAAAATTAAAGTGGTTCTAAACACAGGCATACAAATAATTATTTTACAGTTTTACTTTCTCACCTACCGCTAACGCAATATAAAGAAAGTATTGTAATGATGCAGGAAAAAACGATGAATGTTCCACAGGATATCTCTCATTACCGGGCCTGGAAAAGAAAACCTGGATATACTATGATTACTACATCTAACACGTAGAGTATACATATGCAAAATTATTTTTAAAAATGGCTCCTAATGTTTCTTTATTTTTTCTCTCTGGTACAGCAAAAGACGCATTAAAAAATTGCGTAGTTCCCATTTTCATTGCACTCCGAATTTTTGGAAATAATTAAATTTTTGACGTCTTCCTACAACTACAATATTGAAGTTAGAAATATTTTTCTAAATGAAATCTGTTCATCAAACACATCTTGAAATAACATGAACAATTTCTCGATGATTGTGTACAATTTCTCAAAGCTATGAGTAGAGTTTGCGTAATTTTGAGCGACACAAAGGCAATTTTTAAATTGTAAACAATTATTTTCTCAAAAATGGCTCCAATTTTTTTCTTTAAATTTTGTCCACGGTCAGAACAGCGTGCCTTAAAAGAAGTTGCGCAGATCTCATTTTCATTGAACACTGAATTTTGGAATATTGCAAAAGTTAGAAACAATGCCAGAAATAATGTGATGGTTTTATGGTGGTTTTTGGTTTTATTGCTCATATGAAGTAGTACTTGGAAATTCGTTCCCCAAATATGAAAATTCATAGAGACGGAATACCTTCATTTGTGACTAGTTTATTATAACAGAACCAATTTTGATTGCCTTAATAATAAAATAAATACTACTATTGACTGTTTCTTCAGTAAAAAATGTTGGTATAGTTAACAAGGTCCCATTTTTTCCATTTGTGAGCAAAATAATTTATTTGAGGGAGAAAAATAATAGATTCCATGATGGAAAACCCATATAAAATTAATTCTGATTGGGTAAAATGAGTAAGTAATCACATAAAGCATTACATCATACATTTATGACTTTGATATTGACTATTTAAATAATAACACAATCTATTATCAGCGGTTTCTCGAGGTTCTAACGAAGATAATTTGGAAGCTTTTGTCAATATGATTTGATTTGATTTATTTTCGTCAAAAACATTAGAAACAGTTTGTGACGTATTTTGAGTGACACAAAGGCAAAGGCAAAGGCAAAAAATGTGACGGACCAAAAGCTTTCGAGAGATTCGAGATAGATAAGATCATTGTTATGTATTTATTAAACCACAAATCTGACAATTTTTAATTAAATTTAGCTGTTTCCGTAACCCTTAATTTTTTTATCATATGTTGAGCAAAGGAGAATGATCCAAGACATGTCTAAAAAGCTTCATATTTCAGAAGACACAAGTTCCTTTACATAGTAGAATTTGAATTCATGTTCGAGAAATAAAATATTTTTAGGATATAGGTCTTCAATTTAATGGATATCTTGTGTGATCAAAAGAGAAAAATTATACATTTTATCCAATGAAGGTTAATTCAATAAATTTAATGTAATTTTTACTTCATACTTTGTAAGAAGAGAATGTATTGTCATCTAGCGCCGGAAAAATTTTCTTTTTCGACAGAAAACACATTGCCGGGCCTTGGTAATGAAAAAATAGACAAATCATGCCATTATATGTAGCAAATAAATTCCTCTTACTTTGTGTTAACAGAATCCATGTTTTGTGGGTCCTTGGTACGGACAACTCGAATGACGACCAAACGTCTGCCTCTCTGTCAGTCCGTCCGTCTGTGATCAACGGTAATGCCTAAACCATTAAGACGATTTTCTCCAAAATTATTACTCACCAATCAATTTGAAGGAATTCGAGGCCCTGTGAGTCTGAAGCGGATATTTTGATTAGGAGGAGAACTTTACATGAAGTTACAATTAGTATTTTTGAAATTTTCTCAAAAATGGCTCCAAAACTGGCGTAAATTACATTTTCGTTGAAATACCTAATTTTTCGAAAAATGTTCAATTTTTTTATGTCTTCCTACAACTGCAATAGTGAAGATAGATATTTTGTCTTAATGAAACCTATTTCAGTCTTCAATTAAAACCAAGTACAATATTTTGAAAATGCCAGTGTTTTCTCAAAATTTTGCGTTAAATTTGCTCAGTTATTAAACAATTCTTTTCTCAAAAAGTGCTCCTATATTTTCTTTAAAATTATTCTCGTGTGTATCAAAGGACGGTAAAAAAATGTTCAACAAACTCTCTGTAATTTCGGAAAATGCAAAAAAGTTAAAATTGCAAAACTTTAATATTGAAGATTTTTGCCTTCAATGAAATATGTTCGAAAAAATTAGATATTAAAAAATCTCATGTACGTAGATTTTTTAAAACTAGTAGGTTTCGCGTTATTTCTGCTTGAAGCTAAAGCAATATATAAAAAAAGTATACCGCTCCATTTTATTTTATTTTAGTTTTCGTTTTTTTTTTCACAGATAGAACAAGGGTCGTTTAACAGAAGTCTCGTTTTCGTTGAACACTCTGAATTTTCAAAATTACAAAATTTGCAAACAATGCAAGGAAGTATGTGTTTCTAATTTGTACTTAATATATGTTACTAATATTACATGTGTGTTAATAATTTCTGTTTCGCAGAGTAAAATATACTTGGAGACAATGCGTTTTATAACAGACGTAAGAAATTTGAAAGAACTTTAATTATTATTGGTTCTTCTTGTACGCATAGAACGCAAAGCACGTTTAGCAATACCGTAGGACCAATTTTCGTTGAACTCCCTGAATTGTTAAAAATATCAAGAGTCCAATTTTTTTAGGCGTCTTCCTGCAACTACAATATTGAAGATAAGGATTTTTGCTTAATAAAGTCTGTTCTTCAAATACAGGTCATTAAAAAAGATGAGGTACAATTTTTCAAAAATATCAGTTGTTTTCACCTAATTTTACTTTAAATAAATTCAATTAAATTAGTGCCTCATCTGGCGCCGGAAACAAATATATTCTAAAAAAAAGGCTCCAATTTTTTAAAATTTGTCTTCCTCGAATATAGCAAAGGACGCTTAAAATACAGCGTGTTCAAAGAAAACGGTACATGCGGCATTGTTTGGCGCCCTTTGCTCCAACAATGGAAAAAGAAAGAAAACATTAGAAGCGGTTTTTGTAATTGTTTTTTTAAATTCCATTAACTTTAAGTTGAAATTAGGCGAAAACAACTCTTTTTTTAATTGTGCATGAGCTTATTTAAAGATCTATTTTTTTAAGAACAAATTTTATAAAGGATAAATCTCTATCATTTCAATCATTGTATTTTTTTGCTTTGTTAATTTTTTCCGAGTTCACCGAGAATGAGACCTGCGCACCTTTTTAAGCGCCTATTGCTCGGAAAAAAATAAAAGAAAATTGTTACAGCCGGCTTTTAGAAAATAATTGTTGAAAATGTTGAAGCGACTTCACGTAAAGTATCCTAAAAATCAAAATTACCGTTTCAAACTAGCAGAGCCTGGAGTTCGTCCAGATCAACTAAGAAATACAGTAAAATATGTCTAAACTGGAACCTGTTCAAGCCGGAAACCAGCTTTAACAGGAAAATTTCTCCTGCCCGCGCAGTTAAATGGCATTGTACACAGCATAAAACGGAACCTTTCCAACGCGGAAACGGAACGGTTTTTCATGTCCTGCAGGAAAAAAATCTTTATATTCCTGTGAATTTAATACAATTGACAGGTAGATGCGAGATGTTTTTAATGAAATGAATGCATATGCAAGCTAGTTTTAAATTCTCTATACCTGCGACACGCTATTTAGTCGTCGCAGCCAGTCATTGAAGGAGAGGGGATTCGCCTCAGCGTAGAATTCGACCTTAAGATCGCTTGTCTCACAAGACATAAGCCATAGGGAATTCCATCTCTCCCGACCCTCTCCACATTAAACATTTTTCTGTCAAAAAGTCGTCTGCGGCAGCACTACAATACTTTCTATTACTACGTACGTACTACGGCGAGAAAATAAAGACAGGCACATCGAACCTACCTTTGGTATTGCTAGGGTTCAGCTAGTGGCGCTACGACAGCACATTATTTCTCGTAGTATTTTTAAATTTTGCAATTTTCGAAAAGTCAACGACAATGAGACTTTATTAACCGTCCTTTGTTCTGTCTATGGAAAAAAATAAAGAAATAGTTAAAGCGGTTTCTGAAAAAATGTATTTTTATAAATTACCGTAACTTCAAGAAGATGAATACTACACGTATCTTCAAAAAAATTGTACATGATATTTTTTTAATTTTATTTTTTAGAAGACATCATTCAAGACAGAAATCTATTTCGGTATTGTGCTTTTGCAATGTCATCTTTTGGCAATTTAAAAAATGCAGCGAGTTTGTAAGAAATGAGACTAGAACCATTTTATACAGTCCTTTGATACATTTGAGAAGAAAAATTGTTTGAAAAATCTGGAATCATTTTGAGGAAAAAATGTTTAAAAGATTTCAAAATTACTAGAAAACTACTCATATTTTGAAAAAAAATTGGATTATCTAATTTCAAGATGTCTTTGAAGTACAGATTTCATTAAGGAAAAATCACAATCTTTAATATTATAGTTGTGCGAAGACGATGAAGAAATTTTAAACTTTTTAAGTTCTTGACAAATCAAGAATTTCAACGATAACGAGACTTACGCCATTCATTCAAGTGTTCATTACATCATCCAAATACAAAGTTTAATGAAAACATTTTGACTCATTTTTAAAAAAAATTTGAAAATGTTGAGGCTTTATGTAATGAACCATCATTTAATTTTCTTTTGCCCGACTGGCCTCTGAAAATTAGGTTTTCTATAAGAAAATATGAGAATCATTATAAAACGTGTTTTTAGCAATATCTAAAGGATGCGCAGGTGTCTGAAAAATGGCAATACAGAGCTATTTTTCATCGTATGTCGTATATGTCTTAATTTATCGTTTGAAAAAGTCCTTCCGATACGTCACCAGGTAACTGCTTTTAGTATAGTGTAGTGTTAAAAACGTTGTCATAATATTTTGTGAATTAGATATTTTCACCAAGAGTTCTACTTTATAGTATTTTGTGTTTTACTATTACAAAAACCCGATTTTCTAAAAAACGGCTCCAAATTTTTTCTTTAAACTTTTAGTGGAGATAGTGCCAAATGACATATACACTATGCATATGACAATAAGATGACACTAATAACATTTTTATCTATTTTTTTCGGTTTTTCAAAAATAAGAAAAAGGTAATTTTTATGACAACTCGCTCAAATCTTTCATATTTACATTATGTACGATTTCTATACATTATTGAATTTGTTAAAACAAATTATTCAAATGTTTTGTTTTAAATTTTCTCCAGAATTGGAAGGTTTTCAGTGAAAATGAGCTCAACTTTCCGCATTTTCAGAAACGTTCATTCTCAGAAACCTATTTTAAAACGGTTTTATTGATGCCAGTGTTTTTTTGCATCGAACACTACCTTTTTTTGCTAAGTTACAACATTTATCCAATTTTTTTTTGTTACCAGGGCCAGCAATGAGAGTTTTTTCTATCGGAAATTGGTTGAATCCTGGCGTTACAATACTTTCTCTTCTTACGAAGTAAGGGCGAGAATGTAAAAAGAAAATACGTAAATGATTACATATTTAATCAAAGGAATGGTCAAGCAATTCGCCACAAGAAGAATGTGGAAATTTGAGAACAAGAACACGATAGCATTCATGGATCTAACAACAAAGATGGCGAATAACAGCCGCATGAATAAGACTGATAATATACCATTAGGAAACATCCCTGTAAATTATTACTTGTCTGGAATGAAAAAAGTATCAACGAGCGAAAGTAAAATAATCAGAATAGTATTAATACGCTTGGATAGATGGGAAACATGGGATATTCATGAAAAACTAGTGGTGCTACAACAGCACATATTTTCTCGCATTATTTATAAATTTCCAGTTTTCGGAAATTCAGAGAGTTCACCAAAAATGAGACCCGCGCCATTATTTTACGAGTCCTTTCTTCTATCCGTTGACGAAACTTAAAGAAAAAAAATTGGGGGGGGTACGAGAATTTTTTTTTTAATTACATTAATTTCAAGCCTAAATTACGCGAAAACTATACGCTTGGCATTTCATCAAAAAAGTGCACATGATCTTTTTTAAGGAGCAGATCTTTTACACGAATTTCTTTAAGACAAAAATCTCTATCTTCAATTTTGTAGTTTTGAAATATTAACATTTTGCAATTTTCGAAAATACGGCGAGTTCACCAAAAGTAGGACTAGCAACATACTTTTTACCGACCTTTGATACTGTGACCGCTCTACCTTTTCACTATTCTCTAAAATGCCTACAGCGGGTCACTCAAGTAACCTAGTAGTATTACTTGATCTGTGACTTATGACAATGTCACACCAAAAAATTAGGAATGGTTTTATATGTCCTAACTGCCCTACAGGAGTGGGTTCGTCTTTTAACCTGCTTTTGTAATAAAAGAAACATAGGCAAGGTAATCTTTTAACTATGAACAGCGTCCTGAATATATTCTGTTAAATAGTTGAATACAATTCTAATCTAGCATTTAAACATTGCATTGAAAAATTCTATCACTTCAAAAAAAAAAAATAAAACAATTCAACTTTAAATTTTAAAAATTTTAACAACTGCAGTTGCGTTTTAACACTTGCATAAACACTTAACATAAAATTATATTACCCTTCACTTCACAAAAAAAACAATAAAATAACTGTACACAAGACTATAATACATGGAAACAAAATACTGAAAAAGAATCACATACCAAAATACCCTTTACATACACTTTCAAAGAAATTGTCACTTGAATAGTGAATGAAATATATACAAGAGGTTGTTTTACTTTCACATAGATTATTATTTTATACAATTTATCCAGCAAAGAAAGAAAATGTCGTTATGCAATGAATTTTACTAATTATTGGTTTTGAACAATTAGAAAACGATTAAACAATAAATTGAAAACACACAGGAAAAAAACAAATATTATCGTTAATAGAAAAATGAAAAAAAATGGTTTTTACAATTCTTTACAGAAATTAGCTATCTGGCTTTCTTTTAGGACTGCAATATTGTAAAAGATTACGTTTAAATGATTTTAATATAATTACTCAACTATCTACGTCTATAAATGAGGTGAATTCTATCTCTGTAGCATAATTTTCGCTTCTTTAAACAGTTCATTGTTTTGAGAATTTCTAGTAAAGTTTTCTAACTCACAAAAACGTCCTCTGGAAGAAATATTTCCATAGCTTGGAGCGACGACGGCGACCCAGATCCTTTCAAGGTCGTGGCAACCCCTTGCTTCGGCGAACACGTGCTCTGGTGAATCGGTACCACAGTCCTTCGAATTTTATACAATCTGACTGCAATATCTCCGCGTAATGAATTTCTTACGTGGTAAGCCAAGACGAGAGACAAAAAAAAGCTTTTTCAAGCTTCTTATCGTCGAAATACGGGAATTCTCTCTCCGTCCAGCACGAACAATTTCAGTGTGTCCAGATCGGCGATTGGCAGCGAAAGAGAGCTTTTCGTAGCGGTGCTTTGCGGTAGTACTGATATTTTCAAGGGTGATTTTTGATTGGTTGTCATTCTCTTGTACGCGAGTGCGTTCAGAAACTTTAATAATTTCTCGCAAGGGATACCATTTACTGCTGGCGCGAACTCTTGCAATTCGCTAACACTATAATTGCAACTTGTCGTGTCTTGACGTTCTTGGGTGCTTCTCAAAAATCAATGTAACCGACACATGGGCGGTTACAATACATACGTTGAAATATTTAAAGAAAAAAATTGCAGCGGTTTTTTAGAAAAAATAATTTAAAAAAATAAAAATTGCCTATATTTCGAGCAAAAGCACACAAAAACCACTCATAATTCCAAAAATTGAACTTAACCTTGTTTCAAAATCTGTCTTTAAAGAATAGATTTCATTAAGGAAAAAAATTCTATATTCAAGTTGTAGTTGAAGGAAACCGCTAAAAAAATTGTACTTTTGCAATTCTCAAAAATCAGGGATTTCAACACTTATGAGAACTGCATCAGTCTCTTAAGAGCTCTTTACGCTATCCGAGGACTAAGTTTAATAAAAAAATTGGAGCCATTTTCAGAAAATTTTGAAAATGTGTTGTGGCTTTATGTAAAGTATAAAGACGGAGAATATACAAAATGTCAGTCTCGGCGCGAAGAGACATAAGGGAAATAGGAAGAAGATATCCATTTCTCTATGGCTACTGCAGAGGTACACAATCCACACCTACTTGTGACGCCGTTAGATACCAGTATACATTCGTGGGTATCAATATTTCCGCTATTTTCGTTACATATAATCTAACATGGGAAATATCTCGTGCTTTACCACGTGCGTGAATACATTCGTAACTTTCTGTGGAACTTACGACCTTGCGCCACCCTACTACTGTACGTCCGTTGTTCAGCTTAGGTAAATTGATTGATTTTTTCGTGTTTCTGGGCGCGTCAACTGCTGTGGTCATTATTGCCGTTAGTGTAGTGCATGCTTTTTCACGGGAGATGTAATCTTCCCCGCTGGATGGCGAGATCCGGCGCCGACCTACCGTCGGCTAGTGTGGTTTCCCCCTAACCAGGACTCTCCCATCATCGGGAAACCGCCCCAGCCGGGACAAGCTCTAAGGTCCCGACCGGTCTCCCGGAATATGTGGCAGTGTAGTGCATGTTAGTGTAAGTGTGTGTGTAAGGGGAGAGGATAGGACCAGGAAGAGGAAGGACAGATCGAGGGCGGTCCGTGACACGTTTGTTAGGGTACTGCTCCGGAATTCGCCTGGTGTTGATCGGAGAAACCAAGAAAAACTACCGATCAGAGCAGCCGGGCGCTAGAATTCTCCTCCAGACAGTGACTGAATTCGACCTAGCTGAAAAGCTAGTGTCGAAAATACTGCCGCCGTCAGGACTCGAACCTAGGACCTCCCGGTCAGAAGCGCTGCAGTGACATCTGTTGATGCACTGAGCTACCGCTCCGGTAGCTTCTGGACAGAATACCGAAAGTGAGAATAGTGACTCTGCAGGCAACGATCATACAACATGTGACTCTGGTTTAAAATGTGTACCATTCAACGGGTCACGGACCCCTATCAAGATCGCATTGTGATAGCTGCAACGTAGGTGCCTAAGGCTAGGACGCTGGAGTGCCCAAGACAGGAAAATCATCGTTGAACAATATGTTGTCTCTGGCCAATTTTCAATGTCAATTTATTTTTCACTTTGTTTCCTTTCTTATTACATTTGTATTACAAAATATTTCATTTAACAATACGAAACAAAGAAGAAAATACAACTGTCATTGATAATTGGCCAGAGACAACATATAGTTTACACAGAATTATCAGAAAAAATAAAATAAAATAAAATTTAAAAAAATCATCGTTGACTCTGGTCAAAGGAGCGAGCATTTTTAAACGTTGGCCGTAGTTGTCATACTATCAAGAACATTTGGGAACGAGGTTTAATTTAGAGATGTCAATTGGGCATCAGTTTCACTGAAAAGAGAACAACGTGATTATTATTTAACTCACGTAAATTGAACAGGTATTTTACAAGATATACAGGAATTATCGAAATTCACTTTTCAGAATTAACAGTGAATTGTGTGATAAGGTGCCGATTTGAGGTGCTGACTTGAATGAATAAAGCGTAACACTGCCAACGCACTTATTTAGAATAATATAATGTAGTGTTTCTTCCCAATTTCCATAGCTGTTTGGCGATTGACAATAACAACAAAGTCGTCGAAAACCGACAAAAAAGCGAAAATTGCTTTGAAAATATTCCCTTCAATTTTTCAGGAGAACATTGAAATTAACGACTCTTTTTAACCGAGGTGACATGCTTTTAGGAGCGTGCGATAGTCTGAAAATATTGAAGTTTACTTTACAATTGTGACATGACTTCTACGATGTTTACAGACAAAAGAATTTACGAGTAGTTCAAAATCAGGATTCATGTTCTTAAATCATTAAATATATTATATTACTTTCGAATCTATTCGCGCCGTCTTGCTTGTTTGTGCACACGTGCCCTACGAAGACCAGAAAACGAAAGGATTCTGGACTGTAGCTTCACTATAAATGTAGCTTCACTATGTGCACGTTTTGTTGAGGTCTCCTTTCGCTTGTAGTGACCGGGATCCCGGTCGGGGCGACCAATTCTTTGAACTAATTTAATTATTAAAAATACATTGTTTCTCAGTAACATGGTCACAATTTGGATAGCTGTACGTCTGCGGAACATATTCTCCGAGCGTAAGTGCATCCAACAAGGTGACGGGAAAGGTGACAATTATATATTATTATTACTATTATTATTATTATTATTATTATTATTATTATTATTGTTGTTGTTGTTTTAACTTTCAACTATTTATCGTTTACATTTTTGTGGTAGGATTCTGGTACTCAAGAAAACTTGCGCGAATATTCATCTCCCCCATACGTCATATACAGTTTTTACTGTTTTTTGACCAAATAAATCAAGTCAAATAAATCAAAGGTAATTCGCGTTGTTCGCATTCGAAGACTGCGTTCAACCGCCCGCTGTTCCCACCCGACGTCATTTCAACTGCCGCTGAGTGACGTCAGTTTCCTCTTGAACACATCGTTCGCGAGTGAATTGTTGCGTTTATAGGACCGCGAGTCGCTGCCTTGTTATGGCGTGCTTTAGAGATAATAAGTGCTGGTAATATGTACCGAAGAAAAAAGCTACTTTCCTAACAATATCGGCTAAAGTACAACGATTATACAAAATTGTGTGAACCGGCCTCGATAGTCGATAGCTAAGGCTGAAGGGCCATAGCTGCCTCGTGCCAGAAGGATCGCGGGTTTGAATTCCGCCCTGAACATGGATATTTGTGTGCGTGTCCGTGTACCCTTACCACCGATGTTACTTATAGTGGTCGCTATTTGACCTTAGTAATTGAAATGCGACCTTAAATAAGTAAAAAGAAGGTGTAAGAATATTTCCACTTAAGGTACTGGGGGGTTATCATTATCATCTTCATGGTAACGTCAGTATATTTCCCTTAGGAATTCACCAACGTCCTCGGCCCACAATATCGGTTACTGCTCTTTGACACACTGAAGCGTCGGCATCAATCTCCCATTACTTCGCACCGCTGATATCCATAGCGGTTAATATATGCACTGCCGTCTGTGACCCGTGCGTTTGTACAGACAACTGATTAAGAGTGGAAGAGGAAAGGCGACGGACAGTACAAAACGTACGCACGTCATGGTTCGTGAACACTTTGACCGCGTTTTACCCTCCCCTGTCCATACGTAGACCTTGCATACGCAGGCATTGCAACTCCCACACATTGCCCTACCTTCTTCTTACTAAGGAGCGGAAGGAAAGGTTATTTCTTTACATGATACAAGATGGTTTGATTCCAAAATAAAGTACAATTATCTTATATGAATTATTCTTAAGAATAACTTTATATGACATGTATTTTGTTATTAATTAATCCATACTATACATTTTTATTAGATCTTGCACTCATTTTTCTTACTTTAAAGTTTGATAAAAATCGACCAGGTTCAATATTTCGAATAATTAGCATAATGAAAAGGATTACTAATCGAAGCAAGTTTTCCAGAGAAGATTTATGGTTAGAAGAAAGAATTTACGAAATCAGCCGAAGAAGAAACATTTTAAAAAGGTAAGCTGTGCCTATAGCAAATTGGAACGCAACCAGATGAACTTCTTCCAGAGACTTCCAGGAAAAAAGAAAAGATCCTAATAGCCTTAAAACACATTGCAAGGATTGTTGTAAAAGTAAAATTTAGCGCATATACTTGAAGAGCAGTCATCCAATCAAACATTAAAAAATATTAACGAATAAAATAACAATTATAACAAAAACAGATTGTAATGTAATTGCATTGTAACTATTTATATTAAGTGAGAAAATACAAAGTCGAAAAAAGTAAGTGAAAATAAAATTTCCTGAGCGACACACGCTTTTGATTTCATCGCGGACCTTGCTGTTCAGTGTGACCACATTTATGACCACATTTACGTAATTATAGAGGCATTAGAATATGTTGAAACTGCCGAATTGTCATTTTGCGAACTGACAACGCGTCAAATGAAGCGCGGGAAATTGTAATTTACAATTTCGAATTTGTTGCAGATTGTTATTAATTGTAATGTCATCTGGTTTTACTATTCTGTATTTTAATTAATTTATATTTATTTTACGTATTTCATTTGTAATTTTAGGTATTTCTGGTTTCCTGCCTGATGTGGTCACAACTGGGCCGCGTAAGGTTGAAACATATAATTCACCTTCTAAAGGATATTTAATAAGGATGTATTGATATTCGATCGTGTATAATAAAATTGAATTTCAATTCTGACTTCGAAATTTATATTATTTATATTAGAAATAAAATATATACTAACAGCCACATCATTAATGTAATTAAATTCAACTACTCAAAAATAAAACATTACACGGAGAGAAATGTTATGGTACAGGGTACAACACATGTTTAGTAAGCATTCATATAGTACATACAATTATTCGTGAAGTAAAATTTGCTAAACAGTCCGTTGGACGAAACAGCCATTTCGTGAAGGCGAATAAGCACTTTGTTCTACGAAAATTTACTAAACCGTTTACTTCGATGTACTACGTAATTAATAACGTGAACTAAACATTTCTCTTCGTGTATATTAATACTCCCTCCCTCAAGTGTTTTCCACTTGCAAAAATATATCAGTATATTGGCACTCTAACTGAGGTACATGGTTAAGCAAGCAGTTATTTTATTCATAGAAAAACATTAAAGAAACACGCAAGGATAACTTCACAATTTATAAATTGAACATCCAGAACAAAAGGCCATCCAATATATCAACTTGTGAACGCATACAGTTTGCAGAACGCAACGGCATCTTTTCACAGTGTCCGTGTTATGCACATCTGTATATATTTGCATATTGGTTGAAAGAAATTACATCAATACATCGAGAATATAAATTTTACAATAAAGTAAAAACTAAAATAATAATATTGGGATTTTCAATAGTAAATTATAAGTAAATAACATTACTTCTTCTTCATATCATTTTGGTCTATTACTCTTCTCCGATTTTTTTTCTCTGTGATCCATAGTTGGTGGAATACTTGTTATATTTCATCAACTTCAAGCAGAAATTACGTAAAAACCACTAGCTTTTTCAAAAAAATGTACATGGTCTTTTTTTAATGAGATGATTTTTTATAACAGATTTTTTAGAGCAAAATCTATATCTTAAAATTTCTAATTTTTAAATGTTAAAAGTTTGTAATTTTCGAAAATACAGGGCATTCAACGAAAATGAGACTTGCGCCATTCTTTTAAGCATTCCTTGTTCTATCCGTATCCTCTTCTTTGTCCTATCCTCGCACACACACACACACACACACACTTACAGTAACATGCACTACACTATCACATATTCCGGGAGACCGGCCGGGAGCTTAGAGATTGTCCCGGCTGGGGCGGTGCCCCGCTGGTGGGAGAGTCCTGGTAAGGGGGAAACCCCACTGGCCGGCGGTAGGTCGGCGCCGGATCTCGCAATCCACCTGGGGAAGTCCACCGCCATCTCCCGAGAAAAAAACATGCACTACGCTAACGGGGCTAATGACCAAAGCAGTTGACGCGCCCGGAAACGCGAAAAAAACAAACCAAATTAAAATAAATGCACAGAATTTTTGCATACATTTTCAAAGTGTATTTGAAGAAAACTTTGAAGCAGTTTTTAAGAAAATGATGTTTCAGCGTTACTGTAAATGCGACATTTGAAACTTTTTAACAAGAATATTTTGAGTTTTCGAAAAACTTCATTGGAAGTCATTTGCCGCTCTTCCACTCACAAATGCAATAATGTATACAGATCGATGGAAATATTCATATCAAGGGTGTGAGTGATATTAAAAAAATTACATTTGTGTCATTTTTGAAAAACAAAAAAATATAGCAAAATGAACTTTGGGTCATATTAACCGGTGCACAGCACTATCCGTATGAAACGTTTGAAGAAAAAATTAGGAGCCGTTTTTGAGAAAATGGCATGTGAGCGTTTCTAAAATTGCTCTATCTACCATCATTTAAAGCACATTTACTCGTAAATGCAATAATGTGAACAAATTTACGCCAATGTAATAATTATCGAAGTCAAAAAAATTTAATTTTTGTAATTTTTGAAAATAACGAAAGAATAGAGCAATATGACGTACATTTCATCTCACAGATTACATGTAGCACTATACTTAACGAAAGTTTTCTTTAAACTAACCGACGGTAGGTCGGTGCCGGATCTCGACATCCAGCGGGAGAAGATCACCGCCATCTCCCGAGAAAAAACATGCACTACACTAACGGGAATAATGACCGAAACAGTTGACGCGCCCGGAAACACGAAAGAATCAATCAATTTAAACTTTTGGAGCCATTTTAAGAAAAACTTGTTTTTGTTATTTTATTAAATTGCACATATTGCACGCAATATTGCGCGAAAACTAGTAATCGAAAATTCAGTGTTAACAGTGAAAATCGGACCTATACCACCTTTACACTCGTATTTCACTCAATTCTTACAAGAAATGTAAAGAAAACATTTGCAGCCATTTTTGAGAAAATTTAGAAAATGTCCTGGAGGTTTCTTGTAAAGTACCCCCAAAGTTTGAAGAAAGTTTTTCAAAATTGCAGCGCCTTAGGTCGAGCCAGCTCGACCGGGGAACATCCATTTTGAAAAATAGTCCTACTATGGCCTCAGGCCTCAGTTCTATTCACAGACGGACAGACGAACTTTAAAAAAATACTTTTTTGGTATCCGGGGACCCCAAAACGTGTATGATTACGTAGGCTTACGTACGCCAAAAACGTGTATTTTTGTTGAAATTTCAAAATCGATTTTCCGCAGCATTACGTAAATTTCTCTATACTGCGTATATTACTCAGAATATACGTACGTATACGATAAAGTAAAAATATTTTTCTGAGAGTAGTATAAATTATTTTCTTATTTTCCTTTTTTAATCAAATAAAATCGAGTTAAGTTGACGAGAAAGAATAAAAATGAAAAAAACACGTTTCTGGCTTTAGAGGGGTTTGGATGGTGGTACGGGGGCCAAGAAACATTTTTTATGTTAATTTATAGTGTAACTACCCGATGTCATTTGGTTTAGGGGAACTTTTTAAAGAGGTATGCGGGAGGGGGCCCTTTGCCCCCCAATAAAAGATCCGAAACCCCGCCTGTGGTGACAGCGAAATAAATTCAAATACAAACCATTCCACGCACAAGAATTGACACGGCTTTTTTTAAACGTATGATATTTTTTATTAAATTTGGACATCAATAAAAGAAACACATGTTCCTTCTTTTACCTGAAAATTGATTTTTTGCATAGTTATGCCTACATTAAATTTTGGATTTTACGCATACTCCGCAAAATATGATTGATTGATGCTCCGAATATATTTAACCAAAAATGTCTGGTTTGTTTCATTTAAAACTTCGATATAAAAATTGTAATAATATTTAATAAATGAATATTTCTGTATGAACTCACTCAGATAAAGAATTTGAAAAAATATAGGCGTATTTCTTATTCAATTTTCTACAAACACAACAAGAAAAAAGTGGGCACTGAACATCTGATCCAAAAACTCTATTGTAAGGATGCGGGCGCGCGCTTCTTGCCCCTGCACCAACGACTTGTGTTTGATCAGTCTTTGATACAAGTGCCGAAAAGGCCTCTGCCTGATTAGGGTTTCAATAAATATTAATAACTCGTATGTTCACTCTGTCCTCGGAACGGATGGGTGACAACGAAACGAATTCTACTGTTGCTTTTCCTCGTGCCAGCGAAACGAATTTTACTGCTGAGTCCCTTTGCTTCCTAGGGATGGGGTACCCTCTTGTCATTGCTCGCGAAATACAACAGACCACTTGTCAAGGGACTTAAACAAAAATGCCGTAGCAAATACGCATCTTATAAAGAGAACAGTACTAAAGCTTGTTCTGTGAATCGTGTGTTTACTGTGCAACATACTGCGCAACTCTTCGCGATCACCGTATGAGATGACAAATGTTTCAATAAATTTAATCTTTCTGATCACGGTTGTATGAAAAAATAATCTCCAAGTCGCATAAACCACGATTTACTAGTGAAATTTTTTTTCATTGGTTATTTAAGGTCGCATCTTAGGTCATTAGCGACCACTATTGCTGTTAACGGTATGGTAACTATGTGGATGAAACGATATGGTGATGATAAGGGGTGAAAAGACGAACACAAATACAACCATGCCCGAGGCGGGACTCGAACCCGCGACCCGTCGGTCCGAGATCACTACGACACTACTGCCTTAGTGAAATTTGATTTAGAGGAGTCATTAGATTGGTGAATTTGTGATTAATTTCGGAAAAAGGGAGTCGGTTTCGGAAAATGCTTTTTGTTAGTGAAGAGAGCGTCGAGATCAGTGGCTCCTGTGTCTCTAACGAAAGTAGCGGAAAGTCCAGTGAACATAGTGAAAACAATGGAAATCAAGAAAATGACAATTTAAGCTCTTCAGATAGTTCAAGTATCTGCGAAATGAATGTAGAGAAGATAAACAGGAGTTTAATTGCAATAAGAGTACCCCCGTGAAGAAAAGAAAATTGCAACAAAAACTATCCCCATGAGAAATTTCAGACAATACGAAGTGCTACCATAGAACAATTTTTTCACACTTAAGATCCTTCGCCGTCAATTGAAAAATCACAAAAGAAAGACATTATTAAGAAACTTATCGATTACTTTCACTCAACAGATTACAAGACATTCAAAATTCAAATTTTGACAATTTTCGAAAGTTGAAGATATAATAAAATTAAACGACACTTCGCAACCAAATACGTGACAAGAGCGGCTAAAAAGTTAGATGATGAAAATTAAATTTTGTCCAGACCTGAAAGTAAATTCGGTAAGGCATTAGAACTGTGGATTGTGTCGAACGTTCATGAATTTTAAGGTAAGCGAGTATGAATATTTGAAGTGAGTATTGAGGGACCAGAACATTTCAAAATATCAGTCATAATGTGAGTCAAGAATCCGTCACTTAATAACCAAACACAACAGTTCAGTTGTACCACCTCAAGAAAGTGACTGCTTCATCCAAATAAACCCTTCGCCAGTTACGCAAGAAACGCGTCTGGTGCAGCAATCTTCTATACACTGGTTCGTAAAATATTAATATTTCTTAACGTTACTGAGATCCCACTTTGATTTTTTCTGAAGTTGTCGACAATACTCTAGTGCGTTTATTAATATTTTTTTTAATTTTATCTCGTTGAGATTTCAAGTATATTCAATTTTCAAAATTTCATTATTTTTTAATTAATTAAAATTTGGAAATTAAATTTAAAATTTTTAAGTTTCGAATGGAATGTGAACGGAGATTCTATAATTAGTGTATTCAAATATGATATTTTTAAGTTAGTGATGCGCGTCATTTTTAGCAAATTTCATCATATAATATTTCCGAAAATAATAAAGTTAGAGAAAAATCAAAATATACATGTTAACTTATTTGATCCATATAATAAATAGAAAAAAATGAATATTTAAAAATATGGTCAAATGTTTGTCTTTTTTGTGCGATTTGACGTGGAATGGCTCTCAGGCGCCCTAAAAATTCCGTTTTAATTTGGCTTTCAGAAAGTTTGGGAATTTTTAGCACACATCTGAACGCAGTGGCGGCTGGTTCCCCTAAAAAATGGGGGTAGCAGCTCCATCGAATAATGGGAATTTATTCCCATAATGTTTCAATGTAGACTGTTATTGAACTAACTGACTTATTCAATTGTATTGCGATCGTCAAAATGACGTAATTGTGCGTTGGAAAAGCGTTTCTGAGAAAGTCGACAGAAAAGCTCCCTTGTCGGGCCGTTGTATCGAAAAAATGGATAAATATTGTTCCGAAGTATAGTAAATTACTTCATCTCACACTTTGTGTTGTCAGAATTCACGATTTGTGGATCCCTCACACCGAAAAATCGATAGACGGCAAACTTTTGTTTGTTTGTCTCCCTTTCTCTACGTCTGCCTTTAATCCACGTTAATGCGTTAATGCCCGTTCAATTTTCATGTTTCAATTTTCAATAATCCGCGTTAATGCCAGTTCAATTTTCCCCAAAATTGATATTCTCTTATCCTATTCTCCTTTCGATCTGAACAAATTCATGGTCCTGTGAATTTGAAACGTATATTTTGATTTGGGGAAGGGGTACTTTGAATGAAGCCTCAACATTTTCTGAAAAATTGCTCCAATTTTTACGATTAATCCTTGTCCTCGAATAGCATTGAGTGCACTTACAAATGGACAGGTTTTACTTCCTTTGATCTCTCTGAATGTTCGAAAATTGCAAAAGTTAGAAATAATGCAAGAGAGTGTGTACTGTTTTAACACCACTAATTTTTGTTTCAATGATCCACAACACTTGGATTCTGACCATAGAACGTGCTAGAGCAAGTAATTTACGACATATAGGATTAAATTTATGAACTTTTCGATCAGTGTCACAACATGAGCTTTTCTTTTGAAATGTCGTTGATTTTTGCAGCAACGTCACAATACTTTCTCTTTACTACGTAAGTACCTGCTATGCAGAGAAAGTAAAAACCTGAGTTTAGTGTTCAATTATTAGAAAAAATAACGTGGAATATCCCATACAGGATAACGTATTGACGGGTCCAGGTAACGAAAACGTGGATAAATCGTTTCTATTTGTAGTAAATTACTTCCCTTAACATGCATATAGTCCGAGTCCACGTTTTGTGGGTCCTTGATACCGAAAATTCGATTGTTAGTACGTCGAACGTCTGTCTGTGTTTCAGTAATCAACATTTACGCCAAAACCATTCAGATAATTTTCACCAATACTGATATCCCTGATCGATCTGAACGAACTCAGTGACCTGCGACTTTGAAACGGTTAATTTGAATGTTCAGGGTGTAGAACTGGAGAAACACGGGCGCACTTTAAAACCGGACGTTAATTGATTGATTTTTTCGTGTTTCCGGGCGCGTCAACTGCTTTGGTCATTAGTCCCGTTAGTGTAGTGCATGTTTTTCTCGGGAGGTGGCGGTGATGTTCCCTCGCTGGATGGCGAGATACGGCGCCGACCTACCGTCGGCTAGTGGGGGTTCTCCCTAACCAGTACTCTCCCACCAGCGGGGTACCGCCTCAGCCGGGACAAGCTCTAAGCTCCCGACCGGTCTCCCGGAATATGTGAGAGTGTAGTGCATGTTAGTGTAAGTGCGTGTGTGTGTGTGTGTGTGTGTGTGTAAGGAGAGAGGATAGGACAAAGAAGAGGAAGGGCAGATCGCGCGCGGTCTGTGGCCCGTTTGGTAGGGTATTTCTCCGGCATTCGCCTGGTGTTGATCGGAGAAACCACGGAAAGCTACCGATCAGAGCAGCCGGCCGCTAGAATTCTCCTCCAGATAGCGACTGAATTCGACCTAGCTGAAAAGCTAGTGTCGAAAATCCTGCCGCTGTCAGGACTCGAACCTAGGACCTCCCGGTCAGAGACGCTGCAATGCCGGACGTTAAAAATGGGGCATGGCGCACGAGCGACGACTCCCGTGACACACCACAACGTCCGTTGCGCTATGTGGCTGATGTCCTGATGTCCGTGAAAATACGGATGTTGTAACATCCGTTACGCGACGCTCGTGTGCCCGCAGCCTAAAATGTCATTGATTATTTCTGTATGTATTTCAAAACCTACAACAGAATAATATTTTACAAGATCCGTCAATATACTTCCTCGCTTTGATGCTTTATTAATACGTGGTTCAAATATAAATAGGATATTCATTGTAATATTGTATTGAAACATTATTTTAAAACAGAACATTAATTTTCAACATATTCTCCTAACTCGATGCACTTTAGCCACCTTCTTGGAAGTTTCTGTATGCCTTCAAAATAAAAAAAAAAATCCTTAAATGCCCACCAAGTTTTGCACACATCTTTTAACGTCTTCAAATCTGACGTCGCCTAGAGCTTGTTTGAGACCTCCAAACAGATGAAAATTACTGAGTGATAAGTCCGGGCTGCATAGAGGGTGGGGGAAGGATTTCTCATTGCATTTTAGTCTGAGTTTGTCGACTCAACTGAGTTGTATATGGCCTGGCGTTGTTATGAAGAATCACTTTTTTTTTTTAATGCTTCATAATACTTTTCTTACCTCTTCCAAAGTCACCTCTGGTTCGATCGAATGTACCTGCAGAAGATCACAATATATTCCCTCAAATTCAGTTTGTTTGTTTTTAGTCAAAAGAATTTCATATATATTTGCCATCTCTTGGTAACAATTTGATCTACCAAATGCCATTCTCTGGATTTGGCACTACCAATACACTTGCGTAATCTGTTACATTTTTTGTTCCCAAAATACATTTTTTGTCTTCTCACTTCTTAACAAAACACTTTATTTGTATGTAATCACTTCCTTCTTCTAAATCTTTGTTAAAAACCTTTCTCGAATATGATTTTGTTAAATTTTCATCAGCTATGTCCTTTACATCTGTCCACCACAAGTCTCGACTAATATTTTCACATTTTTTCTCCCACAGCCACTATCGCTGCTTCGAACGTGCATTTTTCGCGAAAAATTGTATATGACCTTATTTTAAGACCTTGTGTTTGAACACCATATTTCTTTTCTTATTTCCCAACTCTGATAGTACCTGCGCCATTTTCTAAGCGTTATCCGAGGAAGAAGTCTAATAAAAACCAATGGTGCTACAGAATGGCCCAGACTTTCTCGTGCTAGTTTCTTAATTTCTTTGACCACGTCTAGCTGTTCGGTCGTGGCCCATCCTTTTGCCAGCTGCCATTTATCGCTCCCCAAACATCATTTTTTCACATTTGCTCAATTTTTTTTTGTTTCCTAACAACAGAACGAAAAATTACTTTAAGAATGTAATAGAGTAAAACCTCGTCTTAAATCGCAATTTTTGTTGAAAAAGTTGAAGACATGTTTTCGGAAAATGGCGCTTCAGCGGTACTGTAAATGCGAAATTAGAAGATTTTTTTTTTCACAGAAAACTATTGAGTGTTTGAAAAAAATTATTGGAAGTTATGTGAAGCACTTCTACTCACAAATGCAATAATGTATACAGATTGCTGCAAATTACATTTGTGTAATTTAAAAAAAAAACAAGAATACAGTAAAATTTATATTAAACAGTGCAATTAGGACTATCTGTACGAAAAGTTTCAACAAAAATTTTGCAGTTTTTGAGAAATTGACGGTTGAGCTTTTAAGAAAATGCGGTATTTTGAGCTCGTTTTCGCAGAAAACGAGAGTTTTTGAGAATTTTATATGATATTATTTAAAGCACATGTACTCTTAAATGCAATAATGTGAACAAATCGCTGCTAAATGCAAATATTAACGACGTGGAAAGCTAGTCACAATAATTACATTTTGTAATATTTGAAAAAAAGCAAAGAATAGAGCAATATGGCGTTATTGTCATCTAATAGAGTGCATTTAGCACTATCCCTACCAAAAGTTTAAAGAGAAAATTCGTAGCCGTTTTTGAGAAAATTTTTAAAATGTCCCACGTGTTTCATGTAAAGTAACCCCAAATCTTACGGATTTCTGTTTCAAAATCGAGGCGCTTTGACTCCAGCCAGATCGACAGGGAATTTCTTCAATTTGAAAAAAAAAAAAATGCTACGTATGTTTTAGGCGATAGTTGTGTTCACAGACGGATGTTTTGAAAAAAAACGAACATTTTTTCGGTATCAGGGGACCCCAAAAACGTGAATTTCCGTTGAAATCTCGAAAGAGGTTTTCTGCAGCATTACATAACTTTCTCTACACTACGTATATTATTCCGTATACGCGAAAGTAAAAATGAGGCGGTTAAATAAATGGTTTGGGTGCTAACGTTCACCATAGGCAGACAAGAACGTTTTCTAGACTTCAAGGAAGTACTTCACTTTTTTTTCCCCCCGTAAACTAGTGGTGCTAAAACAGCACGTACCTCTCCTTTCACGCAAACTTACGCGAAGAGTACTCAAATACTAGTTAATATTTGCAGTTTTCGAGAAATCAGAGTTTTCAACGAAAATGAGACCTGCACCAATCTCCATAATTCTCATTAACGTCCTTCACACTATTCAACAACAAAATTTCATTAAAAACGATGAAGCCACTCTCTTTTTAAATATGAAAAATGTCCCAAGGTGTAAAGTACCCCCAAAATTAAAAATCTGTTTCAAATTCAAGAGGCCGCGACATCAGCCAATTCAATAGAATTCAAGTAGAATATCAATTTTCGAGAAAATAGGCTGAACGGTTTAGCTGCTAGCGTAACGTGGTTCACAGACGAACAGGGACGTTATGCCGTCATTCGATTTTTCGTTATCAAGGATCCACAAAACGTGGATTCTTGCTATACCACGTGTTAGAGGGGTTTTTTTCCCTAAATTTACCAACTGGATTTATCCATTTTTTTCGTCACCAGAGCCCTGTAGTCAGATGTTTTCTGCCAAAAATTCGCCGTTTTTGTGTAGCGTTACAGAATTTTCTAATGCGCAAGCGTTAGCAAGAAAGTAAAAAATCGCCGATTTTTGCCGCAGCATTAAAATACTTTCTCTTCATTACGTACGTAGTAAGGCAAGAAAGTAAGAAAATATATCATTAAATAAGGGCATGTACTTCTTTTTTTAAAAAATATTTTTCCGTTATTTGTTTGCTTTTACAAGGGAAATTCTCAAAAATTGCTCATTTTTTCCCTCTTGGATATAACAAAGGATGCTAAAAAATTGTGTCATTTTCGGTAATCATGAATGTTATAAAACTGCAAAAAAGAAACATTGCAAAAGTACAATGAGAGATAGTTTCATAATAAAATCAGTTGAAACTTGATGTGCCTGTTCGTACTACACAAATATGCTGTACAAATAGGCATATTAAAAACAGCACGTATTTTCTCACGTTATTCCTAACCTTTGCAATTTCCGAAATTTCAGAGTTCAACGAATATGAAACCTGTGCCATAAGAGTATGAAACCTGGGACATAAAAGACTCTTAAGAGTCTTTTACGCTATCCAAGGGGAAAGTTTAATCAAAAAATGTGAAACCATATTAGAGAAAAGTTTGAAAATGTTCAGGCGTCGTGTAAAGTACCCCCAAAATCGAAATATCCATTTCAAACTCGCAGGGTTTCCAGTTCGTCCATATCAATCAGTAAGTATTAATGTTGCAAACAAATATCTGCGGTTTAGTGGCTTGCATTTACTAGTCGGAGACTGTCGACGGAGAGACGTTTCGCCTCAACCGATGTTTGGTTCCAAAGACCTACAAAATATGGATTTTGACTACACATGTGAGGAGACGTAATTTACTACATACAGGAACAAATTTATTCACTTTTTCGTTACCACTGCTCGACAATACGAGTTTTTTCTGTAGAAAAATCTGCAATTTTCGGCGCAGTCATACAATTACTTTCTCCTTACTACTCAAATGTGTAGTAAGGTGAAAGGTAACTAGTTTTACAACCCAAGCACGATTACTTCTTTCTTCTTCTTCAGAAGTAAGAACCCATTTTCAGTGAATTCTTTATTTTCGAAAATTGCTAACAAATTAATATTCCAAAACTACAGTATTTACACTTTTTTTTAAGGAAATGTGTTCTTTAAAATTAGATCTAGGTATAATTTTAATGAAAATACCTGAATTTTTGAAAATTTCTAGCATTGAACTTCGCTCAAACTTCTCGGCTCACAAGTCGAGACGGTTGAGTTTACTAATGATGCTGGTAGCGTAGTAGTAGCGAGAATGACAAACCAGCTCTACGAAGTGTTTGCATCCCAACTCGGACAATTTTTGGCGGCCTGGAAATACTTGTGCAGGTTCAAATTACCAGTTAAACTGTGGGTACACTTATATAATTGCGTACAGTTTACAAATAATGCCAGAAAGTATGTGCTGCTACGCCACCATTAGTTTTCTTTTCCCTCTGTATGTAACTTATCCTTTCTCTTAAGCTCGATTTTCAATTCGAAATTTGTTTCACGTTCACGATATATTTTATTGAATCATTCAACTAAGGATATTTGGAGTTGTTCTAATTCCTTCCAGGAAAACAACCGCTCCCCACGATGCCTTCCTTTTAAATTAAACTAGCCATATTAGTAAGTGTGCACCCTCGAACGTTACAGTACTATCGACCTGTGCATGCGCAGTTTAAGTTTCGCATCACTTTTCTGCATCTGCGCATATGCAATGATAAGACACTGCTGGCCGCTATGGCGTATGCGAACTCCCTATTATACTTCGGTTCTTCTGAAGAGGTATCTGAAGGAATATCTCCAGGATGGAACATGACATGGCTTTTCGCGTCTTTCCCGGTCGTGCCGCAAGTCGCTTGATCTGCAGCACTTGATACGCTCGCGATCATGCGATAAGGCCGACAAAGACGCAGTCGTGCCATATTCCATCTTGGAGGTAATACCCTCAGATGCCACGTTAGAAACCCCAAGTGTATGGAGTTTTGCAGGACGAAGCGTGAGGACTATTTTCTGCGCTTGGACAGTTTCCCATCATAGAGTAGAGGGAGTGTGTACGTCATGGCGGACAAACTGGAGAGTAGTGTTTGAGCCCATCGAACTTTTGCGCATGCGGAGTTCCAAGTTCCGCATCACTAGTGCATCTACGCATGCGCAGATCGATAGTGCTGTCCGTTATGGCGCGCACAACGCTTTTGAGCATACGCGGACCGAGATACCAGTCGATCGCTGCACGCTAAACCGTGCAAAAAATATTGTCCATAGTTTTCGTAGCAAGAAACCTAAGTACCGAACACAAGTTCAAAAATACATACTGCTCTCTATTGACAATGAACTAGTACAATTTTATCGCCAAAAAATTATATCAAATCAGTATAATTAAATTTAAGCAAGAAAATTCTTGCAGTAAAACATCTGAAGTTCAAATGAAACAAAAGTTCACGCAAGGCAAAAGTGCATTGGAATTAATGAAAGATTATGCAGATTAGAAATTAAAATCGTTTATGAAAAGTAAGTAATCCATTATTTTCGCAATGGGTCCGAACTTTAAATGAAATTTCCAAGTCATGAATCTCAAAATTGTACTGAATTCATTGAATACTTACCATGAAAACTCCATGTCAAATTCATATCAAGAAATTATCAGGGTAGAAAATGAACAATTCATATGCAGAAGCTTTATTTCCTTTGCAAGTTTGCACTACAATGCATTCTATGAGACTCATGCGTTATTTTCTGAGATTCTACTTTCCATTAAATACAATTTTAAAACATTTTTGTCACTTCACTCAAGTTTACAGTAAAATAGGATAGGAATTCATGCCCACGAGGACAAAAATTAGGAATGCACGCAAGAATTTGTAGTCGTTATTACAAATTGATCAATGTATAAAAATGCATAAAAATTAGACCAAACAGTAAAACTGTACCAAATTCAGTGCCAGTGTATACTGATCTAAATTCATAAAAATGAAGATTGTAAAAAGCAAAATAAAATGTAAAAGATAAATACTGGAACATTTCAACAAGTGTGTCTATTCTTGTTGTGGAACAAATGTAAAAACTCCCATACTTTTGGCTGGTAGGTATAAACTAGATGCTTGATACTTCCTACAACAATAAAGCAAGAGTGTTATTAATATTAATTTAGATTTTCAAGAAAAAACTGCCATATGAAACAATTCAATTAAACTTACCGATCTTCTACATGTGGACTCTTCACTACAAGAGTTAAATCATCTGACATACTTTTCAAACTTTCCTTCAAATTTGCAGTGGTTTCATAATCACTAGGATTAAACACAACCAAGTATCCTGGATTACCACTTTTAAGCCTGGTGAAGTATTTGAAAAAGTAAATTACAAAAACATTCAAATTTCAACAATAAACAACACGCAACAATAAATTTACTAATTCTTACCAGATCCTATGATCACGGCAGCATTAAAAACAATAATGACTGTTAGTACCACATTGTTCTGAATTGTGTTAAATTTAAAAACATTAAGTTTACTTACCTCGTATAGGCATAAACAGTGTCATTATAGACTGTGGATTCGAACTTTCCATACATAATGGAACGAGAAGTTCGAGCTTTCCTAGAAAGTGTTCGATAGATACCAAGGTGGCTATCTTCACTATTCTCTTCAGTCTCGACATTCTTCTCTTGATAGTTCAAGCTCCAAGCTGAAATACTCTCATTACCAGAGAACCCTAGAGCAAAAGGATTTGTATTAAGTGGTTAACCTGAATAACATCAGGTACATGGGATTATACCAAAATGCAATTAGCACTTATGCCTTGCTTCTACACGTATCTGTGAATTCCAGATTTTAAAATGACTAGTACCTGCTGCATAACTATTTCTCCATGACATTGGAGCGAGAGCACGGGGTTCCCCGTCAGAATCACTCATACCAAGCTCATCACCATACAAGGTGATAGGGGTGCCTGGTAAAAGCATTACAACTGCATTTAAACCATCTACAACCTCTGGAGAAAACCTTGAAGCAACTCTTGAACGGTAGGCATTCCCAAGCTAAAGAAAATAAAATCTCAGTCATTGTTCACAATCACACAAGTATCTCAACATAACAAGTCATTGCATGTCATGAACTTTGAAATATTTCATACCTCCCAAAATGTACGATATCCTTTTGTAACTCTCATCCATCCAGTGATGGAATGGTTTAAATTTTCAGCAGTAAAATCATGCTTCAGAGATGAAAACAAATCTGCATTTCGCATAATATCGAAAGCATGTGTCATGTTATCATCTCTTACAAGTCCACCATAACGTGTAACATTAGAGCTTACAGCCAAAACGCTGTCAAATTAAAAGATATTCAGTTAACTAGAGCAACAATTAACCAACAATATAATATTCATAATCACTAAACAATAATTAAGATTTATAACAATCACCTAAAGCAAATTCCACATATTTTAAATGTAAATTATGGGGGGGGGGGGAATTTTAATCCACAAAGCTTACAAAAACTGAAATAATAACACCAACTTGAATACATTTAAAACATTTGCCTATTTTACAACAATTTTCCAACATTTCATGCACATCCAAAGAGAAGAAAATTATTTGCATATGCATAGTGGAATCCTGCCACTAAAATTTTAGCCAATTTTGCTTTGTTCTTTAAAGAACTCGTAAAACTCACCTATCTGATGACACGTTTATCATAGATTCTCTCAGTTGTCTCAAAACATCTAAAGTTTCAGGCAAATTCGCTGTTTTGGAATGTTGCAGAAAATCATATTGTCCAAGTGTCGCAAGAGTTTGTGGATTCAGAAAATCATCACCAAAATCCTTATCCTCTACCAGGAATTCCACATTACTCATTTGGAATCCACTCACACCACGTTCCAGCCACAATTTCATAATTTTCTGCACAAAAGTGAGAAAACTTGCTTTACACGGAACAGATTAAATTATAGTGCTGCTAAAACACTACCTTATTTACACTAATTGGTAACATGTTCCAAACAATTTTTACTCAAGCACTACTTTAAACTTCAAATTTTAGTCAAGTCCCATGGAGAAGAACAGATGTATACTGCATAAAATGTCAAAAGCAAACAAAAAATTATTAGAGTTAAGTTTATCCAAAGAACAGCCTCACAATCATTTAAAATTATATTTAAGTACAATTAAAGAAGGCCCTAAAGTTGCAAATCATCATACTTTTGTTTTGTGGTGTTGAAAGTGGTTCCACAAATAGAACAAATAAATTTATATTCTGTGTAAAAGTCAATGAATGAAAACCGAAGCAAACATTTCATCTGTAGATAACAGACCTCATAAGTGCTAGAAGATAATTTTTTTTTTTAACAACGACACAGTATTTCAAGAATTGTGAACAGAATACATGCAGGAAAAGCTGAACTAAAATTTGAAATATTATTCCTCGTTATTACATTATAAAACTTTGTTTACCTTGAATTCATTAATAACTTCATCATTTCTGAAATTCAAATCAGGTTGATCAGATTTGAACTGATGTAAATAATATTCTTTACGGATTTCACTATATGCCCAAGCTGATTCTTCATACAAACTAACCTGAATAAGAAAAAAATTGCCATACAATTATATAATAGATTATCATTATAATCACTACATTGTTATACATCAAGAAAATCATAACCTCACATCCAGTCATGCTGAACCTGACCAACAGATTATTTCAGGTCAACAATTTTGCTTACTTTTCAAGAAATTTTACTCATTAAACACCGCTCTCATTTATAATTCCTGAATTACAATCCAGCTGTCATAAGTATGGAAGGATGTTTTACAGCTGTTGTAACAATGAATAAAAATAAAATACAATAAATTAAACTCCAGGAATAGTGAAAATACCAAAGTTTAAATCTAATGTAATAAAGATATACACCTAGCACCAACAACTCAATATATACAAAGGAACTTCAATTTCTCATGAAAAATACTATATTTTCTGAACAACTACCATGAACTAGAATCTTCTGGAATAAGTGTTAAAAAATGTAAGAAATATCAATTACCCAATTATTTGGCTCCTTTTGTGTCCAGACATAGTAATCTGTGAAAGGAGATTCCTTCCTTTCAGAAGCAACAAACCATGGATGCTTCTTACTGGTGTGATTAGGAATAAAATCTAGAATGAGATGCAAGCCTGAAAGAAAAGATGTGACATTATACAATGACGTACATATAACATTCTACATTCAAACCTAATCCTAATTTAAGATTTCAGATCATCAAAGAAATATTTATCCAAAAAAGTCCACGAAATATAACACATCGCTTTAATAGCCCAATAACAGACAAATTACTCTTACCTTCTTCCTTCATAGCAGCTGTTAGGTTAGTAAAATCTTGGACAGTACCAACAAGAGGATCAACTTCCATAAAGTTTTCAACATACCCATCTTCTAATTTATGGCTGGACTGAAGAACTGATGATAATACAATACCTTTGACTCCCAGACTTTTTATGTAATATAATTTGGACTTCAAACCTAAACAAAACAAAAGAATGCAATCAATTTTATCAGATTTTTGATATGATAATCTGCACCCTAAATATTACATCATCCATTGCCTTTACAGCTACCTCAAATAACACAGAGCATAACATAATTGATTGAAATATGAATTAGCATAATACTTACCAACAAGATCACCGATTCCATCCTCCTTTTCTCCGTCCACAAAGGTACGTACATTTACTTCATACAAAGGTGATTCTTCCCACCACTTCAGTGGTGCAGGACCTGCACACTTGGGAGCCAAAATTATAATTGCAACAGCTCCAACAAGCATTGCGATCCACAGTACCCAGAAGAAAATAAACAGAAACCATCTCATACGAATCCAAAAGGGATCGTTGGCGAATTTCATCAGCTCATCTTTTCCCATGCCAGCGAACGTATGTTTAACATTTTCAATATCGATTTTAGCGTCTCCGTTCTGCGAATCGGCCGATATGAACTTCACTTCACTGGTTTCACGATTTGAATTTAATTTCCCATCTTCGGTGACCAATTTTTCTTCGGCACCATCCCCTTCTGGATCACTATTCGTCGGCCTTACGCCCATTTCTCCAGCCAACAGACGGGTGCTACCATCCACGCCTTCTGTTTCCCTCTCGTCGCTCATTCTGTAGGGTTTTTTTTCACTACGGATACTTAAATAGGAATACCAATATTCGCCTTTTTAGTTCTTCGAAATCTGATACCACCCTCGCGATCTATTCCACTTACTTGTATCAAGTTATAGCCTAGAAGCACAACCTACACCCCACAAAACCTCTTCACACCAACGGCATCCGCCAGGCGCAGGACGCCAAAGAGCATACACATCGTTAAACCTATAATATAGAGAGCGTGTTCGTCGCGTTGGAATTCAAGTAATTTAGCGTTTAGCTTTCCCGTAAAACATTTTTTAAAAAATATTGTAGCTCGAAATAATTCAAACTCTAAATTCAATAAGATTTTCATTAACTTAACTCGACAAGTAATAAATAAATGTGAGAACTTTCAAATAGTAAACTTCAAAATTTAGTTAAAAAAATATACCACTTGAAAAACGTTAAGGTTGACAATCCACGGGGATATCAGTTACTTCCCAATCCTTCCTTCAGTGTGGATTGGAGGGAAACAATATATGGAAGTCAGTCAGTATTCCTAGGCATACAGACGAGCGCTTGATACAGGTTTTTGAATCCATTTTTACAAAAAAATATAAAATATAATATTTTAACGAGTCGCAGTAGATAAAATTATTTTTACTTTCTCGTATATGTACGTATACACAGAGTAATTTACGTAGGACAGAGAAAATTATGTAATGCTGCGCGAGAAAACGGCGGATTTTCGGCAGAAAAAAAATTCATTGCCAGCCCCTGATAACGAAAAAGTGTATAAATCCAGTTGCTAAATTAAAAGAGAAAATATCATCTAAGTCTAACACGTGGTGTAGCGAGAATCCCTGTTTTGTGGGTCCTTGATGCCGAAAAACCAATTGAAAGCAAAACGTGCGTGCGTCCCTCAATCCGTGAACACTACTAGCGCCCAAACTATGTGTAGGGTTTTTTTTTTTTTCCAAATTGAAGAAGCACCTGCCAATCTGGCTCTAATTGAAGTTTTGAAATTTTGAAAAATATTCTTTAAAATTTGGGGGCACTTTACTTGAAGCCTCCCGGGCATTTTAAAAATTTTCTCAAAAACGGCTTCGACTTTTTCTTTAATTTTTTTTTTGTATAAATAGAGTAAAATGCACTTATAAAGGTGGCATAGGTCATATTACCACGGGTACCTCAGAATTTTCGAAAATTGCATGATTTGTGTGAATTATTTCTGGCGTCTTCCTACAACTACAAAGTGGAAGATAGGGATTTTCTTTTAAATGAAATTTGTTGTCTACACACAGTTTTTTCATTAAGGTCACGTACATTTTTTGAAAATTTTAGTAGTTTTCTCGCAATATTACGTGCAATATATGCAATTTTAAAAATAACAAAAACAAGATTTTCTCAAAATTTGCTCCAAATTTTTTCTTTACATTTTTGGTATGGGTAGTGCCAAATATACCTCATACGACAACATAAAAGCCATATTGATGTATTCTTTTTTTAAGTATTTTTTTATTTGTTTCTATTGTCAAAGAGTATGGACATGCTCATCACTACAACTTGGGACGCGTTCTTACAATTTAAAAAAAACTCTGTGAGGGTGGAACACAAAAGCCTGAGAGAGGAATGAGAAAAATGCAATGTTGAAGAAACGCCGCTGCTTATAGAATAGTGAGGATTTATTATAGATGTTAAATTATATCATTAGCTTTCTCATGAATTAATAAGTTTCAGCTTTTTGAAATATAAAATGTTTTACAGTTAGTGCAGCTTGAGTGCGGAGTTCACTTGTTCTTAAAATATTCATGTTTCTCTGTAACCCAAACGTAGTTTCCCGAACCCGTGAAGACGAAATGCTCAAAATGTAACCAAGTTAAGATATTCTAAAGGTAATAATTGCTGTCTAGCAGGGGCAGCAGGAAACTTTTAGATGAGGTGAGGGAGGAAAAACTCCAAGGTTGCAAGAACCCACTTTTATTTATGTAAAATTAGGGGAAAGAACCTTGAACAATATAAAAAAATTAATTTATACTATTAGGTTTAAACAAATTCATTCAGAAATATATTTCACATCGCACTGAAAGCCAACATTGTATTAGTTTAGTTTTTCGTGACACACTATCATTATGAAACATCTGTGAAATTGAGAAGTAGATCTGTGTATAAATAGACAGTTTAAAACTTTCATGCTGCTGCGTGGACAGTAATTCAACAGTCAAAGATTTCTTCCGGGCTGAAGGGCCGTGGTCCATTGGAAACCACGGCCCTTCAGCGCGGAAGAAATCTTTGACTACAACTCCGGCCGTGAAAGCCTACATTGTTTTAGTAATTCAACAGTTTGTTACAAAGCAGTTTACCTACTACTGGCATTTTATTTTTATTTTTCTCGAGGCATCAGATTTCTATTTTTAAACATATTCTTTCATTGAAATTTCCCTCACTTAACACCATGAAAAATGAAGGAACCACTACTAGTATAATTTGTCTTATTCAAATACATGTTTATGCATCTTTGGCTATGACTACCCAGACCTGGGCCCAGTTTTTATTTATTATTCACGCCTGGGGATGAGGGAGACATGCGTCGAGCGTGAAGCATTCCCTTCGCCATATGTAACATACTTCACCTGCCAGAGTTTTTCTTTCGTCACGCAGCTATTGTGAGACGATTGTAATGAAAAGCTACAGCTCTATTTTTGCCGCGACTGGGAATTGAAACCGGCATCGTACCACGGAAAGCAAGCACTCTGAACATGAGCCACCTCAGAGGCTAAACACTTGTTTATAATCTCCTAAATTCCATGAGAGGAAATAATAGCTTTATCATAACCCTATCTGCGCAGGGACGAAAGTATAAATTCAAATACAGCAAGCACAATTATTGAAATAACATCACCAAAGATTTTGAGTGTATGTTAGCATACATATATAATAAAATAAATAAACTCGGAAAACTAATGGAGCTACATAAGCACACAATTTCTTGCATTATTTTTATGTTTGCAATTCTCGAAAATTCGGAATGTTCAACAAAAATTTGACCTGCGCCATTTATTTAGAGGTCTCTTATTCTATACAAGAAAAAAATTAAAGACAAAAATTGAACTTTTTTTCTGCGAAAAAGTAATTATAAATTAATTCCACCCAGAAACTACGCGTAATCTACTATTTTTTCAAAAACTTGTTTATGGTCTTAAATTCTATTTTTTAAAGACGGTGGACAGTTGATCGACAGTCGGTCGGACCGACAGACGGACGGACCGACAGACAGACGGACGGACCGACAGACGGACGGACCGACAGTTGGGCGGACCAACAGACGGATGTTTTGCTGTGAATTTTTCAGAATCACGAACCAACAAAACATGAATTCTGACTCCACGTGTTAAAGGATTTTTTAAAAATTTAGCAACAGTATTTATCAAAATTTTCTTTACCAGAGCCCGGCAATAAGATTTTTTCTGGAGAAAATGTGCCGTTTTTTGCGCATGATTACATAACTCTCTTCTTACGAAGTTCCTCCGTTCCTCCTCCCGAGAAAGTGATAATAATGTTGAAACCGCTAGGGATATATAAGTTGGTCCTAGAGGTAGTGTTTATAATTATTAAAATTTCATGTCGATAAATTCATTAGTTTAGTTAAATCAGTTCACACAGATGCACAGAAAGTCAACAACTGATTTGAAGTGGCATACGTTTTACAAACCGAATAAGAGAGATTTGAAAAAAATGTTTGGAAAAGCACATTCAGACGAATAATTAAGATACGAAAAATTAAGAAAATGTGAAAAAAACTCATTTGGACGACCAAAGAAGGTATCTGGGAAATGAATTAGGCATAACCGAAAAGTTAGTCTAAACTAAAGGGATTAGAAAACTAACTAGTGCGAGAAAGTCTGTGCCATTCTATAGCGTCACTAATTTACTTTCTCGCTAAGGAGTAGAGAGAAAGTTATGAAATGCTTCGCGAAAAAACGACAAAGTTTCGGCTGAAATGCTCTTTATTACAGGGCACTGGTAACGAAGAAGTGGACAAATACAGTTGCTAAATTTAGGGCGAAAATCTTTTATCACGTGGTGTTATCAGAACCCATGTTTGTGGGTCTTTGGCTTCGAAAAATCCAATAACGGCAAAAAGTCTGTCTGTTCGCCCGTCTGATTCCACGTGTTAAAGGATTTTTCGGAAAGTCTGAATACTAGCGGCTAAACCGTTCGGCTGATTTTCTTCAAAATTGATATTCCGCAATTGATCTGGCTGAGGTTTAGGCCCATTGAATTTGAAACCGATTTTTAATTTTGATTTTTAATTTTTACATGAAGCTCCTGGGATATTTTCCAAAAATTGCTCTATCGTCTTTGATTAAATTTTGTTATTGGGTAGTGTTAAGGACGTTTAAGATAATGGTACAGGTCTCATAATCGTTAAAAATCCTGATTTTTCGAAAATTGCTAGTGTTCAACAATTTTTCGGAGTCTTCCTACAACTGAAATATTAAAGAAAGAGATTTGTTCCGTAAATGAAATCTGTTTCTTAAAGAAAGATTTTGAAATAAGGTCGTATAAAATTTTTGAAAATTTGGGTATTTTTCGCATAATTTTGCGTGAAAATACGGGAGGAAATGTGCCGTTTTAGCACCACTAGATTATTGCGTCCTGCTGAGCAGCAGTACGCAGTCACCACGTCGAAACGTCAGCCTCGACAGAGACGCGGATCGTTCCGGATAACGTAGATATACAAATTCCGGTCGCGGAATCCTGCGTGAAAATTCGAAACTATAATGTTTGCCGGAAATAAGACTAGCGTAATGTTTTATACCTGCCTTTTTTATTTATTTTACGTCAAAAAACAGTTAAAAACTGCGTATGACGTGCTATGGGGAAGAGTGAATTGTGTGCACATTTTCAAAATTCTGTGATCCCTACACTAAGTCATATACTACTTAAATTTTGAATTTTTGAAAAGGGAGAAAAAAACCAAAAACTCCCATGTAATAAAATCTATTTTCAAGGATAAACAAGCAATAAATTTTGAATTTTGAAAGGGAGAAAAAACAAAAACTCCCATGTAATAAAATCTATTTTCAAGGATAAATAGCAATAAATTTTGAATTTTGAAAGGGAGAAAAAACAATCAAAAACTCCCATGTAATAAAATCTATATTCAAAGATAAATAAGCAATAAATTTTGGCTCTTATTACTTCCAGGCGCGACAACATGAAAACGATAATTTGAATAATTGTATTTCCCACTGAATTCTAGAAGACGTGCACAGAAAATGAAGTTACATTTATGTCCAGAAGCAAAACAAGGGGCCATCTCAGCATTTGCTCAATGGATCAGGGAAACTGGACGAAAAACCTGATCGAGATGGGGGTCATTGACCCGGAAGCTGTAGTACAATAGTTGTTACAGGTTGTTTATACTCATTTATACAGTCCAAATGGTAAATAATGCATTATGTATCATTGTTAAAATTAATGTTACTTTTCTTGTGATGCTCAGTATAGTCTCTAATTGTATAGAAACAGTTATGCAGCAGAAACGATTTCACTTGGGATTTAAACTTTTCTATTGAATTTAATCGTTTAATGTCATCTGGCAAAATATTGTAAAATAATGTACATGTATTGTATGTGAATTTTTTGTAATGAGCTGTTGATACTGCCACCTGATGAATATGATTTCTACGTCGAGTGTTATAGTAATAGACTTCGGCATTTTCTGAAAAAATATTCCCGCCCTTGAGCAAGTCATTTTTTACAAAAGCCACTGATTCGTAAATCAACAGACAAGGTAATGGTAGAATTTCTAGATTAATGAAGAGAGGCTTACATGAATCACGTGGGCGGGATTTGGTTATTATTCGTACAATTCGTTTTTGTAATCTAAAAGTCTGGGAGCTATAAGATGTATTTCCCCAGAATATTATGCCATATCTCAGGCGGGAATGAACATTCGCGAAGTATACACAACGAGCAGTATGAAGGCTGACTGAATTCTGAACGCGTAGCATAATGAACTTAATTTTGTGTTCAATTCATTTAAATGGACGTTCCATTTAAGGTTTGACTGAATTGAGAGACCTAAAAATTTTGTTGCCTTAACATCAGTCAATGGTACACTGTTCATTTTCAATGATGATACATACAAAGATACATACAAAGAGAAAATTTGATACATACAAAGAGAAAATTTAAAGAAAAATTTGAAGCCGTTTCTGAGAAAAAAAATATTGTATAAAAATTGCCTATAGTTCTCGAGGCGGCGCCAACGAATAGCCAACTCGGCCTACCCGCGACCCGGCATCTGCCGTGCCCTGGCAGATACGCCTTTGCTCTACAGTGGTCGAGAACCATTCCGCCGTGACCGAACTCATCGGAGGACCTCATCAGCGGAAAGTTTTTGCAGTTTCACAACGAGGACTTTAAGGCGTTACCCGCTGGTGGCTTCGCGGCTCTACGAAGGGTCGATCGGATCGAACGAACGACTTCTTACGCCATCTGCAGCCCTGGACACTTAGCGACGCTGGCTTACATGACATTTTCGTCACAGGTTCGCTCCCCCTACAGGACCCGCTGGACCGCAGTGGAGTTTATTGTTCATGTGGCTATTCTTAGCTACCCTCACCCCCACATCTTGCAAATGCTTTTCTGCTACAAGGAGCCCAGCCCTATGTCGCTACTATAGGAACAAGGTTTATCCACTTTTTTGTTAACTTTTTTCTGTGGAAAATTCGCTGTTTTGCGGCGCACGATTACAATACTTTCTTTTCTTGCGGGAAAGTAAAATAGTTCAATTAATATAATAAAAAATAACTTTCGTGGACAATAAACTGTACAGTGAATAATCATAAAGACACAATTAAGCACCAAGTTCAAAATATTTCCACAGTTTATTGCTTACGAATGTTAATTTTTTTTACATTCATTGAACATTTTTAATCCTGTTATGTTTAGGTTGTCACCCTAGGAAGTGACCGCGCAACTGGGCATGAACTGAAATAAATTTCAGAAAATAATGATTTCTTTAATACCAAAAAGGAACCGATCTTAATAGTTTATCAACAATAGACAATCTCCGTGATCGACTAACCATTCAATTTAGAATAATTATTTTAATATGATTTCCATAATTTCACACTTCTTTCTTGAAGTAGCGATCCTCGGGACGAGGGAGCTACCGCAACGACTTACACTTCCGCGCTCTGTATTATCTACAATGAGATTCAAAATTGCAATCGGGCCCGGGAGATGCAATAGTTATCCGTGCCAATTTGAAATTCATTGTCGTTTTAAAATTATCAAAGAAAGACTAAGGTAGCAATACAGAGTCGGAAGCTGATGATTGCCTTATGATAAAATGCATTGTCCTCTTTAATATGCTGAAATTTTGATGCCACACGATAACGTAAGTATAAAGCCAGTTTTACATTTTTTCATAATTTTTCTGTTCAGAAAATAGATGGAAAGGGCACGTCCATTTCTACCCGCTACTATTTCGGCATCGAAACTGAATGAACGAGAATGAGCGGTTTACACGGTCATTTCCTTTCAGCGTGCAATTGTGGTGAAAATAATTCCTCTGAACTCCCCCCAAAAGCGCTGAAGATCAATCAGTTGAACGTAGCATCTATGGTATCAAACTCAGGTTATATTAGAACTAAGCATGGAACGAAACGATATTAGAACACAGTACATATTTTATTTCTCACTACATAATTACTTCACATTACAATTCAACGCATTAGAACGCTCTCGAATCTTTATAATAGGAACAATTCGCACCTCGAGGTAACAAAGCAGAGACAGTTCCAAAAAGTGACGCGAGGAAAGCGGTAGTCGAACAGGATACAATCTGTACCGAAAAATGAAACATGCGTAATTTTTTTCATACAAATTACATTCCGACTGGTCTGTCACTTTTCTGTATCGACGAAAAATTGTAAAAAAATGACCGTGAATAACGGGTTTGGCACATCGTGTGATACTTAAACGCACGATAATGCGGACAAAATGAGGGAGTTTATACTTCGATTTATTAGGGGAGGCACTTAACGTAAGTCAGCTGTTACGGTGTCATCCAATCGGGGGGTTGAACGTCACTACAGAGAAGTCACTAGAGTGACGTTCAAGCTTCCGATTGGATGACATTGGAACAACTGATTGAACGTCAAGTGACGTTGTAAATAAATCGAAGTATAATCACAGCGTTGCGTACGGAAATCGACACCAAAATCGAGATCAATAGTCGGCGATGTCGAGAAAGGTTTAGGTCGAAATTGAAATAGTTCCGAACTGTGGCAAAAGAGTGTGCGCTATATTCCAGTTCTGTCACATCTTCATTCACGTTTGTTCGACAAGAGCTGTCCAGCAACCAGTGATCTGTATAAATAACTATAATATTATATTATATTATTAAATAAATATAATTAATATCATATCGATAATTATATACACAGAGTAATGCCACCAACTTCATGTTGCATCATGGGGCTATACAGTTCGCAGCTCACTCCGCCGCCGCCAGTGTTGGGAAAAAATCGATATAGCATTACTGAGTGTTCGTTGATTATAAAGTACGCGAATAAAGTTGCCCGCTGAATCGGGTGTTTTAGATGGCTCCGCTATCACTACGAGATTCATTTCGAGTAGGAGCATGCACAGAGGCTGAAAAGTGCGGTCGACTGCTGCATTTTACGGCGTGCTTAAATCCCCTGTCATGAAACAGCGAGTGTCACACAACCAACGCTAAGCGCGCCTCATTCCCCGTTTCCCCAGGATCATTCCTTCGGCACGGGGACGGATTCCCTATGGTAGAGCCGCACTGGCTTTTGTCATCAAGGAGCGCATTGATTTCTTTTACTGCTCTTGCGATTTTGCAACAACAGAATACCACACTCAACTTATCATTTCGTGACGCAGTTGACCTTTAGAGGTCCGAATACAATTTTAAATCTCTCTAAATAATAGTTTAATATCTAGAATGCAAGATGGCTACCAGAGGGTAGATTACTGAAGAATCTAGTGATAGACTTAGATGGAAGTTGGAATGAAAACGTACCTTTTAGCAGAAGTGGCCAAACGTTCACATACAGTAAAACCTCTCTGAAAGACCACGAATTTTACACTATCGATGACCGATTTTTCTTGGAACGGACACTGAATTCCATAAAGTCATACATTCCAGTCCATATATTCCACATATTCGTCCATATATTCAGTCCATATACAGTTCATATACACGTCAGTCCATATATTCGTCAAACCTCTGACCACGGACCACCCGTCTCTCCAATTACCTAACAGGCCCTTAACAGTAATTTTTTTAATTCACACTTTTTTGACACCACTTCAGGAAAATTGAAAAAATACATTTCATCGAACTTTCAATAGTTAAAATCAAAATTCACATTGTAAACGTCATTCGCGCGTCATATCTGGATCCGAGCTTCATTCATCCAAGAAATCGGGGCGAAAAGAATTTTGGGATTCATGCTGGACCATGTCAACTCTAGTGCAAGCGATGCATTGCACAAGGCGGCATTTGAGGAAGGCCGATGAAAATTTAGGTTTTTCTTATAAATCTGCATTATTTTTACATTTTTTAAAACAAAAAAGTGTACTCTATTTTTCACAAATATAAAAACTATCTTATAATATGAAATTATCGGCTGAAAAAATAAACTTATTAAGAAAAATAATACAATTTCCGGAGATTTCATCAATTTCGGATAATATAATATTGGTTACTTTTATCTTACTTTTATGTGGCAACTGTAAAGTCACCGCTCGACTTCACAGTCAAAAGTTTGTACAAACTAAATATAATCTGTGTAACAAAATCCAAAACATTATAACACAGGGCGGCTAACCAAACTTTGGACACGGGCGCAAAATTAATTTGGCGTGGTCCTAGAATCATGTAACAATATGCCGTAACATCTGATTATTGTATCATAGATTCTAAATCTATTTCAGTTTCATTTTTTCTCATATGACCTCGCATATGAAAGTGACCTCACGTTAATTTTTAGATTATTTCTTCCCTTACATTCCTGGGCAAACATCCGGTTCTCACAAACATCAATGTCGGATGGTGGGGTAATTGACTTCCTCTCTTACTATCGAAGGTTAGAAATGCGTCCGGAATCTGAGCCTCGCATTCACCCAAGACCCATCATTGGAATTTTTTTTTTTTTTTTTTTTTTGGAAAGAATTACGAGAAAAGCGAGTTTGGGGGCTCCTAATGTATGACATGCGTCATACTTAAATGACAAGTGTGACTAATGAATGGAGGTTCGTTGCCGGTATACAACTATTCGGAAGAATAAAACTGACATGATATGTACGGATGGACAAATGAAAATGAGATAGGCTACATAACGAGTATGTCACACGGAATTTGGCAACATTGATAGACGTCTGTATAGAAGTCTCAATTCAGTCAAACCTCAAATGGAATGTACATATATCAGAATTAAACACTAAATTAAGTTCATTTTGTTACGCATTCAGAATTCTTTCAAATTCTGTCAGCCATCATGCAGCTCGTTGCGTGTATTTTGCAAATATACATATATGGCATAATATTCTGAGGAAGTTCATCCTGTCGTACCCAGACCTTTAGACTGCAAAAGAAAATTATTCGAATAATGAAAAAATGCCATCCACGTAATCTCTGAAAGCCTCTTGTCATTGAGCTTGGAATAACCATTACCTTGCCTATTTATTTACTAATCTGTAATATTTGTCAAAACTGACTTAACGGTGCGAACATATTTTCATGCAATACTGGCATTTATAATTACAACACACGTCGTAGAAATCACGTTCATCAAGTATGAGTATCAACAGCTCACTAGAAGAAATCTACATACAACTCATGTACGTTGCTTTACAACGCATTGCCAGATGACATTAAACAATTAAAATTGGTACACAAATATAAGTTAAAAGTAAAATATTTTCTGCTGCATATCTGTTTCTATAGAATACGACACAATACTGATCACCAAAAAGAGAAAAATAATATTTATTTTAACAAAACAATGATGTAGAATTGATTAGTTTACATTTGTACTGTATAATTTAAAAAAATACTTAATATGCCTGTAACAAATAATGTACTTCAGCTTCCGTGTCAATGACCCCATCTCGATCAGGTTTTTCTCCAGTTTCCCTGATCTATTGAGAAAATGCTGAGATGGACTCTTGATTTGCTGTGAAAATAAATGTAGCTGCACTATGCGCGCGTTTTGTTGAGCTCTTCTTTTGCTTGTAGAGGTGGGAGTAGTGCTGAGGGTGAGATACTCTATTGTTAGCAATGCAGAAAAATCAAAAGTCTGCAGTTCGTTGACCGTTGCAAATAGTTTTTCTGTAACTCGGGAACGAAAATGTCTGGTTTTTCAAATGTGGCTAATCTCGCGCTTTTAACATTATTTTTATTATTATTATTATTATTATTATTATTATTATTATTATTATTATTATTATTATTATTATTATTATTATTATTATTATATTATTATATTATTATATTATTATTATTGTTGTTGTTGTTGTTTTAACTTTCATTAATCTTTCAGCTATTTATAGTTCAAATATTGGAATGGGTTCCTGGTACTACTCAAGAAAACGTTCGTGGATAATCTGCCCCATACGTCATATACAGTTATTACTTTTTTTTTTTTTTTTTTTTATCAAATGAATCAAATCAAATACAACGCCCGACCACATGTTGTTTCGACTACTCTGCAGAAGTACCGGTGGGAAGTTCTGACATCCTCCATCCCAGATTTCCCGCATGCAGTCCAGATCTCTCCCAATGCGATTTGCAAATGTTTGGAGCCTTGAAGAAAGACATTCGTGGTCGTCGATTTGCTTCCAACGAAGAGGTGCATGCACACCTTGGTCTCATAATCGCCCGCAAACATATTTCAATGAAGGCATTTACCGTCTTGCCTCATAGTGGGATAAATGTGTAAATAATTATGGTAATGATTTTTAAAATAATAAAAAGTTTATTAACATTTTTTTATCTTTCGTTTTCACTTGATTGAATCTCAAACGTTTATTTTTAACGAAGAAAAGGACATCTACGATTTTTGGATTCATTTACAGAGATAGTAAATATTTCTAAAACGGCATTTATGCCAAAATAGGCAAAAGAAAATGTTTCATTCTCCATAATTCGCGCATATATACTAAAAGCCTTTCAGTATGACCATTGCAATAAAATAGGCACTTTTTTAAACATCAACTGGCCAGTATAATAGATCATTGTTTGTAGTAAAAAATATTATCTCTTTGAAGCAACCGACCCCGTAAAAGACTATTTTCAAGGAACCTTTTCATGGAATTGCTTTCATGGAACTTTCATGGAAAATACTTTTTTCATGGAACCAACAGTGGTCGCTTAGTTTCACTGTACAATTGTTTTTCACGAATTCCAGACGCGCCATCCATTACAAGAAAATTGTTTCTGCCTCCTTACGTTCATAATGGATAAACTTCTTCGTGAGCATCAACTTCTCTGGTTATTAATCTCTTAAGTGTACTCGTTATCTCTTGAATGCAGCGTGCAGTTATTCATATGCGATTGCCACAGCCTAAGATCATCAATTCGATGGATTCGGGAATTGATGACATGAACGCTAACATGAAACAAACATTTTTCTAAAATTTAAATAAACAAATTTTGCATGGAAAAAAATATTACATAAGAAAATGAATTTATTTATAGTTTCTGTCTTAAAGTGGAAGCAACATTTCAACATTATCATGTGTAAAATGTAAATATTTTAAATATTTTCTCCCAAGAGAGGCCCAAAAACTTTGAAACTTCTACCTAGTCATAATAAAGGACGTCAATAATTAGATTTTCAGTCATTAAATGGCTGCTGACATTCTGTAAATCTCTGTAAAACTGACTGTACTCTGAAGGAACATTATTCAACAATTATAATTCGTCTCTGATCTTGGCAGGTTCCAACAAACACACTACTCTTTCCATTATATTTCTGCGACAAATCTATACAATCAAGAGACTGTCAACCTATGCTATTTTGATTTCGTATGTACGCTAAATAAAATTATTTGATACAGCTATATGGATATTTACGAAATATATTTAAATGGTTGATCTTTGCCGAGAATTCTACAGGAAACATTACTTTACAAAACCTTGTTTTTTCTGTCATCGTTCTATTGGTTATTTTCAGCAATTGGTCAAAGCTAATGAACTTATCAGATGACATTTTTACTTTCCTAAATGGACATCAAACACTAGTCTTCCTACCAAGTTTAAGCAGTCATCAGGAACATATGTACGGCAATGTTTTTTCTTCTTCCCATCCCTTTTCCTCCCTTTATTCCCTTCCATTCCCTTGCCATTTGTCTTTGTCCCAAGGAAGGCAGGAATGACCAGAATTATGTACTTCTGCTCAGTGATATTTAATTTTTCTCATTGCACTAAAACTGACCAGTATTCTTGATATTATTAAAAAACGACTGTTATATGTCAGACCGTAATGGTATGCTGTTTATTAGCCTTTCAAGCTAACAGTGCCATCGCAACAGGTGTCAATTATCCTTACTTTACTATTACTCCCTAGCGAGTTTGAAATTCACAAGAAATTCAATGGCGAATATTTTCATACACAATCACAACTTGATCATCCGTATCGAAGAATATAATTTTTTTTCAGTAATAGATAGCAGCATATTTCTTGGGTAATACAAATGTGTTGGTTAACCCGTTTTCTTTGCATGCCTTCAAATGTTTATCGTAAACCATATCATGAACATACACCCGTTCGCCAATACAATCATCATTGCTTGTGTAATGGTACCACATAGCTTGAGTAATGTTACCACGCTTGAGATATGTGTCGAAGTAATTTATGGCTCTTTGAAACATGGACTTCTGTCAGATACTGAAAAAGATATTTATGTACACAGTGCATGTAACTACAGGCTTTCACAATAGCGCTGCCTGCCTCTACCAATTGACAAGTGGCCGAGTCGAAGTTGAAAATGTTCTCTGGCCAGTCTCATCAATTTCAATACCCGCATAAGTCTACTCCATGCGGAGAGAATTTCATCCCAACTAGTCGAAATATATTTAAAATTAGGGGTAGGGAAATTTTCTAATCAATCACCACACAATTAGTATACCAAAAGTTATTTTTAAAAGCAGCTGTCGCGACACAGCAGTTGCGTGCATCTAAAATTTTCAGAAACCTGTCAAGAAACGCATTTAAAAAGCTGATAATCGGAGATCGCTTACACTTAGAAATTCCCACCGAATTACGAACAATACCCTGCTAACCCGGTCACATCCATTGGAGGGTTCGGGTGGGTTTGGTCGTTCCCATCCCGATACCTGCGACTACGACCGCTTTTCATCCAAGAACATAGTAGTGCATAATTTTGTACAGCGATGCACGTTTTAAAATATAATATAAACAATTGAATAAATTGCGATGTGTGTATTTTAAAACTGGAGTAGTGTAGTCCGTGCGCGACTTTGCAATCGCTAAGACGGCGTCACTAAGTTTATTTTGGAATTCGTAATAGCTATGGATAACAGAACACCATCCAGAAAGCGAATATGGAAGGAACGAACAGTGACATGTAAAGTTTAATCTATATTCTCACTGAGAAACTCTTAATATGTGCAGATTAAAGCCGTAGCGACCAGTCGGCCCCTACCATGGTCTGAAGAGGATAATCCATCTTCGAAAAGATGTAAGGAGACTTACGCGTCAAAAAGAAAGCATTCAGATTGCAGAACAAGAAGAGAACATCACTTCTTAAGCGATATCAGAACCAAGTCAAAACCTTACCAAGAGTCGTCGAGATATTGAAACAATGATTATCGATCACGGTGAAGAATCTCGAAAGCTTCAGCTTCCAAAACGAACAATATAGCCAGAATCGTCAGGGCCGTTTCTACCAATACATCAACAGCGAATGAGGGCAACATCTAGACTAGGTTCCGATGAAGTAGGAAAGAATTGACTCAAACTATGTTCACAATTGTGTGGAAAAAAAACACCATGGCATAAGGCACCATGGATTTTTTATTGATTGATTGATTTTTTAGTGTTTCCAGGCTCGTCAACTGCTTTGGTCATTAGTCCCGATAGTGTAGTGCATGTTTTTTCTCGGGAGATGGCGGTGATCTTCCCCCGCTGAATGGCGAGATCCGGCGCGGACCTACCATCGGCTAGTGAGGTTTCCCCCTAACCAGGACTCTCCCACCAGCGAGGCACCGCCCCAGCCGGGACAAGCTTTAAGCTCCTGATCGGTCTCCCGGAATATGTGGTAGTGTATTGCATATTAGTGTAAGTTTGTGTGTGAGGGGAGAGGATAGGACAAGGAAGAGGAAGGACAGATCGCGCGCGGTCTGTGGCCCGTTTGGTAGGGTACTGCTCCGGCATTCGCCTGGTGTTGATCGGAGAAACCACGGAAAACTACCGATCAGAGCAGCCGGCCGCTAGAATTCTCCTCCAGACAGCGACTGAATTGGACCTAGCTGAAAAGCTAGTGTCGAAAATCCTGCCGCCGTCAGGACTCGAACCTAGGACCTCCCGGTCAGAGGCGCTGCAGTGGCACTGAGCTACCGCTCCGGAGGCACCATGGGTTAAAAAGGTCAAGACAACCACTTCCATTTTATCTAGGATTATTATCGATAAAATCATAATGATGTCAACTATGATGAAACTAGTACTAAAATGAATTGCCTGGCCCGCAATGTCGGTTACGCGTAATCAAATGACAAAACGGCGAGAAATTCACGGTAAACAAGGCGAGAAATTTACGGCGAGGGTACAAAATTTAGTTGCACTATGAGAAAAGCAACTTAAAGCATATGCCCAAGCAAATTAGTGAAGCGTACAAAATCGATCGTCCATTTCCCCACAAAAGAAATGCGTCAGAAACTTCATTAGAGTTACAGGCAGGTTTAGAAAAAGAAATTCAAATTCAGTCAGTCCGTATTAATGATTTAAAGGAATTAATAAGTAAGGCGTCCATTGTAGCGTAGAGGGAGACGATAACATTACTGATTTAATTGATTAAAGTTTAAAAGCGTCGATTACAAAAATTGGACGGCTAAAAAGGCAAAACTGTTCGCGATCGCTTATTGAAATTGGAGTCACCAATGGCGTGACAAAATGAAATACCTAGGAGTCGTAATTCAAACCTGAAACTAAAGATGAGATTCAATAAAAAGAATTAAATTTCAGAAAGAATTCGCGTCAGCCTGAAAGTGAAATACGAGAACAGTGACCGAGTAATTGGACGCGAATTGTAATTTTACTTTCCTGATGGTGCCTCTACAAAACCTGAACTTGTCCGTACGTGGAGATGAGAATACAATATTTACCGGAATATAGGACGAGTTTTTTTTTCACATATATCATTCGAAAAATAGGGGGTCGCCTGCATTCGCAGATTAAACATATTCGGTTAGGATTAATGTTTTAACATTCCCTTTCCATCTCATGAAATTTGTGGATATGGATGTAACAACAAGTTGCGAAGGCGATAAAATATCACGCGTATCTATAATATCGCTCTGTATTCCCAGACGTTTCTCGGCACCCACCGCAAACAGTACCCCGAATAAGATGGTAAAACGTTCCCCTTAACCAAATGACATGAGTCATTATATAATTAATATTTTTAACTTATATAATTAATATAAAAGTCACATTATATAATATAAGTAATACATTATAATTCCAACATAAAAATAATGTTTTTGAAAGGTTTCTTAGCACTCGTCCCACAACCCACACCCATCTACAGCAAAAATTGTGATTTTTAATTTTAATTTTTTTGTCAACTTAATACTATGTTATCTGACTGAAAAATATGATAAATAAGAAAACAATATATACTACCAGAAAAAATTGTTCGGTATTTCCACAGGCACAAATTCAAACACAAAAGAAAATTTCTGAAAAAAATTTAATTTTTTATTGTGTCTTAGAACCTTGGAACAGGCTCGGAAAAAATCTCAAAAGTTCCTCTTAAAACACAAATTATTGTGATTTTTTTCAGATTTTGTTTCGACAGCTGGGCTGCAGTTAAAAAAAACATCTCCCCGCTTTTAAATTACCTTGACTTTAAATATATTCTTCGAAAATGAGGGCTGTTATGTTGTTAACATTTTGTGCTTTTGTTTTTTAAAGCCTATAATTCTTTGTACAAGTGTACCATACACTAAGGAAGTACGATAGGTTTTTACAGTTGAGGAGATAATAATTCGGTCACAGGTGAAGGATAAGTAGTGGGAAATGAAAGGGGAACAGGTTGGACCCAGATATGCAATAACTGTTTTACTGTGTCTCAAAACACCGGCCCAGACATGAAAAAATCTTAAAACTTCATCTCAGAACACTTGTGAATTTTTTCACACTTTTAAATTGCTGGCCATTGTTTAAAAACTAAGGCTTTTGTAGTCAAGTACTTGGCTGTCCGGTAGACGCCGCCTCCCAGGCACCTGCGATCTTCCTCCAGGAGAATGGCGGCTGAAACGTTGCAACTAAATAGTAACGACAGTTAAATAGTTACTGACTCCGGCAGTTGAAGTCTATGCTCTCACATCTATAGATGTTTCAAACTAGAGAAAAAGTTGTCTTTTCCCCTAAGTATATATTCTTGTATAAATAAGTATATAAATCCGAATTCTGCGAAAACTCTGCACTTTATAAATAATAATTGAATGAAAATTGAAAATTGATTTAATGTAGCACCCAATTGCGAACACCCATCCCCCGAAATGTGATTTACATGATTAGATACCTGGTACTGTGCGAGAAAATTCATTTCAATATTGCTGAGGGTCCAGATAAAAATTCACAGAAAATAAAATAGTTTCTTTAATTTTATTGTGAAAGATCATTTCGGTATTTTCCTTCAATTTAACTTTACATTGATTTCGTCTTCTCTTTTCTGTCTACCCATGCTATGGAGAGGGGGCACCCAAAAGAGCTAAATATGCAAAATTGTAAAAAAGGACGCTCATAAAAGTCGTATTTTATAGAATTCTCCCTATGAACATAATCCAGGTGCCACCCTTCATTTCTCAACTGTCGCCCATCTATTCTTCACCTCCACCCGAACTGTCGCTCATTATTTCCCCATTTGTCATCTACTCGTCCACTAAAACATGTCATTCTCAGAATTTACTTGTCCTAAAAAAAAGTGTCCGTATGCGACACGCAATCCTAGTTTAAAAGGGCCTAGGAAGCATCACTTCCGAGTTATTCGCGATTATAATGTGCGTGCAATTTTTTTTGTGCGTCATAATCAGCAAATTTCTATTTTTGTCTTCTGAGAACTGTTTGATGTAAGATGGGATGTAATTCTCTATCCCCTAGTATCATAATTACAAGGTATTGTGTTGATGGTTTCTAATAAACTGCGTCTTTTCTTAGCGTATAATATACTTATACAAAGGATTAGAAACCTTGAAAAAATGATAATTTGTAACTATATTCCAAAACCAAAAATTATTGGGAAAACAAATGCATAATAAACACTAAAATAAATGCGCAGAACAGTTGCAGTCATTTTCAAAGAATATTAAATGCCTAGGTAATTTGAAGGCGAGAAATGGTTTTATTTTTTTAACTGCAGCCCAGGAGTCGAAAAGATCTGAAAAATGTCACAACAATTTGTGTTTTAAGAGAAACGTTTAAAATTTTTTTCGCGCCTGGTCCATGGTTCTAAAACCCAATAAAATTATTTTTGTTCTTTTTTTAAAACTTTTTTGCATTTGCATATGGATCTGAGAAAATATCGAAAAATGTTTATCTGCTAGTATAAATTGTTTTCTAATTAATGATATTTTTTGTCAGATAAAATATTGTTAATTTGACTAGACAAATAAAATTAAAAAACACCTTTCTGGCTGTAGAAGTATGTGGGTGATGGGACGGAGGCTACGAAACCTTTCAAAGATATTACTTTCTTATTAGAATTATAATGTAACTATTCATGTGTCATATAGTTTAGGGGAACTTTTTACCTCTTATCCTGGGGTACCATTTGCCGGGAGATTCAGTCCGATATTTTTCAAACGAGACAATCTCAAAGGAATGGCACTGTATTAAGTAAAACGAAAAATGAAAATTAATAAAAATCATTGCCGAGGAATACGACCTCCGAGGGCCGTGCAGACAGGCGGTTCGATGCTCGGGGAATGCGAATGAGCGTTTTGCAAGAGATAGAGATGAAAAAAAAATTACATTGACAGACGTACATTCAACCACAGAAAAGGACGATAAAAAATATCTTCCTAAATTTGGAAACTTGCCGCTGTATCCCACGGTAGCCGCGACATGAAACACATTCTAGTTCGCTATTAAACGAATTAAACGACACAAATTTCAAATACATTCTGTTAAATAATGGTAAAGAATTGTTAGAGGATCAGAGGTGTCACATCAACAGAGGCGGCTCAGGGCATCAACTAGTGACCTTACAGTGCCTCTGACTGGGAAATCCTAGGTTCGAGTCCCGACGGTGGCAGGGTTTTCGACACTAGCTATACACTAGCTAGGTCGAATTCAGTCGCACTTTCGAGGAGAATTCTAGCAGCCGGCTGCTTTGATCGGTAGTTTTTCGTGGTTTCTCCCATCGACACCAGGCGAATGCTGCAACAGTATCCAAACAAACGGGTCACGGTTGCGCGCGATCATTCCTTCCTCTTTCCTTGTTCTATCCTACCCCTCACATACTTACACTTACGTGCACTACACTACCACACATGTCGAGAGATCGGTCGAGAACTTAGAGATTGTCCCGGCTAGGGCGATGGTGGGAGTACCCCGTTGGTGGAAGATACCCGGTTGTGAATAAACACCGCTAGCCGATGATATGTCGGTGCCGGATCTCACCATCCAGCGGGGGAAGACCATCGCCACCTCCCGAGATCAAACATGCACGACAGTTGACGAGACCTAAGCAGTTATCGCGCCCGCAATCACTAATAAATGAAATAATCAGAGGCCACGAATAAGTGCGGTACAGGAAAAAAGTGACAGAGAATGGAATGTTTTTACGCAGCATCAGGCGAGAGACTTAAAAAGCTAATTCAAAGCGCAAAATTTTCAAGGATCCCAACCAGATAGGCCAAAAAAGTCAAAGGATGACGAAAGATGAGAAGAGGACCCAAAAGAAAGAAGCAATGATACATGTCAAGATGAGGGTATGTCAATAGTTAGATGAATTTAAGAAACAAGAAAATAGCTGAGACAATAAGTTTTAACATTCTTATCAGCAAGAAAATTTTCAAGTCATGAATCTTGAATTTTTTGGACAAAATAGTCAATTAGAAATTCAAAAAATTCTAAACCTCTTCCAAATTAGAGGAATGTCTTACTTGTATATTCAGAGATGACTTACGGATAAATATGGCAGAGATAGTGTAAATACGGTACATGCGAATTAATTCGAAGAATCGAAGATTCATTAGCCCTTACTACTTCCCACAGCGATGGGAGCCTCGTACTTTCTGCTCTGGTGTAGTATTATATACGTTTACCCGATTTTCTTATGCGTACGTTGTTAGTGCAAGGATGCTGCTATAGAGGGAGAAGGGCCTGTCTTCCGTCTGCGCTAGGAATTGGAACTTCGGTCCCACGTATGAAAGTCCTGGGAACTTCCTCCGCCTGCCCGTTTTCTCAGCGATTCCCACGCATTAGTATAAGGTAGGTTGGAAGTGGAAATCGAAGTCCTGTTGGGAAATCTAAGGTTAGAAATGCCCGCCTCCTGTCCAACTTCATGGCAATGTCCACGTGGTTAATGCAAGGGCGGTGCAGTTAGGGAGAAGAGTGTAACTTCCGACGCGGTTGGGATTGGAACATCGGTCCCACGTATGAAAGTTCTCACGGGGAATTGGAAATTACGCTCCCCTATCCGATTTCTCGGCGATGTTCACGTTGTTAGTGTCAAGGATGGCCCAGTGGGGCAGGGAACCCAAGCCTCCGGATTCGTCTACGCGGACGCCGGTTAATTTCTGGTTTCGCCATGGCGGTGATACCCGGCTCAGAGAAATCAGGGAAGGATCCGTGCCGACTTTGAGTGAGAGATATGTACAGCCGCCCAACGAACCCAACTAACAAGCAATACAGCTGCTCAAGCTCTGTAACTTCTAAGTGGTTTACGACATCCAAATAATTTGTTCACTTAACAATAACACAGGTCAACGACCAAAAAACTTTTTGGATATGTTTACCTAATTCTTATTTTTTAAGTGTGCTGATTCCAAAAATTAAAATTAAAAATGGCATATTAGCCAATATTTGTTCACATTTTAACATTTTCGCTGTATAGCTAGGCAAATCCAGCTGTGTCTCCAGAAACGTATGAGATGAAGTAAGTTAGGAGAAAGTATACTCTTTGGTGAAATATTTATTCACTGTGATCCTTTCCACTAACGCGCATCGATAGGTGGGGTAGATTTACAGTCAGAGTCACATTTGACAAGCAGTACCGTGTTTGTTTTATTCGAGACGCATGTGTTTGCATTGTTGCTATACTAGTTTAGCACTTGGTGTTCAGTCTTGGTTGTAAGAACAGACCTGACAGTTTTTGTTATATTTGTGATTAAAAACACCAACGGAATATTACAAACTTTGTTAGAAATATGTATTTTTCATATTTCGGAATTAAGCGTGATCAGGATAAAGCTTGGGTGCCATAGAAAATGGTCAAAAAGGACAGTGGTCAACAGCCTTTAGACTTGTCATTCTAATTGTATGAAGGGAACCAAGGAATTATTCGGATGATTTCTACTTTTGTTGCATTGATGTTACTGGTTACAACTCAAAAAACAAAAGAAGTAATTCAGTACCCTATCCCACCATCTGCAATTCGGCCAATATGCTGTAGTCCGGATATGCCTGATCCTGAACTACCAGTAGCAACAGCAACTGTTAATCTGGAAAATATGTCGAGTGACGATGAGTTTGTGTCCCATAAATAGTGCGGAACCTCAATTGTTTACTCAAACTGAGCTAAATGATTTGGTCAGAGATTTGATCTTAATAAAGGAGAAATCTGAACTGTTTGGCTCCAGACTCTCGGAAAAGAATTTGTTAGCGGTTAGAACTTCATGTGTACAGGAGAAGAGAGGGGCGATTTGCTCATTTTTTCAAACAAGAATAGGATTTAGTATGTTGCTTGAATATTGCTGGTCTGATAACTGAATTTGGAATTGAATACAAAGAAGAAGAAAAAGCAAGGAGAGGAAAAAGAAGAAGAAAAGAAGATGAAGAAAAAAGAAGAAAAGAAGAAGAAAGAAGGAGACGGAAAAAGAAGAAAAGAGGAAGAAAAAGAAAAAAGAAAAAGGAAAAAGTAAAGAAGAACGGAGGCTGTTCATCTATTCCTCTAAAATTAGTTAACGAGTAGTTCTATTAAACAATGGTAACACCAATGCATCATTACTGCCGCTCATTTGATACACATGAAGGAAAATTATGACAACCTCAATGTAGTTTTAGAGAAAATAATCTACTCCGTTTATTTATTTATTTATTTTACGTAAAAAACAGTTAAAACTGCGTATGATGTGCTATGGGGAGAGGTGAATTCTGTGCACATTTTCAAAGTTCTGTGATCCCTACACTAAGTCATATACTACATACACTACATGTCATACCGTTCATGGATGGTTGGGGATTAAAAAATAACATGCATGATACTCGGCCAGCAAAATAATTTTACTAAATTCCCATGTTCCCTATGTGAATGGGATGGCACGAGATCAGCGTTGTTCTAGAAAGAATTGACCTGTAAGAAAATCTTTAAAGCCAGTAGAAAAGAACATTTTATGGGAACATCTGGTAGATGAACACATGATTCTGCCGCCTCCATTGCACGTAAAATTACGACTCGAGAAACAATTTTTGAAGGCCTTGCCTAAAGAAGGGCAATGTTTATGTGGTATTTGCAGGATCCAGGGTTAGATGTGTACACAGATGTTTCTTTAGTTGCTTTAATTTTGCACCAACAAATACAATAAAAGTTAACGAAAAACACATAAACGAATACGAAATTAGGTAGGACGGCGTTCTTGCCGTAGGGTGTCTCTGTTGATAACGGTGGCGCCGACCGTGCAGGTCGACGACCGGCAGGGTCAGGTAACGTTGCTACTATCGCCCAGTGCGGCGATAACCGGCCACCAGTGGCAGCGAAGCGGCTGGCTGCGGAACAGGTCAGCGAAGGTCTCAGCGGCGCCTACTCGGGAGCCGCTTGTGACACGGCGCGAGCACCATGTGGTCGTGCTCAATCGAGCAGAGAGCGCTCCGTTCTCATTTTCCCCTCACCAGTAACCATGCTGAGGCGGGAATTTATTCAATTACAGGGATTACATTTTTACTCCAGCATTTCTGCGTTTGGAGTTGCAGGGAGGGAAATAACTTAAACAAACTAATTAATCTAAGAACTAAAACTAAATACAATGCCTCTTTGGGCGATTGATGTTTTAACATAAAATTTTTAATAGAATCAAGTTCAAGTTCATAAGAAAAAAAATTCATGTCTTCTTGTTTTCTTTTTGTTGCATTCACTCACTCATTCATTCTTAAACTATATATACAACACATTCACTCGCTCATTTATACCACACTGCACCGCACTATTTACACTGTTTAATTACGCCACGGCGCCGACTTTACTCTGGCGTCCGTGGCGCCGGCGACGATTTAAGGGCCTGGCGGTTCAGACCCGGGAGAGCGCTCCGTTGCCGGCCTCAGGGTTTTAACCCCCGCCGCCTGGTGAAGGGGAAGGGAAGGGGCTGCGCCCCTCCACTAGCCCAGCGCCGGAGCGTAACCCCAAGTCCGCTTCTGGTTGGGGGGTTACCAAAGCTTCAAAGACCTTTGTGAAATGTTTCCGCAATTGTCTGAAGCAAAATTAAGAGGGTATCTTCGTTGGGTCTGATATTAGAAAAATGTTTGATCGCCAATTTCAACTACATATGCCAGAAAACGAAAAAGAAGCGTGAATTGCATTTAAACACACAAATACGTTCCTCGGTAACAAAAATGACCCAGACTATCAAGCAATTCTGGCCAATATGCTGAATGCCTTAATGACTCGCAAGGTTCACTTTTAAGCATTTACTATTCTTTTCGGAAAATTTAGGTGATGCAAGTGAAGAACAAGGAGGGCGTTTTCGTCAACATCTAAAAGGGATGGAAAAACAGTATCACGCAGAGACGCTGGAACGCCAAAATGGGAAATTACCGTAGGTCACTTCACCTGGAGAGTCAGCAAACGGCGCATAGGAGAAAAATATAACAGGGGCTTTAAAGAAAAGAGACAAAGAAAATATACGTCAATGAACACGTTAAGTCTTTGTTGAATGTAATGTTAAGAATATAAAGCCATCTTCTATGTTTAAATATAATTCTATTGGTGTTTTAAAAGTAATTTACTCTTAATTTTTATTTCATATTTAGCTTTTTTCCCCATATCTTACTAGATCAAATTGTGACTAAACTGTGGGGGATGAAAACAAACAGTTAAGATGTGGATTCAGCACCCCAAAAAATATAAAAAAAAACTTATCAAGATTTAAAAACTTTTTAGACATTTCTCGTAGTAGATAATTTCCTTTTAACAGTGAATGCTGCGGTAGCCTTTGGAGGCAGGTGGACATCATGGCGGTGAGGCAGTGAGGCTAGGAGGGCAGGAGAGGAAAGGAAGGATGGAGAGTTACGGCAGTAACCTGTGATGTTCACAGGAAGGACATAGAAACAAACATCAATGTTACAAATCACGAGGGGATATTTTTACTCCTGTCTTTGTTTAGTGGTTTTCCTGTTGAGTTATTTCTTCTGGGCCTTGTAAAGCATATGTTTCAATGCACGAGGACCTTCAGTCAGAAAAAAAGTTCATTATTGTTTCAAATATTATTAATACAAATTAAATTAAGAGCGAGTTTTCTAATTTGTACGGATACAATAAGCAATATTATAAACAAGTTTCATGCGCTATTTTTGTATAACAGCATTATAAGTTTATAAGAGAATCAAACTTCATTTTGCGAATCAACGTTCTTGTGACATCTCGAATGTTTGACATCTGTGCGGGAAAACGCGGATCGGCTGTTCCGTTTACCACTACCACTCCACTATTCTCTTGCTGGCTGGCATTAGCTGAATGAGTGATGACACAATCACTCGTGACGTAAAATCTAATATGTCATCACGTGTGCTGTAAATGGCCCTTTCATGATCGATTTCTTGCAACAGAAAAGGTCGTTTATAATGCTGCTATACATTTTTTTTTCTCGTATTCCAGAATACACCCATGAAATCGGAAACGTTTCACTAGATACTATGTGGCTTTCATATGACAATCATTAACGAGGTGTGGTACTAACAGTTCCCGTTATCACAGACATACCTGGTTTTATCGCGGTATCTGTCAAAGACAAGGATATTTGCTAATAACACAATATATGAATCGTATAACAATAAAAATAAAAAACCCTACTAATTCACTAGTCGTTAATCCATCTTCTTAACAGAAGAGAAATGAAGGGAAATACCAGATACTAAACTAGTGACGATACAACGGCACATATTTTCTCGCATTATTTGTAACAGCTCCGCAATATTATACTTCACGATCTTGGAAAATTGCTTCCAAGCAGTAAAACAATTATTATCCGTGCTAACACTCGAACTCATGTCCACGGAGTTCATTCGCAATGCGCTTCACCACGCAGTCACCCGGTCGCACTGACCATTCCCGACGTTTAAAAACTAATGGTGTCTCCCATTATTTCCAACAAGCAATTTCCAAAAATTCAGAGAATTACAGGAACGATTTTCGAGTCAATTACTCTTTCCGTAGAAAAATGTACAGAAAAGAGTTGGAAACGTTTACGAAAAAATGTTTTTATAAACTGCAATAACTCCAAGAAAACAAATTGGAAAAATAACTTCGGAAAGATTGGAAATATTTCATTTAGGAAACAATTTCGCATCTTCATTATTGGTGTTGCAAGAAGACACCCCCAAAACTTGAACTTTTAAATTTTTGGAATAATCAGGGATTTTGAAAATGAAACATGCACCATTCTCTTAAGCGTCTTTTACACTATCCAAGGACAAAGATTAATAAATACATTTGGAGCCACATTGAGACCGTACATTTACTTGTAAACAGTGGTGACTCAAGAACATTTTCAAATTGTTATCGCTCAAATTTACTTGTAAAACAGGGGTGACTGCATTTATTTGTGAACAAAGGTGATTACATTTACTTGTGAACAGTAATGTATCAAGAACTATTAAAAATCAATATCGCCCAAATATAGTGAAGTGAATACCGACCATGTACCCTTCGGGGGACTAATCACCAAATTGGCAGAAATACTAAATTAATCAAGAAAACAGTGAAGTATGCGCTAACAACAGTACGGACGGATCGACAACTTTAGAAAACAGTGATTTAAAATAGAACCTTCAGCAACAGCACCAAGCGTTATTGCACAAACATTAACTATCAAAACAACATTTACAACAACTAGTGCCACAAAACCAACATTTACAATTCCAACTACAGCAACATCTGCATGAAAAAGAGATCGCAGCGACCGTGTCAGAAGCTACGGCACCTAACGGCTACGCATCTACAGCGCTGGAAACTGTCTCAATCCTGAACAGTTCATGTCAAACAGTTCCGCTGCATCGAAAAAAAAGACGATATGATGACAACCCCAATGAACCCTTTAAGAACATTATCAGTAAAAATGACACCGTATCATCAAAAAACAGGTATGAGCATCTCTCGCATGATGAAAATTTAGAAGGGTCCTCGAAATCTGAAAATATCAATGATACGATAACCAAAAGCGACATTCAAGAACAAAACGAATATCGAACCCCGCAGATTTTCATATCAGGTGTTCGAGTTATATCTGATATGATCAAATCAATTAAAGAAGTGGTTATATATGAATACTTCACGTATAAACTAATCAAAACCTATCAAGATGAAGCTAAAATAACCATGAATAATGTCAAAATATTACCTCAAAACAGGATGTTCATCGAGAGCTAGTTACACATTTAAATCTAAAAAATTTTGTTCACTTTACATTTCAATTAAAGCAAGAAAGAGCCTTTCGGGTAGTGTTAACAAATATGCACTCATCAATAGACGAAACGGAACTTAAAGAACCTATAGAACACAAGGTTGCAAGGTGAAACAGATTCATAATATCAAGCATCTTCTATCAAAAGCACCTTTATCAAAGATTTTTTGGGAACTTAGAACATCAACGCAACAACATCAAAAATCTATAAAATCGAATATTTACTACATGCAAAAATAAGTTTTGAACCACTGCGCCAAAAAGTGAAATAATACAATATAAACGATGTCAGTTCTATGAGCACAGTTATCGTTACTGTACGCTTTCGTATAGCTGTGTCAAATGTGGAAAGAATCACGATAGTCGCACTAAAAAGAGAGACACACCAGCTACATGTGCTCTTTGTAGCCGTGACCATCCAGCAAATTATAAAGGTTGCAAAGTCCATCAAAAAATTCGTAACACAATGTATCCTAGACAAAGTCAATAAAGTGTAAATTCAACGCAAAACAAAAATGAAAACAGCAATTCAAGTTCAACGACGAGTAATCAATCTACAGGAACTACAGACAGCTCACATACGCACAAGTGGCCTATTATTCGCAAATCAATAATCAAAATGCACCGAATGAAAATAATCTGATATCCATAATATAAGAATCATTTAAAAAATTCGAGTCTATCTGGACAAAGCAAGCTAAACAAATTTCCAGCCTAATCAACATCATGACTGCAATAATAAAAAACTGCAAATAGTCTCCTGGAATGCCAACGGAATTCTCCAACATCGTAGAGATAAGTGTTTCTACATCAAGAAAACATTGACATACTTCTAGTGTCTGAAATACATTTAACAGAAAGAATCTATCTGCGTACACATAACTATGCCGTCTATTGAACAAATCATCCAGATGGGACAACTTATGGAAGCACAGCAGTAATAATTAAAACAAAAATCAGACATAATATTTATGAAGAAAATGCTGAAACTATCTGCAAGCAACCTCTACACAAGTATATAATAAGTTCGGTCCGCTCGTGATTTCAGCTATATACTCCCCTTCAAAACACAAAATAACCACTGATCAAGTTCTTTAGAACAGTCAGCTCGAAGTTTTTTACTGGAAGATTCAACAATACGAAAAATCAACGACTAGAAACCACAAGAGGTCGCATTTTAGAAGGAGCCATTTCAACATTAAAACTCCAAGCAATATTGTCAGGAAATCCGATATACTGGCCAACGAATGGTGACAAAGCACCCGATGTCTTCGTTACAAAGGGAATGGTGCATTCTTATCACACAGTAGAGCCGTCTTTTGACCTGTCATCTGATCATTCTCCAGAAATACTGACAATCAGTTCAGAAATCAAATAGATTACGAACAGTAAAACAAACTGGGAAGAATACACCAACTAGCTTAACTATAACATCACTACAATACTGCCAGATGAAGACATGGCAACGCACTCATCATCCGGACGAGAAACGAATACTAAACAGAACTTCCCGCCATTTAACAAGAACAGTACACGAACTTCACTCGGAAAAATTAAGGAGAGTAGATAAGCTGTCATCTTCAAAAGAAAAGGATTATGGAAAATTACTAGAAAAATTAAAAAGGTTTTGTAAAACCTGTTCCTTCCTCCGTACAATCGATGGAAGTTGAACCAGAACACAAAAAAGATAAAAGATTTTGCAAATTATTGTACAAAAATATTTCCACCATACCCCTCAGCATTACTCACAGAAGAACAAGAAATTATAGAATTCCTGGAATGTCCTCTTCAAATGTCGCAACCAATTAAATTCTTCTCAACAAAAAAAGTCATAACAGGACTGAAATTACTACCAAACCACAAGGCTCCTGGACATGATCGTATAACATGGGAAAGGATTAAAAACTTAAAACCTATTGCCTTTTTTTGCATATATTTTAATTAGAAGAATACGTATCGGACACTATCCTTCGCAGTGGAAACTGGCACAAATAATTGTAATTCCAAAACCAGGAAAACCTCTACAAGAAGTTACATCGTACAGATAAATAAGGTTATTGCCTTCGTTGTCTAAAGTATTTGAGAAACTACTACTATTCCGCATGTATCCTATACTTCCAGAAAATTACGCAACCCCAGATTATCAGTTTGGTTTCAGAAAAGAACATTCTACAATAGAACAGATTCATAGAATTGTTGATACCATCAACGAAGCTCTAGAAAATAAAATGTATTGTTCTATTCTGTTTCTAGTTATATGCAAGCGTTTGACAAAGTGCGGCATCAAGGCTTATTACACAAAATCAAGATATGTCTGCCTCATCCATTCTATAACACAGTCCGATCCTTCATTTTGGATGGATTTCTTCAAATAAAATTCGGAAATGAAATAACACCGTTCTATCCAAAACTATCAGGAGTACCACAGGGCAGCACCCTTGGACAAGTCCTGTATACGCTGTACACCTCTGACATACCTCAGTCATCGGATATCTCCACTGCAACATATGTAGATGACACAGCCCTGCTAGCTTTGCACGAACACCAAGAAACGGCAACAAGGACATTGAAAAATCACTTAGCGTATATAAACCAATGGTTTAAATTCTGGAGAATAAGAATGAATGAAACAAAGTCCAAATGTATGACATTTACTCTAAGAACAATAAATACAAGAATAGAAATAAATGAAAAACGAATTTACCTCGTCAAATATCTCGGACTACTTCTTGACAGAAAGCTAATCTGGAAGAAACATATTTCAATTAAAAGAAAGGAAGTAGAACTAGAATATAGACAACTGACATGGTTAATTGGGAGAAAATCTTATTTAAGTCTAGAAAATAAAGTTGTACTTTACAAATCAATACAGAAACCCATATGGACATATATAATTGAACTATGGGCACCCGCTTCACACTCAAATGTATAAATATTTCAAAGATTTCAATTACGTTGTAATCACATTTCAATCAAAAGTCTCAGATTATTAAGCAATGATCCCTGGTTTGTGTCAAACGCCACTACACATAATAATCTCCTTATCACTACTGTTAAAAGGGAAATCACTCTTAAATCTGTCATATATCTGCACAGACTCGAAAATCGTAGCAATCATCTGGCCATCAATATCTTCGATAACAGCACAATGACAAGAAGGCTGAAAACTACATCCTCTTGATCTGAACCATACATTTAGCAAATAAAAATATCCAAAGTTTTTTATGACAATCAGTAATTTCACGTTTCGTAACTCTTTTTGTTACATCTTCAGGTGCCAAACTTAGTGAGGGAACGCTATCCCATTGAATGCTGAGATGGCCCCTTGTTTTGCTTTTGGACATAAATGTAACTTCATTTTCTGTGCACGTCTTCTAGAATTCAGTGGGAAATACAATTATTCAAAATATCGTTTCCATGTTGTCGCGGCAGGAAGTAATAAGAACCAAAATTGATTGCTTATTTATCTTTTTTACATGGGAGTTTTTTTTATTGTTTTTTTCTCCCTTTCAAAATTCAAAATTTATTGCTTATTTATCTTTGAAAATAGATTTTATTACATGGGAGTTTTTTGTTTTTTCCCTCCCTTTCAAAATTCAAAATTTATTGCTTATTTATTTTTGAAAATAGATTTTACTACATGGGAGTTTTTTGTTTCTTTCTCCCTTTCAAATTTCAAAATTTAAGTAGTATATGACTTAGTGTAGGGATCACAGAATTTTGAAAATGTTCACACAATTCACTTTTCCCCATAGCACGTCATACGCAGTTTTTAACTGTTTTTTGACGTAAAATAAATAAATAAATAAATAAATAAATTACCACACACAATAAGTTTAGCGCCTAAAGATGTAACAAAACGAGTTACGAAACGTTGTAAAATTACTGAAAAAAAATATTGTCATAAAAAACTTTGGATACTTTTATTTGTAAACATATATTGACAATCAAGAAGAAATATTGATTTACCACATATTTAAATAATACAATTTTGTAATTTTAGATTATACCATTTTCATATTTGTCACAGTGTTTGTTCTATTGTGTGAAAGTTCTTTTGTGTTTTAGTTATCTTAATGTGATGTATTTCTTTCTTCTCTATTTGGAAAATTGTTGAAAAAATAATATTTAGAGAGAACCAGAATTGGATGGTTTCTGTACATGTCAATAATGTAAGTCATAATTATATTTTCCGAATGTTCAAGTAGAACAAATTGAAAATAAAGATGATACACAAAACCTCTGAGACAATTTGACAATGCTGTTGACTCGCTTTTACTTCCACGTCCTTACATCGTAAAAAGAGAAAGTATTGTAATGGTGCACAGAAGAAACGCAAATTTTCAACAGAAAAACTTTTATTGTCGAGCCCCGTCAATGAGACATGGACAAATCATACTTCTGTCAATAGTAAATTACTTCCTCTAATACATGGTGTAGTCAGAATCCACGACTATTGATTCCGAAAATCAATTTATGGCAAAACGTCAGTCCCGTTGTCTGTCAGTCAGTCCCGTTGTCTGTCTGTCAGTCCCGCTGTCTGTCTGTCAGTCCCGCTGTCTGTCTGTCAGTACCGTTGTCTGTCTGTGTTGTCTGTCTGTCAGTACCGTTGTCTGTCCGTCTGCCCGTCAGTGTGTGCGTCCGTCCGTCAGTGCGTGCCTGCGTGCGTCCGTCCGTCAGTGTGTCCGTTCGTCTGTGCGTGCGTGCCAATAATTTCTTGTAAGAATTGTGTTTAAATAGTTAAGAGTAGTTTACATACATACATACATACATACATACATACATACATACATACATACATGCACTTACAAAGGTGCAATAGGTTCGATTTTCGAGGTTAAATCTGAATTTTTGAAAATTGTAAATGAATTGTTTTGGGTGCTTCCTACAGTTACAAAATTGATGACATACGGTTTTCCTTCAAATGAAATTTGTTGTCCATAAATAAATCTTTCATAAAGGTCATTAAGATCTTTTGGAAAATTTTAGAACTTTCGTGCAATAGTGCATGCAATATTTAGGATTTTAAAAAATTACAAAAACAAGATTTTTTCAAAAATAGCTCCAATTTTTTTCTTTAAACCTTTCGTAGGGATAGTGCAAAATGTACTATATTATATTTCATAAAACCATTTTGTTTCTTCAAAAATTACAAAATTCTATTTTTTGACTTGCCTCTCACGTCGTTAATATTCACATAAGCGGTGATTTGTTCACCTTATTGCATGTAAGATTAGAAATGTTTTAAACAATATCATATAAAAGTGCTCGAAATCTCAAGTTTTCTGTGAAAACAAGCTCAAAATTACGAATTTTCAGAAATACTCAAATGTCAATTTCTCAAAAACGGTTCAAAAATTTTACTTGAATCTTTCCGTACAGATAATAAAAATTGTCCTCTTTAAGATGACCTAATATTAATTTTGCCGTATTCATTTATTTTTTTCAAAAAATTACACAAATATATTTTTTTTAAATATGTCCCATGTCTTTAATATGCACATTTGCAAAAATGTGTATACATTCCTCCATTTGTGAGTAGAAGCACTTCAAATAATTTCCAATATTTTTTTCGAAAACTCCATAGTTTTCTGTGAAAAGCTTCAAATTTTGCTTTTACAATAACGTTTAAACGCCATTTTCGTAAAAACGGTTGCAAATTTTCCAACGAAAATTTCCATATAAGATTAGGTTTCACTCTATTACATTCTTAAAGTAATATTTCGTTTCTATCGACATGTGAAAAAATGTTTGGGCGGCGATAGATGGCAGCAGGCGAAAGGGTGAGGCACAACCGAAATGCTAGACCCGGTCAAAGAAATTAGCAAACTAACTAGTGCGAGAGTATCAGTGCCATTCTGTAGCAGCACTAGTTTCTTTAATGAAATTTGTTCCTCAATAGTACATTATGAAACGATAATATAATGATGGGTACTAATACACCAGTGTGATATTTCCATACGAGCGACGTACGAGCGAGTATCGTAAACTTCACACAAGTGAATTAATACCCATTTCTTCGAGTTTCATACGGTACTTTTTCTACGTCTTTTATAAGTTAAACTTTTACATTGAATCGTTTCGTGGCAGTTGACGTGCAGGATTTTGCCATCCTACCTGGCGGTCCTCCTGACAACCGACAGACGAAACTAGGCATACATGAAAATAAATATATACGAGATAATAATGGAGGATTACTCGGCGTTCAACGATCGACAAGAGGACAAGAGGCGCTTTGCTTCGATAATGATATAAGATTGAGGTCGCAACAAAGAAAGAAATCTCGTTGAATTTTCCGAAAATATGAACAGTTTTCGCATAAATTACCGTCAAAATGGGCGATTTTTAATTTTTTTAAACATTCTTGTTTTTTTCAAAAACGGCTTCAAACGTTTCTTTAAAACCTCACCTCGTGTGTATCAAAAGACGGTAAAAAAATGGTTTCAATCTTTTCGGCGAATTCTATTTTCGAAAATTGTAAAAAGTTAATATTTCAAATCTACAAAATTTAAGATAGAGATTTTTGCATTAAACAATATCTGTTTTAGAAAATCAGTTCTTTAAGAATGTCATACATTTTTTTAAACTAGTGCTTTTTGCGTAACTTGTGTTTGAAATTTACGCAATTTCTTTAAAAATGTTTTTTTTTTAACTTCTCCAAATATTTTCTTTAAATTTTCTCCTCCTACATATTATTGAACGGCAAACGAGTAGTGCATGTCACGTTATCGGCAAACTCTTCATATTTTCGAAAACTGCAACATGTTTTTTAAAGTAGTTTTTACGTAATTTCTGAATAAATTTAATGCAAATTTTAAAAAAAATATTTTCTCACAAACTGCTACAATTGTTTCCTTTTTTTCATGTGTAAAATATAGGACGCTTTAAAGCATGGTGTATGTTCCATTTTCCTTGTTCTCTCTGAATTTTGTAAAATTGCATGTTGTAAATATTGTCTTAAAACAATTAGATTTTTAAGCGTTGACCCGAGTTCGAAAGTAATAACGTTTCCATGGCGTAGAGGTAAGGCACACGGCGCATTAACTTGATGGACCTGAGTTCGAGTCTCGTTACGTAAAACAATTGCTGGTTGAAAACTCTTACAGATAAAGGCAGTAGTATAATAGAGTGGAGCACTACGAAATAATGCAAGATAGACTGTGCTGTTGTAGCACCACTAGTTTCCAAAATAATTAAATATATAATAGTTTAGATCAAATTTCGTTTCAGGCAAAGTACTATCTTGAGTATTGTAATTTTGCAAAGTTATTTTTAGGCAATTTCCTAAAATTACTCAGCCGGAAATCGGGCTCGAAAAACGGCTTTGTCGTTACAAACGTAAATCGACATTGTATGGTTCTGTAATGAATACAACAGATTGGACAGCGGACAATGTTCCAGTATATGTTTGTTGTTCGTTGTAACACATCCGTTGCCCTGTAAACGTGGAAATTACGAAAAAAAAAAACACTTAGATCTTTATCGCAGAAAAAAGCAAGAAGCTGTAAAATATATGAGAAATAAAACACTAATAGGCAACTTCCTAGTAACGACAAATGGTGCATATTCTTTGACTTACATATCCCGACTGACATGCGTTTTTACTGCAATTGCCATGCTATAATCCATGAATACTGTGATGACCCTCAAACTGACGAACCACACGAATGAGCGTCAGGGCAGGGCGCAAGGCAGCCCGGTCGCAGATGAGCGGCGAAATGCTCACCAGGTGCAATACTCACCTCACGATTTGTTGCTGATTTCTCGTTAAAGGAGATCTGGATGGATCTCGACAGCCCTGGCAGACTATTTCAGAGTGAGGCTATACGGGTCAGACGAGCAAGTATATATGGATTTAATTTCCCCTTTTAAGAATAAAGCAACAAAGTGATTTAACAGAGCCAACTGGCGTACACCTAATTTTATTCAATATTAATTCCCTCCCTTTTTGTCTTGATATTCCGAAATAATAATTTTTGGTAAGATGACAGAAATAGTACCATACCTACCTTATTTTGCCTTACACATATTAATTGCTGGTAATATTATTTTTCTAGGCTACTAGTAACACTGCGATTCATACTTTTCTTTGCAATAATGACTTACGGCTCTATAGCAGGATAAATTGACAGACGACAGATGAATTCGACTCAATGGCTGTCGATGACTTTCCTCCGGTTGCCATAGCGCGGCAGGAATTTTGTTCAATATTAACTCCCTCCCTTCTGACAAGTTATTCCGAAATAATAATTTTTAGTAAAATGACAGAAATTGTACCGTGCTTACCTTATTTCGCCTTACATGTATTAATTGTTGATGATATTGTTCTTCCTAGTAACACTGTAATTATTTCTTTCCTTTTCAATAATGATCGTTGACAGATGGCTTCCGGCTCTATAGCAAGTTACATTGACAGACGACAGATGAATTCGACTCAACGGCTGTCGATGACTTCCCTCCGGTTGTTACAGCACGGCACGAACGTGCCCTTTCCGCGGTCAAAGGTACAGCTGCTCTCGCTGACAAGCAGCTGCTCGTCTCGAGTCAGCCCGTTTCGGATGCGGGTGGCGGACGAAACGGCGTTCGCTTTTGACGCGCGTGAATCGCGGGCGGCAGCAACTGGTACCAACACGACTGTACGTCATAGTTCACTTATGAAATCGCCCGGTCCTGAATCAATTCAGGTAATTCCTCGTGTCGCCCTAGCGTACGAACTTCTGCTGTCCGATCAATATCGTGTAAGAGACGCGTACTGTCCCACAACAACACCGCGCTCCGCTCCTAAAACCACCTTCCACGTGACCGTCGTTTCGCTGATTGATTGTTAGTGATTCCGGGCGCGGCAACTACTAGGAGCATTTGTCATGTAAGTGTTGTGCATGTTTTCTGGGAGGTGGTTATAGTTTCCCCCCACTGGATGGTGCGATCCGGCACCGACCTACCGGCGGTTAGCGGGTTTTCCCTACCTATCCAGGTATCTCCCCCCAGCGGGGCACTTCCCCAGCTGGGACAAGCTACAAGCTCCCGACATGTGTGGTAGTGTAGTGCATGTTAGTGTATGTGTGTAGGGGAGAGGATAGGGCAAGGAAGAAGTACGAAAGATCGTGGGCGGTCCGTTTGTTAGGGTACCGCTCCGGCATTCGCCTGGTGTTGATCCGAAAAAAAAAACACGGCAAACTAGAGATCAGAGCAGCCAGCCGCTAGAATTCTCTCCCAGACAGCCACTGAGTTCGACCTGAAAGGCTAGTGTCGAAAATCCTGTCGCCGTCGGGACTAGAACCTAGGACCTCCCGGTCAGAGACTGCGATGACATCAGTTGATGCCCTGAGCCATCTCTCCCGGTCATCGTTTCGCCTCCCTGCGTGTTCTGTACGTCCAGTGTCCTCGATCAGTCGCCCTGGGTCCCTCCCCTTCCGAAGTGCCTATCTGCCGATTGTTAAGATACACTAGCAAATAAAGTGCGAGGGAACGTCGCCGAAATTGACTTTCCTAAGTGGTTAAACTTCCCGCGCACTGGGAATGTTCTGGAGCATTCTGGAAGCCTAAAGATGTGATTGATGGATAGTGATGTCATTCAGGCCGAATATTGGCGCGCAGCTGTACGCAGAGAGCATTGGAGAGGTGGGAACAGGTGTCAAGGATTGTGATAAGTGCGCTGCGTAATTCTATACCGAATCGCATAGTGAATTTGAGCAACAGGGGTGTCTGGGGCGTGGGGCCACATGGTGTTCGGAGAGGGTTGGCAACGAGCTCGAGCGGATGTTCTGTTTGTATAGTTTAGAGTACTATAGCCTATTTCGGGGACACTTCAGAAAGCAGGAAGGGAGCAGAGGCATAACGAACCGTTTTTGGATGAACGTTTTAACGATAAAGTATGGAGAAGGCGAAAGACGTCGCACTTCATTTATCGGGCACTGATCGTGCTTTAATGTGTCAGCGGGCGTAGAGGTAAGTAAGTAAAAACTTCCCTTCTTCGAGTTATAAATGCTGATGTCCTACATAAAAACCTTTGATTCTATGGAGTGAAAATTATCCGGGTCAAGAATAGAATGATACCATTTGTTTTCATTTCGTTGTTCGTCATGGAGTTTTCGACATCATAGATTTTAATTTTACTTACTCGCCTTACTTCGTAAAAAGAGAAAGTATTGTAATGGTTCGCCGGATATCAGCGATGTTTTTTACACAGAAAAACTCTTATTACAGGGCCCTGGTAACGTGAAGAAAAAGTGGACATTTTCCTATATGTAGTAAATTACTTCCTCTATCAATTGTATAGTCAGAATCCATGTTTTGTGGCTCCTTGACCACTAAAAAGTAATAACGGCACATCAAACCGCGCCCGCCTACCGCGCAAACCTACTTGCCCGCCTGGAGAACCCGGCGCGGCGCTCCTACGGACACGGGCAACTTCGCCCGATCCCGCACTCATTTCCCCTTAAAATCCAGAAAGGGGTGTACATGCGCAAGATGAAGCGGCGCGAGGAGGTGAATCGTGCCTTCATACGAAAATATGTTCTCCATATTTTTCTACCAGATAACCGAGAATTGTAGTAGGTTTATATTTTCCCCTACGTATTTCTATTTGATGTTTATTTTCTTACTAAATTTCACCTTATATAAACATCTTTACTAAGTGACAGGAATATATTTGAATGGTGAGTTCTTTCCTTCTTTTCGTTTTGTAATGTGTTTTCAAACCATTTAATTGTTTATTTTATTTAGCAATAATGTGAAATAAATTAACAAGTCTCTATAAGCTAACAATGTTCACTTACGGACAGCGCATTTAACAAAGAAGAATATTTTTGTTTTAAACATTCTAACATAAACGTAGAAAAAATTCATACTTTTATGTATCCCTCTTAAGTAAACAGGATTACAAAATCAAGATACCTTTGATTCAATTTTTTAAAATGTTACTCCCAAATGAGAATTTGCAATGTGACTTATATTATTTCATTTTAATGGATATTTCTATGGTTTAAAGAGAAAATGGGAATAAATGTAGCTAAATTTTGGGGCAATAACTGTCAAATGACTTCTGCGAAAGACATGGATGAGGTATCCAGTGACGTACCGCCGCTCAGTAGAGATTTATTCAACCCTTTGTTTTAAATCTCGCTGCAATTTCTCGGGCCGCAGTGCCCGCGAGTTCGAGTAAGGTTATTACCTGGTGCGCGACATTGACACGCCTGGCGTAGACCGTCCAGACCATTTTCTCTAAAATTGATATTCCCCGATCCATCTACACAAAATTGAGGCCCTGTGAGTTTGAAAGGGATATTTTGATGTCTGAAAGTACTTAACATTGAGACTCAAATACATTTCCAAAATTTTCAACAAAAATGGCAGCAATTTTTTAAAAATTTTGTTCTTTGATGGTGTAAAGACCTATTAGGAGAAGGTAAAAATATTTTAAATTACATAAAAGACCTTTTTTAGTTTGACAAACCCGTTGCTTAAATGTACAATATGTTTTCTGATTTAAAAAAAAACAGTAAAATATATAATTGTTTTAATTTCGCAAAGTTTGCGTGAAATATAGGCAATTTTTAAACAATTATTTTCTCAAAAACCGGCTTAATTTTTTCTTTAAAATCTCTCCTCTTATATACGAAATGACGGTAAAAAATTGGTGCTGATCATATTTTCGGCGAACATTCGGAATATTAGAAAACTGCAAAACAAATTAACATTGCAAAAATACAATATTGAAGATATTTTTTTTGTTTTAAATAAAGTCTATTTCAAAAATTAAATCTTTAAAAAAGTTTCGGTACAATGTTTTGAACAAATGTAATTTGCGTGTAATTTCTACTTGAAATTAATGGAAATTATAAAAATAATCTCAAAAACTGCTTCAATTTTTTTCCCATGAATGGAACAAGGAACATTTAAGAGAATGTCGTACGTCACATTTTTGTTGAACAACTTTATTTTCAAAAATTGCAAACTTAATGCATTATGCGCGAAAGTATGTATAGTGATGTAAAAACCATTGTGAATTTCTACGCAATATTATAATACTTCATGAACCAGCAAAATTGTTTCCATCCAACGCTAAGAATCACTTTTTTCCCACGCTAAGAATCACCGTAAGAGGTAGCTCAGTGCATCAACTGATATCACTGCAGTGCCTCTGATCGGGAGGTCATAGGTTCGAGTTCCGACAATGAAAGGCTTTTCGACAGTAGCTTCTCAGCTAGGTCGAATTCAGTCGGCCTGGAGAAGAATTTGACGGCCGGCTGCCCTGATCGATAGTTCTCCGATCAATACCAGGCGAATGCCGGAGCAGTACCCTAACAAATGAGCCACGAACCACGCGCGATCTTTCCTTCCTTTTCCTTGCCCTATCTTCTCCCCTTATATACACTTACATTAACATATACTACACTACCACACATGCCGGGAGACCGGTCGGGAGATTACAGCTTGTCCCGAATATAATCACAACCTCACGATGCAAAACATATACTACACTTACGGGATTAATGACCTCTGTACTTGACCTGCCAGGAATCACTAATAACCACCCAATCAACGCTGAGAATTGATGTCATGTTCTTAGATCACCATTAATTCACTAGATCCGCAAGTAAACAGCAAGTTCCTGACGCTTTACAAAGTCTCATATTTGCATTTTCGATATTCAAAGATTCAGGGCATCACATCACAATACGAGTATCTGTGGCGAAAAATCGCCACTTTTCGCTGCAGTTTTACAATATTTTATACCACGGTAAAAATGTAGTGAACGAGAAAGTAAAGAGTATGCGTTGTAAGGTTTTTCTTTATTCTTTGAATACATAATTTTGGTACTTATTGTCTCTGATATCTCCGGCATACTGTTAATAACACGACGCGACTAACTAAATGAGAACTTTTCGAATTCGGGAATGACATGAACTCTGTGAGATTTTAATTAATGTTAATGCACAACGTGTAATCGGTTTGACAGTGGTCTGAAGAGTGGCATTCTTCTCTCCTCCCAAGCGCTGAAATGCTTAAAACCATTCAGCAGTGATGGAGCGTTTATTAACGCTCCATCCCTGCTGAGACAGTGCCTCCCTCCTTCCGTAGTGCTACGACAACTCTCCTCGCTTTCGTATCGATCTGAAACGCCCAGTGCTTGCTCTGCGAGAACCCCACCACCGCTATTGGGGTCGCCTCATAACATGATCCACGGCGGAAACGGTCTGAGGAAAACCGAGGCAGAAGTGACGTCAATACCCAAGTTCACAAGAAAATATTCCCCTTTTTACGCGTGCATTGATGTGCTTCTTAGGAGTGACTCGGCGAAGAGATTCGCAGAACGTGCAATTTCTGCGAGATAAGTGTCTCTCGTAAAGATTTCAGGCGAAGTTTTCAGAATTGAAATGTTTTAAGGAGACTTTATTCAATCATTTTTTATTTAAGTTTTTCAATAAGAGTTTATTCAATAATTTTTTCCTACTTTCGAACTTTAATCACTTATTTATTGTGCCCACGAGACATTTAAGGAAAGTATGAAGGTAACGTACGTACAACGAGTCTTTACAAAATTCTATCTATCTGCACTATTATATTTATATATATTTAACGTCAAAAAAACTGTATGAGACGTACGGAAGAAAAGAAGAATCTACCGACGTTTCTTGAATTTTAGAATTCATACCCCACTCTTTTACTATACGTAGATCTATTACAAATAACGTACAAAAAAGTCTTTGGTAACATTTGAATACTAGAAATTACATTACTCTTGAGTAATACAAAACATATTTGCACCGGCAAAAAAAAAAAGATTGGATTTTTTTAGTAATGTTGATAAAAAAAACTATCCATCCCTATTCCTCTTGCAACTAGCAAAAAGAGAGCTCAAAATGAGTGCGCATAGTCAATCTACATTTATAGTCCAGAAGGAAAACAAAGCGCCATCCCTAATTCGCTCAATAATTCAAGTAAACCTGGATGAAAAACCTGGCATAGTTGGGAAAATTGAACCAGAAGCCGAAGCTGTGCAATACGAGTTACAGGCGCATTTAGCCTTTTAGAATTTATTCAATTCAAACTGATGCACTAATCTAATTTTTAAAATTAATACGACTTGAGTTTGTGATGCTGAATACCATCTCTATTTGCGTACAGACAGTTATGGTGTACAAAAATTTTATTTGGTATTTAAGCTTCTGAAGCTATTTTAATTGTGAAATGCCATCTGGAAAGTAAAATACTTGTTTAGGGCTTTCATTCGTCATTGAACTATAGACAGTAAAAGTTTGGTAATAGGAATTCTGGTGCTCAAGAAAACGTACGAAAATTATACTTCTTCCCCAAATGTCACACACGTTTTTGCTCTGTTTTGACTAAAATCAAATCAAGTAATATATTACATTACATTAACATAATAATATTACAGTATATATTACATTATACATAATACATAATACATTATACATATTACATAATACATATGTGGATTTCTTGCAGTGATCTGTTGACATTAACTATGATTAATACGATTCGTACGACGTATGTATCTGTATTGCATAAAATTACTTCCGCACGCTTAAAAAAGTCAGATTTGATGAAAACTACTAATTCGTAAATAAGCAGCGCAATTGAAGTATTTCAAATTCAATAAAGAGAGGGTTGCCCGAATTGCATAAATGCATTGCATCTGCTTCTTTTTCGTACTTTTTTTCAACTGAAAAGTGGGGCTATTTTAAGCTGTATTTCCACGTAATAATATGCTATATGTTAGATACCACAATTGTTATTGAATGTTAGCACTAACTAAAATACATTAGTAATAAAATAGATTCGTAATTCATAATGTCAAGTGCAGATTTCATTCGTTGGCAATAATTAAGATGAAGTTATTCAACTTCTTTAAGATATTGGCAAGCTAAAACAATGTGCTATTATGATTAATCATATTCAATCAAAACAAATACTTGTAAGTACATTTATATTCGACTTACTTCTCCTTTCACAAATATGAAAATAAGACACGTAAAGTGGGAAATTAATTTATTTGCAAATTTATGATATATAGGAATCAGTATATGTTCTAATTTTGTTGAGGATAGCTTCGTAAATTGTTTTATACTCGGCACGATATAATTGGAATTTCATTCTTCAAACGTGGCAGTCAAAAAATGAAATCCGTATTTAATTGAATCACTTTTGTGTTAAATTCAATGCTGAGGCTTCTGCCGTAACCCACATAACATTTGGCTCATTGAATCAATTTCAAAATGCATGAACATGAAATATTGAATCCGAATTTAATTGAAGCTGCTTTTTCGTGAGATAAAATTTCCATTATTCAATTAATATGTAACAGCATTCGACATTGACATAATCTGGGCTATAGATCTACACGAATGAAAACACGATTAGTGCTGTCGAGGATGTACAGAGCAACATTCACATCCTTGTACCTTAAAAATGAATGTAAGAGGGTACGGATGTATACGTGGGCGTTGGAAGCCACAATAACTTTCGAAACACTGGAGAGTTTGGTCACAAATTTTGTACGAACACTTTTGAGGAACATAGGCAAAAGCACAGGAAAATCGTGATCCAAAAACGTTACCCCAAATTTGTGTACATCACAAAATGATACTAGAAATTTTGCAAATTTGTAATGCGTCTAGACGTCATTGTTGCCGGACGTTGCAGATCTGAGTTGTAAATTTTTAAGGGCCAAAAAAATCATTCGTACGCTTTCCCTCTTAGAGGAAGTAAATCCGGCTATCCTATGTTATAGATTTACTGCACGTAAAAGATCCTCCGGCGTAGAAGAAAAGCGTGCGCTAAATTCGCAATCTCCGGTTGCGACGCACCCTTCTTTCGCTTCTAGATGGCGTGAGGATGGCGAAAGGGACGTAGTGAAATCTGCGAGGTTAGGCGGACGAGCAGGCGTGATAGCCTGAGCCTCGCCACGTACAATTAGGCATCATTAAAATTGAATTGAGCATGCTTTGCTGACAGAGCTGGCGGAGGAAGCGTGGTGAGCAGGGTGGTAAGCGAGCGGCGTCGGTCAGGTAGGAGGGGGCAGGCGAATACATCACATCAGAGTCAATCACGCTCATTTCATCATCATCATCATCATCATCATCATCATCAATACTGCAGCCAGTGGTGTAGTTAGGTTGGGGCAGGGGGGGCGGTCTGCCGCGGGTGACACCATTTTAAGGGCAACGCCCATTAGAAAACTTTATATTTGGAATTACAAAATTCTAAATTTTAAAAATAGTTTTACAAAAACATGCTTTTGTTAATTGATTATATATTTAAACATTTTATTTAAATTCTTCCGAATTACACTATAAATAAACGTCACGTGCAAATATATTTGTATTTTTATTAAATAATGTACTAACTATTCAGTAATATAGATATTTTTATATTTAATTTATAGGGGGTGATACCATTAGTTTTGTCCCGGGTGACACCAACTGCAGTTGAGCCACTGACTGCCACGTGCGACAGATACAAAAATGGGGAGAGGTTCAGTAGAATACACACCCGAATACGACACCAGCACACAAAAGTACAAATTGACGAACTCACCTGTTGCAGCACTTAAGAGAAAGATGATGGTGCGACTAGTTCATTAAGGTTTTGAAGAAGTCAATTTGTCGTGGTATACTTTACCCCATACTGCAACCTGTAGTGATGAATTTTATTATGCATGTATTAATGAAAATAAGTTGAAATGGCAATTAAAAGGAATAAAAATTACTCTTGATTAAATATTATTCTTCATTTTACAAAAATAATAGAATTCCCGATATTTGAAGGGGAAACATTTTAAACTCCACGCGCTAAACAATTTCTCAACTGTCACTGTGCGTATCAGTAAAAAAAAAAAAAAATTATCTAAGCAGTTTGAAATGTTGTCACTCTGCTCGACGTCAAACATTTCTCACTTATACGACATACGCTTTGTGTTGCAACGACCTCTGCAATCGTGATGTCATTTTCATAGTAGCTGAAACACGCAAGAGAAAAAGAAGAGGAAAATTTCGAGGAGAAAGGACAGAACGAGAAGAAATACGAATAGGCAAATGAAGGAAAGGAGAATAAGAAACAGTGGAGCTACAATATCACATACTTTCTCGCATTGTTTATAGCCTGTGCAATTTTCGAGAAGTCAGAATTCAATTTATATGCAGTTGAAAAAGTTTTTGAAATAACAGTTGTACATCTTACTACGCTCAAAATTATCTTACTTTGCATCTACAGACCTCCAACAAAGCAAGCTTTAGATTATTTCAATTTCGTAGAAAATCTAGAGATAACTCTGAACAAAATTAGTAATCTATCTTTTAAATCCATTGTTGTATGTGGAGATTTCAATATTGATTTTCTGAGCGAATCCCACGAAAAAGAGCAGTTTCTCAATTTAATTCATTCTTTTAATTTAGATATTACAGTGAACGTACCTACACGGAATACTTTTAAATCACAAACAGCAATAGATCAAATTATAATTAACAAAACCACAACTAGATATGAAATAATAACGAATAATCTAGGTTACAGTGACCATGATGCACAAATTCTTACAATTACTAGTAACATGAATACTGACACAATAAATAAAACACGCATGTGCAGAGCATTTACTACAGTTAACATAAAGTTATTTACGGACTACTTGCTGAAAGAATCATGGGAGGCAGTTTATAACGCTATTGACACGAATAAAAAATATAATTTATTTTTCTCAAAGCTTTCATTTCTCTTTAACGCATGCTTTCCTATTAAAAGAGAAAATTAAACATTTCACGAAAAATTAATACTTGGATCACAAAAGGAATTAGAACACCGTGTAAAAATAAACGTACTCTCTATTTTATTTCTAAACGTCATGACGTATCTCAAGATTTCCTTATCTACTTCAAAAATACAAAATATTGTTACGAAAAGTCATAAGACAGGCTAAAATCATGAAAAACGATCAGGATATTTTGAACTCAAGTAATAAAACTAAAGCAATTGGAATATAATAAATAATACTACCAAATCAACTAGAAAACCCGTAGAGAATGTTGTTTTAAAATATAACGATATAAATGTGAACGATCCGGCAACAGTGGCTAATCTCTTTAACCAATACTTTTCGAGAATTGCTGCCGATCTCACTAAGGGTCTTCAGGCACAAAATTCAAAATAGACAGTTCACTCAAAATTTTAGACACAATGTTCGTTTCCGAAACTTCTTCCTATGAAATTCTTAAAATAATCGGTAAACTAAAAAATAAATATTCGTCCGGTTTAGATGAATTCCCGGATTCTTTGTTAAAGACTTGTGCGTATGCCATTATACATCCGTTAACTCACATATTTAATGCATCTTTATGCACTGACGTTTCCCGATATTTTCAAAACAGCTAAAATTAAGCCGCTTTTCAATAAAGGCAACAAAAAAGAAATTCAAAATTATCGGCCCATTTCTCTTCTATCAGTTTTTCAAAAATATTAGAGAGACTTTTTTACGTACGAATGGAAACCTTTCTCACTAAACACGACGCGCTTTCAGATTGCCAACATGGATTTAGAAAATCAAAATCAACGGAAACAGCTATATTTTCTTTTCTTAAAGATGTCGCCTCATCATTAGATCAAAACGAGGCACCTATTGGATTATTTTTAGAATGTTCGTACCTTAAACAACGATCTCAGAGAGTTGAAATACCTTACTGGAATGATGGAACATTACGTACGCACCTTTCCGACTCTTTGCCCGTTGCATGTGGAGTTCCTCAAGGATCGATTTTAGGCCCTATTCTGTTCCTACTTTACGTAAACGATATGCCCTCGACGATTCAAAACGGAAGAACAGTTCTCTTTGCAGATGATACGAACATCCTTTGCAATAAAGAAACCGTAAATAGTACAATATCAGATGTTTCAAATTGGTTCCGAAATAACAAATTAATAGTAAACGAAAAGAAAACGGTTTTAATGCAGTTTTCCATTTCAAATAAACAATTCTGTGCTCCATTGAAAATGAACAGTGTACCATTGACTGATGTTAAGGCAACAAAATTTTAGGTCTCTCAATTCAGTCAAACCTTAAATGGAACGTCCATTTAAATGAATTGAACACAAAATTAAGTTCTTTATGCTACGCGTTAAGAATTCTTGCAAATTCAGTCAGCCTTCATACTGCTCGTTGTGTATACTTCGCGAATGTTCATTCCCGCCTGAGATATGGCATAATATTCTGGGGAAATACATCTTATAGCTCCCAGACTTTTAGATTACAAAAGCGAATTGTACGAATAATAACCAAATCCCACCCACGTGATTCATGTAAGCCTCTCTTCATTAATCTAGGAATTCTACCACTACCGTGTCTTTTTATTTACGAATCAGTGGTTTTGTAAAAATGACTTGCTCAAGGGCGGAATATTTTTCAGAAAATGCCGAAGTCTATTACTATAACACTCGACGTAGAAATCATATTCATCAGGGGGCAGTATCAACAGCTCATTACAAAAAATTCACATACAATACATGTACATTATTTTACAACACTTTGCCAGATGACATTAAACGATTAAATTCAATAGAAAAGTTTAAATCCCAAGTGAAATCGTTTCTGCTGCATAACTGTTTCTATACAATTAGAGACTATACTGAGAATCACAAGAAAAGTAACATTAATTTTAACAATGATACATAATGCATTACTTACCATTTGGACTGTATAAATGAGTATAAACAACCTGTAACAACTATTGTACTACAGCTTCCGGGTCAATGACCCCCATCTCGATCAGGTTTTTCGTCCAGTTTCCTGATCCATTGAGCAAATGCTGAGATGGCCCCTTGTTTTGCTTCTGGACATAAATGTAACTTCATTTTCTGTGCACGTCTTCTAGAATTCAGTGGGAAATACAATTATTCAAATTATCGTTTCCATGTTGTCGCGGCAGGAAGTAATAAGAGCCAAAATTTATTGCTTATTTATCTTTGACAATAGATTTTTTACATGGGAGTTTTTTTGTTTTTTTTTCTCCCTTTCAATATTCAAAATTTATTGCTTATTTATCTTTGAAAATAGATTTTATTACATGGGAGTTTTTTTGTTTTTTTTTCTCCCTTTCAAAAATTTCAAAATTCAAAATTTATTGCTTGTTTATTCTTGAACATAGATTTTATTGCATGGGAGTTTTTGTTTTTTTTCTCCCTTTCAAAAATTCAAAATTTAAGTAGATATGAGTAAGTGTTTTTTAATTTTTTGACGTAAAATAAAAAAAATAAAAAAAAAGTCAGAGAGTTCAACGAAAATGGAACCTTCTACATTTTTGATGCGTTTTAACGATATTCAATTAAGAAGTTTAATCAAAATATTTGGAGCCAAGTGTTCAGACTACATGGAATGTATCCTCAAAAGTCTAAATTTCCGATTTAGATTTGCAGGGTTTCGAGTCACTCCAGATCGATCGGTTAATACTAATTTTGGAGAAAATCGTCCGAACGGTTTAGGCGCTAGCGATGTGCACAGACAGACAAACGGTTGGACGGACAGACGAGTTTTGATGTCAATAGATTTTTCGGTATCATGAACTCACAGAACGTGGATTTTGACTTCACAACGTGTCTGAGGAAGTAATTTTCTACATATATGGGCAATATTTATCCACTCTTTTGTTATAAAGGCCCCGCAATACAAGTTTTCTATCGAAAAATCGCCGAGATATGCCGCAGCATATCAATACTTTCTCATTACTAAGTACATTGTAAGGCGAGAAAGTAAAAAGAATAAGGAAAAGAATGAGGGGGAAGGAGAGTGAGAAAAACGAGAAGACGAAGTAATATCGAACAACTATTTTACGTAAATTATTTTAATATTCAAATGAGAAAAACACTAATAATTGCACAATATTCCTGTGCTCAATTGAATATTAGCGTCCAATCTGCACTTCTTTACAAACGTGTTTCTCTCTCGTTGCTGCCATCAACATTAATGAATGTTTGTTGACAAATAATAAAATAGTTTAGTCAGGTAATATTAACATTCATAAATTTTAGTGAGGAGTTAAGGTATCTCGTAAAATAAAATTTGTAGGAGCTATGATAACGTTGTAGATAGACGTTGTATGCATTTATATGCATTAACTACCGAAAATGAAACGTTTTGGAGAACCGTTCAAGGTTCCAAGAATCTTCAAATCTCCTTTAAGTACCATTTCTGCTTGGGAATATTTCTAATGGCGGAATACTGAGTTAAGTAGCAGATAAGCTTATCAGAGAGGCCCTACCCAATACTACTCGCGTAGATTAGTAATATTATGGCAACATAAACGTTGACTGAATGGGACAATCCGATAAGAACTGCCGTTAGTATTCGTGCTCAGAATGGGCTATATTTGTATTCGGAGTACGTTAAAAGAAAAGTCATCAAAACATATGAGCCATCGCCAAAGTTCAATACCGTCCGTGAATATTTTATCTCCAAGACGTAGCAAGTTTATTAGAAAAATGAGGTTACATGTGAAGAACGCTTTGAAGAATAAGAATGGATGTTTCGAAGAAATGTTCGTTACGATAGTGTGGTATATGAATATGACATATGAAAATATGGACACTAAAACAGCACATACTTTCTCGCATTTTTTATTACGGCTATGCAAGATTATGTACTACATATTACTGCAAGTACCTGCAAAATTGTTTCCTAGTAGCAACATTTTTTATCCGACCGAGATTCGAACTCAGGTCTTTTGATTCATCTCCCAGCGAAACACCACTTCAGCCGGACCAAACTCTACGCTTCAATCTGGTCACTAATTTGAGATTAACTGAATAATAAAAGAATACATACAACAGAAATGCGTGTAGACCTAGTCTAAAGTATTGAATAACATGTGATAATGCGATACGAAACATAAAACACAATAAACTTGAACTTGACCAGATAATCCAGAATGACTTTTGTGATTTTGTTCGATGAAATTGGAACAAAAACAAAATATGTAGCCAACAATAAGCTATCTCTAGAAGGATGACAAGTATAAAATCACATACAAACATAGGATTAATGACTTTAATGACACTGTGAATAATCCAAAATTTCAATAGTGAAAATAATGTATAATAAACTCCGGACCCTTACAAACTTTAAAGAGAAAAAAAAAACTTTTGAAAGCATTATGCTTCTTCTGCCCGGCATATCATAGCCATAACGACTTTTTCTCATAATTATTAAAACTTGAGATTTAAAATATTTTTACCGGGGTAGTGAGTATATTTTACTAATCTTAAAATTTAATTTGTCAACAACACATATTGTCAAATAAATCTTACGAGTATATGTAACGCAACACTGGACTTTCTATTCCACAATGCTGAGAATTGTGCTCTGGAATTTAATGAATTGACATCGGATGTTTGGGGAAATGCCTATTTTTTGAGAACTTATTAAGACTGATAATATATGTCCACGAATCATGACAAATGATGACAATGACGAAGTTTTATAATGCTTATTTTTGCTTATTTTAGCATAAATGCCTATTTTTGCATAAATACCTTTTTTAGGACTTTTTTGCCTTTTATTTATTATATTTATATACAATGCTAAGATATCGAAAAATTGGCGATGGTCTAACCATTCATTACAAAATCTTCAATTCACGTCTTGAAATTTAAAATTACGAGTGATTTCCTGAAAGTATACCAACTCATTTATCTCCATTTCCCTATTTCATAAATACCAGCCATGATCTTAGAACATGGACGATACACCGAGGGAACCGAAATTTTAAGTGGAAATAAATATAAATTCCCAGGAGATTTCAGTGGTGCTAGTGTTGGATTGCTAAAATATATGCCAGTCACATCGTTCAGATATCCTTCTCCGCATTCAAACTTATTTTGTCTCCCAGTGGTCGCAAATTTGAAATTGTGATCCTTGAAAAGTTACTGATAATATGTAAATATTACTGGTCAATGGAAACTATTAAGAATAAAATGTAGAAGAGTTGTAAATGTGTAAAGCTAGTTTTACATTAAACAATAAGAACTGGTTTTTTTACATTTAAGTTTACAAAATAATATAGAAAAAAATACTGTAAAAAATAGCTGTAGTTGACGCGCCCGGAATCACTAATCAATCAATCTGTGGTGCTGTATTCTGGTGCTAGTATAGATGCTATGTACATTGTTAAAACTGTTCTTCTGGTTTGTGAGACTGGAGTTAATACAGCTCTAAGGTGTTTATTTTTCGAGAAACATACCTAAAAGAAAAGCCTTGTTTAATGACGTTCGTAAAAAAGCCCATAGCGTTTGTTGCAAGGTTCAAGCAAAGTCATAATTGCTGAGGGAGATTACAACATCCATAAAATACTTCTGGTATAAAGTTGGAAAAGACAGTAATGATAATAAAGCAGACCGAACCTTTGTCGGTTTTGTTCAGCATGCATTTTGTCAGTAATTTTTTTGGTCTTTAATATTAAAACCTTTTTTTATGAAGTGTCCTCTTTTTTAGAAAGAAATGTCCTCCCTTTCCATAATGAAAATATGGTAACCCTAGTTAAAGAAAATTTGGCAATTATTTCCAATATGCTGTCCAGCGATATTGAAGGGTCTTCGTGATATGAATAATATAAGGATTATAGACGGTGTCACATACGTTGCTGAACTGACATGGATTTTCACTTCTTCAGTACATTGACTCTTTTCCTCGCCGTTAGGTCATATCGTAACAACACGAAAAGTTTATATCTTGAATGGAAATGAAGTTGGCACTATAAATACGGCCATGAACATCGAATACGAGTTTATATCACGTGCCACAAACAACCCAAAAAGTCAAGATAATATTGAAAGAGTCAAGTTTAAGGATTGAATTTTATGGAACCGTTCCTTCCATCTGAGATGTGAATTTTCGAATATTACACGAAACCAAATTTCATCCTGCTATATTGGCAGTAACGCTTTCCATTCTCGAAACCTAATAAAGACGGAATCAACTTGCATCAAAGAAATTTTCTCCAATTTAGTCTGATGATATTTGCGTCTAGATAGAATAAGACGAAATCATGTTTAACCGTTTCATATATAAGAGTATTTTTGAAACGTATTGGAACTGTGTGTTCAGGTCCAAAACATAACTTCTTTCTGAGACCTACCGCTAACATCCAGAATAAATATTATTGATTGCTTGATTGAGATTTCCGGGCACGTCAATTGCATGGTCATTCGTCCCGAACGTGTGGCACCATGTTACATCCCGGGAGATGGGGGTGTTCCTCCCCAGCTTGAATCCGCTCACCACATCGGTTACCGGAGTTTCTTCCTCCAGGTGCCTCCCACAATAGAAGACAAGGATGAAGAAGTAAAGGCGCTGCTCCGGCATTCGCCTGCTATTGATCGGAGCAGAAGTACGAAAAACTACACAGCAGTAAAATATCTCTCTTTTTGCATTCATTTTATTGATTGTATAGATATTAAATATTTGTTTTGACTAATATATTAACTAGATGACCGGTCTCTGATATTTTAATCCTAGAATGAACTGACTTGGTGGTGTTCTTTCCCAATCTCCCTCTCCCCTCTCTCTCTCTCTCTCTCTCTCTCTCTATATATATATATATATATATATATATAATATATATATACACACACACACACACATACACACTATTCTGTTATTTTGACAACTGTGTCAGCATATTCTATAATACATTTTAAGTAAATAATACAAAAACAAATGAGCAATATCTTATTAATCATAAGAATCAGATGAAATGAATGCTATAATAAACTGGTAGAAGTGCGCTATCATTATTCCAGTGGCACATTATATTCTCCAAACCTGTTATCCATACCAGTTCCTGTTATCTACTCTTAGTACGTGGCCTTTGAGCGTTTTTGGAAAGCAGGCAAAACCATTCAGGAGATATTTTCCTTTAGTTTCTCAGCGGAGAACAGGCAAGGTCGAATGCAAAAGTGTCACTTCAGTAGAAAAATAAGTTACAAAAACACATCAATTTCTAAAAAAGTATTAGCTTATATACGAAGATATTTGAAATCATCTTTTAAGCCCATTACGATACGCTAAATTTAGCATAAGATTCCATTTAAAAAAATAAACAAAGTTGATCTTATATCTTCATAATAAAAAAATAGTACAAAGACGAAGTACGCTGTACTCAAGTAGCCCGTTGTTATGCAATCGATTGTCCAAACGGCATCTTCGTATCATGCACCGTTGAAGAGATAAAAGGGAAGGGAGGGCGAAGAGATAATATCTCTTCGTCGTTCCACCCTATATGTGTATGTATATATACAGCAGTGTATTACACTACTGGCAGTGCCTGACATTGACTTCTATGTATAACAGATAAAGCTTTCAATGTGTCTTGTTTAAGCCTCGATCTCAGATAATTTTTTCAAAGCAGAAAAAGATAGTTTGGCATTTTTATTAGTCACAAACACCATTAAATAGTCTTAAAATACTATCGTTATTTGGAAATATATCTTGTATCGACAACTTCTTTAAGAATACCCTCCGAATTTGATTTCTAATTCCTTTTTTCACGAATGTGGGCCTTTATTTTCATAACCAACAAGATGGCCAGCCACAAACGTGTTAAATTTGAACAACTCAATGCCGCCTGAGAAGTTATCATTTTGTAACCAATAATCTCGTTGATACAAAAAAAAGTAAAACTTGGATCACAAAAGAATTTAAAAAGAGAAAATTAAACATTTCACGAAAAAGTAATACTTGGATCACAAAAGAATTAGAACATCGTGTAAAAATAAACGTACTCTCTACTTTATTTCTAAACGTCATGACGTATCTCAAGATTTCCTTATCTACTTTAAAAAATACAAAACATTGTTACGAAAAGTCATAAGGCAGGCTAAAATCATGAAAAACGATCAGGATATTTTGAACTCAAATAATAAAACAAAAGCAATGTGGAATATAATAAAAATACTACCAAATCAACTAGAAAACCCGTAGAGAATGTTGATTTAAAATATAACGATATAAATGTGAACGATCCGGCAACAGTGGCCAATCTCTTTAACCAATACTTTTCGAGAATTGCTGCCGATCTCACTAAGGGTCTTCAGGCACAAAATTCAAAAACAGACAGTTCACCCAAAATTTTAGACACAATGTTCGTTTCGAAACTTCTTCCTATGAAATTCTCAAAATAATCGTAAACTAAAAAATAAATATTCGTCCGGTTTAGATGAATTCCCCATTATACACCCTTAACTCACATATTTAATGCATCTTTATGCACTGGAACGTTTCCAGATATTTTCAAAACAGCTAAAATTAAGCCGCTTTTCAAAAAAGGCAACAAAAATGAAATTCAAAATTATCGGCCCATTTCTCTTCTATCAGTTTTTTCAAAAATATTAGAGAGACTTTTTTACGTACGAATGGAAACCTTTCTCACTAAACACGACGCGCTTTCAGATTGCCAACATGGATTTAGAAAATCAAAATCGACGGAAACAGCTATATTTTCTTTTCTTAAAGATGTCGCCTCATCATTGGATCAAAACGAGGCACCTATTGGATTATTTTTAGATCTCTCAAAAGCTTTGACGTCATTGATCATGACATTTTACTTTCCAAATTACCTTCATATGGAATTCGTGGTATTGCTCTAGATTGGTTATGTTCGTACCTTAAACAACGATCTCAGAGAGTTGAAATACCTTACTGGAATGATGGAACATTACGTACGCACCTTTCCGACTCTTTGCCCGTTGCATGTGGAGTTCCTCAAGGATCGATTTTAGGCCCTATTCTGTTCCTACTTTACGTAAACGATATGCCCTCGACGATTCGAAACGGAAGAACGGTTCTCTTTGCGGATGATACGAACATCCTTTGCAATAAAGAAACAGTAAATAGTACAATATCAGATGTTTCAAATTGGTTCCGAAATAAAATTAATAGTAAACGAAAATAAAACGGTTTTAATGCAGTTTTCCATTTCAAATAAACAATTCTGTGCTCCATTGAAAATGAACAGTGTACCATTGACTGATGTTAAGGCAACAAAATTTTTAGGTCTCTCAATTCAGTCAAACCTTAAATGGAACGTCCATATAAATGAACTGAACACAAAATTAAGTTCATTATGCTACGCATTCAGAATTCTCGCAAATTCAGTCAGTCTTCATACTGCTCGTTGTGTATACTTCGCGAATGTTCATTCCCGCCTGAGATATGGCATAATATTCTGGGGAAATACATCTTATAGCTCCCAGACTTTTAGATTACAAAAACGAATTGTACGAATAATAACCAAATCCCACCCACGTGATTCATGTAAGCCTCTCTTCATTAATCTAGGAATTCTACCATTACCGTGTCTTTTTATTTACGAATCAGTGGTTTTTGTAAAAAATGACTTGCTCAAGGGCAGGAATATTTTTTCAGAAAATGCCGAAGTCTATTACTATAACACTCGACGTAGAAATCATATTCATCAGGTGACAGTATCAACAGCTCATTACAAAAAATTCACATACAATACATGTACATTATTTTACAACACTTTGCCAGATGACATTAAACGATTAAATTCAATAGAAAAGTTTAAATCCCAAGTGAAATCGTTTGTGCTGCAAAACTGTTTCTATACAATTAGAGACTATACTGAGAATCACAAGAAAAGTAACATTAATTTTAACAATGATACATAATGCATTATTTACCATTTGGACTGTATAAATGAGTATAAACAACCTGTAACAACTATTGTACTACAGCTTCCGGGTCAATGACCCCCATCTCGATCAGGTTTTCGTCCAGTTTCCCTGATCCATTGAGCAAATGCTGAGATGGCCCCTTGTTTTGCTTCTGGATAAATGTAACTTCATTTTCTGTGCACGTCTTCTAGAATTCAGTGGGAAATACAATTATTCAAATTATCGTTTCCATGTTGTCGCGGCAGGAAATAATAAGAGACAAAATTTATTGCTTATTTATCTTTGAAAATAGATTTTATTAGATGGGAGTTTTTTTTCTCCGTTTCAAAAATTCAAAATTTAAGTAGTATATGACTTAGTGTAGGGAGCACAGATTTTTGAAAATGTGCACACAATTCACTTTTCCCCATAGCACGTCATACGCAGTTTTTAACTGTTTTTTTTACGTAAAATAAATAATAAATAAATAAATAAATAAATCCTCTTTATGCTAAAAATTTCACAGTTTCTACAATTCGTTTCAGGACATTTCTCCAATATTCTACTTTATTTGTGTGCTGTTTCACAATCTCTGAATCCACTTTTTCTAAAACAGCAGACCTATATACAAATTTTCTCACGCAATCTTGATGGTCGGAATTGTTATCATGTTGAGAAATGCAGTTGCTATTTTTCCCGTCGTTAAGCTCTGATGTGGCGATCAGAGTTACCATAGTTAGTGTCACCATATAACTTGCAAGGAGCACAACATACATGCCCTGTAGATGGCGAATGTATTAAACAACCTTTTAACAACTATAGTATTAGCCATTGCTTTAGAGACATGTTATTTTGATAAATATCGACTTTGATCTGCATAATGCCTTTTAGAGGTAGAAAAATCGATGTCATGATTTTGCTTAAATCCATCTGTGGCCATCATTTCTCTACAACCATCGCCAACGTTCCACACTATTGAGTCGTTTGGAACTATATTTGATAAATTAACACATTCTTTCGATATAAATATGGAAAGAAATATTTCTATAAAAGTATTCAAAAGTTCTCCTTAAGAAATTTTGCACCCGCTGAAACTCGTCCGCCCCCAAGGCTGCGGCCTACACAGCCTGTTCGGTAATCTGACACTGACAACCGGTCACGCGATTGCTAATAATCTTTTCTTTGTCACTCGTGTTTAAGGATATTTTGAACGGATAACAGTCCGCCTCACAAGGTCCCGCAGCACGCCACCTGCTAACGCGCGCTCGGGCAAGGAAAGCTGAACATACATACATACATACATACATACATACATACATACACACATACACACACATGCATACACACAACATTAAAAAAAAGCTTATCTAACAAATAATATGTGTATCATAGGATTCGTCATTTTTACGCTCGTCATGATAGACTAAAAATGTATGTATAGTTCCATATGAAAAAACACAAACAAAGATACCTCAATATCTCGTAAACTAGAAGTGATAAAATTAGAAATGAATCAATTAGCCTCTTCGCTCGTGCGCTTCTGTAAAAATTGCATTGCGATAACTTCAAACGCTTAAAACCGGCAGGAGGTACTAAAATTAAGTGACTCATGCTACATGTATTCAAAATTTCCTCATCACCTCTTATTTAAATTCAGTGGAACACCATTCGATGCGTCGTGTGTGCTATCCTGTTCTTGTGAAATCGTACGCATATTCCCGCCAGCGAAGAATAATGACGCGTCCCATGGTAACAACTTTCGATACACACTACCAGAGGCTGTCAGATCGCCGCTACGAAGGGGAACGCTTCCTCATACTGAAGGGATGACCCTGGAGAAACGGCGAAAGTGACGCGCTTAGCCCTGTGACTGCCAGGCAATGTTGGTTGCGTAATTCCAAAAGTCACAGTTGGGCCTTAAGCATAATTCTTTGACGCATATCGTACGCATATTCCCGCCAGCGAAGAATAATGACGCGTCCCATGGTGACAACTTTCGATACACACTACCAGAGGCTGTCAGATCGCCGCTACGAAGGGGAACGCTTCCTCATACTGAAGCGATGACCCTGGAGAAACGGCGAAAGTGACGCGCTTAGCCCTGTGACTGCCAGACACTGTTGTTTGCGTAATTCCAAAAGTCACAGTTGGGCCTTAAGCATAATTCTTTGACGCATATCGTACGCATATTCCCGCCAGCGAAGAATAATGACGCGTCCCATGGTGGCAACTTTCGATACACACTACCGGAGGCTGTCAGATCGCCGCTACGAAGGGGAACGCTTCCTCATACTGAAGGGATGACCCTGGAGAAACGGCGAAAGTGACGCGCTTAGCCCTGTGACTGCCAGACACTGTTGGTTGCGTAATTCCAAAAGTCACAGGTCGGACCTCATGCATAATTCTTTGACCCCGGTGAATTAGCTGATAAGTCAAAATAACTTAATTTTACAGGGGAGCAGAAAACAACTTTAAACTAATGCGGTAAATCAGGGATGAGTGATATTCAAACAAATCCTACACACAAATAGTTCCCTTGGAACATCACCTTAGTTTGAATATCATAGTCCGTGATTTAATTCAGTTAAAAGTTGCTTTTTGCTCTCTTGTAAAATGAAGTCTTTATGATTTATCAGCTTATTCGCCGGGTTCAAAGAATTATCGTGTGGGAAAAAATTCAGCATTATTATACCGACAACACAAATATGTTAGACTACTTATATAGCCAGTATAAACTTTCTTTGATCATTTCGAAACGACGATGATTTCCAAATTTCTTACTTGCAGAAATCGCGCCATCATAAAATAACAAAAGCCGCACCTCGCAGGTTACAATTTGAACCACTCCGGAAAGGGTTTACAACTTTAGATTGTTTCTTAATCTCTTTCAGTCTAAGAACCAACTCAATGGCATAAAAGATGCAACGGAACCCTACACTTCAGCTGGATAATTACTTATCCTCGGTGGTGGAAAATATACATACATTTGAATTGTGAATGTAAAGAAATGCTGTTTATACCAACATTTTAATAATATGTGTATGCAACATTTAATTGTTTGTGTATCTCCAGACGTAAGGCGTTCTGTGACTATGCATTTATTTGAATTGTAAATTTAAACAATGTCATGCCATGCCAATCAAATATTGAATAACATTTTTATGTAAATCAAGGACTCCTACTCTTTGCTTTCATCGACCCCTCTTAAGATAATTGTTTACGCCATCGACCTCCTTACATTATTCCCTATAGCACACAGCATATATAATAAGAGAATTGTACATAAATATCTTCAAGACATTAAAAAACAATTCAAACTGCATAATTTATATACACATTTGTCACAAATTAAATTAATTGTATAGTGACATACCTGTATTCTGGACGTTTTAGACAAAGTAATTCCTTCTCTCACACTAACAGTTTATTATAAGCCAATTAATTTAATAAAATACCTTCATACCTTCATTAGATTCGTACACCAATATTTTGATATCTAGATTTTCAATAATCCGAGACGCTTCTACTTCTGAGTAGCTAAGTTTCTAATCTTCATTTTTGGGCAATGATTACAAAATATTCGGCGTTTTTAAGTACACTTACCATTTCTCCAACGTGTATTGCAGGAAGTAATTTCTTCCGCGGTAGAGTATCGTTGTTAATAGTCGCAATTTGATGAATTTTATATACATTCAAAGTAGTTGTGGAGCTAGATTCTCAGATACCCCGGTGCAGAAAGTCGAAATGTGGCCCCTGTCTACAATAAACGTGAAATGAAGAGTTTTCAATTTAATGGGTATAATAATATGGCAGTGCAATGGGGAAAATAATATGAAGTTCGATTTGTTATATTCTTGGCCACTATCCGCCCCAGGAAGTTATTAGGGATGACACCGTATCGTTATCCTCCTTATTCCGGGGGACCAGTGGGGTGCACCAGTTTAGCAAGGCTCCTGATCACTAAGGATGAACGACGGATACGAAAGAAGCAGAAGGAAAGTATAATTTATTATTACAGTTAAACATTTATAAGCCGGAGTCGATCGGAACAAAACAAAAATTCCGATTTAGGGAGGTTTCCGTTTCATGTAAGATTGTTCATTTTATGACACTTCTGATATTGACGTTTCTGCCCTGAAAGTAGTACATTACATTCCTTCATTATAATCATCAAAATACATTAACATATAACGTATTTATGGAAAGAATCGCCAGTAAATGTATATTAAACACTCTTCATTGACACATTCTGTGTGAGTTGAAAAATACACACCTTACTCGCTGTATCGGGACTGCTCGCTGACTCAACACACAATGCTTCACAACACAGTACAATGACTTTCTGATACTATCGCATGACATTGAGCAATGCGTATCTGGTTGAGGAATTATGATTTTCAACGCGGGACAAGGAGACATAGAGAATTTAAAACAAGCTTGCAGATGTATTCATTTCATTAAGAACATCTCGCGTCTCTGTCAATTGCATTAAATTCACAGGAATTCCGCGTAAAATACCCTTTAACTGCACAGGCCGGAGACATTTTCCGGTTAAGGCAGTTTCCGGCTTGTAGAGGTTCCGATTTACACAGATTTTACTTATATTTTGTGATATTTTATACCAGAAAACAATGATCATGTTCATTAATCTTTTTGTAATCATTGGTACCTTGATTATGCCTAGCAACAGCCAGCTCAATTTTGGCTACAAACCACAATCGACTTCACTGTCCCCTTCAGAATCTTTTCGACCCCGTCCGGACCTCCTGATGAAAATTCTAATTAATTGCGCATCTCCTGTTACAAGGCGTATGGTGGCTGCCTCAAAATTTGAATTGTATATGAAAATAAATACTCAAAAGTTTTAGAACAATGCCTCACTATACTAGCGTATCGAATTTTATTTCTATTTTTCATAATTCTTTTGTACCTTTTCTGTAACTACGACTCTTCTCCGCCTTTTGGATATTGAATTATATATTTAATAATTATTCCCGAGGTACCGGAACGCCGTCCTGTCGCAGTTCGATAAAAATCAAGCCATATATTATATGTTTCCTATGTCGCAGTCAGTCACTTCCTTTCATCTCTTAGGCCAGGGGCTTGACACAGCCACCGGGGTTTCTAGACGGTCACACATCAAGGAATCCGTGGTATCCCGAGTTGCTTAACTTCCTTGTTTCACGGAGTGTAATTAACTAATTCAGCTAACGACGCCGGCTATTGAAGATTTTATTATTAGTCCTGAGACTGCATAGAAAGAATATACAAACAATACCTCCAACATCTACATTTCTAATACATCAAGGTCCTGAAGACCACATGATCCATCCTGCCAACTACATGTCAGAAATTATACGAAAAGCACACAGTAAATAAATTCTCTTTACAATTTTGTTCGGGAGGAAAAGTTTTCTTTCTCGTGATCAGTGGCCATTTCCGCTACCCGTAATTCGTAGCCCCCTATGGACGCGCAACTTATCCAAATTTGCCGTCCAAATGAGTGCCCTTGCTTGCCTTCAGGTCCAAACATTCTTACACCATTTTTTATGGTACGCAATTTTGCACATATCTTCCATACATACACTTAAACATAGAAGTAATATGTCCTGGGTGTGATGAACTATTTAACGCGCATATTTCCTAAGCTCTCATCTTGTTCTATGCGAGAAAAGCAGGGGAAAGGTAGTTATTTCGACGACAGTACAATCAAATCAAATCTGTAGTTAGTATGCTGAAGCTAATGTTTCTATTGCATGGGACAGGAAATTTCTCATTATATAATATTTCTAACAACCGACATGTCACTATCCTTCATTCATTATTCAGGTAGTTACGGTGGAAAAAAAAGTGGACGCGAGAGATAATGTGTGCAGATAGTATGTTCAAAAATTACTGCTACTTGCTCGGTATTGCTGCCTTTCAAGGTTGTTCATACAAGAGTACTTCGCAATAGGGATAATCATTCTCATGGCTAAACCAATCCACTTTCATTTGGTGATGTTCATTTCAAGAGATACCTAAGGTAAATTTGATTCAGTGTGTTGTATGGTTGTAATAGTTGTAGCATTTGTCTATCTGCGATTTAGGAAGGGGGTGGAATATCTTTCGGGCATCATGAAATTATTCTGCAAGGATGTTTGTGTGTCTAACCTAATTCCCATGTTTTGGTGGCAGGTGCGTCGGGTAGTGTTTCGTAGTAGCTTTTGGATGCTTTTAATATGCCGTCATGGAGGAGTTCGATTTTTAGCTCTCTGCGTAATTGTTGTTTACTAATGAACCATGAGGCTTTAGTAATTTTCCTAAGACATTTATTTTGGATTATTTGTAACTTTTTAATATGACAGTGTGCTGATTGTGCCCATTCGGGGCATGCCTATGTTTGCAATGGGCTTATTATTGATTTGTACACGGTTCCCCACATTACATGTTAAGCGATGATTTGTGATTTAATATGGGATCGCGTTTAAATCTTTTTCCTTCTGAAAACAAATACAATTTTTCACACAAATGCTACAAAAAGAATATACTATGTAAAAAATTGTACGCACTTTCAATCTTCTGACGATTGTGTCCTCAATTATCTGTCTGCTGGTTCTTGAGATTGGGTCACAAAAGAAAAAGACATTTTTTACATTGCCGACGTTTCGGCCGTATATTTGGCCTTCATCAGGGCTAGAGAACAGATAAAATTTATATACAAAGATATGTACAGTAGTTACATCACTTAATCTATATTTGCAGTTGAACAATGTTTATGAACAGAATAATTATTGTATTAATTTACCTGTAGTGTTCTTAGTTATACATACTAAACATCCTATTGCCTATTTTTTTTTCCCTCCCACTATTCTATACATTATAAAAAATTTTTAAATTGAGATAGGCATGCTGTGCGACCGCTTCTGTTGGCGCATGTAGTGATGCCAACTTATGAAAATGAATTGTGAACTATATGAATATAACATACAGTATACACATTCACACACACAAAAAGGAAAACCCAATACATAGTCAATTTATAATTTAGACATAAAATCAAAATAAATTAAAATTAAAATAATACAATTAAAAACACAAACAAACAATTAATATATCAATAATTAAATAAGAGGGTGCAATTGGTATTATGAGGCAAGGCTATTGTTGTTGATAATATTGGCATATATACTGCTCAATCCTTCTATGTCAGTTTTGTGATTACATGTTCTATTGTTGAATTTCTGTATGTATAGCATTTCCTTGGTAATTCTCTTTTTTAGATGATGCTCTTTATCAAGAATGGAAGCACTGTCAAAATCAAATGTGTGCTTCTCATTTATAGCATGTTTAGCTAGTGCACACAATGATGTCTGATTTTTTATATCATTTTTGTGCTGTGTAATTCTTTTCTTGAATTTTTGTTTGGTCTGTCCAATGTAAATGTGGTCACAGTCACTGCAAGGAATATTGTATATAATATTGGTTTGTTCCATTTTTTCTGTTTTATGTTTAGTGTTACTAAATACCAATCTACCAAGGTTGTTCTGGTTTTGTAAGTAATTTTAGTGTTATTATTATCCAATGTTTTGCCATATAATAACATAATAACATAATAACACTAAATAATAATAATAATAATAACACTAAAATTACTTACAAAAACCAGAACAACCTTGGTAGATTGGTATTTAGTAACACTAAACATAAAACAGAAAAAATGGAACAAACCAATATTATATACAATATTCCTTGCAGTGACTGTGACCACATTTACATTGGACAGACCAAACAAAAATTCAAGAAAGAATTACACAGCACAAAAATGATATAAAAAATCAGACATCATTGTGCACTAGCTAAACATGCTATAAATGAGAAGCACACATTTGATTTTGACATGTTTTTTAATTATTGATATATTAATTGTTTGTTTGTGTTTTTAATTGTATTATTTTAATTTTAATTTATTTTGATTTTATGTCTAAATTATAAATTGACTATGTATTGGGTTTTCCTTTTTGTGTGTGTGTGAATGTGTATACTGTATGTTATATTCATATAGTTCACAATTCATTTTCATAAGTTGGCATCACTACATGCGCCAACAGAAGCGGTCGCACAGCATGCCTATCTCAATTTAAAAATTTTTATAATGTATAGAATAGTGGGAGAAAAAAAAATAGGCAATAGGATGTTTAGTATGTATAACTAAGAACACTACAGGTAAATTAATACAATAATTATTCTGTTCATAAACATTGTTCAACTGCAAATATAGATTAAGTGATGTAACTACTGTACATATCTTTGTATATAAATTTTATCTGTTCTCTAGCCCTGATGAAGGCCAAATATACGGCCGAAACGTCGGCAATGTAAAAAATGTCTTTTTCTTTTGTGACCCAATCTCAAGAACCAGCAGACAGCTAATTACATCGGGTCAAGAACCATTGAATATTAGTCCTCAATTATGTACATTAATTGTGTTCATACAACGGTCCCTCTGAATCCCATGGCGGAAGTGCATGTCGCAGCTATCTGGAACGCGATTCTCTCTACAAAGTTCACTTGGACGTTATTTATAGAGTGATACTTATATAGGTACCGTGAATTTTTATTGTGTGGATAAATTCTAAGAAATTCTAAGGCTACATATCTAGACAATATCTTCGAAACAGGAAGTAAATGTTTTCTTCGGTTATACGATTATTTTTGTACTGTGCGTCATAGATTGTTTTGTTTAATTGGTTGTTTACGCGCATCAAACTTTTTGAGATGTTCGTGTTTACTGATCTCCCTCTCTTACTCTCTTACTCTCTTTCTCTCTTACTCTTTCTCTCTTTCTCTCTCTCTCTTTCTCTCTTACTCTCTCTCTCTTTCTCTCTTACTCTCTTTCTCTCTTCTCTCTCTCTCTTACTCTCTCTCTCTTCTCTCTTTCTCTCTTCTCTCTTTCTCTCTTTTTACTCTCTTTCTCTCTTACTTCTCTCTTCTCTCTTACTCTCTCTCTCTTTCTCTCTTACTCTCTCTCTTTCTCTCTTACTCTTCTCTCTTTCTCTCTTACTCTCTTCTCTCTTACTCTCTTTCTCTCTTACTCTCTCTCTCTTTCTCTCTTACTCTCTCTCTCTTTCTCTCTTACTCTCTCTCTCTTTCTCTCTTACTCTCTCTCTCTTTCTCTCTTACTCTCTCTCTCTTTCTCTCTCACTCTCTCTCTCTTTCTCTCTTACTCTCTCTCTCTTTCTCTCTTACTCTCTCTCTCTTTCTCTCTTACTCTCTCTCTCTTTCTCTCTTACTCTCTCTCTCTCTTTCTCCTCTTACTCTCTCTCTCTCTTTCTCTCTTACTCTCTCTCTCTTTCTCTCTTACTCTCTCTCTTACTCTCTCTCTTCTCTCTTACTCTCTCTCTTTCTCTCTTACTCTCTCTCTTTCTCTCTTACTCTCTCTCTTTCTCTCTTTCTCTCTCTCTTTCTCTCTTACTCTCTCTCTCTCTCTCTCTCTCTCTCTCTTTCTCTCTTACTCTCTCTTTCTCTCTTACTCTCTCTCTCTTTCTTTCTTACTCTCTCTCTCTTTCTTTCTTACTCTCTCTCTCTCTCTCCAAATAAAAGGCTATTATAAAAAATTGGAAAATTTATTAAAGGATTGAGAATCAAAAAATATCGAGAGCATTGTCGACAAGATACGTTGTAAAAAAATCGAAGTAAACGATTTTACATTTTCTGTTTCTGCGAAAAGAAAACATTGATCTTTCAACACTTGTGACAAGCGTTCACATACAAGCAAATTATTACATGAATGGACGTACCTAGGCCATTCAGCAAACACGATTTGCATAGGGTTCCCACACTCTTTCCCAAAGCCACACTTCAGGCGCGAGGCAGCAATTTGCAACTACCATTGTGAATATAGCATTTTCATGACCTTGACATCGCGAGGATAAAGGATGAACGGTTTCTCTCATCAGACACTTCACTGTGGAAAGTGACGATGCATGGTGCTGTTGCAACCGACGGCACACCGTGTGCCCTTGAGCCATTCTCACCGCCATCACAGTACATTAAGCATTGTATTCCACTGCTTCTTGGACAGCTGTGATTTACTGTCCGTTTCTTTCTGCTCTTTTACTTAGATGCAAGGTTACGTTACTTTCATTACATGGTATACAAATGTCCCTAACTTTTACTACACTCACTTTACCTCCTAGACCGAATTTACAAGCTTCTTTTTAACGAACACAAGCAAAGACGCCTACAGAACATGACATACGCTGTCAATTCGTAGATAATAAACTTTTATTTCAAACATTTTCTTTTGAAAATATTTGAATATGTACTTTATTTATTATTTATGTATTTTTATTTTTATATGTATTTTATTTCACAACCTTGTGCGTGCTTTTCATTTATTCAAAAGCTTTCTGATGATCCTCCGATAATCAAGCTAACTTGATATTATTAATGCCAAGTTACTCCATCGTAATAGTAATCAATGTGGCCACCCGGTATCTTCAGTCTTGAAAAATGTCTAACGAAAAATTATAAGAAGGTTGTTCCGCTTGCCAGTATTCACGGAAAGGATACTCACAATCCACCTAGTATTTTATTCAAATATATGTATATATTTATTCAGAAATACACATGCTGTTGTTAGAAAACGCTTAGAGCTGGTACCGATTTCTATAATGCACAAGAACTCATTCAGTGCACTTTTATTTTCTGGCGCATTCTGGAGCATTTTCTCCATTATATCTGACCAATCACTCACTCTGCTATTTTGCAGTCGCATCCCGGACGCCCACTTTAAGCCCGTATCCTAATGTTTAGTGAAAACAAATACTCGTACGCGAAACAGATATACTTTTCATGTCGTTGTTCAGGAGATTAAGAATTCGAAAATTAGCAGGTATGTGGAAAGGGAGACGGTGATATTCTTACGATGAGACGAGTGAGCAAGTATTGATTGCGGGCGCGTCTATTATTACATCCCTTATATGTAGTGCACTTTATACCTCGGGAGGTAGCATCATTTCTTCCCCAGTGGAACCTGAGATCCAGCACCGAGCTACACAACAGCTTGCGGGGTCTCCCCTTCAGATTATTACCCTCAGCGGGCCACCACCCCAGCCAGGACACGCTCTAAGCACGCGGCATGTATAGTGGTGCGGTACATGTATGTGTATGTATGTGTGAGGGCAGAGGATGAGAAATGAGAGCGCGTGGTACGTGGCCCGCTTACTACTTCAGTATTCGCCTGATACTGAACAGAAGAAAAAAACACGGAAAACTATCGATAAGAGCAACCGGCCGCTACAATTCTCAAGACATTAGCTAAATTAGACTGATTCACAGGAATAGTTGAAAATCCGCCACCGTCTGAATTCGAATGCCGGACATCCCGGTCAATTAAAGAGGCAAAGGTGTTATCGCTAAGGTTGCGACGCTAATTTACGGACGTATCCCGATTGCACGGCGCGGTCAAGGTTTCCTACACCTCTTGCCTCCTTCCACGAAGAAACAGCATCCGTTTCGCTGTTTTCGCGCTTTCGCAAGGGGATTGCCCATAGAATCAAGTTTTTGTTTTTTTCATGGAGGAGTAAATGAAAGAGCTCGCCAAGGCAGCAGTGTCGTAGTGATCTCGAACCGAACGGTCGCGGGTTCGAGTCCCGCCTCGGGCATGGTTCTATTTGTGTTCGTCCTTTCACCCCTTATCATCACCATTTCGTTTCATCTTTAGAGTTACCATAACGTTACCTCCAATAGAGGTCACTGATGACCTACATGTTGATGCGACCTTAAATAACCAATTAAAACAAAAGAAAGAGCTCGCCGATGCACCAGCGCTTCGAACATCCCTCTTTCACTTCTGTAATTCGGGAATTCATAGTGTAATGACAAGGCAAAAAGAGTAAGCAGAGCTTGTTATTTTCGAATTAATTTGAATTAAATGTTAATTCAATCAAACTGATATGATCGAATTTAATTCTGTTATGTATACATTTCTCCCTAGTCTGATGTTCTGGGAGAGAAGACTGGACTTCCTTAATTATCGCAAGAAGATATATTTGCGTAACTAATTACATAGTTAACTCCCTCCCCCTTCCGGGACAAACGTCACGATACAATCGGGCAAGAGAAGCAAAAAGTGAAGGGGGATTAACAGAGAATGGGATACGAAGAATAGCTAACCGCGAGATGCAATCAAATGATTCCCGGGATTTGAAACGGAGTTCAGCGAAAAAAATAATTTTAAGGAAGATTCCCATTACTTTTAGTTGTAGGAAAAATATTGCGATATTGCCAATATTGCCCTCACCAAGTAACAAATTATAAAAAATAACAATTTATGCACATGTAGCATCGTAATGTTAGTCTCCATATTAACAACAAACTATAAATATCAAATATCTTGTATAATGCAGTTAATTTTAGTAATATATGCAAGATTATATGGGTATACCGCGAGATTGTTAACTGAACCTCAGTGCGCCGCAGATTGAAAAACGTTGCCTCAACGTATTCAAACCACGCGTATTTCTGTTGTTGTTTTTAAACTCATTACCATTGTTGCAGGTTCTGAATTCCTGCGAAGCCTCTGTAGAGTCCTGTCTAAGTAGGTTGTTAGAACTGCGAATGTTCGGAACACACACTGATTTTCTTAACATTTTCTCATGCTGGAATAGAGCAAGGAAGTTAACTAGCAAGCTGCGAACTTTGATTTTTTCTACACATGTATAATGAAATGTAGTATATGTGTAGAATTTCTTAGAATTGTCTACAACGACAAGCTGTTTATAATGCTAGCATATCGTCCGTAAATTTCTACACAATTTTCTGGGCATACATATCTATATGTCTAGAAACGACCGTAGATTTCTGAATAATTTTCTGCATAAAATTATGCAGAAATCTACGGACGATATGCTAGCATTAAAAACAGCTTGTCTTTATAGGTCACGCTCATTTAAATCACGTGCTGCAAAATTACACTCCTAGGCCACTCGTAACGGACCGTACAAGGATAATAGATGACCCTATTCTCAATTACCCGTCGGCGAGGAAGCTATTCTGGCAGAGGCGGTCATAATTTCCAAGAAACAAAGAAGGAATTCACAGAACAGAATTCCAAAAATTCCAAGGATACGGATTTCCAAGAAACGAAGAAGAGTTCACTGTCCAGCAAGGACAAATAAACGTACCAAAAAAAGCTGTCTTTATCTTCGACTTCGCGAACACTGCGACAGTGTGCTAGATCCAGGGGCGGCGTGGGGTTCACCCCTCCCCCAGTCAATCTCTTTTGTTGGTTCGTTGGTTGGTTGGTTAGTGATTCCGTCAACAGCTTAGGTCATTAGCCCCGTAAGTGTAGTGCGTGTTTTCCTCGGGAGATGGCGGTGATCTTCACCCGCTGGATGGCGAGATCCGGCGCCGACCTACCGTCGGCTAGCGGGATTTCCCCCCAAACCATGACTCCTCCACCAGCGTGGCACCGCCTCAGCCGCGACAAGCTCTAAGCTCCTGACCGGTCTCCCGGAATGTGTGGTGGTGTAGTGCATGTTCGTGTAAGTAGATGTTTAAGGGGACACGATAGGACAAGGAAGTGGAAGTTTGTGGAAGGCCATGGCCCATTTGTTAGGGTACTGCTCCAACATTCGCCTGGTGTTGATCGTGAAACCACGAAAAACTACCGATCACATTAAACCGCCGCTAGAATTCTCCTCCCGACAGCGACTGAATTCGACCTAGTTGAAAAGCTAGCTTCGATAATCCTGCCGCCGTCAGGACTCAAACCTAGGACCTCCCGGTCAAAGGCGCTGCAGTGACATCAGTTTATGCACAGCTACCGCTCTCGGTCAATTTCTTTTGTAATTTTACTCATTTTATTGAAAATAATTCTGAGATAAATCTCACCATAGCCAAAACAGTATTCCCATAATGATTTTACTCGTATATTTTCTTCCATCAAGCTAACAATTAAAAATATTTTTTAAACAAATTATGGAGTCTGAAATGAAAAACCCCCTCGAAATACATTCTGGATCCGCCATTGCAGGGTTACTTTCATAGTCATTAATTCCATGCAGACAAGCAATCATAATTATTTTTAAGATATTTCATCAAAATATGCTGAAAAATCAAGTTTATATTCGAAAGGATTTATTCGAAGTAGATCACGATTTCACTCCAAAAGTAATTAGACGATCAACATGTGGAGTAAGAAAAATGTAATTAAATCAAAAGCTAACGAGAACGATTCAACAACAGATACCGGTTAAGAAAAGGAAACTTACAAAAATATATGAATCAAAATCTATATTTTACTCAAAAGCTCTCCAAAACTATTCTTCATCCTCTCGTTTAACATAAATAATTACACTCCAAGGTGAGATTGAAATATATCAAATAATAATTCATCATTTTCAGTGGCGCGCTCAAGTGATGAAGCTCATAGTGCTTCAGACCCCCCTCCAGAAGCCAATGATACACTTTTTTTTAATATTTTTGAAATTTGTCTATACTAACGAAAGTCGTCCAATACATAAATTTACATTATAAATACTACACATAAGTCAACAAATAAAAATATTTTCTTTATATTCGGCGTATTTGAAAAACTCTTTATAAGAAAACAACAAGTTAGCTGGACACTATATCGCTACACACACGTAAAATTCAGGACGTGCCTCTGATCATCTAAGACTTGTATGTTGCGCTACGAGTTAAGCTGGTCGAACGAGTTGATCATACAGGGCCATGTACGAGCCAATCCGACCTGTCACTTTCGCGTTGGGCACCCCGTTCCACCTGTCTAATCAGCAGAGGCTCATCATTCATCCAATATGATCCCACATGAAGTTAATGAAATATCGATTTTAAGATTGGCAAAGGAGGTGGCAGATAAGTATTATTAAAACGCTCCGCACCAATATTTGATAAAGGACATGAACATGTGCTGAATTCATTAGATATCCAAAGCAGAAAAAACTCCGCAACCGCACCATCTTTCACTTTTTGTCTCTGCACCCAGTGGCGGCTCGTAATTCGAAACTGTGTAGGTTCAGATTTATAGCAAGACGTGCCCGACCATAAATGCCGATTACACATAGCCGTTGACTAACAAACCTGACAATGGGGACGTTTGGGGTTTGCACGTTCTACGGTGCTCAGACCAAACATATCACGAATTAACAAGTTTCAGAAATACGACGTAATTACACAGGTTGAGTCACGTAACTTCAGCACAACCTGTAATTTTTGAACGGTTAAAGTTATGGCAACGCAGTTTTCACGAAAGTGCATGAAGGAATGAGGCTAATTCAAGTATATATTCGTTTAGATTTTATCACTTGTATTTTAAGAGATTAAGCTAACTTTGTTTTTTCAAATGGAACTATTCATATATATTTACTCTATTATGTCGAGTGTAATAAGACTAATCCAATGCTATACATATTTTTGAGTAATTTTGATTTTTTTGCGGCTCGTGTTGAACGTAGGCAACAGCCCACCAACCAATATCGCGCAGCGCTCTCCCTGCTAGTACGTGCTCGGGGCGTTACAACAATATCCGTTAAATACGAATTACAAAAAATCAAAATTACTCAAGAAAATGCTTATCTAACCAGTGACAATATATCATTGGATTTGTCTTTTTACGCTCGTCATTATAGCCTAAAAAAGTATGTACAGTTCCTTAACAAAAAAAGTAACGTTACCTCAGTATTTCGAAAAATACAAGTGATAAAATAGAAATGAACACTTGGATTTATTAGCCCCATTCCCTCATGCACTTCCGTGAAAACTGCATTGCAATAACTTCAACCGTTGAAAAACTGCAGGAGGTGCTATGTGAGTTATGTGACTCGCCCTCTATACTCGCTTGTTGCGTTTGATGGGAAATACGCACATTAGTTATCATTACTTAAAATTATAAATAAACACGTGTACTCACTGTTTAACGACGTCGGCGCGCTTTTCCATGCTTGCACCAAACACTCAGTCACAACAATAAATCCAATTCCACTAAAATTAAGTTACACGCGGCTTCAACTCTCGTGACACGCTGTCGCCGACACTGTGTCAAGCGTATAGCCCTGCGTTTAGCACATGAAACACGCGCATTAACTCTAGAAAGAGTACTTGGTACCTCCCCGAGTACCCGGAAACGCAAACTACACGTTAGACAAAAGCACAGCTGGGATTGAGGTGAAGAGTAGTTCCCAATTTGACCCATATTTCTACTACACGCATTATCATATTTATTTACATAATGTACTGTACAAATAAATGACCTATGTTCGAATTTACAAGAAAACAAAAATACGATTTTCATCCAATATAACATCGAGTACGCGTTGTTACATTTTGTGGCGCGCTTTTACCTTCGTCGCATCAGCCTTGTGGCGGAAGGCGGCGGCCATTTTCGTTCCGAAGTTTTTACTAAATTTGTCGCTGCGATATAAGTTCTGCACTGTCCCACCTCCCGCCCCTCGCGGCCAATTGTTTGTCATAGCGTATGCTTTTGCATTATGGTTCCCAGGTAGAAGAAACGTGGAGTAATCCGCCTGGCTTTCTCTCGTAGGTGTCTAATTTGCAGGGAATGCAAGAAAATTGTGATATGACTCAGGAGTAATTATGAATTTCGCAGCTATTCTTATTGCATGTGCCTCACTAAAAAATATTTAAATAGCGAACTTTTCACTGTAACACAATCGGCACGAAACGCTGGTGAGAACTGAGAAAAATAAATGAAAAGATTGAACAAGGGAATTTTCTCCCCCACGATTGTAGCTCCAGACGTATAATCTCTATTAAGTCAGGTATTTTTTAGTATTTTTGCACTATAATTTAACGTTAACATGAAATAAATTTCTTTTGTCTTCGACAGTTAATCGCAAGTACTGAATTGGCGCGGTCAGTGATGCTCATGCTTCTGCATTTAACAATTTTCTTAAACCAAAATCGAGGTCGCAATCTTCATTATCAATATGGATCATACACGTAAATAACTAATTAAGTTTAAAGTAATATATAAGAGTCAACGAATATCAGCATCAATAATGTCCAAAAGACGATTAGATTTCAGGTTGCATTAATTTAATTTTAGTATAAGATAATAATCTATCTCTGGTTGCTAAAGCCAAAAGGCGGCAACATAAATCTGTACGCTCAAAAAGTCGAAAGAATTTCCGCCTCCACGGGTCTACTTCGGAGGTCTTTGCTTGCACGCGTTATCGTCGCATTGACTCACGCTTGACCCCATGCACTGAAAAGTGCATTCAGCGTCATCCCGATAAGATTTTTCTAAAATGCCTCAACTCCATCCGCGTTTGGACTGACAAAGTAGTTCTGTGTCAAGGCCTACCGGAGTAACATGAGCGAAGTGTCTTCCCTATATAGCATGTGGAATGTACAACTGGTGTAGAACATTGTCCACAAGTTTATTCGAAAGTTGAAAAGTAATTGCAAACAGTGGCGGCTGTTGAACACTACCGAAGAAAATGGCAATACTGATTCTAGTAATTACTCGCAATACACTAGAAATACAATTTTCAATGCATCCCATGCTTAATGTGAATCGAAGATAATCGGTTTTACCCGTTTTATTTAAATGCATCTCAAGCAGGTGTATTAGTTAATAACTGAAAGTGCTTGCATTCGTACTCACTGGTTCGGAGTGAAATGTCCATAATTCGCAGCAGTGATTTTTTTAAATAATTTCCCATTTTATGAAACAAAACTATGACAATAGAGGCTTCCTGCGTTCTTGAATCACATGATACCACGGTAGACATCGTGCAGTACTTCAGATATTAAGGAATCTACATAAATTAGTTATTTGCAACTTGCGAGAATTCTTGCAGGAAGTGGTGTGCATTGCAATTGCCCTGCAATACTTCATGATCAACCAATCTCGACTGTGCGTCGTTTGTGGCTCCTGATACAAGAAGGCCGTCCAAAATGCGGCATCTGGAGGCATCGCATGGTTATCCAGACTCCGAGAAAGGTAACCATTCAAATCGCGTTGCGAGAGGCTGTAAGTGCACCCAAGAACTACATCCGAGCAAGGCGTGGGCGGGTCGCCCAGGGCCCATAAAACCGGTAGACCCGAAAATTTAATACACGCAAATAAAGAAGCGTTGAGTATCCTTAACAATTTAGTTCGATCGTTAATTTTTTGCGTTCATGCAATACAAATATCTATGGTTGATTTTATATTGTAAAGTTATATATAATAAAACGAATGTCCACTGGAATTTGCAGAGTCGCCTAAAAGAAGATCCGCGCCCCGGGGAAAAGATGTATGATACTCGTACACGTCTGCAGAATTTTTAATCTGTACATTATTATTTCTTACAATCATTTACATACCTATATTAATAAATTTATATATTTCGTATATCCTTCGGCTCTCGACGGCTCTTACACCGCTTTCCTCCATTCGCGGCGTCTCGAAATGCGTCATAATAGCCTACCGACTGCCGCGTGTAAACTTCAATTTTAAAAAGATATTCACTTGCAAAATTAAAGAACACGAGGCACTATACGAATTAAATTAATGTTCACATTATAACAAAAAATAAGAGCGTTATTTGTGACCTCTAATTCTATAGGCCTTCTTGGGGCTCGGAGCCGTGTACCCACCCCCTCCTCGGGCCTAGATATTAGGCACATTTTCATCATGGGTGGTCAAAATTTCGGCTTTGCCCGTGACCTAAAACTGTCCAGCCCCGGCGCTGGTCGAAAAGGCCCTGACCGAGGGATCCCCGGTCGTATGTCAGAACGGTCTCCGCTCTCCTGGGTCCTTCGACGCGACCTCACACCTCTCGCATCAGCCAGACAACTTCCCACTGCCGGGCGGCGACCTTCGGTGACCGTCATTCGTGGGCGTCGCGCGCCCGTCGGAGCCCGCCGTCTCGTGGGGCTCGCCGCGACTACGTCACTCCTGTCCCGTCACAAACGAGCGGGACAACCCGCGACGCGTGTCCGGTATAAAGCTAACGGATCGGGGTAGGTCCTTTTGTCCGCTCGTTTGCTAAACGTGATATGTGACCGACCAACGCCTCGCCGGAGCTTGCCAAGTCGACCGCACCGCTCGTGCGGTGGGAAACGTATCAGGAAGTCAGATAGGCGGGGCCGCTGAGAGATAATCGGTGATGTGAATCACAGATGTATAGGCCCATATACAAAATTCTAGATATGTGCAGATTATTTCTTACAAAGATGTATTTTGGGCAAGACTATGTTCACATCTGCTCTCAGTCCGCATTCCTAGGTTCCGATAGCTCAGAACGTGACAACACTGACCCGCGAGTGTACTATTTAAAAAAAAAATCTTACTCGTTCGACCTTAGGTCTTTCGAGGATTTCGGTTTCACATATCGACTTTTTGGGATTTGGGCATCCCTTCACAAATTGAGTGCTCCGACTTATTTTTTTGAATTTTAATCTTGATTTGGGAGAAATGAAGTTAAAATTACCTGTCGAGCAATTAGAAGGGAAAAGGCAAAAATTCTACATATTGGTTTAGGGATATTTAAGTATATCTTTGGGGAATTTTGATTTGGTTCGAATTGGGATGTTTGCTGTTCGGCCTAGATGGAATTTCAGATCGGGATGTTGAGGGGAAGGAAGAATAAAAATTTGCTACTTTTTTTAATGTTCTACCATGGCTATTCGGAGTTCTCTGAATTTGATGTTGCGGTATAAACCATGGAGCTTTAATTGAGTGTACATTTTAAAACTACATCAACTTGCAAATTGGAAAAAGAAAGTACGATTTAAATGAAATGTTCAATTTATAATACAAAAATTTGGACCTGCTTGAACCCGATGGCCGATGTACCGGCTCTTCTTCTGAGAATGCGCGGGTTTTTGCCTCTTGCTCGGGCTTGCGCGTCGCCGCACATTTCCTTGTCGCATCGTACGGGCCCCTGCACAAGAGCGCTTTGGCCGATCTGCACAGGATAGTGTTAATCTACGACACGCAATTCTTATCGCGCGTAACTCAACGCTCCTGTGACAGGCCTAAGGCGTCGGCTGCATCGCCTCAACTATGTTCGCCAATTGTCCAGGCGATCGTGTATTTATACCTGCACTTAGGGAGGGTCAACAATCCACGAGGCAGGTTGAACCGCGCGGACGATCAGAATGTGACAACTGCGACCCCCGTCTCCTTAAGCAATAAAAATACGGGCCGACGGACATCATTCCTGATCAGTTTTTCACCCACTGAGGTGGGGCTGCAGACGCTTGTTTGCCGGATAACGTGTCGGGAATCTCTAGCGCGGAAATGCCCCCTCCCCCTTTTTCGACCCACCTCAAACGTTGACTAGATTCATGCAAGGCAACTATCTTCTACCAGCACCATTAATATTGCATTAACTGCAAGTTACTAGATTTGTCTGCAAGTACAGAATTAACAAATTAAGTTAGTATGTGGAATCAAGTCTAACAGATTTTCTTTGTGCTCATGCTAGTATGAGGCCCTGGCTATCAGAAACCTTTACCATGATTTATTAAAACAAGGATGCTAAACATTACAGGCTATGAGGGAAAAGCTTACAGGACTAGGAAGGAACAGGGTCAATCACAATATTTATGTAAGTTAGAATAAATAGCAATACAAATACTTTAAGGAGGTACCCCAAGAGAGAAATATTGTATTTGCTCTTCCCTAACAGGAATTCAGGTTTAAATAAGTAAACACATAACTACAGATTTATCACACAATTTGATAGAAAATATGTAAATAAACTATTTATTAAAACCAAACTCTTAGAAATGTAAATTAATATTTTAACAATATATTTGAGAACAGAGCGATAACAATTTCACATAAACAGTATACTCCAGCAAACTTGAATGAAATCCAGATTATTTCCAACAAATGGAAAAGTGTTTTTATTGTCAGGAACAGTGCAATTTGTGAGAATGTGCAGTAAAAAGGTTCCCAGTCCCTAGGCAATGTATCACTTCTCATACTGCAGAATTACAAAGATATTTTGATCATGCACTATAGATTACGAAAATTGCTTTGTGGGTCGTTACTTACAGTATTGTATGTTGGTCCCAAAACATTTCAAGGAAGAATTCAGCGTATAACATCCAGTTTATAGGTTATATTAGATCACACTGATAAGGCTACTTTCGTTGTATTGCTGACAACTCTCCTTTCAGTAGGGAATTTGCTGGATGTGTGCTACAAATAGCAATAGGTCCACTTCTAAAAATGCATAAAGCAATCAACAATTCACGCACATCGAAGTTGCTTTCCTTCATGCCCAATGACATCTTCACTTCATCAAGTCACAATTCACAGTAACTGTACAATGAAGTCTTAAAATGATTTTTTTTTTTAAGAAGCACTAATGTCTAGTTAAAACTGTTTTGGCAAACGTGAAACAACGATGAGAAATGAACAGGTGATACTTTTGTAACAAAGGGGCCATGAAGGAAAAAACACAAGCAACAAACATGAAAGCCCACCTCACCAAAAATTACAGCAGCACTCATACAGCAAATTTTTTCAGCTTGGAAATTCTTTGCTGAAAAGTGAGACTTAAATTTTTACTTCAATTTGAAACCCTGAGTACAAATGACTTTTCTTCTCTCACAACGGCAGTATTTTGTCTTCGTTTTTAACCACCTCCCATCACTGATCACTCACTTCTCTGTAGAATTTTCACGTTGTTTCATGGGGATAAAAGTTTAATATTCTACATTCCCCAATTTCAACACACAGGTTAAGACCTTTGTTATTTTTCTTTCTTGGTTTGCAGCATTATATCAGGTTTTACTGCTGTCATGTAACCCTTATTAACACCATTTGAATAACAGTTAGAATACGCTTCTGAGTATTCATTTGTATAGTCTGGTTTATTTTCACTATTCCTTGTTTGACTGTCTGCAAAATCCACAGGCTGAAAATAAATAAAGATAAACAAGTTTACATCTAATCACTTCAAATATCTAGAAATACAGAAATCTAAGCCAACTGTATATTTATTTCCCAGTAACGTGATCAATTGTTAGGCAGCACACAACATCAGTTTGAAGATACAATATAAGGAGTAAGAAATAACCTAATAAATTATTTTCCAAGGTGAATGTTGATCATATCCTTTCTCAAAATACCACTTACCATGCAGGCTCCATTGCTCTGAGACTTCTTCTTTCTTCCACTGTAACTTGTCTTATAGAAGTCTGAGAAAAGAAACAGGAACAGTATTCCATGCAGGCCAATCCATACCATAAATCCCTTGGGATAATTGCACTCAGTGAATAACAGTTGAAATTGATGGCCAAAAATGAGAACAAACTGCACCTATAAATAAAATGAAGGTTTAATTACCTTGTCTTTCTTTCAATTAGTTCTAAGAAGTCAAAAATCTTATTTTTTTTACACATACCATTTGCATAGATGTCAGATACTTTTTCCACCACAAATATTTTTGAAATTGCGGGCCCATTGCCGATACCATATAATAAAAATACATTACAATATGCACAAATGTATTTAGCAATGCGAAAAAGGTGCTATGTCCACCTGAAATAAAAAATTGCACATCACAACTCTACCAACCCAAGAGTACAGAGTAATTCTGGACAGACTGAATTGTTCAGAAACACTTTCTAAGACATATTTAATACAATTACACATGAAATAATAAATAGTGACAAGAAAGAATGTAGACAACACCAGTAGTAGGTTTCATGCAACAGTTAAACTTCTTTTAAATGCTTCCAAAAAACGAAATTTCAAAAATCACATTAACAATTTAAAATGAAAGTTCTTCCTAATTTACAAAAATATTAATTTTTGTTAAGGGAGAAACTGCAATTATTAGCTGAAAACTGAGAGAAAGCAGTTTCTCATCGTTTTTTATTACAACTAAACATCTCAAAAGAATTTTGAGACGATTTTACTACACAGTTTTCCTCATAAAACTCTTACATTGATAACTCCTGAAATATTCATAACTACGCGAATTTTCTAAGCCAGTAAATTTTGAAATACTTTAACTGCAACATGAATTCTCTTTTTAAAACAAAGAAATTATATAGAAAGTGGAACTAACCAGGAGCAAACTTCATCCCCATCCACACGCTCATTGGCATGCAACCATGATGTATCACATGAAGATTCGACACTTGGTTATTTTTCTTCCTCAAGATGAAGAAAATCTACAAATAAAAGGAATTACAATGAATAGGACATTGCTAAAAGAAGAGAAGATAAAATTCATTAACAAATTTAGCAAATAACACTTGTTGCTTTGAAAAACAAAGCCCCATAGCAAACCGAGTATGATATTCTTCTGTAAACACTTTTCAGGAAGTAACACTGCTCTGAACTGATCATCCAAAAATAAAATATTTAGATCAACATCAATAAAATTTTATGAGAAATTCAATAAGGGAAATGGTCTAACCACAGAAATTAACCAGTTCAGACACCATCAGTAAAAGAGGAATCAAAATCTTAACAGACTTCTCGCCTGCCCTACATTTCTTTTACTGTTCAGTCATAAAACACCAGGCACCATGTTCCCAAGGTAAACATACATGGATACCACATTACTCTGAACATTGTTCCTACTGAGAACGTGATGCATAATATATTTTTATTGCCTTCCATATGCAATAAAATAATTTACATATCACTCCCATTAATAGGCAATGAATTTGTAGTAAATTAACAAGGCTTTCTTTCTTTAAACTGAAAATCACAACTAGCAAATTCTTCAACATTACCCTTCCAAATTAACCACCACAATTATATCAAATAAACTTTAAACAATAAATTTCAATTTAGATAGCATAATGAACTTCACATATATTCTAAGGCTCCTTGTCACTGCATCAGAAATTTGTTTATAAAGTATAGATAACTCCACAAGTCTATAATATTTTTTATAAGAGTATGTACCCTGCACCAACACATGCTTTAACAAACCATCTACACTTTCCTACATGGAGAGCAAATAATCAGACAGTCTAAAATTCAACCCACCACCAAGTTTTCTAGTAGTTATATTTTCTGTAAGAAATCCATTACAAAATATTGTTGACGCACTTACTGTGTCAAAAAATTCTGTGAACTTCGAGAAATAATACCACCAGCATGTTCGAGCCATCTGAAACATCCCAGGAAAAAAATTAATTTCCTGAAACCTGCACATTTACACTAAGGAAAGTCAAATACTCTTATACTTACTCTTAGAGCCATTGGGCTGTCAGAATAGTCAACAGGCTGACAACGGAAACTGTAATGACCAAACCATCCACTTTGCAGGTACTGCAATAAAGCATAAGATCAGGTCAATGAAGTACACTGGCATTTTCTGAAGTTACATTTTCAGAAGATTAATAACCAACCTCATAAAAGATCCAGGCACTAAAGACTGTTTGTACACAGTTATACACCACTAGAATATTCCTTAACTGGAATGGCTTTCGATTCTCCATTATTCGAGGACCAAGCACTTTAGCAAAATAGGCATAAAATAAGCAAATCATGAGAGTTGGAAAAGGGCTGCTCATCATAGACCAATGATTGACTCTTGGGTCTGAAAAAAGAATTCCAATTGTCTGAGACTGTCTACATCACACCAGAGGAATAAAAGCAAAAATCAATGTCGACAATGTTATAAGAAAACTAAGTAGGTTAAAGAAAAAGGAAAGTGACAAGAAGATACAAGCACACAAGGTCAAGGAAACAAGTGGTAATATATGACAGGAGTGAAAACCTAACAAGATAGTCTTTTGAAACCCAAGAACATAAAAGCTTGTTAAATACAAAATTAATGAACCCAAAACTGAATTAACAAAAAAAAAGAACCAAGTTTTAGTTCAACATGATATAAATGAAGGTTTCCTCCAAATTTTAAATTATATTTTTTCTTACCACTCTTGTTGTCCATGATGTCTCGATAACCATGTATAAGATCCCTTACTAGTTGTGCCATTGTGCTGTACGAATAGAAATTAAAAATTATATAACACCAGCAACATTATCTAATTCACACATTCAAGACTGAATTAAAGTAAAACATAATCACTAAGTGCAAACGTCTTAAAGATTAATTTTAACACAATTTTCACTTCACTCCTATAATGACCTTCTGTAGTAGCTGGAATAATCCAGACTTCATCCCCAACTTTCACTAACAAGGCTAATAGAACACCACTTTCACACAAGTCAAAATTATTAGAAATATCCTATTTTAGAACATTTTTAACCTAAAATCGTACCTCCCAATGATTATTTTCGATTTCTAGAAAGGTTTGTCTAGTAGCATAACTCGGAACAGAAAACGGTCAGTTTCACACTTGTCGGCCACTCCTACTGAAATGACCGTCACGAGGTTTTTCGATCACAGGCAAATCGTCACTACACGTGCTTACGTGAATGAGCGATAGTACGAACCGAGACATGAATAAGGGCGAGTCGGAATCACGAGATCGTAGCCCCGAGAACGCTTACTTCAACTGTGACAAGATCACTGTGATAACTTTACGTGGTCGCGCCTCTTCCGAGTAGGTAAAGAGATAACATCGCGAGTAATCAATGAAGGTACATATCAATCTTATCAACATCTTTGCTAGAAATACTTAAAAGATGCATGCGTGTGAATCACGAGTTGTTCATGTCAACTACGGTACGGCAAATTTTCAAGAACCACTTCATTATCGAATTTCTTCAGAACTATGTCACACATGATACTTCAGTGCTTCACACTGGCGATGCGTGCATCTAAATTGGTACTTTATTACATGCGTTTTTTTAACAGATTTGAGGATACATTATAAAATGTGCCACACGGAACATCAGAATCGATGTGAATGGTTAGTATCACTTTCCCACACCCCTTCGCAGTTGCATATATGAACTTACGTGCGTTTGGCCCTCACGACACGAACAGCACACAAAATGTCTATCATCGCATTCGAATCCGCGAAAAATAGAAATTACGACAAATTTAAGCAACTTTAAGCATCAATTTCACATTTTAAGACATATTTAATACTTCAACTGAAGTTAAGAAATCCCATCATTAAAACCGGAATTCCCATTCCGGTACTAACAACTTTGGCCTTCCCTACGGTTGAAACCGAACAAATGCATTTCTTGAGAGAATCCGGGTGTGCCACAATACTTTTTCGCCGGCTTTCTTGAATCAAAAGTAGTAACGACAGAAAACCATACCACGCCTCCCTCCGAGCCAAATGCCTCCTTTTCTGGGTGTGGAACACGCCTACAAAACTGATTTGAAGTGGCGAAATACTGGAACAAATTCTACCGGTTCACAACAGATCGTCGTTATTTCACAGATACACTCGCACCAAAAAACCTTCTAACTGCAGCTGCACTAGTCAATAAAACGCTCCGCACGTAAAATCGAAGACTTGCCTTGATATAGTAGTTGAAGTATCAAGTGCTTAATCCTTCACCACTCGAAATACCACACACACTCATCTACACGCGAAAACAGCACGCAAGAGCGCCACCACACCTTCCCCGCCAACAACCCGTGCACAAGTGCACAACTACCTTGCCCACTGCACCTTCTATTTCCTGGATAAGCAGCCACGGCGGTGGAGGTGGTGGTGGAAACGACGGCGGCGGCGGCGGCGGCGGCGGCGGCGGCGGCGAGTAGAAAGCGGGACGACTACGTCACCGAAACTCATTCTCCCCCTCCTCTGCTCGCCAGGACTCCTGAAACCAGCCAGCGACACCGCTGTTGAGTCGTGCCGGCCGCTGAGCCGCGTTGCGACGCGCTATACCCCGCTTCGTTCACATTTCGTGTCGTAACTACTATTCGTCAAGAATTTACGACAGTAATGCGTGATAAACTTTACACGAATTCAACTGTAATAGTACCTACACGCGTATGAAATATTTCCCAATAGCTAGAGCTAAGATTTAAAAAAATATAAAAAATAAAATAAAATAAGAATAAGGATGATACGAGCATTTGCAGACAAAAAGTACATATTCCGTTAATTTCCGTTCCATTAATTAAAAAATCATTTATGCACAGTATTCGCATACCAATTCATAATTTTAATGTTACGTTATGCAACAGTCAGGGATAGCACTTGTTTCGAAAGTTCTTGCGGGGGAAAGGGACAGCTGTGGCGAGAGTAAAAGTGCTTTAGCGGTGATGCAACCCAAATGCACGGAAACAATCAACAACAATTAATTACAGTAGATTCTCCCAAATCTTTCTATTAGAACTATGCAGCACTTCTTAATTGTTTGTGAAGAACGGGTTTGTTCTTTTGTTTTCATGAAAATGTAGGCCCAATATAGCCTCATAAAATTGTTCCGTAAAGGATACATTTTATAACAGTAATCGTATCAAATATATTAGAATAATAGAAATTTTAGAGGAGAGGATTACTAAACTTCAATAATATTATGTGCATTGCACTGACGTACTATACGAGTACAGTTACATTTTTTTTATCTAGAGCAAAAATATTGAAACGACCATTTCAATGAAATGTTTAATAAGATGTTTAAACCGTGTACCAGAGGCGGGCACGGTCTTGTCAGCTCGGGCAGCCGTATTCCTGTCCTTGACGGGCACTGCTACTCGAAATCATAGCTGCGGCGGGCAAACGAGGTAATTTGAGGCGGAAACGTCGCTGGCGGCTCGATAAGCGAATGACAAGAGACACAAGAAATATTTTTATTCCAAAATGATTTAATAGATGTATTGCACATTTTAATTATAGCGTGAACATATACCCAGAGAATACACAGTTATTAAAAGAGCTTATAGTGTGGAGGAATTTGTAGTACGTCTCATGGATAGAATTAGTCTGCAGAAATTTTATTACATATTTTCATTACGAGTTCACATATACTTTGAATCTCCAATGAATACAGAGAAGGAGAGAACATTCCAAATTGTAATCAGAGACCACTTCTGTGGTTTTATTTAACTATTTTTCACGAACAAAACCGTTTCTTGCACATGTAAGTGGAACCGAAGAGAAACGTAATGTTTTCAGCAGAATTGACCAAACGAGGAAAGAGTGTCCGAGGAAAAATTCTATAGAAACTTAATAAATTTGTTTTACAAAAAAATTCATATTTTAATAATTACATATATGAACGGTTAACTCTAATTGGTAATTCGTGGGTACTGTATCAATGTCTACTGAATACGGAATAACAAATTTTCGAAATTCTATCACCAACGTAATCAAATTTTGAAAAAGAAGACTCGCTTCTGGTTTTAATGATATCAGCATCGGAAAATGAGAAGAATTCACACAAATATGTTAACGTTTTTACGCAACTTTTGCCAAATGTGGAGTCGCCTCATGTCTCTCGTTACTGATGCCTGCGTGTCTGTCCGCCGTAAACAAATGTGCTGCTGCCCACGGTTAACGTTCGTGCGCGAACCTGCTTATAGGATACTATGAAATCGTCCCAGAAACTTACTTCAGATCTCCACACTACGACTTCTTCAGGACATGAGATACATTTTACTCTATGAGATCCAATCTTAACAAATTATTCTAATATATTTTAATTAATCTAATATATAATTAATCTAAAATTAATATAATATTAATAGTAATATAATATAATATTAATCTAACAATAAATTAATATTATATATTTTAATGCGAATATTTAGTAACGGTAACACAATCGCAATGAGTTCTTCCTTATTTTGAGAGCTCAGTGTCTTACATTACTCCTACATCGAAGGATTGGGACTTCAGTGTGAATCCTTAGCCTAATACACTCTCTCAGCTCTTACAGTTCCACCTAAGTACCGTATATATATATATGCAACCTATCGGCAAAATCTCCCGCTCGCAGGCCGGCACCGTTATGCCTTCCTTAGAAGAACGTCTGAAGGTGAACGCCGTGCCACAATTTTCAGTGTTCTGCAATAAAGTAAAAGAAAATTAAATTGCTGATGCTACATCAGCACATACTCATTCTATTTGTAACATTTTTCATTTTCGAAACTTCAGAGAATTCAACGTAAATGAGACCTGTGCCATTTTTAAGGTTCTTTGCTTTATCAGAAGAAAAAATATAAGAAAAACAAACAAACTGTTTTGGAGAAAAAAAATTTAATTGCCTTCACTTCAAGTAAAAATCATGCGAAAACTACCCATTTAACTAAATGTTTCTTTATAGATCTATTTTTTAAAACACATTTCATGAAGGAAAATATCTCTATCATCAATATTGTAGTTTTGTAATGTTGAATTTCTGCAATTTTCGAAAATATAGAGAGTTTGCCAAAAAATGGGACCTGCCCCGTTTTTATAAGCAAAATTTGCCCTATGCGAGAAAAAAATGTTTTTGCGGTTTGGGGGCAAATATTTGTTTAAAAAATGCATATCTCAAGACTACGCAGAAACTACTGATTATACATGACCTTTTTTAAAGATCTGTCTTTGAAAAAAGAAGTTCTATTAAGCAAACAAATCTGTATCTTCAATAATATTGTTGTAGGAAGACACCGAAAAAATTGTGAACTATTGCATTTTTCGAAAATTCAGAGATTTTAACAAAAATTAGTCCTGAGCAATTTTTAAGCACCCTTTGCCCTATTCGAGGAAGAAGTTTAATCACAAAATTTGGAGTCATTTTGGAGTAAAGTACCCTGAAAAAAATCAAAATATCCGTTTTAAACTCGCAGGACCTCCCTCAGATGGATGAGGGAATATCAATTTTGCAGAAAAACTTTCGAATGCTTTAGGCGCTAGCGTTCACCACTGACGGACAGACATACGTTTTGCCGGCAACCAATTTTGGGGTATCAAGGAGTAACAAATCGTGGATTCTTACTTTACAACACATTAAAGGAAAGAAATTTTCTACATGTAGGGCAAGATTTATCCATTTTTAATGCAATTTTTTGTGACGAATAATAGTCGTTTTCTGCTGCAGTATTACAACACTTCCTCTATTATATGTAAGACGAATGCGAAAAAGTAAAAAGAATAAATAATAATTAGACGTAGGAAAAATCAAGAAAAATGTTCTATAAATTCTTTTTTGTATTTCTAATTTAGTTATTTTCTTTACTTGTTCTTGCTAAGTGTTTAAATTAGTATATGTCACAATTCTCTGAAGTAGTTTTTCAATATAAATTTAAGTAATTGTTTCATTATTTACTCAAATACACGATAATGTATCATAATCACAAATAATTTGGCAAAGGATCAGTCAACTAAATTGGAAAAAATTATTTAATTGATATTTTATGACTATTCAGTTCCCACCAGGTACATAAAAAAATCAAGTCAAAAAGTCTTTTACTATGAATTTCAATGCTCGCGAGGAAAGTTCAGTGACTGACGTCACTTCGTACTAAATTTGATCCTGAAACGTCATTTGATCCTGAAAAATTTTATGCAACCATCTGTCTAACATACCAACCTCTCGAATGACTTGAAGGTTTTGAATTTCTCTGTGCTTCATCGGATGACAAAAGAATTTATAAGCGATAACTTTCGTTAATGCAAGGTTTTTGATATCTTGAAATATTTTATATCTTGAATATTCATATGTTTTCTATTTTTCTCTTTTGATTTCAATTCATTAAATAAAAAAATCGTTTCTGATTGCGTACGGTACATATTGCCTTGCCCTGTAATGGTCCTTTTTTATATTTGAATATATTTTTATATTTATAGCTTACAATTATTAAATTTACGTACTTACTGTAGTTTAGTATACGGACTTTTGTAGTTTTTGTCTGTCAGTCTCAAAATCAGTGATTTCACTGTGACTCGCCGTTACCATTTTCTCAGATCGCTATTATTTTATGTATTAAATTAAATTCTTTTGATTATTATATTTTTTACATCATCTGATTGTTATTATATATTCTAATATGTGTTCATTTTTTAGAATAGATCTATGAATGTTTGTGGATTTGTACGAGAGAAAATTATGCAATAAAGAATAATAATTATATTATGCAATAAATGCAATAATTATGCAATAAATATTAATAATAATAACTATTATTATTATTATTATTATTATTATTATAAATGTACTCTTGAGAAAAGGTGGTATTTATGCTTCCAAACAGAAGCTGCCCAGACGGAAGGTGGGATGGAGCAATACATCTTGCCCCCAATATTTTCAAGACCCAATATTTTTATTCTTATTTTTTTTTTTTTTTTGTTAATTTTTAACGTAAACAACACATTAACGAGACTAAATCTACCAACCAGTATGTCTCGTAGCAGACGTGTGATGGTGCGGGCAATATGAATAGAGTTTGAGCTCTCGTTGAAGACTGGAAACGTTTTACACAATAACGATTGAATAATGTTACCAACTCATACACACACACACACACACACAAAACAATTGATTGATGTTTCTGGGCACGTCAACTGTTATTGCCATTGACCCCGTCAGTGTTTTATCTAGAGAGATGGCGATTTTTTTCCTCATAGGATGGTGAGGTCCGGCGCTGACCCACACATGGGCTTGCTGGGAATATTCCCCTTCAGGATTCTTCCCCACCGAGGCACCGCCCTGTCGGGCCAAGCTCTAAGCTCCCGAGTGCTTTCGCGACATGTGTGATCGTGTAGTGCATGTAAATGTGTGAGTGAGAAGAAACGTTAAGGAAGAGGAAGGAAAAAACGCGCGTGTTTCGTGGCCCGTTTGTTATGGTACTTAACAAATTATACAAGAAAGGTTGACATCTAATATTGAAGAATAGATTGGATTATATAGGAAATCTCTAACTCCAATATTGAAGGTCTAGCAAATATTTGAAATAGATTGAACTTTATGGCACATTGTTGACCAAACTTTGCTTTATTCGAACATAATATTTGATGAAAAAATTTTTAGCCCTTTTTCAGAAAAAATCTTTTTTTTATTAGTCACTATTTCAGTAAAAATTAAAACAATTGCCTTCATTTCACACAAAATTGCGATAACACTCCTCATATTTTCAAAAAATTGATTATAACATTACTTAAAGATCTGATTTTGAAAAATAGTTTTCATTAAGAAATTAGTAGCACTCAACAGCACATACTTTCTCCCATTATTTGTATTGGCTACGCAATATTATTATACTATTTGAACCTGCAAAAGTGCTTCCAACCAGCAATTTTCTCTGCTCTGGGATTTGAACTCAAATACTTAGAGTCAATATGCCAAGAACGTTACCGATTCACAAGAGATTTAATTTAGCAAGAAAAAAAATGTATTCAATATTTTAGCTGCAGGAAGACACCGGAAAATATTTGAACCTTTGAACCTCTAGATTTTAGTGAAAATTAAATCTATTCTATTTTTAAGCGCCTTTACAAAGGAATTGTTCCAATGAAAAACAAAAACAAGCCATTTTTTAGACAATTTTGAAAATGTTGTGGTTTCATGCAAATACACCCCCCTCAAAAAAGAAACTCCAAATATCCGCTTCAGACACGCAGGGTCTTGAGTTCGTCCATATCCATTGGGGAATATCAATTTTGGAGAAAATCGTCTGAACGGTTTAGGTGCGTTGTGCATAGACGGACGGATAGACGCTTAGCTGTTAATTGATTTTTCGGTACCATGGACCCGCAATACGTGGATTCGGACAACACAAAGCGTTAGAGATAATAATTTACTACATTCGGAAACAAGACATCAACTTTTTCGATACCAGACCCCACACTAGTTTTCTTGTCGTTTTTAGATATTTTCTGTCGAAAAATCGCCGATTTCTGTCGCAATATTGTAATACTTAAGCTTTACTACGTAAGTATATAGTAAAGCCAAAAAGCAAAAATATCTATCTTGAAAAATGTCATTGTAGGAGAACGTTGAAAAAAGTTTTAACTTTAGCAATCGCAACTTTTGAAAACATAAAGGTTTGGATGAAAATCGGACCGGCGTCATTTTTATGGGCTTATTTTGCTCTATTCAAAAGTTATTTCAATTAAATATGGAGATATTTAAAATATCGAAAATGTAGGGTCTTCTTGTAAAGTACCCCCTCGAAGAAAATAAAAGTTTCGTTTCAAATTCCAGGGTCCGCGACCCAGATATATCGGGAAATATCAAAACGATTTCCTGGGTGCAGTTTAGGCGTTAGTGGTTTTCATAGACAGAGATCTGAGAATAAACCATCGGACTAGTGTATGCATGCCAGACAGTAATTCGAAAAATTAATTTAAAAGTAATATATACAGAAAAATTGCTTTTTCAGAATCAAGAGCTCACAAACAATTGACACTCTTGCCTGGAGCATTAGATAACTTTCTAAGAAGTACATACGAGATAGTAAAATAATGGCTTAATCTAAAATTCCTCAGCGGTATTAGCATTTATATACTTTTTTGATCATCCCCTCAAATTACATTCCAGAGTTGCACATGATTGCAAATACAATTCGCTACAGCATCAGTAATGTATTCTCATTTATTTTAAATTATTTTCTCATTAGTTATGAAAGTAAATGGGAAATTCAAAGCTTCTGGTGCGGACCGACGGCAACAAATTTTAAGGGGCGCAACGTGAGACCCCAAAAATTAGTGTTCCTTTTTTATAATGAGATATCTTCGTTTATTTTATATTGTTTTTTTGGAAATTTTTTGGTTCATTTAGAACATACTATCTGATCTGCTCCTGGTTTCCTCGAAGGCATTGTACAAGAAGCTGACATATGTAATATATGAATTTCTATTTGGTAAAGGAGGTACGGACATTTACATAAACATCACATTTGTTTCCGCAACACTGTATTCTTTCCCTGACAGCTATCCAAATGCATAAATTGATGAAATGTCATTTGGATTTCCCAGCACAAAATGCTTGAATACCGCCTATGTTTTTTTAAAGGAAAGTAAGAGGACAAGTTATCCTCATTTATCCCCTTTTCCACTTTTGCCGCTTATTGCCAAACTCGATGAAGAAGCCGACTACATTTTGTGAACAGTTAATAAAATCAAATAAAATTTAAAAATGCCAGGATATTTTAAGAAAGTTTTAACACGTTAAACAAAATGTTGACTTCTGCAAACATACTGCAAACTCTTTGCGTATGTCAAAAAACCCAAAAACACTTTAAAAGCATCAGTTTTATGGTTCGTGAGATCAATTATACGACGAACAGTTTAATTAACTCGAAAAGCTTTATTCTCCTTTGCGGTGAGTAGTTTCCTAAAAAGATTGAAGTTGAATAGAAATACTATGAATAAGATTTGAGAGTGAAACGATTTCTCGTCTCAAAACTCTTCCATTTATGAATTGTATGTTCAAATACAACTAAAATATTTAACAGTTTTTTTTAATTGTTTCAGGAAATATGAAATTAACGATCCATTCATAACATTCAATTGAAGAGAGAAAATACAATACATATATTGTACGACTTGACAATCGAGCGGAAATATTCTAGAAAGAGTTTCCGTTTTGGCAAAGTTTATAAACAAAAACTAATAATAAAAAATATAAACTGATAGGACAAATTGCTTCGTTTAGTTAACAAAATGTCCCAAACTATTTCCGGAATAAAAACCATGGATAAAAAATCGGAAACTATTGAGCGCAGTCGTGAAGGATCACCGGAAATGAAAAAAAGCGGTTCTAGCAAGGACTCTCTGATTCTCTTGTTGGCCTTCAGCAATTGACGTGTCGCTAACAACACTTTACAGATTGATTATATCCTCTGTTCAGAGAGGGAAAGCACACTGAACAAGGAAGGAGTCTCGAGAGGAGCTTATCATTTCACTCATACCAATGAACGTAATGCAATTTGTATTCTTGTCATGACCGGAACTGTGCAGGCGGGTGCGGCCGGACACTTCGGAATTTGTTACCATGTTTGTTTGTTCCTAAATCTCTTGTCCTACTTGTCCCGCTATCAACCAATTTCTCTTCGAGAAAATATTCATGCATAGGCAGTGGATGCCCATTACATTATACATCTCAAGCTTTTCACATTATGAAATTACATTACTGTTAAATATCTATTCATCTTTTCGTGAGTGTTCACTCTTTCCACAAAAGAATGTCCTCTTCATTGCCAACTGAAGCGACACACTTAATATATTATGCTTAGACACGCTGTTGAAATGACTGCATAAGGAGGTTGTAACATTCCGAAAGGTGTGACAATGCTTTTGTTGAGTAACTTGGGGACATTGTTGATACTAGAATACACAGCGTCAGCTCGGTACGTTAAGAATAATATCACGCCACCTGTCGACAGAACCAAGAACTACGTATGTTCGTTTTGGAATGCTAGCGCTTTCTAGTGCTTTCCGAGTGAACGCATAACAGTCCATCTCTCAGGCGTTTCCGTGAGGTGTTCCAATTATTCTGTCGTTTCTTCCAGTTCCAAAAGAAAAAGAGAAAAAGTAGTGTGTATCATAGTCATCAACTTCACGTGAACAAACTTTCAGCTTAGAAGAAAATCGATATAAATACATACTGTAGGGCCTAATTAAACATATAATATATAAAAAATTAAAATTATTTATTTATTTATTTATTTATTTATTTATTTATTTATTTATTTATTTATTTATTTATTTATTTATTTATTTATTTATTTATTTATTTATTTATTTATTTATTTATTTATTTATTTATTTATTTATTTATTTATTTATTTATTTATTTATTTATTTATTTATTTATTTATTTATTTATTTATTTATTTATTTATTTATTTATTTATTTATTTATTTATTTATTTATTTACGCTTAAAATTTGCCAAAAAATTAGAACGGGTTTTTATATTTTTAAAGTCTGAAGGGTAAGAAATACATTAAAAACAATGTAACTCCATTGCACTCCTTTTTCTCCCCCACCGCAAGTGTCCCCTCACCCCGCGATGACTCCCCCCTTAACTCGGAGCCCAGCCGCGAGTCGCTGAGAGTTCACGTGCTCTTCGAGGGCTAGTTGGGCAGGCCTGCCTTGCAGCTTCTCCAAATTCCATTTCTGTAGTTTGAATTCCGGTTCTGTGGCTTGCATTCGCAGTCCATACCTCAGCTCCCTAAGTAAATACGCTTTCCGGTTCCGCCCTTTGTCTCGACAGCTCGCTACGGGCCTTGGCCGACCAGCGGTGACCTAGCCTCTCGGCCATGGGGTAAACGATTCGTGTGGTTAGCACGAAGACATCCCTTCACCGTATATACTGGTTTTCTGAATCTTAGGGTGGACTTTCTCATCGTCACACAGTAATAGGTACTGGGACATTTGTAAGGAAATTTACGTTTTCCACATTTATTTAATATAAAGTAAACTTTGTGGGTTATTTTATGTCAGAGTCCCATGCCAATGCATGCAATGTCCTAATAATCTGGCTGTCTATGTTTGTTTTGTTTAGAATATCAATACTATCTGGACCATAGTTGGTTATAAAGAATCCCCAGTAATTGGATTTTTTTACATGCTTGTAATTAATTCTCTTTGTGGTATTAAGTGCCGACCATTTCCTCTAATTCCTATGTATTTTTTGGCTACATTTATGTCAAATCTCTACTTTTGATAGTCATCCATTAATTTTCTAGTCATGTAGTTCATATCCTTATCACTGACTAAAACAACTTGATCTTAGAGCATGATCAATTATCATAGTGAGCTATGATAATTAGCTATGATAATGATCATTGAGCTATGATCACAGCTTACATTAAAGTATACAAGAAATCCGCCCTTCTCGCATTAGGTACTCTGTAAGTTTTACTTCAGAAGCCACCACTGAGGAGAGAGACATGACCGTTTGACTATCCCCCGTTCTTGACTAATATTCTCATTTCTGAGGTCGCTTCATACGAACCCGATAAACGGGCGAAGTATAAGCGACCTAAGCAGTTCCTGGAGTAAGAGAAATCTGAAACAGCGAAATGAGACTTGAAACATAAGCTTTGAATCACTGCACACGCAATGCGCGCGCCAGTTGGCTAATATCTTTTTGATCTGTTTTTTCTTTTTCATGGTGCAGGATTGGCCACAGATGCCTGTAAGGGTAGGAATGGCCGCACCGCAGTGGCGTGAACGTACATTGCACTTCGTACATTCACAAAACTGCACAAGTTAGCTCTCGCTCTTGACTGCCCTTCTGAAACGCTGTACTGCCCGAGTACCCCATAGAGATGTTCAAAACACGTGACTTTCAAGGCTGCTGAGGGCAGCAATTTTGCCTCTGGGTGGCATGTGTCAGATGTTGGAAGGCGCGGGATAATGGTTAAAACAGGGTATATGTATCCATTTTCTCTTAGTCCGTTGAGATCTTTCTTCGTTGGCAGTTTTCCTCTTTCTACACGAACTGAAATTTCTTGTGTAGCTACATTTTCTAAAAGTGAGAATTTCATTTTTCTCTAAAATACAGTTGTTTTTCACTATAACAAGGGTTGAGCAAAATACTTTAAATTTAGTATTTGTTCCTGGCAAATGCGGCATTTATCGTCTTGGGAAATTTTGAGAATCGCTTTATCATAATGTGTTCTCGTCTGATCTTGGGGGTTATTAGGGCTGCTTCCGATTCTGACTTCATTCTTCCCATTTTAAACCACTTAAATGATCGATCTTTTTTATCTGCACCTTGTCCTTTCTTTTTCGATATTGTCTATGGTGCGGTTCGTTTCTCCGCGATTTCTATAAAAATTTGTGTCTCATATTTTTTGTTAAGTAGCATCAGAAGGTCAGAGTCTGTTTCACAAAGCATGCCTTGAATAGTTTTATTCGCAATACTTCTTGCTAGACTTACAATGCTTCTGTTTTCCATTCTTCGATCTTTACTAACCAATGTCATTAGAGGGTCATCTTGATGACTGACTATATACTACTTTCCCACCCCGACTTTCCCATTGTGCCAATAGGCTTCAATTTGTCCTCCTTCTTTACGGGACACATAATGTCCAAATACCTCAGCTGGAAGATGGCCGACATGATGCATTATAAGCAGTTTTCTGGTGGTTTTTTTTTCGATCTATCATTCGAATTTCTTACTCAGTCCAGTCCACTAGCCCGAAACTGTACTCGGCTACAGGCAGACTCCCCAAACTCCCTTTTGAAGATATTTTATTCCTGGAGTTCAGGACAAGTTTCCTCTCTTTCATTGTGTCTTTCGAGACGTTCTCACATTTTTCACATCACACACACACACACACACACACACACACACACACACACACACACACACACACACACATATATATATATATATATATATATATATATATATATATATATATATATATATATCTTGGGCTTTTATACAGCCTACAGCCGGTTACCCTACACGTCCTGATGGGACGCATATTCGACCATACACTAGACAAACACACTTGCGGGCTCCTCTGATCTGGGGTCAACAGAACGCGAGGCCCTCCGCGACGATACATACAAAGTCAAGGGACAAACAACCAAGCCCAAGGCGGGACTCGAACCCACGACCCTTCGGACCGAAGCGCCGAGTCAGTACTCGATCTTAGCCACCTCGGCCATCCAGGTCGGCTATTATATATTTAGTACCAACAAAATAATTTTTATTATATTGTTAATATTACAGAAATTTCACATTCTATTGTCTGTACTTTGTATACTATCTTAACTTGGCGGCTCCGCTGGGTACCTTCTTGTTAAGAATTTTATTTGCACAATCCATACAAGCAGCAGAGCTGCAAGTTCGTAGCAAAAATAAATTTCAAGCATACTACAGTGGCCCGTCTAATCCATTTTCGCGCATAGAAAGTACGAAAATATATAGATTACTTGTTTATTTTTTCTTACAAAATTATGATTCATTCCTAGATCAAGAGCCAGCTTGATGAATTAAGTGTAAGATATGTGTAAAGCCGGAAAGATAGAACAGTAATTCACAGCGTTTCACCAATGTACTCGTAGGTGTGTCGAAACTATAAAAACATTTTTTTAGAAATATTCCAGAATATGCCAGAGGAAACCGTTAAGGAGTGTTCCAATAAATTTGTATTGTCTAGAGAAATTGAATTAGCAAAAGATCACATCTGTATGTGCCGTTAGTCACTCAAAACAAGTTTTAAATACTTAAAAATAAAAAAAACGCGTTTTTTAAAGTAATCTCTTAGAATTTTCTATATGGATCCGCCAAATAAGACCAGTCCCCCATTAGGAAACCGAGACGCGTATAATAACGCCTGGTTCCTCGATTGGTGGAACGGAAGTGGTCTAACCGTGAGTTACGGATGAATGGGCGCAGGTTTCTCGATAACTATATAAGGATTACACGAAATAACTCATTATACCTGAATGGGAAAAGTATACGAGAATTTCGTAAAGCATGTGAGGGAAAAGGGGGAATCGGGGATGATTCTAAGATAGCTTTCTTTGTCTTCTTTTTCTTTATCTTCTTCTTCTTCTTCTTCTTTTTTCTTCCCCTTCTTTTTATTTTTCTTCTTCATCTTCTTCTTATTGCTTTTCTTCTTCTTCTTCTTCTTCTTTCAAAGCACTAAGACCCCATGTGGGCCAGGGCTGCCTTCACGATCTGCCTCACTTCTCAGCCTTCCCCCGCCATCCGTCCCGATATGTTAGTTTACCAAGCATCCCCCACTACATAAGACTGTAACCCGACATAAAATACATTAAATTATTTTTCATAGGAATCAATTATTCGGGTATTTTATTCTTTCCCATCGGGAGCGGTAGCTCAGTGCATCAACTGATGTCACTGCAGCACCTCTGACCTGGAGGTCCTAGGTTCGAGTCTTAACGGCGGCAGGATTTTCGACATTAGCTATTCAGCTAGATCGAATTCAGTCGCTGTCGAGAGGAGAAATCTAGCGGCCGGCTGCTCTAATCGGTAGTTTTCCATGGTTTCTCCGATCAACACCAGGCGAATGCCAGAGCAGTACCCTATCAAACGGGCCACGGACCGCGCGCGATCTGTCCTTGCTCTTCCTTGTCCTATCCTTTCCCCTTACACACAGACACACACACACACATACACTAACATGCACTACACTACCACATATTCCGAGAGACCGGTCGGGAGCTTAGAGCTTGTCCCGGCTGGGGCGGTATCCGCTGGTGGGAGAGTCCTGGTTAGGGTGAAACCTCACTAGCCGAAGGTAGGTCGGCGCCGGATCTCACCTCCAGCCGGGGAAGATCACCGCCATCTCCCTAGAAAAATATGCAATACACTAACGGGACCAAAGCAGTTGACGTGTCCGGAAACACGAAAAAATCAGTCAATCAATTATCCTTTCCCTCCGCATATACACATACCCATGTGTATAACGTGCTTTATTTGAAGAACGTGAGTTCGGTCTTCTTCTCCTTCCAGAATTTTCATATCAGATTTCAGTGATTTGCATGCCTACTTGCTAGCCTATTGCGTTTCAATCGAAGGACACACACTCGAAGCCAACATCTTTCCTGCAGGTCCCCAGTTTCCACGCAGACTCGAGAGCATCTTTTTTGTTTCTGAAGGTTTAGTTCATTAATATTTTTCTTCATTGTTCAGCTTAGTAGTATGTAATTTCAAATTTTCTTAAATATTATAAATTAAATTGTTCCAGATATCTGCATTTATTCATTTATCTATTCTACAATGTAGTAAAGTAGAAAAATTTATAATATTAGCTTTTCAAATTCGCATTAAGTGGAAACAGTGTGTCAAAATGACACACAATCTTTAACGGAAGTGAGAAATGACGATCTTTCTAGTGCTAAGTTGTTTCCACCAGATATTACATTTCCTCAACATATGAAGTAAATTTGCAATTTTCACTAAAAATCACCCTGAACCTTAGACACGGGGAAGACCGATGCATTTGAAGTCGCAGCATCTGGATAACGTGAGAAGTCCCGTTTTTTTCTTCCTCAATTGTTTCGCCCCTTTCCTAAAATACATCACGGAACGTTTCCAGGAAACTGAGACCGGGAACATAGTAGCCTAGCGCCCTCCGATGCCAGTTTGTGTAAATCGATGAACACCGACTTGTTCGTTGAGGGCGACGCAGCGTATCGCGTGCGATAAGCTGCTGCGGGTCATATCAATTTCTCAAGGACTGCAAACACCACTTTTCAGGGGGATGATTTGAAACGATGAAAGAAAATGTGGAACGGGATTGATGAAACTCATTTTTCACTATTCTCAGGTATTTGTCAGGGGTCCCTTCGTTCGTCCTCTTTCTTTAATATATTTATTTCTGATACTCCAACAATTAATTATTCTAAGATAACTTTATTGACAAGTAATCCTACCATAGGCGTGTGCAGGCTAAGAGGGAAAGCGAACTTCACTTTTCGGCCCTCTTCCATTAAACGTTATTCATATGTCATTTTTTATGTGTACAATAATTTTCAGTCCATTTGAAAACTTTTAAATATATTTTTAAGTCATTGAAGGAGGGATCGACTACGACTTGGCCGCTTTTTTTATGATTACGTACATTTCTAGCTGTTTCCGGTCGACTTCGGACTTTTTTTTATTTAACGAGTTAATGGCTACACACTGCAGAGAGGCACAAATATACAATAAGTATGTACTTTACGTAGATGGTCACTGCAAAGAAAACAGAAACAAAAAGAACAGAAATAACACAACCATAAGAGAATGTATAGGCGTCACCTTGACTGCCTGATTACTTCAATACGCACTATTTACAATACTTTTGCTTTGACCTCCTTCTCAATTATCTCGTGTACCTCATTTAACTGTGGTTAATCTAAAGTTTTCTCCGTGCACGGCCCTTTAAGTGATTCTCTACAATTATTCTATTATAGACTTCACAGAGGTCAGCCTTGAGCTGCGCATTTATTACAATGCTGTTAACTCTAACACAATAATAAACGTGAACACACGTTACTAAATCGTACCCTTTACAAAATTATAGCAACTGATTATCCCTGACATCATACAATGGACACAATACTTTTCAATAAGATTACTTTTACATTACATGAAAAATTATAATTTACTTTAGAAAAGTTGTACAAGGTATGGCATTCAAACGAATTTACTGGTGCGTACAGCGAATGAAATCAAAACTGCCGCTCATACATTCGAAATATTTCCCAGTAGTTATATGGAACTTTCACCTATTTAGGACGCTACGCCTGGTGTTTAAAGCTACACAGTTTCCCAACAAATTGTCGCATAGAAGTTGCCAGTTCTTTACCTCGACATTTCCTTCCCGCTCGCCGTCAGTTAACCTTGGGGTGTTCGGTCGCTCGCAGTCCTCGCCACGTCACTTGACTGGTTCGATGTCCCGCGGTTACACCACTTCCTTCGCTCGATCTCAGGATGCCGCCACCGTCCAAATTCCAAACCTTTCTCTCGTCCTCGGGCTCGTACCATCGACGGATTGGTCCAAGTCCTTCTCGCCTACGCTTGAGTGTTGGAGTCGTCCTTCTGCCGCCGCGTACCCGTTGCTCGCGCTTCCAGTTTTAAATAACTAACGTGCTTGAATTGACTACTTCTAGCACTCGGCCGACATACCACACTTTGAGCGTGCGTGTTCGTGGCGTACAAAATTAAATACTGGATTTCGTTCAGAGTCCTTCTGCGCGAATTTACTTCGATGATGAAACTATTTCAAGTTCGAGCAGTCACAACGCTTGCTTACTCGCGTAATGTTAGTGCAAATGCTGTACATGCACTTTGCTTCTGAATTCTATCACTTATTACCGCGTTTCTTAAATCAGCATTACTTAAGCAAGTAAAATTATACTCCTGCACTAACCAATTACTACCGCTGAAGAATTTAGTTGAGTCGCCGTCGCTGTCGAAGTCGTAAGAGAGCTCTACCGAAGTGCGTCACGGTATTTATGCAACTCCGCCTGGGGAAAAATTTCTGGAGGGGTGAATTTTCTCCTCCGCCCTCTCGAGAAAATATTATCCGCTAACTTTGGACATCGAAGTGCGAAAACCTGCGGGTAGATGTCGCCTTCTCGGACCATCGCTCCGTCTCGTACCCTATTTCTCAGTTCTCTGGTATTTTCTAGTGGCTTATGGTGGCGTTACGGGTTCGTATAACCCCGTGACGTCACATTATATATATATATATATATATATATATATATATATATATATATATATATATACACTCTTAGAAAAGTAACTTAACTTTCTAATAGAATGTGTTATACTAAATATTTATTACATGCTCCTCGATACGGTGAGCAGTTGAGCAAATCGGGCCAAAAACAAAAAATGTTGCATTGGAAACGAAAAAACTAAGATTCATATTCCGTAAAAAAAATATTTTTAAATTGGTTTTACTACTCCCATAGATGAATATTACAGCATGAAGTAAATATGTTTTTAAATAAAAATGACAAACGCAGAAAGGATCTAAAATACAAATAATCCACTGATCCAAGTCCAAGGACTCACTAATTGAAGTGATTTAAAATATCAAGATAAAAGAGCCTTTTGTCCTAATCTATAAATTCAAGCAGGACAATAAGGTCGTTTTTCTCAAGTTCATTCAGAGTCAGTTTACCAGGTAAGGATGGATGATTTTTTCCATTGTAACACCTTTCTTGGACACTTCTTCCACCCAAGTAGTACACTAAAGCACCTTTTAAACAAAAGTTCCTGGATGATCTTCAACTTTGTATGGTCAAGAAAGTCTTGCCAAAATAATGACTTTTTACATGTCTTCCACACTCAGCATTTTAGAGCACTTTGGGATTTAGGCCAGCGTTTCAACAAGTTTAATCAAATTTACTTAAATATGTGTACCGAATTTAATTGTTTAATGTCATCTGTCAATGCCTTGTAAAGTAACGTATATGTATTTATTGTGGATTTCTTGTAGTGAGCTGTTGATACTGATACTTGATAAACGTGATTTCTACGACGTGTGTTGTAATTATAAATGTCAATATTGCAAAAAAAAATGTTCGCACCGTTAAGTAAGTCAGTTTTGACAAATATTACAGATTCGTAAATAAATAGGCAAGGTAATGGTAAGATTCCAAGCTCAATGAAAGGAGGCTTTCAGGGATCACGTGGATGGCATTTTTTCATTATTCGAATAATTTTCTTTTGCAATCTAAAGGTCTAGGTACTCCAGGATGAACTTCCTCAGAATATTGTGCCATATCTTAGACGGGAATGTACATTTGCCAAATATACGCAACGAGCTGCATGATGGCTGACAGAATTTGAAAGAATTCTGAATGCGTAACAAAATGAACTTAATTTAGTGTTTAATTCTGATATATGTACATTCCATTTGAGGTTTGACTGAATTGAGAGACCAAGAAATTTTTAACATCAGCTAATTGCATATTGTTCATATTCAATTGAGCATGTAATTGTCGATTTGAAATGCAAAAATGCACTGAAACCGTTCTTCCTTCATTAAATATTAATTTGTTATTACAAAACCAATTTGACACTTCTGAAATTATACTATTTATTGCTTCTTTTTTGTGGAGAACATTCGTGTCATCGGCGAAAAGAATTGTTGCATTTTTAATTGACGATGGCATATCGTTTACGTATAATAGAAAGAGGATTGGAGCTCTGTTCGAACCTTGCGGGACCCTGTGCTCAATTGGCAAAGAATTGGAAAGATAAGTAAATAATGTCCTTTCGTGTCAATACGGTGTCTCTACTCTTTGAGCTCGATGTTTAAGGTACGCGGTAATCCAATCTATGGCAATACCACGAATTCCATGTGAAGGTAATTTTGAGAGAAAGATGTTAGGTCAATTTTCGAAAGATCTAAAAATATTTCAATGAGTGCTTCATTTTGGTCCATTAATGAAACAAAATCGTTAAGAAAAGAAAAATGTCAGTTTCCGTAGATTTGGATTTTCTAAAACCCTGTTGTGAGTCTGAAATCGCTTCGTTTTCCTGAGAAAAGTTTCCATTCGAGTGTATAAAAGTCTCTCTAATATTTTTGAGAAAACTGTCAAGAGAGAAATTGGCCGACAATTTTGAATTTCATTTTTGTTCCCTTTTTAAAAATTGGCTTAATTTTTGCTGTTTTGAAAATATCTAGAAATATTCCTGTGCATAAAGAAGCATTGAAAATGTGAGTTAACGGGTGTATAAAGTCAGTTACACAAGGTTTTAACAAAAGTCCGGAAATTCATCTAAATCAGATGAATATTTATTTTTTAGTTTACTAACTATTCTGAAGATTTCGTTGGAAAAAGTTTCGGAAATAAACATCGTGTCGGAAATTTTTAGGGAAGCGTATGATGTTGGATTTTGTTGTTTTAGTCCGTTCGTGAGATCAGCCGCAATCTAGAAAAGTGTTGGTTGAAGAGACTTGCAACTTTTTCCGGGTTTCTTGCTTCTCTTGCATTATCCTTTAAAATATTCTCTTCAAGGCTTCGAGATTATATGGTTGTATTCTTTATGATATTTCACATTACTTTAGTTTTGAAATAGAGGGTACGTTTGTTTTTACACGATGTTCTATTTCCTTACGTAATCCAAGTGTTACTTTTCCGTAAAATGTTTAGAGGAAAGTATGCGTTGAAGTAAAATGAAAGCTTTGAGAAAAATAAATTATATTTTTAATTTGTGTCAACCGCCTTATAAACTGCGTGCCATTGAGGCGGAAGTAATTTTGTAAACTTTAGTGAATGCTCTGCACATGCGTGTATTGTGTCAGTGTTCATGTTACTAGTAATTGTAAGAATTTATGCATCATGGTCACTGTATTATTCGTTATTTTTTCTATCTAGTTGTGGTTTTGGTGGTTATAATTTGATCTAATGCTTTTTGTGATTTAAATGTATCCCGTGTAGATACATTCACTGCAATATCTAAATTAAAAGAATGAAGTAAATCGAGAAACTGTTCTTTTTTTTTCGTGGGATTCGCTCAGAAAATCAATATTGAAATCTCCACATACAACAATGGATTTTAAAGAGATATTACTTATTGTGTTCAGAATTATCTTTAGATTTTCTGAGAACATGAAATAATCCAAAGCTCGCTTTTTTGGAGGTCTGTAGATGCAAGATTTTGAGCGTAGAAAGATGTACGACTGGAACTTCAAAACTTTTTCAACTGCATATAAATTGAATTCTGACAAGAATGTACGATCAATACTAGTTCTTACGTAAATACACGAACCTACGCAAGCAGGACCCTTATTTGATTCCCTCGCTCTACAATAAGATCCTGCAAGGTACTCGTAAAAACTAGAAATTTGGAGTGTATTTAGACTCCAGAACTTTGACGGTGATTTTAGAGAAATTGTGGCCAAAGATGGATTTTTTTTAGCAAAATGATGATATCGATTTTTCTACCTCTAAAAGGCATTAGGCAGATCAAAGTCGATATTTATCAAAATCACATTTCTCGAAAACTATGACAAATGGTGTCGTTGTCAAAAGGTTATGGTTAGTACATTCGCCATTTACAGGACATTTCTTTTGTGCTCCTTGCAAGTTATATGGTAGAAATACTACTTTGCTTGCTACAACAGCTTAACCACTGAAAAAATAGCAACAGCATTTCTAAACGATAACAGTTCCGATTATCAAGATTGTGTAAGAAAATTTGCGTGTAGGTTTTCAGTTTTAGAAAGTTTTTGAAGAGTTTATGCTTAATGTACAAGACATACAAAGGAGACACAACAATGGGCAGACGGTGAAAGATTACAGAAACCACATTATAAAAGCAGAGGAGACCATCCTTGGAAAATACGATGTAGAAAGCAAAGAACTAATGCAAGTTCTCTTCTGTGAATCGTACTATTGTAGATTGGAGCAAACTACCTACAAAAGCACTTCTTTCTAATGTAGTAAAATTAAAAAAATTACTAAATTCCATATAGATCATCATTAATAATAGTGAGACTTTTCATCATCATCATCATCATCATCATCATCATCATCATCATTATTATTATTATTATTATTATTATTATTGATATCATAATTATTAAACTGTTATTGGCTTTGTAATTTTTATTTATTATTTTTTTTTTTTTATTATTAATAATAATAATAATAATAATAATAATACGGTCATGTCTCTTATAAAGTGAAGTGCAGTGGAGGGGAAGGGAGGGGAGTGCAGTGCAGTGTAATGAAGTGAAATGAAGTGAAGTGTTAGACAAGCTTTAAGTCAATTTAGAGCTAACTAAAAATTAATTAGAACTAGGATATCAATCTCTAATTCTAATTGTAATTATATTTGTAAATATTTGTAATAGTTTTGTAATTGTAAATCTAGTTGTAATCATGTTTGCCACCGAGCATTAGCCAAATCGAACTTTAATATCTATCTATCCATCTATCTAAGAGTGGATTCAGAGACTGTGAAACAGCACAAAAATAAAGTGGAATATTGGAGAAATGTCGTGAAAAAGAATTGTAGAAATTGTGAAATTTTTAGCATCAAGAGGATTGTCTTTTTCGGTAACAACAAGATTATTGGTTGCAAAATGAAAACTTCTTAGGCTCACTGAGTTGATATTCAAATTTGATCCATTTATTGCTAGCCATCTCGTTCAGTATGGAAATGTTGGACCACTTTCATGAAAAAAAAGGGGGGTTTAGAAAATGGTAATTCGGTCGGTATTCTTTATTAAAGAAATTGTCGATAAAGATATATTTCTAAATGACGAGATTATTTTAAGACTAATGAAGTCTGTGACTAATGCAAATGGAGAACGATCTTTCTCTGTTTTGAAGCGCATGAAAAATTATCTGAGATCGAGTCTTAAGCAAGACACATTGAATGCATTATCTCTGATATACATAGAAAATGACTTTTTTGGACGCGTAGTTGTTGAATATACTGTTAAGAAATTTGCCGAGACCTAAACGAGAGAACGATATTCCGTTAACAACGCATTTTATATGTACCTTAATGCTATTTTAACTTTAATATTCAATTTTTTGTGAGAAAATGTAAATAATACTCAAACATAGAAATTCATATTATATTTACTAAAACATTTGACAGCCTAGAGCACACAAGAAAGTCAGGCACTGCGAAAGATGGAAAGAAGAGAACTAGGAGACGTGGGTGGGAATGGGTCTAGGGCAGGACACTGACGAGGTTGTGAAAGGATGTCTTTTGCAAACTCGCTACCGAGTGCGTTTTCCGACAATGTTCAGATGACGATCTTCAATATTATACGTTTGCGATGTTAATTTTTTGCAATTTTCGAAAGCACAGTGTTCGCTGAAACTAGGAGTAGCACCGGATTTTTTTACCGTCCTTTCACACAGACGAGGAGAAAAATTAAATTATTTTTAATTTGGAGCCTTGTTTTTAGAAGAAAAAAATGTAAAAATTGCCTACATTTCACGCAAAATAACGCGAGAACTATCCACATTTTCGAAATATTTTGCATGGTGTTATTTCAAGATATATTTTTGGACAACAGATTTCAGTACGAAAAAACCTATACCTTCAATTTTGCAGTTGTAGGAAGACACAGAAAAAATGTTAACCTATGTAATTATTAAAGAATCAGGGACTGCAAAGAAAATGAAACCTGTACCATATTTGAAGTTCTATACACTATCCGAGGACAAAGTTTAATTCAATATTTTAAGCCGATTTTGAGAAAAGTTTGAAAATAGTGTTGAGTCGTCATGCAAAATACTCCAAAATTCAAAATAACCGTTTGAAAGTCGCAGCGCTCCGAATTCCTTCAAATCGATAGGGGAATATCAATTTGCAGAAAATTGCCTGAACACTGTAGGTGCTAGCGTTGAGGATGAATGCTCCCTCTACAGACGGACACACGGACAGATTGACGTTTTGCCGTCAATCGATTTTTTGATATCAAGGACTCAAAAATCATTGACTTTGACTACACAATTTTCTATATGCTACATTAAATAGCATACACTTCCCACTTAAAGTCGTGGTAACTAAGTATATTCTAGGCATTGTCGGATCCCCTGGGTTCCCTAGACTTCCCACGGACCAAGAAGTTCATTTTCTGCATTTACTGCCAGCAATGCTAAATTGCTCCATCGTAATTTACAAATTGCGTGTAAATCTTAATAGAGCATCTGAGAGCAATTAACGAGATAGTCAGTAAATCTCCTCGAGACATGATCCCCAACGTCTTGAGGGCACTGACTGTTGATCGTGGCATAGCCCCAGAGGTTCCAACCACCACAGGCAGGATTCTGGCGTTGGGCACTCCATGAAGTTGGGCTGCCAGGGGAATGACTGGTTGGTACTTTATCACTTTTTCCTCCCCTGCTTTTAGAAGGTTAGACCCATCCTCGTGGCGGACAGTTACATCGACCACATGGACCCCCTCCCGGCTTTTTATTACCAGGTCAGGTTTGAGTCTAACCCCTTCGGCAACGGAGAAAGTGGCTTCCGTGGACACCACAGTGTCTGATTTCCGGAGCATCTTCCCCTCTATAAAGTTCTTTATCTCGTCATGACGCTTTATTCTAGCTGGTTTCGTAAAAATGCATTGACCGAGGATGTGATTCATTGTTTCTACCGCTGTATTGCACTTCCTGCAGTATACATCCTCTCTGGACCTTCCTCTACTAAGAGTAGTTTTATTGGCAGCGGTATTTGATCTCAACTGGAGAGCAGTGATAAAAAGACCAGGTTTCAGAAGATTATAGTCTTTCAAAAATGCATTTCCAATCGGATCGTTTATATGCGCCTTAACCGCTCTCCCTTGGGATCCCAGCTTCTCCCAGGCGGCTACCTCGTCATCGGCGCATTTCTTCTTATAAGATCTTAGATCTTGTTCGGTATAGGGCCAGTTAAGTCTCAATGCTTTGGCGGTTTTAAATGTCCGTTGGTAGAAACTCGGACAGGAGCTCAGCCATCTGCAAATGGGATCTGCAGATTTTCTAGTCGTAACCTAGGTTCAGCGCTACCCTAGGAACGTGTTGGGCAAGCCGCAGCAATCCCAGTCCTCCATCTCTCTTGGCCAGGTAAAATAAGCCATCTGCAGTACTCATATGCAGGTGTAGGAACTGTTTGACTGCCACTCTGATTTGACAGTCCGCTTCCCTAAGCATCGACATAGATGGCATCGATAAAACTAATTGGTAGAGGTAATGTGGCATTATGTAGGTGTGAAGTAATGCCAATTTCTGAGTAGGCTTTAAATGTGCCTTCTGTAGCCTCGTCACTGCTTCCATCAAATTCGATATCTATGTTTTACATGGAAAGCCGTTCCAAATAGAGTAGTTCACTCCCAAGTATGTTAGGGTATGGTCTTACTGACCAGAGGAATTCTCTCCCCCAACCTTTCCAAACAAGGGTCTTCAATGAACCAGGATCGTTCAAAGGTTGTAATTTGGAATGATGAGCACTTTGCGACTGACAATGTCATTCCGAGGGCCCCAAGGTATTCCACCACAATATCAACCAATTCTTGAGCTCGTGGGGCATCTTTTGCTAAAAGCACCAGATCATCAGCAAATGCTAATACGGATACACTCCTTTCCAATAGCGGATATCCTGACATGTTATCCAATTTCTCAAGCAAGCACTCCATAATGAGGTTAAAAGGAGTGGGGACAAGGGTCCCCTGTTTTACTCCTCTACGAATTGGCACCTCAATGCCTTTCGAGGGGTGCTGAATGACTGTGGAAACGTCGGAGTAAGAGTCCATTACCAAATTTGTAAAGGCGTCTGGGATCCCTTTCCTGGATAGAGCCCACCGAATCGCCGCGTGAGGAACAGTGTCAAATGCTTTAGATATATCTAGCACAGCGCCGACACCACCCTCTACTTTTTTCATGTTACTGACTGCTTCGTGAAGAATTTGAACGTTGGCGAAACAGCCAGGTTCAGGAATAAACCCTTTTTGGCGTGGATTGAACGTCACCACGGATCGAATGCGTTTGTCCATAATACCCCAAAAGATTCTGCACAGCAGGGAACTAATTGTGATGGGGCGATAGTTAGTGACAAACTTATTATCCTTACCCTCTTTCGGTATAAGGATGGTGCGATTTACTTTCCACCCAGAAGGCACAAAACCAGTGTATAAAATTTGGGTGTACAATAGGGACAATATTTCAACTTTTGCTCCTGAAGATATATTGCCAACTTTTATCTTATCTGGTCCTGGAGCTGTGGCATTTTTCAGCCCAGCCAGACGACTTTTAATTTCGGCAACTTGCACCGCGGATAGAATTGTGTCTGGGTCCATTTCAGGTGTCGAAAATTTATCATCCTCTCTTAGTTCGGAAAGCCGAATTGGGGGCGTATTCCCCCAAATGGATTTGTACAGGTCATTAACCTCATCCCTGTTAAGGGGCTGTTGGTCGACACTAGTACAGTCAATGCCCGTTCTAATGCACTTTGCCAAAAGTGCTGGATCATTCTTGAAAAGATCCTGCGCCCTAGCATAAGAGAAGCGCTTCTTGGCGCGCTTGCCTCCATGCCTACGGGGCTTTTTAGGCCTGGTGGTGGTGGGTAAGACGAGCCGCCCAAAATATCCACCAACTTGGCATAGGTCTCGTTCAATTGGTCCTGGGATTGAATATTTCTTTTGAGTTCATTTCCCACCTCAACGAGTTCTTGATCTACATTAGTTTGAGAAATACCCCATGTTCCTATCCAAGATGAAATGTTTTCCTTCCAGTTAGGTGTGGCATCTAGTGTGGCGCTGTTAAGACTAGTTTCAGTAGTTGCGTCTCCGGGCGTCGTAGCAGCCGGGGACTCAATAAAAATTTGGTCCCGTCCTAACCGACCAGCGGTGTCGGAACGGGCCGTGTCAGTAACACATAAAACAGAATCAAAGAGGACGGGTTCACCCGAAAGCTCCTGATTCATCTCTGAAACTGTAGCGACCTCCTCGTTAGGGAATCGCCCCCTATCTGCTTCTGGGGAGGTAATATCTACCTTTGCAAGTTCCTCCGGGTCACTGTCTGTGAGCCGATTTTTTGGAAGGGAATCAACACGAGGCTGTTTGCTGGGCTGTTTGCGTATCTCTACCTGTAAAGACGTTTCGGCCCCCTTTGGAAGAGTGTCAGAACAACGTGATAGAGAAATCAATTTACTACATACGAAGAAGATTTATCAATTTATTCGTGTCCTGGGCCCGGCAATAAGAGATTTTTCTGTCAAAAATTCGCCGTTTTCGGGGGCACATACTTTCTTTTCTTACGAAGTAAAAGGAGAAAGTAATATTGTGCAGGGCTGATTTGTACTTTTCCATCTTGTTGGCACTGTGCTGCAATTGTGCAGCACATTGTTTGCATTGTTGGCGATTGTTGGCACTGTGCGGCACTGTGCTGTGCGAGGCTGCAATTTGAAACTCACGGTTTTAAGGACGCCAACGTATACCATGTTGGCGTCATTAAAACCACCAACATGTGCTGGAGATGTACACCCTTCATATTGGATTATATACATTAATTTTATTAAATTCTTTCATTTGCGGAGCTTGCAAGGATGCCCAGTTCTTCTTTTGTTGGATAATCACGAACCGAACTTACCTGTTATTTCTTTGGATTAGTTTAAAGAACGTGGAGTTACCTGACAGTATTTCCTCCGTTACATGAACCACAAACTACAACCGCTTGTGAGAAAGGTTTATAGACCATTGAAGAAATTGGTGTAGTCAAAATCCTTCATGTATTACCAACCGTCCAGGCTAGATGGTGAAGATTTATAACATCCCTTGAATCATTGCCACCGCCCTTCCACTCGCACTAACATTTAGTAACATAACAGCTGCTTTATACGCAGCAGGTACCTCTCCCTTCAATCCTAATGTGTTCTCCCAAAATATTTTCTACCAGCATTCTCAACAGATCAGATTATTCCAGTTGAAGCTTCCAACAGTTGCTATGAAATAAGTGATGCAGTGGAACCTCCAGATGAAGTAGAAATACAAAGAGTAGGTTCTAATGTTGCTCAGCTAAGTTCAGTCTTGCTATCTGCACGTGTTTCCTGCTTATCTTGAGAAGTCGTTGCACGAGCCAGAAAAGGAGTCAAAAAGAGGTCGAAAGAGAAGAAAGCCTGAAATCCTTGCCAACATTTCAATGAGGAAGAATTATGGGAAAAAGAAAAAAAGGAGAAGAAGTAAAATTTAGCATAAAAGGTGACAAGAAAGAAACCAAAGAGGGAAACTAAACACATTATCAGTTCCAGTTTTAATGAAGAAGATGGAATATACAAGCCTCCTTGACTTTGAAGACAATGTCGACTTACAGAAGACAATGTCGAGTTACAGAACATTCGAGGGGTGAATGGAGACCAAACCAATTTCCCATCAATATTGGCTACTGGGGAGGGTTCATCAGCAGCGGGGAAATCCATTTGAGATGCAGGAACTGGTTAGCATGATTCGCCACTATCGATGAGGAGGAATCTTATTCCAGTAAACCAGCCAATGCCATCAGGCGATTACATTGTCCTCACACACAATGGAACAGAATATCCTGTTAGGCACTCGTCTTAATAAATAAGATCACGTGGTTAGTGCAGTGGGAAAAAAGAAATGGTGTGCTTAGCCAAAAAAAGGGACGGAATTTGTTGTTGTTGCTATTGTTATTGTTGTTGTTGTTATTAATATTATTATTATTATTATTATTATTATTATTATTATTATTATTATTATTATTATTATTATTATTATTTAGAAATAATCATTAAGATTCCTCCGCGTAAATTGGGAGGTTCGTCTTACGATAAGGACTAAGGAATTGTACTAATAGACATGAATGGGCTGTCTTTTAGTTATGAACCGGTGATATTTAGTTTTGTAAAGAGGTATTAATTGTTTATTTTTAAAGATTTATTTTCCTCTTTTGTAGCTTAAACTTGCAACTTTGACTTGATTATTTATCGAAAATTTAAGTGAATTTTGAAACAAGTAAATGAGATTACCTTCTCAATGTTCCAAAAAAAGACAAGCAGGATTTCTTTCATTAAAAAGGGTAACATACAGATATTAAATACTTATCTTTAAAATTACCGAGATGACTGTGGTTGCCAATATGAGGTTGTTCTGCAAGATCAAAAGGTGATAATCTAATTTGCATTTATTTGTAAAACACTGAAAAGATACATTTGGCCATGATTTATTACTCCCCACTTTCACACTAGTTGTGTGCCAACTAACTCAACAAATTGGGTGACACATCTTGTCTTGATCACTCTCTAAAATTCACATTTGACACATCTTGACTTGATCACTCTCTAAAATTTCAACAGTTAAACATTTACGAACAAAAAATACCATGATAAAGCGTAATAAATGTAGTTTCCTTAAATACACCCAAAATTGTCCTGACTAAACTGGAGTTGTGTAGAAAAATTAAAAACAACCAAATTGTGCCAACCAGTCTCGATATCCCCTACGTTACTGGTGATATGTTCTTCATTAATTTGTCAGAATCACCACTTGTTTTGATGCTTTGAAAATACATTTTTTCACACACATTAACACACACACATTAACACACACACACACACACACACACACACACACTCCAAGTCTTCACTAGTGATACACAGATTGAAATACAAAGTTTAACATCAATACATTAATGTTCGATAAAAGGGAATGAGTAAAGCAACGTTGCAGGTTTTTAAAAAAATCACTTCTCCTTCAGCTGCTAGATTTAAGAATTACACAACCTTTTTTAACACTGAAAGTGAATGGTACTTCACAAAATAGATTGTGGCGTGCAGTTTGCTTAGCGAGTGGACTCGCACTGTGGCAGCAGTGTCTTTATTTTGTCCGTTTTTGTAAGCAACTTGCTCCTTAGCCGATTTGATATGGAATGACTTTAGAGCCTAAAATTATCCTTACCTTTTCTAGCACGTTCCGTTGACTTCTATTGCGGAAAAGTTTGATTTTGTGAGTGGACGCTAAAATCTGGAATACGGTAATTGATGGCTTTAAAATTAGTTTTTAATCTGCAGATGCTATGCTAGTGTTTTATTGTTTGGGAGTTGCTAACTTTAGATCACTGCCCTCGATGGATGTCCGCAACTTTCCCCTCTTTACCGCTCGTTAAAATAGCCTTGTAAGGAGACGCGAGACAAACAGGAACAAGGGTAGATCCGGGCGTGCAGAGGTGGAGGGATGGGCACCAACTTCCCTCCCAAAAGTTAATATTTTTATATGATTTTACTCTATTTATTAATCACAAATATCACATATACATCTATCACACCAAAAGGAGTTATTTTATTCAACTGTTTATTAATTAACATACATGGTAGAATTCGAACAGACATTGTCACACACCCCACATACACACGTGAAATACGTATTGGATTCGCCATTGTTAAGGAGAGTGGACCAACCAAGAAAGAAATAGAAAAAGGATTATTACAATGCCGCTAACAAACCAACTTCCTCATTTAAGGACAATGCATGAGGCATAATCCTTAAGTAATTTTAAAAAGTACGGACCAAATTAAAAAGAAACAAATTTACCAGACAATTGGAAAGGACTGGACTGGACGGAAACGAATCGAATCGGACGGGACGCGGGAAAAGGCAAAAGGGAAATGGGGAAGGGAAAAGGGAAAGGGGAAAGGGAAAGGGAAAGGGAAAGGGAAAGGGAAAGGGAAAGGGAAAGGGAAAGGGAAAGGGAAAGGGAAAGGGAAAGGGAAAGGGAAAGGGAAAGGGAAAGGGAAAGGGAAAGGGAAAGGGAAAGGGAAAGGGAAAGGGAAAGGAAAGGAAAGGGAAGGAAAGGGGAAAGGGAAAGGGAAAGGGAAAGGGGAAAGGGAAAGGAAAGGGAAAGGGAAAGGGAAAGGGGAAAGGGGAAAGGGGAAAGGGAGAATCGATAGTCCTAAACCTTAAGAGACACAACATGTTGACAAAAAGAATTGAACATATGCAACTATTCAGGAGTATCCGAGGTGTGAGGGCCCCTTTTCACATTGATGCTTCTGTACCTAACAAAACACAAGCGGCAAGGGCGTAGAGCCTTATGGGTAACAAGAAAGGAGTCTCGCTCGTGCGGTGTGGAGTCAGGCCTGTGGGGAGTGTATGTTATCATGGATCAGAACTCGCGAAAAATACGAATGAAGTATTTAGACTGTGAGAGAGTGTTGCTGTACATTCACATTTCATGAATCACATTACTTCAGATGTGAACAAATGAATGAGAATTGACGTTTCGATGGAATTATATTTTCTCGTCAAAAACAACCAAAGAAGATGAACCTGTGGTTGATGTTTCGGTGAGCTGCCTTACATCAATTTGTGAATAACAATGAAAATAGTTTATTTTTTTGGGTTCTTATTAAATTTTATAGACAGATTTTGAAGTATGTGGATTGAATGAATAATTATTTTCTTGGCAGGTATTGATAAAATTTAAATAATATTACTTATAAATGCATTTTATAATTAAATATTTTAATTTTTTAAATTCATGATAAAAATCACTGATGTTAATGACTGATTTTGAAAATTGCAGTTTTATTACTCTGAGGTTTAGCGTATTAGTAGTTCTTTATTGAACTTTTTTGTCCAATAAATGCAGATGATCTCTCAATTATTTGGTTGGTAATTTCAATGTGCTTCTTTATGTTATTTTCTATTGAAAGTAAGTAATTAAAATATTTCAAAAAATGAAACAAAGAAACAAACTTGGAAAGTTATAGAGATATTCTTCATATTTAATTCTTATTAATTATCCTTCCTGTAATGTAACGATTTACTGCATTTTGAGACTTTGAAGCTGTTATTAGAGATATTGTGGAGTAATGTAAACAATAAATTATACTTTACTACTACAAATTATTATTATTATTATTATTATTATTGATGATGATGATGATGATGATTATGATTATTAAAATATTTTGTAGTAGCAGCAAAATTTCTCTGGTCTTGCAACTGTTCTAGGAAGATGGTAAATACTGAAGACTTTGAACTCCCAGACTAAATATGAAATAGTTAAATTACATGAAGTTTCATATTTGTGTATATATTTTATCTTCAATCTGTAATCATGGCAAAAGTGGAAATTCAAGGTGGTGGAGGAACCTCACCTTCTGCATCAGGAGGTGATGGAGAATTACAAGCCAATGATGTAAGCAGTATTGTTGTTTTTTTTTTGTGGGTAGCAAACTGCTTGCATGTTTTATATAATATATAAACATATTTTGAATAATAAATTAATGAAACTAAAAATATTGGCATTTATTGAATGATACCAAGAAGCGCAAAAGAGTCTTCATAGAAATTAAGTGCTTATAAACATGTATGCTGAACTTAAATTGTGTTTTTTAGGTATATGATGAACAAATTGAAGTTGTTGAGCAGTGTGTAGAAGATAAGGAGCAGCCTGTTGCTGGTGACATAAAAGAATTAATATTTGATTCACCATTACCTACATATGTCCCTGTGCTTCCTCCAGGGTTTGAAGTTGATTCATTTTATGTGTGTGAGGAATGTGGTGACAGGTATGTAAATTGTTTTTATTTATTTTAAAGCTCATTTAAGCCACTTACACCATTTGTTATTTGGCATGATTTTTTATTGATATTTTCATAATGAATTTTTTTTTTTAACATTGGTAGATCCAATTTCTTTCATAAGTAGGAAATAAAATATCTCTTTCGATGTTAATTAATATCTTGTTTTCTTGAAAATATTTGATGTATGTGTGATTGAAATATAAAATAGTATAGGTCAATTTAACAGTTTTGAAGAACATTTGAAATTTTGTATCTTTTTATTTTCACCACATTCAAAATTCTTTTGTTGGCTCTGGTTAGTAGCTAGAGTGCATACTTAATTTTTTTTGTGTTATTGAATGCTTTACATGTGCCATTTTGTACATAATGAGCTGAGGCTATGAAATTTAAGAAATAAATTGTATTAATCACTTGAGTTAAGTAAAACAACTCACTGTATGACAAGGTTCATTTGTTAATATTCCACACACAATACATCATTTCTAAGTGACTATATTAGTAATTATTGTCAGTACACAAGTAAAACTCACTAAGTTCAAGATCGATCACTGAAATCATGATTCAAGATAAATCTTGTTGAAGATTCTGTTAAATTTGTCTTCTCAATATCTTTTACAGATCTTAAACTGGTATAAAGCGTGTTTTTTTTTTCCTAACACTTACTTTAATATGTGATATTGTTTTAAGAAACAAAAGTTTCAGATTTAAAGGTAGATTACTCATGTACATCTTCACTGTAATCTGACTTCATTAAAAAAAGAAAGTAATCAGTAACCCAAACTCTAATGATTTCACAAATTAAAGAATGGAAAAAGGTAACTTGGCAGTGATAGTAACTCTGAAACATTATAAATGGACTTAGGGAATTCACTTGTCTATTTCTGTTTACTTGAATTTCACTGTTGGGATTTAGCAATTTTGCATATTTGCTCTTGTTAGTAATATAAAAATTATGAATTATCATTATTATAATGATTATTAATAATTCTCATTGTAAATATTGTTCACTTCTAATTTTACATCTACAGAATATTAAATTACTTCTATTTGTTAAATGCTTTTTTTTTTCTAGGAGTATGGAAAATTATATCTTATTTGTAGATCCCAGATTTGGCTGCATTGCCATGTAGACTTTAACTTTGTTATATACACCTTACAGAGATTTCCTTGTGTGTTATACTAGAACAAGACTATTTGTTGAAGCATTTTTTTACATATCACATACATTGCAACCTTTCTGTTTTCACAAATAGAAACAAAATCTTTAATTCATTTACATATTTCATTACACAATTGATTGAGAGGTGCATGTGAATAATGATCCCTGTGAACTTTGTGTTTACTTGTTAAGTGAACAGGTAAGATACTGACTAACACAAGCTGTCCTGTTTAATGAATAATGTGTACAAGATTACTTTGCGTAGAAATTTGTGATTAAGAAAGACGGCAGATTTATAGGTGTTCAACTGTGTTTTCTACTGTCCCCTTCATGTTTAGAATTCTAAAACTTCAACTGTTTTATTCATTGAATGAATATGATGCATGAGGAGATGATTTGAAGGCTAGTTCCACTTCCCAATCTCAAACATATCTATCCGTTTTGAAATCTCACTCTTACTGATGACTGATGATGATGGAGAGTGGTGTATGGTAAATGATTGGTGAATGATTATGGGAAATGGAACATGGAAAAGTTGTGGAATAAATGGAAAGGAATTTGAAGTGTTCCATGAAGTATTTTGTCAACTGCAAATCTCCAAAGTAGGTGAAGAAAATCAAACCCTAACTCAGAAATGAAAGACAAGTGTGTCGTCTTCTTACCTTTATTCTGTTTGTAGTATGATATCACATAACAATTATTTTTAAATATTAAAATATTGAAAAAAAAAAAAAAAAATCTCCTGAAATAAGTTTATAAACCCTGTTTAAACTTTTGCAATTTTGTGTTCAAGGGGGATATACAAAGAATACTTGTAATGTCTTTAAGTATATAGATGGCTATGCAATTTATGTTCAAATCTGGAATCTACTCTTATATAATACATTTCAAAATGTCTTTCTTCTGTATGTTGTGTATGTACATTTCAGATTTGCAGTTGAATCTAGCTTCCAGTTTCATCGAGAGCGTCGCAGTCTCCTCATTAAATACGATTGTCCCACCTGTCAGACTACAATAACTGCATACAACAGATGCAATCTTTTGGCACATCTTCGAATACATGGAAATACATCTCGCCATGCGCTCGATTGGAATCGGGTGTTTGTCTCGCCACTTCCTTTTGACAAAATGTTAATTGGTCCTTTATTCAATATCAGTGAATATGATGAAACATCTAATGTGCCAGAGATAAAAAGTCGAAACGATGCGATAAAACAATGTCCTGAATGTGAAGCACATTTACGAGTGGAGCTTCGTGATCACTTTCAGGGTGTAGGATATGGTGGACCTGGTGATCCAAGTAATAAATGCAAATACTGCCAAATGACATTAGCAACCAAATGCAGTTTGAAAGCTCATGAACGTTATCATCGCCAAGAGCAACCGTACGTTTGCCCTGAATGTGCTAAAGTGTTCAATATGTGGGCATCATTTTGTGTTCATTTGTTTTACTGTTGTTTTCATCTAGATAAATGCATAAGATATTGTTGTCCTGCGTGCAATGCTTTTCTTCCTACAACTGTCTCACTTGAAGTCCATATATTGACGTTGCATGTTAAGAATGTGTTCAAATGTAATGCATGTCCAATAGCATGTTTTAGCTTGCAAACACTGGAAGAACATAAAATCAAAGGGCATGGTCATACAAGCTTACCTACGAATGCATATCAACAATGTCAGTTGTGTCCTGATAGGCTCATTCCAAAAGCTCGATTACTTTTTCATGTTATAGAGCATGTGCGGAAGCCCTCTGTGTGTGTATATGGCTATCAGTGTCCTTCTTGTAAAATGTTTTTTCTTAAAAAGGGTGAGTTTGCTTCCCACAAAAGTCAATGTTCTGAACAGACTTCAAGTCCTGCAGATGTGAATAATGGACTTGTAATGATGAAAATGAAAAATCAGAATGACAATTTTTTGAATTCAAATATTATGAGTGGCCATATACCTATTATAGCTTCTTCTGATATAACAAATAGCCATAGAAAAGATACTCAAGTTGGGCGAACTGCAATGAAAACTGCTGCCTGCCAAACAAAAGCAAATGGAAATCACATGTCAAAGGATGTCATTAAAAATAATCATTTGACAGAAAAATTAGATTCAAATGTGGAGAACAAAAAGGCTGATGAATCTGCAAGTATTTCATATGAATCTGAAAAGTCAGATTCTTTGGCAACTTCCACATCTGTCTTAGAGATTAAAATGGAGGACGGAATGTCACGACGTTCATTAAATACATTTAAGTCTTTCAAATTGTGTAATAAGTGTGGAATAGAGATTGTAAACAATGCAAAAATTTCAAATGCTAGTGATACTGCTGCTCTTTGTTCTAATTGTTTGAAGGATAAACCCTCCAATAAAAGGACTCGTAAAAGTAATCCCCGTTCTGAAACTTCTTCAAAAGGAGCGAAGGATGCAGGAAATATTACTAATAAAAATGTGAAAGGGCAGTCTCCTGTAAAGAGAGGAAAGAACAGTATTGCACTCAATGGCCCCAATAAGAAACTGCGTTTTTCCACTCCTGAAAGTACAGAGAAAGACAAATACAAATGCCATATCTGCCGAACTCTTATTGGTACTGAGTGGGATGTTATTCAAGATCATTTTGCCAAAGAACACAAAAATTTTAATCTCTTGGTATTGTCTCCTCGAATCAACAAAATTGAATTAGGTGACAATGCATCAGTTAAAACGCCTACCACAAATGTTGAGAAAAAGGGTTGTACTCCAAATAATGGAAAAAAAGTGTCTGAATCAAGTGCTGAAAAAAAGGGATCAGTTGCAGGTACTGAGAAAAAGGGGTCGGCTGTGAGTGTTGAGAAAAAGGGATGTACTTCAAATGCCGAGAAACGAGGAGGTGCCATGGATAAAAAGACAAGTGTTGTAAATGCTGACAAAAAAGCATCTAGTACTACAGTCAAAATTAAAACAGAACCTGTGGAAAATAAAGAACAAGGGGATGAACCACCTCAGGAAACAAGAAATAAAAGGCCTAGAAGAAAAATGCCTCCTCGAGGTGCACAGAACGCTTCATCCACAACAGGGAATTCTGGTCAATCAGCATTAACGGAAAATTCAGTAAAAAATGAATGTAGATTTTCTTGCTTCAAATGTAAGTATCAAAGTGATGATGTTGATACGTTTTGGACACATGTAGTTACTCACAAAACTGATAGTCGTGCATACCAGTGTATGGAATGTGGGATGTGTTTTGTTGTTAAGCCATCATTTCAGAAACATTTATTTATTTCTCATAAAATTAAAGATGTTGATAAGTATATAAAAGATCATGAATTGTGCCATCAAAAACCAAAGAGGGAGACCCGCTCACAGTCAGATGATCCTGGTTCCCCTGGAGCTGATGATGCAGAAGATCTAGAAGAGAATCAGTGCAGAGTTTGTAAAAACAAATTTGAAACTGCGGTGCAATTAAACAAACATTTTCGCACTCATGGAATGGCTTTCTTGTTGATGAAACAACAAGAAAATCGTTCTAATAAATAAATGTAGATTATGTTGTTGCATAAAACATTTTTTAATATTTCATTTGAAGAAAGTGGATGGTAATGAAAATCAATTCACTCAAATAACTATTGTGCTAAATGTTTTAATGTCAACTTACTCAGTGAAACCCCTCTAAATTGGCATCTTGGGGGACTTGTAAATGTGTCCAAGATAAGAGCTGCTCTGTTTATCTTTGACGCCCAGGATATGGAGCGAAAAAAGGAAGCTTGTGGCATAATTCAATTCAGTGATTTGGCGAGGCTTAGGCTATGAGGCCTGCTCTTCTGCCTGACCACAATGGCTTGGGGACATTTCACCATTTGAGCCAGGATTCAATTCCCGGGCAATCCATGTGGGCTTTGTAGTCAACAAAGCGAGCTCTGGGTGGGTTTGTCGGAATTCTCCCAAATCTGCTGCCTCTGATTCCACCATCTATCTATTCATTAGGTCACATCTCTTGGACCTCAGTGACCTGGGCAGTTCAAGGGTTCTCAAACTCAAATAAATAAATCCAGGATATGGTGTCCAATATAGAGGGGTGTCGAGGCGGAGGAATTTCTCTGTAAATCTTTCAGTTTTGTATCTTAAAAAATAGAATTTTTCTCTAAGATACTAAACTGATTGAAAATTTATTTGTATGACACCTTAGACAAACAGCTAGTTCTATTTTTGTTATGAAGGAAACTGTGCTCAAGAATTGATTTTTTGTAGACAGAATTTTTCTTGTGATAAAATATTATTTATAAACTAACATTTAAAATTCTTATATTGAGATTTTTGTAAACTGCAATTGAGAAGCTCCTTTCCACAGCTGAGGTAAGATCATTGTTGTTTTCAACAATATTTTGTCTAATATCAAAGTTCCAGGTCACCATGTGTTATAAAGAATGATAGAGCTATAACTACAATTATATTGCAATTTTTACATTGCTGCATTTGACATTTGATCAGCTGTTATGGTGCCGTCCAATTGGGACCTTACACGTCACTACAGTGATGTCATAATGGTGACGTTCAGCTTTGGAATTGGATGACACCGTAACAGCTGATTTACTTCAAACACAGCTCTGTTAAAACCGCAGTACTCTGTAGATTTGAGTTTTTCGGTCATGGAAACAAAAATAGCATCTAGACGGGAATCAAAAAGCCTCAAAAGTTATATCTTGCCACTGTACAACAGTCCACTTCCAAAGAACGAACTTTTATTTCCTGTACTTCTTCTCCCTCCTTATTTTTTTAAATTATTATTATTACTATTTCTTTTATTTGGCATTTATAGCTCTTATTAATTTATGTAGGCAGGCATTAAACTATAGTTTTGTGAGAAGTTGGCTTTTGAAAAAGGATAATCAGAAACTTCCATGGTCGGAGTCAGTATGAGTGTCTCCTGTCAGTAGAAACAGTGCATTTTTGGGTGAAGGCATCATTGGGAGAAATTTTTCCAAATTTATTGCAAGATCTTTGATTATGATTGAACCATGAATTACTCATTCGAGTTTGATTCGGTTAATTTTGACATAATATTTTCAAATGATGTGGAATTTGACATTATTTGGTTTTAAAGTTATCTTCTTGTATGTTAAGAAAGGCCTTCAGCCAAAAGCAAGGTGCCTTCCTAACAGTCAAGACAAATACAAAAGTATAGGAAAATTAATTTAATGAATTTTGCTTTAAAAGATTTAAATTTGAATTTACTGAAATATTGTGAAAAAACATTTTATTGTGCCCATGTGCCCTCTTTCAGTGTAAATATGAAGTTCGTTGCTTGGAAGGAATAAAATATAAATCTTCAACACATAAATGCTAAGGTAAATAAACCTTATTGTTGAATCAAATATAGTTTGTAGATACAAAAAATGTTTGTTTAAACTATTGCCTTGAAATCATGTGCAAAGGCTTCAACTTCCAGAATTTCAGAGAGATGGGCATTGTTGTTAAGGACAATAGGATCATTTTGGTATGTAGGAGTTAATTATCAAAAAAAGTGCCTCTAGATGGGTTTATTCCAGGGGATCTCTCATTGTGAGGGTACAGAATTATATTGTAGATTTGTAAAGTTCTTTTCGTCATCATTGAATATTAAAGTACCATTCAGTTAAATATTAAGTAATACTTTGAAATAAAGAAGAGTGGAAATCATGTAGGCTACTCAGCATAGTGATCTTATTATTTCTTGATTCAAAAGAAGCTTACAGTTTGTTAACCTAGTGACCAGAAATGATAAGTTCGTATGGTGTAAACATGTGTTTTGAACATCAACCAAATTGTACATTTAGTTGATTAAATATTCCAAATCTATAAGGTGAAGTGAAGATCTTGTTAATTTACGCACCTAGAAGGTCATATGAACAAATATATTAATTTGTTTCCAATTTAAGTTACACTAATGGTGTAACACTTGTTATAAAAGTAAAGTGTATTGAATGCATTTTATTATAGATTTAATTGTGATATATATTTGACTTTTTAAATGTCAAAGGAAAAAGACAGAACATTATTTTGAAATCGGAAAGCTTTTGATACATTATTTACAAAGATTTTTAAATAATAGATATTTTAAGATAAATTGATTTCGGATCTGAAAACATATAATTGACAATGTTATCGAGAATGAGACCAGTAAAATTTCTTTTTGTGTATATCATGAAGATGATAAAGGGGTAGCAGTAACATTAAGTGACACATAAACTTGTATTAAAAGTTGAAATTTTAATTGTGGTATAACATATTTAAACTTGTATATAGAAATAAGTATTTATTAAGACCTTAATTCAAAATTATATGAATCTTTATTTCTGTATATATTTTTTCTTCTGAAAATCAGGAGCGTAGTGAAATGAAATTGATTACTTTACTTTATTTATGCAGAAAGTCAACTTGTTTTATTGATATTGGAAAAAGTACAACGTATATTTAGTTTTAGATAAGCAATTTTTAAGATAATTATTATTTTCTGTAATTTATAGATTTTCCCTTTTGACTTGGCTGAATAGGAAATGAGCTTCACAATTTTTAAGAAAAATTTTTCAGTAGAAGCTCTTTGCTGAAAAATAACTTGACTAAAAAAGTGAACAAATATCAATTATGAACTTCCATATGTTTAAAACTTTGGTGTCTCCAATCGGAGATACTACAGTACCTGGATTTGACACTTAGGCAGCCATAATTACATTTTACAATGATGCGCAAGTGCAATGACTTAATTTTTGTTTTTGCTTTTTGTATATAACTAATAAAACTGAATTTTTTACTAGTAGTGCAAGATATCAGTTACATATGTGTCAAAATGTTCTTAAGCAACTTCCTTCCTCAGGTTTTAGACCAAAAAGTGTGTAAAAAAAAAAAAAGAAAAAAAGAAAGAGGAGAGGCATTTTAAATAATTTAATGGATGGTAAGTGACATTTCAATGGAAAGGTAACTTCAGCTGAATTGGCCTGAAAAGCATATTTATTTCTGATATCACAGATATTTTTATTGTTGAAATGTATTTACTTCTACCAGTAAATATGTATAATAAAGGATTGATGAACAGAAGCCTCCTTCATCGTAGTCTCAAATTGTTCATCTTAGTCTGAAATTGAAAAGATGGTGATTGTTTGACACCTTCATTGCATTCAAGATTATTCTTTTTTAGTCTTCAACCCATTACCCTTGAAATACTCGATGAAAAATGCTGATTTCCTAAGGATGTGTTGTTTTTCTACCCCTGATGATGATAATTTGATTCAAAAATTTTGTATCTCATCTAGGAAACTCGAAACTGGATGGTGTACTCACGCACCACTGGCTGGGAGAGGGGTCTGCGACTGTGGGCAGGCAAAACTTCATTCACAGAAGAACTGAAGCACAGTTACGTCTTTTGCCAGTAATTACTTTTACAAAATTGGTAAACACTTTTGCTATTGTATAGAACCAGGTAGATTTACTAGGTAACTACAATGTGGCAGCATTTGTTGCACATTTATGTCTCTATTTTTCACTGAAAACTTTTGTAAGCCGCATGCCTTATTTCAATGGCATGCAAGTGCAAAGCCTGGACCTTACCGCAAGGGTTCGTCTCCTGGCCGGTGGTGTATCAGCCTACCAGGTGTATTCACAGCACATGTAGGAATAAACAAATAAAAGAAATGGATAATTATTCTAGAGAAGAAGAAAGATTTCTTTGTTTTGCCAAAGTGTGCAGCTTCTTTCTAGATGCACATATTTAAAAAATTTGAATGAAAATTGAACTACATTGCCAGATCAATATATCACTTTTCAATATGTTAATAGAAAAATAGTAGCCAAGAAAATGAGACATTGACACATAAATTATTTAAGAAAAGAATATTGTTTTCTCTATTTAAATTATGTTTCTCAAATTGTGACATTGGAATGATTTAGAATTTAAAGAGAGGTAGAATTCAGCAATATGTCTACCTTCAATTTTCTACATTATCTGCCTTGCCAGTATGTTAGAAAAATTAATTTTTGTCTGATTTCATCCGAGTAACCAAAATTAGAATTAAGAAGTGATACATATAATTTAAGTCCAGTTATCATGATGGTGTGATGTGTTGTGAAACCTGATTTTAAATATTTTATTTGTCATATGTATATATCTGTTGATATAATTGTCAACTTGTTATCAAATCCATCAGATCTGACAGTATCTAGAAGAATAAAATGTATGTTAAGTAATAATTTGTTATTGTATTTGTTCTTCTGAATGTACATATTTTTATTTATAAATATGCATTTTGCCTTATCATTTTCTGCTTTTGTATTATGATTTATAATTTTCAATGTGTCCTTTGTATTTCATTTAATAGATAACGCACAGTAGAGCTAGTGTTTATTATTATTATTATTATTATTATTATTATTATTATTAAACAAAACATCGTATACAAAGATAATTAAAATTTAGAACATTAGCGGATAAATGGAAACCATTTTCAAGCATACTGGGATAAAATCTTTGTTATCATAAGGTGCTATAAAATTATTTCCGTTTTGTTCTGTGTATTGACCAAATTTTGATGATAAAAAATTTAAAATATTGTTCTACTACCCATGAAAATAAACAAAATATTAGGCAACATTGTAATTTTTTGTATTAATTGTAGACTATGATTGTATTTCTTGCAACAAAAATTTGGGTTGCACAATTTTGTCAAACTTGTACCAAAGTTGATTTGAAGAAAATCAAATTTTTGAAATTGTAATATTGACTCAGGACTAGAATGAAATATTGCTCTAGTTAAGCTTTGATTTAGAGGTAAAGTATGGTGTAGTAAAATATAGCTCTGATTACAGCCTTTTCTATGGACACAAATTACCCCTAACACATGAGTAACACTCGACCCATGCTGTAGACCTTTTACACATTTTGTGAGTTGGTCAGATGTGAGGTAACTCAATGGAAGGTTTTCCACAACACACACAAAAAAAAAAAGACTAAAGAGAAATCTACGATCCACACAATCCATGCCCACTGCAGAATTTCAATTCATAATACTTCTCAACTTATATATATTTTTTGGGGGGTTATTAGGTTATTCTGCACTGTCTTCCAGTATAGGGTTACCTGATGTACATGCCCTTTTTTAAATAGTGTTACTACTATTACACTATTTTTCATAACTTAATAACTTTGATGTCTTTATGTAGTAATCGAGTAATCTGCATCTATCTGTCATTCATGGTTAGATTGAGACAAATGTGGTGTGTGGGTGTTTTTTTCATCTAAAAGGTGTTTGGGGTGATTTATGGCATCAACAGAGGTGGTCAGTAGCTCATTTGATTCCTCTCAACAAAACAAATTGATTGTCACAATTCTTAGACAAATATCACTAGGATATTATAGAAGCATTCTAGAAAACACGTGGTTGCATAGACTTCCACATTTCCTTCTAAAAAACGTTTTTTATGGTTTCGATGCACCTACGAGAACACTGTAAAACACTGCGAATTAGTGTACTGTCTTTACAATATTTATTTGAGTGTTACAGCTTTATTTATCAGATTGATAATAAGGAAACCTAACTTTATAATTATCAAAAATATGGTGGGTGGGGGTGTTTAGCATTGAAAACTCATTTTGGGTATGTTAAAGCAGAAGCGATTACATTTGATTGCTCTTGTCCAGATGAATCAATTGGCTGGATTTTTATAGAATAATTTGGAACTATTTGAGCAAACACATGTTTTGGGGGCTTTACAAGACATCTACAGTTTTGTGGTGCTGTGGACTCTATTCCCTTTCCAGTTCAACATGATTCACTGACAATTGATTGTCCTTACATTAGCGATAGTTAAACCCATTAATGTAATAAAACACTTACATTAATAAAAGTAATTTTATTGGAACTTTTTCACGTAATTGTTTCTGAGAATAGATGAGTCAGGCAACATTATTGTTTTTAAAATTTGTTCACTATATGAACTTGTATAGCACCCACCACCCACTCACCTAAAATTGTTAATGTGATAGCACCCACTGCTGGAGGCACCAGGCTAAGCTAGTAATGTGTAATTTCTTAAAAATTATTATATTAATTTTCCAAATACATATTTCACTGTTTCAAAAGGTTCCTTCAGCTTCACACTGTATACAGTATACAGTTTTAATAAACATTTCTTAATCATCATTTGTACCTGTGAAATAAAAGTAAAATATTTTTTGAAGAGGTTTTATCATTGAAAAATGATGTTGAATTTCCCCAAAATGTAAAATCTAAAAGATCTTAAAAAGTGCTAATGTAAATTGTTGGAAGCCTACTTCAGAACCGCGTACAGAACAAAAAACTATTTCTGGAAATATATAAAAGTCATAAAATGTAAAAATACAGGTCATGTTTTCTGACAAATATCAAAATGTACATTTTCTTTGTCTTAAAAATAAGGTATGTACTCATTTTCTATATTGAAAATCTAGTAACCCTATCTCTAAACCTTTATTTTAGATAATCAAAACATTTTTTGGTGTTTAACCAACTTTGGGCCTTCTAAAGCATGTCATTTAGAATACTTTTTGGTACATTCACCTCTCAAATTATGTTTCGTGGATTGTTTATTGCCTGTAAAATTGAACTTTTTCAGTCTAAGTCTGTAAGGACATTCTAACTTGGGTGAAACAAACATTGTGTGAAGAAAAACCAATTAGTATTTTTTCCAAGTTCATTTAGGCATTTAACTTTGTGACAAAAGCATATTAGTTCAATAAAGTTTGTTTTTAAGTGTGAATATTTATTTCACACTTTAATTATTTCAAGACACACACACAAACACATTCTTCTATTATATAAAATATGGTAATTTTTTCTTTGATATTTGTGCTTTTTGTCAATATACTAGTCATCTGAACCTCAGCTGAAAAGTAATATTTTATATAAAAAACTATCTTGTTGATCTGGACATAAATTCGGCCTTAAAATTTGACACTGAAAGTAATAATATTATTAATAAGAAAGAAGAGAAAAAGTTGGCCCAACAGTGATAAGGAGAAGAGGGCCTTGGCCTGCCTGTTTCGGCTTCTGATTACAACTATGGGTGGTAAAAGTGCAGAGTAGGGGCGGGTTGTAATGAAATGTCTTTTCCTCTTCATTTTAGAACAATTAATTTTAGTATAGACATTAATTTTAAGTTATGACAAAAGGAAATGGCCCATTTTTATGAGACTTTTTTTGCATTTTTTTTTTCCATTTTGACAATAGGTCATTTTTTACCTTTTTCTGTAATTTTTGAAGAATTTTTCACTGATTACATCAATTTTAATATCATTTTAATGGTGTGCTTCAAACTATTTATGAGGTGCAACAAATGCTCTCTCCCATACAGTTTTTACTGTTCTTTGACTAAATAAATCAAATTAAAGCAAATCCACAGAATTCCTGCGTAACCTATTTGATTTCTTCCCTCAGAAATTGTAATATCAGCTGTTGTGAATATGTAGTCTAAGGTTCCTGTGATGCCTATCAGCACCATTGTCGGTTTGGCCGATTTCGGGATAAATTAAGGCAGATATTTCCTAGTAAAGAACAGTCCAAATCAAAAGTTGGCAAGCTGAGTTCTCTTAAATGAAAAGAATAACGATTGATTACATTAGAAATACATCCAACAGCTTAAATTGTATATCTGATCTGGTTTCGATACAATTTTTTACATAATTTTCCTTTGCTTTTAGGGCATTTTGAAAATGTTTTAAGAGCATTTTATTGATCATTTTTTACTATGTTTGAGGTTATCAAAGCCTGCCCCTAGTGATGAGAGTATTCCCTAGAGCATAGACTATTTTTTGGGCTGTGCTTTATTAAGTACCTGAAGAGTTTCTTAACTAATTGACTGACAAAATGTTATGGAGTACTAAATGTCAAATGGGTTTTAAGTCTAAGTTGTATGTAGTCACACTCCAGTGAAAGTGAACTAGATCAATTATGCCAAGTTATATTATTCATCACATGCCAAAGCAATCCATTGAATTGATGGATGATAAATCAGTGTCTGATTCTAAGAATTATGGGCAGCACTTTAGTGAAATCATGAACTATTCCTTGCATTATCACACGTGAATGTTTTATTTGTCTCATGTTTTTATTGTTTTATAAGTTTAGTTTATAAAAGAATATTAACAAAAATATTAATTAGTTTAATGCACTATTTTAATTACCAAACCATTAAAACATGGTACCTGTATAATTTGGAATGTTAGCAGAAAAATCCCAGACACATTGGCCGGTGCTCTTGTTAGGTTTTTCTCTCAAAAAAGATTTTAAAAAATCTTTATTTTTTCTCATAAGACATTCAATATTGTTTTTCTCATTTCTTTTCTGTATATTATTTTATGTTCTCATCAAGAATTTTTATTGCCATTGAAGTTATCATCTTTGTTATGTAAGTAATTAATAAAACTTTTTCTTTTTTTCTTTGGTGAATGGCGCAAATGCCAGGGCAAGTAAACACTTTCCATTCCAGCCCTGTTAGTAGTCATAGTTTGTCAATAATATATTGCAAACTTATTCTGCTATAAATTGTCAACTAAAGTAAATAGTTGAAAAGATTGAAAATTTGTTGAAAAGCAGAAAATGATTGTCGATTCATCAGTAGTTGTTCTCATAAAAGATAGGATTCAAAAGGAACAGAAGTTTGTTCTTTTATATGCCATCAACAAATTTGTAGACAAGTGAATAATTGAACTGAATAATTTCAAAAAATTGTTTCCGTTGAAATTTGTTTTAATACCAATTCATATTTAATAAGAATTATTTGAAGGTTATAGTGAAATATTTCAAAGCCTGAATTTACTGATTTTATAGGAAATAAATCCTGAATTCTAGTCTCCTGAATTGACAGTTCCAAAGAAGCTATGTTTGAGAGTAGAAGAGATTGTCAGTGAAGAGACAGAGTTTTGCTAAAATACAAATGGTTGTGCTCTTAAAACCTTAGACAACTTTGCAATTGTGAAGTGTGGAGTATAACTGATGTAACTGTTAAGAAAAACAAGTTGAAATGCAGTGAAAAGTGGAAAAAAGGCTAAAGAACAAGAATAATGCAACTAAGGGTTATATAATACTACAAATCAAATTGTTAGCATACCTAAAGATTTGGAATATCTTCATAAAATTGAAAAACAAAATGCTTCAGAAGAAGACACGGTCCCATAGTGCTTGGAGATTGGTAAACATTTGCTCAGGAAGTGGACCTTTATTGTTTAAATATATATTTTTTAGAAAATGTATATTGTAGTTAATATAATTCTTTTCAAGTTCCCTGTTGAGTTGGAATTGAAAAAGGGGTCTTATTTAATCCTGAAGTGGTCATCTCTACTTAGGAACATCAGAGGTTTTGCAGTTGATTCTGTTATATTGGGTTTAATTAACCTCTTTAAGATTTTAAGAAATGATTTTGAGAAGACCTTAATTAAATGAACACTTACAGCTACTCTCCCAATTTGAAGATACTCAAAGCAACGGTTACACAACTAAGTGTGATGAGATCATCTGAAAAGGAAATAATGAGTGACTGACTTATTTCAATGCATCCATTTGATGGTTAAATTAATAACAACAAATTGAAATACCTATACTGCTAATTTCTAATGTAGGTAAATATAGAAGAAAAAATAACCTAAGCACCTTCCAGCCATGTGAGAGGTGGCTATGGTTGTGATAAATACTCAGGAACAGGGGAGAAATCCAAAAACAATGAAACAATTTAGATTTTGACTAAAACTTGCAAATATTTTATTATGTTATTCTGCCTGTTTTTATTCTACATATACTGACCAAGTTCTCATTGTCAACGTGTCTGCTTATGGTGCAGCTAACATGTGACAAACTCCAAGTAAGAGGACGGCTGCCATTAAATAGTTGCTATTCTCATGCATGTATGTAAAGAACTGTTGTACTTTATAAATATACTAAACCAGTATTTGCAGTATTTGTAAAGACTATTATTGTTAAAATATTTCAGTTATTGCAGTATTTCAGGAGAGTATTTTATTTATTGTTCTTGGGCAGAGAGAGAGAGAGAGTGTGTGTGTGTGTGGTACCTTTTGGAAAACAATTTTGTGTGATTTTGTTCAGCTGCATTTTTGCTACTGCAGACCACTAGTGTTATATAAAGAATTATTATATTTTGAAGATCAGTGTTTGTTCTGAAGAGCTTCAAAAAGGGCATGGTATATGTTGAAAAGTTTAGTAAAATGGTTCAAAGTTTTTCATTGTTTTATTATTTAAGGAATAAAACAATAAATAAGCCTTTTGTGACTTGTCATAAGAAAGACACAATTAGCAATGAAGAGTAAAACTGTAAGATGAGCAATTAATAAGCACTTTCAAGCCAGAGTTTTCTCTATTATGTCAAAAACATATCCAGCCTTATAAACGCAGGAAGTAAAACAAGAATGAAATGTAGACATTGTTAAAACAAAGCATTGAGATGTCAAAGATGTTCATCAAGAGTGAGTTAAAGTGGTAGTAAATGATATCAAAAAGTTTAACAAGAGAAAACCAAAGAGTTAAACATTTGGGAAAGTGGATAAGTAGGGAAAATGACAAAGAGAAATTAACTTTAGAATTGTAACTGCTGATGTAATGTATTTCTCATTATACAAAAGATAATGAAAGTATTAGTTGTCACAACTAGCTAAGGCTACCCAAAACTAGTTGAGGTTATTTCCAAAGCAACATAGCTCGATTTTGATTTCTTTTTTAGTTTTATGTATCAGTATAATAGTAAGAAGCTTCTCCATCATGCTGCAAAGTATTGTGATCAGAAAAGGCATTTCTTGTTTATGAAAACATTTATATCCTACTATCCTACTTATCTATAAAGCTAAATTTGAATATTTTTCCTTCTTGAAAAATTTTATTTCTCACGTCATTTAAGAAATAAGCTCTTCGAATTATCTTATTTTTTGCATTGGAGGTGAGGTTTATATCATGACTAGCTAGAGAGAATGTTTAAAGCATCTGAGATAATAATGTTAAAGAAAATATTGAACCATATTTGTGAACTTAGATTTCAGTCTAAGTTACAATTTCGCAAAATTTTACAAATCTAAATGTTATAGAAATAAAAACAAGTGGAGAAGTCTGATGACTGAGAGACGAATGGGAAGGGAAGTAAAGGCTAATGATGGAACAGAATTGAGGAGGATGACATGTGTTCTTAGGTCATGATGCCATATTTATAGTAGAAGTAGGAAATATTAAATGATAGTGGACAAAGCGGTTTCATAGCTCACCAATTTACTTTCTGCAAAGATAATAGTTTTTATGGAAACTTCATTTTTGACCTGCAGAAACCTTAACCTCCTCCTTTTCAGTGTTGTGCTCATGTTTTAATCAACTAATCTGACTTGACCATATACTGTGACTTTTAATTAATTCGTGAACGTCCTTCTCAATGGGGCTCATGGCCTCAGAAATGTGCTTACCACTGTTAAAAAGATTCATTTTATAGACAGGAGATGTAACAATGAACTAATGTCATTGGCCACTTAAAAAAAAATCAAAATATACTTTTCTACTCACAAACAGGTTTTTTTAATTTGGAATGATAGTGGTACTGAATAATTTGTATGCATTCAATGTCTGAATTAGTGCTATTAGCTGTTGCTCTAAAGAACTACAACAAAAGACAAACAATAGTTAATGTCCTTAGCACCTGTTAATTTTTAAGTTTGAAGATTCCCTTTTGATCCATTACAATTTGCAACCCAGACCATATTTCAATATATTCAGTGGTCAGCTGCTTTGCATTGGTCAAATCTAATGCATGTAACTAGTGTCTAAGAGTCACCTTTAGCAAGTTGGTCAATCTCTTACTGTCGAGGGGTGGAAGACTATGAGCTAACAAAAATAATTATAATAGAGCTGTACAATTGTTTATAAAGAGGAGATACACAGGAAATCTAAAAAAAATTTCCTCCAGTTCTGCTTTTGCCACTAGTTTTATAAGGGATTACAGGTTATTTGACCTTCAAGATCTAGAGGTGGAAGGCAACAAACAGGATACACCTCATTAAGTGAAGAAATTTCAGCAACTAGACCCCGTCAAATTCCCCGTCGTTCATTCTTTGAGGGAATGAACTTTTGGCTCTGTAAAAAGTACCTCATAATAACACAACTTCAAGATTTGGTTTTTATTCTATTTGCAGTTGGGTTGATGCTTCTTAAGGGATTGTTCTGTATTAAGATGAAAATAGAATTGCTGTGTATAATTTTTTTCTCTGTACCACCTAATTTCTTAAAACAATTATTTGGGTATGTTTCTATGAATAAAGGACTATTGGAAAAACAAAAGAGCTTATGTGATTTAGTGAGCAATGTGACATAATGATGAGAATTGGATTCTTCCTTTTATTCAGTTTGAAGAATTATGTAAAAATGTCACTTACCATTATTTTTTCACTTATGCCTTTCTCTATAAGTGTATGATGTGTTCATTAACAACAGTTTAAAGAGTTTAATAGAATCTAAGTGGAAAGAATTTGATGTCCCTGTTGTATTCTTAGTCAGAAGACTTGCATATATATACTATTTAAAATATGTTGTCTAAGTGTCATGTGGTAAAAATTGACATACAATGTCAATGACATGTAATATTGCATTTCGTTTCCTGGTAATGAGTATTATGTGTTGTATTTGTTAATGCAAAATAAATAAAAGATAATACAGAGGAAAGTTAGAAGAAATTTGTGTAAATGATCAAAAATATAAAGACTAGTTCCCATGTGAACATTATTTCTTGGAATGTTTAATGATCTTGTTTAATAAGTGAAATGAGTGAGAACTATGGCAACTGAGAAAAGGAAAATTGTGGATTGTCTGCTTGATTCTTTGTGAACTACTTTATCAGGCTTTAGATTGCAGAAACAGATTCTTCCAGTGTATTTGGCATTTGAAATACAGTGGACACCAGACAGTTGTATAATGGTGGTGTGTTCTTGCCAATTGTTTCGTGGATTTAATTTCTTATGACTATCAATAACAAAAACCAATGGCTTTTGTCTCACAGGTTTTGGGTAAAATATTTAAAATTGAACAAGTCAGTATCTTGGTTTATAGAGAACAGACTACGCTACTATAAAATTTGTTCACCTGCAGACATGGATTGGTGATGATGTTGATGAATTTCAAAATTTATAAGATAATTAATATCCAGCAATTTCTGTATCTAAATCCCTTAAAAAAACGTGCAGTTACTTTTTCTTCAATTTGTATTAAATATTTCTTGATAGAATATATGTTTCATATATTTTTAAAAGAAAAAGAGAAAATGCTATTTCATTTATTATCACTTAGTTCCTTGTAAATATTTTTACATTATTTGCTTTCTTCCTACACTATAAAATGTATACAAATGTCATAGTGTGGTGCAGCATGCTAGACATCTGTACACCACCAATCATTTACTAGAGTAGTGGGCACAGAAAATATGAAATGGAAAACTTGAATGTGTCAATGTGAAAATATTACATTGATTTCTTTTGTAATGGGTCATTGCGTGGAGAATTAATATTAAATCTTGTATGTGGAAACAAAGTATATGGGTCCCTCCTCCAATTTTATAGCAAATGAATCAAGTATTATTCTTGGTGAGAAAACACAGTAAGGAAACATTTTTATAATGCAATGAGCTTGCAAAGAATTTTTTTAATGTTGATTGCCAATAATTTCAATTTTAAAAGTCAAGATATGTACACTCATAAAAAGGACTCATTCTGGGGACCAGCCTTAATTGGTGTACAAGTTTACCAGTAGTACTCTGCAATTGATCAAATTACTAGTAAACACATTTTAATTGTCATAGTTTAGAACCAAATTACTTAAAAATTAATTTTTTTGATGTCAATGTTATCAAAAGGGTTAGATGTATTATATTTTCTTTTCTTTACTTTAGTTTGTACAATATATCATGTTCAGTACCCTTTATGTGACTCTCATTGACTGATTCCATTAACAAAACATATAATTGAGAATGACTCACGACTGACCTTACCCAAAAATGAAATTGGGGTACACCTTTCTTCATCCAAAAGTTTCAGCAGAGGAATATTTCAAAAGTGTGCAATAAATGAGAGAAGTTCACTCCATTTATTTTTTTTCTTGTAATAGAAATTTGGATTTGGAATCGGTAAGGAATTATGAAATATCAGCATGAAGAAACTAATCATTGAAAATTTGTTAGGGATATCTATTGCCATAAAATTCTTTTGAATGAATGTTGCTTTCCTTTGTAAATGTACCAGATTAATTGACTCACTGAATGAAATGAGTTTCAGTTTAATATTACTGATATCAAAGAGATTTTAGTAAAAACAGTACAGTCCATTTATTATCTTGTACACAAGATGAAATGTTGATCATGTGCAATCACAATAATTTTCTATTATTTTTCCCCTTCAAAATATCCTGAGTTACTGCAACCAGAATAGGTTGGGGGGAACAAGCTTTCCAATTCATAGTTGTGTAGACATCTTTTGTTTGAATCCAATAAACCTTCGTTGAAAGTAAACGAGTTCATCGCATTGTATCATTGAAGAATTGTTATTTAATTACCTTTTGTTTCTTTGATCCATATTCTCTCAACTAGATTTATCTTATGAAATTGCATACCTTTTGTGATAAACATTACAAATACCCCAATTTCATTTTCTTAGGAGGTTTTAGACAAAAAATGGATTACTCTCTTTCCTTATGTAATTTATTAGATGAAGAGTAAGTGTATTCTTACTGCACCGCTGCCAAAACGTTTTTCTAAAGAAAGGACTTTAATAGTTTTGTTTCATCCCACCTCTTCAAATTGCTTCCTAGATGTTGATAAAATATGAAAGGATTTCTGGTGTGATTCTGACATACAAGTTCGATCTGTACCCAATCTGAATATTGCAACTCAGACTAAATTAGAGAATAATCCTTAATTTTGTATTGTAAAATGGCAACCATTTATTTGTGTGTTATATTTTAGATAATAGAAAGATTTTGATGTTTTAAAGTATTTTTTGTACTTTCATATCATTAGTTTTTGGAACATTATCTTGATACATCAAGCAGTGAAATGTTTATTCAATTTTATAAAAGTGTTGTTCACCCATAAATTGTCTGTCAGAGATTGCAGAAGTTGGATGAGGGAAGTTCCACATAAATTCCTATCAAGATTACATTTAAAGGCAGATAAAACTAAAAAGATGATGATACCTCGCCTCATGAGGATGCATTACATAATTGTGATGTTTATACATAAAGATGTGTGATTTGTTGATACATGAAGATGTTGTACATAATAAGTGTTATATAATTAAAGCTTTGAAGTTTCAGATGAGTTCCGCATTATTTTTACAAATGCCCATGATCATTTGTTGTGTAATAATACACTTTTATGTCAAGTTGAAATTTGTTGTGTGTATGTGTCAAAAAATGTTCTTTTCTTTTAACTGAAAGAGGCTAAGTTTCTTTATTATACCTGAGCACTTGAAAATTTTGAATCCTCTGAAATAAGTTTTTGAGCTTACCTTCACACAAAATTTACAGCTACAAGGTTTATGTGAAATATTAATAATATTAATGTCAATCAAAATATGATTGAACCAGAGAAATGTATTAAAAGAAACTTTGCCTCAAGTCTGGTATAGATTGACAATAATCTAAAAAATTAATTTCTCCAGGTCAGAATAACTGTGTTTAACTAAGTCCTTATTTATAATTGTAGAATGTTTAATTATTTAGGTTTTTGTGATATACAATGTTTATACAAAATTATAATAGGATTTATAATTCTGCCATTAAATGAATTGTCCCTGATCAATATGTATTGTTTTGTATTGGCTGCATTCACTTAATTTTTTCCTTCCAATCACCAACAATTGGAGAAAAAACAGAGAATTTGGGACAGCACATTTACTTTAACATGCCCGTGTCCTACCTAGCCATCCAGAATGAGTGAAGTATTTGGATAGCACACAAATTGTTTCAACCTTTAAACAGAGGCCAAAATATCTTAATCTAACTACATACTGTAAGGAATGATCTCATGAAAAATCCCATATGGGATATGATAATGGTATGGGAATATAATGGGAGCATCAGGGAATATTTGCCTGTGCATTTTTTAATCACTATGCTTTCTATTTTCAAATGCCCCAAGGTTTGTTAATGTAGCTCGTGTACGTGAGCAATAAAGATTGGTTCCATCTGGGGATATTATAAAGTATTATAATGCCGCGGGAAAAACGCGAATTTTCGAGAGAAAACGCCCCGTTGCGGAGCTGTTGAAAACGAAATATATATATATATATATATATATATATATATATATATATATATATATATATATATATATATAAAGTACTTCCTCTAATCCATGTTTTTGCGTCCTTGATACCGAAAAATCGATTCTCGGCAAAACGTCTGTCCGTCTGAACAACGTTAATGGCTAAACTGCAAGCAGATATCTTCACCAAAATTGATATTTCCCATTCGATTTGTACTCATTATTGCATTTGTAAGTAGAAGTGTTTCGATTTATCTCAAATAACGTTTCTCGAAAACTCAAAAGTTTTCTGTGAAAGGGGGCTTCAAAGTTTGCATTTACGAAACGCTTAATCCAATGACCAGACGTTTCCCCCAAAAAATTAAATACGATGTTCGTTTCCGAACCTTCCCATGAAATTCTCAAAATAATAGGTAACCTAAAAATAAATATTCGATTCCAGTGTAGATGAATTTACCGATTGTTTGTTAAAGACTTGTGCGCCTGCCATTATATACCCGTTATTCACATATTTAATGCATCTCTATGCACCATAACTTTTCCAGATACTTTCAAAAGCCGCCCTTTAAAAAAGGCAACAAAACTGAAATTCAAAATTATCGGCAAATTTCTCTTTTCCCAATTTTTTACAAAATTATAGACTTACGTAAGAATGGAAACCTTTCTCAGTAGACCTAAACACTACGCATTTTCAGATTGCTAACATGAATTTCGAAAATTCAATTCTACGGAAGCAGCCATATTTTCGTTTCGTAAAGATGTCACCTCATCCATGGATCAAAACGAAACACCTATTGAGATATTTTTAGATCTTTCAAAGGCTTTTGACGTCATTTATTATAACATTTTACTTTCAAAATTACCTTCGTGGAATCCGTGGTATCCAGTGGCGTCTCCTCACTCTGCACCTAGGGCGTTGGCAGTGAAGTGTTAGCCCCCACACTAGTCTTTTCACTCACATATTTAGAATTAAATTGAACTATGTAAACAAAATCCTTAATTTTAAATTATGTTGGAAGAATGAGGGAAAGATAGTCGCAAAATAACGATGGGGATTTTTTTTTTTGCTGCTGCAAAGATTGGAATAATACATTTTAAAGTATTTAAAAAGACATGCTCGACGCCTTCCCAGTTTTCATTTTAAAAATTAAATTCTTAAATATTATCAGTAGAGCTGGGAAATTCATGCAATTGCAAGGTTTTTGTTAATGATCTATCTTCCTGAAACATTAAATAGTATGTTCCATGGCAAAATATTGAAAAGAAGGGAAGAAATGTTTTGCATATAATGCATATTTAGTTTTTGGCATACAAATGAAATGTTTACATATTTTTCGACTTTTTGCCTAAAATAACACAAAAATATTAATTTCCACGTAAACAATATTTACTAATGGAAAGTATGAACTTTCGTGTTGCTTCAAATACATTAGTACAATGAATTTCAGACTATTGATGGCCAATGCCGTCGAAGTAATATCTGCTGTCATCAGTTTCCACTGGTATATAAAGGAGATAAAGAATTCAAGGGAAACCTTAGTAGATTGAACTTGCAATTATTCAGGAGGCAAGGGATAAATTCGTGGCAGAACCAGGTGAGTTGGGGACAAAACAAGGGAAGAAAACAAATTAAATTGTTGGAAAGAATCTAGGACTTCATACATTAGAGACAGTGGGTAAACTCTTGGAAAGAAATAGTGTTCCTCTTCCAGATAATGTAAGTCCACAAACATGTCAAAATATAAATTCGCTCCCATAACATCCTGTGATGCAGAAACATCCGTTTCTTAATGCAAAATAAAATGTGCAGAAGTATATATTGTTTTAATTTGCATATTCCCTGTCTCTAGGTGGCAAAAAATGTAATGTCATTGTAAAATACATTTTTGTGATGAAACGCTGCATATCTTAACAATTTCTGTGCATATTTGCATGCATATCTTACAGCTAAAAGCTTGCGTAAACTTCCTAGCTCTAATTATCGGGTAGAACACTACCGCCTATTACTCAATTACTCGTTTCTTTTCTTCATACGAAAGGGAAGGAAAGAAATTATTTAAAACTATCGTTTCACTTCTTCACTATTCCTATAAAAAAAATAACACTAATTTTATGAGTATGCCAAAGGCTGAAACGCGCAACAGTGAAATCACGGACGCTCGCTCTCTAACAGGCCGTTAAATCGAGATCCAACTTCTTGGCACGATTTGTCCTTGAGCGGGGGGACGTCGCACGCATGCGCTGTCGCCTTGAAGACCTGAAGACTTCGGAGGCATTCACCAACGGCCTGAGCATCGCTCGCACACTGCCCGTGTTGCATGGCCGCGCTGGTACCGATCTATGACGCCGATCGTACGGAAGACAGAATAAATGGAGAGAAAAAAAAAATCAAAGGATTTTTTTTTATTTCCTTGGGCGTTAACACAAGACTTGCACACCCACAGAAAACGCCACTGGCGGTATTACTCTAGATTGGTTATGTTCGTTAAAAGGATCTCAGAGAGTAGAAATACCTTACTGGAATGATGGAACATTATGTACACACCTTTCCGATTCTTTGCCAATTGCACGTGGAGTGTGACAGTACTAAGCTAACTACGGGTGAATTTTGAAATACCAAGTGGCCGTTCTACAGTAGAACGCACGTGCCATAGCCATTTGTGGCAGAGCCGTCAGTATACAAGAAAGTATGGTCAGGATAAGTTGGTCTCAACTCATTAAAGTTTCAAATATTTTATGAGCGTAGTTGATTTCGGAAGGTTCGACAAGCTGAAATCTATTAGAGGTCGGAGTTTCAAATGAGGGCCCAGAATTTTGGGAGGTTTCAAAGGGGCAGAAGTTTCAGGTTAATATCTTGCAATAAAGTGTGAAAGCGGATATTACGCGGTTTGAATAAAGATGGTCTAAGCAAGTTTGAGGTTTGGTGGCCTGGGTACAAGAATGATCGACGAGATGGAACATCCAGCACTTTCTCACCATACGAACCGATCAAAATCTCCCGTCTTCGGCTAAAAGATGGATTTCCAACTTCAGCCAGAAGACACTCGATATGGCTCGTGCGATAGGCACCTCTGCTAATGCTGAATCTGGCATGATGAATAGTGCTTACAGTTCGCAAAGATGAAGAGGACGCTGAGACATATACAATGCTGCCATAGTCCAGAGCGGATCGAATAAGTGCTATACAGCCGCAGGACGCATATAGGTCAGCACCCCATGAGGTACCACTAAGGGAGCGAAGTAAGCTTAATGGTGATACACAGCGACTTTGTAGGTTGCGGACTTCTTTCGTCGTCAGACTTTTGCCGAACGTAGACCGAGAAAGGAAGCTGTGTCAACAAACGAGAGTTGCTGGTTTCCAAGGAAAAGGTCTGGGTGATTGTGGAGGTGATATCTCCTGCAAAAGAGGGTGCGTTTGGATTTTGAGGTGTAGAACTTAAATCCAGTTCTTGCGCACGATTCATTCAGTCTATTCAGAACAAGTTGCGATTGCCTTTGAATAACGTTGATACTCTTGGGGAGCAGAAAGTGGCAAAATTAACAAAAATCTATGCCTTTACAGGCTCTCCCTCCGCCGTGCCTCCAGCTCCTTCACAACGTCAAAGATGGCTACGAGGTATTATCGTAATAAATGGATATCTGTGAAGCGAGAGTGTATTGTGGTTTGTAACACCTGTATTGAGATTATTGTCTGAAGGGCTCTAATCATGGTATCCAACGTACAGTTGGCTATGTGAACCACGTATGGTTATCCGGATGCTGCATTTACCTCTTTAAAACTGCTTTTTAGGCTGGTCTGTGTACAGAGGGAATAAAGCACTTTCAATGGATCCACAGACCATGACATATATGCCATGTGCCCTTCGCAACAGTTATACATGTTGTTAGGCGACCTTGGGTTACCTGTAACCCAGCCACCTGTGGCTGTGCATGTATTAAGTTCACCGGTGTGGGAGGCTGATGCATATCACTGGCGGATCCAGGGGAGAGGGGGGGGGGGGGCATGCCTCCCCAAAAGGCCTAGTTTTCATTTACCTTCCTTTATTTGGCAAAATTGATTTAAATATTTATGTTTGAATTATGTAATCATTTAAGCAACAATATTGTATAGTATCATATCTACAGTGCATAAATAATATACAAAATAATAACAAATACATTAATTATTTAACAAAAATCTACAATCCCCCCCCTCCCAAATGATTGGCTAGATCCGCCCTTGATTCATATGCATCTGGGTGTCAAAAGGCAGAGATAAATACAGAGGGCAGGGCTGTCAGTGAATTTCTAACAGAAATATAACAATGTTAAAAGCCTGATGATGATGATTACACTGTTCTACAAAAAAAAAAAAAAATACTTTTTTTCTATTTCTGGAGAAAAAAGTTGTGATTCTTATAGTAGTTTCAAAGGTGAATCCAAATCTGATTTCAGTTTTTCTCTATCAGGGATAGTTTAACCAGAATTCTATTTTTTATCTTACAGTATTCTACAAAAGTAAACTGATTTTTCGAAATTCAAGAAATAGCAATAAAATAATTTACAGTGATAGTGATCACTGATTTGTTACATAATTTAACTCTACCATATTAGGGAAGCCGAGGAAGGTGCTGTCAGAGGTAGTATTCACAAAAGAATTCACTTTGTAGCATGTATTGTAAAGAAAGGTATAAGGAAAAAGAGAAAATGATAGAAATGTGGCAACAACAATTTACGTATATTATTTTTTTCTTTCGTAACAAGTATCTTTGTCTCGAATGATACTCCAGCAATAGTCAGCCAACATTGTAGGCATCCACTTCCCTTCGTACCTTTTTTCAATGGTGGATATGTCTTTAGGGAATGTCTCTCCGTGTTGGTCTGATACATCGCTGCAGCTCTCTCCGAAGAAGTCAATATGAGAGTCCATGAAATGTACTTTTACAGACATATTGCAGCCGAGTTCTTGATAAGCTGTGATCATTTGATGCACTATTTCCTAGTAATTTGCAGCTCTTTTTCTTCCAAGGAAGTTTACTGATATCTTCTTGAAACATTGCCATGCTCGTGCTTCTGCGTCAGTGAGGCATTTTTCAAAATCTCTATCTATTTGGAATTCTCTAATCTGAGGGCCTACAAATACACCTTCTTTTATCTTTGCTGATGAAAGACGAGGAAATTTGTCAGCGAGATAGGTAAACCGTTTGCCAGTTGGATCCATTGCCTTTACAAATTGTTTCATTAATCCAAGTTTGATGTGAAGGGGTGGTAGAAGTATATATTCACGAGCTACCAGGCTTTGACGTTGGACATCTTTTCCTCCCTACTTTCCAATTTCGTTCCGGTCATTTCTTACTTATGTAGTGGGAGTTTCTGTCGCGACTATCCCACTCGCAAAGAAAGCAAGCATATTTTGTGTAGCCTTGTTGCATGCCTAACAACGCAAATACTTTGAAATCGCTGCATATCTTCCATTTATGCTCACTGTATGTGTGTAATTTGAGAATATTTTCTAAGATGTCGTAACTTTCTTTAACCAAACTGCCATATGCGATTGGGACAGAAGGCATTTTATTTCCATTGTGGAGCAAAACACCCTTGAGACTCAGTTTCGACGCATCTATAAAGAGTCTCCAATCCTCTGGACTGTATTTGAAGTCGAGTGCTTTCATAAGACCTCCAACATCATTGCAGAAGGTCAGTGTCCCCTCGCTTGCAAAGTAGGAAATGAAAATACATTCTCTCTGTCTAAAGTCGCTGATATTGGTACTTCGGTGGAGAACATTATATTCCTGTAACCTAGAACCAAGCAGTTCTGCCTTTTGTTTACTTAGTCCTAGGTCACGCACTAAATCATTTAATTCTGCTTGTGTTAATAAATGAGGCGTTGAAGAACATGTGCCCTGATACAGAGGGTCATGTCTGTCATAAGATGTCATATCTTCATTGCCATCACGGTTGTTATCTATTTCTTCACCTGCTTGTCTTGTGGGAACTGGAAGATTTTCAGTGTGGAACTGGCCTTCGCTCAAAGGTAGGTCCGGGTAAACAATGTGTTTTCTTTGACTTCTTGTTTGTAAAACCCCGAATTTTCATCACACAAAAATAAGTCTGATATATGGTCTTTTGGTTCTCGCAATACCATAGGTACAGCAAATAACATGGCATTTTCTTTTACTTTCCACCAATTAATTAATTTACAAGAACAAGTTGCGCAACATATATGTGGCGCCCATTCTTTATCTTGATCTCCAACGGCTTTTATAGCAAAAGTTGTCGGGAGCATAAATGTAGGAACGCTGATGAGACATTTTCTAGAAAAATCAAAATTATATTATAATCTTCAATTCATGCTGTACAAAGACATTCTTATTTACTCATTTCCTTCTTATCCACTTACTTGTTACTTTCTGTACATGAAAAACAAAAGGTCACTTTAAACGTTGTCACACTTGAGGCTTCACACTTTTGGTTTCCTGACAATGACTGATAGGTTAGGTTTCGGGTAACCAGTGTTTATGAAAGTTCTCAATCGAGAGCGGCGTATCAACATCTGAATACTAAAACATTTGACATGAATACAGAAATCAATGTTGTCAACTGTTATTTGCAAAATTTCCCTCAATTTATGGGAAAAAATGCCTTTTTCATGTTATAAAAGTTAAAATTACTGAAAAACTATTCCTGAACGCGACATTTTGATGTCAGATATGAGCTTCCTAAATACCCTTAAACAGTTTATAAAATTCCAATTTTTTCCCTTAAATTGGAATACATACTTTTATCTCAGAAATAGAACCCTTGTAGAACAGTGTTATTGATGTACTCACAGGGTGACTTGCAAACAACCTACGAACGTACTTTGCAATTCATATGTAGTTTCTTTAGTCACCAGTGATCTACCCTAAGAACAGCTGCAGAAGGGAAATAATTTTATAAAAACTACCAAGGCATTAAGTTCACACATAAATTTAACAAATTTGAAAAATTATTCTTGTATTTTAATCATTTAGGAATCACATTAGTAACTACAGTCACTTCATTCAAAACTTAACACTGCATATTGGTTTTCAGATATGGCTGAAAGCTCTACTTAAAAAAACTAGTACCTGAGAGTTGTTTGCCTTGAAAAATGTGACACCCCAGACACTATTAGGTTTGATGCAATTTTAACTTGATTCTCAGACAAAAATAAATCTTACTTGACCAGTCATCAATATAAATAATTATCTTATCAATACCAAATAAGTGACAGTCATAACAGTCTTTTCAATTCTTACTTGTAAAATAAATAAAATATTATTTAGAAAAGATATTAACCCAGGGATAAAAAACAAAATTTCATTATTACAATTAAAGGCAAATTTAGTCCTTGTAAGCTCCTCCCAAATTGTCAGAGAATTTTCTAAAGGTTACGTTCTTCTATAATTAGTATTGTAATCTCCTCTTTCTTCTTTCTGCATTTATAAGTTTCTTGAACACTAAGATTTTCTTCAATTGATACTTTCTGCCTTTCTAGTCTTTCAAGCTTTCTTACTAAAAGAAAGAATTGCTATACTTTCTACAACACTCATCCTTATGATCAGGCACAATAAAAGAGCAGTCTTACATACAATATTTTTTCATTCTTTCTACTTTAATTAGTCTGATGGCAACTATTATGACATTTCTCAGAACCAAATTTTAACATATGTACAAAATTACACAAAAATACAAGTTCATATCAGCATAAGTTACAGGAATAAAAACAACAACTTGCAATAACACAATGAGGTATATTTGCAAGATTAACTCTCATTTGAGAACAGCGATGGACATTGTATTCAAGTATTTACAGACTTCTTTTCTTGTAAATCTTTGGATGTACTAGGGATTAACTCTGGTATTTCAGTTGAAAATGAGGATGTAGGTTGCGACTCAGCATTCAAAGTAGTACTTAACTTTTTATATATTGACATTGCCTGAAAAGTTCAAAAATGAAGTATTATTGTAAAAACCAAACCCAAAATTACAGAAAAGTTAACTGTAGAAAATTATTTTTCGGGTACCTGAACAACAGCATTGCTCACATCACCAGTGTTGTTGGGCAAAATTAAAGTGTTGCTTGTTTTTGCTAAATTTTGGAATGCTTGTACATACTGTTCAGCAACATTGAGAGAGGCAGCATCCTTTCCGTCCTGTAATAAAAAAAGACCAAGAGTTCTTTTTAATGACAACTACAGCTCCAACAGTCCCACATGAACTAACAAACTATTGCTGAAAAGAGAGGTTATAAATGAGAGGTTGGACTATGAATCACTACAGAACAAGGTTTTTGATCCAAGAGTTATGTGGTATGTTTAAATGGATGAGTCAAAATATTGATGCTTAATACTACAATGCTTTACATCTTAAGACAGAATCTTTTGAAGACCGACTTTTCCTGGATCAAAGCAACCATGGACATATGTATAATGATAAAGTCAATATTTATTTTAGCTTGAGGCAGTGGCAGATTTTCTCATGGAGCACCCTGAGCAATACTCTTCTTGTCGCCTTTTTTCTTTTCTTAAATTTTCAATAAAGACAACAGAGTTTAACAATAATAATAATAATAATAATAATAATAATAATAATAATAATAATATATATATATAAATAAATTTCCAATAATAGAATCCAAAATTTTAAAATCAGTGACCTGTGATTATCTCATATTATTAAACTAAAATCTCTTGTATCTTGCTGATTGGACAGCAGATAAGTCAATGAGATCATCACAGTTCGCTGATTTTAAAATTTTGGATTCTATTGGCAACAAAGTAAGTGCATTTAATTGATCTTCGTCAATGTTGTAATCGGACAGTTTTTCACTTGTTTCAAATAAACAAAAAATCTTTCAGTGCAGAAATTACTTATCTGTGTGTGAACGACCATCCATCATGCAATATCATAATTAGGATTCACATCTAAGTCATTTTCATGAAGACATATTATCAGTTCCACTGACAAATTTTAAATCTTTTTCTCAGTGCAGCATGCTTGGAAATGTAATATTTTATTCCCCATGTGCCTTCTGATTCTGTGCCATAGTAATTCCATGTCATGTTTTTAATAGTGTTTGGTTATTTACTATTTCATATTATTTTATTTTAAAAAGATGATTTAATTATAATATAAAAGAAAAAATCTTTTACCATAATTTTGTATGAACTTTTATTATTATAATAAACGAATGAATATTACTACTTTGAATGTCAGATATTTGTCACTTTTAATAAGAGACATTGATATTCCATCAGGATTCCCCCAGTTCTCACATCTGGGACGCTCCTATTCTTATTATTTATAAAGGATTTAAAACTATTCCTCCCAAATTGCAAGTTTTTATTATTGCAGATGACTTAAAAAAATTTAAAGAAATGAAAAATTTCAACAATTGCAAAGAGTTACAGGAATGCCTCGATAATGCATTAAATTAGAGTAACATGAATTTTGATATTGATTCAGTGGTGAGGTGTAGTTGACATTTACATAATTGAAATGATCATCAGTTTGATCAAACTGATGATGATGGCTAAGCCATCGAAAGCTGCTATTTGAGAAATAAATACTATTGTCGACAATGACAACGCCTTCAATCATTTCAATAACATGAATTTACTTAAATTCAATATATCAAAATGTAAAGTCATGAAAGTTACAAAACTCAAAAATCCAATTGATTATCCATATACTATAAGCAATACAGTACTCAGTCAGTGAATTTAAAGATTTCGTAGTCATGTTTGATCCCAAACTGAAATTTGACAAACATATTGATTATATTATCAGTTAATCTAATCTCATGTTAGGTTTTATCATAAGAACTACATCAGATTTTAATCCACTTACAATGAGGACTTTGTAGTTAACCTTAGTAATGGCAATACTTGTTTATTCATCTCAGAATTGGCCTCCTTACTATAATATTTATACAAAAAAGTAAAAACTGTACCACAGAAATCTTTGAACTTCATGGCTTGGAAATTAAAAGTACCATCATCAAGATTTACACAAGACTATGCCAATTTCATTGTATAGTCATTCGTTCAGAAGATAGCATGTGATGCTGAGCCTTATCTTCAAATTGGTTCTCTTGAATTATTCAGGAAATCTAATGACATTGTATTTTTATATAAACTGATAATAATGAAATAAACAGCATTGTACTATTATCCTTAACCGATTGGAAAATATCGTTACACACTCCAAGAAATAATCTCAACCAAATGTATTATATTCCCATTTCTAAATCAAAAATGGGATTCAATTCACCAATATGGTGAAGGTGTAGAATTGCTAACAACTGCAACATTGCTATATATTGTTCTTCAAATCGACAATGGACTGCCCTTAGTTGTATGGTAAAAAACATAGGTTTATAACTTCTCTAACTTTTAATATTTTTGAATAAATCTTCATGATCATTCAATCATAATGTTCTTTATACCTTGATGAACAATTTTTGTATAAGTCAGGAAGTTACCAAGGGTCAGCAAGCATTCACTTTCATTTATTCATTTATAGACTTTTCCCAAAACACAGAAACAAATACTCTGTAAATGTGAAATAAAGTAAATTTGAGTTCGTCAAAATATATCCAAAGTTAACAATTTAGACTTAGCAGTAAATATTTAACTGATGTGAAACAATAGCACATACACACTTATATTATAGGTAATTGTTACATAATACAGTAAACTGTCCTTAACACAAATTGCAAGGGACTGAAATAATTGGAGTTAGTGTTATAAAAATTCATGTTATCCAAATATTATAAATGTCCGTATTACCATAACCCCTTGGTGCGACGAAAGTTTGGTTCACGTAACAGCAAAAGTTGTGTTAAGCGAGTTCGTGCTAACAAGGGTTTACTGTATTATTATACTACTTGAACCAACAAAAGCATGTGCTCAGGCCTGGTTTCAAACTTGAGAGCAAAGGTTCTGCAATCAATATTCTTATCAATTATACCACGAGCGCTGGTAAGTACATACTAACACTCCAGACACATTGAAACGAGTTGAAATTTTGCAGTTTCCAAAATTTGAGAAGTTTTATTGAAAAATGCACATATGCTGCTAACACTAGAATTACTCAGCCCATACCCCTTGTAATGCGCAGCAGAGAAATTTTGACAGACATTTGCAATACTTCATAAGAAGAGCAACACATTAAACTATGTCACTGGACACTATTGAGCCATTATTTACTCCAAAATGGAAATTAATATGCCACATCTTATATTTTAAACAGAACAAACACAATTACTGTTTTTTTGGATGTAAGAGAAAAGAACATTTAGATAGGAATATTTAGATAGGAAGGTGAACAGAAAAATGAAAAGTTAAAAAGTAAACTTTTATGTCAAAATAATATTGTAATAAGAACCAATGCCTTTAGGATGGCTTATGGGTAGCGAACTAGCTTCCCTTGGTGTGATCCCGAGTTCAATTCTTGGTCGAGGCAAAAATTGTAGTTTTCGTAACAAGTTGTAGCTTTTCTTTAAAATCATCCTAGTTCCTGTAGCTGTGTGATGAAGAAACGCTCAGGCAGACAGAGTTTGCTAGTTACGGGGAACAGAATACATCATGTTTACTGCATATTTCTCTTACTCTCTAAACATGGGAATTAAACTAGGCGGGGGGCACCATTAGATAGCCGGCAAAGTTGTCAACTCAAAATTGCCAAATACATACATACAATAAGAATATCAAAATTGTTATAAATATTTACATGTAAATAAAACAAGTTTCACAAGAAGCATATTTCCCATATACTGCAGTGTAGCAGTTGCTGCACTTTATTTGATATTTTTTTACATTTTTTTATTCATTATTGATGTGAGCTTGACGTGTGTTACATGACTAAATTCTGAAAGAAAAATAACCCTTTGTTTTACATGACAGTTCTATCTTCTGGCTTGAGTTTTCTTTGTATTTACTTTTGATATTACGGACTTTCCTCAACATACAAAATTAACACGTCTAGTTGCCAGATCCAAAATGGTAACATGAACAGACCATTGCTTCGAAGTACACTTTGCAGAAAACTCCTTAGCTGTTTATCTACAACTTCGAAAAATGATGTGTTTGGTTCATAGCTACACTTCACAGACATTCTTCCCATTGTTATCCACAATACTACTCCAATTAATTCCTCATTATGGGAAAACCCGTAATTGGACCTAGTTATTCAAAATCATCCTCTAAAATAAAAAAAAATCAACAAAACACGCATATACATTACTATGTTAATACAACTACTGAGACCAACTCTCATCTCATATTTCCCTTATTGAACATTTTACATAAGAAATCCATCATGCATAATTCCTTTTGGTAAGAGAGGCTGTTAATCATCATGCCCAGGACACCTCTATTTTTGTGTGTGATGGGCGGAATATTTGTTTGGGAAAGAGAAGAGGATCCTCTTCCCTTTCCGCCCTACCTCCCTCCCCCACATTATCTGGTCTCCCATTATCGCTCCTATCCCTCTCCTCCAATCGCGGGCCGCCTGCCCTTCTCCCATTGGTCGCCGCTGTGGTCAATCGGTATGCGCACCCGCCCAATATATTGCGACACGCTAGCCTCTTGGTAGCAGTATAGCTCTGAAGGAGGCCACAGCAAGATGGCCAAAACGTCATGTATGTTTTTGGCTCCTAAAGCCTATATGTACAATAATTATGAAACACTGACATAATGATGGGTATTAATACACAAGTGATACGATATGAGTGAGCATCATAAACTTCACACGAATTAATACCCATTACATCGAGTTTCATATGGTATTTTTTCTACGATTTTTATAAGTTAAACTTTTACATTGAATCGCTTCATGGTACGAGGAGGATTCAGCCAAGGTCACCTAGCAGACAGCTTCTCTACCTGCCGCTGGTGGCTTTGGTTTACCAGGGTGAGAGAATACAAAAGTTGTTCTTACAATAATTCTGAGGTCACCATTTTTGCTTTTTCTCTTATTTCTGAAGGTGACAACTCCTCCTCTGATTTCACTAGACATTTCAAACTAAAGAATTGGCCGATTTTGAAGGGCAAACACACAGCAGCAACATATAACACAATAACTTGCATTCTGATCTTAACGTCGGTCAAATGTTCCCTCTACCACTACCACTGTGTCAGTCATATAGAATCAAAGTGAAATTATGATTCAATTTATTTTATATAATATTCCACATACAAATTACTGATAATAAAAGAAATTAAAACTGATGAACACAATGTAACATTAAATGCAATTTTAATGTACACAATAGAAGAAAACATTCACCAGAACGATTGTCAAAGATTAATGAAGTCTCAATACTTGGCTTGTGATTGGTCAAGAACCTGTATAATAATGAATCTGTATCGTAATGAGTATCATTATGCAACAGGTTGGAGCCATCAAATGACAGAATTATACAATGGGAGAATGAATGTAGCAAATTCTTCTAAACTCAATTTCTGTGCAATGTTTCCAATTACCCTTGTGGCTTCTGTGTTGTGCACTTTTTTATAAGATTCAGCATAGATTTTGCCATAATAAACACCATGCACTCTGTAGAAAAACTACACTTGGAATTTGCAGTAGTATCTTCTCTATATTTCAAAATATTCTGCTACGGTAACCTTCCACAAAAACTAACATCAAAGTCTGCTGCAGTCCACTCTGTTATGTCTTCTTTGTTTAAAAATTTTGAGCCTGCTTAGCATATTGGTCAAGATCACCACTCGGCACAGAAGCGGATGGGGGAGGAGGCAACTGTCCCCCAATCTTGCGACAAATTAAAAAAATATATATTTAGACATTGCATTTCGCAGATCTTCAATTTATATTATAAAAGATTTACTTGTTCCTGTATTTTGAGAAGAAATTTAATAATAAATTTATTTTATTTTTTTACAAAAAAAGTTAAAAACTGCATATGATGTCTATGGGGAAAAACATTTTCAAAATTCTGTGATCCCTACAGTAAGTCATATACTACTTAAATTTTTGAATTTTTGAAAGGGAGAAAAAAAACAAAAACTGCCATGTAATAAAATCTATTTTCAAGGATAAACAAGCAATAAATTTTAATTTTGAATAAATGAACAATAATTTTATTAAGCTGAGATAATAACATACATTAATAAATTGGTGAACATTAGTTCAGTATCATTGAACGCACGGGATATTGTTCAGCATTACTGAGAATATCTCTTATTCAATTATGAATCCTCTTTTAATTATATTTTGCTTTTAAACATTATTTACTTCGAAATTAAACAGGTTCGTGTCTAAAATCATCAATCATAACACTCAAATGAACTCTCAAAAAGAAAGAATTTCCCGTTTATTATAGACTATAGATATAAAACTAAAAATACTTAGATTTTCCTCAAAACCAATTGCATGTTAATTAAAAGAATTAACTATTGTAGATTTTAAAATATGTATCCTAAGTTATAAATAACCATTTGTGATCATAATAAATAATAAACACTTTTGATATATAATTAAATAATTAACAAAATTGAAAAAAATTTATATAATCGCAGCACAATTAAAATTAAAGCATTAATATAAACAAATATTTTCAGGTTTATACAATAGCCCCCAAATTTGCCCCCCAATAAATTATCCGAAATCCTACCTCTGACTCAGCAGTTGTAAGTATAAGTAATGATAACACTTTTTGAAACTAAATAGTAAAACATAACATTACTGTGCCTTTTTGATCTTTGAACAACTTAGAAAAAGTCATAAACAGACAATAAAGTAACATGAAAATTGTTGGTACTACAGTCTGTTGAAAATGAAAAGACGGTCAAAGGGACTGCTGAGTGATTCCAGTGCTCAAAAAAATATTCTTCATGGTAAATATTGTATTTTTGCAGTTGTAATTTTAATTTTTTGGAATTTCAAAAATATAGAGACATTGACGACAAGGACACCACTAGTGTGTCTACTGCTCTCCCCAACAAATAAATTTAAATACAAATATTTGGAGCTGGACTTGAGAAAATAATGATTTAAAAATGCCTATATTTCATGCAAAATTAGATATTAAAAATATAAACTGAACTATCCAGGTATGTCCTAGATACTTACTGAACACAAATTATCTATTAGTCAGGAATAGGAATGAATTATGTAGTGTAAAATGGAATTAATCTTCTTTACATCCCACCATGTCCCTCTCTGCTACATCCCACCCAAAAGTCCTCAGCCACAGACATACCGCCAAAATATCCCAGAAGTAGATTATTTGAAAACGAATGCTCCACATTGTTATTTTAAAAGTAATATATTTTGTAAATACAGTCAAGTTGAAGATATATAATATTACAAAATCGATGACACCAGAAACATGTCACAAGATTGATGTAATTTGTAGAAAGTGAATGATTCTTATTTTTTTTTTTAAGTTTGCTTTACACCTACTTTGGAATTTCATCTAACAACAATTTTTTTTAAAGTAGTAAAAAGAAAACAAGTGATTTGACATTTATACTATATTACTATTAACCTTTTGTCTAAAATAGGCCTAGTGATTCTACCAGTAGCTCGATAACTTTGGAAAAGCAACTGAACTGTGTATGTGGGAAATATAAAGGCAGGCCACTGCCTGCGGACCAACTTCTCTGCCTGAAGAAGTCACCTCAGGTCTTCTCCTCAACAATCAAATGGGAAAGCAGAGTTGTTTAACCTGACCCAACTCTGCCTGTAACACTGACATTTAAAGAGTATGAGATCTTTGTTGATGCTGCATAGCCAAACCAATAATAGAGAATTGGCATGGACAAAGAAGGTGTTTCTATGTTGTCTCTCTCACTAAAGCACAATTACTGATCACTAAGGAAACAAGTTTCATTTTCAGTGATGATACTTCACGATTCAAAAGTGTTCATAATAGTGTTTTGAAGACAGCATACTGAGTAAAACAAATTCGTAGCCATCATACTGGATAGCCATGTGGAATCAAGATTACAAAGAAGGTTGTTTCCTTACACATTAACTAGTAATGCAAATTTTATTTGGAATAAAAATGTAATTCATTTTAATTATTAATTTTTTGCAATTCCTTTTAAATTTGATTTTTAATTATTTAATGCCTTTTTTGCACCCCTACTTTAGCTACAATAAATGCCTTATTTGAATGCATGTTTTAGTAACATACATAAATGCCTGAACTTTGGGGCTCTAGTTATAACATTAGAATGTTTAACCACAATTCTGGGAACTTTTTGAATGCACATCATACAGCATACAGCCCTTCACAACCATCCTTAGCACCACCATCAAATACCAAGTGATCAGTTTAAAATTAACCCACAGCAGGAAGAGCAAATTGCACTGGCAACAATGTTTGAGCAGGTCGGATAGCAGCTGGGGTTCCAAGCAGGTAAACTGCTGGGAAATATGCTTAATCACCTCTCCCCTAATTCCACTCTGAGGAGGAGAGCCGGTGACCGTCGTGGCCACAAGTTTAACGAGAAATGCATGCACCCGCTTGTTTGGCGTTGTAAGAAAATTGTATTGACAAGAGCAGTGATGTCTTTGTAAATTGTTTGAAAGTGAAATAAGCTTGCCACGTAAAATATACACTCAGGTATATTTAATATTTTTTTTTTTTGGTTTTAGTTTCACAACAAACCTGCTCCAGAAATGTATACATGTTTTTATTGCTATTTTAAATAAGTATTAATAAATTATTAATTCCAGATTTGCAGAACAATTTTTTGAGGTTGTTGTTGTTATTGTAATTATTGTTGTTATTATTATTATTATTATTATTAAAATTACGTTACTTTAAAAAAATAAAAATAGTTTTGAAAAAGCGGGGTCAGTAGTCAGCATAATAATCACTGGTTAAATTGTCAGAGAAAGATAGTAACCGATTGATGATACATCACAGCATTGCTCTTCATTCCATTTATCTCCATTTTAAAAAAAGGATTTCGAAATTACCCGCAAACAAAAATAAGAAAGCTAGTGTAGTAATCGGTAAAGAAAAAGAGGAAATTATTTATTATGAAGAAACATTGGAGTCTGAAACAAGCAAACCTTATAAAAATGTTCAAAATGGCCTCCATTTGCTAACGATTAAGCATCTCATGAGAACATTTTCTGCAACCCGATGTGACGTTTCTTTGTCAATCAATCGTGCGAATCGCTTCCTCGATGTTTCTTCACAGCTTTTAGAGATAAGCAGGCTTGTTTGCAATAACTTTACTTTTGAAATATACCTAAAGATAAAATTAGATGAAGACAAGTCAGGCGAAAGAGGGGGCCACAAACCTCGTGGAATTATTCTGTTACGTATCCGCCATTACATGTTCTTTTTGTTTTGTTTTTTACTACGGACCAATTACTCTGCAACGAGAAATGGCACTCCAAACTCAAATCTTTTTTCTTAATGCAATGGTCTCTCTACTGTTTCCTGTGGTCTCTCAGAACCCAAGTCTACAGTTTTGCTGATTAAAGTATCCATCAGCCTGAAACCAAGCTTCATTACAAAATAAATAAATAAAACACTTTGCTAACAAATCATCGTGGTCAATTACAGTAATTCATGCCAGCAGCAGATCAGGAAACTTAAGCTACCGATATGTCCACTGTTGGAATGCGCATTTTAACATTTAAATATTTTTATTTATTTATATTTTTTTGGCACAGAGTGCACTTCCGTATGAAAAATCTCATTGCTGCTGAAACTTTCTTAATGATTTTTTTGGAAAAGTTGAAAGAATATTCCGAATTTCCTCAAGTTTTCACTGCGTGAGCACTGTATTTTGGCAAACTGCGTGTCCGACCAAACACGCTCCCTGTCTAACGATAGCGCTTCACTAACTGCAATATGGTACTCTTGTTCAGAATAGACTCAAATGAAAATTTTTCTCTGAATTCAGCCTGGCACTCTTTGAAGTTTGCATTTGGAAATACTCCTGCACCACAAATCTGCGATGCTGTATGCTGAGGCGCATCGTAAGTTAACTTCAAAATAGTGAATGAAGATGCGGCCTGCTTTGAGCAGGTATGACCCAGACCATGGGAAGGGGATGGTGAGTAAAGGGACTGTCACAGAATTGCATGGGAGTCAAATGAGCAGCAATGTCAAAGGAGCTGTCCCAGAAGTACTGTTGCAATGCTTTCACTTTTCTCTAAGGGCCTCGAACAGTAGGGTTGTGTTTTAAACTGATCACCCGGTACAACAAAGCTTGTTACAAAGGCGATTTAAGGAAGTGTATCAGCTTAAGTTTAAGTTCCTCTTTTAGTAAAAGCCAAAGTGTGTAAAAATGTATTTGCTCAGAATTCTGAAGAATAATTCAGAAACGCAGAAAACATGAAAAAACATTGTAAGACAGTACTGTAACACAGTAAATGTTGTGAATGTCGAAAGAGATCAGATTATTACAACTTGAATAACGGCAGCAACTTGCAATACATAACCAACCTTAGATTTTAATGCATTTGCAATGAGCTGTAGTCCTTTCGCTCGTGCCTCTGCAAGTGAGAGCAAGGCTTGTGCTTCTCCATTTGCCAAGTTAATTTGTTCTTGCTTTTCAGCCTCTAAAACAAACAAACAAATCTCAATGATATTTCCACTCTTATCACTCAAAATACCAGCAATAAAGCAATTCCTATTTTTCTTTTCCTCCACAGATTTGAACCTTCTGTTGAAGTATGAACAATAGCCATAGAAAAATCACAATTAGACAATAGTTTGAAGTTCAGTTTTACCTGCTTTTAGATATACAATAAAACCTCTCTTATACTTTTCATAGGACCATGGAAAAATGGTGTAAATTCTGGGAAGTGTAAAAATGGGATATTTTTTGCTTCAAAATTAGGAGTATTATTTATTCATTCATTTAGACTTACATAGTCCTCAACTGATAATTTATACATGAATTATCAGAGAAATGAGTTACACATTCTGTAATAACATTAACATTAATCGCAGCACAACAGCAGTGCTCTAGCTTTGGTCACAAAGCTGCAAGGAGACCCTTGATTTACATCAATATGGAGTTTGTTCATTGTTGTACATAGTCTGTTGATTGATTTGATTGATTAGGTTTAAAGGGCGCTTCAACTACTAAGGTCATTGGCGTCAAAGATTTTCTAAAATAAATTAAAGATCTAGTAAATGTGTTGCAGATACAACTTACCCGCTAATTTAAAAGCACATACATACCCTAAAAAAGAAATCTTCAATTACGCATAAATATACAAGTAGATAAGACAAGAGTTCAAAAATATAAATATGGGGCCACGGAATCATCCCAAAAAGCATGGAATCGTCATCTCCGAGCACCTCTCGTAGAAAATTGCCCAGACCATGTCATCGTTGACTAGAAATTTCATACAACGCAGGAGGAAATGTTCCACAGAAAGAACCGTTCTGCACGAATCACAGGTAGGAGGAGATTTGCCTTGAATGAGGAAACTGTGTCAGTGTCCAACGTGCAGACGGGTTGAAATGACTTCCTCCAGGCATTAACACCAGGAACCAACATTACCACCAAGAATTAACAGAATCCTTTATTACACTTAGTTTATAGGTGGTATTATGCCCCTCTGTTTGCCATGCTCTAAGGATGGATCGATTTAAAAAGCCTTAACATCGGACAATGGCACAAAAGGAATGTTAACACGAGTCTTCTCCGTTGCAGATTACACCACCTGGACAGTCAGCTCATTCTCTACGATTCCCAGATGGCCTGGGATCCAACTCAGTACCTCAGATCATAGTGGTGAGACAGAAGGCGATGAATGAGGTTTTGAATTGATTCCGTCAGGTAGCCTGTGGAAGAATGGGAGACATCTTGAAGTGATCCGAAAGAATCAGAACAGAGAACTGCTCGGCGCAAAGTCGCTGACTCAATGTATTTTAGTGCTTCAAGAATTGCATACATTTCAGCATTGAAAGTACTGCACTGGGGATGTAGCCGATACGATTTGGTGACTCTGATAGAATAACGACTACAAGCCACTACCTTATTGCACGATGAAACATCTGAGTATAAGAATACACGATCTGGATAGGTTACCCTCATTTCCTGAAAATGCATGTGGTAAACAAGAGGACTAGTCCTTTGTTTGGAAAAATTGGATAGTCTGAGGTCAATATTTTGGGGGAAGAGTTTCCATGGGGGAACTGAATGCGAGAGCTTCCTCCCCAACGGGAGTGTCCCTCCAAGCCGAGACCACCTGGGTAGGCAGTAAGGGAGGCTAGATGCTTGTTCAGTGTACGATTCTGAAGATGTAACTAGTTGGGGCCTTGATAACAAGCTTTTTGTTACCAGTTCGAGCCAGTTGTCAGACCAACATTAACTTCCATTGAAAGAGGCTTGTTTAATGGTTTGGTTGGCTGGGACGGCTCAGCTTTTCTGTCAATCTTCTAGTATTTTGTTGGGATGATCACTCTCCTACCTTAAAGGGATGAGGTAACAAAGAGAGGTCCACTGGAGACACCTGACATGAGAAGCTCACCACTTGGAGGGCAGCTCATTCTGTTTGGCAGCCCACTGCTACCCACGGAGTCTCGGCTTTCACGGCGCTGGAGAAGGATCGAGAAAGATCAACAGGGTTCCTACTTGGAACAGATGTTTGTCCTCAGGATAGGACACTTTCTCAGCATCTCTAATCTTCTGAATACCTCTATCTCTCAGAAAGTTAAGGCATTGCTTAAAGTTGACTGGGTGGTCACCTTTGCAATTAACACAATGCAGTGCAGTAGTGCAGGGTTAAGGTTCGTGCATCGTTTTCCGCACTTCCCGCACACCGGGTTATCTGTCATGCACCGCTGTAGTGTATGGCTCAACCTCTGGCACTTAAAACACCGCAGATATTAAAATGGTTATAAAAACCAAACGAATCCTTCGAGGGAGAGTTGGAAGATTGAAAGTCAGAATAAGAGTGGAAGTGGGGATTTCTCACACATGCTCCCTCCTCTGAAACGCTGTAGAAGTTAGTCACACCCTGACTCTTACAAAAGGAAACTAGTTCTTCCTCGCTCTGCAGAAAAATCCTCGTGGTTGACCACTCCCTTACAAAGTGTCAGGTGAGTGGTCACTTCCGCTTGAAGGCCAGCAATCTGCTGTTTTCGTAATCTTGTCTATCTGATCATCTGATCATGCTTCAAAGAGAATGATACCCAAATGGACAACACTAACTAAATGATTTTCCTTCCATGAGGAGGAATCAAGGCTTCTTTGGTCTATCTTCTTCTTTCAAAAAGAAACTATTTAAATGAATAGTTTGTTCCGGACATCTCTTCCTTGTGGAAGAGGGCGTGTGAGAAGGTTTAGTACCCATGGAGATGGAATTCAGATTCATCCCCGGGGACGACACAGCGCTGCACCACCGTGGATAACCCTGGAGTTCAGTACAAGACCTAGTCCGAACCAAGCATATTGAAGTCTACAAGGAATGTTCCCCAAAGTACATAAACAATGTATTCCTAAGTGCAAAGCAGAACATAGCACAAGGAGAGTAGTAAGGAAAAAAACAGACTCCTCAATTGCCAAGACACACATTCCCTCCTCGATGGGTTGCCACACATGACAAACACATAAGTGAGTATTCAGCATACAGAGAGGGCCAGTGAAATAAAAGAGGAAGAACAAAAGAAACAGGATGTTATAAAAGAACAAGAATGAACAATGGGGAGAAGAAAAATGACTGGTGAAAGAAAGGAATATTTGAGAGCCCACTCTGCATTCCCCCGTCAGACGTGGACCAACCCACCTTGGCGGACATAGTCTGTTGATGGAGTTATTTGTTGTACAGGAGAAGTTGTATTTATTAATTCTGAAAGTGTACATTTTTCAAGTGATAAAGTAGGAACATTAAAACTGAATTGTTCTCGCAGCAAAGGATAGTCAATTTTATTATTTATCAATTTATATAAAAAACATGCTTTTGAGAGATCTCTAGAAGACATGAGGGAAGGCAGATTTAAGACAGCAAAGATTTGAGTGTTGTCATGATGTATAAATGGGTCTTTGAGACCAAGAAGTTTTGCTGCTAATCTTAAAAATTTGTGTTGAGCAGTTTCTAGTTTTTTAATGTGGGTTTGAAAGAACAGTGACCACACTACTAATGAGTACATAAGTATTAAAGTAACTCAATATAAAGAATTTTACGTGTGCGAATTGTTTTAAACAAGCTAACGATTTGCCTAACAAAACCCAACAGTTGATTTGCTTTGCCAGTTATGTAATCGATGCGATTGATAAATGTTATCTCTGAATCAAAATTTACCTCCAGATCTTTCATGCTATTCACACTTTCAAGTTTAATATCATTGATACTATAAATATGATAGTGAATCTATTTAGATCTATAGAAATCTATAAATTTACATTTTTTACTATTTAAGGGAAGGTCATTATCGGTTGACCTTTGGGCGAGTTTATTTACTGAGCTTTCTAGTAATACTACATCTTGAGAATTTTTAATAGATTTAAAAATTTTATAATTGTCCATAAATGGTAAGAATTCAACCACTCCTATGTAATTTTGTAAATCATTTATGTACATTATAAAAGTAGTGGTCCCAGACAGAAACCCTGTGGTACATCAGACAATTTTGTCAAGATAAATATTATTATATTTTACTATTTAGGTCCCATTAGTCAGATAATTGTTAAACCATTGCAGTAAATTCCCTGATATTCCAAAAGATTTAAGTTTTTGCGTTAAAAAATGACTCATAGAATCGAATACTTCACTACCTTCAGTATATATACTATCAACTTGTGTTTTCTTTTCAAATGAGTCTAAGATATTGACTAATATGATAGATTTCTCTCTATGCTGCTTCCAGTCATGAATCCAAATTGCCTTGTTGATATGTATGGGAAGATTTAGTGTTTAATTTTATCTTTTATTATCGACTCGAATGGTTTTGGTATTGTTCTCAAAATAGAGTTAGGTCTATAATTGACAATATCATTTTTGTCTCCAGACTTAAAAGACTGGTGTAACAAACAATGATTTCCATTCAAGGAAATCCCTCTGTCACAGATTTATCCAACTCCCCAACCAAAATACAAGATAAGGTTGAAAAGGCGATGAAAGTTCAAAATTATGAGTATAATTTAGATACATACAAAAACAAGCATTATAATATGCAGTATTAGATACATTATAAACATTATTACAAGGTCAAACAGAAATCTGCGACATCGGAAAACGCAGGTGTATTGTCACCAAAACATAGTGAATTTTAAATGCCACAATGACACTTCCACAAATCCCTGCCATCAATGGATGTCAGGGATTCGTGGAAGTGTCATTGCCTTTGATGCAGCAACAATGTTCTCGTTGATGACATTAGGGCAATGGTATTTCTATTAGAAAAAAATGCAAAGTTTATATACTCTCGAACTCAATAAAAGTTCACAATGATATTCGACAAGTATATTTTAAAATTTTCTTTTATTTCAGAAGGGATAAGTGGATTTGCGAAAGGAATTTACAGTCAAAAACTTATGGAGAATCTGATAATTTGATGTTTAAAGGAAAAACTGTGTAACTCTCTTCTCCGATATAACCTACATTTGTTAACTGAGCTGTAATTAGTGGTGCTAGTGGAGTTTCCATGCTCCGCTAGATGGCGACATGAACAAAGGGGAATTTGAATCTGATGAATTGTCAGTATTGCTGAAAAAAGGTAGTAAACAAAGTCATCACCTGCTCTAAAAACAATATTGTTACCGTGAGAGCTGTGGTAGATGGGTTAATATAAATACAGGAGGCAGTTTTAACTGTTGCCAATTAGACTTCGAGGCTGACACTACAAATATAGACATTGCAGAATTACTAACAGAGGGTAACATGGCAACAACAGTATTTGCAAAACTTCTTAAAGAAAAATTTGATAAATTATGTAAGGAAATGAAAGATGAATTCGCTACCTCAAGGAAAAACTAAGATGCAACCCATAGAGAGATCAGGAATGACATCTCCGTGATTGCTAGGTGGAAGACCTAGGTAAAAAGTGGAAAAGTGGCTAGCAAGTGGAAAAGGTGGAAGACCTTTCTCTAATTTGAAAATATGTCAAAATGGTTTGAAAAATATTTTGAGTAAAATGAAGTCCATTCAAGAGGATAATGTCAAGCTGACAGCAAGATATGATTCAATTGAATCAATGCAACAGGATATCAATGTGCAAATGGAAACCTCGATAAATTCCAAAATTGAAATTTTTTGGGGAGTGATGAAAACCACATATTCCTCCAAGATCATGAAAACAGTCACACAAGAGATAGAGGAAAGAAACTGTACAATGAGAAATATCATCATCTATGGAATTCAAGATAGTAACTTTAGAAACTCCGGCTGAGAGGATGAAGGTCTCCCTTCATCATTGGGAAATTCAGAGAGATACTGCAAGATCTTAACTCCAGGGAAGAGCTACCTGCAGAATTCAACACCAGCATTTGGCAAGTCATATGTCTGGGAACGGCTGACCCTACTTAACCTCAACCACTGAAGATTATGTTGAAATTCGTGGAGCTACATAATGAGCTCCTATAAAGGAATAAGGAATTGCCCCAGAATAGTGTATTTAATGAGGATATTTAGCACGAGGAAATCAGGGAGCTGAGAGTAAAGCTGGCAGAAAGACGAATGACCCGGATTCAACCATAAAATAATGAAAAGGTATGCCATATATCATCAGCGGTCATCATGCTTTTCAGTAGAAAAACTAGCAAAGCAACAGAATGTTCCCATATGATTTACTACACCAATATAGCCAGCCTTTGGAGTTCAAATGAAATCCTCTGGTAGTTATCCCCCATACGGATGTACGAATGATCCCCTGGAATCTCTTTAGTTGCAAATCAGACTACTCCATTTGAACTTTTATTTCTGAGCATATATCAACCCCTCCAACACTTGATCTAATTTTGATAAATAAAGAGCCAGCTTTATCGACTCCAGTTGTGCAAGTTCTGTCTCTTGATATCCAAATCTACCTTTACATAGAAGATTCTCCTACCAAGAATTGTAAGTTACACTGGCAAGCAAAATTTGATGACATGAAGAGAATCTCCAGCAGCCTTCACTCACTCTAGAAGACCTAAGGAATTGGAAACTAGTTGGCTGATACTTAGATCAAGAGTTATCAATGCTTTAGATGTTCACTCAGTTATGTAGAATGAAGTTCTGAATAAAACTAAACTATGGATAACTATGAAGATACAAGGATTCATAAGCAAAAATAAAATGATTATGGAGTAAATTTAAATCTACTAATCACAAATTACAATACAGGAAATACAAAGAATTCTGTAGCACGATAACTAATGAGACTCAAGTTCACAGGAGGAATTATGAACAAAATATTGCCAAAGGTAAGTATCTGTACTCAAATATCCATACATAAATGTCTTCCAAAGTTTCTATTCCACATACTCTTTGGAAAGAAGATGAGGAAATCACTTTAAATCAGAGAGATGTCACAGATCTTTGCAGCAAATTTTCAAAACTCCTACACATTGGAACGAAATGATCCTCTCCCACCATTATCCTCACCTCCCTCCGTGGAAACATTGGAAGATACTGATATAGATGTTGAAAGTGTCTGCAATATCCTTGTGTCGCTTCATCCCAACTCCTCTGTTGGCCCAGATGGTATCTCGCCACTTGTACTTAAATAACACAGAAGAATTAACTCAGCGCTATGTAAAATATTTCAAGACTCTCTCACCTCTGGAATGCTTCCACTGGTCTGGAAAATAGCAGATATCACACCACCTCGATATGCAAAGTCCTCAAGTGGATTCTGGTGCAAGAGATACTAGACTTCGCTTTGAGAACTGAACCCCCCCACCACAGCTTTGTACCAAGAAGATCTATAATGACAAATTTACTATCCTCACTTCAAAACTTGTCAACGCATCTAGACAATGGCAACCCTACATATATTATTTACTTGGACTTCTCTAAAGCTTTTGACAAGGCACCACATCGACAGTTGCTCCGGAAACTTGGCCACTTTGGCATAAGATTTTGCTTTGAAGACAGTTTTTTCTCGAGGATTGTCATTTTTTGTGTGTGAATTGGGAGGAAACAAGTCATCACAGTAGAGAATAACCAGTGGAGTTCCCCAGAGCTTGGTATTGAGACTGATTTTATTTCTCTTATATACTAGCAATCTGCCTGACGGTATGCATTCCTACTTCCAAGATGTATGCAGACAATACTAAATTCTATTCCAACCCACTGGTGAATCATCTTCAACTTCAAGATGACTTGGATAGAGTTTGTGAATAATTGATATCTTGGATGCTGCCTTTGAATGAATTAAAATGTATGGATGTATATCAGAAGATCCAACCTCAATCAAAATTACCAAATAGGCAAAAGGAATCTGGCTGAAACTGAAGTCTTGAAGGATTTAGGAATCATGATCACTAGAAACCTCAAATGATAAAATCACATAAGTTACATCACAAAACGGCTAACATCTCTATCACTCTTCTTGAAAACAGGGAGAAGGGAGAATTATACCATGTTTCCAGAAATTAGGGAAAATGTCACATCTCAAGGATCTGTTGAAAAAAGCTAATGTGGATACGAAATAGTGTAAACACTGTTTTCCACGAAGTAATTGGGAATGCATTCTGACCAGCACTCTTGTTCGCATCAAGCTTTACGATTTCATTGAAAATAGTCAATTTGGATATAAAATATGTCTCGGGTGTAAATGAGGAGATAATATACTTATTCGCAGTAACCAGTGTAAGATTGGAAGTAACAATATATGAGTTAACATCAAAAAAGTTTGCAAATAAATTAACTGATTCCAACCAATTCCAAATAATGATCATCGTTTCAAGATAATGACTTAGTATATGTCCAAAAAATTTCACATTCGAAGAAATTGAATTTTCAATATTGCACATAAAGTTTGAGTAGCAACGTGATTGCAAGAATTTACAATTTGCCCCCCTCGAAAAAGTAGAATAAGTAAATTGTGATTTCATTTGCATATATTGTTTATGCGCTTTTTTCTTCTCATAAATACAAGCAACAAACTGCCTAGAATACCATACAGGAAACGTAGAAGGAACAGAACAACGGTGAGGTACATATTCCAATAATTTCACTTAAGACATTGTAAAAGAGTTTAACATAGACATTAATATCATCATCACTCAGAAAGACATCCCAATCAATAGAGTTTAGTGCACTGATAATCGAAGCATAGTCACCTTTATAAAAATCAAAAAGCAAGAGAAATCTGTCTACTTCGAGGCTGATACATAATGCCAGGCAGCGGAGTATGATACATATCACAGGCGATGAGGGGGGTCCAATGGTTGGCACAATATCAACAATATCACAGTTAGAAAATACAAGGTCCAACAAGTTACCCTTGACATTTACAATGTCATTATTTTCTACAACATTTGCCATCGATAAAGTTTCAACAATATAGAGAGCTGAATTGATAGTATGCGAGGGAACCGATGTAGAATAAGTGCAAACAGGCTCCCCCCCATCAGTTTGGACCAGTCAAAACCAGGCAGGTTGAAATCACCAGCGACAAGGGATTTCAAATCCGGAAACTGCATTGAGACGTCTTGAATATGTCCATAAATTTCGTACACGGATGTTCCAGATTTTCGTGGAAAGTACACTGCTCCAATGATGAGGTTGAGATCATCCAGAGTAACATGAATAAGTAGATGTTCAATCAGATTTGATGTTTTTAGCTTTTCCGACAGAAATATAATCTTTGAACAGCAACGAGTACTCCTCCACACACACTATTTCCTCGAAGGCCAGGTTCACTATCAGCAAAACCACTGTGGTTTCAACCAAAATTATATCATACGCCATACCAGCAGCATTAAACGAATTAATCAGCTCATCGGTCTTTGTATGTAGCCCCCTAACATTCAAGAAATATACAGATTATGCGGGTGAGCTAGGAAAGATACCACCATTAATCAGTTTTTTCGACGCTCTGTAATAATGGGATTGCGCTTAATGTAGCGAATACACACGTTATTCTCACTATTTGCAATCCTGCTATGCAGTTCATCCCTCCATTTTGACAGATTAGTTTGTTGCCTCTAGATTAAGTAATTCCTCACTTTAAGACCATACCCATTCAATTGTTTATCATTTCTGAGAAAAGTTTTCGCATCAGAGGGATTAGAAAGAGAAATTTTAATGACTCACTTAGGCAGTACAAGGTTAACCCAAACAGGCAGCTGAAATTGCTCTGGACGTGCCCTCAACTTAAGATAGCAAATTATTGACAGTCACAAGATCAGAAAGAAAGAGCATGAATCTTTCTCTTCCATTTTGCCGATAAGTGTCTCATTAGCTGGTTTATGCTGTAGGGTGTCTCATTAGCTGGTTTATGCTGTAGGGCAGAATTAGCAATTGTATCATCAATGGATTTCAAACGAGCATCAAAATCATTCAAGTGGCGCTCTTATTCTTCCTGATGACGCTTGAATTCATCAATCCGACTCCTCAAAGATTCTAAAGAGGAGGATGTATGTTCATTTTTTAACTTATTAGTTACTTTCACAAGTAATTCCTCAAGGTCCAACTTAGTAATAGGTTGACAGCATTTAACAAAAGCCCCATTCTGTAGCATCTTCAGACGAGTAGTACAACTCAAGTGATTAGGGTGCTTGCACAGTTTACATTCTGTCACAGCACTGCCCACGGCAATAGCTCTGGTACCACCCGTACACCTGATAGCATCAATTTCACCAACCGAGCTGTCATTGGAAGCAGATAGGTTTGCTCTAGGTAAAAACATGTTAACAGCAATGGGGTAATGAATCAAAGCAGCTCAATGTGATTCAGTCGGCTCACTAAAAGAAAATATTTTATCATTTACACACATGGTTATACCATTTGGAGGTTAAATCATAATAAGTAGTTACAGCTGCTCGATTTATCAGAAAAACTCGCTTCATTTATCCACACTTACAAAGGCCACTTCCTTTCTTTAAAACTGCATCCAAAACCAAACCATGAACATTAATTACATCTCAAAAAATGAAGCGAGTTTTTCTGGTAAATCGAGCAGCTATAAAAACAAAACGTAAGAGCTCTGTGTCGACACATTCACTCATCTGCTATCTTCCTGCCACATAATTATAATAATTATTTAAGCGCTGATTTGGACTATATCAGATGTAAATACTAACGCTTGTAAATTACTTAAATAATGAGTAAATTTAATTATCTTGGCCACAGAGAAGAATCCAGTCAGATCCACAGGATTCTTTCCCAGATGTTTTGCTTCCAGAAAAGACCCATTCTCAGATACTTGGATCTTCTGTACCTCCCTCTCTTTCAGAGAAGTAGGAGAAAACTTGTTTGAGTTAATAGTGTGGTCACTTTTACAATTTACACAGCGAAGTGGTGTACCACAAGGTTTCGGATCATGTACTGACTTGCCACACTTTGCGCATACTGGCCATCATTGTTGCATATGACCAAACCTTTGGCGTTTGAAGCAATGCAATGGGTTGGGTACATACTGCCACATGTGAAGATTGTAGTAACCACAGCTGATCTTCTCTGGAATGGATGGGACATTAACCAGCAGGTTCAGAGTGGGAGAGGAGATCTCTCTCCTCTTGCTCTTTCCTCTTCATCATTAACGCCTCCGTTATGCCCTGACTCTTAAAGAAAAAGAGAAGTTCCTCCTCAGTTTCACAAGCAAAATTATCGTGATTGACCACTCCTTTACAAAGATTAGGGTAAGTGGTCACTTCCACATGGAGGTCGCCAATCTGATTAGTATTTAAAATCTTTTCTATTTGTTAGTATTTAAAATCTTATCTATTTGTTACTCTGTGAACACTTCCAACAGAATGGTACCATTCCTTTCTCGCATGACTGCTAGGAGCTTGCCGAAGTCCTCTAAGGCTTGCACGAGAGGAACTGTAGCTCCTAATAAGGTGTTAATGTTGCTGGAGATGGCTATTCTACCTCTACAGTGCTAAAAGTATGTTTTTATTAACAATGTGTGCAGCCTAGTATTTGTTTTAGTCAATTTCATTGAGATAAGGGAACTTGAATTTCTAAATTTATCTAACATTTTAATAGGTCTTCAAGTGGTGTTAGAAACGGATGCACGCAACAAGACAAAACGTCGTAATAAATTTCCTGAATAGGTATGACCCATCCCCAAACTCATGCATGAATAGGGAGATAAGGAAAACAAAGAAAATAATTAAAATTCTCTGCTGCTCCTATAAAAACACGAGTGTGGTTGATGTAAGTATATGCCATAGAAACATGCATACTAGACATGGGCAATGGTGATGAAGTAAGTTGTATCTGCGTATCAAACTTCACAACTTCAAGGTCTCTGGATCCTCTTTGGATGGTACAGATATTATCAAAATGTGCAATCAGATGAGATCTTGTTAAATTCAATCAATTATTTCAATTTTTATCAAGCAAATACCACTTACAATGACAACAATAGATTTTTAGATTTAGTTTTTATTCAAGATCACAATTGTACAATAAAAAATGCCGAATTACCTATTGTTTCATGCGATATTTACCACCCAGCAATACAGATATATTTTTCAATTTCAAACAATTTTGTATACAGTTGTATAATTAAAATACTACAGAAACAAGGTAAAACATCAAAAGGACTGATAATGTACCCATAGATTATGAATTAACCTGGCTGAAATGGATACCAGTTTTTAATAATTACACAGTAGAGGCCTGCATCCTCCGTGATTTTTACTGGCAAACGCTCTCTAGCCTCTCTTCTCTCGGGACCACACGCTCGACAATCCTTTGCCGCCGTTTGGGGACTGGAATTCATAACTTCATCATCCAAGAACAACTACTATCTACAACAACCACGACGACCTACAACCACCTACTCATCGAAAAACGCCGCCAAATGACAACATTTTTCTGGAAAACAAGGGAGCCACGTGATGACCCATATCAAAACTAAAATTCAAACTTCAGTTATTCTCGCCACATGACCCCAAACCGAAGCACGAAGTGGAAAATCATTGCGCTGGGAAAGAGAGTGCTCTGAAAAAAGCATGTTGACAATTCTTGACACAACTTTTCAAAAGCATATTCAGAAACCCCCCAAAATCATATAAATACGGGACGCACGAGACAACTATCTGAGACCTCTCCGCCGCCAGTCGTCATTCTTGAGTGCCGTGCCTTCGCCGTTCGAGTTCGACACCAGCCACCGCCATTGCAGCTATGCTAAGCAGTTGGCGCGCGCACGCTGTCTGTCTGTCTCTCTCTGCCTGCCTGTCTGTCTGTCTGTCCGTCTCTGCCTGCCTGTCTCTGCCTGCCTGTCTGTCTCTCTGCCTGCCTGTCTGTCTCTCTGCCTGCCTGTCTGTCTCTCTGCCTGTCTCTCTCTCTATGTCTGTCTGTCTTCTCTCTCTCTCTCTGTCTGTCTGTCTGTCTCTCTCTCTATGTCTGTCTGTCTGTCTCTCTCTCTCTGTCTGTCTCTCTCTCTGTCTCTCTCTATGTCTGTCTGTCTTCTCTCTCTATGTCTGTCGTCTGTCTCTCTCTATGTCTGTCTGTCTGCTCTCTCTATATGTATGTCTGTCTCTCTATCTATGTCTGCGTCTCTCTCTCTCTATGTCTGTCTGTCTCTCTCTCTATGTCTGTCTGTCTCTCTCTCTCTATGTCTGTCTGTCTCTCTCTCTGTCTGTCTGTCTGTCTGTCTGTCTGTCTGTCTCTCTTCTGTCTGTCTGTCTCTCTCTCTCTCTCTCTCCCACTCCCCCTTAGCAAGTAGAATGGTGCCGTTCATTTCTGAATAATAAATTCATTCACAATGAACATACTCGTACTTATTTTCCTCTACTTCTCTTCCTGACCACTCAGATCATTTAACGTGAAAGATCTCCTGTGTGAATTACGCTTGAAATCAGCATTCGCACAGGAGGGACATCACAGCTCCACTCCAGAATTACCAATGAAAATTTCTATTTTAGTCGAGGATTTACTCTTCTTTAATATTCTTGAAGTTATATTTCAGTTCCACTATTAAGATACTGAAAAGTTGAGAAAACCTCAAGAAAATGTACTTTTGGCGACGATAGATTGCAGCTGGCCAGAGAACGGAGCAAGACCTTCCAGACAAGTCAGTCCACACCAAGGAAATAAGAAAAATTTGCCTTGAAAATGTCTGTGCTATTCAGTAGCACCTCTAGTTTGTCTAGTTCTACACTGAGGATGTTATTTGTGTTTGAATTTCATAGTCTATATTTTTAGAGACCAAGAGTTTGTTTTCACTTCATCGCACAAAGAAAATACGCAGTAGATCGTAAGTGACCGCAGGGTCAACTACCATTGGGCTCAGATTTGCGATACAAACATATCACTCGCATCCTAGAGGGCAAGTCAATATCCTTGACTTACGACATTGGTATCTTACCATCCCAGATATTTGTCCAGGAAAGTAATGGAAGGGAAGAAAGGCTCTGTAAACCCTTCAGTGGTTGTATGGATAACAATTGTAATCCAGTCTTCTTCATTTGCTGTTTACAGCAAGAATTGAGAAACTTTTGGTATGGGCTTTTTCACCACTTGCTGTTCAGTTTCTGACCAATGTGTACATCAAGAATATCGCTGCAATCAATACTCAAGATTGACTAGGAGGGGATTTTTAAAGAATCTTGTGTTGTCCCTTTTGAAACAATGAATGAAAAGGACGATTGAGAGATTGGAGGTGATGTTATGTTACATGGCCCAAAACTGAGCTGACAGCAATAAGGACACAAGGGAGACTTCTGCTAGGAATCCCAGAAGGGGCGGAGGGGTCCACAGGGTCACCATGGGACGTTGTTATCTCTAGATTTGTACAAAACCAAAGCACATGACATAGATCCTGGCCAGTGGGAGTGCGCATAAAGAAAATATATGTAAGATGTTCATCTGTTGTTGACACTAAATCACGTTCAGAAACTGGCTACAAATGTTTAAAAAATTCTATCAAATTACTTTTTTTAATATCGTAATGCAAAGTAATAAAAATATACAGCACAAGACTTTTCAAGAAAAAAAATACTTGCATATAATAAATTTGAGTAAATTTATTTAAAGGCACAATACATGCAATTCTGTGTAGCATTTCTTAGAATTTGCAAAATATCAATGTTCTAATAAATTTTATAGTATTTTGTAACTAGTCAGTGATTTAGATACCACATTTGAAATGAAAGAAGATATTTTTGTTAATTATTATTAATAACTTTTTTAAAAAATGAATTACAATTGTAATACATGGGACCACTCGCGTTCCAATTTCAAGCATGACCACTGAAGGGTTAATTGAAAGAATTACATGTTAGATCTCTTTCGTATGCCAGTTATGAATGTAAAAGGCAATTAGAAGATTTTTTTTATTAGATTATATTAAACATTTTTCTATTGCCCAAGAATGTTATAAAATTATTAATTTTCCATTTTATACGGTGTAAATGCAAATGTTCTGCAAATTTTAGATACAAGTGCAATAAAATATATTAGTGCCTTTCCTTTTCAATTTTGTATTCTTTTCCTTTTTCCTGCTTATGACACGTTTTCACAGATGGAAAAATAGTACCCACCTCAGTTGTTTAGCATATGCGTTTTTACAATGAAAAAAGAATTGATGAAAATTATTTTAGTTCTTTTTCCATTGTTTGATATATCTAAAAAATTCAGTTTAAATTTCTTTTCAGACCCTTTTCCTTAAAATATTGTATTGTTTTGTCTCTAAAATTATTTCCAATTAATCAAATTGTTTTTCCTTGAAATTGTATTTTTTTATTATAAATAATTAATTACAATTAATTGAAAGTTTTGCGATCTCTACACGCACTACTTTAAATCCCGTACATGCGTTACGCAGTGGAACTACCGAGCATCCGAAGGTGGTCAAGAGGCGGAGTGTTCGACGATGCTTGACTGTTCTGTAGATAATCAGGAGCGATAGACAGCCAGTCGAAATGTCCTTTAAATAGCTACCCCCTCCCCCAATCAGCAAGGTCCTCTCATTCGACGAGCATCGGTGCGGGGCCTCACGGGACGTGAGCGATTCTCCCGAATGCAGAGCTCTATTATTCAGCTGAGTTAGCTATTGAATACTTTTATACGCCAATTACCAATCTAATAGAAAAATGTCACACTGTAAAAATTAAGTTTCTTTATTAGATCAGGATTACAACTACTTTGCTTATAGTTGTGGAGTGTGCAAACATAAGGTTAGGAAGAGACAACTCGTATGTTAATATGGTTGTAGTCTCCTGGGATTAATATCCTTCATTGCTGGAAATTTCCAATATTTCTGAAAACGACTGCCGAGTATGGTTACAGAAAAGAGCTAAAACAGTTGTTAAGGATAATAACATAGTGGACTCGTTCGGAGATTATTTCCTATCAGTATATGTGATCAATGATCCTGAACCTGATTGTAACTATACAAATTCAATGCAAATGCTGGAAATATCTCTATCACTCAGAGCGAAAAATTCACAGCAAATGCAAAGTTAGACCCCAACAAAGGTCCTAGATCTCATGGAATCCTATCTTATTTGTGAAAAATTGCATTGTCAATGTAAAACCAATGTTACATGCAGTTTTATAAAATCTCTTCATGAAGTATTATTTCCAACTCCACGGAAAAAGAGCTTCATAACTCCCGATACTAACACTAATATGTCGGGAGCTGTCTAATTGACCATTAGCAAAATTGCGATAACTACATTAAGCACATAATATCAGTTTAAATAACTATGCTGAGAATGTGTCGCAAATTCAGTGAATTTTGCTATGCATGTTCTGAAGAAGGAAACAAAAGTATAAATAGAGAAATTTTCAATTACACACTTTCTAAGAAAATAACCAAAAACTTTCAGGAACAAGATTGTTTATATTCTTAACAAGAAACTTTCTCATTCAGTAGATAACATACAGTGTTATTGCTACAAATAAGTAGTTTTTATACAATTATCTTAGATGCAAACAGGAAGCAAATGATAACTAGCATACCTATGCCAGAACTCTCGCATGTACCCACCCAATTTCCCTATTTTTTCATTCCCCATATTAAACTTGTAATATATCTTTATCTTCAAAACCCTCTTATCCTCCATCACTTGTTCTGTCTCCTTAGAATTGATAACAATACAACACACTCTTGTCAATACAAACTATTCTTCTTTAACTTTATTACCAAGAAGAGAGGTACACCCATATCATTCAATTGAATAGAATATCAATTAATTAGTTTAATTTCACATTCAGTTGCAGATTCTGCACATCTCAGAGCAGATGTAGTAATATCGAGAAGCTCAGGATAAGCAAAAATGTAATAGAATGTTCAAGATGATCTCATCCTATAGATTACAGTGTGGAGAACGTTTCTTTTTGGTTTTTAAGGCCCTAGAATGGTGAGTGTTGCGGGTTGCATTTGACATGAATATTTAAATGAATTTTTTTAAAACAAATCCTTCATATTTTTAATATGCCATTCATCATGTCTCCGTGAAATTCTCTTTATTTAGAGACCTCATTTATAAAGATTGGTCGCAAAAAGTACGTATACTATTGAAATAATAAAGGAGAAGTTACCTGATGCCAGAATTTTTGATTGTCTCTTGCCTTCTGCAACATTAATATCAGCTTCCCGTACTCCCTCGGATTCCAAGATGGCAGCTCTCTTTTTTCTCTCTGCTTCAACTTGCATTTGCATAGCTTCTTGAACTCTGGAAGGCAACTTGATGTCACCTTTTAAACAAAAACACTCAGTTCAATTTTTTTAAATTTTTTTCGCAAATATTGTTAAAAACTGAAAGTAAACATTTGCAATATGTTCAAGTCAGACAACACCAAATTAGTAATTACTCATTCTTATTTACAAAATTATTATACTTGAATCCTATTACCTCTATATAACAGGAATTTCAAATTTTCCCTTTATGATTTCCAGGCAAAAAAGTGTATGGTAAGCAAAGTAAAATAAAGAATTATTGGAAAATAAAAAGGAAGCAAGAAATCATACTGTAATGCGAACAGAACTTGTTGCACATCATATAATGATTTTCATAGAAACTGCACATTGAAAGGGTTCGAAAAAATGGTTTTAAACGAAAATTATTTCAAAATCAATCCGTAAGGAACTTTTTTAAAAAAAATCTAATGTCAATATTTTAGTACTATGCTGACTCTGGCAAAAAAATGAACTTTTGAAATTTTCGAAAAATTGTGTTTTCAACGAAAATGAGATTCTATCTTAAAGGTCCTTTACACTATCCAACAAAATTTAATCAAAAACGATGGAGCCATTTTTTAAAAATTTTGAAAATGTCCCAAAATGCTTCATGGAAAGTATCCCCCTCCCCAAATTAAAATATCGAATTCAAATTCAAAGGGCCGCGACTTCAGCCAGACCGATATGGGAATATCAATTTTGAAGAAAATCGGGTGAACGGTAAAGCCGCTACGGTTGTTCACAGGTACACGGACGGACGGACGGACGGACGGACCGCCTACACGCCGCTCTGAACTCGTGGCTCATTGCAAAGTCGCAAGCCTTTCACCACTGAGATCCGGGTTCGATTCCCGTCGAATCTCATGTGAAATTTGTTCCAACAAAACGAGTTCGGCTGCTTCACAAGGGCTAGTCCAACCCCTGTGAAGTGTCCTAAACCCTACCCCTATCCTTATTTCTTCCTAATTCTCGCCGCTGGGTAGTGACGCAGGAGCGCGCGGTAGGAGGCGCGTACGCGGAGATGCTACCTGGCGGTCCTCTTGACAACCGACTACGACGAGACGCGACAGACAATATTAACGGAGGATTACTCCAGCGCTGTTAGTAATGGGAGGATTACTCCCAGAAGCGCAAAGCGCTCAACGCCCCGCAAGGGGCTTGGAGACGCGTTGCGTCGAAGTAGACGCAACAAATTAAAAAAAAAAAAAAAAAAAAAAAAAACGCATCAAAAGGCACTGCAAATAGACGGCCGCACAACAACACGGATGCAGGTCTCAACCTAAACTACAGCTGAAAATCCCTATTTCCACCAATCTGCGACTATCTGGAGACTGCCCAACGCCGTCCGACCACGAGGACTGCTGCGCGAAACCCGGGTTGGCCCAGACCGCCAGCCAATCAGAGGAACTCCTCCGCCAATCACGGCGCACCTGCTCCCTCCAGAGCGACTAGGCCGGACAGGATATAATACCGAACGTGCAACACCGAGGTGTCGCTGCCCTGAGGAAGACCGCGACATGACAGGCGAAACGTCGGTCTCTCTGCCAACGACGCGGCATCGCCCGGACAGCCAAGGAGTCATGGACTCGAGCAGCGCAAGTTTACGTCTACAGATGGATAGACGTTTTGTCGTCAATCAATTTTTGGTATCAAGGACCCACAAAACATGGATTCTGGCTGCACCAAGAGTTAGAGGATCCCCCCCTAATTTAGCATCTGGGATTTGTCCACTTTTTCGTTTCCAGGCCAGGGCCTGTAAAAAGTTTCTTTCTGCCGTTTTTTCGCGCAGCATTACAAAACTTTCTCTCTACGGCGGTAGTGGTTGCGAGAAAGTAAAAATATAGTAAATACAATTCTTTAATTTTTCATTTTGAATCGTTGTAGATTTCTTCTCTAGTAATTCAATAAATAACTAAATTACCACACAAAACTTTTTTCGTTAATTGTCAATTTAGAAAATGCAAGACAAAATTAAAATAATTTTGTCTCGTAAGTGTAATGTACCAAACATTCAAACTCGGAGAACCAAAACCAGTGTTTTATGCAAACTGACATGTGGTCAGAAAATGGTTTAGGGGTATAGAAATTAGTAATTTTAATAATTAGTAAGTGGAATGAACATTTCATTACTGTTCAACGAACATATACATCATGGCATTCTACAATTTACAAAAACATTTTCAGGATACCAGAAATACAGCAGACTACCTTAGGTCAGGTAGGGTGTCATTGTCATGAAACACAGCTCAATGTTTTACAAGTGCTCCAGAGTCCTAAAAATCTACTCGGGATTTCTTGAGAATAGAATGTTACAAGATATTCCGTTCAGAGAATTTTACATGATGCTAAATTCTAGTATTTGATTAATTAGAGTTTCTGGGCACGTCAATTATTAAATGTACTATAAGTAAGATTCCAATAGTCTCGTAAGTGTAGTACATGTTTTTATTGCAGAAGCGGATGGAGATCTTCCCCACCGGATGATGAGATCCAGCGTCAATGTACACGTTGGCTAGCTGGGGTTTCTCCAAACGGATATCTCCCACCAGTTGGGCATCACCCCAGCCGGGACAAGTTCCAAACATGTGTGCTTGTTTAGTGCATGTAATGGTAAATGTTGTGTGAGTAAGGGTGAGGACTGGACAAGGAAGAGGAAAGAAAGATCATGCTGTCTGTGGCCCCTTTGTACAGGAACTACTCTGGCATTTGCCTGAAGTTGATCGCAGAAACCACGGAAAATACTGATCAGAGCATCCTGCAGCAACAATTCTCCTCCAAACAGTGGCAGAATTCAACCTTGTTACAGTCTACTCTGGTTACAGTGAACTTCTGGGGACTAACATTTTTGTTCACTATATCCGATGTGAAAATTAATTAGAATTTCTCCACAATTATTGATTTTATTAATACAGAGATACAGTAAAATATATTAACACTACGAACTGAAAATTTCATTATCATTATTTGTTCTTAAAAAATAATTTTCAATTGTTTCCTTTGTATATTTTTCATTAGTAATTTCTCGAGATCCTTCTGCAGAGTTCGACATTTCTCCATACTCGATTCTGCATTGTCTGGTCTCGAAGTATCGTAATGACGTCTTGACTCCCTTCAATGCATCTTCCACTGTTGGAATACCGTCCCCTCTCTGAAGGCCCTTTTACTCCCCTAATAACATACGAGATCCTTCCGGTAGCGGGATGGCGCAAGCGGCTAATGAAACTGATTGCTTTTCCGTGCGGCGCGGGGGGTGTCGCCAGGCTGTGGGGCTGTGGCAGTCGCGCGCTTCCTGTCGCCTACGAAGAACACAACCCGTTTTGTCCTGCAGAATATAACACCAAACTTGAAACTGAAGTAAGCGTGTTGCCGACGTCAGTTGTAACCCACGCAGGACAGGGCCTTTGTTTCCGCAGTGAAACAGAGTGACAAGGTCATCAGTAAGGTCCTCAATCCAGCTCCGCTAACTTCACCTCAGGGGCAACGTCTTCCGACTGATGATTGATATAGAGAGGTCATTGGTCCCGTAAGTGTAGTGCATGTTTTTCATCTTGAAGTGGCTGTGATATGGATGACCACTGGATGGCGAGATTCGGCACCAATGACTATCGGGGTTTCTCTCAACCAAGTATCTCCCAGCAGTGGGGCACCATCGCAGCCAGGACAAGCTCTAAGCCCCCGACTGGTCTCCCGGCATGTGCGATAGTGTAGTGCTTATTAGTGAGTGTGTGTGTGTGTGTGTGTGTGTGTGTGTGTGTGTGTGTAAGGGGGTGAGGATAGGGTATGTGGTAGTGTAGTGCATGCTAGTGTAAGAGTGTGTGTGTAAGGAGAGAGGATAGGGCAAGGAAGAGGAAGGAAAGATCACGCACGGTCCGTGGCCCGTTTGTTAGGTTACTGTTCCGGCGTTCGCGTGGTGTAGATTGGAGAAACCACGGAAAACTAACGATCAGAGCAACCGGCCGATGGAATTCTCCTCCAGATAGCGACCGAATTCGACCTCGCTGAAAAGCTAGTGTCAAAACTCTGCGGCCGTCGGGACTCGAACCTACGACCTCCAAGTCAGAGGCACAGTTGTGACATCAGTTGATGCACTGAGCCACCTCTCCCGGTGAGACGTCTTCAATTACAGCCTTTGGCAGTCGATTGTATCTCGCTAGTGTCGAAAATCCCGTCATCATTGGGACTTGAACCCTAGGACTTCCCAGTCAGAGGCACTGCAGTGACATCAATTGATACCCTGAGCCACCTAAGACGACATTGGAAGACAATCCTCATCACAGGGTTCAATTCTGTGAGATAATGTTAAATGAAAGAGGGTGCACAACAGTTGTTTTCTAAAATAATTTGGAGTGATGAGGCAGATTTCAAAGTAACCAGCAACAGTGGCAGACACAACTGTACCTATTAGTATACAGAGAACCATAGAATTGTCTTTGAGAAGCAGCTGAATCAACTTGTTACAGTTTGGGGTGGAATCTCATACCATGAAGTTATTGGGTCTTTTTTTATGGAACCATCAATGGAGAGAAAGATCTGGAAACATAAGCTACCTATTGGTATCCAAAAGCTACAAATGAATTATGACGATTTCAATTTACTGGACTTTCCACGTGATGGTGCTCCAACACATTACGCAGTAATGTTTGAAACTTTAATAAAGATTCTTTCCATGATCAAGTTATTGGAAGGTGAGGATCCATAGAAATGCCACCTAGATCCCCAGTCCTCACACCAATGTTTTCTTTTCATTTAGGACTATGTTAAATGTACGGTATATGCACCAAAGAAACAGAAACAATTGAAAATTTAAAAGCAGCTATTCAAAATGATTTTGAGAAAATCAATGCAAACACACATTTGTGCAAAGAAGTATGCCTAAGCATCCCAAATTGTCTGCAGAAATGTACGAATAAAAATGGAAAGCAATTTCCAAAAATATTTAATAAATAATTATGTAGCATCAATAAAGTGTTAATTCAATCTGTACTTTTTATATGAACCTTTCCTATTCATTTTCAATAAGTGTTACACTGGGTAGAGACTTTTTGGCAATACTACATTACAGTTAAAGGTTCCCTCTTAGGGTTTAGTCACACGAGCATTGTGTTGACATGCGATAAGTAACTGAACACGTATTTAAGTCTAAGATTGACATTGTATCTTGCAGCCAAAACTGAAGTGCTTTAATATCATTTCGAGTAAGAACAATGTTGTTCTCTGACACCCATTAATAACACACGTCAACGCAATGCTCGTGTGCAGGTGGCCTTAGTTGACTATCTGGTATTTCTTTACAGTCTGAAAGATAAGGGAACATGTTTTACGAGAACCTCCCTTCTATTGTGGAGGAAGCAAAGAAGTTTAGGGCCCCCTGCCAATTCGGTGCCCAGGGCATATGCACTATCTGTATCCCCCTCTATAGTGTGTCCAAGCATTTGATTGCAATACAGGGCTTATGGGGAATAGCGTTGCCACTTCTCTCAGCAACGCTTACCTCGCGCAACACTTGCCATTCTGGATACTCGTATTGACATGAAATTTTGCCTGGAGATGGAAATAAACCTTGACTAAGAAACGTAGAGAAAAGGTAGTGAATTATTGGTGTCAGATTTGTTTTACAATTTTTCAAAAAAGAAGCAGGAATTCCATCTGGACCAGGATCACTTGTATCCTTCAATTTGCTTATAGCTCTAAAAATGTCAATTTGAGTAACAGTTAACTGACAAAGTTTTAAGTGTGTGTTAAATGAGTAGAAAGATTCGAAATCAATATCATTGTCATCAGGTTTATAAACAGATTCAAAGTAATCAGCAAACAGGTTCACAATTTGTAATGGAGTATCGGGAGTTGAATTTTCAAGATACATCGAGTTTGGAATACCATTTACACCTCTGATAAAATTACAATATTTCCAAAACGGTTTAGTATCTTTCTGTAGAGTGTGTTCAATTTTATTTACATAATTTGTGTAATAAATACATTTTTTTATTTTTACAATTTCTACAAAAATTGAAAATATGATATAACCAACTACAAAAGATTTTCTATATTTAATATGGGCATCGGCTTTTTCTTTCAATAAATGAATCAGCTCTTTAGAAAACCAAGGTGGATGATGTAATATTTGATGTTTGATGATATATAATATATTTGGTAACATAAATCTGAATAATTCCATACAATCGACTATAGAAGAGTTCCAATGACAACAATGTTCCAATGACTTGTTTGAAAATAAAGAAGGTCAATCAAAGCATATCAGAGCATCATTAATAGAGGGATAGTCAGCATGTTTGAAATCAAATTGGTTTTCAGTAAGAAGAAGAAATTTGTTTTCAGTAACAAGAAGTGAAGTTATACCATCGGCAATTGAGAAAGTACATTCAAGGGCAGGATGATGATCATCGACACTAGTAATTGGAGAATTTGATTTTACAATTTGGCAATTAGAATCACAAAAAAATAACAAACTTCAGTATTTAATCGAAAATAAAATCAATTTATATACAAATTCAATACATCACAAGACTATTATCAGTCCGCAACAAATCAAAACAAACACGTCCGACTCCGATAACAGCTCATAGAAGACTGAATGTATTCATCAGAGTGTATACATCTTTGCATTTTAAAACAAATTTTAAGACAATTTCTGGTTGAATCGCTTTGGAATTCATATTGTCAACTGTAAAATTTCTGATTCATTTTTAGATATGTTTATAAGTATTTCACTGTTTTTAATACATGAAATTCAAAAATAAATACTCTATTTTTCCCTCCATCACCAGTTGAGAATCGCTGAGATGTATTCAAGATCACAGAATGACACAAGATGTCCGTTCCGAGCGCATGAAATATTAATTTTATTACCGTCTCACTCAAGAAGCACGATTCATACAGAAATTTTGTTGGTCTTGTATCAAAATTTGGACTTTCCTTGTCACTTCAACTACTGAAAGTTTGTGCTTTTCTTCAATAATAATAAAGTTTCTCGCTTGGTGAAAATTTAAGGACGTTAAAAGATAGAAGTACACACTTCGCTATCATTTATAATTAATTTCAGTGAAAATAAACCATCAAACTCAATTACACAACAACTATCACATTCATATGATTTCTGGAATAATGGGTAAAAAAACTCAATTTTCTAAGATCACAACTGAAGCTATTGTTGAATAAACATGTTAAATACTTGCACATGAAACAGGATGGACAAGCCGAATAACTCTGAGCCTCGTGAATTGGCAACACAGCTTGCGGTAGAAAGAGAGAGTCTTATGTAAAATTGTGTTTGATAGAGAGTGCAATAATCCATAGGGCTCCGTATTGCAATGTAATATTTGGATGCACAATTGATATGTTCCTTCTGTCACTGAATAGATGTACTGACCAACTGTGAAACAGGCCTCTAAAATTTTTTTCAAACACTTCATTAAAGAAAAAGCATAACCATACGTCAAGCACACATTATTATGAGAAACAACAAAATTTGTCTAGTGGGCTGCAGTGCTGGGAGAATAATAAAATTTGACAATTAAAGGATGGGGGAGGGCATTAAGCTGCTTTATAGAAAGCATTTGGTCTATGAACTCATTCCATAAATACATATTAATTCACTAACACAAATCATTTTACTAAAAATTGAAATATTTTGAGATACCTATTCAAAAATCACTCTTAAGTACATGTACAAAGTTGTACTTGATTATATATTAGTAACTGAAATATTACCTGTCCTTGTAGGGGTATTAGAAGTATATATGGAGAGGATGGTAAACGATTAGTCTTTGATAAATGATAGCCTTAGAAAAAAAGATAACCCTTTGTAACTTGCTCTCCCCTATTTCTTTTATTTTTGATAAATATTAAAGCCATGTTTACATGAGGCAACAAAATTCCACCTGCAACGCTCTAGGCTTCTCACAACCACCCTCCAAAACATCTCTGTTTTCCTCTTTTTGATATGATACGGTACTTCGCATTAAAATGCATTGGGATATTATGCATGCGACTCAAGGGTTAACTTTTCTGTATGTCCTCTGACTCCTATGTTTCAAGTAGCAGGATGATACTCATACATTTTATGTAATATTGGGCAAATCACAAGCTCCTTTCCTGTGAACATGCATACAAAGTTTCAAGTGTTGACAAATATTATGTGTTTTTTCTTTCTTTTTCTTCTTCTTCTTCTCCCAAAGTCATACATTCTAGTTAAAACATCATGATCAACATATCCACTGATCGGTATGCCACCCTTGAAACAGTGAATACTTCAAAAATTTGTGAGCAGCCAACAGAGTTAAATTTTTACTTCCCTGTTTCATCTCATTACTTTATTTTAAGCCTTGTGACAATTAGCACATTTCTACATTCATTTTCATATCTCATAACTAAGAGTAATTCTTCAACTTTGTTGTATTTGTAATCAGAAACCCCCAACAATTTCTTAGGGAGTACTTGAAAGATAGTCACACATCTGCTTCTCTCTCAGAGTGTATGATGGTCATGGAAAGGTCATCTCAGAGTATCCTAGGTTATGGAGATATATTACAAGATCTCAACTCTTAAAAAGGGTCAAAAACACTGCATAGCTTTCAGTCTGAAACTAACATTTTTAGAATGACTTGTGACACTAACTGTAGTACTTGTGATACATCCTCAAAATTGATTTAATACTTTCCACCACATGAGTCAAATTTCAATCCGTATTCACCCTCTCCACAAAATGGACAATTGATCATCAAATGTAATTGAATTCTCTCAAATTAATTGTTTAAGATTATTGTGCCAGTAATATTTCACTATCATTTCTATGATTAATAAAAATTAAAATACTCTCAGCAGCAGAAAGGATATATTAAACATCTCCATGAAAAATCCAATTTTGAAACCATTAATATTAGTGTAATCATTAGCCATACCATTATCATAAAAATTAAGAACCTTTTTCATTTTGAAGTTGTGTTTAATGACCTGACTCATTTCACAATAACAACAACTCATTTAGTCCCTCAGTAAGAGTAAGGTAGTGATATGTTTAAAAATAAAATATTTTGCATTTCTTTTGTATTTTGGTAAAGTGTTATAATGCAAACATTACATTTGTGATTCATATCTAAAATCAGCAAGAAGATCACAATACAAAGAAAAGCATTTTAATTCATCAAAAACTGACACCAGAATGCTCATATAGAAGCCTATACACTACTCACCACCACACTCGCAACAGTATACAGTAAACCATCATTAGTATGAATTGCAACACAAACAAAATTTGGGCCCCAGGAATAGTGTTACTGAATTCATAATCAAATGATTAATATATACATACATTAATATAAATTAGAAAATAATAAGATAACATCAATTTTTATACCATGAATATTGATTATTTCAGTCCCTTGAAATTCATGTTACCGAGGGTTTACAATACTAATGGGTATCAACGAGAAAGTAGCAGTGTCACTTTTAAGAACTGAAGATGAGCATTTCTGTTGAAGAATGGCAGCATGATGTAACACCACCAAAAACCCAAAATCGTTTTTTGAAGTCGTTTCCTCAACAATCAATGATCAACAATGCGTGCAAAAAATACTTAGTTATGCTTAAAAGCAACAAATGCCAGTCAGAATACAAGAAAAGCCATATAACTTAGAACAAAAATTGTTATTAATCAAGAATTTATTCTGATGTGCAAGATTCAACACATCAGAACATCCATCCTAGAAATCCTCTTTCTGTAATTATCTTTTAAAAGAAACTAGAAAATATAAATACCTTACCATACACAGATATTACCACTGAATGTAGAAAATCACTATACATAATTTAAAATTCACAATCATATATCCTCTGATGGGGATGCAGAATAGTAATATGTTAAGTAATTAATGTTGACTGTGATGAGACACATGTTTAATGGACCATTCATATCAAATTAATGCATGTCTGAAGTCAGCACCATACCCAAATTTTATAATACGTTACTGAATTCATAAACCAATGAATGTTAAAAATACACAGATTTGTTTCTACACTTTTCTTAAAAGGTAAGCAGACAGTAAAATACACTGCCCTGTTATTCTAACTGAATCAATACAAGTAATAAACACATCACATCAAAACACAAGAAAATCTATAGTACACACCATTAAATCTCTGAAAAGCCTCACTCTCTTGCTTCTAGACTTCTTTAGTGTGTCAATTGACAAATAATTTCCTTCATTTTACTCAACAAATAATAAGTGTTTTAATATCCAATTGAACTTTGATACATAATTTAGTTTAATTGAAAAATTACATGAACCCATTGACATTATAATTTAAAAAATATTACTCACGAATTTCATAGCGAAGACATTGGATTCCCCACGCAGCACTAGCTTTATTTATGGACTCTACTATTGACACATTCAGACTTTCTCTTTCTCTGAACACTGTGTCTAATGATATTTTCCCCAATTCTGACCTGTAAAATCATAACTATCATGAAATTTTATTTTTAAAAAGATCATAAATAATTAATTTAATATTATTCCATTACCTCATAGTAGTTTGTGCTAGTTGCGTAATAGCAAATTCAGGATCTTCTACTCCATAACTTGCTAAATATGGGTCTACTATCCTTAAGTACAGCACACCATCAATACTTAATGTAACATTGTCTAGAAAAAAGACAATAACCTCAAACTTCTGAAGAGCACTATATCAAAATTAAAAACAAACAACCCAAATATTAAAAAAATTACTTACCTAAAGTAATTGCACTTTGCTTTGGTACATCAATTGCAATTTCTTTCAAACTTTGTACATATTTCACTTTGTCAACAATAGGTACCAATACATTTAGACCTGGTTCCAGAATACGATGAAATTTTCCCATTCTTTCCACAACCCATGCCTATTAGGATTCGGTAATCAACAATGCAAAAATGTATATGAAATTGTGTATTACAATTGACATTACATAAAACAAAACATACTCGAGAGGTGCACTTAAAATGAATTTTCAAGTGTACAGACCACTCTGTAAAGAGCAGGTCCTCATTCACTGTATGTCAATATAACCAAGTTACTGACGTAAACTTACTTCTTGTTGCGGGACAAACAATATTACTGTATTTATTGGCGTCGAAGACTTCCATCTATATGCTAGCAGTTGACCGGCAGCAGAATTCGTTTCAAGAAGACGATAGCATCGCACAGCATTCTAGATAATGCAACGATACATGAAGATTTACAGACATAACTATCCGAATTTATGTTATCATACCCCTTGTGCTTTACCTTGACTTGGGAATACTTCGCAGCACGCATCCACGCGACCGGCAACATTATCTCTTTGCTCTATACAACCACCGACGTACGAGTTTTAAGGTTAAATTGCGCTTGCGCTACCCATGCCGTGTACTCGAGCTGACTGGATGTGGGTGGACTGCTAAACAGGCGCCAACGCCGCCAACTTGCGCAAGCTGATGTACGTGGGATGGGCATGATGCAACAAACTCTACCTGTTATTTTCTGCAGTTTCAATAAAAAAATCTCTTGTTCTGATGAAATTTTGCTCAAATCTTCATCTTATTTGGGAAACTATTTTTCGATGTTCTGGTATGAAAGTCTTACATCTTTGAGGTGGTTATAGAACGAGATACTGTACGTAACCCATTTTACAGGTCCCATATTAGTATGTTTCATAGTTTAATTATAACAATCAAAAGAATTGACCTCTATGCACTGATAAAGTATGAACCCATTTTCTCGTCAAGTTTTTCAGTATTAAAACCGTACATTTAGTCCTTTTAACACGGGCTCTGATGGAGACTTGACAGTTGACAAGAAATTATAGACTTATGAGAAAAATAACCATTCAAAATGTTTTTAAAAACTATACCTTGGGTAGATACAATCTCCAAGAATCAATGTACGCAATATGAAGTATATCCACCGTTTCAAATGAGAGAATTATGTCAAATAACACAAGTGAGACCGAAGCAGAACCACCCATGTGGTGCCACACAAAGGAATGGAAGGAAAGAAAAAGCCGAGGCTGATTGTACAACGCTACAATAGCACATACTTTCTCGCACTATTTCTAACTTTTGAAATTTTCAAATATTTAAGAGAGTTAAACAAAATGAGGCTGCACAATCAACAACAACAAACAGAAGAAAAAAATTAAACCGGTTTTTGAACACAAAAAATTACGTCAAAACTACTCGATTTTCAAAAAAATCGCCTATGACCTTTTTTAAAGATCTGTTTCTTTTAAATATTTCATGTAAGATAAAAATCTGCCATTCTTTTGCAACGTTAATTGTTTGCAGTTTTTTAAATTCGGTTCACTGAAAATGGATCCAGCACCACTTTTTTTATCGTATTTTGCTACAAACGTGAAAAAATGTAAGGAAAATATTTGAAGCCGTTTTTCAAAACAAAAATTGTTTAAAAGTTGCATAGTTATCAGGCAAAGTGACTCGAAACAAAACTCGAAAACTACTAATATTTTCGGAAAATTGAACATGACCTTATTTAAAAATCTATCTTTGAACATCAGCTTACATTAAGGGGGGAAATATCCATATCCAAGATTGTAGTTGTAAGAAGCCAACGAAAAAATGTTGAAATATTCTAAAATTTCTATATTCTTTTAAGTGTTCTTCACTCTAACCTAGGAAAAAGGTTAATAAAAGAAATTTGCAGTCATTTTTGAGAAAAATTTGAGAATGGCGTTAAGTCTCTCCAAAAATAAAAATATGCGTTTCAAACTCGCAGGGCCTCGAGTTCGTTCAGATCGATCGGAGTGTCAATTTTGAAGAAAATCGTCTGCATGGTTTAGGCGCTAGCATTGATACGGACGGACGAATGAGAAGATGGGTATTTAGATATTTATTTAGTCAAAAATCAGTAAAATACTGTATGTGACGTATGGGGGGAGAAACTCATCTGCATAATAATTATATTATTATTACTATTATTATTATTATTATTATTATTATTATTATTATTATAAAATTTAGAAACCTCGAGATTTACATTTTAAAAACTAGATATTTTCGTTTCCGGGTTATAGAAATCTTATTTGTAACGGTAAACGATCTACAGATTTGATTTTTCTGTATTGTTAACAAAACAGTAAACTCATCCTAAGCTCTACTAACACTAAAAGCAACAAGAAAGTTCAACAAAACGCGCGCATAGTGAAGCTACATTTACGTCCAGAAGCATTCTCAGCATTTGCTCAATGGATCAGGGATACGACAAAAACCCGATCGAGATGGGGATAGACGGGCGAATGGGTCGGAAGATAGGCAAACGAACTGACGGGCAAATGTTTTGCCATTAATCGATTTTTCGGTATCAAGGACCCACAAAACAAGGACTACACAACGTGTTAGAGGAAGTAATTTACTATACACAGGAACTAGATTATCGACTTTTTCGATACCACGTCTACAGAATACGAGTTTTTGTGTCGACAAATCAACGATTTTTTCCTTAGCATTACAACACTTTCGCTCTACCACTAACGTAGCAAGGCAAGAAAGTAAAAACAAGTGGGGATACAACATCAGATACTTTCTCGCATCATTTGTAACGGCTCCGAAATATTATACTACAACATGAACCTGCAAAAGTTTCAAACCAGCAAAAGAAATTTACGCGTAGAGGCTTGCACTCAGGTCCATCGAATCAACTCGTTTTTTTTTTCGCTACACCACGCAGTCATTCTCCGCACTCGAGCCGACGCTTAAAATTCTAATTGTATATTCTATTATTTTCAACGCGCAATTTTCGAAAACTCACAGAGTTCACGAAAGCGAGATCTTTACCATTATTTTGGGCGTCCCTTGTTTTGTTCATGGAAACATTTTAAAGAAAACAATTTGTACAGTTTTTGAGATTTTTAAAAAAAATTGCATGAATATTAAGCAGAAATTACACGAAAAACGAAAACTACTTTTTTTTTTCAAAAAATTGTTCACGAATTTTTTGGGAACTGATTTTATAACAGATTTTGTTTAAGGCAAAAATCTCCATCTTAAATTTTCTAATTTTGAAATGTTAATTTTTTCCAATTTTCAAAAATGCAGATTTCGTCGCAAATGAGTCTAGCACCATTTTTATGGTTCTTTGATTCATACCAGGAGAAAAAAATAAAGAAAAAATTGTATGCCGTTTATAGAAAAAAATTAAAAAACCCTTTGCAAAAGCACGAAAACTACTTTTTAAAAATTCCATTTCTAGATCTGTCTTTAAAGAACAGATTTAATTAAGGAAAAAATACTTCAGTATTGTAATTGTAGAAAGAAGCCGAAAAAACTGAACATTTGTAATTTTTAAAAATCTGAGAATTCAACGAAAATGAGATCTGTACCATTCTCCTAAGTATTCTTTACGCTACCTAAGAACAATGTTTAAACAAAAACTTTGGAGCCATTTTTGAGAAAAATGTTGAAAATATTATTGTGGCTTCATGTAAATCATCCCTCAAAATCAAAATATCCGTTTCAAATTCAGAGAGCCTTGAGTTACTTTAAATCCATCAAGGAATTTCAATTTTGGAGAAAATCGGCTGAACGGTTTTGATGCTATCGTTGATCCCTGTCAGACAGACCTACACTGAAAAAAATCACTGTCTCACTCAGAACCATATACCTATGGTTACGTGTCTTCCAGTCGTGGCAATAATCATCACAGATGACGTTACGGTGGTTGATTGATCATACTTCCAAGCCATGGAATTTGAAAAGTACGGAAGCAAAATCCGGTTCAAACTTAGAGAGCTTCGAGTTCCAATAAATCGATTGAGGAATATCAATTTACGAGACAATCGGCTGAACGGTTTTGGCGCTAGCATTGAGCACAGACGGACGGACAAACAGACTGAGGTTTTGCCGTCAATCGACTTTTCGGGAATCGAGGACCCACAAAACATGGATTCAGTGCTAGATTACCGAACAGGCTGAGTAGGCTGCAGCGGCAAACGAATTTCAGCGGATTCAAAAGTTCATAAGGCGAACCCTTGTATTTTTTATAGAAATATTTCGTTTCATATTTGTAACAAAAAGTGTTAATTAGTCAAATATATATCCATTGATATTACAATAAAATTAATACAAAAATATGTATTTTATTAATCAATATCGTGGTGAGAATTATTTCTACGTATAATCAATTATTTATACGTACACAAGATTTGCGTCGGTTACAAATAACGTACAACAATGTTTTATTCAAAATATTATAAATAGCTTTAATATTGAAAAAAAAAAAATTAAAAGGACGCTAAAACATTTGACAGCCTAGGGCGCACCTAAGTCAAAGTCAGGCTCTGCATGGATCATGGCAGGCACTGCACTACATGGAACAGCTTCAATAGAAAGGAGTTTTCTGCTTTAAAAATAGTACACAATTATAAAATATAACCAAAAGGAGAAACGCGAATTTACATTTCATACACATTTTCATCATACAGTGTACATTTCATACACATTTTTTATGAATTTTAATCATTTAGAAGCTCAATTTATGTGCATAACTAGATTGTCTAGCGTTCCTTGGTTCTTTTCGGCTTTGTCTATATTTGAAAATTCAGCGATATCTAGTTTATTCAAGTACGGCAGAACCGTTGCGATGGGCTCCGATGCTTTGGAGAGTGTTCCCAGCACTGATTAGCTAACACGTTACGGCAAGATAAAGATAGTGTAACTCCAGCTCCAGCATGTGGGCTTCGGTGACACTCGACCTATTTTTTACTTTCTCCCTACAGACTAAAGAGAAAGTTATGTAATGCTGCGCGAAAAAATGGCGAATTTTCGGCAGAAAACTCATATTACAGTGCCCTAGTAACAAACACGAAGATTAATCCAGTTTTCTAAATTAAGAAACAAAAATCCTCTAACACGTAGTGTAGCCGGAATCCATGTTTTGTGAGTCCTTGTTACCATAAAATCGAATGACGACAAAACGTCTGTCTGTTCGTCCGCCCGTCTGTCCGTCTGTGAACAACGCTGTCGGCTGAACGGTCTTGCCGCTGAAAATGAAACATGAAATCCCTGGGACATTTCCAAATTTTCAACAAAATGGCTCTATCGTTTTTTGAAGGAGGTTAACGGGGCTTGGTTATAAGTAAAAACAACCAGCTTGTAAGCTGGTTGTTTGCCGACGTTTCGGAAAATTTCTCTGATTGGTCAGTGATGGCAGCGCGCGAAACACAGGTTGTATCTGCTGGCTCGTTCTAGAAAAGATACGTGGTACCGCGCTAGTGAAAACATTTATATTTGTAATGTTTATCGAAGTTTCTTGATGGATTTGGAGCTTAATTTTCAATTGCGAGGTGTCAAATCGAAGAAGAGAGGTAATCGTTTTGAATCTCCTACCTCTTACGGAATGCTTCCTCGGAGCCGCCCAGAGGGGGCGGGTTCACGTGGTGGCGGCGGCGGCGGCAGTGTTGGTGGTGATGGTGGAGGCGGCGCGGCATGGGGGAGGGGGGAAATTATATTTTGCCAAATTTCACTTTACAACGCGCCTATTCTTCCGACTTGGATGGTTGATAAGGCATTGTATTCAGGAAGCATTTTGCCATCGTGCTATAAGCCCAAATATTTGAATTTCTTCCCGAAACTATTCCAAAAACATCCAACTCATTTTCCAAAAGGGCTTCGTTAAAAATTTTTTTCAAAAGGGCTTCGTAACGTAAATTCTGCTCTAAATACGAATCAAATACTGTTTACTCATTGAAAATCGAACGATTTTTCAGACGTTATGGGTTAAGTAGTTTTGGCTTATTTTGGTGCTGCTACCTGATGGCGACAAATGGAACTGCCTGCCTACATTGTGCCTTAATTGTAAGGTTAAGAAATGCTATTTTAGTCGTTGTATGTCGATATTGATGACTCTGTTATCTAAGTAATATTACATCATAACAATAATTTATCCAATATTAATTTTAAGAAAAAAACGTCAATGATTGGTAATTGAATTAACATGTTCTACCAGAAAATCCATCTGAAATCCATATCTTACTTCTGTCTTTCATGTTTACAAAATGATTGAAAACCCTCGCCCATTTATTTCACACCTCGCAATTGAAAATGAAGCTCCAAATCCATCAAGAAACCTCGACAAACTTACAAATACACATGTTTTCCCAAGCGTCGTACCACGTATCGTTTCGAGCACGAGCCAGCAGATAAAACCTGTGTTTCGCGCGCTGTCATCACTGACCAATCAGAGAGCTCTAAATAAGTCCTATTCACAAGTCTAGTGGAAAATGGAAACATGCACTCCGCTGGGGCGGTGCCCTGCTGGTAGGAGATACATGGTTGAGGAAATATTCGCGAGCCGACAGGTAAGTCGACGCCGGATCTCACCATCCAGCGGGGGCAGATCACCACCACATCCTGCGATAAATACATGTACTACACTTACGAAACTAATGACCTCAGCAGTTGACGCGCCCGTAATCGCTCATTCATCAGTCAATCTATCAATCCAAGCTTACACGTTCACAATGCGGGTCGAGTACCTACTATCGTACAATCTGACGCGTCTGTCGTGAGCAGCATCATTGAAATAACGTGTAGAGTTTTCGTTAGGCATAAGCCATCGCAATTTTGTATCGATTAGTTATTACATCGTTGAGATTCTGTCTTCACGTGCAACTTTCTGTTAAAACCTCTCCATTATGTTCTGACGTCTACGTCGACATTTTCATCGCCTTTATTAGACAAATGCACTTTTATAGAAAAAGCGATTTTCGATACAAATTGGACGATTGGAGAGATCGAAACCCGTGATTCGAGTGCACTCCCCATCGTGACCTCCTCCCCAAGCGTCCCGGGGCGTCCGCAATGAGCCGCGAACGTGCTGTGGCCCCGCGCGCGCGCGCGCCACGCGACTGCGGCGCACGGCACTCGGTAGCGCGTTCCCGCGGGGAACTAGCCAGGAGGTGTAATAACCGAAACCGCTAACTACATTCCCGCGCCTTATAAAACTGTATTCGCAATTAGGAAGCAGAACGACCCCTCCCCCTGAGGCCGCGAAGGACGGGGCGTGGCGGGGGGAGGGGAGGGGACGGGAGGGAGCTGGCCTGTGCCCCGCCACGGCCCCACCTCACCTCGCCGCTGTCCGCTGGGGTGATACGACCCTTGGCGTGTTACACAAGATAGGATAATCGTGGACATAGCAATATTGACAGATAACCATACCACTGATTTTTATCTCCTTCGATGCGATTGTGTAAACTCAACACACGAGTGTCTAAGTATATTAATTTGTTATTTATATTATGTTTCCCTCGCCAGTGTGGACAAAATTACAGAGGAAATTGGATTCCACCTCAAAGAGCCTTACTTCCGTTAGTGGCAAAGGACATCACAATTTTGTAATTAACATTTAAAATTTGCGTGTAAAGTAGTAAGTGTGCTGTAAACAGCGACCAATAAAATTGCGTAAGTTTGATCCCAAGAATATTTTTTAGGTTATGATAATTTGAGAGAAAGACACTCTCAATCTTTTCCGATCATGAAGCCTCTTGTTTCCAATTGCACGATGTGAATTGATGCCTGATTACCTGTTATCGCTCAAAAGAAGGCTGTTTTCTTTATCGTAAACTCAACAATAACAGTTACTCGGCACAACACAGACGAGTAGACACACCTCAACCGCAGTCGTAATCCGCCTCGCCCGTCCGCCGAGTCCCCGTCCCACCACGGCCGGCGCCGGGCCTCTCCAAGACGCACCAGGAAGCCGCGTAACGGTGAATGCCCTGCTCTGCACTGCGCCCACCGGCGGCGGTGGCGAGGCGGGGGCAGGGGCGGGGACGGGGGCGGGGCGTCGGCAGAGGCAGAAGGGGCTTCCTCCGGGGAAGGCGGAGCCCCGTCGCGGAGCGCCGCTGGAGGGCGGACGCTTCGCAGAGACGGGGGTGATATCTTGCAAAAAGGGAAGCAGTGCGCAAGTTTGGAGGGCAAATAGTTTCGAAAATTCAAATTTCATTATCACCATCATCATGATCACGGGTAAAATAAGATCGTAGGCTTCCGCAGCCGGAGTCGGTAAATACTTGGCTGTTCGGTCTGATTGATTGATTGATTGTTAGTGATTCCGGGTGCGTCAACTTCTGAGTTCATTAGTCCCGTAAGTGTAGGACACGTTTTTCATCGGGAAGTGCCGGGATCTTCCCCCACCGAATGGCGAGATCCCGTGCCGATCTATCGTCGACAAATGGGGTTTTCCTCAACCAGGTATCTCCCATCAGCGGTGCACCGCCGCAGCCGCGACAAGCTTTAAGGTCCCGACCGGTCTTTCGGCATATGGTAGTGTAGTGCATGTTAGTGTGTGTGTGTGTGTGTGTGTGTGTGTGTGTGTGTAAGGGGTGAGGATATGACAAGGAAGAGGAAGAAAAGACACGCGCGTTCCGTGGCCCGTTTGTTAGGGTACTGCTCCGGTATTTACCTGGTGTTGATCGGAATAACCACGGAAAATTATCGATCACAGCAGCCGGTCGCTTAAATTCTCCTCCAGACAGCGGCTGAATTTGAGCTAGCTGAAAAGCGGGTGTCGAAAATCCTGCCGCCGTCAGGACCCGAAGCTAGGACCTGCCGAATTAAAAAACGATAATGTGAATAACTATATTTCCCACTGAGTTCTAGAAGACGTGCACAGATAATGAAGTTACATTAATGTATAGAAACAAAACAAGGAGCCATCTCAGCATTTGCTCAATGGATCAGGGAAACTGGACGAAAAACTCGTTCGAGATGAGGGTCATTAATCCAGAAGCTGTGATACAATACTTGTTACACGTTGTTTAGAATTATACAGTCCAATGTAAATAATAAATTAAATATCACTGTTAAAATTAATGTTACTTTCCTTGTGATGCTCAGTATAGTCTCCAATTGTATGGAAAGAGTTATGCAGCATAAACCATTTCACTTGGGATATAAACCTTTCTATCGAATTTATTCGTTTAATGTCATCTGGCAAAGTCCTTGATTTTGATCAGGTTTTTCATGAAAAATAACCTTGATTTTGATCAGGTTTTTCATTCTATTTACCTAATCCATCGAAAAAATGTTGTGATAGTCTCTTTTTTTACAGGGACATAAATGTAGTTTTTTATATGAGCACATGTTGCTGAGCTTTTCTTTTGCTAGTAGTGGACACAGTTCTGTGGGTAGGTATTTTATTAGCAATGCTAGAACATCAAATCTGTCGTTTGTTTGCCAATGCAAATAGGTGTTATGTACCTAAGGAGTGATAATACTAGTTTTGAAATGTTACTTTCCTCGTTTTATTTGAACTTGTATTCATCATTAAGCCATGCGTAGGAAACGGAGGGGGAAGGTTTCTGGAGCTCAAGAAATCGTAAGTAGATAATACTTCTCTCGTGTCCGTCACATATAGATTTCTGATGAAAAATACATGAAATCAAATAAAACAAAGATCAAGAAACCGAGGAAGATGAAGACGAGTAAAACAAAGAAGAATGTGAAGATGATAATTAGATTAATACTGAGAAAGCGTCGGCTTCCGTGGTCGGAGTCAGTGTCTACTTGGCTGTCCGGGAGACGCCGTGTCCTAAGCACAGATGCCAACGTTTCGGCTGTCATCCTGCAACTGGAAGATCGTAGTAGGTCGGTTGAAGCGTTGACATCAGTGCCTAGGACGCGGCGTTTCACGGACAGCCAAATAGACTATTTCAGCCCAGAGACGCTTTTTTGGAAGCGTGGGTATGGGACGGCTTTGTGAGCCGCTGGGGCACCCAGACGAGTAGGTCGCGCTGCCCGTGTGACATTTTGTGCAACGTTTCTCGGGATACAAGGCTCTCAGGGCCATGGGGTCAATCACCAACACTCAACGGTACATCCGACAGGATTTAAGCATTGTCTCTCCTTCCTTACGTCGTTTCTCAGTCCAAACGCTCTATTCCCCTCCAGTCGCAATTTTAATGATCTTCATCGGACGGTCACCAGTAACTTCCTTTTCCTCATTTCAGGTTTATTCGCTTCAAGCGATACTGAATGGACGCGTTCAAAGCTCCATTCCGCACGACCTTCACTACTTTCGATTGATTGAATTTTGCGTGTTTCCAGGCGCGTCAACTGCTTTGGTCATTAGTCCCGTTAGTGTAGTGCATGCTTTTTTTCTCGGGAGATGGTGGGGATCCGCTGGATGGCGAGATCCGGCGCCGACCTACCGTCGGCTAGTGGGGTTTCCCCCTAACCAGGACTCTCCCACCAGGGGGCACCGCACAAGCCGGGACAAGCTCTATGTTTCCATAGAATTAGAGTATACTGAGCATCACAAGGAAAGTAACATTAATTTTAACAGTGATATTTAATGCATTATTTACCATTTGGACTATATAAAAGTAAACAACATGTAACAAATATTGTACTGCAGCCTCCGGGTAAATGACCCCCATCTCGATCATGTTTTTCGTCCAGTTTCCCTGATCCATTAAGCAAATGCTGAGATAGCCCCTTGTTTTGCTTCTGGATATAAATGTAACTTCATTATCTGTGCACGACTTCTAAAATTCAGTGGGAAATATAGTTATTCAAATTATCGTTCCCATGTTGTTGCGGCAAGATCAACATGGAAACAACATTCTTTGACGATGGACATGCTGGATATGAGCCCAAAATTTATTGCTGATTTATCCTTGGAAATAGGTTTTATTACTTCCGAGCGGGTTTTTTTTCTTTTTCAAAATTCAAGTAGTATATGGCTTAGTGTAGGGATCACAGAATTTTGAAAACGTGCAGAATATTTACTTCTACTCATACGACGCTATACACGGTTTTTATCTGTTTTTGACGTAAATAAATAAATAAATAAATACCATGAAATTCAAAACACAGATTTTGTTGCTATTATGTTTGATGGAACTTCAGATGTGTGCAATAAATCTCAGCTGTCAACGGTGTTACGTTTCTTTTCGACCACGTCGTTGAACGATTTTTTGGATTTTATGTTATGAGTGCCGATAAAACTGCAGCTGCTCTTTTTCGTCATGTAACTGAAATAATTGAAGTAAACAAATGTGGAGATAAATTAATTGGTCAGACGTATCGTCAGTCATGATGGTCAGATCGTCGGTCATGAGTGGCAATCTGAACGGCCTCGAAAGTAAAGTCCTGAAAAAGTATCATACACCTCTCTTTACACATTGTTATGCTCAGGTAATGAACTTTGTGCTACAAGAATCATTAGAACGCAACAAAGAACTTAAGGTATTCTTCAGTTGTCTTTAATCACTCCCTGCATTTTTCTGACTTTCTGACTTTATATCCAGAAAATTACCATCATTAGGTCCGACCAGATGGAATTTTTCTTCCAGACTTGTGCATACAGTCAATGAAAACAGAGAGGAATTAATTATGTTTTTTTAACACGTTAGTGGAAGTGAAGACTTTGATATTTTGATTGCAATGACATCGATAGGATTTGTGACTTATCTGAAGGATTTTAAAACATATTTTTGATCAAAATTTTTTAAAATTTGCTTTTTCTCTGATGTTTTATTCTCTATCCTTCAGTGTAAAGATGTCGATATTTTGTATTGCTGCAATAAAGTGAGTGAATTTCAACAACAGCTCCAAAGTGAAAGGGAGAATTTTGAATCACTATGACTTTTTGTTAATGGTGTTGTGGAACAAGGAAAGGTGGTAGAACCAAACGAAGGCGGCAAGTAAATGAATAACTAAAAGATCACTGCAGAAATTTGTATTTTGAAATTACTGATCACATTATCAATCAGATAATAGATTCGCATCATTTGAGAAGTTGCAATATTTTGACTTGCTGAATCCAACAAAACTGGCTTACTTCGGTAAGCGAGAAAACTTTCCACACAATCTATTTAAGAAACTGCAAGAAATTTATGTCCGTATGTTCAATTTGACTAAACTACAAAATGAACTTTATGTATGGTAGCTTCCAATGAAGAATCCGACAAAACACTGGCTCAAATTGTAAATTATCTCATCGACAGGAATTTGGAGAGTGGAGTTACTGAGATGTACAAATTAGCTCTTCTCATCGAACCATTCCATCCGCAACATCATCTGTAGAGAGATGTTGACGAATCTTTCTCAGCATTGAAAAGGATCCACACATTTTTTCGCGCCACTCAAACACAAAACCGCATGACTAATTTAACCCTTAGCTCCATCGAGAAAGAATTACTAAGTAAACTGTGAGAAGCTGAGCCAAAATTTTATGAGCAAGTGACCAATACATTTCTGCAAAAATAAAGAAGAATGGAACTGAAATTCAAGTAATTGGAAATAAAGGTGACATATTTCAGTATTTAATTTTTAAAGTGACAACCAAAGAATGGGAAAAAGTCGAACATGTATTTTTAAATAATTTAAAATATATTATTTCAATCTTTTCCAGAAAAACTTCAACACCTTCATCGTTGTTTTTTTTGCAACTGTCTTTTTCCTTATTCTTCCAATGTTTAATTCAAAGTACATCAGGTTTTTCTTTATATACTTTATGTACTTGTAATTCAATTTTACTTCAAATATGTATGCGAAAAGAGAAGGGGAGGAGGTAACACTTTCCTTCTCTGCCAACGCCCTTGGTCCAGCGTGAGGAGACGCTACTGATTCTGAGCTTAGTTTCTTAATTCAGGCATTCCTATCTTAAGCCATAAACAAGTTGAAATATTAATACATAAATATTAGTCTTTTGGGTAAGAAATGATGAGAAAATATTAGCTCCGATCTAATAAAATATATTTTCAAGGGCTAATCAACTATAGATTTGGGCTCTTATCCATCATCGTTACCTTCGTGAAGGAATATTCTTCCTCCCGCTGCAACATGGGGAACGAATCTGAGTAACTGTAGTTCTCCGTAGACTCATAACTCTGTAACTCTAGAAGACGAGCGCAGATAGTGAAGTTATATTTATGTACACAAACAAAGCAAGAGGTCATCTCATCATTCCCTCAATCAGTGAAACTAGACGAAAAATCTGATCCAGATGGAGGTCCGAGAAGATTAAGTACTATATTTGTTAGAGGTTGTTTAAAATTATACAGTCCAAATGGTAATTCATACATTAAATATCATTATTAAAATTAATATTACTTTCTTTTCATGCTCGGTGTAGTCTCTAATTGTATAGAAAGTTATTCACCAGAAGAGATTTTACTTCGGACTCACACTTTTATTTAGATACTAATCTTTTATTGTGTTCTGGCAATGAGTTGTAAAATAATGTACATGAATTGTATAAGATTTTTTTGTAGTGAGCAGTTAGCAGTCAATACTTTCACCTGATGAATATGATTACTACATTGAGTGTGGCAGTTATAGACATCGGCGTTTGCTGAAAAAAATTCCCACTCTTAAAAAAGTGATTTTTGACAGAAAACACTCCTGAATCAAGAGATAAGGTAAATGTAAAATTCCTGGATTAATAAAGAGAGGCTTTCAAGATCCACATGGTTGGGGTTTGCTTAATTATTCCTACAATTATTTTTTGTAATGTAAGTTCGGGAGCTACAAATTGTAGTTCTTCATATTCCTTGATCGATTTAAGGGAACTCGAGTTCCTGCGAGTACGGACAGATGTTTCGCTTTTCGGGGGCACTTTACCTGGAACTTAAATTACTTTTTATAAATACTCTAAAAAATGGCTCCAATTTTTTTAATTAAAATTTGTCTTCGGATAGCGTAAATATCGGGTAAAATAATCTGGCAGGTCTAATTTTCGTTGAAATCCCTGATATTTCGAAAATAACAAAAGTTCACATTTTTTTCGGCGTCTTCTTACAATTACAATATTGAAGATATAAATTTTTCTTTAATAAAATCGGTTCTTTAAAGACGGATCTTGCAATAAGATCCTGGAAAGTATTTCGAAATTACGTGTAGTTTCCGCGTAACTTTGCATGACATTTAGGTAATTTTTAAACGTTTTTCAAAAACGACTTCAAATTTTCTTTAAATGTTTCCATTTCTTTAAATTTTTTCCTCGTATGTATGAAAAGACAGGAAAAAAGTGGCGAAGGCAAATTTCGTCCGGGTATTATGTAGTCTTATTGCTAATCAGCGGCCAATGGGGAGTGCTAGTCCGTCAGAGAGCCGGCGCCACGTACGGTGCTGCGCTCTGTCATTTGCTGTCCGAAAATTAGGCGCGCTGGGTTTAAATGGCCGGTGCGTGCACCAATAGTTAAAACAGTAATGTTTGCAAAAGAGACAGCAACAATATTACGTGGATTTCTAAATTTTGGAGTGAATTAAGATTAATCTTTTGAAGTTCAGAAATAATGTTTGGAACTTGAAAGATTATTCTTATTATTCATAACTTGCTTCTACCACTGCAGAACAAAACGCCCCTTTGGGATAGTGCAAAGAAAATAATGATGCGGGGTGGCAAACCGTCGCTTAATTGAAAGTTAATGCCTATATTTTATGTTAATAATGGACCAATCTTCTACATTACATATTTCAAATATGAAATTGAAATTGAAAGAAAACTATGCAAAACCATGCGTCAGGTTTATGTGGATCCTTTATATCTTAGGAATCCAAGAAAAATACAAAAATGAAACTGTTTTGAATTTGATTGGAAAATGCAAATATTTGTTTGTGCTATATCGCCAATACTCGTACATCGACTGAATTTTCATATTCAGAGTGTCACTGCTTACGACATACGTCATATGTCAGCAAAGCTCCAAGAAAGATACTTCCCGATATCGAATATTTGCTACTCCCATGTTGCTTACTGGAACAGCAAGGTTTTTCATATTTATTGGTATGTAAAGATTCAGGAGCTCAAGAAAACGTGCGGAGATAGTACTTCCTTTCCATACATTACATACAGTTTGTACACTTTGATGAAAATCAATCAATAAATAAAACTATTACACTCTGCTATACTATGTTATTGCAGAATTAGTGAATACTTTTTCGTTAAAATATATAATTTGCCCGCTATTTTAAGAAAAAGATTTTGTGAAGTTTTGTTCAGCAACATTTTTGCATTTGCAGACCCCTAGTATTTTTTTAAAATACAGATATTAGCTTTCTATTATTCGTTGGTCTGCCATCCTGTAACCGTATATCCTGTAACCGTGTAATGACAGAGCTAGTGTCGTCAGCCGAATTGTTTAACTAGGCTCCGTAAAGTCACGGAAATTAAGCAAATTAAGATATTACGGATTCCTGGTCAGGAGAACGTCTGGAAGCCCCTCTTACTAACGGAGCCGAGCTCTTGGCTGCAGGGATAAAATGCACTGACAGACTGCGACCTGACGAGGAAAAAGCCAAAAACGTAGTGATGATTACCCCTCCTACCCTCAATGCCTAACAAGTGCTAAGAGACGTGTTGCGAAGACGCAACCCCCTGACAAAAGAGAGTGGTTTTTTCTTCTGTATTTTTTAAGGATTTTTAACCTGCAATTTGTTCGGCTGTATTTTCATTATCGACACAGGCTGGCGGCGGAGATAAAAAAGACACTGTGTGAGACAGGCCTCTCAAATATTTACTATATGCCGCTACCAAGCTTTTTAGGCTTTTTAGGGTTTGCATCGAATGACACGGTTACAATGTTAATCATGAGAAGCACGAGCTACGAAGATCCATGAAGATACGTATTCCTTTCATTGCTTGAATATTATCTTAATTGCTCTGGTCGTCGTTAGATTTTGTTGAGAATTCCACCGTCATTGCAAAGCGATCTGTGGATAAATAGTCATGAAATAGATACAAAATTACCATCACTTTTTTTGTGAATTTCAATTATTGCAATTTGAAAACTTTCATATGGCTAAGGATGCTAATACTCAAGCTTAATAAGCAGTAACTGAGGATAACAAGTACTCGGAAATCTAATTTCCTGTGATGCACACTCGTTTAATGACAAGCCACGCTTCCTTTGGAATGGGCGTATTTTGAACTCGGAGCAATGTTTTACAAGCTATATTGAATTCCGACACCACACCTTGGACCTTCTGTTAGCAGCAGACTAGGAATATAATACTAAGAAAATGACCTACTGCAGTCACGATTTCTACCTGGATTTCGCCATTTCCTTCTACATAAAGTTAGCAGGAAACATGGATATTATCTGTACTAAAATTGGGAAATTTCAGTTGAATCTTGTTTCATCGAAGATATCATTAAGAAAAAATAATATATTATACTTTTGTTTTGCTTCGACTGAGAAAATCGGAATTGTAAGGATTTAATTTGTTGGTCGGTGAACTGCGAGCGCGCGAAACATTGTACAAAAAATACGCAAGTTTTGTGGGGAATTTCTCAAAACCAAGTTTATTTATACACTATCAAATATATTTTTTAAACAAAATGGCATTCACCAATAGAAAACACGATAATCAGGAAATAACACCGCGCGAAAACAAGAAATGCAATTTGCCGACCACTCCAGCGAACACGTCCATGTCCACGCAGCACAACGAACACGTTTAACTGACTACCATAAGGGACATCTTCAAATGTACGTCAACAGCGGCACTCTACGCGGAACGAGAGCTGGCGAGGCGTTTACAGCGCTAACTGTGTCTTCGGGGAAACAGCCGGCCGCTTGCACGACCAGCAGGGCCCAGGAGGACGCCGTACGCGCGTGGCGCCGCTTGCCCGCTCGCCCCAACAGCGCTCCTCAGATGTCGCCGCCGCCGCGCCTCCGGGCCGCGTCACCGCGCCCGCCCACCACGCCCCACGTGCCGCCGCGCCGAAGCCGCCCTCCCCTCCTACGTGTAGAGATTTGTTCCGAGGGCTTTTGTCCAGCCGCGAGCTGGTTACCCTTTACGTCCCGATGGGATACATATTCGACCTTCCACTAGACACTAGAGACCGGTAGCGGTCGGTAGTTTTCCGTGGTTTCTCCGATCAACACCAGGCGAATGCCGGAGCAGTACCCTAACAAACGGGCCACGGACCGCGCGCGATCTGTCCTTCCTCTTCCTTGTCCTATCCTCTCCCCTTACACACACACTTACACTAACAGGCACTACACTGCCACATATTCCGGGAGACCGGTCGGGAGCTTAGAGCTTGTCCCGGCTGGGACGGTGCCCCGCTGGCGGGAGAGTCCTGGTTAGGGGGAAACACCACTAGCCGACGGTAGGTCGGTGCCGGATCTCGCCATCCAGCACGGGAAGATCACCGCCATCTCCCGAGAGAAAAAACATGCACTACACTAACGGGACTAATGACCGAAGCAGTTGACGCGTCCGGAAACACGAAAAAATTAATCAATCAATCAAACTAGACACACTTGCAGGCTCCTCTGACCTGGGTATACAGAACGCGAGGCTATCCGCGACAACACATACATAAGAGACAAGGGTCACTCAACGTTGAGTTGAGCATTTCTTGAAAAAATGTATGTCCGTCGGTCTATCCGTTCGAACGGACGAATTTGTTCGTCCGATTATTTGTCTGGTCGCCTCACCGTATGTCTGTTCGTGTACTTGTCTGTGAATACTAGCACCTAAACCTAAACAAGATTTTAACGAAAACTGGTATTTTCCGTTTCTTAAAATACGTGTGACTGAAGTAGTGGTCCCCCGAGACAAATCATTTTATTTTTGCGGGTAACATTTTACAACAAGTCTAAATTATTTTCCAAATGTTCTAAAAAATGTCAACGCATTTTTGCTCGAAGAGGAGGAGAGAAAGGGAGAGAGGAGAAGAGAGCGGGAGAGAGAGGGGAGAAAGAGGAGAGAGGGGAGAGAGAGGAGAGAGGGGGAGAGAGGGGAGAGAGGGGAGAGAGGGAGAGGTCAAAGTTTAATTTTTTGAGAATCCCTTCCTACAACTACATTGTTAGAGACAGAGGCTGTTTTCTTAAAGAAACCTAAATTAAGTAGTATATTCAATTAAGAATTTCGCATTTGTGAGAATGAAATAATGTGGCATTGCCCGTAATGCAAATGCTCATTTCGATAATCTACAAAAGTATGATTCTAAAAGAATCGAGATCTTGCTCATGCCTTCCAGGGAACTCCACTCTCAACTTTTTGTTTCGCGAACTTTAATATTTCTCCAAGCTCCTGCATCATCGTGGCCGATTATTCTTCAGTAAAATATATGAATTTAAGAACGTTTTTTGACATTTTTGTTCGTAAGGTGGTAAGAGTTTATTATTGTGATATTCAATCCTGATTCTAAGAATCGATGAAAGCACGCGCGTCCTGAAATGCGAGCCCTGGTGACCAGCTGCTCTCACTCGCGCCGCGCGCCCGCCCGCCCACGCAGCCGGACAACAAGCCTCTCTGTGCTTGAAATTTCGAAAAGTATGGATCTTTGTCCAGGAGTACAGAAGCCAATCCGGAGAGGCTGGATTCTTGAAATAAGAGTAAACAAATGTACACGGTCAAAGTTGTTTTCGAGTTCATAAAACCCTAGGCATCATTGAAAATGAAAACATGATTCCCGACCTGGTTAGCCGAGGGGCTAGGGCCGGAGCTGCGTCTACTCGAAGGATCGAATCCCACCTCGGGCATAGATGTTTGTGTATGCTCGTGTTGTCCATACGTGTCGTGTACATAGTTACCCCAACGTAAAACAATCACACTGGTCGCTACATAACGAGTTGTTAAAAAGCGACATTAAAAAATATTTTTGCCTTATATCATACGTAGTAGAGAATGTACTACATTCACTACTACATACTATAATAACATTTTTCATTTAATAAGACTCGTATGCTCGTTTCTGGTGTATAATATTATTGAGTTTTATAATTTGAACGCTGATTTAATTTAAATGTTAAATGCAGAAGACCTGAAGACTGGGAGATAAAAAGTTCCCGAAACGATCCTTTTTTGTACATATTTTGAATTCATATTATGAAATCTGGTATTTTTCTAACTTTTTAAGTGAGAAAACCTTCCAATAAATTATTTTAATGAAATGTAAAAATTGTTAATTTTCACGTATTGATGGGTTGTATTTCAAATGACTATTTAAGTATAACAAGGGACCGAATAAATATATTCAAAGCATTGAACTAATAACAGTCATATTTCAAAATATTTTATGTAATATTTTTGCTCAAGTTATCTATTTTTAATTCAACTCTTCTGTGCGTAAGAAAAGTGATAGTGGGTGAAAATGAACGTGTGATCTGCTGGCGCGCGATTTAACCGGAATTCAGAAGCTGAGTAAACCTCCAAAAGGTCACTATGTATAATTCCGGAAGTATAATGAAACCCAGGGCAAGCCGCAGCTACTTTGTGTGTCGCTCACAGGTGGCGGATAGCGAAAGATATACTGATATAGATATACTGATTAGGAACAATGAAGTCAATTTTTCTGCCCCTCCCCCCCGACCAAGGACACTAGAGTATGGGAGAAGTGTGATCAGTGACGAGATCACATTCTTTAAAAGTCATGGAGATTCTAACTAGCGACGTGGTGAATAAGCACCGCCATTAAATAAGTTTGATTGATTTTTCGTGTTTTCCGGCGCGTCAACTGCTTTGGTGATTAGTCCCGTTTGTGTAGTGCATATTTTTCACGGGAGATGGCGGTGATCTTCCGCCGCTGGATGGCGAGATCCGGCGCCGATCTACCGTCGGCTAGTGGGGTTTCCCCCTAACCAGAACTCTCCCACCAGCGGGGCATCGCCCCAGCCGGGCAAGCTTTAAGCTCCCGTCCGGTCTCCCGGAATAAGTGGTAGTGTATTGCACGTTAGTGTATGTGTGTGTGCGCGTGTGCGCGCGTGTGTGCGCGTGTGTGCGCGTGTGTGCGCGTGTGTGCGCGCGCGTGTGTGCGCGCGCGTGTGTGTGCGCGTGTGTGTGTGCGGGTGTGTGTGAGAGAGAGAGAGAGAGAGAGAGAGAGAGAGAGAGAGGGGTGAGAAGATAGGACAAGGAAGAGGACGGACGGATCGCGCGCGGTTCGTGACCCGTTTGGTAGGGTACTGCTCCGGCATTCGTCTGGTATAGATCGGGAAAAACACGGAAAATTACCGATCAGAGCAGCCGGCTGCTAGAACTCTTCTCCAGACAGCGACTGACCCGACTGAGCTGAAAAGCTAGTGTCGAAAATCCTGCCGCCGTCAGGACTCGAACCTAGGACCTCCCGGTCACAGGCACTGCAGTGACATCAGTTGATGCACTGAGCTACCGCTCCCGGTGCTATTAAATATGTGCTGTCCTCACTGCCTTGTGGTTAGGGATTAGACCAAACACTGAGGGAAGGAAATCCCTGGCAGAAAACCATGGGTAGAGAGAGCTCTGGTGGAAGACGTGAAGCCAATCTCTCTAAGGAGTAAACTCCTCTCATATTCTAGTCCCCCAAGTTGGGGTCGGTGATAGCTCCAACATTCCATACATGTATAAGGCAACTCCTAATCTTGATGTTAAGATATTATTAGGGGATTTCAATGCCCAAATGAGGAAGCGTAAATCCTATTCACCGAATTTCGAACAATGTAGTCTTCATGAGGAGAATAAGGATAAAGGAGAAAGAACGATGGTATTCGCAGTGTCAAAAAATCTAGCCTTTAGTAGTACATTATACCCACTTAAAGAAACCAATAAGGGGGCTTGGATAACACCAAATAAAACATGTACACAAATAAACCATATTATTATAGTGACTGATTCCCGTCAAAGTAACATTTTGGATGTTAGAACATTGAGAAAACCAGAATGTGACTCAGATCATTTCCTTGTAAGAGATAAATATAGACAGAAAGTATCACTTAATAGAACAAAGAAATCTGATAGTATCGTTAACATAGAAACAATTTATCACGTGGCGATAATAGGAAAATTCAAGGAGGAAATGGAAGGCCTCCAAGAAAGGCAATCTCCAGGAGCAGAGGAAAGAGAATTGGAAGATAGATAGCAGAAAATTAAAATGAGTATGATAACTTCAGCAAAGAAGGTTTTAGGGAGAAAGAAGAAAGGAATGGAGAAAACATTGTTTGATACAGAGTGTAGAATGGTGATACAATACAGAGCGAGAGCGAGAGAGAGAGAGAGAGAGAGAGAGAGAGAGAGAGAGAGAGAGAGAGAAGAAAAAAAAACGTTAATGAAGAAGGCTAGAAGTAACGTAAAAGTGTGGAACCAATAGAATAATGCGGAAAAATGAATGATAATGTGAAGAAGAGAGCATATATGATATACCAAAATTAAATGGAAGGGGTGAGATAAGAAAAGTTTACGAAACAATAAAAATTATAAATGTGGATACCAACCTCAAATATTTATATATAGTGATAAAGAAGGAAATTTAGTTGATACGGATGATAAGATAATGAGTAGGTGGGAAGAACATTTTCATCAACATTTAAAAGGATAAAATCGAGCAATTAAACATAAGGACAAGGTTATTTTTTATTGAGCAGACCTGGAACTTAAAAAAAAAAAACAAGAAACGAAGCCTACATATCCATAAGGAAACTGAGAAAGAAAAAGGCTCCGGGCTTAGATGGTATAGTGGCAGAATTTATGAAACTGAGACCCTGAATTTTGTGGAATAATGTACATAATTAAATATGTATAATATGGAGATAAGAAAGAATGCCACAAGGCTGGCAAATATCAGTTTTGAATCCTGTATATAAGGGAAGTAGAATGGAATGTAAAAACTACAGAGAATTAGTTTCTTTGAGTATTGTATACAAAATATTTTTAACAATTCAAGCTACAAAGTTACGAGGACATTATGATCAAATTATAGGTGATGACCAAAGCGACTTTAAAAGGGGAAGAAGCACTATGGACCAGATATTTTCCCCTATAACAAATGTTAGAGAAATCATACAAATAGAAGGTAAAAATACATCAACTCCATATAGATTTTAAACAAGAATACGATAGTAAAGATGGAATTGAAATAATTAGGGAATTATATAAATTTGGAGTTTTGTTTAAAGTGGTAAGATTGATACAAATGACCCTTCAGGACTCGAGTAATGTCGTTAAATTTCAGGAGGAAAATCTAAGGAATTCACAAGATAACGTGTATTAAAGCAAGGAGATGAATTTTATACTGTGTTTGCTTGGAGAAAATAGTAGGGAATATTGAAGGGGGTGAATTGAAATGGGCGAATTTTGGCATATGCAGATGATGTAGTGCTTATTAGTCGAAAACTCAAAGACATGGGAAAAGCATTACAGCAATTAATGAAAGGAGCTCACGGAATAGGGTTGGAAATAAAAGAAGAGAAAACGAAATAGTATACGAGAACAAGAAGAAGTATTCGTAAACCGAAATATATTAAACTAGGAAATAAAAATATTGAATGTGAGAATGCCATCGAATACTTAGATTCTCTAATCATGGAAAACAATGTCATACAGCAGGACATTAAGAAGAGAATCAGGTATTAGATGTTATGCTAGCCTCTACCTAATCTTTAAAACTCGAAGAATCTCAACGATCACAAAGTGGAAATTATATAACACCATAATTAATCCAGTGGTATATAAGTTATGGTGCGGTAAGGTACGGTATTGGAACAAAGAAAACAGCATACTTCCCTGTATTGAAGAGAAAAGTCTTACGAAGTGTATTTGACTTGATTAAATAAAATGAAATCTAATTGAAATGAAGTCGAACCAACGCAGAATTAGAAGAACAATTTAAATCATCCAAAATAGTTACATGTAATAAGGTGAAACGATTGGAAAAGTCGGGTCACCTAATTAATCTGAATTAAGAGAGCCGTCAGAAACGTATACGTATGGCCGGTAGGAAAAGTAGAGATATGCCTCGATTAAGATAGAATGTTGAGGAGGAGGAAGATTTGAGAAATCTAGGTGTTAAAATAATGTGAAGAAAAGCAGTTGATAAGAGGAATTGGACTATTATAATAAAAGAAGCGTAGGCAAAATAATGAGTACCGGAGAGCTAATAGAAGAAAAGGACAAAGGCGAAGGCGAAGACGAAGACGATGAAAAGAAGAAGAAGAAGAAGAAGAAGTAGAAAAAGAAGTGGAATAAAATTGAAAAAAATCCACAGCACCTACAAGGCTGCGAAATTTCTTATTCGAATCCGTATTAATCCATGATCTAGGTGTTAAATATCAAACTTGGCTGACCTCTTATTTAATGACAATTTATTTAATACGGTCGCCAGCTGTTGAAAACAGCACATTGATAACATTAATTTTCGCTACGTAATATGTAGCGAACTGACCATCATTTGCCTAAGGAGATAATTATGCAAAGCTAACACAAAAGCTTCTAAGCTATCGAAATTCAAAAGATTGTCGTCACATTGAACTTTTCAAATGGACGCCCCAGGTTTTTAATGAAAAGGTATCACAACTTTATAGGATCTCAAATCAGGAGATATGACAATCAAATAACTTTCAATATAACACATTTATTATATAAACAATTTTACATATATTAGTTTTTCCTGATGCGCAGGTTGCAAAGCAGCTGCGGGAAAAACAAAGCAGAATTACAATTTACAAGCAAGAATGAAGGACGGTCGAGGCCGTCTCACATAAACAAAGGCGCGTAAAAATGCGCCGACATACAGAATTAATGATTTCAGTCGACCTCTTGAAAGAACCCACTTTAGGGCAGGAAGCTGAAAATTGAAACATAAACCTTGTAACAGAAAGGTGAACACTAACTTAGTAGCGCATCTACAACATCGCGCTAGCAATACAGAAATACTGTCTTATAATCTACCTTTGAATGCCCACTTTAGGACGAGGTAGATGAAACGTATATAAACAAATTTGCTAAAGAAGCCGTATTTAGGCCTTCTTTTCTCCAATAACATTTAAGAAACAGAACTACGCATGAGCCATGGAACCAACTTTCGTAGGAGTGCATAATACCAAAATTCTTGAAATGGATTTCTTACTATACCTTTCGTAACCATACAACATAGGAATGCAGCAAGTTTACGCATAAGCGAGATGGGCGGTACTGAGCGCCCGCCCGCTGCTCGCTGAACAAAACTGTTCCTAGACACGAGCGCCGATCAGCGTGCCGCATACAAGGTCAGCACGTGACCCCACCGCTGCGTGCCGGTGACAGCTGTAGCCCAGCCGACCTCTCGCCGGCTGCGGGGCCGTGACGTTGCAACAAGGGCCGCGGTTCGAGCTACCGCACGGGCCAACAAACGCCTTTACGTAGTCTCCGTGTGCCGAATGCGGCCAAGCGCCGACTTATACTCAGCGGGAGCACCTTTCCATAAATTGCCAAAAGCGGCCAAGTGCCGTCTTACTTATGGCAGGAACTGCAACATTAACAACATTCATAAGTAAATGCGCAGTGAACATTAGCCGCACCTCCACACCAATCAGAGGTCAGCGACATACATAAACATAACATTTGTAGTGAACGAGCTGCAAACAACATAAACATTAGTAAATCATTAACATTTCAAAGTAAGAGTTCCATTTCCAAGTCCAAATCAACACATTAAATACATTTATGCACTCAATTTCATTAACACATTGTTTTGGTTCAAAGGAACCAACAAAAAAAAACAACCATGGCTCAGGCTTTACTGACGAAATGAGAAACAATATTATTTTAGTCTTCATAATTTGATCTGATCTATTGTAAGTAAACTAACATACTATCTCGGCAAGGAAAAAAATTAAAAAACACTATTTACAACAAATACTATATACAGATTTGATATACATAACGACTCTGAAGGAGCCGGGCTCTATGAGAAGAATTAACAAAGCTACGCCACTGGACGCAGCTGAAATAACAAGAGAATGAGAGCGCTGTGCGCGAAAAACGACCTTTATATAGGGGTTAGTGAAGGGAAACAGCCATGAAGGGAGGGGTTACAACAGTGGGAGAATGGATCGATAATTTGGAACCTCTTTGCCAAAGAATACGTAAGGGTAGCGCCTGCAGGTATGCGACCCTCTTGACACCTGTGTGATGCTAGCGAACCCTGTGAGTGTCTGCAAGCACTGTAGTGCTCTCAGAATATAGCTTGAAAATATTTCAAATTGACCAGAAAACATCAAATCTGAAGCTACAGAGGTGAATGAGGTGTCAAAAAAGTCCTAAATTTGATGTAGATGCCGGATTTTGATAGAAGAATCCGGTAGGACAAGCGGTTCTCTTATAATGAACAAAAACCTGTTTTGAAATGAGAAAAAATTGTTGCATAAAACATGAATTTTTTCTCAGATCACACTGAGGCAAAAACTTAGCTGTTACTAACAAAATCTCAGGTTTTCAAAACCTTCTCATGGCCATGAGATCACAGTTCAACTGTAAAGTATTACCTTTTAAGAAGTATTAAGGTTAAAAAATATTATTCATATGGTACCATACTAAGCCTAATTATATGAATAAACCTTATAAATAATGGATGTGTTTTCTTCTCAGATGGTCTTCTAGGATGATTGATGGCTTCACTGAAGGCTTCACATCACAAAACACAGTGAACTGTAGGCATAAATTTCCAAATTTAACATGCTGGGGAACTGGAGTGCAGAACAGAGTGCTTAACCAAGTCACTGTGGAATGCGCTCACTCAACCTCTATTACAGGAAACTACGCGTAGAGGGAGATGGCACTCTACACAGGTTATCGGCGTCCTCAGCGAAGGGAAGAGGGCAGATCTTCGGCAAGGTGCGAGTGATTACACCTGCAAGTTTTCAGCTTGACTATCGAACTCGATAGTCACGTCCGGAAGGATCTCAGCACTTTCCCCAGAGGCCAGATGAGAGGTGGGAGGTCTTCCACTCTCACAATGACCAGCTGTCCCACCTTTAGGTCCGGGCTGCTGGTGCCACTGGCCCTGGTCTGCAGCAGGTTTAGATATTCAGCACTCCACCGCTTCCAGAACAGGGACCTTTGTGCCTGTATAGCCTGGAATACATTTAAAGATTTAGTAATGGTAGGCGGGGGAGGTGGCAGAGCCAAGGTGTTGAGCTGCTTGCCAAGCAAAAAGTGAGCGGGAGTAAGGGCTTCTGTCAAATCTAAGTCATGGAGCATACAGGTTTTTGAATTAAGTATAACCTCAATTCCTTGTTAATAGAGTGGAACATTTTCAAGTGGCAAGATTGGCATTTGAATTGATTTTACAACAAGGACTTGATATATTTGAGCATTTTTGTTCCTTTAATAAGATGATCAACATAAGGGAATCCGTACATGAATCTAAATCAGAATTAGAATATGGATCTAATCGAACACTGTGCTTAGACGATACACCTTTCCTTTTTATAGTTGATGGTTTATGAGAGTTACCCTCCACATTTCGATTAACAAGCTTCCTAGCAGAGCTTCTTCTTGAGTGCTGAATATTACAAAATGAAAACTCGTCACTTTGAATTTTTGGGCTTCTAGATTGAACATTGTGTGCAAGATATTTATTGCAATCTAGTCTATCTTTCAGTTTATCACACATATCTGCACCAAAACTTTTTGGTAATGAGTGCTTTTATATGCTAACCTGGTGAACCAGTTCAATCACACCAGTTCTTTGAAATTTTGAAGTTGCTGTAACAGGACTTGTTAAATGACTTTGTTGACAAAAAGGGTTGATAATTTTCTGGGAGCACTTTGCTGTTCGTCCTTTGCAACTCTATTGTGACACCATTTTCCCATTGCAGTTTTCCTTGAATTCCCAGAACTTCCCGAAGTTACGCTGTTCCGTAACAAAGTTGCAAATACTAGATCGGGCTGAAAACAAGTTTTCATGGTGCCGGTTACAATGTATCGAATGCAGTTTCTTTTAATGTCAAGTTCAGGCATTTCGTACGCGGAATTTTTACTTTACGCGATCTTAAGCAATTCCAAAACACGTAAGCGCCTAACAAGATATCAACTGGCGCCGCTACGTGATATTCAGGATCCGCAAGCTTTACATTCTCAGGGATTTTCAAGTTAGTGAGATCAAGAATATGAGTGGGAATATCGGTCGTAATGTTCTTTACCACGAGCGCATTCAAACTGAAGTTAAAATTGCTAACGACGGAGGCCATCGACAAGCGAATTGATTTTAAAGATTTAGAAGCAGTGCCACCGACTCCGGTAATGCAAGTTGAAGTAGTGTTAGCTTGTACCTTCAGTTTCTTCATGGCCGATTCCGTAATCAGAGAATGCGTGCTACCGTTGTCAGGAGGGCTCTGAACTTAACAAACTTATTTTCCGCGTTCTTCACTGATACGCGAACGGTGGACAGCACGGCTTTCGAAGCAAAATTGTGATTAACGTGCGCGCTGACGGTTTCGCACTCTGCGGCCTCGGAGCATTCGTCTTTCACAACTGCCGTTTGTTCCACATTTATTCTCGGACTAAATTCTCTGTGCAAAAGCGCGTGGTGTTTGCTATTGCATTTATTACGACGACCTCGCCGCACAAGTGGCAACGCCATGCCGGAGCCTTAAGCACGTAAAACAAAGTCGGTTTCTTTGACGAATAAGTATCTATCATAAGTTGACTTTTCAAGAAATAACTTGCACTTTATGAGATTGTGCAAACCTTTGCACAAATTACACTCATCACTATGATCAGAAACAAAATTCTTGCTTCTAGGCATTGGCTTGGGCGTGTCCCTTTCCTTACTCCTTCTATCGGCAGCCACGTTGGCAAGGCACGTGGCCCTAGCCTCAAGAACGTATATAAGTTTTCAAGAGTTGATACGCGTGTTTGCACTGAATGGGCTTCCAGTCTCTATGCGTATTTTCGTCTAACTTTGAAGTAATAAGAAAGACTAGGATAGAATCCCAACATTCTACTGGTTCTTTGAGAACTTTGAGAGCACGAACATTACGTTTGAAGTGATCAACTAACTCAAATAAACGACTAGCTGAGTCTTTAGCAGTCATATTATAATTAAATAAAGATGAAAGTAATTTATGCTTGCGGAGCTTAGGGTTTTCGTATCTGTTTTTAAGAATGCGAATTGCTTCGGCATAACTTTCCGCGACATAGGCAAGCCCGCAATCAGCTTTGCAGCACTACCAGTGAGATAAGATTGTAGAAAGTGCCATTTTTCAATTTCTGGCAGGTCGGGGGAATTATGCACTAAACTTTCGAATAAAGAGAAAAAATGCTCCCACTCGGAATCATTGCCGGAAAATGAAGGAATTCTCAGAACAGGTAGGCGCGGCCTAGATGAATGTCGTGAATACACGGGGCGTTGGAAAGGCGGGGGTACCGCGTCGTTTTCCTCATCTGAAGTAAGCACTGGCGTACGCGAGGACGCGGTACTGACAGAAAATGCCTGCCTCGCTTGTTCCAGGCGGAACGGATTTGAATCGCGAATGGGGGTGCTCTGAGCCGGTACGCCGAGACCAGCCGCGGTCGAGGCCATGGGCTCTAAGACCGGCGGGACAACTAAACTCGGTTGCGCCGGGACAGACGGCCTTTCCCGTTTTATATTCCTATGCAACTGCGCGGCTCTGGTTATCAAGGCGAAATACCTATTTTCGAAATCAGTCTTTTCGTTGCCTGGCTCTCCCTCACTAAAACACGCATCTAATTTTTGCTGAACTACGCTGTACTTCTCAAAATCAGATTCTAGTTTCTGAATCCTGTGCGGGATTTCGTGTACATTACCGCCTATGTTGAGAAAATTTTCAAAGGTGGTGAGACGTCCTTTATAATAGCTCCTCTTTCTCCGCAACTGGTCGATGCGAGTTAGGCGAGCCTGCAAAGCTTCTTCGTCTCGAGTTTCCACAATTTCCTCGACAGGAGGTCCGGGGTTAGACATGCTGTAAATTTATGAACTGAAGAAAATAACAAAGAAAAAGCGTTACAAAAGTAACCCAGAAGACAAATAAATTCAAAGACAAACACGAGGTGAACTCGTGAAACCGTTACAACGTGGAACAAAATCAGCTGTAAATAAATTAAACTTTAAGCTGAAAGAAAAATACAAATTAGTAATACAAGTTATTGATTGTTTCATAAAGTTGGATCCTTGTGTCCTGCCACGGTCGCCAGTTTTGTGTTAAATATCAAACTTGGCTGACCTCTTATTTAATGACAATTTATTTAATACGGTCGCCAGCTGTTGAAAACAGCACATTGATAACATTAATTTTCGCTACGTAATATGTAGCGAACTGACCATGCATTTGCCTAAGGAGATAATTATGCAAAGCTAACACAAAAGCTTCTAAGCTATCGAAATTCAAAAGATTGTCGTCACCTTGAACTTTTCAAATGGACGCCCCAGGTTTTAATGAAAGGTATCACAACTTTATAGGATCTCAAATCAGGAGATATGACAATCAAATAACTTTCAATATAACACATTTATTATATAAACAATTTTACATATATTAGTTTTCCTGATGCGCAGGTTGCAAAGCAGCTGCAGGGAAAAACAAAGCAAATTACAATTTACAAGCAAGAATGAAGGACGGTCGAGGCCGTCTCACATAAACAAAGGCGCGTAAAAATGCGCCGACATACAGAATTAATGATTTCAGTCGACCTCTTGAAAGAACCCACTTTAGGGCGAGGAAGCTGAAAATTGAAACATAAACCTTGTAACAGAAAGGTGAACACTAACTTAGTAGCGCATCTACAACATCGCGCTAGCACATACAGAAATACTGTCTTATAATCTACCTTTGAATGCCCACTTTAGGACGAGGTAGATAGAAACGTATATAAACAAATTTGCTAAAGAGCCGTATTTAGGCCTTCTTTTCTCCAATAACATTTGTAAGAAACAGAACTACGCATGAGCCATGGAACCAACTTTCGTAGGAGTGCATAATACCAAAATTCTTGGAAATGGATTTCTTACTATACCTTTCGTAACCATACAACATAGGAATGCAGCAAGTTTACGCATAAGCGAGAGTGGGCGGTACTGAGCGCCCGCCGCTGCTCGCTGAACAAAACTGTTCCTAGACACGAGCGCCGATCAGCGTGCCGCATCAAGGTCAGCACGTGACCCCACCGCTGCGTGCCGGTGACAGCTTAGCCCAGCCGACCCTCTGCCGGCTGCGGGGCCGTGACGTTGCAACAAGGGCCGCGGTTCGAGCTACCGCACGGGCCAAGCAAACGCCTTTACGTAGTCTCCCGTGTGCCGAATGCGGCCAAGCGCCGACTTATACTCAGCGGGAGCACCTTTCCATAAATTGCCAAAAGCGGCCAAGTGCCGTCTTACTTATGGCAGGAACTGCAACATTAACAACATTCATAAGTAAATGCGCAGTGAACATTAGCCGCACCTCCACACCAATCAGAGGTCAGCGACATACATAAACATAACATTTGTAGTGAACGAGCTGCAAACAACATAAACATTAGTAAATCATTAACATTTCAAAGTAAGAGTTCCATTTCCAAGTCCAAATCAACACATTAAATACATTTATGCACTCAATTTCATTAACACATTGTTTGGTTCAAGGAACCAACAAAAAAAACAACCATGGCTCAGGCTTTACTGACGAAATGAGAAACAATATTATTTTAGTCTTCATAATTTGATCTGATCTATTGTAAGTAAACTAACATACTATCTCGGCAAGGAAAAAAATTAAAAAACACTATTTACAACAAATACTATATACAGATTTGATATACATAACGACTCTGAAGGAGCCGGGCTCTATGAGAAGAATTAACAAAGCTACGCCACTGGACGCAGCTGAAATAACAAGAGAATGAGAGCGCTGTGCGCGAAAACGCACGCTTTATAGAGGAGGTTAGTGAGGAAACAGCCATGAAGGAGGGGTTACAACAGTGGGGAGAATGGATCGATAATTTGGAACCTCTTTGCCAAAGAATACGTAAGGGTAGCGCCTGCAGGTATGCGACCCTCTTGACACCTGTGTGATGCTAGCGAACCCTGTGAGTGTCTGCAAGCACTGTAGTGCTGCTCAGAATATAGCTTGAAAATATTTCAAATTGACCAGAAAACATCAAATCTGAAGCTACAGAGGTGAATGAGGTGTCAAAAAAGTCCTAAATTTGATGTAGATGCCGGATTTTGATAGAAGAATCCGGTAGGACAAGCGGTTCTCTTATAATAAACAAAAACCTGTTTGAAATGAGAAAAAATTGTTGCATAAAACATGAATTTTTTCTCAGAGCACACTGAGGCAAAAGCTTAGCTGTTACTAACAAAATCTCAGGTTTTCAAAACCTTCTCATGGCCATGAGAGCACAGTTCAACTGTAAAGTATTACCTTTTAAGAAGTATTAAGGTTAAAAAATATTATTCATATGGTACCATACTAAGCCTAATTATATGAATAAACCTTATAAATAATGGATGTGTTTTCTTCTCAGATGGTCTTCTAGGATGATTGATGGCTTCACTGAAGGCTTCACATCACAAAACACAGTGAACTGTAGGCACTTAAATTTCCAAATTTAACACTAGGAAAGACGAAAATCTACAAAAATTCTCCTTTTGTGGTTGAAAATACTAATACATACTTCATACATAAGCAATATCTTCATCCGTTGATCAATTCCCTGCCGCATATAAACGCGAAGTATTTCCTTTGTTCATTATTAGAAACCCGCACTCATAAGTAAACTTTTTGTGAAATTGCAATTCAAAAAATTCATAAATCAATCCCTCCATAATTGTTGACTTGTTGAAAGAGCTACCTGCATTCACGGAAATTTTCCGTGGAGCCGATTGATTAAAAAAGAACAAGAGTGTAAATATTCCCTCTTTTATGCGACTACCTAACTCCGCGGCCAGCTGCCACACATGTTTCGTAGATTGTCTCCTAATTTATTTCAGTAGTGTAGTACATATCTTTTGCGGTTCTCACATACAACCAATCTTTACAAATGAGGTCTTTAAAGAAAGAGTATTTCACGGAAACGTGACGAATTGCACTTTAACTTTAAAAATATGAAGGTTTTGTTTAAAAAGCGCATCTAAATATTTATGTCAAATGCAGCCCTCAACACTCGATCGGATTTTTGAATCTATATCGTTAAATAATTCTTAAACGAAGCGTTTTAGGGTCTTAAAAACTAAAATTTTAAGGCCGCAGGCCTCCAAGAAACGTTCATCACACCGTAATCTACATGATGAGATCTTGGACATTCTATTACAGTTTTGCTGGTTCGATGATTCTCGATTTTACCCCACCTGTTCAGAGCCTTTAGTACCGGCAACTATATGTGAAATTAAACTAATTACTTGATATTATACGCGATAGAATTACACGGGTGTATCTCTCTGTTCGATAATATTAGTTTGTGTTGACAAGGGTGTATTTTGTTGTTATCAATTACAAGAAAACACATAGAACAAGTGACGGAGGATAAGAATGTTTTGAAGAAAATACATATATTACAGGCTTAATATGGAAATGAAAATAGGGAAGACGGTGGGGTTTAACATGACAGAGTTCTCGCACGGGTACGATAGTTAATCTGTATTTAAGGGGAACAACTTCATCTCGATTTTGTGATTCTGTATTTACCTACGCCGGGACATATTGTCAAATTTCTTAGGAGAGAGTTACATTGAGTTATCTCGATATGTGACTGATTACCGTTTAAGAGAATCTATAAAACGTCGTTCAACAGTTGAGAAGATTTTGCTGCTTCTGGTCACTGTTTTTACTTTCTTTAGAGGTTGCTCTGGGAGTGAATACAACTTGCGTCAGTTTTTTCCGCCCAGCCAAGCATGTCCAAGAGAATGTTCTTAAATGAATGAAATGTACGTCTCGCATTGGTATATTTTTAACTCTTACAACGTTGTAAGATTTTTACAGTAAACCTTTCCCGGAGATAATTTGCAAATGTAAACGAACGATACACGGAGGTGCGAAATTATTATAGTTCTGAAAAGTTTCTTTTCTCTTTAAATGAATACTGAAATAATACAAAAGTACCGGAAGTGTGAAAATTGTTCGGAATCGAACTTGTTTGCGTCGCTTAATATAATCACCTTACAATAGAATTGCTTTCAAATTAATTTGTTACTTCAAAGAAATATCAGTCTCCAACAGTAAGGTTCATTTGCAGCGGTCAAGCGATGGCAATAAAATCTTCTGGATAAATCGGTGGCAAAAGCTCACAAATATAAAAGGAAATACATCCTTTATTTATAACAGGAATCAATATAGAAATAAAAACCGTGATTTTCTTGCATACTGTATAACGTCGGTAGAATCTGCTATTAGAATGGGAATTAAGAAATTGCGGAAGAGAATAGCTACAACACAGATCTTGTTCGAATAACTACAACATTTACTGCGAATGAAGTGAGCTGAAGTTGCCACGGAAAGCTCTTAATGACTGCATATTGTGGCAGCCATAGGTTTTGTGGTTAATTTCTTTGTTCTGGAGGTTTTGACGCCATCAATTAGCTCCACCGCCAGCCTCTTCAGTTTTTGTTTCGCCCGCCGGGGCATTGTACGTTCTAACCGTGAGCATTAGCCCTTGGAATCTGACTTAACGGAAACGAGTGAGAAGTAGGAAACTATGGATAATATGCAAGTATTCCATACAACTATCATGTCCTGAAAATGATAATTTTCCAGTTTATTGCAGGTACTGAACAAATCTTCGAATTTTTTCGTGGAATTTGCTCCAGAAATTATTTTTTGAATTTGTTCTCTTTATAGTATACACGAAATGTTCAAAACGTGCGGAAAAATTAAATGATGAATTTGGATAGTTTTAATTTTCTGGATGAGTTACATTCAAGGAATCCTGGATAAGCTTCTTTCTTTCTTTCTTTTTTTACCAGTGTGGATAGTTTTGGTTATTCTTGAGCACAGTTTTTGAAAAGAAATATTCATTATAATAATGTCGTTATTTACATAATTGTCAGTATTAATCAGGGGATATAAATGTATTAAGTACATTATTCAGTCTCAACCAAAAGATTGGGTTGGATCACTGGAAACCTATAACTCTTACTCAAAAGGATAAATTAACAACTTCTTGATTTCAAGAATCTTTCAAATGAAATACAGCGATTACTGCTTGATATTTACTTCATAAAAGTTATTATATTGTCATTGTTTGCAGAACGAACAAGCTTTGCAAGAAGGAAAATTTTGACATTATATATACGAAAAAAAAAGTTTCTTCATTTCGATAATTTTCTTGAAAGATATCAACTATACATTAAAACTTAGTAGACTGTCAAACATTGTAGTTTTTTCTACCTTTATTCTTCGAGAGGTTTCCGAAAGAAAGAAATACATTTGAAATTGTTTTATGTTCTCAGGAAGCACTAGAAACGGTCAGCGCTGAATGCCCCATCGCCAAATTACAGGAAGTACGGTATTTTGCTATTATGAACATTGATGATAGGTATCCGGAGAACGATGCAATGTGAAAAAAGAAACAAAAAAACAAGAACGAAATTACGCAACACCATACGTATTAGCCATTTGTAATGGCATCATAACAATGTAACATGCAATATTTGCAACAGTTTTATCATCTCTATTAATAATTTTCAATGTACACAGAAATTGAGAGAAAAATATCTCCGGCCAATTGAAAAGTGACTATGATTTCGTTAGATGTCCACGAACTGGCAAAAAATATAAAAATATCAAAATGACTGATTTTCAGTGCCCCCTGAATCTGAAAGAACACTACGCAACCTCCAGTCATACGAAAGGGGTCAATGGTTTCGTTAGATACACAGGAGTTCGAGAAAAATACAAAAACGTCTATATAAGTAATTCCAATGCGCGCAGAAATTGAAAGAAAATTACGCAGGCTCTGACTAAATGAAAGGTGTCTATGGCATTGTTTGATGTACACTCGAAAAAAAAAATAGATAAACAATGAAACTGTTTCGATTTTGATTATAAAATGTAAATATTTGATTGTGTTACTCCACATGTTCTCATACTACTCATATTGTATGAATTCCTTTCATATACGTTTAAAACCTGAACAAAAAATACAATTGTTGTTTTGAGAGGAAGTTTCGAGATGTTTTCCTCCTTGTTCCAGGGTCCTAAACGGTAAAAATTAATTTTGTTGTATTTTTCGAAAATAATAATTTTTACATTTCAATTTGGCGCCGAGAAAGCATCATTTTTTTTCTGATGGATAAATTATTTTCTTATTTTACATATTTTCAATTGACGAAGTCAAGTTGTCAATCAAGTTGACGAAAATATTTAAAATAAAAAACCACGTTTTTGGCTGTGGAGGATCGGCAGTGACGGGAGGGGGGAGCTAAGAAAACTTCCAAAAATTTCATTGTTTTGTTTGAGTCATTGTTTAACTAGTCATCCCATTTGGTGTAACTGGAAATTATGGTATCCGCAATTCATCCAGGCGGATATGTTGCCTAGTTGCCAAACGTAACCGGGTGACACCCACTCGTGGATGGGCGTAGGGCGTAGGGGCGTCGTGGGCGTAGTGCGTTGGATGAGTGAGGCGGGACAAGGCCGGCGGGGCGTGTTCGGCTGCTTACGATAAATTGATTGATTAGTGATTCCGAGCAGTGAACAGCTAAGATCATTAGTCCCGTAAATGTTGTGCGTTTATATCGCGGGAGGTGGCCGTGAACTTCCCTCGCCGGATGGCGAGATCCAGCGCCGACCTACCCATCGGCTTGTGGGGTTTTCCCCAACCATCTTTCTCCCACTATGGCGGCATCGCTCAACCCAGATAAGCTTTAAGCTCCCGACTGGTCTCCCGGCAAGTGTGGAAGTGTGCATGCAAGTGTAAATGTAGGTAAGCAAGGGGTGGTAATGGGACATCGAAGAGAATGGAAAGATCGAACCCGATCCATGGCTCATTTGTTAATGTACCGCTCCGGCATTCGTGTGGTATTTATCGGAGAAACTGCGGAAAACTATCGATCAGAGCATTCGGTCCCTAGAACTCTCGTCCAGATAGCGGCTGTATTCGACCTGGCTATCAAAAATCTGGGGAAATCAAACATCCCGGGAATCCCGTCGGGAATCAAACCCTACAACCACCTGGTCAGAATTGCTGCAACAAGTGTCATAATTAGAGACTGGATTTTTATGTCATTATATATTTTTTCTCTTTCTACTTACTGTTCTCAAAATTGCAATTTCGTGAATCGTCGCTCTTCTAACACAATGTCCAATTCTTTCGTTACATATTTTTAGATATTTAGGACTATATTACATATTTGACATATTTTGTTATTTTTACAAAATATTTTTTTATTTTATAAATCTTCTTCAATTGTATTATATTTTTTTGTGAAAGGAAGCATTTTCAAAATAATAATAATAATAATAATAATAATAATAACAATAATTTTTTCCAACTTAGATGAAATGTAAGTGTGAAATGGTGAAATGTATTACTGACGCCGCGTTTCGCGACCTTTAACCTTAATTTACGAGAAACTTTGGCGGTCGCGGACGTGTAACACTTCTATGAGAATGATACATTCTGCAGAGATTGTTTGCTGTTCGAAGATATCGCCACTTTATACGATGAATTCTATTACGTCTAGTTTGGGTCAAGGTGCATGTAATTTTGCTTCTATGCACCGTGGTCAGGCTGCTCAACAACGGTCCTGGATAACAATAGATGAAGCTTTTATTACTGATGGGAAAGTTGTGGGGTGGCAAGTGCGTATCAATTTGTGCTCTCCAAATTAATTTTAAACGTTTGTATTATTTTTAAAATTTGTTTAGGAACATTTATATAAATGTAATTTCATATTATGTAAATGTGTTTTACAATTACAGTATTTTAATATTACATATTGTGTTCGATTTTACATATCCATTACATATTCTTACTGTTTTCATTTCTTATTTATGTACATATTTTGCCGTTTCATACCACATATTTTTCCGGACTCTAGTAAAAATCACGTGCTTTAACATAACTGTCTGACGGGGAGCCTCTCAGCAGAGGCAACAAGCCACAATCGCGTCGCTTCGCCAACGTGGTCGACGCGACGCGGCGCGTGCGGAGCGCGCGCGAAAGCGGAACGCGCGCCGCGACCCACGAGTCTCCGCGCCGCGGCGGGGCGACGGCGGCGGTGGCGACGGGGGCGGCGACGTCTTCCGCCCGGTGCCGCTGGCCGTCCAGGAGCTTCGCGTCTCCTCCGCCGCGGCGCGCTGCCGTCGCCAGCGGTCTCCGTTGCGCGCGCGGCGGCCGGCGCGGCGCGGCGTATGGCGCGGCGGCGACGGCCGGTGGCGGGGCCCCGTCGCGGCGGCGCAGGGGCGAGGCGGGGCGGGACGGGGCGGGGCGGCGACGGCGGAGCCCGCCTCGTCGGCGGCCGCGCGGGCGAGCGCCGCTCGCGTCAGTCCGTGGCCGGCGCGCGCCCAGTTCGCGTCGCCTCTCCGTGCCCTCCGTGCCCGCGGCGCCGCCTCCGCAGCCTGCACGCGCCTCGTGACCCGGCCTCCCCCTCCCCGCGCCGCCCCGCGTCGCCCTCCGCAGGCTGCCGCCGCCGCCGCGTCCACGCAGCACAGCCCGGACAGCCAGCCCACCCGCCTGCCAGGTAAGCAAGTCGCGACGACTCGCAAGCACAGCGAAGCGCCGGCGAGTGATGTGCACCACGGCCGCCGCCGCCGCCGTCGCGCCCCGGGGCCGGCGCCGCCGGGGACCCACGAGGACAGCGGCGGCGCGGCGCGGAGCATTGACACCGGCGTGCGGCGCGCGGCGTGCGGCCGGGCCCCGGCGAGCACCGTTGCCTCGGCGCGCCCGACATATGGTCGAGGATGCGTTTCCGCGACGGCGCGGCGGGTGGCCCGGCGGCCGGCGGCCAGCGGCGCGTGCGGGGGCCGGCGGCGGCCGCCGTGGCCGCCGGTGTGCCGGGCGTCGCGGCGCTCGCCCACGCGGCGCGCCTGCCCGCCGCCCGCCCGCCCGCCCGCCCGGCCGGGCGATTGTCAGTGCGATGCCGCCGTTGCCCTGACCTCCGGCGGAGGCTCGCGTGGGCAGGGCGGGGTCCGGCCGTGGAGGCGGCGGTGGAGGCGATGAGGGCGTCGCGCGTTACCGAGAAAAGGACGTGGAGGCGGGGCGCTCGGCGTTTGGACGGCGACGACGCGGTGGCGGGACCGCCTTAGATTCCGCCTCCCCGCTGCCGCCGTTCTGGATCGGGCCGGATGACAAACTGGGAATCCCGGGCGGGTGCGGGGGATCTACCATCGGTTCATAGTTGATTGGCATGGACGCAATAGCTCCTGTGCGAATGTTGTTGTTTACGTGGTCTTTATTATGTTGGGAGTGCGAAAGAAAATTACATTCTTATAGAAAATTTTCAGGCCACTAAATACCAGTAAAAAGCTAATTTTTATCCCGTTGCTAGCATTCGCAAAATTGTGGTTTCATAGCGCAAATTTCTTTATCTGCTCTCAAAAACATCAGAGTCAAATGCAAGTTGACATGCTGGAAACGTGCATTTTACAGTACATAGTTCGAGGAATTGCTGTTCCACAATATTTTGGCAATCTACAATCAGAAATTTGAAGGAATATAAAAATGTAATTGAAATGGTTGGGCCGTCTACCTCATTCCTGCTGCTCGAATATTCCGCGGGAGTTCAAATTGCGGTTTCCCTTCAAGATTTCGCAAATCTTTTGTGTGAAAATAATTCTTGGAAAAGAGGACGATTGATCCAATGAGAGATACTTCTCAGTCTACCTTTTTTGGATAACTAATGGGGTGGACGTCTGAATCGGGAAGAAAGACTTGTTCGGAATCTTATTTGGAGCGGTAATATCTTAGGATGCCGGACGCTGAACGCCAAACGAAATGTTGCCCACTCGTCGGCCATCGACCGGCCTCAACAGGATACGCGGGAGGGACCTCGGGTGAAGACACTCCAGGTATTTAAATCTGGTTGCTACGTAAGAAAAGTATTCTTCGGTAAAACTGTTTACTTCTTTTTTCTCTTCGAGTGTTTTACGCGCGAATCTTAACGGTTTTGCTGAGTGAAGCAAGGGAGAAATTCTAATGCGTTTTCTCGTGTCGCAAGGAAAAAATCGCCGAGGAAGTCTGAGCTAATGCAGCGTTATTCACCGGCGAAGTGAAGGCACCCGTGACGAGAGGAGGGGAGAAGCAAAAACGTCAATATGAGCGTGACGTCATTTGGGAACAAAGCTCTTCTTGTCGATCTTAGTAGGAGTATTCCGGTTCACGAGTGTTTTTGGCAAGGGACGACGTAGTTCTTCATAAAATATTGTTAGTTTTTATGTTGAGGACATTCATTGGGAATTCATCAATATTCGTTCCTTTGTGTTTGTCGAAAATTATTTGATTGTTTGCGTACAAAAGTAAATATAGGAGATGCAATGTATCAAGTACCTATTAATTTTACGAGCATCGTCAGTACTTCTTACATTCTGAGAAAATTCTTTTAAAATATAGGTATTGTTCAAACCGCGTCAAAATAATGAACATTGCTTTAATTTATTATTAAGGTACTCTTTAAATTAACATAACAGCATACATTACGGAAATCTGGGAGGTGCTACATTTGACTGACCTCATTAGGAAGCATCAAGACATCTCTCTCTTCTTATATGCAATTCATATGAGAAGAATGGAATAATACAACGTCATTTATTGGCCCTTCAAATAGTAATTTAAATACTTTTTTTACACAAAGGACTCTTACATTTGTGAGGAATATTTTCCACGAAGAACTGTAGGTTTAGAAGAAAACCTATGCTAAGTGTGCGTGAATTCATACAATTGCGAAAAAATGTTACAGGCCAGCATGATGCAATTAAAAAACACAAAAACACCAAAAGCATGTAAATTAATGTTCATATTGGATCAAATTTTAATATATAGTGAAATTTAATCTATAATATAACTTACATTACATTAATGTTTGGCCTCTTGCAAAGAATCAGAATTGTTTTTCAATTGTCGGTGAAAGATGGACCTAGAATTTGGGGACTTTCTATGAATCGATATAATTCAATTTTATAAAATATATAGCGGTGTTTTATAAAAATACTATTATTTTTAAATATTACATATTACAAATCAATGAAACCAAGATTACGGCAGTACCAAATAATGTGACATGTCTTGTTCGACAAATGGTTCTCTAAAACAAATGTCTGCATCTGTAGGCGAATATATGTATTTAATATCAAATACGCGGTTATATTTGCAATAATTTTAAGAAAAATATCAATTTTTCTCTGAGGATAACAAAGAAAGGCAGTTTTCAAAGAAGCTGGAAATACGGCGCACATATACTTACATTTGTGATTTTTATTAAAAAGTATTAAAGCAATAAAAACATTAAGCAAAATTGTACATGCTCGACACACGTAAACGTAGGTGCTTATGACGATTCTTCTGCGACAGAAATGAATACCGTTACGAATAATATTCAATAATATTTTACAATTTCCTGTGTCTATGATACGAAGAATTTATAAGATTATTGATGCATATTTATAGGTTTATTTTTTCTATTAATACCTAAGTAGATTAATTTCAGATTTTGTGCCTACAGCTGTCCTTTTTGAAATTGCATTTTGTTGTCTTATGAATGTAATGAAATCTAATGATATGTGAATAATTTTTTAAAAAACGAATAGTAAAGCATTGCATTTTCTTTTCACGGTCTTTCGTTTTAAAGAGTTTTATCGCAGGACGAGATGTCTTTACTTTAACCGATTCTCGGCACAATGATATCAATTAGGTGTTCTATTAAAGGAGAGACATTTTATTCAAACTTTACAACACGTTCGACCAAAAACGATTAGCTAAGAACAGTGCGACCAATTTCATGTACTGCTCGTCTTGTAGCCTTGCCTGATCTTTCGAGACGAGAATTAGAATTTTTCCTTGCGAAAGAAGTCAGTTAAATGCTTCGTACTGAGAGGGATATGATCTCAGGATATGATCTAAAATGCCAAGGATATTTGGCATCACGCACTCTCTCACTGGAACTGAAAAGCCCATCTGCAGGCTTTACGAGACGGGCATTGGTGGAAGGAAGGAGCGGCATGTGAAACACCGTAATGTCTTATAGCAACTAATTGGCTGTCCACGCTTGAGTATGGACAGTTCACCTCACCTAACTTTACTTTTCACTTCACCTCACCGCGCCGATGACTATGATATCCTTCAGACAATGAGGCGAATCTACCGTTTTGGGCGAAGCCCATACGTTCTTCTTAGCATTTAAAAAAACATGGTCTACTTGTATTATGAATCGAATACATCTTCTCTAATAAAATCGTTGTATTCTGAAGTATCAATGAACAAACCTCATAGAAAACTCTCATAAAAATTAAATTTCTTCGTACTTAATTGTTTGTTAACAAAATATTGTTACGCACATCTAGAATCATGCTTTGGCAACAAAATTATCTCATTTATAACATGCAAACACTCAATTTGCTTTAATAACCCTACGTAATAATTCTCACGGTTCAACTGATGCATATGTATTTTGAAGATATTTGCAGATTTTTTAAAAATGCTACCCATTTCCTTAAAGATAATGGGTATCGATTTCTGATGAGTCGGTCATTTGCTTATTCAGAATTAATTTTCTCTCCTAAAACTCAAATTTTAGAGATGTCTATTGTTATCATACATTTTCTGCGGCACTTTAATGCCTTTCAGTAAAAAAAATACAGAAATGTTATGAATAAAAATTCTACTGAATATGTAAATAAATATAGAGTATGAGTAGAATCAGGACTTACAAAAACATTAATTAATTAACATGCAGATATGCAACAAACTCCAGATGGAATGTTTTATAATTAGAAATCTAGCAATCCTAACATTCTCAGATTTTATTTTACTACTGGCACATGTGGTGGAATATTTGCTGTCAATTGTGGACCTCCGCAGTGCTAGAGATATATAGTTTGTTCATTTTTTAATAAATAACGATTTACATAAATAAACTTTAAAGTTGAAATGTACGGGTTTATGTTTCGTGATTTAAAATAATCTCCAGTACAAAAACGCACTAAGGCATGGGCAACATTCTAACTATGCACACCTGCGCACCTATTTACTATGTGCGCACCAACTAGCTGAATATTGTGTGCATCAGCTAACAGAATAATGCATCTCGCATAAAATCCCAGCGACTCGTCTCAAACGGGAAAGAGTGGTTTTAACGAAGCAGTTTAAATCTGCATAGCGAGAAGTGCTTTGCAACGTATATGCATGATTCGCTCCCCACACACACACACACGACGCAACGGGTCCCAATGCAGCGGCACGGGACCCGTCGGCGCGGTTGGACGCGTGACGCCGGGGGCCAGCGCGGTCAGCCGCTGCGTCGGTGTGTGTGTCACCGTCGTCCATCCCGCCCCCCTCCCGCCACCCCTCCCCCGCTCTCATTCCCCTCCACGCTCTGGGTTGGCCACCCTGCCAAAGCTGCGGCAGCCACAGGCCCTGTCCCTGTCATTGCTAGGAGGCGGATTTTAATGTCATGTTTACTTTCTTGCTACGGAGTAGAAAGAAAGTTATGTAAAACTGCGCGAAAAAAACGGCGAATTTTCGGCAGAAAAACTCGTATTACAGCGCCCTGGTAACGAAAAAGTCGATAAATCCAGTTGCTAAATTTAGAAAAACACTCTAACACGTGGTGTAGCCACAATCCACTTTTGTGGGTCCTTGATAGCGAAAAATCGACTGACGTCAAAACGTCTGTCTATCTAACTGTTCGACTGGGAATCATGCTAGCGAATAAACCGTTCAGCCTCCAAAATGATATTCCCCGATCGATCTGGCTGATGTCGCGGCCCCTTGAATTTGAAACCGATGTTTCAATTTTGGGGATACTTTACATGAAACCCCAGGGACATTTTTCAAATTTAAAAGAAAATAGCTCCATCGCTTTTTATTGAATTTTGTTGTTGAATAATGTAGTAATTTTGCGTGAAAATACGAGCGTTTGTAACGGATGATCGTAATTTTGCGTGAAAATATGGGCGAGAAATATTTGTATAAGCTTTTTTTTTTTTTAAATTTTTTTTTTTTTTGGACCATTTTTAAATGGATTTTTTTGCATTTTTCGCACTTTTTGACTAATAAGTCATTGCAATTTTTTTTTCATTTTCGCTGATTTAATCGTTAATATAATTTTAATGGTAATTTCTTCAAATAATGCTTTCAAGATGCAACAAGAGTTCTCACACAATTCCTGAGTACACTATTAGATTTCTTTGCAAAAATATTGTAATGTCAGCCGTTGAGAGTATGTAATCTAAGGTTCCTGTAACACCCATCAGCGCCATTGCACGCCGATTTCGGGATAAATAAAGGCAGAGATTTCCTGGAAAAGAACATTGCAAACTAGAAGTTTGCAAGCTGAGTTCACTTGATCGAAAAGAAGAAGCCTCGATTACATCAATGACATATGCATCAGTTTGAGTCGTTCATCTGAACTTGAACGACCTTTTACGTATTTTTTCTTTGCCTTTATATAATTTTTAGAACTTTTTAAAGATCATTTTATTGATAATTTTTGGCGATTTAGGTCTTCGAAATCCACCCCCATTACATATGGCAAATTGCTGTCTATTCATGCGGCAATCGTGCAATATTGACACTCATGTATCCGAACAATCGATATACTGACGGAAATAAACCGTCGGTCACTATTACATTATAGGTTACATTAATTTCATTAAAATTACAGTAATAGTACGCATAATTATTTAGTGTCGACATCACTATAACGATTAACCTGGCTAGAGACAGGCCTGAGAGTGACAACATTGAACATATGGATGCGAATGCGATCACTAGGCCCAACAGATGTCAATGAGGGAAGGATGGGGAAGGAAGGTTCGCGCGCGATCTGCGGCTGCCTATTATCAAGGAGATCCATCCAGCATCCTCCGGTGATTGGAAGCAACCGATCGCTCCAGCCTGGACAGAACATCTTCTCTGATGCGATTGAGGAAAGAGTGGACAAATAACATTCTTGAAATAGTGATGCAGCGCCTGTATACACATTTTCGTGTTTTTGTTAACATTTACTTAATATTATTGTGTTAGAATAATTATTTAAAATTACTTAATAGTTACTTAATATTATTGTGTATATGCTACTAACATTTCAACCATTAATAGAAAAACTCCTAACCAGACGAAGCGCGAAACATACAAAAAAAAAAAAAAACGCATATCTATAATTTTTTGAAAATTCAAAACCTTAAGTGTAATAGTTCTGTGCCATTGAAATTACTGTATATTATGTAAAGCAAGATGCATCTTACCAAATATTTAGGGGAAAAGGAAACAAAAATATTTGCTCCGAATGGAATTTGAACTTGAGCGCTACGGTTCACAAAACAAGAAGCGTTCCCTCCAGGCCTTGAAATCTTCTAATGCAAGCAGCATATTAAAGTGCTGTTGCAAATTCTTAAGGTTGCTGCGGTCTTAATACAATGACAAGGTGTAAATCCAACTATGCGAAACTATTAATATTAAAAAAAGTTCATGAAATATTTAAAGTTGCCATGTGGAGGAATAGATTGCATTGAGAAAGAACTCTTTTTTGATATTGAAAATGCAGAGCACGTTATAAAACTGAACTTTTGAAATTTTCGAAATCCCACAATTTTAAAGAAAATAATATTATGCTAACTCTAGCTTATATCAAGCGAACATTGCTCTATTCGAGCAAACATTAAAGTCGTTTATGAGAAAATCTTATAAACGTATTCCTTTAAAATTGTCACAATTTTCCCAAACTACGCGATAATCCATTTTACGGATAATTCTGAGAATGGATGGCGTTACTGTCGTTTACATTTTCCCAAACCACTCAAATTAGAAAAAAAAGTGCGTGAAATTATTTAAAGATCTAACTCCGAAGAATAGATGGCATTGAGAATAATTACTATTATCAATTATGTAGTTGGGGTCGAAACAAATTTTGAAGTTTTTCAGTTTTCGAAATTTTAGAAGATTTGCTGACAATGAGAATTGCTCCATATTTATATGTATTGTTTGCTCTATTCCAGCAAAAACGAAAGGAAAAAATTAAAGACATCTTTCAGAAAATTTCCAAAAGGTTCTAGAGACTTGTGAAAATAACTTCCTACATAGAAAGATTTTTTTCTTTAATTCCAAGTGCTACAACAGCCAGATCAATTGGGCGATATCTATTTTCAGGATAATCCTGGAAACAAGTTGTGCTAGTTTAATTCACAGACAGGTGGACGGACGGACGTTATAAGCAAAACTCTTTTTCGATATCAAACGTGGATTCGGATTATGCTACGCGTACCAGAAAGAAATTTAGTGGTATACAAATTATTACGGATTAAAATATTAAGTCCCAGCTGATCAAGTTTCAAGGGACATAATGTTTTAATCGAAGTATAGGAGTAAGAAAAACATATTTTCAGTTTATGGGACCCACAAAATTAATTCTTCTGTGAAAATATCTGCACTTTTCCTGCGGCATTTTTTTACCTTTTCTGTGTAGGTTATATAGAAAATAAAACTTGAATGCTCAATTGCACGTAGTTTCTCGCATTATTTGTGACAGTACAGCATATAACACTTGAACCCACAAAAGGTTTTCCAGCTCGCAAAGTATTTGACCACGTTGGATTCGAACTCAGGTACTGAGGATTAACAAGTAGTTAACATAATTCCTTCATCAATCGCTTGATACGGCATAACAACCTTCTTCAGCTTGCAATATAAAGGTGAAAATTTCCAGTTTTTGAAAATTCAGAGTTTTTAATGAAAATGGGATGTGTTTCAGAAAAAACTGAAGCAAAAATTTGCAGGTTTGAGAAAATTCTTGTTTAAGTAATTTTTCAAAGTTGTCATTATTTCACTCAAAATAACACGAAAAGTGCTTATATTTTTAAGTAATTGTACAAGATATTGTTTAAAGATCAAATTTTGAGGAACAGTTTTTATTAAGACAAATATCTCTATTTTCAATATTTGGATCGTAAGAAGAGGACAAAATAATATACTTTTGCAATTTTCCAAAATTAGGAGAATTCAACGAAAATCGAACCTGCCCCATGTGCATAAGCATTTTTACGAGAAAGTTAATACAAAGCTTCGGAACCATTTTCGAGAAAATTTTGAATATGTCGTTGAGGCTTCAAGTAATGTCAGTTTAAATTTACGTTTCTGTTTTAATCGTTTTACTACTTAATGATTGTGGTTTCGGTGAGCAAACGTAGTGCTCACCCTGATTATTACCTTAATATTTCACCTTCAAATGCATGCTTTCTCTACGAATGTCGTGCACATTTTTGGCTGTTAATGGAAGCTATTCATAAGAGCTTACGGTGTGTCTCCTCTGTACAGAGGCCAAATTCTGTCGAGTTCTCCACCAACTTCCTGTAATTAACGAAGCATGATTAGGTCGTTAATGGTTCATTGCGATGAAATCCGTCAATAGATGTTTCCGTCTGCCACAAAACGCCACTCGAGCACTGGCACTGCCGCAAACCGCCCTATTTCCGCTTCTCAATCCCTGTCATTCCAGGCCAGTGGAGTAGCTGCAGGGGTATTGACGGGACGCTCTTTCAGACTGTGACATGAAGAAGTGCGGCGCCGGAAGTGATGGAGTGAACCAGTTAAATGTTACACCGTTCAGTTGTAAGTAGCTCAGTTCTCTAGCAACAAACTGAGAAGACATGTGACTCTGGCACACACATGCCTCCTAATCTTTGTTCATCGAAGAAAGCGGTAGAAGACTAGTGTGACATAAAGACTAAGTAACTTTTTCTTAAATACGTGATATACGATGGATGTGGATATGATTTGACATCATACATACAGGCCACCTATAAAAGTATACACTTACAAATATTGGCACATTCTTGGGTATCTAATGTAGCAAAAGTATTGTCATAGTAAAAAAAACGACTTAAGTAACTCAGAGCCTCAACTGATGTCATTGCTGTGTCTCTGTCCGGGAAGTTGTAGGGTTTGAGTCCCGACGGTGGCACTAGTTAGATAGTTAGGTCGCATGCAGCCGCTGTCTGGATGAGAATTCTAGCGGTTGGCCGCTCTAATCAATAGTTTTCCGTGGTTTCTCCAGTCAACACCAGGCAAATGTTGGTGCAGTAACCTAACGAACGGGGCTTGGAACGTGCGCAATCTTTCCTTCATCTTCCTTAGTCTATCGCCACTCCTTACTTACATACACTTACACTGACACGCACTACACTACTACATGTCTGGAGATGAGTCTGGTGCTGAGAAATTGACTCGGCTGGGGGGAGTGCCATGCTGGTGGGAGATACTTGGTAGGGGAAAACTCCATAAGCAGACGTGTAGGTCGACGCCGGATCTCGCAATTCAGTGGGGAGCACGATCACCGCTACCTCCTGTAATAAGAACATGCACAACATTTTCAGGACTAATGTGGAAGACCGTTCGCTTGTAGTTCTATTACATTTTAATAGTGTTGAGTCTGATGAGAATATAGCAGAAAGTGGGATGTTGTAGCATAATTTGGAAAATTGGGAAACTTATTAAGTGTTATCAAAACATTCATTTAAATACATTTATTTCGTTTCGGGGTATTTTTACAATAAATGATCCGCATACTTGGAAGCAAACGCACATTTTTTAGAGGAATATCCACTACCGGTAATACCACTTACGGGTACCATTTGTATCCACCTACCGGTATAGCAATATTCGCAAATAGTTTCTGCCGAGCAATATTTCTCCGCAGTGAAGACCCCTTTTCACAACCAGCGATGTTCCCTTGCTATTAAATCTGTCAGAAAGTCTTGTTTTGTGCATGAACTACGTGTAAGAAGATTTCTCCCTTTACTTCTTAGAAGAGGAACATGAAATGCATTTTCTATTCGTGTCTCCCAGAACATTCACCTAACTTGTTTTGAAAAACTAAGTGAAAATTACACGTATATTTTAACATGTTTATGTTCTTCCATATACTCTGCGTCTAGCACTAACTTTATTGAAAATATGTTTAACAGTGAAGCCACCGATGTGGCTTACCCTTTGCGGGACTGACCCTTAGAGGAACCGGAGACTGTATTAGTGACTCCATGCATGTCTGCCAAGGAAAACAACAGCAAATCATAGAACATTCTTTTGAAAAAATTACCCGATTGCATCATCTAGTTGTCTAATATTAATCAACAGGACTGAAAACTGAAAAATTCGTATGTCGCACTGTTTAACAAATGCTCAAGCGAAATATTTGTACGAATGAAATGCTTACGCAAAGTAATTTAAATCAAGATGAGACAGTAACGGAATGCACGTTTCTTTAGCCTTTTGGGTAGATAAGGCAATCGATCCTGGTCCAAAGATACTTTGAAGGCGTAGGGCTAATTGTAATAAATACGGAATGATTCTGAAGACCCAAAACATCGCCAAAAATGATCAATAAAATGCTCTTAAAATGTTTTTAAAATGTAAACGCAAAGAAAAATGACGTAAAAAATGTGATCAAATCCAGTTCAGATAAACAAGTTAAGCTGTTGGATATGTTACTGACGTAATCGAGACTTCTATTCGTTCAAGTGAACTCAGCTTTCAAACTTTTGGTTTGGACTGTTCTTTACCCGAAAATCTCTGTCTTTAGTTATCCCGAAACCGGCTGAACCGCCAAAGAGGAAAACGAAATCGAATAGGCTACCAGGTATAGGTACTTAAGAATTCTGTGGAGAACATTTGTTGCACCTCGTAAATATTATTTGAAGAAAGTACCATTACAATGACATTAATATCGATTTTTCGATTAAACAGTTTTTCGATTAAATCAGCGAAAAATGCATGAAAAATGACAGAAAAGGTTAAAAAATGACTTATTAGCCGAAGTTGATAAAAAATGCAAAAAATGACGTACAAAAATGGGTCATTTGCTTTTGTCATAACATACAATGAATTTCTATGCTAAATGGCAGTGTTCTAAAGTGAAAAGAAAAAAGACAGTCCATTAAAATCCACCCCTAGTAATAAATAATTAGTAAATTGTTTCAGATAATGATGTAATGTATAACGAAGTCTCCCATTACCTTCCGTGCCACAAATATGCGATGAAAACACTCTTCTTCAAGGCCCAATCGTCAACAGTACAAATTTTACGAGCGTAACAGTTTAAAGAATGAGATGAAAGTTATTCAATAAAGGTTTTCAAAACGGATGGTTTTCATGTCAGAAGAAAAAATAGATTCAAATAAGTTCCACTAAAAGAAAAAATACTGGCGCAACAAAATCGCGTATTTTCTCGCATTATTTGTAATGACACTTAATATTATAATTCTACTTAAGCACACACAAATAGTTAACCCGCGCATTAGAATTCAGTTACTTAAATTTTCGTAAGCACTTATTCAACTTAGCTCAACCAAAGACCCGGAGATGACATGGGAAAGTCCCCGTCACTTCAAAAAGGAAGTTCGACTTCTGCAATTTTTGAAAATTCAAATAGATTGATGTTTCCGGGCCTTCCTTGAACTGCAGCGGTCATTAGTCCCTTCAGTGTAGTGAATGTTATATCCCAGAATGTGGCGGTGAGATGGGGAGATTCGGCGCCGACCTATATGTCGGCTTGCGGGAAATTTTCCCCTGTAGGAATCACTGCCAGTGGGGCACCACCCCAGCCGGGACAAGTACTAATCGCCCGTCATATGTAGTCGTGTAGTGCACGTAAGTGTATGTGTGTGTGTGTGTGTGGATGTGTAGCGGAAGAAGATAGAACAAGGAAGAGGAAGGAAATATCGCGCACGGTCCGTGACCCGTTTGTTAGGTTAGTTTTCCAGCACTTGCCATTGGTCGGGGTAACCATGAAAAAACTCCCGTTCAGAGCAACCGGCCGCTAGAATTTTCCTCCAGACAGTGATTGTATTCGATTCAACTATCTACATAGAGACAAAAATTCGCCAACATGGGCACACGAACCCCAGGATCTGAAAACGATTCTGTAGAGGCTTCAATATTTCTGTCGCATCCGGTACCAGAGCCGTGCCGACTGTTTGGGAGCCGGCTCGGCCTGGCCGGCTCGCCCCTTTCCTCAGCGTTGCGTCCCGTTGGGCCGTGCACTCTCCTGCGGCTCGCCCTCGAGCGCCGAGAGGAAGTGAGAGGCTGCGTCCAGATGCCTTAGATCTGGAGCGCGGAAGGAATCTTCCCAGAAGGGGGCAACCGAGCCGGGCGGAATCTGGGGAGGAAATTGTATGGGAACAGGACATGGCTCGTTTGGGAAGCAGGGTTCATCTCTGAGATGAAGAGGGTAAGGCGCCCCGGAAATTAAGCCGGAGGAAACGATCGTTTGAGCTGCACAATGGAACGCATTTTCTCAAACTGGTGTTCTCGAATGGGCTGTCTTGACACGCGTCAGGTTTCTAGGAACCTGGGGACACGTACAGCAGCCGTTTTCACATTGTGCCGTGATCGATGTGATACTGCATGCGGCAAATACTTCAAGCTGCTGCAATGTTTAAAGAAATGTGAGATCATTTTATCGGAAGGCATATAATGTTGACATTAAAACTATGGCGGTTCAGCGTTGTGTAAATCCTGTGCAATTTTCTCTTGTAATTTTCTACTTCCTCCTCGACGGGAAAGAAGTAAGTAATCTACTTTCCATGGGCTTACCTTTCTCTACTTTATTTTATTATTCAGCATGAGATAATAGGTTAATGCAATAACAAAAAGTTAATCAGTAAGTTTCTGTAAATTCACAAAATTTGAATTTACAAGAAAGATACATTTCAGATACTTTTATTTTTTCGAGTTTTTCACTGTTCTATGAAATAGTAAATGAAACATTTGATCAGATAACTAAATAATTAGAACAAAAGAAACAAACATGTTCGACAGTAAAGACAAATAGTATAAATGCTGCTGCTATTGATTTATTTGTTTTGGTGCAACTTGTAATGATCTATAAGGCTTTGTACACGAGATATTTCGGAATGAAATGCATTGTTTTGTTGTGCAAAAGGAATAAAAAGCAGATCAGAATCAGATGATGGATTCCTAAGGTGCGCGGACCCATTTGTATTCGGCGTCGCAAGCAGCATGATTTTTACTGCTTTGTTTGGGTTGCGTATTGTTTTACAAATTTGAACTTCACAAATTCGTGGCACGACAATTTCCGAATTTATGCGGGTCTGGCAGGCACGCTTACCGTCAATAGTGCGCCTGTCAGACAGTTCTCTGTGTGGCTACTGACATGCAAAGTGCGCCTATGTGCAGTGTTTAACTAATCGTTGTATTTTCTTTGCCAAGAAGTTGTAAGGGGAGTATCTCGAATACTAAGAAGTCACTGAGTAAAACAAAATATGAACGATAAAAGAAAGTTACCAAACAATGGTAAATCAATGAGTATGAAGTAATCCGTTTTCAAAATATTTTATTCTGCGATACATGTTTTGTAAAATTGAAATTTGATTCTCAAGAAAATTATTTTTTCAGAACTTATGATCAACTTACGCAAAACTATAAATTTATTTCTCTATCAATTACTCGAACTTTCTCAAGAGTAAAGTCGTACACTTCGTTAAGTTATCGTAATTTGTTAATATTGAATGAAAATTCAAGATAGAATTCATGATAGAAATTCTTTTTTACTTTCTCGTATACGTACCTATATACGACGAAATATACATAGTATAGAGAAAGTTATGTAATGTTGCGGAAAATCGATTTCGCGACTTCAACGGAAATAAACGTTTTACGGTCCCCTGACACCGAAAAATTGTTTTTTCAAACGGCCGTCCGTCCGTCCATCCGTCCGTCCGTCTGTCCGTCCGTCTGACCGTCCGTCTGAACGTCCGTCTGACCGTCCGTCTGAACGTCCGTCTGAACGTCCGTCTGAACGTCCGTCTGAACGTCCGTCTGAACGTCCGTCTGTCCGTCCGTCTGTCCGTCCGTCTGTCCGTCCGTCTGTCTGTTCGTCTGTCCGTTCGTCGTCTGTCGTCTGTCGTCCGTCTGTCTCGTCGTTCGTCCGTTCGTCTGTCTGTCCGTCGTTGTCGTTCGTCTGTCTGTCGTCTGTCGTCGTCTGTCTGTCTCGTCTGTCGTTCGTCCGTCTGTCGTCGTCTGTTCGTCGTCTGTCCGTCTCGTCTGTCGTCCGTCTGCTCCGTCTCGTCTGTCCGTCTGTCCGTCGTTCGTCGTCTCGTCTGTCCGTCGTCTGTCGTCGTCTGTCCGTTCGTCTGTCCGTCGTCTCGTCCGTTCGTCTGTCTCCGTCGTCTGCTGCTCCGTCTGTCCGTCGTCTGTCTCGTCTGTCGTCTGCGTTCCGTCTGTCCGTCGTCTCGTCCCGTCCGTCTGTCGTCGTCTGTCTGCTTCCGTCGTCTGTCCGTCCGTCTGCTGTCGTCTGCTGTCGTCGTCTGTCGTCTGCGGTTGTCTCGTCTGGCTGTCTGTCTGCGTCGTCTGTCTCGTCTGTCTGTCGTCTGTCTGTCGTCGTCTGTCCGTCGTCTGTCGTCGTCTGCGTCTGCTTCGTCGTCTGCCGTCGTCGTTCGTCGTCGTTCGTCTGTCCGTCGTCTGTCCGTTCGTCTGCTCGTCGTCTGTCTCGTCGTCTGTCGTCTCGTCTGCCGTCGTCGTCTGTCCGTCTCGTCTGTTCGTCTGTCTGTCTCGTCGTCTGTCCGTCGTCTGTCCGTCTCGTCTGTCGTCGTCTTCGTCCGTCTGTCCGTTCGTCTGTCGTCTCGTCTGCTGTCCGTCTGTCGTCCGTCTGTCGTCGTCTGTCCGTCGTCTCGTCTGCCGTCTGTCGTCGTCTGTCGTCGTCTGTCCGTCTGTCCGTCTGCTCGTCTGCTCCGTCTCGTCTGCTCCCTCTGTCCGTCTGTCCGTCTGTCCGTCTGTCCGTCTGCCGTCTGCTCCGTCTGTCCAGTCTGTCGCTGTCAGTCTGCGTCCGTCGTCTGTCGTGTCAGTCGTCCGTGTGTCCGTCCGTCCGTCCGTCCGTCTGTCCGTCTGTCCGTTTGTCCGTTTGTCCGTCCGTCTGTGAACACTACTAGCGCGTAAACCACGCGTACTATCTTATGCAAATTGAAGAAACCCATGTCTATCCGGCTCTAGTTGAAGCTTTGAAATTTTGAAAAACATTCTTTAAAATTTAGTGGTACTTTACATGAAGCTACAGGAAGCCCCAGGACATTTTCAAAATTTTCTCAGAAACTGCTCTAAACTTCTTTAAATTTCTTGTAAGAATAGAGTACAATACACATATAAAAGTGGCATAGGTCCGATTTTCTCGGTTAACTCTAAATTTTCGAAAATTGCAAAAGTTTGAAATGTTTTCGGTGACTTCCTACAACTACAAAATTGAAAATAGAGATTTCTCCTTCCAATGAAATTTGTCCATAAATTAGTTCTTTCATCACGTTCATGTAGAGTTTTTTGAAAATTTTAGTATTTTTGTGCAATAGTGCGTGCAATATTTGTAAATTTGAAAAATAACAAAAACAAGATATTCTCAAAAATGGCTCCAAATTTTTTCTTTAAATTTTTGGTAAGGTTCGTACTAAACAAACTCTATCTGATGACATAAACGCCATATTGCTCTATTCTTTTGTTCTTTCAACAATTACAAAAATGTAATTTCTTTGACTTGTCCTCCACATCGTTAATAATTACATTACTGGCGATTTCTTCACATTATTAGATTTATGAGTACATGTGCTTTAAATAATGTCAAATAAAGTTTCTCGAAAACTCAACTTTTTTTGTTAAAATGAGCTCAGCTTTTTTATTTTTAATTGCCTTTTTATTTTTAATGTTTTGAAGTTTGGACAACCCTTGTACATTCGTGAGAATCTGCAACTTTTTGACTCAACGGATAGAAATGTTAGAGTTTTGCGCAATGCTGGTACTACACTGGTTCTGCGTATGCATCGTACAGCTCAATTTGAGGCTTCGTATTGCTATCTCGGAGCTTATTTTTACCACAAACTCCCGAAAGATTTAAAGGTTTTCCATTTCTCAGCGTTTCGTTGGAAGGCTAAAGAGTTCACACGCGATAATTATCGTTAATGCAAGGTTTTTGCTATTTTGTTTTTTGATCTCCCTTTTGTTTTTTTGTTTTTGTTTTTTTGTTGTTTTTTTTCTCCCTTTCAAAAATTCAAAATTTAAGTAGTATATGACTTAGTGTAGGGATCACAGAATTTTGAAAATGTGCACACAATTCACTTTTCCCCATAGCACGTCATACGCAGTTTTTAACTGTTTTTTTGACGTAAAATAAATAAATAAATAAATTTATCTTTTTTTTGTTTATTATAGTCGCATCAACCAAAGGTTCTTAGCGACTTTTCAGTATTTTACATATTACACTTACATTTCATTACATTTCATTACATTACATTACTTCCATTACATTACACTTATATTTTATTGAATATATTAATCTTCTGGCAGAATCTTATTATTTCCTGTTGATATGACTTAGAATATATAACTGCTTCTAATTGTTGCTCCGGTGATATGCCATTCTTTTTTCCTGGAACTTAGGGCAAACGTTCAAAATATGAGATACCGTTAGTTCAACTTTACGAAAGTCACAGAGGGGCGAGGGTAGTTTGTGAAACAGGTGTGCGTGTGTTAAATTAGTATGTCCGGAGCGAAGTCTGGATAGCACTATTTGTTCTCGCCTAGTTTTTTTTATACACTGAGAAGAAATTGCGTTTTATGGGGGGAATTTATCTTTTTTTTACTTTCTTCTTTCTGACTTCAATTTTTAATTAATTTTTTTTGGTTTTTTCCCGGCCTTTTTTTTTTATTTATTGTTTTGAATTGTATTATTTATTGTATTGAAGTAATTATTGTAACTTTTGTCGGTCAATCTGAAAATCAGTAATTAATGTCAGATTTTAATGTCATTTTTAATGGTACTAGCTTCAAATGTTCTTCACAGAATTTAATAAGTAGCCTATTCAATGTATTCGCTCAGAAATTGTTTTGACAGCCATTGTATGTAATTCTTGTGAGGTATATCAGCGCCATTGCCGGATCGGCTGATTTTGAGATAACAAAAGACAGATATTTTCTGGTAAAGAGCAGTCCAAACCAAAAAGTTTACGAGCTGAGTTCACTCGAACGAATGGAAGATGCCTCGATTACATCAGTAACGTATCCAACAGCTTGAGTTATTCATCCGAATTGGTTTTAATAAGATTTTTTTGTCATTTTTCTTTGATTTGAGGGCATTTTAAAATCATTTTAAGAGCATTTTATTTATCATTTTTGGCGATGTTTTAGGTCATCAAAATCCGCCCCTACTAATAACTTTTCGCGGAGCACAGTAAAAGGCGCCGCGGGGTGCCAGCCAGTTGGATAAGCCTGCTCTAGTAAATACCTTCTATTTCCTATTTCCAAAATAAAGCTACTCAAGGCAGAGGGTGTTAGAGCATGGATCGTGAAACTTTGACATACAATGGGTCGAAATTTTACGCCGTATGACGGCAAACATTGACAATGCAGTACTGCAGTTGTTGAAGAGGGTCGAAATGTATTTCATCTTTTGCAATTTTCAAAAGTGTGAAGAGAATGAACTGCTAAGGGAGAATGACTGACAGTAGGACAGACAGAATAACAGCAGGATAGTCGTTCGAACGGACGGACATATTTTTTTGCATATATCTGTACCACATCTGTACTCAATGTATACTAGTATACGAGCAAATAAAAAAGAAAAAACAATAACAGTACGAAAACGTGTTGTGATCCATGTGTGTATCTGTCAGAAATATAACTTGGAAGAACCATTTGGTTCTATTTTTGTTTTCGAGTCAGCATTTAAAAAAAATGTATTTTGTGCTAGTATGTTGAAATGAACGGTTTGCACAACGGTGCTTAGTTGCTCTAGCGATATGGTTCGACCGGCAAGTTTTGACACTTTGGTTCTATTTTTGTTTTCGATTCAACATTTAAAAAAGTACTTTGTGCTAGTATGTTGAAATGAACGGTTTGCACAACGGTGCTTAGTTGCTCTAGCGATATGGTTCGACCGGCAAGTTTGAAAGCTTTCAGGCTTATCTGCGCGAAGGCTTTTGTCACACGCACGCTCGGCCGCACTTGCGCTGGTTCGCACTTTCTCCACGCGCCGCACAATGGAGACGACTTCAGATTAGGCGGACGAAAATCTGTCTGAGGATTAAATAAATGCGGGGAACCAAATCACAATGTATTGACTTAGCAATTCATTCAAATTTTATTTGAAACAAATTCTTAATTTATTTAAAAATTTCTGAAGGTACATCAAATACATGCGAAATCAAAGCATATTAAGCTAATTGAAATAATTTGAAAATATAACTATCATATTAGAAAATGTTAAATGTTGTGCCATGGCCATTTCAAGATGTATTAATATATTTTGTCCTGGAATACATACGTTTCTACCTGTTTCTCTTCAAAAAATGCTGTATGGTAAGCAGAATTTGGTTTCGGGAGGAACTCAACAAATTAACACATTTTATAAGAATATTCTAGTCTCAACTAATGCGAGACTCTTGTGAATACCACTTAGTATTTCAGCTCGAACATCGGCTGGCGCCGTATCAGATGCCTTGAATCCGCAGTCGTTTTCCCGCCCCGTTGTCGCGGGACGGTCGGGAGGCTCCCAGAAAGCGCGGACTTCTTCTATTTCGTGGTAGTGGAGAACCTTGATATAATTTGTTGATATATTTTGAAAGAATATTTATATATATTTTTTTAAAAGAGTCATGAACTGATTACTCACAATTAGGCGGACCACTTTTCACTAAACAAGATTTATTACTCTTAAAATGCCTCAGTTTATTACTAGATGGCACTGCGACAATAGACTTGTTCTCTCACGCAGCCACTAGTACGGCGAAAGGATGTTCGTGGTTGAAACGGATATCCCGAAATCTCCATCGGTAGACGGCTTACGCGGACTGGTCGGACTGTTTACCGACGTTCGCATATTCATACCCGATCAAAGCCGTGGATTTTTAAGGGCGAAAAAAAATCTTCGTACGCCTTCCTTAGGATGGGCAGTAAAGCCGGCTGTCCCATGTTGTAGATCTATTGCATATAAATGTTCATCAAACCTAAAAGAAGCCTCTTAACCAAATTCAAATCGCCTGTTTCGTCGCCCAAGTAACAATTTCTCTCTCCACTACATGGTGAAAGGAGCGTAGAAAAATTTGCGTGGCCAGCCACAAAAAATAAGGCATGAATTTGTCGGTATTACTTTTATCATAAATCAGAAAGCGTAGACTAAGACTATCAACAAAGCGTAAAAAATATTAATGTCATTTCGTATACTATTTCCTGGTGTCGAGATAAAAGCTAAAACACCTAATTTCTTTAACAAGAATATTAAACCGCAATATTATTTTATTCGTTCGCTTTATTAATGTGAAAACCATTCACTGGATAGAGACATTGCGACAAAATCATTACGTGAAAAAAGTGCCTTGCTCAATAGAGAAAATATTGCCAGTTCATTAAATCAGCTTGTACTAGTGCCTCGATGCAGCAAAGCTGTTCATCTATTGAGCTACATTAAAAGTACTCATTAAACAATTATTTTCTTACATTCTGAGGCGCTACAGTCCACATCAGACCTTGTCTTCGCATCAATCGCCAAGTTAACCCAATAATGCCGGAGTCCATCGTTCTACACAGATTAATTATTTGATTTTGATTATAACAGTTACAGTACTTCAATACTGAATTGCATTGGTAATGAGTATCACAGGTAATAAAGAGTAATACTTTCGTATATTATAAAATATAAAAGTTCTAATTGAAAGTGAAGTTCACTGTGCAATCGGTATCGGATATATAATATAGCAGCGCACTCCTTGAAACATTATATTTCAAAGAGTGCGCAGATATTATATTTAATATAATATGAGAGTAACAAGAGATTGAGATGTAATATTGAATAACGCAGTGCAATTAGTACCACAGTTCACAAGAGAGTATTACGCTTTTTATGAGATTTTAAAAAATTGTTATTTAGATATAAGAATTTTCTTGCCGGATCAGTCACATGTGGGATTACACATTCCATAGAAAAACTCTGCTTCAACCACAAAATTTCATTGCATTGTTTCACGGATTGTTCATGCGCTGAATACAGAAAACGAAAACCGTTGTTAAGCTTAACGGTTAATTGTTATGCACTTTTGCCGAAAACCTTGCTTGCATGTTTATATTAGTTTCTTCGATCACAAAAGTAAAACTGTCATAGTATTTATTATTTTTCACGAGGTCTCGAGTTAATAACTAATCCAGTGAATTATTTTGCAGTTATGGTTCGTTCACAATTTTATTACATTTACAGAAATATACATGAACATCAAACAAATCAAAATTAAAGGTGTGATATTGATGACATGCCTTCCTTTCATGCATTTCTTTACAAAAGAAGCTAGAGCTATTTCGTCCAGCAATCCTTTTTGAATGTAATGACTGTCAGTAATTGATACTTTCCATCCATAAACACATTCGATGTTTTTATGAAAACGAATAAGAATATTCCAAAGAGTCACCGCAAGGATTTTCGTTCATTTCGCTCTGTATGTCGTGCGATTTGGGCACTGTACGTCGTCGTCGGTAGCGCCAGTGCACCGTCAAGTCGAGGCCTCTGACGAAGTGCGAGCCAGCGGGTGGACTATAGGGCGGCGTGCGGTGTATGGGGCGGGGCGTATGGGTGTGCGGGTGGGGAATATGGATTCTTTTGGGGGGTTGGTGGTATGGTGTGGTGTGTGTATGGTATGTATGTGTGTGTGTGTGGTTGGTTGTTTGGCTAGTGATTCCGGGCGCGCCAACAGCTTAGGTCATTAGTCCCGTAAGTATAGCGCATGTTTTTCATCGGGAGATGGCGGTGATCTCCCTCCGCTGGATGGCGAGATCCAGCGCCGACCTACCGTCGGCTAGCGGGGTTTCCCCTTAACCGGGACTCTCGCATCAGTGGGGCACCGCCCCAGCCGGGACAAGCTCTAAGCTCCCGACCGGTCTCCTGTAGTATGTGGTAATGTAGTGCATGTTAGTGTAAGTGTGTGTGTGTGTGTGTGTAAGGGGAGAGGATGGGACAAGGAAGAGGAAGGAAAGATCGCACGGTCCGTTTGTAGGGGTACCGCTCCGGCTTTCGCCTGGTGTTGATCGGAGAAACCACAGAAAACTAGCGATCAGAGCAGCCGGCCGCTAGAATTCTCTTCCAGACAGCGGCTGAATTCGACCTAACTGAAAAGTTAGTGTCGAAAATCCTGCCGCCGTAGATTCGAACCTAGGACCTCCCGGTCAGAGGCGCTGCAGTCTGAGTTAGTGGGTGGGATGGGGTGGGGAGAATGGGGTGCGGTTGTGTGTGTGTGTGTGTGTGTCTGTGTGTTGGTGGGTGGGATGGGGGGGGAATGAGATGAGGTGGTGGTGTGTGTGTGTATGGGTGGGGGGGATGGGGTGGGGCGGGGATGAATGAGATGAGGTAGTGTGTGTGTGTGTGTATTGGTGGGTGGGATGGGGTGGGGCGGGATGAATGAGATGAGGTAGTGTGTGTGTGTGTGTGTCTGTGTGTGTGTCTGTGTGTGTGTGTGGGCTGGGGCGGGGCGTGTGTGTGGGTGGCGGGCGATGGGGCGGGGCGAGCGGGAGCCGAGTGCGGGGCGCCTGGTCAATGGCCCACGTGGCGCGGCGGCGCGTCGAAGGCGGGTCCCCTGGGTCCATGACCTCGCCCTGCCCTCCCGGTCAGAGGGGCCGCGGCGCTTGCGGCCACTCGCCGCTTCGCGCACGCAAACCCTGTTGCGCCTCACACACTCGCCTTCCAATGTGAATGCCACCCATCAAATTATATCACACACATCACATTTGATTTTCTATCTTCACTCTATTATGTTAAAGTCCGTTGTGTGTTGTATTTTGAGTGTGTTTTGATTGGGTGTACTTTGCGTGATACAATGAATCTTGCAGGTCTGAATTATCTGATACACTGATCTGAAGTCAATCAAAACCTACTTATTTAAATTATGAATTTCCAATGCTAGTTCTTTTATATCAATGGTATGTGAAATATTGATGTACTGCGATGGTGATGTACTACGTTTTAGTGTATCACTCTTTGTGAAGACTGTTTTGATCAAAATATTTCATTTATTGCAGGTATATTATTGGAGTATCATGTTTGTTTGAAACCAATGTTGTTTGCTTTCAAACGTTCATTCTAAAGCTAAAAGTTCACTTTTTAAAAGTTCTGTTTTTGTCCATTTTTTTTAAATTTCCTTTTTAATTGTGACTCAGTAACAATTTTCATTTATTAAATTAATGGAACGCAGAAATATCTAAATGTGACACAGAACACAGATTGCATGTGTAGAATATTAGAAGCATAAACTTAAACTTAAAAAATTAAACTTTGCTTAAAAAACTTAAACTTGAATATGTTAAATAGTATTTTAAGGGCGATTAGCTACCGTATTTTTCCCGTAAAATGTAATAATGACCATCAAATTTGGATAATGTAATCAAGCAATAATATCAAATAATATATGAGTACAAAGTAGAATCGAAATAAACGATGCATCGACACGGCGAACAATACCTTCAGGGAAAATCCACGTGAATAGGTACCAGTACGTATACATTCCGTTTTCTATCGCCCCATTTATTTTCTACGGTACTTGTTTTCTTCTGAAGTTAAAGAAGATAAACACAGGCTTCTGTCCTATCGTTCTATATACCTTAAATGGAGACCTACGTCTTTGTTCACGAAGTGTATTTTAGTATCGCGTGGCTGACGTTCATCATCGGTAGTCGCCATCTCGATGTACGTGAGTCCACTCGGCTAATTGTTTCCGAGACAAGACGCCAATCACTGGTAGTGGTCTTCCCTTATATGGGAAAGTGCACGGAACTGCACATAACTCCTGCCGCGCGCCCTTGTGAACATATAAGCTCACATTGAACGAAAACAATGGAAGAAATAAACCACATGCTATAGCGCGATTTTAAATGCTTCGTTGGGAAGCCCTTGTGTGATCATATTGTGGCGACGAGGCTCGTCCGTAGGGGCCCGATCGACGGGGCAGTGACAATCTGGACGAGGCACGGTTAACGGAGAATTCGTACATCATTCGATTGCGTGCTCCAACTCGTCTGCTTGTCTCGATCCACAAGGAGTTGAATACTAGTAGCTGGAAAATTCTCTTCGCAAATAAGTAAACGTGTGTACGTATGTGTATTTGGCGCGCGTATGTGAAGGAATATGTGTGCGTGTGCTTGCGAATGTGTAGGTTCCTATGTATGTCTGTGTGCGCTCGCTTGCTTGCACGTGTCCGATTTACTGTTGCTTAAAGAAACTGGGGACATAAAACTCTAAAAATTCGTAGTAACCAGAATTTGGATGAACCTGAAAAACTGGTGTGAACTCTACAAGTGCCTGGCGACAGGTGTTTCTCGTATAAAATATGTAATAAGATCAATTCCGAAAGAGTTTCTGATAGATGAAATGAAATATGCAATTATTTATTTTCTATTCGCAAAAAACGTGAATAATCCTATTGAACAAAATTTTTTATTTTTTATAATGTAATTTTAATAATTAACAAGTTTTTGTTTGTGCTGATGAACGTTTTAGAAATATATTAAATTAATAAATGTAATTAAATTTAAATCTTTCAAATTACTACATAAGTATTCTATAATACTTCCAATCGCACCCATTGAATGATGTCTCGCGGGGAATTAACCGCCCCCACCATCTCGTCGCCGAGATATTTGTCAATAGAATAATTTTATTCACGAATATTAAAAAATTTAAAAAGAAAACCAAAAATGATATACCAGAAGCTTCCAACATCGGTAATGCTTATGAGATTCAGTATTTGTAATAACGTTGAATCTCTCATCAAGTTCATACTTTAATAGAAAACTCGCTTGCTGAATAATGTTGCGTGATCAATGAGACTTTTCTTGCGGTACGGATGCATTTTCTCTTATGAGGTCGACATCATTCCTAATTGCTAACAGCTCATTCTCTGGTTTTACACGAGCCATCCACCTTTCCCAAAGTAATTAAGTAATTTGAGGCAAAGATGGGAAACTTTCTTCTCATCTACATGTCGATGGATATTTCGTACAATGAGACTTCTTCTGACGAGGAAATTCATTTCCTAAGGAAAACCTCAGTAGCATGCATTCTGCCTATTGACCCAGATTTTTTGTTCAACTTAAGATGTGCGATAGAGATAGCTAGCAGATGTAATTGTCTTGACCAATTGTGTGTAATTATACGGCATATATTGGGTCAGTATTACCGTTATTTCCATTTTTTCTCAAGAAGATTACCGTGAGAGTAGATTTTGCTGTAGTTAAACAAATCAATTTTGAGTTTTTTCGTGTCCGACAAACATATGATCGCAGCGATCGATTTGATGAGAGACAACGGTAATAACACAATTATTCTTGTCATTATTTGAAAACGAATGATAATATTGTTATGGATGCTAATGAACATCTATTAAATTATAAATTCTTTGTAACAAAATTTTTGTCTGCGCTGCTTGGCAAGAAAAACACGAAGATACATGGATGAGCGAGTGAATGAGTGAGCGCGCAAGTGAGCTGTGAGCAGTAAGAATTTGTATCTCGAATCTCCGAAATGTGATGCAGCGACTTGACCACTCACTCAACGCACTCGTGCGCCAGGCACTTCATGACTTTGCTTTTACTTAACTCGATGGCTCTTATGGACCAAGGTCTTCTTCTCACAGCCACTTGGAGCACTGTTCGAGATTTCTGGGTCGGGGCAAGGCCTTCGCACATGCAATAATCGTGTACATACTTTTCTAAGGGGAAGAACTAGCGACAAGAGCAGTAGAACTATTTACTAGATTAACAACATGAAAGAATAGGGGCAAGAGTGAATGTTATATTCAAAAGGAAAGAGGGAATACCTTGATAATATTCCGGATAACAACGGATAGGTACCAGCAGTGTCTTTGACCGGAAGGTCGTAGGGTTCGAATCCCTATGGGGGCACGATTGTCGACACTAGCTACACAGCTTGGTTGAAACCAGCAACCGTCTGGAGGACAATTCTAGCGGCCGTCTGCTCTGATCGACAGTTTTCCGTCATTTCTCCGAACAACACAAGGCGAATGCTAACTAGCTCTCCTTAGCAAACGGACCAAAGGCCGCGCGCTATCTTTCCTTCTTCTTCCTTGTCCTACCATCATTCCTTATTAATTTAGTCTTGCACTTCCATGAACCACACTATCACATATGTCGAGAGACCAGACGGGAGCTAAGAGCTTGTCCCGGGTGGAGCGGTGCCCTGCTGGTGAGAGTTACCTAAACGGGGAACACTCCGCAAACTGACATGTGGGTTGCCGCCGGATCTCGCCATCCAGCTAGGGAAGATCTCCGCGACCTCCCGAAACAAAACATGCACTATTCTTACGGACTAATAATCATAGCAGTTGACGCGCCCGCAAACACGAAATAATAGATCATTCAACAACGCAGTAGCGAAATGCAGGGGAACATTTACTGGGATGGTAGCGAATGGACTTTCTGGTAAAGGAATCACTCCGGCATTAAGAACTCACGAGAGAGACACAAAACTGAAATGTTGGAGGGGAATGGCTCAGAACTACGGAGAATGGGTTTGAACGCTTCGGTTCATTTTGGCCCCTTAAAGGGATGGCACTTCACAGAACCATACTAAAATGTAAATTTTTCAGTAAGGAAGGAAATAAAACGGAACATATCATAACGTTCTAATTTTCACTAAGATAGTCTTCGAAACCGACGTCAAAGTAGCCTGGAGAATCATTTCCTCGACTTACCCGGGTCTAAGTAGGTCTACAGACAGGAGGGGATTGGCAAAGGAACCTTCGCTTCTTTGTTTCTAAACGTTTCTTCGCCCCATTAGTCGAGATAAATACATCGCAAAAATGATAAAGTACCTCTCTAATGCTAAGATATCACATAATGCACTTGCTATATATTACACAAATTAACCATATAATGTGACCAGAGGAACAGTTAAATATTTAAGGTGCAATTTTGTCTGTGCGAACTTCAAATTTTCGGAGCATGATAACGAACTACCCAACCCCCTTGTTACCGCGAAAGGAACATAATCGATTTTTAACTTTCCTACCCTCGGGGTGAGTTCACAATCTCTGGAGTTACCCTCCGAAGATAATTTTTGAGAGCTAATTTGGAAAGAATAATTGAGGCGCCGTGTAATATTTCATTAAATAATTTTGCTTCAACTATGGTATAGAGAACTTTAAAACAATGTGTTATTTGATTTAAGGCAGAAGAAAAAAGAAGCTTAAAGAGGCGTGACTACACTCAACAGAAGTTGAAACAAAAGTAAACGATAGCGTAACCGATCGAGAACAAAAAACCAGAAAACAGGAAGGAAAAGACGAAAGAAAAATGATGAAAGACGAAAGAGAAAAATGATGAAACATGAAAGAGGAAATGGTTGAAAAACGATAGTGAAAAAAAATTAAAATAAAAAGAAAATAACGAAAAACAAACAGTATGGTCGAAAAAGAGGGAAAGGCAGTGAAGAAAAATGGAAGAGAAGCGAGATCCTCCCGGCGCCTTCGTCTCGCCGTTGGCCGCAGCCGTCAACGCAATTTGCATGGCGCGATCCGGGCGTTTTGCGTCGCGCTGGGCGGCGCGCGCCGCGAGGTCTCGTCGCGGAGGGGGGGGGAGTGGCGGCGGCGGCGGCACCCGCCCGTGGGCGGCGCTCTCCTCCGAGACAAAGCCCGTTGTCTGCCGACACAAGCGCGACACGCTTCGGCCCCGGGAAGGGTGGGAGGGAGCGGCGGGGGCGGGGCACTGTGCACGAGGGCGGTGACGGCGGCGAAGATGGAGGAGGCGGCGGCGGATGCGGGGCATTGTGGACGAGGGCGGCGGGGGCGATGCAGGCAGCGACGGCGGTGGCGATGGCGGCGGCGGTAATAGTGGTGGCGGGGGCGGCGAAGATGGTGGCGGCGGGGGCGGGGCGGGTGCTGTAGACGAGGGCAGCGGGGAGATGGAGGCAGAAACGGCGGTGGTGGCGGCGGTGATGGGGTGGCGGTGGCGGCGAAGATGGTTGAGGCGGCGGGCCGGCCGGGGCCGGGGCCGAGGCCGTGGCCGCTGAAGAGGCAGTGGCAGGGGCAGGGGGAGGGCCCACGAACGCACGAGTCAGCCAAAGGGCAACGCCGCCGCAGTTGCTGTTGCTCCGTCTGTTGCCACTGCTATTGCGTCCCGAGCGCCGAACAATCCCCACCAACCAGATCACGTGTCGCCTACGTACTTCTACGAACAGGGTATAAATCACTGGCACTTCGTGCGCAGTTCGTGGTGACAAAACGGACTTGTGGTAGGCTTTCTCGAGTGTCTAACATTTCTCCTGCATTGTTTGGCTTCTTAGAATGCCAGCTCTGTTAATGGCCTACTCCGACGTGTCACCTAAGCAATTATGAATGAACTAGTGGACCGCAGCAGCGCAAATGCTGCTGAACGCAGAACAAAACCACACAAAATAGTTTTCCAAACAGTAGCAGGCACACTGCTCAAGAACAACAAATAAAATACTCTCTTATAACACGGCAATAAATCAAATTTTATCAAAAACAACCTTCACAAATACTGCAATAACGTACTTTTGTACACATTATAACCGTTCATCACATAACAAGAATAATAAAAAAGCTGATCCCTAACGCAACACGTAAGTGGCAAATATTTAAAGGCGTGCTGCTTTTTTCTTCACACCTTTCTGTCGCATGACGCGATCTGTGTCATAAACAGGCACCCACTGTGTATGATAATTTAGAAGGTACGCACAGTGTGAGAATGGGCAGAAAAACACAAAATAAGTTTGCATCTTTAAGTCAAAATTGAAACTGTTTCTTTATTTTGGTATTTTTCCTGATTTGCTCGATATCTAACGAAACCGTAGACACATCACACACGGCCGTTGGCTTCATAATATATTTTCAATTTCTGCGCACTTTGGAAATTAGTAATATAGATGAAGTGATAACTAGAATGAAGGAATAACGTAGATGTACTACTATCGTGTCTCATTTGATCCAAATTAACATCATAAACGGAATTCAAGCAATATGTATTCATTAAAAGTATTCATTATAAAGGGATTGCGCACATGTATTAGTTAAACTTCACAGATTTCAGAGTCAACAATCGGCTGAGTTTAGCTTTGCCGCTGACTCCGCAGGGACTCTGATCGGGAGATTCTAGTATTTCGAATCCCGAAGGTGACGGACTTACCATTTTTGCCACATAGCTACGTCCAATTTAGCTGCTGGGAGGAGGAAAATTCTAGCGACCGGCTGCTCTGATTGGTAGTTTTCCGCGGTTACTCCGATCAATATCGGAGGAATACTGAAACAGTACCCTAACTAGCGGGCCTTGGACCGCGTGAAATCTTTCCTTCCTCTTTCACGTCCTGTCCTCTCCTATTACGCACACACGCCATTTACACCTAATACATTCGGGAGACGTGTCGGGTGCTTAGAGCTTGTCCCGGTTGGAGAGATGCCCCACGGAAAGAAGATACGTGGAAAAGGGAAATTCCCCTCAAGTCGACGTGTAGATTGCCACCGGATCTCACTATCCAGTAAGGATGAAACCCCGCCACTTCCTGGAATAAAACATTCACTGCACTAACGGGATTAATGACCATATCAGTGAATATCCGGAATCATCAATTAGAGTCAGTGTTATTATTTTTATTCCGTTCTTCTGTCGCCTTTCCGGTTCCGAAAACGCTGAGATATTCACCAGGGTTCTTACTGCAACTCTTCTCTTGCAAGATGAAAGCAAATGCTGATCAGATCCCTGGACAGAGAGTACACCTTTACGAAGGCTTACATCTATGAATTATTTGCATCCTTATTGCTGATTGTTTTTGAAGAACAGAAACGAAGAACTGAAGAGAACTCTTAGAAATAAAAAGGAATGGTTCCGCAAAAAGTGCTAAGCTTTTCTTTATAATGAATGTTAATGAAAAGACAGAAAATTAATCAATACTTACACTTATTAATTCACAATTTCTATAGAATTTAAAAGAATAATAATTATATTGACGAAAGTGATCAAATGTATGTCAAATTCCGTCGTTTGTAGTCTATTTTATATGGAAACGATGTATAATGCGGCAAATCATCTTTATGTTTAACTTACGATGTGTAATTTTTAGCATACTTAAGCAACGGTAGAGAGGCAATACGGATTTTTAATATGTAACCAATGAAGGACAACAGTTTTATAGTTGCCTCACGCCTCCCGAAAACTGAAAATAAAAGAATTTTTGGCGAGGGACTGGCGAGTCGCAATTGACATACCCAGTTGCATGAAATCTAGTGGACGCTTCCAATATTCCTAATTAGCTGATATCGATATCACTCAGCACTCCACGTCAAGTGTAATGTAAAAGAGTTCCTTGAGTAAAGTTACACCCAATTAAGAAATCCAAGAACTTAATACTTCAGTTCGATTCCTTAATTATGAAATTACTCTTTCGTAGCGTCTGAGCTAAGTTGTCCCTGCGCTTCTTTAAAGAGACCGCACGGGGAGAGGAGCCGACACGATCCTACCTCACGTGCAGCTGTGGTGGACATGCATCGGCGGCGAAATTTCTCAGTTCGTGGAGGTCCTTTTTTCTTCCGAGTGTGAGAGCCTTCCTTGTGTTCCAGCTCAGATGGTTAATCCACGAACTGGCGTGTCGCTTTCGTCCATGAACTTGATGGAGACCCTCTGAGGCGTGAGTCAGCTTACATTTCCACGACTAGCCCACAAGGAAGTGGCTTAGGCAAAGCACTCCTTTGGAAATGATCCGCATCCTGTGCTCATTAACTTGAAATTACATACTGCTACGTAATATTCGTGAGAACCATAGTTTCTAATATTGGAATATTTGGTGAGCGGTTTCTGCGAGTGTTTCTACGAGATTTGCAAAACAAAAAAAGTGATGTATTCTTGTCTCTCTAGTAAGATCAGTCATTGTGATTGTAAAAATTTTCATTTCTGGTAGTCAATAACATTATCTCATTTTCACCTTATTTGACGTCAGTTCATTTCGTTACTACTTCACGTTTAAATGTAATGCATTCTGACAAGACAAGACATTTTAGAAAGAACGTGACACGAGATATGCATCGATGTGATCCATACGTTAATATCCTCTTTAAAATCTGTCGTGAACTATCCATTAAATTATTTCATTAAAGTTTGACTCGTAAAACTTATTTTATCTCCAGATTCTTAAAAGTTAACATATACCGTGGCTCCATGAAATCTCCGGTCATAGTGAAGAAATCGGTAAAGTTTGCCATTCCTGTGGAATTCACAATGCGGTTGCATATGCTCCCAGCAGCAGAACTAAGAATACCTATCCAATACAATCATCCACAAATAATTTTCAAAGAATACGCAACCCATTGCAAATAAAATGTTGAAATATGCAAAGATATGCGTGTTAACCTTTAAATGTCTGAAAATATGTACTATACCTGGAAATCTGGACAAATATGGTTTATTAAATGTTTGAAATGCCTGAAAAATTCCTCATTCATAAACGTATGTCAAAAGTTTGATTTTAACTAATGAAGAAACAAATATACAAATCCTTGTCCACGTTATTATTTATTTTTCCAAACCTTTGGCAGTGTTTGTTTTAGTAATGTAACCATGAAGTTACACAATCACCACCGGCCCACGGAAGTTCAGAATGGACACCTGCCCCCTCCAGGGTTGACCCGGGCAGAGCCTGTTGGCGCTGCCGCGCAGTCAGTCACTGCGGATCGCGTACGGGCGTCGATTATTTCGTGTTTCCGGGCGTCCACTTTGGTTCTTGGTTCCGTACGTGAAGTGTATGTTCGTATCACGAGAGGTGACGCTGATGTTTCCAGCTGGATGGTGAGATCCGGCGTCGACCTATACATCGGCTTATGGAGATATCCCGAATTAAGTACTTCCCACCAGCGGGGAACCGCACTAGCCGGGACAACTTCCGTCTTCCAAGCTCCAGACTTGTCTCTCGAGATGTATGGTAGTATGGTAGTACAGTACATATAAGCTGGGTGTAAGAAAGAGGCGAGGATAGGTGAAAGAAGAGGAAAGTAAGGTTGACCGTGGTCCATAGCCCACATGTTAGGATACTACTCTGACATTCGTCTGTTGTTCGACAAAGCCACGGAAAACTACCGATCAGAACAGCCGGCCGCTAGAATTCTCCTCAGACAGCTGCTGAATCCGAACTATAATAGCTATGTAGCTTGTGTCGAAAACCCTGCCGCCATCGGCACTCGCACCTTTAGACCTCCCGGTCAGAGGCACTGCAGTGACATCAACTGATGCTCTGAGCCACCGAAGCGTGTGCGGCCGCGCGACCGGCCAACCGGAGCACACTGGTTGGCGCACGCCGGCGCTTGCGCAACGCGCGTTCGCGGCGCCCAGGTCGACCGAGCCGCCGGTCGGCCCGGGGGCCTGCGGGGGGGAGTGGGTGCCGGCGGGGGGCCGAGAGTGCCAAGTCGGTGTCGGGACGCACGCGACGTCCGCCCGTCCGTCTGTCGTCCGGCGGCGTCGCACCGCGCAGCCAGGCGCGACGCCCGCGCAGCCGCTGTTTACTCCCGGGCTGTTGACTGATTCACTCCGCGCTCGCCTTCGTCGCGGACGAGTTCCTCCCGGGCAGGGGTCTCCAACGAGGCGAGCGCGGGCCGTCGCGACGGCAGCGTTTGGCAGATGGACTAGGCGAATGCGGAGGATGCTGTTTCCAACGAGCGCGTAATGACGGATTGTTTTTATTGAGTATTTCGACATAATGGATTTCGCGTGGCCGAATTCGAAATGTGCTAGGGAAGTGGAGGGGTAACGAAGAGTTTTGGAGATGTACAAAAATTGGATACTGGTGTTTATGATTATTCTATAATACTGATTGCTATTATTACTTGAGACTAATTATAACACTAATTATACTATGACTGATTATAATACTGATATTAGGCTCTGTATGCAATTACATTCATTAGATGTCAGTAACAGCAGCCCATTACAAGAAATCCACGAATAAGTTATTAGGTTACTCTATAACACATTGCCAGATGACATTAAACAAGTAAAATCGATGCATAAATTTAAGTTCATAGTAAGTAATTAGAGTCATTGAAATTCAAATTATCCAAGTTTTATTTCATTCCACTTATTTAGAAGTTCTCGACGAATGTCTCTCTGAACACAATTTTAAGTCAAATCTCGCAACACTTTTGAAATGTTTGAATTCATTTTATCGTCCCCTTGAATCGTAATATTATCTTGCTGTTTTTTAAAAAATGTAAAATTGCATTTTTTAATAATATAAAATATAAAATGTACTTTCATAGATTATACGTTTGTAAAGTCCTACCTTAATAATGATACCATGATATTGCGTTTTTCGCATATTTTTGTGCCTGAAGATTTTTTTTCCTTCTGACAGAAGCACCTTACTGAAATTGAAAGACCATTTTCTTAAAACAACTTATCTCGAAGAAAATATTTTTCAATTATTTGTTTAACAATCGTCAAAACTTCGTTAGTTCTAAAGATGTATATGATCATAATAAAACATATTTTTATCTTTTAAAATAATCGAATGGATGAACAATGAAAAGTATATTCTTACGCAATATTATCGTATCAAATTTCCCAGTGTTTATTTTTCACGCTTTATGAGGAACTAATATTTCATGGTGACAATAGAATATACCTTTATATAAGTAATGGTGTACAGTGTAAAAATTACTCGTCAATTACGAAACTTCACTGACAACAACGTAATGATTGCGGTTGTTTGCCCAGCCGAAGTACTTGATGCGATAAGATTGAACTAGAGTAGACTCGAACAATCTCGATCTTCTCAACATATTCGTCAATATGAAGGATGTAAGTTTTACGATCTTGTCCTAATTTTTTTAATCTCACTGTTCAGAGAAGAAAGCGAGAAATGATTTCACTTATCGAAGCTAACATCGAGGTACACCAAAAGATTTCATACGATGTTGTTCCAGAAACTCTCAGAGCGGTGTAACCTAAAGCGGAACGGACGCCTCGTTCAGTTTATCAATAGACGGCCCCTTTCAAACAATTCTGAAGTTTGAAATTCGGACGCATTGCTGAATTATGCTGGAAAAACATACGGTGAAAATTAATCAGGAATAATGTTTAGAAATCCTTTCAATAATTACGATTCTAAATCAAATTTGAGTAAGCGTCAATCAGTAGCGTGAACGCAATTGGGACACATTCCCTACGTACTAGTAGTATTTTAAAGTATTTAATAGCACTTTGAAGTGATCGGAAAACCAAGTCGACATTCATGTGATCTATTCAAATCTCTAGTGAACCCTAAATTATAATGTTTTTTTTTTCGAAGAAATAGGAGTTGATAGTAATACAATCACATGTTATTTTAAGGGTATTCCATGAGTTTGAATATATTTCAGGTACAAGTCTTCCAAAAAATGTATCCTTTTATTGGCGAGATTTTCGTCGATATTTATTACTTATTTTGTGAAAATTATATCCACAAAATTATATGAGAAAATACTTAAGAAATACTTTTCTAATGCTTCATCGTTATTCTTACATTTATTAGCCACCCTATGCGTAACAAGCAAAAAGCAAGTGTGCGCTCTTGTCTCCCCCTTCAAATTAGGTAACCAGTACAAAAAATGAAATCTATGACATAAAACGTTGACAAAGAATTATTGAAACAATTATTTATTTGGAATACGAATGTAAATAATGTTAAAATTTGAAACCTTGCTCCCCCTAAAACATCTCACATTCTGTAAAATAATTTTGTCTCCCTACAAACTCTTGCCACCTCCCTAACCCAAATAGGCTAAGCTCATGCCTGCTTTCCATTCATTGCGTTCAATTAATTCTCATACACATTTGTATACTTTCTCGGATACCAGTGTATACATAGTATGAAGAAAGTTATGTTATGCTACACAAATCGTCGTCAAGATTTTTACGAAAATATGGGGTCTCTGATGCCAAAAACAATGTTTGTTTTCAGAACGACTGTGTGTCCGTCCGTCTTGAACTGCGCCAGCGCCTAACAATTTTAAAGGATTTTCCCCAAAATGGATATTTCCTCATCGTTCTCGTCGAATCCGAGGCCCTTCAAATTTGATACGGATTTTTTGGGGGGAATTATTTTGCAAGAAACCTCTTGGTCATTTTCGAATTGTTCTAAAAATGGTTTCAATTTTGTCTTTAAATTTTTGATTGAGTTGAGAAAAGTGCACTTATAAGTATAGTGAATGTCTGATTTTCATTAAAACTCAAGAGTTTTTAAATTTTTAAATTTCGAGAATTGCACAATGGAATGTCCCTAGCTTTGTTTGCTGTAGAGGACTTTTCACGAAATGGCCGAAGAATTATTAAGCTGCAATGTCATTACACGTTATCTTTACAAATTATAAGAGGAAGTATGTGCTGTGGTAGCACCACTTGTTTCCACTAACAATGTCTTGCACTCAGCATGTCAAGTTGGAATACAAGAGTCGTGCAAGGGAAACAAATCAGTTACAAATGACTGACACTCATGAAATTTCAGTCAATTGCGTGCTAGCATTGGAATCATACCAACCAATCTAAGACGACTTACCCATGAAAAAGTGTCAGTTATTGATGATCATCATCAAGGTAGTGATAATTTTTTAACCTCACTAAACTCCCATGCCGTGAGGTGGTGCATTTCGAATAGTTTTAATAAATTTCACTCGTGCTTTGGAAATTCTGATACAAATCCCAAATCGAAAATTTCCAAAGCACTCGTGGAATCACCAACGATAATGTCTTGTTGTTGATTGTTGCAGACGGCCAAGAATTTAATAAACATATAGAAATTGAACTTACTGGAAATTTGTAAAGATATCAGATTAAATTGCTTGATGTGCTTTAATTAACCGGCTTATTGAATTAAATTTTTTTGTGAATTAGACCTAATAAATTCCACTTAGGAAAATGTCAAATAAATCCCAAATTTATCGAAAATTTCCAAAGCACTCGTGGAGTTACCAACAATTTTTTTTTAGGATCTCAGGGAACTAGGACGCCGACGGTTCCGAATGAAAACATGAATCACTGGACCTGGACATAAACTTAGCGTTTCTGTACGACTCTTGAAGGAAGTTCAGAGAAATCATGAAACATGAGTAGTGAGCATTTAGATAAAATCGCAACACTTCACTGACGTTGGCTTCAGATGCGTGTGCAGCTTCCGTAGCTTGTGCCCTTATTCTCCCAATTCGAGTTTAACACATGCAATGTCCTGCAAAATAGGTTTTCGCTACTTAAGAAATACAGTCAACATTTTGATGAATTATTTTTTTCCTTCAAGGTAGAGTATGGGAATTTATAAACAAGACTTCTCATTAGAAATTACTTTTGTAATGTCTACCTTTAATAATCGAAACACGTTCTGCAATGTTTCTGCAAAAATGTCGATAAAACCGGAAGAAAATTTTATAATTAAAATGCATAACTATTGAATAAATATGTTTAGTTTTGTTTCATGAAATGTCACTTATATAAAAAGAAAACAATTTATACCCTATTATCCTGGATTAGAAACCAAAAAATATTCATGCCTAACGTTCACCATTATTAATATATAATGTAGAAATCGTTTGTGTATGACGTGGTGCATTATGTAAGTAGTGTTTATATATCCCCGATTTTATTCTGATACTAATCGAATAATTCACGCCCAGGAAAAAACTGAAAGTAGAAAAATTAAAAATTACTCAAAAAAAGACATATTATTTAGAAAGGATTACAAAAATAAATTTTTGTAATAAAATAATGACGTAATATGCTTTAGAAAATATGTCCAAAAATCACAAAGGCGTAAAATAAAAATATGAAAGAATATTAAAATTCAAGCCTGTTTTTGAACTACCAATTGCAAACATATGTAATATTTTCAATTTAAGTTTTTTCAAATCAGCAGCCAGAGTAGTTTCTATGCTTTTTGTGGCTATTATTTATTGTCAAATATAATTGTCAAATTTTAACATAACAAAACTTCAATTTTGAATGCTACTCTTTTGTATAATTTACACCTGACGTATATGACATGTTTAAAACTCGTAATATGACCTTTATCCTGTTTAGGTAACGAATGTCCTATATT